>OZ026528.1:66697081-68192081 GCA_964019695.1 Loripinus fragilis | reverse complement strand
TCAACATTTTAACCGGGTATTGTTTTCTCTGGACCAATGCAATCATACGTAGCTTTAAGTTACACCAAAATCAGTCACCAAATCGGTGTAAATTTACACATGTCTTTTGGAGTTCGACATGACCTAGACAATGTGGACACGGTCTTCATGATGATCAAACAATTACTTATCCCATTTAAGCCGGATGTAATTTCCCACTCTTATCAATTGGACCAGTCTATCTCCGTTTTAAGGGTTGTCGTGTGGTAGCCTATTTTTCATTTTTATTCAAAATTCAAATTTTAATAAGAGCATTCTGTAAGTAAACAGTGGAAACCCTGATCAGACACCGTATCCTGCCTGACGAAGGGATTGGATCAAACTATTCCTAAAGCAACAGCCCTTTAAGCCTGACACATTAGCTGTTCGCGCTCGACATACATTTGTAATATAATACATGTATATGCAATATTGACTGGGCCAAAAGTAAAATTGGTACTACTATTCTGATGCTTATGAAGAATAACTTTCATAACGACAAGTAGTGAGGCCCTGGAAGGGGGTCCCAGTTAATTATTTTGAACAATATCCCATATCCATAAAATAAATATGGCAAATATCCCCAAAATTCAGATCTAGAAGCATTGTATCCCATTGATCCAAGTATCCCGTATCCCTTTAAATATTTACAAAAAATATCTCGTATCCCTTTCAGTTTTTGGCCAGTATCCCTGTATCCCTAAAAACCCTTCTAGGGCCTCAGTAGTACTCTTTTTTAAGTTTTAGAGGAAAACTGAATATAAGTTTACACCAAATTTGGTGTAAGATGCACTTCTCATACCGCATATTTCGGTGTAAACTAAACGCTTATTTTTCTACGGTGTGGTGTCCTCTTGCACTAATGCCTGCCATCATTAATTTTGCAGCGGTCCATGCTTATTTGCGACAGTGCCTACCCTACTTTGAATCACTCTCTTTTTCTGTCTGTCTGTCTGTCTCCCCCCCCCCCTCTCTCTCTCTCTCTCTCTCTCTCTCTCTCTCTCTCTCATTTTCTCTCAGGCCTCTTTTTTCGTGGCGAATTATGTCAGTGGTGCGGTTCATAAGCAGTTTTCAAGTTTCTCATGGGTTTACTGCGATTTTTTCCTGTGATATTTAATATGGAACATTTACAAAACTATGACAAATTTGTCCCACTTAAGCGTTGGTTGCTGAATAAAAAAATATACAAATATGCAAAACACGAGTCACGATGACAATGACTAACAAATGGGCCTTGTCGCGAGAAAACCTGTCTTCGGGGTTTCTGAAAAAGCGAGTTTCAAACCAGTCTCATCAGCTACAGAGACTAGCTAGAAAATTGAAAATTCGCTCGTAGCTAGTCTAGATATGGTACTTTTCAATAAGCGAATAACATAGGCGCTGATCAGACTGCGCGGATGCGCAGGCTGGTCTGTGCCTTTGTTGTTCGTAAACCACAGAAGACAGGTTTTCTCACGTCGCTGCCCAAATAACAATTGAGCCATCACATGCCTAAACCAAAATAATAACTAATACTAGCCCGGGTATGATATCATTAGTTTTGCTCTAAGGTGCAAATAACCTCAAGGGGGGGGGGGAACTGGGGGTAACTCCCTATATATCATATAGTACGGATGTGCGTGGCGTCTTTTTCAAAGTAAATGATAAACCCCCCCTTTTTTAAGAAAAGTATATGAATTACCATTTTTTCTGATTTTGGTATATGAATGGCCCAAATTTTCTGACACCCATGTATATGCACATATTTTTCGCTCAGATACACATCAAGCCTTTGTTATCACATAACATAAAGCAGGGTTTTTCATGACGAGGGTCATTTGTAAACTTGTTTACAAATCACAGAGTACATGAAAGGGTATATTAGTTAAAAGGACAGTATATGAAAAGTTAAATTAAGTAAGGAGACAAAGATCAGGAACCGATACAATCAAGCACACACCTGGCCCAGGACACCGCACGGGAAAGTGAAAAAAACACACAAAACATTACAAACAAGAGAGCCAAGAGGTTAGCCCTTTCCCAGCAGGTGACCACAAGGCTGCAACGAATAGACAAGAAAGCATGACAAACACGAAACATAAATAAAAAAAAATAGGTTAAGTTTCTATGAATGGGCTGTTTTTTTTTAAAAAAAGGCCAGGTATATGATTGGGGTTGGTTTCAAAACACCCGTACCAAAATTAACCCAAAGTTACACCCCGAGCATATAACGGATTTCAAATGCCTCATTAAAATTGTGAAATTTTGCATGCACTTGAATGGGAAAATGGTAACTAGTCCATTTACAGGGCCCATCATCATTTTGGGCCAGCAATATCCCTGTTCGACAGTGTGCGTCTAAATTGAAGAAACCTTTATTGTTGACTATAGTCACCGTCCTTGGTAATATTACCCTTCAATGCTACCCAGCTTCCATAATGATACTTTATAGCGGTTAACCCATTAAGCGCCAAGAAAAAAATGCATTTGAATATGTCGTCTGCTGAAGTCTTTTGCTGCAAATAATTGCTTAATTTTACTGACGAATTAAGTATAGAAGCGAACAGCGTGGACCCAGAACAGACTGCTCCTATAGGAGCAGTCTGATCTGGGTCCACGCTGTTGGCCACAGAGGCTTCTTAAACATTTCAGCAGACGAGAAAAGCAGACGACTTTTGTTGCGACTGGCGCATTAAGGGTTGATGATTCCCCGGGGTCTGAAAGCATGTCGGTGGCCTTGGATCATGTCGTGATAGGCTAATGTATGATTGCTCTCTGTTGGACAGTTGAAAGGATCGCTTTGATTAGAATTCTGTAATGAATACATGTATAAACAGTTCTGAACAATAAACGTGAAAATCTAACTTTTACCACTTTTCTTACTTTCACAGTGGTCACACTACTACGGCAATTTGGGGTTCGTCACCTACTCCATTGTTATAGTAAAATCACCTTCAAATAAAGGCTGGCAAAGTGAGAACTTTCGAATATGTTTGCTTTAAGATCGCATCGTCTAGTTAACAACCTCTGTGTTGTTTTGCCAAAACGGAGATAAATAAGATTTTAAATGTGTTTTTACAGTTATATTCAAAAATTGTCAATTACGGTTTAGTCTTATTTATATGGTTTTTCCATTGATTAATTATCCACGTTGACAAAACCATAATCAGTTATTTCATGCCTATACATCAAACGTTAAAGTTTTCTTATAATTTTAAAGCTAAAAGATACAATGTGAATTTGTTGAACAAAAATCAATCTAAACCCAAGCATTTTTGGGCGTTTATCTGTGATTAAATGAAGAAATTATACATGATGAGAAAGTTACCTTAACACCGGAATAAGTGACAAAACCCTAATTGCCGTAGTGTTATGGCCACAGTGAACTTTAGCGCGAACTATATCGTGATGTGCAAGATATACACTGGCGTATAGGTGGTAAAAAATTGTTATACAATGGCTGGAGACAATCCACGAGAGTGGGTTTTCTCGCCCACTTATCGCTCAAGACAAGCTGTTCCATAGGCAAAACGCAGTGCGGAATTTCCTTATCCCATCCACGTGACTTGCTTATCCCGTCCACATGACCTGCTTATCCCATCCACGTGACTTCAAATTATAACAATTTAGTCTGTTTTCAGAGCAATTCACGCCTTAATATTATGTAGAAATATCAAAACGGCAATATTTAGTGCGTCCGCCATTTGCGCATTGTTGAATGACGTCAAAATATTTCTGACGTCACTAAAATACAACAACAATGTGACGCACGTTATTGACACAGTTTGGGGCCACGACGTCTTTGTTAATAGATACTGATGCCAACGTTAGTTTCAAACCCCAATAAAAAACCAAACCGACGCTTGAAATGCTATTTCGCTTCCGTTTTTAGGTGCTAAACTCTGTTTACACCCATTTCTGCATCTGGAAAATTCGTTGGTGAACTTATTTTTTAGATTGGAACAAACGCAAAAAATCTAAAAAAATATGCGGAACTGACAGAATTCATATAAGACCTTAAAAAGTCACAAACTGGGCGAGAAAAAGTATCCATCATGATGTATTGTTGTGGGACAAGGAATTCTCGCCCACTTATCGCTCAAGACAAGCTGTTCCATAGGCAAAACGCAGTGCGGAATTTCCTTATCCCATCCACGTGACTTGCTTATCCCGTCCACATGACCTGCTTATCCCATCCACGTGACTTCAAATTATAACAATTTAGTCTGTTTTCAGAGCAATTCACGCCTTAATATTATGTAGAAATATCAAAACGGCAATATTTAGTGCGTCCGCCATTTGCGCATTGTTGAATGACGTCAAAATATTTCTGACGTCACTAAAATACAACAACAATGTGACGCACGTTATTGACACAGTTTGGCGCCACGACGTCTTTGTTAATAGATACTGATGCCAACGTTAGTTTCAAACCCCAATAAAAAACCAAACCGACGCTTGAAATGCTATTTCGCTTCCGTTTTTAGGTGCTAAACTCTGTTTACACCCATTTCTGCATCTGGAAAATTCGTTGGTGAACTTATTTTTTAGATTGGAACAAACGCAAAAAATCTAAAAAAATATGCGGAACTGACAGAATTCATATAAGACCTTAAAAAGTCACAAACTGGGCGAGAAAAAGTATCCATCATGATGTATTGTTGTGGGACAAGGAATTCTCGCCCACTTATCGCTCAAGACAAGCTGTTCCATAGGCAAAACGCAGTGCGGAATTTCCTTATCCCATCCACGTGACTTGCTTATCCCGTCCACATGACCTGCTTATCCCATCCACGTGACTTCAAATTATAACAATTTAGTCTGTTTTCAGAGCAATTCACGCCTTAATATTATGTAGAAATATCAAAACGGCAATATTTAGTGCGTCCGCCATTTGCGCATTGTTGAATGACGTCAAAATATTTCTGACGTCACTAAAATACAACAACAATGTGACGCACGTTATTGACACAGTTTGGCGCCACGACGTCTTTGTTAATAGATACTGATGCCAACGTTAGTTTCAAACCCCAATAAAAAACCAAACCGACGCTTGAAATGCTATTTCGCTTCCGTTTTTAGGTGCTAAACTCTGTTTACACCCATTTCTGCATCTGGAAAATTCGTTGGTGAACTTATTTTTTAGATTGGAACAAACGCAAAAAATCTAAAAAAATATGCGGAACTGACAGAATTCATATAAGACCTTAAAAAGTCACAAACTGGGCGAGAAAAAGTATCCATCATGATGTATTGTTGTGGGACAAGGAAATCCCACCCTCGGACCCGAATAATTTCGTCAGAAACTCGGCAGAGCCTCGTTTCTGACGAATTATTCTGGTCCTCGGGTGGGATTTCCTTGTCCCACAACAATACATATGAAGGATACTCTTAATCCCACCCTCGGACCCGAATAATTTCGTCAGAAACTCGGCAGAGCCTCGTTTCTGACGAATTATTCTGGTCCTCGGGTGGGATTTCCTTGTCCCACAACAATACATATGAAGGATACTCTTAATCTCCACATACAGGCGGACAAACAATAGTACTTATGTACTGATGAAATCACAAACGATCACACACAAGCATATGCCCTACTTTTGCTTTCAAATAGTAGCTCCTTGCAATGCGCCAATGCTTAGTCCTCAGTCAGGTGGCAAATGATCTAGGGGTACTCAGACTGGGAGAAACTTTCTAAATACCGACAAATGAAGAAGTTTCTTGCTTTAAATCTCTAAGATGTTGCATTTATATGCTAATCAATGTAAAAATGCTAACAATTATGAGCAGGATAAATTTCATGCTCAGTTAAGATGAGTATGAAAAAAGTTCAATAACCTCGGGGCCTGGTTCTCACCTGCTTCTTGTACGCATGTGACTTTGAACGCTACATATAACATCAGTTGACCGCATCTGAACCTGCAATATGTATAAAGTTATACAATGTATGTCGGTAGATTTAGATTAAAAACTGATATTCCCTTGCAACACCACCTCCGATAGCTTATAAATACAACAAGAACAAAAATCTTATTTTTTGGTATAAGCCGCTGGAACTACCGACCGACTTCACCTTATATTTTCCGTAAACTTTTCCATTTCTTTCATAAGAAACTTTTCTTGATGTTTATTAAAACATCTAAATGCATACATAGTTATCTACCACATAACAGCCCCTTGGACAGAAAACTCTACAGACTTTTGAACTACGATAAGAAGGATGCATGCATTACTTTATACGGGAAACCAATACCTTAATGCCTATAGCCCTTTTATCGCATACTACATGTATTTACATGCATATTAAATAAAACACGTCTGTCTAGTCAGTCGTTCCACAGCTGAATGATTATTTCAAATCTTAAACTCAACTTTCACGTGGTTTCTTAACACGGCTACTTACCTATCGGAGCATAGCAAAACAAGGGAAAACAATTTTCGACTAATTCATTGCATTCAAACATCGAAAATTTCATTTCCCTTGCAACACCACCTCCGATAGCTTATAAATACAACAAGAACAAAAATCTTATTTTTTGGTAAAAGCCGCTGGAACTACCGACCGACTGAAGCTAAAAGAACGGGCTGAAATGTTGCAATACTGTTATTAAGCTCAAAATGACTGAGAAACTTTTAACCTTTCGTCTACGGAGTCTTTATATAACCGTCCATGGTTGATCTATACCTTGCCGCTTGAAAAATCTGTCATGAATGCATCAGTCACAACCAGATCTCAATGAGTGCAAACAGTACCGATTCAAATCAGTGTTGTGGTTACAAGATCTAATATTTCATTTTACTATATGACATTTTTTTTTCTTTGCTTACTTTATAACCAGTTTTGGTTGCACTCAGATGAGAAATAATTTAAATATCTGAATCGTCGGCAATATTTGCCCATAGGAAATATCACTCCAGTTTCAAAAACGGAAAATTATTGTACTATTTCTTCAAAAAAAAGTGCTATTAGAATCCATGTACCGTCTCTGTATTTGTCTGTCTTACTAGACAATATAATAAACAGACTCATGTATGTATGTATACACTGTTAAACGCCACCTCGCTGCATTTCAATTTTAACAGTTCGATCCGGATAGGCTATCACCCTTAATACTGTAATATGCGTTTGTTATGGGACTCTGAATTCAGTATTAGCAGACTGAATGAGATATACTAATATATAAAGCCATATGACACTCCGAGGTAGCAAACACATCTTTACTTCAAGTCAATAACTTCTTCAACGGTTAAATCCTCGTTTATAGGATGCATTCGTTCTATCAGCTCTTTCTTTATGAGTAACTCAGATAGCAGGGAGACCCTTGTCCGCCGTGACGCCAAGTAGCTTCTCCATTTTAACTGCAAGGCTCTGAAAAAATTAAACGCATTGTCACCCTAAATAGCCCCTGTACCGTTTCCAGTTCACCTCACTCTATTAAATGCACGCAAACGCTACGCAGACTCATGACGTCAAAAACAAACGTTATATCGACGTCGATTACCTCTCAGACCAACGTCGCCGTAGGTATACAAATATTGAATAACACAATCGCTTCAAAGAGCAGATTCAGATAAGAATTCACTTCAGAGGAATTATTATCCTGGTCTTCTCTTTGTAAGCTACCTTAACGTGCCATAGAAATTGTCAGTCAGTCATTTCAATAATCAGTGTGTATTTTTCAAAACAGTAGGCTATTTTAAAACATATGCACCGATGCACACAAGACATATTCGCCGATACCAGCAAATAGAAAGGCATACGCCATAAACCCTTCACAAAGCGAGACAACTCTTACACATTGTCTTAAAAAATTAAAAAGTATAACATATAACATGTTAATTTTTAAACCATATGCACTGGTACCCGCACACACGACATATTCGCCTATACCAGCAAATAGAAAGGCATGCGCTATATACCCTTCACAAAGCGAGACAACTCCTACACATTGTCTTAAAAAATTGAAAAGTATAACAACATACATGTTAATTTTTAAACCATATGCACTTGTACCCGCACACACTGAGACATATTCGCCTAAACCAGCAAATAGAAAGGCATGTACCATAAACCCTTAACAAAGCGAGACAACTCTTACACATTGTCTTTAAAAAATCAAAAGTATAACAACATATAACATGTTATTTTTTTAGCCATATGCACTGATACCTGCATACATGACCTATTCGCCGATACCAGCAAATAGAAAGGCATACGCCATAACCGCTTAACTAAGCGAGACAACTCCTACACGATGTCTTTAATATTTACAAGTATATCAAATATGCTGAATGTTAATGCGCCGATACACGCACATACTACATAATTGCCGATACTAGCAAATAGAAAGGCATACACCATAGCCGCTTAACGAAGCGAGACAACTTCTAAACGATGGCTTCAAAAATATAAAAGTATAACAAATGTGTTAAATGCTTAATTTATAGAATGAGCCGATACCCGCCCATACAACCTATTCGCCAAAAACAGCCAATAGCAATTTTTTAAGGCATACCCCATAACCGCTTAACGAAGCGAGACTACTACGCATTGTCTTCAACATTTTACAAGTATAACCCGTATTAATTGTTAAATTTGCATTACGAAACATATCAACCCCATTTAAGTATGGTATGAAAACCTGCTTCTCTTTAGGCAAATACATCAAATATTCTATGAAAGAATGCATGTTTCCTTCTTTATGCCAAAGGTTGACCGATTACACTCTGGAAATAATAAAACGCATTTAGCCTTGCACCTCTCCGCTTTTCTTAACATTCTAGTGACCAAAAAAATAGGTGAGACAAACAGTACAAAACATTCTAGTCCCACATCAAAACGTAAATGAGTTCGCTACATTTTATTATTATTATTATTATTATTATTATTATTATTATTATTATTATTATTATTATTATTATTAAATGCCAATTAAGTATCATGTTCTGATACAAAATATTCAATTTCTAAAACTCCCTGCTTACTCAAGCCTAACATATCACAAGATAACCCTCATTCATGTCTTTCTGTGACGCATGTTAAATGATCTACTCTATCCAAAATATCCACGGCAGCCAAACGATTTTTAAATGAATGGCATGCATGACGAAAATCTGAAAAAAAAAACTGCATGGCTAAATCTTGCAATTCTGGATTAATATATCCTTTATGTACTATGACAATTTCTGTGAAGCATTTGCACTCTGCTTGCTCAAAATGTGATTTAGTGACTGTAAAACTCTAATATACATCACACAACCACTTCAATCAGAAAACTTTGAGCTTTTTTAGCACAGGAGCCATACGGCATCTCGTTTAACGTACAAACACATCAATATGTCTATTGAATATGAATACTAAGTACATTTGAGGAAACTTGTCTTTTCCCAGAAGGATACAGTTTAAGGCTCTCTTGGGAAACCATAATGAAGAAAATTCATGGGCTCGCCTTATTTATGTCAATACTAATGTACCTTGTCATAATTTGCGAAACAGATCCTATAACTATACTCATATAATATTTTGACGCCACAAAGCTGGCATCTTTCGTAACAGGGATCCACCCAGTACTGGCGTATATCTCGCAATGAAGACTTTCCCTTATCAATCCGTCTTAAGGTATGCTAAAAGAAAACCCCAAAGAGTTCAAAACGGTCCCAAGCGACTCCAAAATATGTACTGGCCCCAATAAACATTTTCAAACTAGCTCTAGGTATAAAACCTTTATCAAGCAACCTCTTTGCCATTGTTTTGATCTGAAGCATTTATTGAAATTACAACAAAATATTTTCACATTTTTAAATCAGACCTTTTCCAAAATATCATAAACTGCTTCATGTACAAATGAACCTTCTTTTAAAATCAGACATAATTTTATGGTATTGAATTTCACCCAAATTGGAATGTCTTAAACCGGCCAAAATCAATATGATAGTTGGCCCCGTTCAGATTTTAATTTTAATTATTTATTCATTTTTTCAAAATGAAAAATGCAATACTCATCTTAAAATTCCATGGGCTTGGAATCTTCCATAGAGAAGGTCTCATTTCTCTGGTAGTTCGTTCTTGGTGAAAGGGCAGTTTCTTCTGATGCTGTTCGCCTCACTACAAGCAAAACCAGGTCCGACGATACCTCGTTGTACGACTGTTATGTCTGAATAAGCTCAAAAGGAACCAAAGCTGGTGCACCGATGTGTGTGTGTATCTCTGTTCAAGAAATGTTCCTGGGGCCTGACCTGCCCCACCCCACATACGTTGATTAACAGAATCAGAATACGTGTAACCAATACTTTGGCCTATGGCTTTTGAACTTCTGCTGTTCCCTCAAATTTCCACCTATGTCAATTCTGTACATGTCCGTTATTCACTGTCCGTAGTGTACTATCTAACGACATAGTTCTTCTCGATAAAACACGTCTGTCTAGTCAGTCGTTCCACAGCTGAATGATTATTTCAAATCTTAAACTCAACTTTCACGTGGTTTCTTAACACGGCTACTTACCTATCGGAGCATAGCAAAACAAGGGAAAACAATTTTCGACTAATTCATTGCATTCAAACATCGAAAATTTCATAAATTGTAAATCTTCAAAATTGCGGTAAAAGTTATAGCTTTTGGCTAAAACCATGATACCATTAATCGGTTACACCAATGTTTTAGCAGAGTCACGTGAAAATACCATTTTTGGACCTTTGCTTGGTATCATATCATAACTTGCTCCAAGCGAAATTTTAAATTATCTAGTTAGTCTCTATAGCTTGGATTATGTCCAAAGACGGCTAGTGTATTCTCGTTCTCGTCTAAGCAGTTTTGATGTTATCTCGAAGACAGCTCCCCGGGGGGAGGTACTCTCAGTTTTCTCCTTACTTAGGCTCGGTTCCGGCATCTGCTGTCCCCCCCCCCCCCCCAAAATATCTGGAATTTCATGCACCCCAAAAAATGTTTGAAATTTTAGCAACCCAAAAAATATCCGCCTCATTCTGTACCTTGACCTTTAGAAAAGACCCTAAAATGCATAGAAATGCCCTCAAAATATAGTCCAATTTTGTGATAATCCCCCCAAAATATCCACAAAATCTTCATACCCCCGAAATTTTCATTTCTCTGAAAACCCCCCAAAATATTAAAATTCAAAACTTTGAACCCCAAACAATGACCCGAGCCTATGTTTATATGAAAATATCAGAGTTTTTACCCCTCCCCTGGAGGACAGTTTTCATATTCACTGATCTAATAAGGACATGTCGCGCGACAGACCCCGTCATTTTGGGTTTGTGACCAGGCAAGGCCCAATCAAGCCTGCACAGGTACAGAGAATGCTGTCCTGCCAGCCAAGAGTGACAGTTATGTCATGTTTTGTTTACAAAATTATTAGGGACTTGGATTCGATAGATCATTTGTGTATTAATCCTATCCGCAGTATGATTAATACGCGAGTGATCTATCGGTTGTGGTGTGTACAAGTTAATGTTTGATTTAGCAATTGTAAACAAAACATGCCGTCACTGTCGCTCTTGGTTGGCACGACAGTAGCTGGAATATAAAAATCTTGCTAGTTTCAAGTTTAGCCATAATGCTTTAAAGAGAGAATAACAAATGCACTGCCAGAACTGTGTTATCATAGTCTGGCTCCAGTCCTTAAACAATTTTCATCAATGTGACATATCATATACTTGTAGCCAGTCCAACTCTGATGGGTCTGTTTTAAGACAGAGCATCAGAGTTAGACTGGCTACAAGTTTATGATATGACACATTGATGAAAAAATAGTTTTAAGGACTGGTGCCAGTCTATGTTATTGACTTTCTGGAAAGTTCAATATGTAAACTTTTTTATTTGTAGCATCAGCATTTTATTATACTAGTTAGCCCCTGTATCTGCGCAGGCTGGTTTGAGCAAGACCTCGGATCACAATCCCCGGGGGCAGGTTTTCTAGCGACAAGGCGTGATTATTGTCCTGGCTATGAACAATGCACGGGCTGATCTGCACTTCTGTTATTGTGAAAATAAGTAAAAGGGATGGCAGCTGAGCTGCCATTTCTTTTGGTATAAACTTACACTTACTTTTCTAGGCTCCTAAAACCATTTGAGGCCACAATTTCTACAAAGATAAATATTTAACATTTCTACCTGTTACTGCTGCAGTTATTTTCTGGATCAATACAATAGAATGGAATAAGTCTTTAAGACAGTTGAAAGACTATACCAAGATCTATGACAGCTAAGCTCAGCTTCCACCATTTAATGTAAATTGACACTTATTGTTTACAGGGCATATGTCAACAACTGGCCCCGAGGTGATGAAACCTTTTTTCAATCTCAACTCAACTGCGCACGAAATTTCCAAGATCCTGCTCATATATGTTAAATTGCCAACATTGTTGGCATTTTAACATTTATTAGCATAATAAATACAACATCTAAGACTTAAATCAAGCTACTTCTTCATTTGTCTGTTTTTAGTGTTTATGAGCAATTGAAAATTCAAGCTCAGTTGAGTTGAGCATGAAACAGTATTATAACCTCGGGGCCTGATTTTCTCACGACATGGCCCAACTGATGTTGTTAATTTTACGTGATACGTCGATAATTGATAGATGTGATCAGTGAAAAATAAATGTTGACAGCTACAAGTAGCCTTCCTTGTAACTACATAGTTTAGGATGAAAACGTATTTTAACGCTATTCGCGATATTAAAATTGTCGCGAAAATTTCCGAATTTACAGTAAAACGAAGAGTGACCTGTAGCTTTCCTTGTAACCACATAGTTTAAGACGAAATCTACGAGATCTAAATTCGAATGAGCCCAAGAAAGAAACACTCTGTCATTAACATTTTTTTTCACTTTTGTTAGAACCACAGGCCCTCCCTTGTTCAGCTTGATGAAGAACCATGGGGCTTGTAACGAGTGTTATAGGGCTATAGGCTTACGTTTCCTTGAAGTTGAGCGCAGTGGTTCAGTAAATAAGTGTCAGACCGTGCACGGATCCAGAAACTTCTGCCAGAGGAGGGGGGGGGTCAAACTCTGGCAACGGTTTTTTTTATATCAGGGGAAAGAGGATTCAAATAGCACTGAAAGCGGGCCATCATCGACCCGCCAGCGAACGCCCTTTTAAATGGCGTTTCGCTGGCGTGCCGATGATGGCCAAACATTGAATGCTGGCTTGGTAGCTTTGTGATTTCGGGGATCCGGACGTGTATTGCTAAGAAACCCTATACTTTCAGCAGGCGAAGGGGTCCGGACCCCCTGTCCCCTCTCCCTCCTCTAGATCCACGCATGCAGACTTGGGATAAAAGGGTCGCTAGTTCGAGACCCACCCAAGACTTCCCATGATTCCCACTGGTTTAATCTATGAACAGTGAAACGGCTAAACATGACTTGAAAATTGTTGCCTTGGACGTAAAGCATCGACATAAACAAACTTTACAGTGCATTGTCGCGCTTGAATCAGGTCAATTGGACGTCTGTAAGGGGCTATTTCTCACGAGAGGGCTTATTTCATATTCGTTTACATGGTACACCATTTTAGAATAAAAGATTGAAATCAAGAAAAAGTCAACGACTTATTTCCATTTGTGTCCCATTGTAATGGATGGTAGGCAAAAAAAGCATCAACGAAAGATAAAGGGTATAAAATTCATGATATTCAGGATTCATGCATACGACAGATTCAAAATGGTTGAATTAATAACGAAAATGGCCGTGTCCGCATATTTAATGCAATTAAGGTAAAGTAATAATCGAAATGGCGGTTCGAGAGTCTTTTAAAGGTAAAAAAAGGTAACACTTGTGCAAACCTGGTATTTTACTCATAAAATTCGCAATCACTTAAACACTGGGTAGGCGGCAATCGAAAACGCTAATACCATCGACGAACGTAGATCACAAACCGTTAGAAACAGAGTTTTCGATTGCCATTTGTCGCCCGATTGGCGATGAAAAGTAATCGAAAACGCTGTTTCTAGCGATTTATCATCCACGTTCGTCGATTGTAAAGGGTGTTTTCGATTGCCGCCTACCCGATGTAATTAAGTAATGAAATTTCTTATAGCCATAGCTACTCAATATATAGCACTTTTACCAGGAAAATGTTCATGCGGCAAACTAATGTGACCTCAGCTCAATACAGCTGACCCGATACCAGTATTGTTGACCTAGAGTCAATACTGATAGACCTTCAATCAACACAGAAATTGATGCAGTGTATCTGTTAATGAGCCAGTGCATGAGCTTTCCAACAATGTGGTATGTGCAACCAGCAAAGCCTCAGATCAGCGTATGCGCCTGATTAGAGCCTTTGGTAGTCGCTTGTGTATTCTAAGATTGTTAAGCTACTGACTGAACACCATTTGGAGTTTCTAAGCTTAAAAGGTGGCTGCAAAGGCTCGTCCGAGTCTACACATGTCAAAATGCCACATTGTTGGAATTCTCACGCGCTTGCTCAAATGAGAGTTATCATTTGGGGGGGGGGGGGGGGGGGGTATTAATCGAAAGTAAATCAATATTGACTTGAGGTCAACCGTATTGATCTGCGGTCAGCTCTTTTAAGCTGAGGTCAAATAAAATACATTTTACCTGTAAAAGTGCTATATATTTTAAAGTACATGTAGTTGATAAATACAAATGAGCCGCGACATAGGATTTCCAACAATGTGGTATGTGCGACCAGCAAAATCTCAGATCAGCCTGCGCATACGCGCAGTCTGATCAGAGCCTATGCTAGTCGCTTGAATATTCTATGAATATTAAGCTACTGACTGAACATCATTTGGAGCTTCTAAGCTTAAAGGGAGTCTGCACAGGCTCGCCTGAGTCCATACTTGTCAAAATACCACATTGTTGGAAATCACATGTCACAGCTCAAATGTCATTAATAATAATAAAACTAGTGATTTCGTATTGGCCCAGTATCATGTCCTATGGCAAACTGTATTGGTCCTGGTCCTTCGACCTAGGGCCAATATTGCTGACCTCGGACTTCGATTTGACCACAGCTTAAAACGTATAGGACGAAGGCCCAGGGCAAATGCAGCTGATCCTAGGACCTGTAACTTAGCCAATACTTAATCTATTGATTACAAACATAATAATGCTGGTCAGCACATGAGATTTATTGCATAGGCGAACAGCGAAAGATTAAACGAGCCTGCACATCAGAGTATTTGCTGCTCCGGCGCACAATAACATATTGAAATAGATGAACCCTTAGGATAGACATTAGACAACTAACCACTAGATAACTGTGTCCATATTTAAAGGGTGAATTTACACATACAGAAAAAACCTCGAAAATTCGAACTCCGATTTTTCAAAATACTCGCTAATTCGAAATAAATTTCGGACACAATAGGACAGAGAATATGGCCTGTAATGAACCCTTTTAAATACTATCTAATAAAACATATGTTTTGTGTGCGTAAAAGAAAGGTCTCGTATGTTTTGTGCGCGTAAAAGCAACGTCTTCCTGAGACGTTAATATTCATATCTAGGCGTGGTTCGGCTATTTCATCTGCCAGGTTCTATTTAAAATATGGTGAAGAATTGATAAGTTATTTGAGCTGCACAAACTTGCGTGCATTTCATGTAAATCCTAACCTAAAACTCGCTGAACTCACATTTATTAACCCTTAAAGCACATACTCACAAAATGTATGTTTTTGCCGTCCACTAAAATATTCTAAGCTTCATAGAAAAACAGTGTGGACCCAGATCAGACTGCTCCTGTAGGAGCAGTCTGATCTGAGTCCACAATGTTTGCCTCTATGCTTATATTAAATAGACATTTTCGGGTGAAGTTATTTTGCTGGCGTTTTAAGTTCTAAATAATTTGTTTTGCGTCTATACTGAGATAATGGCGCAAGATGATACAGTGACTTTTGAATAAAACCACGCCTCATGTTCAGCTTTTAGCTATGCATAAGCTTGACCAGTCCTAATTACGCATTCATGAGGTGCCGCCTTTACAGTAACCAAAAAGTCATATAATACCAAATATCTTGAACTGGCCAAAGAATGCTGAGTGATTGGCCGCAAATGCAATAAGGCTGTTTCATTGATGTCAGTGCTCGCTGTCCGGTGTGATCTTTGACGTGGAACGTTTATGGTCCATATGTTTGTCTTTAAATGTAAAAAGACTATAAAGGCGAGCAATGTCCGAAAATAATTATGGCTGTTAGTTAGTTGCCGCCAACAATAAATTTTAATTGGATGACCGGACATCCGCGGATCCAGAAAGTCTTCCCAGAGGGTCCATCTTTGAGAACGTTTTCCTTTCTTTCTTTTTTTAGTTAATGAGTGGATCCAAATATCACTGAAATCGGGCCATCATCGGCCCGCCAGTGAAACGCCATTTAAATGGTATTTCGATGGCGTGCCGATGATGACCCAACATTGAATGCTGGCTTGGTAGCTTTGTGATTTTTCAGGGGATCCGGACCAGTATTGCTAAGAAACCCTATATTTTTATTTTATTTTTCAGGGGTGGGGTCCGGACCCCCTGTCCACCCCTCTGGATCCGCACATGCCAGAGGTCCTGAAGCGCTCACCTGACACTGAGTCACAAGATGTCCTAAATGATGATTAAACTAGGTCAAAACCAACCTTATTGAGCCCGTGCATGAGATTCCCAACAATGTGGTACGTGCGACCAGCAAAGCCTCAGATCAGCCTGCGCATACACGCAGTCTGATCAGAGCTTTCACTTGTCGCTTGAATATTCTGTGGCTGTTTAGCTATTGACTGAACAGCATTTGGAATTTCTAAGCTTAAAAGGGGGCTGTGCAGGCTCGTCTGAGTCTACAGAAACATTCAGAGGGTATTAACCAAATATGGGCCTGATGGTCATTTTGGTCGAAAGTTTCATCTAAAGGCTACTTCGTATGGAATTTTAGTTGAATTGGCCCAGTGGTTTTCTCAGCAAAATATGTTAAGGTCATTATGAGTGTGCCATCAGTTCAGCTCAACCCTTTATAGATAACCCTGTATTTTCTTTCTTAACCCTTAATGCGCCAATCGCAACAAAAGTCGTCTGCTTTTCTCGTCCGCTGAAATGTTTAAGAGGCCTCTATGGCAAACAGTTTGGACCAAGATCAGACTGCACCTATAAGAGCAGTCTGTTCTGGGTCCACGCTGTTTGCTTCTATACTTAATTCGTCAGTAATGCTAGGCAATTATTTGCAGCAGACGACTTCAGCAGACGACATTTTCAGATGCATTTTTTTCTTGGCGCTTTAAGGGTTAAATTACACCAGTAGTGACTTGCCCCAATGTTGTTGACAAACTTCGAATTCAGCCAGAACTAATTTATATCTATAATTGTTATTTCGTATTAATTTTCAATAAATGCTTTCAAAAACCCACAACCGTAAAGTCTGGTTATTGTAAAAAGTCGCATACATCCTGTTCAATATCTCAATATATACTTACTATAAATAAAGACGTGTTATAGTTCGACCTTTGAAATCATGGATCGTACTTATATAGATATATATCTTAATTACATGTATTATCCACACCCAGAAGCAATTGGGAAAATTGTCCGCAATCAAAGTATATAGAAGGCTAAAAAAACGGACCACTATTGACACATCAGCGTCAAAGACTCACTAACCATTCGATTTTTAATTTCAGGCGGTTACAGAATGACGCCATAAAGTCTGACACACCAACCCGGCAACGCATACACCAGAACACAACTGTTCGGCAATGGTAGCCACAGGACACAAAAGTTCGGCAGTTGCAACTTCAAGACACAACGCACAACAGTTCGGCAATGACTGCATTGGAACACAACAGTTTAGCAATGACTGCATTGGAACACAACAGTTAGGCAGCGGCAACAGAAGCACACATAAGCTAGGCAGTTTCAGTACATCTCATACAACAGTTCGGCAATGACTACATTGGGTCACAATAGCTCAGTAATGACCTCATTGGGGCAGCACAGTGACGCGATGACTACATTAGGACACCAAAGTTCGGCAACGACAACAAAAGAGCAAAATATGTCAACGTCAGCTGACACTGATAACATGACCAATATAACGGAAGTGGTACTTACATTACAGGAAATGAATGATGCAGAACTTCTCAGACTGATTCCCACAATTGTGTTCCTTGGTGTCATTTCAGTGACAGGTATGTTCGGCAATGGACTGGTTCTCCACATTTACAGGACTAGATACAGACTTTCAAACAGTCAATGTTTTATCCTCTGTCTCAGCGCAATTGACATGTTCTGTTGTTGTGTAGTGATACCTTTTGAAATCTCAACTATTGTCAATCAGTATACGTTTGATTATTTATGGCTGTGTAAATTATCTAGATTGTTCAACACATTGGGAACACTGTCCTCTTCATTCTTGCTACTTTTCATCGCCATTGATAGATACAGAAAAGTTTGTAAACCATTCAGAGTCCAGATATCTGCCAAAGTTGCCAAATTCCTCTGTTCACTTGCGGTTATGTTAGGTTTACTCTTTTCGTGGCCAGCTGTCTTCGTGTACGGTAAGAAGACATTTGAAATACCGAACTCTGAACTGATTGGAACCGAATGTTCGACAGATGATAAACTTGTAGAGACTATATACCCTTTCATCAATATATCAATGTATGCTGTTCTGTTTCTCGGAGGTATCGTGTCGATATGTTTTCTCTATTGCCTGATTGGCAGAGAAGTGCAGAGACATGTTAATAGAATGCCAAAAGAATATTCTCATTCGAAAAATTCAATTCCTATGCTGTCATCTTCGATGGATGGGAGAGGCTCTAAGGTCGAGGATGAGATAGACATAAATGCTATTACTAGGTATGAAAAAGCGAAAAGTAAAAACAAAGAAAATAAAAGCAGACATAAGAGATATACAAGAAAACAGAAATCAGCAAGTGATATGTCCTGGAGTGAAAAACTTGATGAGACGAATGATGAGATTGAAATGAAAGAGAGAAAAACTGAAGAGAAAGAAGAAGAGAAAGAAAATGAGGAAGAAAGAATCGACATGAAAGGGGAAGAGCATTACACAGGTCATTGTGAATCGCCTCTGAGTCTGAAAGACTCAGAGGCGATTGACACTGACATGTGCAAGAACGAGATCCCTGACAAAGATACACAAAAAGAATTAAAAGTGGAAAAGGTTAATGGTTTATGTGACACCAAGACAGAGCTTAACCATGACCCGGTAGATACAAATATCCCAATAGATTTAGTAAAAACGTTGAATAAAGAAACTGATAATGTTCCTCTTGCAACAATCGATAGCTCTCCTCTGTCTAGCACGGGGAGCGTAAATAAAATCCGAAAATCGATCAGTGGCAGATTACATTCATTGACCAGTCAAATGTCTCACGTGCTAGCCAGAATGACTTCCATCACGAGCAGAAATTCGGAGGCCAGCTCGGTCACGGTGGTTAAAACGCAATACTTGAAGCAGGCACGTGCTAGAAAGACAGCTTTTCTGATGTTTATGATTTCGTTGGTGTTTGTGTTAAGCTATTTGCCGCACTTATTGCTTATGTTAATAAGGGTGGTGAAGGATGACTTTATACCTAACATGACAGATACAGAGAGAGCGGTGTATAAGTTCTTCCTGAGATCGTATTTCATGAATTGTGCAATAAACCCTGTGATATACGCAGCCTGCGCAGGCCGGTTCAGAAAAGAATGCAAAGCATTTTTCTGTGAATTATGTGGCAGAGCAAAGTCAGAGGACATGACATAAGGACAGTCACGTGACTTATAGTATATGTTGGCGTCTCTACAAGGTAAAGGGTTAACCATGCATGTGCAGCTACCTAGTGGGGTTGAAAACCTTACTTTTGGTTCGAGTGTTCATACTTTGTGTGTGTGCGCAGCGAAGGCTCTGGCTGGTCTTAGTGTTTGAGCAGACTCGTGCGATCCTTAGCTGCTTGCATATTCGATAAGTACATTCTCATGTAGACTGGCAATCGTCCAAACAGTAGAAATATGCCTATACTAAATCAACAGCTCGTACTAAGATCCCAGATTCTTGGAAAAGTCAGTTAGATAAGTATTTGAGAAATATAAAACCTAAATGAATGGACTGCACAATTCTACTTCTCACGTACCGGCCCATTAAATTTTAAACACCCCCCTTTTCTTTTTACAGTATTACATGAAAATTAAATACTGGAAATAATAATATTAACACAGAATGTTTTGTTCATTGCTTTGCCAAGTAGACTGGCTCAAGTCCTTAAAGGCCAACATTGTTTCCCCAGGGAAACACATCTTTGCTCCATAATTGTATCAGTGGTCACTAATTAATGATAATTATTGGCTGCCCACTGCCTTACCTCCAACTGTTTACTGTGCAAGCACATTACACATGTTCTCTGTTATCTTATCTTTTAGTGAAAAAATACACCTACATTATTAATATTCATGTTCAATGGATTGGAGACTCTGACCAGCCGCCTGGTCATCAATTCGGTTTGACTTTTGTCCCGCTTTGCATATGCTTTATTTTGGATGGTTATGTTGCGCATATATTATGATACGGTCCAAAGTAAGCATCTCAAAGTATTGGTCTGTAGTTAAAAATTGGTTTCAATCAAAACATTGATATAGAAAGTCAACATTTTGAGTTTAGAAATTGAAATGGAAGGGGAGCGAACAGTGGCGAAAACGAAATGTGGGCTCGAAAATAGCACTCGCCCGCTCGTATTTACGAGTGCTTCAGGCTGCAAGGCAAGTAAAAATTTTGATATTTCTAGTAAAAATCATCTTTCCCCATATATCGCCAATCCATTTTGTAATGCAGGGCTTATTTTAATATATTTCGAGACGTTATCTGACTGTCAGCCTTTAGATGCTGACACTTTGTAATGATCAAAAGATTGAAATACAAGATAGAAAACATCGGAATTTCAAGTTCAGAAGTCATAAGATTAGAAAATATGAGACAACGTTTGATCCTACACATGCCAAAACATTTGGTTGGAGTTGATCTGGATCCATAATGGTTGACACTAAGATAGCGTTCCTGAAGTTTTCTCTTACTTTTTATAAAGTTAATTTTGAAAAAGTCAACAGAAGAAAACAAAAGTATGAAAAATTACCCAGTTAACCCCTTTTCAGCTTTTAACGTCTGCTGCAGATATTCAAGTGTACTTCTCATGATCGTGGAAGCAATCACTATGTGATAATAAGGGAGCAATCTTATCGGGGTCTTTTGCAATATATGCTACCTTAGAAAATAATTTATCTAAGAGGCGAATCAAAGTGTAAGACTGGTGGAAAAAGGGGTAAATTTGTGTATCCCGCATGTCCTGTAAATCCACTAAAAGGTCCTGAACTGAGCACTTTAAACTTTGCGAGAACACTTGTCTTTAGAGTGTTTCGGCCAGGTATGACTTAAACCATTCTCAATAGTTACATGGTTAGATCTGACGGTACTGATGTGTAGATTCGTTATTAGCGTATTTCAAACAACTTTTTCTTATAAGATGACTGTTGTTTCTTAAATTTATTGTCAAAATTGAATGATAAAACAAGCATTTTAAGTCTTAGGCAAATTATTTAAAATGTGTTACTGTCACATACATGGACACGTACATATATAACGGTACCTTGACTAAATACTTGTTTTCAGCGCTAACAGCGAACTAAGCTATCAGTTGAACAAACAAATTGTTCTATTAGTCAGTCCAACAGTCATGCGCGGATCCAGAGAAAGTTTTATCAGAGGGGGTCCAACTTGACAACCTTATTTTTTTATTTTAGTTGATGAGGGGAGGGAGGATCCAAATACCACTATAAGCGGGCCATCATCGGCCCGCCAGCGAAACGCTTTTTAAATGGCGTTTCGCTGGAGTGCTGATGATGGCCCAACGCCATTTAAATGCCCTTTTCCTGGCGTGCAGATGATGGCCAAACATTGAATGCTGGCTTGGTAGCTTTGTGATTTTTAAGGGGATTAAGACCAGAATTGCTAAGAAACCCTATATTTTCGAGATTTTTCAGGGGGATCTTGACCCCCTGTCCGCTCCACCCTTCTGCATCCGCGCATGAACAGTCTGGTCAGGTTGCACTCTATTACAGGTAATAACAGCCTCTATGGCAGCCCAGTCTGATCACTTTTTGCTGTCTACTCAACGGTAAAAACCCATGGTTCGTCGATTCAGGCAGCACTCACTCTTATTGCACACGATGGGAGTTCAGACTGAACGAATGTGTCTTTGTGGTGTTCTTAATTTTTTTAATTAATGTGTTTTAAAATCAGTTGCATCTCGGTTGAAATCAGGAAGGTACAGCTAGAAGCCACTGGTAATATTTTTCAATCGTGTACATTTTTTTCATAACTAAAATAGGGCAGTTGTCAGTCACTGGTCTGTCAAATTGAAAGCGAGGCATAGAATCCATCAGCAACTGCTTTATATGAATTTCTCTGTGTAGCTTATCAGTCTTTTCATTTGGTCAGTCCAAACACAGCTCTGTGTACATGTTGGTCTAATCTTATCAACATCAGATGGTACCAATGGGAAGGTATTGGTTTAACAATTATAACTGATTGGTGCTAAAAGCTGTCCTGGTGAGCCTCAATGTTGGCCTTTAAAACATTTTTTTTATCTATCAATGTGTCCTAATGCAAGTCCATTTCATTATGTTGCTAGTCTAATTCTGTTGGCTCTAGTTCTGTTTTAAGTATTAGCTGACTAGAAAGGCAAATGAAAAAAGAGGGGCTGTTTTGGCCCCTGCTATGAGGCCCAAAATAAAAATTGCTTTTCACCAATTTCTTCTTAATAGTTTTTAGAACAACAGCCCAATTGTAAAAGTCTGGTATTAATTTGGCTTTTACCGTTGTTATGGTAACAAAAATGGCCGCCAAAATAGCCTGAAAATAGGAAATTGGCTATTTTGGAGCAAATTTGAGACATTTGACAGAAATTAACATAGAGCACAAGCAAATACCAAAAATATATTTTAACAGATGATGAGAATTACCATGACACACAACATATTAAAAGTTTTGTTTCTGTATTTAGCTGTGCTGATATCTAATTCTTTAAAAAAGGCTTGAATTTGGTTCAAATGACAACTTCTCTATTTTAAACCTATTCTGCCACCAATTTCTGTTACTATTGCAACGTTAAAAGTTAAATAAATGCCTGGCTTTTACATCTGGGCTATTCTTCTAATAAACCAATTTGAAGAAATTGGTGAAAAAAAACTTTCAGTTTTTGGCTACAGAGGGGGCCAAATTACAATTAGCACGTTGCTATTTCATTATGATTGCAAATTTATTTTGATTTTTTTCTTCAAATCATAACAATCTTTCAAACTTTAACCAGTCTAACCAAATAAATCGCCATAAAACAACAATGAAAGTTATGCCAAAACAAACAAACAAACAAACAAACAAACAAACAAACAAACAAACTAACATTTTTTGGATCAGTGAAATTTTCCATTTGATAAGTCCATATTGAGGTGTCGCGGGTTATAATTTCCCAAAATATTTTCATTCTTTCTTTTTCTTAGCAAACAGTGAAGCCCCTGATGAAATGACGCACGATGCGGCATTTCATCGGGGGAGGGGGGTCTTCTCTGTTTGCCAAAATACCCGTTGATCAATTATTATAATACACTTGATTTTGGTCCTAAAAGTAAATGGGTATGACCAGGAAATACCACAATCACACATTGCAAACTTACCCACGACACCGTGAGGAAGGGAAACAGAACACGAACAGCAACAAGACATCAGGAAGACAACTAATAGACTTCGAGCTAAAAAAGTTACTGCTCCCCCCCCCGGAATTTTGCAGACATATCCTATCTTGAAGAAAATTTCAAGCCGCATCTTTTAAGAGATGTTTGCACTCTGTGCTCCGGGGCTTTTGTCTCTGACAGCCTGTTACATATGTTACTGTAACAAACTAAGGAAAAAATCAAAATGAAAGTTTGAGCTACAGAAAGAAGACATTAAACCATCTAATTATTCAAATTTCTTATGTAGTTTGCGTGCTGGATGCCTAAGCTACATAAAAGCAGCATTTGAAGCAAAATTACAGCCTTCAATGGTGTTATATGCGTTACATAGATTAAATTTCCCTTTGAAAGTTGAAATCGTGACTAACATCTTTAATTTTACAGACGATTTGTGCATTTTTACAAGTATTTTAAATCTTAGTTTACTAAAATACTTTTTCGACTAATAGAAAAAACAAAGTTTGCTTTTCTATCTCAAATACACTGTTTTATATGAGCTATTAAACAACCCTACCCCCAATTATAAGTATCCAGCTTTGGTATATATTATTGAAGAAAAATAAATGAAAATATTTGACGCTCGTGGATATCTTACATTTTTGGCACTGTCTTGCTAATGCAATAAAGAATCATACATTTGCAAGTTTGACATCAGGATCAGAGCACTTATTTAAGAATGTAACGTATGTTACATGGCATAATGAATGAGCAAGGACATTGTCTTGGAAGTAAGAGATGATATTTTAGAAAAAATACTATTTTCACATGTTTTCCTATTAATCTCTAGCCTCTGGTACCTTAGTCTTAGTAATTACAGTCATTGCTGATAAAAAGCCCATGGAATTGTGATACAGATGTTATATATAATATTTTTTATCACATATTTCCTAATGCCTATAATATTAAAATATATAGACATATAGATAGAAAATAATAGTTTTCATTTAAATGACACAATTTAATAAATATTCCTATTAAATATAATTATTCAAACAATCTTTATTCAAGTCACCCTCTTAATGAATATCATTGTGCCTGCTTCTATGGCAAAATAATCACCCATTTCATCACAACCAGTAGAATCATGGCATTATAAGTATTAGGACTGCAAACTGAGTACAATCCTGTTCCTCTCCACCCCTTTGGGAATTGTGCAGACATATCCTATCTTAAAGAACAGTTCAAGCTGCATAAAATAAGAGATGTTTGCACTCTATTAACTAGGGGGTTAGCCTGTAATGGTATGATACGTATGTTACCATGTCAATTTAAGAATAAATGAATTGAAAGTTTAAGAAACAGAAAGAAGACAAAAACTATCTATTTATTCGAATTATTAATGGAGTTTGCATGCTGAAAACCATTGATATATACGTAAAATGTTTTTTTTTACAAATATACAGCTTCCTATAGGGTTATATGTGTTACATTAATTAAGCTTACTTTTTAAAATTGGTAATTGTGACAAACATCACTTATAAGAATTTCGTGTGATCCTCCTCTTATGCCATCAAAAGACTTAATTTTCTTTGTATGTGTGGCCAGTGCCAGCGTCAAACAAATTGACTCAGCTATAAATTGAATCATTAGCATTCTTCAAAAGCATAAAACAGCCCGGGAAAACAGCATGTCAGTGCCATGGGATCAAACACCTGATTAAGTAAGGGTTTAATGCCATTTCACATATATGCATACAATGGAGTCTGACTCTGGTATATATCTCTTCCTGTGAAGTGGCAAGAGCAATCTTACTGCAGCTGCCTCTGCATCCGTGCTAGTTAAATGATAGCCCTCCAGTAAAATATTTACTGACCGTTCCAAGGCGGTACTTCTTTTGTGGATCTTTTATGTTTTTGTTCTGTCTTGTGTTTGCTATGTCTGTGCGCGTCTGTTTATATGTGCTTTGTGGTCACCTGCTGGGAAAGGGCTGACCTCTTTGCTCTCGTTTGTGGTGTCTTCTGTGAGTTTGTCACTTTCCCATTGGTATCCTGGGTCAGGTGTGGTACTTGATTGTATCGATTCCTGATCTTTGCACCTTTACTTACTTTGCTCTGATTTTGCAAAAGCTATGTCTCTACCGTGTACCTCTAAGAATACTTTACGATTTCTGACATTGGTCAAACAGAAATTTGATAGGCTGCTATTTTGCATCATTTGCCATGGAACCTATCCAGTCCTTTGGTGCTAAAGTCCTCAGGTCTTAGACCAATAGTATTTTGCTGCGCCCAAAGAACTTTATAAGTTTTCTTTGTTTACAATGTTGACTTTTGATGGAGAAACAATTTCTGTTACACCTTGAAAGTTATCTGGTAGAAGAGAAAGAATATGAAGTTGGACATTGCCATTAATTATGTTTACAGCTGGTTGTTTTTTATGTCAGTACATTAAAGCAGGCCTTAAAATAATGTAAAACCTTTGATTTCTCAGTTTTTGCAGCCATATCATTAGCTGTTGCATTCAAAAGAAGGAAAGTGGAATTATGCTCTATGGAAGATTTATACAGAGTAAACAAGTTGATAAGGTGTCTCATTTCATGGTCCATTGAAAACACTGAAATTGTAAACACTTGCCTCTGACTGTGCAATCAAAAAGGATGCCACGACAATGCCCTTGCTCATTTATTATGACGAGTTATATATGTTACATCCTTTGATAAGCGCTCTTATCTTATAAACTTAGTGAATCATTGAATTGAAAGGGTCTAATTTGCGCTCTGTTCATCCTGCATTTTATTGCTTTACCTGCTGTGATACATCTAGTTTGTTTATCTGAAGGGAAATAGTTACCTTGGTTTCAGCATTCACAAGTACTAAGACTTCAAATAAGTTTTTGAATGCTTGGGGAAAGATGATAAGTGCAGAGACATTATTAGATGAAAATATGTTTGTTGCATGTGTGGAAAGGCTACATTTATAAAAGTTAACCAGCTAAGATATGATTCTTTATCACAGAAATATCAAGTTACATCAGTCCAGGTACTCATTGCTTTTAATGGCATAATTTTTTTCTTGTTAAGCTTTAGTCTTTCTCTTACTTGCAGAGTATCACTTGAAACACATACTCAAAGAGCCAATTATTAGGAATTCATATCAGTTTCCGAATGTTCCAAGCCATGAATGGCAAAATTGGAAAGTTGATAATGGCTCATCAATTTTGAGTGGACTGGTGGTAAAAATTGTATAACAGTAGATGATTGAAATATTGTGTGATGATTCTACTAGTTGCAAGGAGGCGTGTGATAATAATGATTACCACAGAAGCAGACAACTACAAACGTTTAACGTGAGTGTTAAATTGATGAGAATTAGTTTGGACCATTTTATTTATTGTATTGTCTTGTACAAATGTAAAACTGTCTTTTGTGGCTCTTTATTTAGCATTATATGCACAGTATAAGAAAATATGTCCAAAAGGTCATTGATAACAGCTGTAACAACAGTCCATGGGCTTGATAATCAGAAATGAATATTATTTCTAGTGTTTTGGCACCAAAGACTTATATTATAAGTACACATTAAGTGTCCTGATCTTAAACTTAATGACATCTTGCAGATATATGAGCAAAACAGACTAAGAAAATGTAAAATATCCACACGCTGCAATCGCTTTCAAGTGTTTTACTTAAACGGTAATAACAAAATTTGCTTCACTGTAAAACTGGGAGTAGGGCTGTGTATTAGCTCCTATAAGACAATATATTTAAGATAGAAAAGCAAACTTGGTTTTTCCTATTCATCAATTGAGTATATGTTTGTAAAATCTAATAAAACAGTTTGAAACCAAGTCATAGTAGTTGTTTAACTAAATGACGATAGCCACTATTTTAGCTTTTAAATTATAATTAGGTTCATGTAACGCACATAACACCACAGTTAGCCGTATTAATGTTAAACAGCTTCCATATGTTGTAAAGACATCCAGTATGCAGACTATAAGAATGTCAATTTATTAGATTATTTTAATGTCTTTTTTCTGTAGCTCAAACATTCAAATTTCTCATTCTCAAATTGATATAGTAACATATGTAACAAGCTGTTACAGGCTAACACCCCGACTTACAGAGTGCAAACATTTCTTATTAAATGCACCTTGAATGGTTACATAAGATGTAATATGTCTGCAGAATTCCAAAGGGGATTTGGGTGGAGCAGGCCCTTGCTCAGCTTGATGTCAAAATACTGTTTGATGATTTTACTTATCACGCTAACTTATGTAAGGCTCTTTGATCTTTAAAACTTGGTGACAACTAGCAGATCTATAAGTCTTTATCATACGAGCCAGCTTAAAATCCCTAAACAATGTAAGATATCCAGCAGCTGAGAGTTTTTTTTTTTCACAAATTTAGCTCAAACTTTCAAACTACATTTCCTTTATTTAATACAGTAACGCGTGTAACATGCTGTTTCAGACTAACGCCCCAACATAGAGAGTGCAAACATCCATTATTCGATGCAGCTTGAGTTGTGCTATAAGAAGGAATATGTCTGCAAAATTCCCTCGAAGAGATTAAAACATTTTTAGGCATATCTTACGTAAAGACAATGAGCTTGCCCATTTATTACATCAGGTAACATATGTTACAGCCTCTGATTTTAAATTTTTTTGCACCAAACTTGCAGATTAATGAGTCTTTTCATATAAGCAAATAAATCCCAAACAATGAAACATATTCATCAACTGCAAATATTTTTAACTATTTTTACTTTAGTTTTAATACCAAACATTTCACCTTAAAACTGGCTAGGTGTAGGGTTGTTTAATTGCTTATTCTAGAAAAATTATTAAAGCTAGGGAAACAAACTTTAATTTTTCTGTTAGCCAATTGCATAAGCTAGTCAGACATGGTTAAAAACATTTGCAAAAAAAAAAAAACACAGAGAGATTGTGAACGTAAATGATACTAGCCATACTTGCAAATTTTAATGGGTTATCTGATTTATGTAACGCATATAACACCTTAGGAAGCCATAATTTTGTTCAAATGGCTGTCATACGTATTTAAGATACCCAGTATGCAGACTATATAAATGATTTTTAAAGATAGATATTTTAATGTCTTTAATTTGTAGCCCAAACTTTCAGTTTACTTTTTCTTAATTTGATAAAGTAACGTATGTTACAGGCTCTTACAGACTAACGCCCCAACCCACAGAGTGCAAACATTTCTTAAAAGACTCGGCTTTCAATTCTCTACAAGATAGGATATGTCTGCAAAATTCCTTGGGGGGGGGGGCAAACCCATTCTCAGCCATCCGTCTATAAAGTAAAGCAACCAGCTTCCTCTTCCACAGAAAGATGATTGCAATACTAGAAAAGATACCAACAAAACAAGGACCAAACTCAGAACCCCACACAAACAAAGGGAGCAACACTGCAACACTAAACAATGAATCAACAACAAGAGAACCACCGTTTTGGTACGGACAGCAGCTGAAGCCACTTGGGGGGGGGGGGGGGGGGGGGGGGCTTAACTATACTGACTGACAAAAGAAACGCTACACCTAAATTCAAAGCCATGTTATATTATACAATTATTGACTTCAATGAGGTAGACATAAGGATTTATCTACCCGAACAAGTGATAATTAACCGAGGCCGCTAGGCAGAAGTGAATATCACTTTTAATGGTAGATTAATCCTTATGTCTACCGAAATTGAAGTCAATAACTGTTTTGTTATATGACTTTTCATTTAAGAATGAAAATTTTGCTACTTAAAGACATATTCAACATCTAAGGACTTTCTCACAATATTTAGCAACTGTTTTTAAATTATTTTAATGTAGTATTTTGCATTTTCAAATGTATATTAATTCTCTTAATGGGAATACAAAATGTTATCATAAAACTGTTTTTATAGTTTGTTTATTCAAACCAAGATAAATAAGCAAACAAAACAAAACTGTTGTAAAAATTCATGAAATTTTTTAATTTATCTGTTGGGAGATGAAACAGTAAATCATGTCAATTTCATGCAGCACATGCTAGGTTCACACTCATCATGCTATTTTTAGCTCTCTAGATTGTAATAATGTAAAAGTGTAAAAATATTAACTTCTGGAAACTAGTTCGAGCTGGTTTTCAAGCAATATTCACTTATGGACCGGTTTAGACCAGTTTCCAGGTAGACATTGAGATTTATGAAGACAAATTGGACCACTCAGGAGACATGATTCTCTCCAGTCATATACCAAAAATGTTTATACATGAGGTAATAAATGAAAATACAAATTATTTTTACTTTTAATGGCATGTTTACGTTGTACCTCGAAACTTTCTGTCCGAGTTAATTTAATGGTGGAAATCAAAATTTTGAAAACTGACGTCGATTTTCCTTAGTTTTTGGTAAGAATTCAAAAAGACATGCACGTAATATGTTTTCTGGAAGAGAACAATTATAATGGCAAATAAAGATGATCATAAATCATGCGTCTTGAGACAAATTTGCGTCGCCTACAATTTGATTCTTACATGCAGATGGTATGTGGAATTTGACGTTGACGTCTTCAGTATCATCAAAACGAATATCGCAATTTTGCATTACAATATTGCTTGCACATGTTGCAAACAATTGCCATTTACAGTTTTATCCATTAATCCCTCGCCATTTTGAGGTATTCATGAAAAATCAAAAAAGGTCTGTTTCAGTCATTTTTGAATTTGGCATTGACATGAGTTGGCAGAATTCCATGTAATGATACGGTGTTTTTCTTAAACTTTGCGCCACTCACTAAGACTGCTACGTTTTTTTTACCATCATAATGATCACCTGTTAGGAGTGGTGGCTGTAAAATCTTTTCTAAGCAAATGACGTTATAACGTCAAATATCATGGATAAATTGCAAAAATAAAAACGCTAATCATACTTCAAATGTTACTTACAAATATAGCGTGTTAATAGCTTTTCATAAGTGCTGCAAAATCAGGAAGTATGTAGCGTTTCTTTTGTCAGTCAGTATACATATAATTTAAGCTCGCATGGAGGCTTCATACCTTAAATTATGTAATGCATCATCACAGAGAACAAACCAATCATATCAACACAGTATTAGAAGAAACAAGGAAACGGGTTCTTGACTTTCAGATAGTGGGAACCAAAGAAAGTAAGTAATGGTGCAAAGATCAGGAATCGATACAATCAAGTACCACACCTGACCCAGGATACCAATGGGAAAGTGACAAACTCACAGTAGACACCACAAACGAGAGCCAAGAGGTCAGCCCTTTCCCAGCAGGTGACCACAAAGCACATATAAACAGACGTGCACAAAATATAGCAAACACAAGACAGAACAAAAACATAAAAGATCCACAAAAGAAGTACCGCCTTGGAACGGTCAGTAAAATATTTTACTGGAGGGCTTAAACCGGTTTAACGGCGCCAACCTCACCCTTAATTCAGATGTGGATCAAGACACATAGATATTTGGTTTGCATGAAAGACCCCTAACTTATCAATGCATATCAATATGAGCCACGATTGGCCCAGCCAAAGACAAGCACCAGGGACCAACCCACCGAGGACAGTTTTACGTCAGGGCCGTCATTGAACCTGAGGCAAGATCCACCGTAGTACAATTAAAAAGGAAACCATACACTGTAGTCATTCCACTACGGCAATTTGGGTCTCGTCACCCGCTCCGGTGTTATAGTAAAATTACCTTCAAATAAAGGCTGACAAAAATGAGAACTTTCGAATATGTTTGCTTCGAGATTGCATCGTCTAGTTAACAACATCTGTGTTGTTTTGCCAAAACGGAGATAAAATCAGATTTTAAATGTGTTTTTTTACAGTTATATTAAAAAAGTGTTAATTACGGTTTAGTCATAATTATACGGTTTCGTCATTGATTAATTGTCCACGATGACGAAACCGTAATTAGTTATTTCATGCCTAGACATCAAATGTTGAAGTTTTCATATAATTTTAAAGCTATAAGGTAGAATGTGAATTTGATGAACAAAAATTAATCGGAACTCAAGCATTTTGGGGCGATTATCTGTGATTAAATGAAGAAGTTGAACATGATGAGAAAGTTACCTTAACACCGGAATAAGGGACGAGACCCAAATTGCGTAGTGGTATGACTACAGTGCCATAGCTACATTTATAAACCGTGGCAAGCGTCTTACCAGTTTAAATCCTAAAGTCAAGGGCTATCGAAATATATGTCTTTCCGTGCATACAAATAGGAAAGTAGTCATTTTTGGACCGGTTCTCTACATTATGAATGATCTCTACATTATGACAAATCTCTTCATTATGACAAATCTCTACATTATGACTGATCTCTACATTATGACTGATCTCTACATTATGACTGATCTCTTCATTATGAATGATCTCTACATTCTGTCTGATCTCTACATTATGACTGATCTCTACATTATGACTGATCTGTACATTATGACTGATACCTCCATTATGATTGATCTCTATATTATGACTAATCTCTACATTATGAATGATCTCTACAGTATGACTGATCTCTACATTATGTCTGATCTCTGCATTATGACTGATCTCTACATTATGTCTGATCTCTATATTATGACTGATCTCTACATTATGACTGATCTCTACATTATGTCTGATCTCTATATTATGACTGATCTCTACATTATGAATGATCTCTACATTATGACTGATCTCTACATTATGTCTGATCTCTACATTATGACTGATCTCTACATTATGTCTGAGTTCTATATTATGACTGATCACTACATTATGACTGATCTCTATATTATGACTAATCTCTATATTATGACTGATCTCTACATTATAGATGATCTCTACATTATGACTGATCTCTACATTATGTCTGATCACTCCATGATGACTGATCTCTACATTATGTCTGATCTCTATATTATGACTGATCTCTACATTATGACTGATCTCTATATTATGAATGATCTCTACATTATGACTGATCTCTACATTATGTCTGACCTCTATATTATGACTGATCTCTACACCATGACTGATCTCTACATTATGACTGATCTGTACATTATGAATGATCTCTACATTATGACATCTCTTCATTATGACTGATCTCCACATTAGACTGATCTCTACATTATGACTGATCTCTACATTATGTCTGATCTCTATATTATGACTGATCTCTACATTATGACTGATCTCTACCTTATGACTGAAACCTTCATTATGACTGATTTCTATATTATGACTAATCTCTACATTATGACTAATCTCTACATTATGTCTGATCTCTATATTATGTCTGATCTCTATATTATGACTGATCACTACATTATGACTGATCTCTATATAATGACTGATCTCTTTATTATGACTGATCACTACATTATGACTGATCTCTATATTATGACTGATCTCTACATTATGACTGATCTCTACATTATGACTGATCTCTACATTATGAATGATCTCTACATTATGGTTGATCTCTACATTATGACTTATCTCTACATTATACATGATCTATACATTATGAATGATCTCTACATTATGACTTATCTATACATTATGACTGATCTATACATTATGACTGATCTATACATTATGAATGATCTGTACATTATGAATGATCTCTACATTATACATGATCTATACAATATGACTGATCGCTACATTATGACTGATCTTTACATTATGAATGATCTCTACAATATTATTGATCTCTACATTATGACTGATCTCTACACCATGACTGATCTCTACATTATGACTGATCTGTACATTATGAATGATCTCTACAATATTATTGATCTCTACATTATGACTGATCTATACATTATTAAAATTATCTTTACATTATGACTGACCCTTTCATCAGAAGCCAGATAATCAGAACCTGTACTGTTTTCAACTAGTATTTATATGGGACATCTGATAACCAACAATGTGGCAGTTTGACATGTGTAGACTCAGATGAGCCTATGCAGCCTCCATTTAAGCTAAGAAACTCTAAATGATGTTCAGTTACTAGCTTTACAGTCATAGAATAAACGACAAGCAAAGGCACTGATCAGTCTGCCCCTATGCGCAGGCTGATCTGATTTGTTTGATTCTTTACGTCCCATCAACAATCTTTCAGTTAAACAGGGACGGGTCTTCCTGGGTTTAACAAGTACTAAGCTAGGATGAATGTGTCTTGCTCAAGGACCACAATGCAGTAACGCCAGTGAGGCTCGAACCCGCAGCCCCTCTGTCTCGAGATCTGAGCCTTTGTTGGTCCCACATTGTCATGTCACAGCTCATATACTGAACAAAAGTTAAAACGCTACACCTGAATTGTGTGTCATTTATATACAAAATGATGCAAGCCAGTGAAGCAAATGAAAGTGTATCTGAATGTTCAAAGACTGGGTTATGCATAACAGTAAAAGTTTTACGGATGTTGTCACGACGAAGCACATGAAAGTCATTCAAATGTGACAGGGGTCCATTTTATCAGGTTACATATTTGAACAGATCTCTCACACAGTTTAGGCATTTAGAAATCCACTACCAATGAGATCGGGCAGCAGAAAATAGTAGTCTAGACATGTGACAACCAGAAATTTGAAGGACTTATCAATGGTGTATTTTGATTGTAAATAAAAGCAATCTTGAAAAGCGTGTTTTTCATCAAATTGCCAAGCTTGAAATTTTAACACTCAAATATCCATAGGAAAATCAATGTGTTGTTGCATCTTAGTCTGAGGACATTTCTAGTCGAGAAATGATAGAAACAATGTACTGATAGGTCTACCTGATTTGGCAAAAGAAATTATCGAAAATGGTTATAAATCGATTACCAAACATTTAATATTGACAAAGGGAGACAATTTACATTTTTTTTACAAATTTGATAAATTCAAAATTGATTTCTGAGCTTGTTTCAAGTGATAAGTCAGTTTTCATGTGTTTTATGCAACACAATTATGACCAATTCTGATAAGCATAACAATCTTTTTTTGTGCATGTGCAAATGCAAAATTCAGTGAATAAAGCTTAAAACACAAAAAGGTACATAACTCAGACATAAAAAGAGACAAATTGGTGGAGTTTCAACGAATTGTTTGCTGGATGACTGGGAAACATTATTAAGCTTTAGTAAATGCTTTTTGTCCAATACTTTCTTATGTAGTGTAGCATTTTCATTTTTGTTCAGTATATATGGGTTTAAGATGGTAAGGGTTAAGCCTTTGGTTAATCCTTTGCTTCTTGGGTAGTATTTCATGCTTGTTTGTCATCTGCTGATTTTTCAAAATTAACTTTTTCGAAAAATTCTTTCATGAATACCATCAGTGTCAAATAGTTTGGATCCAGATCAGGCCTGACATGGGTCCAATCTGTTTGCAAAAGTTATCAGCAGACACTAGAAGATAAAACGTTTAAGACCAACCCATGGTCCTTTGAAAGAATTATTCCCCTTTAAAAATAACAAAAATCAATGATAAATCAACAATGAATTTATTGATATTTTTTAATTTTCTTGTAAATGACAATTACACAGTCTAACATATATAGTAGAAAAAATCACAATTTCAGTAAAGTAATATAAATTAAACTGGTATAAAGTCTTAACACAGTATAGAATAGACCTGCAATAATTCAAATATATTTTAAATATATAAAAATTACTTTTATGTTGGTTTGCTTGTCTAGGTCTTCAGACAAAACCTCAGTTAGTTGATCCGGCTTTCTGTATCAGATGGCCAGAAAACAGACAGTTCTAAAGTCGTATCATTTATATGTATATAATAACACTTTTTATCACATGTCATGTCCGGTAGTGATATAACGTCATGTAATAAAATCCATAAACAACTAATGAATTACATATTAAGTAATGTTATTAAATGACGACAATAACAATGTCACATATTTATGTGACACCTAAGTGTTCAAGATTTTAAATTAGTTTTAGTGACATATGATAAATAGAATCCAACATGCATGCTCCTATATTTAAGAATTTATTAAACGTGTTGTAAAAAAAGCAATAAAATCATCGCCAAGCCCTGCATTTTATCCCTTTTCCTCAACTCCTTTAATACATTCAATAATAAATGAGCAGTCATGTAAGATTCTTTATTTTATATTACTGAAGAACAGGTATACTGATCTTAATGATTATCACAGTTTAAACTGGCACACAATTAATGATAAAACAGCACAATATTGAAACTAGACAAATATGAAATATATGATTATGTAAATATCACAAACTGTTCCTAATAGGGAGCATCATACTATCACAGTCAATAAAGATATAGAAAATACTGGAGAATCATGGGTCAAACACTGGAGAATCATGGGTAAAACACTGGAGAATCATGTGTCAAAAACTGGAGAATCATGGGTCAAACACTGGAGAATCATGTGTCAAACCCTTTTACCGCCATTCCTGACAATTGTCGTCTGCTCTTTCATCTGCCTACGGTGGAGACTGAATTTTAGGTTACACCCTTGAGCACATGATGTGCACTACAAGTGCACAAGTTTACTATCATCTTAACCCTTTACTCCATAGGCTATATTTAGATGAATACTTCGTGTCGCTTACAAAGTTAGTGAACTTTGCAAGAGACCCGAAATATTCATGATTCCATGAACAGACTAAAAATTGAATTCATTGCTTATATTTACATTTTATTTTAAATATATAAATAAGAAAAAAATAATTATAATTTAGGAAAACAAAACAGTTTTGTATTATTTAATATGTAATCATATTAAAGGTTTTGTCGGAGTGTTAAACGGAAAAATGGAACAGCCAGCGTGAACACGGACAGCCAAAGGAGCAAACAAGAGGCTTGTTTTGTATGTACCCCTCTGGTGTGGCTCACTGTCAACAACAACACCAGTGTCACTTCTGGAGAATAAGTCTGGGGTTTGAAGCGTTTTGCCCGGGCAAGAGAACTTGGCAGCTGTCAATCAAATGTAAGTCATTCATGAGGCTATGAACGGTTGCAAAAATCTAAAGATTCATTAAAGGCCTGCTTTGAAAATGTAAATATTATGGAGTTAAGGGTGTACATCAAGTGCTGTACAATAAGTCACTTTGTTGTACCTGAAATTCAGGCTCAAATGTTATGTCCTTTGATGGCCTATATTGCAAACACTATGGACCCAGATCAGACTGCTCCTAAGGGAGCACTCTGATTAGGGTTCATAGTGTTTGCTTCCATGGCAAAATCTTTCTAGAGTGCATTGGAAAGTAAGCAGCAGACGTTATACTCAGGACATTTTCCGCGGTTTATGTACCAGAATTGATCCTACATTAAACATTTACAGATTTTCAGGACAAAAAAATATTGGAAGCAGTCTGATCAGGGGTCATAGTGTTTTCTTCCATGGTAAAATTGTTCTGGAGTGTATCTGAAAGTAAGCAGCAGATGTATTAAGCAGACAACATTTTCAGGGCAAAAAATATTGGCAGGTTAGGTGTTAACTGTAAACAGTCATGATCAATAGCAAATGAAAATGTAGACTCAAAATATCCATTTTGACAGCAAAACAGATTTTAACTGTCAGGTGTTGTTATTTGAAAAAAAAAAGAAATTTTACGTGGAAACAATTAAAAAGGTACAGTAACTTAAATCAGAAAGAATCACAAAACCAATATATAGGCCCTCTCCTGGGTTTCGGGGATCAGGGTAAAATTAAGAAATAGATTCCTGCTTGCGGTGATTTGTTGCTTAATATATCACTGGCTGGAGGTCAGTTGTCAAAGTGAATAAATCATGAGCGCGGAGCACAAATGATTTATCCAATTACGACTGACAGACAGACAGTGATATATTAAGTAACAAATCACTGTCAGTGCGAATTTATTTTGATTCTAACACACAAAAAGATTAAAAATATGAACGAGTCCTTCTTAGTCTATAACTATTCCGCCATACTGAACAGACTGTCAGAATTTCCCGCAACTCTTGTTTAGACTGTAACGCATATTTTTACCTACATTTTTGAACATCCAATAGTTGTTAAAATAATGTTACGCCGTCTATTATCAACGTTATAATGCTGTATGTGATAGATGACGTCATGAAAATCAAACTGGTGACCAAATGACGTCAAGCTGGTCGGTGCCCAGTCCGTTCAGTGATTTATCAACCACTAAATCACCGAGTTTAACCATTGGCTATATAGGTGAGGTGTGTTAGAATGTCCATTTTCTCAACAAATGCCAAAATTTGAGGGTAACAAAGACAATATTCGGGAACAATGAACATGGAAAACTTGAAAACACTTTTTTTTGAGAAACAAGTAAATTTATAACAAGGGACAAGAGAACAGCTAGGTATCCTCTGGTAGGGCCTCAATATGCTGCAATATTGATCAAGAGAACAAAGACAACTTTGGGGAATATGGAAACATAAGAAAACATATTCTCCCACCTTTACCTATGTAAGATAGGCTGTAAGCTCATGTTATAAATTACTTTCTTACATGACCACATGACTGCTTTCTTACATGGGCAGAGTAAAATATTCATTTTTTTCAAAAGAAAGGTATTCGAAGAACCAGAATATAGCACCTAAGTAATCCAAAGACTCTTAGCAATGTTTAGCATAAATTAATGACATCACTGAAAGTTAACGATGTCACCAATATTGCATCACGCAATGATATGGACAAAGTGGATGATATAGACAAAGTGACGTAAAAAACAAACAGAGCCTAGCATGATATTATTTTGCATTTTGCCACATAACTTATGCTCCAATCATGTTTTCCAGTCAATATCAAGGTGCAAACTATGCTTACGCTCATTGTCATACCCGATAAAAACACTTGTGAGCTCAGAATTAATATTTATCAAATGAGTGAAAAGTTGAAATTTTAATGTTTTATGGACTTTTTATGTTAAGACAAAAAAGCGTTGAAAATTGGGAGAAAACAATCCATCATGATCATGTAGCATAGCCTCAGTGTCAGAATTTTACCAGGGTCTTGGCAAGCCTCATCCCTGGTTAAAATTCCAACCTGATAAAACTATTGTACATGGACACTCATGGTGGATTGTTATATTCTTTTGAATTTTGACAAACAAGCCATTTTATTTCAAGGGAACATGGGAACAGATACCCGCACCCCCTGGGAGGGCCTCAATAAGCTGCAATGCATATCAACATAAATAATTACTAACAGTGAAGAATAATAGAATGTGTGTATAATGCTGCTGAGAAAAAATAAATGCTTGAAGGTTTAACTAAATAATTTAATTATAAAAATAAGGGGATGGATTCTTAGAATCCACTTAATTTAATTCTTTAACTGTCAGTGACTTCTTTTGTCCTTTGCTGATAACCTTTGTAAACAGTTTGGACCATGATCAGGCCCGACAGAATGTCAGGCCTGAACTAGATCCAAACTGTTTGACTGTCTGATGGCATTCCTGAAGGAAATCAAAATAAGAGTTACAAGTCTGGCATTATATTTTATGCACATAAAAAAGTTTAAGTACATGCCAGATTGTACAAAAAATGATGAAAACACACACTTGTAAAAGCACATCCTTTTTGTCATGGCAAAATGAGCTACAGTTAATCAAACAAAATTAACAACTTACATTGCTTCTGTCAAACCAAACATTTGAGCCGCAACATGAGATTTCCAACAATGTGGTATGTGCACCCGGCAAAGGCTCAGACCAGCCTGCGCATAAACGCAGTCTGATCAGAGCCATTGCTAGTGGCTTGAATACTCTATAACTGTTAAGCTACTGACCGAACAGCATTTGGAGTTTCTTAGCATAACAGGAGGCTGCACATGCTCATCTGAGTCTATTCATGTCAAAATACTACATTGTTGGAAATCACATGTTGCGGCTCATTTGAGCACACACTGTAAATGCAAAATGCTGAGTCATGGATAAGATTGATCTATTTTTAGAAGGCATTTTTTTCAGTTGAAAGAACTTCCCCACAGGTGGATCCGCGGTTTCTGGAAAGGTGGGGGGGTTTAGATGTATAAAAGGGGGTTCCAGTTGCTGATTATACCTCATTTTTATTGAATTTCTCCATGTATATGAAGAATTTGGTCTCAAATGGGTGTTGATTTAGCGAACCCCCTGAACCTAGCCTGCATCAACACTGCCCCCTTTGGCTTTGAATTTAAATATTTCAGGGAACATGAAATTTCCTTTGTTTTTCAAATGTTGACTGGACTCTTAAAAAGGAAAGTTTGTAAAATTTGTGATGGGGATGCGAAAGAGACAGGGCCATTTAAAGAAGTTTAATTCAATTACTTTCGTCTAACACAATAACCATAACTATCTCTGAACCCTTCTTGTAAATGCTGATTGGACAGCCCTTCTTGGGGCCACATTTTGACTTTTTTCTAAATCTCCCCCCTTCTTCTCATTCTTTGAGACAGGTGGTGCCGTCTGGGGCCGGCAGACTTTAGGAAACCTCTCCTTAAACCACCATTCATATTCCTCTATTGTCATTTCTATAATTCGCTCCCGGCAAAATTCTACCGCCGCCGTCACATCTGGACTACATATCTCCCACTCTCGCAGGCCTTCCAAGACTCGGAGAAACTTGTAAATGGTCTGTTTGCCCGTACCCTCGACCTGAAATACCAAAATCATTTTGTTAATTCTAAGTAATGTATGGAGGGTAATTTTTTGTCATTTGTGTTTTATAAGTCATTAACCCATAAAGCGTCACCTACAATTTGCAGCAGACGACATTTACAAATTTGGCTGCTTTTTCAAATTAGCAAATAAGGCATGATATCTAATGAGAATTGTCTGCTGGTAGACAATTCTCATGAAATGTCATACCTTATTTTTTTCGAAAATTAGGAAAGATGTCGCGAAATTTGTTGTCTGCTGCAGTTGTGATTGGTGCTTGAAGTCATTAAATCAACTGTGTCCCTGCTTGTTCTGATGATAATCTTTGCAAACAGTTTGGACCCAGGTCAGGCCCAACAAAATGTTGGGCATGATCTGGATCAAAACTATTTGACACCTTGATGGTATTCCTGATTTTTTAAAAAATCAGATGACAAAAAAAAAAAATTGCCCAGTTTTACAAAGAGCTAAAAGCACAGATCATGTTTTTTTATTTGTGTCCTTTCAAATAAAAGCATAACATTTTTCAAATGAATATTACATTCATTAACCTAACACATTTTATAATACATTCTAACACACCTCGCCTATAGAACCAATGCTAAAAAAACATGGTATATCAAACAATAATTCACAGTTTTGAATGTGCGAGGTAAGTGCACAGTAGCTGACGTCATTTGTTACTGCAAAATGATGTCAGTCATGGTGTTAGATCGCATAACATCGTTTTTACGCATAAATGACGTTACAAATACGTGTAAATGTATGTGACACAGTCCAGCTATTGGCGGGACTTCTTCAGTACATTGGCGAAAGTTGGAAGAAGCTGAATACTTCAAATGTGTTTTTGTCGTTTATTGTTAATCAAGAGATCGGCTCTAATAATAATCCACTCTTTGTCGGTCAGTTGTACGAGGATAAATCACTCGCGCTACATGTTGTGATTTGATCTTCTTTACAACTGACCTCCAAAACAGTGAATTATTACTCAACAATTCACTGCTAGAGCTGATCTATTTCTTAAATAAACTTCATGCTTCGGCAATAAACATTCAAAAACATTTGTTAGAATTTATTTTCCCTTTGCCAATTACATTCCTCCCCCAGTGCACATACAAGACCATCATACAGTATAATTCCTTTGTTTACTAATGAATTCTTCCTTCCGGTTTGCTACAATAAACTTAGATTGATTCATTCTTTATATCCAGGGGTTGCAAGTTATAATTTCCAAAAATGTCTGAAGATTTTTTTCACTTTGCAAACAGTGCAGATCCTGATGAAATGCCATGTCAAGCAGCATTTAATCAGGGACTTCACTGTTTGCCAAAATACATCTTTAGGAATCTCCAGTATACATTGTGTTAAAACAGCAAGCCAACTATGTTTATACTCTCTGTCTATTAAAGGGGATGGCAACCCTGATGATTACTATGTTTTATATGAAAGATCTTAATAAACCATGACTTCTGATACCAGTTTCATCTTATTCGATTGAAAAACATAGAAGGTGTGGGCATTTGGACTGTAATGGAAGCTGTCATACTGTAGGCTTAGTGACGTCACACAGCCTAATTAAATATGCGTAATCAAAATAAAAGACAAACCAATGGATTACTTGCAATTGTCTCTGATAAAACATTTTCCTTATGTATAAAACTGCATATCTGCTAAAACACAGATGCTGTGATTGTACATTGAAGGACTTTAAAAACGCAAAAATCGAAATTCATAAAATTAACAACTTTTTAATGTATCAATTTTATTAAGATTTGGCAAAAATAAACATCAATATGTCAGAAAAACATGATTAAAATTTCATATCAAAATGATAAATAATTTTAGAGCAACAGTCTATCAAAAGACAATACCCTTAGCTTCTAAAACTGCAATTTGAAATTTGTCTAGAAATTGGGCAAGATTTAAAGTTACTGTAATAAAATATTTTGTTTTAAAAAATCTGAAACAAATTACCCTTGGAGCCCTGCTGTTCGCCTGGCAATGTTGGTAGCCAGCCGGCACGGATATCATCGATGTAAATATTGTCAATATAATCGATGTTAGTTGCCGTCTTAATGTCGGTGGCCATTCTTAGTTGGCCAGGCCTGTGTCAAACTTTAACTGTCCTAGTAGCCTGGTAACAATCTCTGAGGTGCTGAATAGCTGACGGATGGCAATTATAATATCTGGCGATGCCAGAAACACGCACCCCAGCTTTTAACATTCCAATTGCGCCAGATCATTCATGTTCAGACAAACGTGGTACAATTAATAAGGCTGTAAAACTAAAGCTACTGTGTTTTTTATACATGTATATCTACAAGGTATATGTGAAATGATAAAATATTTTGCTTCATTGATTGAAAAAAAATAGTACATCACAGATACGTAGCTGGTGGTGGCCATTGTCTATAAAAACACCAGTATTAGGTATAGATAGAGGCAGAGTGTCGTTTCCAGCCAAGTTAACTTGTTAAAGAAGATTAAAAATGTTCTGGGTTTAAAAAGTAATAGTTTTCATTTTTTGCATTTTTAAAGTCCTTCAGTGTATTAATAACTAAAAATTAAGCAGTTGGAAAAATTCTAAAAACCAATTAAATATTTGAAATGGAGGCTAAATGTTTGCCATATTGAATTCTTTAAATGCCCATAACTTCCCCATTTTCCAACCCATTTTGATAATACTTGTATCAACATTCATGGTTTATAGAGCTCTTTCTGATAAAATATATTTATCATTAGGGTTGCTGTCCCCTTTAAGATCAACAGAATTTCACTGAAATCCCATTTTCCATTTTTAGTGAATGTTAATTGAGCAGTCAGTATTTAAAATTTCCATATTGGATAGTATGTGTTGGTCATGCACCATTGTACGTTTTAGTTCAATATACGGTCAATGTTCTACAATTTTGAACAGGTTTCTCTTTCTGTTTTCAAATAAAAAATGTTGTTTATCAGGGCTGGAATTCATAAAATGCTTGTCAGAATACCAAACAGGGAAGACCCTGATCAGAGTGGTTCTGGAGAAGCAGTCTGATCTGGGTCTGCCCTGTTTGTCTAGGCCTTTTTGGCAGGCAGCTAGTGTCCAAAATTTTAGAACATTTACCATACATTACTATTCTAATGCACATGCTTTTGTAACGCAACATCTAATTGGATATAATCGTAAACAATTTGTGACTATATCCTGCGATATACAATCGGAAATTGTTTGACGTCATTAATTACGTCACATTTCGTTTGATGACGTGCGGCTTTATGTGGCTTGCAACACTCCAATTCGAGACAAAACTGCAGAAGTGCATTAGAATGGGGATAACCATATTCGAAATTTCCATTTGGGGAGGTATATCTTCGGATATATGGTCGGAAATCACGTTTTACGGCTCCGCTCGGATGTCACCGTAATAACTAAATTTCTGACTGTATATCTGACGATATACCTCCCCAAATGAAAAATTTGAATACAGTTATCCCCTAATTTACATGTAGTCAAGTTTTAAAGTAGTTTAAGAAGAGTACGACAAAATTGAGTTATTTGTTATCAAAAGGAAAGTTTTGATTGGCATGTTATAAAAAGAAAATATAATTTAGTTAAAATTTTAATGCAAGTGTAACAATTTTTTTATTAGAGACTGTAGCAGTTTAACCCTTAATGCGCCAATCACAGCAAAAGTCGTCTGCTTTTCTCATCTACTGAAATGTTTAAAAAGCCTCTATGGCAAACAGTGTGGACCCAGATCAGACTGCTCCTATAGGAGCAGTCTGTTCTGGGTCCATGCTGTTTGCTTCTATATTTAATTTGTCAGTAATGTAAGGCAATTATTTGCAGCAGACGACTTCAGCAGACGACATTTTCAGATGCATTTTTTCTTGGCGCTTTAAGGGTTAAGAAGTATAGAGAAAAGAACAGCCCTGTTACAACTTGATATAGCATGGATTAAGATATAAACATGACTCGTAGTGTGAATTAGGATATAATATTTTTCATTATAACTATCAAACATATCTGCTGACATTAGGAGCCACAACGTGGGACAATGCGCCTCAGACTTTCGATGAACCTTGTACTTATATCAACTATATAGTCCATAATTATAGGACCCCATTTTTTTGAGGATTCAAATGCAATCTCCTCTAGCAAACAGCGATGATCCAGCTTGGGCCAGGACTAATGCATGGTCCAATCTGGACCTTTGCTGTTTGAGAATGTCTGAGGGGGCATGCGCAAAATATGTACTTCAGTGGTGATTTTATTTACATATTCATCCTGATGAAGGATTAGTCAATCCGAAATGTGTAGATAAAAAAATAAAGTTTATAAAAAACGTTTCTGATCATTCGTTCCGTCCTTCATCCCCTTGCCAGTGTTTTATCAATAAAGTAAAGAGAAGGATACACATTGACATATTTCATAACACTTTTATGCCACAGGATTTTAACAGTCATGTTTCAATGGTTCAACAAACCCATGTACCCTGTGTATTAACAAGAAATTTTGATATAAAGTATTGAAAGCTGATTTGGTTATTGCATAAAAATTTTGACACTTTTATGCTAATCTTCAGGCAAAGGGCTACCATGGCCCATAGTTATAATAGGTTTGGGTAAATAAGTTCATTACACAAAAAGCCAAAACAGCTTTTACAATATAATTGCCTATTCTGATTAAGTTCAGGGCTGTAGCTCAAGTGCTAATAAGTTGGATTCTGACAAACTAAATAGGATGGTACTTATAAAATTTATATAAACAATCCATCAAATCTGACCAATGGGAACTGAGATATGGACGGACGCCCAGATGGTCTGACAATACCAAAACAGTATCACTACGACTAGTCAGGGGATAACAAAAGACCTTTTCTACATTATAAAAGATATTTAACACTATTTTATTTTTTATTGAAACAAAAATTAACCTAGAATTCCCAAAAATCAGGGGTAAAAAAGCATATCAACTATAATAGGTTGTAATGTTTATATTGTGTAAACTTCTAAAACACACAGAAGTTTGGCTGATCCCTACAAGAAAAGTGTTCAATTTTTTAATGTGTAAAAATAAAGAAAAATAATAATAAATAAGATGAAACATGCAAAAGAGAAAATATATTAAAGCTGCTTTCTGATTGGTTGCCCAAGTGTTTGCTGCCAGCCAATAAGATTCCCTTTTATACTAATGTGCCTTTCTGATTGGTCAACCAATATCTTCTGGACATGAAGAGGCTTCTCTATGCTATGTGGTCATGCATCAACTAGCATTCATGCAGGTATGAACTCAGTTCAGGTGTGTAGCCAAGTGGAGGCCAGGAAGCCTGGGCTTCAACATCATATGAGCATAGACACGAGAAACCCTGACTTTTCTTGATTGCGAACATTAAAGGCGCAGACCAGCCTGCACATCCGCGCAGTCTGATCAGCGCCTTTATCATTCGCTATCTGGAGAGTAAAGTAACAAGGTCAGATATCTCTTAATTCTCCAAATATTTTGGTGGGCTTCAACATGATAAAGAATCTGGCTACCCTCCTGCAGTTTGTATTGCTCACAAAAATGATCACCACCAGTGCAGCTGCATCCAGAACCCAATGGGAGACAGCAGTCACTGTCAGTTAACTCCCTTGATAAACACATGGTATATTATTAAAGTGAAACAAATAATAGCTAGGTCCTGTTCATTTGAAATCCTCTGTGTTTATCATAGGGTTTAATGCAGATGGTGTGATGAATTGGAGTAAATATTTTAACGACATTTTTCCCGCTTTTTTGTCGTTTGCTGGTTTTTTAAAACCAACTTATTCAAAAAATTCTTTCAAGATACCATCAGAGTGTCAAACAGTTTGGATCCAGATTAGGCCCAACATTTTATTAGGCCTGGTCTGGGTCTAAACTCTTTGCAAAAATAATCAGCAAACGACACTAGGGGATATTGAGTTAAGAGATGTTGATTATGAATAAGCGAGAAAAGAGAGTTGAATAGAGTAGAAAGATGATTGTTTAAAATTTAATTTTAAGAGAATGGTTTCCATTCTTGCCATAGAAAGCTGTGATAAAAACAGAGGAGATCCAAATACTTGGACCAAAGTATGCATGTATATGCAAGGGAGAAAACTGACTGCTACCCCCATTTATTATAAAGCAGGTTTTGTCTGCCTGATCCCAAATAAATTAAAACAACAGAGAACCAGTCTAATTTTACAACATAAATGTTGGTGAAGACACCCTGTACCAGTCTACTTACTCTTCGACCTGCATGCTGCAGAATACAATACAAATACAAATAATACAAAAACACATACAAGCATTCTATCAGAATGCTACAGACAGGACAATAACGAGTTAAATATTGTAGGCCTGGTTGCCAGAAAACCTGACTTTGTTGCATGCGAAAAACAAAGGCGCAAACAAGCCAGTGCATTTGAGCTTTCTGATCAGCACTTTTGTTGTTCGCTTTCATGAGTGTATTATACATCCACATGTAACAAGCAAAATTTCAAAATTCTAGCTACTCTCTGTAGCTGAGCAGGCTGGTTTGAGCTTTACTCAGTATCAAACCGGACTTAACCCTTAAGCGCCAATCACGACTACAGCAGATAACAAATTTTGCAACATCTTTCCTAATTTTCGAAAAAAATAAGAAATGATATTTCATGAGAATCGTCTGCCAGCTGACAATTCTCTTAAAATATCATGCCTTATTTGTTATTTTTGAAAAAGAAGCTAAATTTGAAATTGTCGTCTGCTGCAAATATAGGTGGTGCTTTATGGGTTAAGGTTTTATCGCAATGAGGCCCAAATATGAACATGCTAAAACAAACATAGACCAAGCATATTCTTACTATTTGCATTCTGGGTAATTTTTCATGTTTTTTTGTGTGTGGCCTGCTAATTATTTTCAAAATGAACTTTTTTGAAAAGTTTTGAATAAATTCAGGGTGTCAAATAGTTTGGATCCAGATCAGGCCGGCATTTTGTTGGGACTGATCTGCATCCAAGCTCTTTGCAAACCTTATCAGCAGACGACACTAGTAGGCACTGAGTTAAGATAATAGTGTATGTATTAATTGTGCTAAAAACTTTGAGTTACAAGATGAAATTACTCACAGGAATAAAGTTGCCCAAATTAGCAAATTATTTATTGACAAATAGGATGCAGGGCTAGAAAAAAACTGAGAATTTTCAGTTTTTAACCAAATTTTATCAACGTTGACCGAATTACATTGCAAAATTTTATCAAAGAATGGTCTGTAATTTTCCCATGTCCCGTTTACTTTCCCATGGTAGGCCATGAGGTTATTTAACTTTTTTTCTCATGCTCAATTCAACTACACATGAAATATCAATTGCTCCTAAAAACTGAAATTCTGTAAACATGATCAAAAATCTAACATTTGTGCTCATGTATTATCTGAATGTATACTGAATGTCCCTATTCATTCTGATGGATTTTCCTAGGCATGTTGAATCAACAAGTATGGAATATTCCATTTTGTGTCTTAAGGGGTCACCGGTTGAAATTTCTTAATTGTATTTTCTATGTCACTAAAGATTGTATTTAGCTTAGCAAACAATGCAGAATCTCATAAGATGCCGCTTCATCTGGGTCTTCACTTTTTGCCAAAGTACCTGTTTACCGTTATCCAGAATGAAAAGGCCTAGGGTTAGTTACTGAGAATAATCTGCTTCTATGAGATTTAATAAAGTTCTTACCAGCCCAAACTTTCCAAGTTTTTCCAATATTTTAGCGTAATGCCATTCTTGTTTTAATTCTTGTGGGATCTTCTCCATTATATCCATATACCTGTAAAATATCAAAAATAGTTGAACTAGGTAGCTGGACCTTCTAGCCCTGACAGTTTTGGCCCCAAGTTTTTAAAACTTTTTTCATGCTCACCTCAACAGAGCATGAAATTTATCCTGCTCATAAATGTTAAAATGCCAACGATTGTTGGCATTTTAACATTTATAAGGATGATAAATACAGCATCTGAGAGTTTGAAAGCCAGAAAAGTATTTATTTTTCAGTATTTGAGTTTTATTATGAGCCATTGAAATTTCATGCTCAGTAACAGTTGAGTTGATCAAGAAAAAAGATTTTTAACCTTGGGGCCAGGACTTTATCCAGGTATTTTGGGAAAAGTTCGCCGACTAACAATGGGATAAAATATTGACAAAAAATGAAAAACCATTGTATATAAAAACAAGAAATGTCACAAACACGTGACGAATGCCCCCAAAGGAATTGGTCTAGCATAAGACACATTTGAGGAAAGATAGCTGTAATATAGCACAAAAAACCTAGAAATGAGGCCAGAAGTAAATGTCAAAGTCAAAGTGACTCAAAATGGTATGCACCACTCCGCCATCCCAAGAGGAATCACCACCCAAAATTTGGGATTCCTACATCAAATAATATAGCAGATATGCTCTGGACACAATCATTCTTGAAAACTAGGTCAGAGGTCAAGGTCACAGTGACCCAAAAATAGTTTGTGACACACAGGCATCCCAAGATGCATTTACATACCAAATTTGGAATTCCTATTTCAAAGAATATAGGAGATATGCACCCGTTTCTAGAAACTAGGTCAGAGGTCAAGTTCAAGGTCACAGTGACTAAATTATGGTAAGTGACACTTCCTCATCCCAAGATGCATCCACACAACAAATTTGAGATTCATACCTCAAATAATATAAGAGATATGCTCTGGACATGATTATTCTAAAACTAGGTCAGAGGTCAAGGTCACAGTGACCCAAAAATGGTACATGACACTCCACTATCCAAAGATGCATCCACACACCAAATTTGGAATTCCTCACTCAAAGAATATAAGAGACATGCTCGGGACACAATAATTCATAAAAATAGGTCAAAGGTCAAGGTCACATTGACCTAAAAATGGTATGTGACACCCTGTCATCCCAAGATGTATTTACACACCAAAGTTGGAATTCCTATCTCAAAGAATATAGGAGATATGCACCAGACCAAATGCGGTTTCTAGAAACAAGGTCAGAGGTCAAGTTCAAGATCACAGTGACCCAATTATGGTATGCCACACTTCGTCAGTCCAAGATGCATCCACACACCAAATTTGAGATTCCTACCTCAAATAATATAAGAGATATGCTCTGGACATGATTATTCTAAAACTAGGTCAGAGGTCAAGGTCACAGTGACCAAAAAATGGTACATGACACTCCGCTATCCCAAGATGCATCCACACACCAAATTTGAAATTCCTCACTCAAAGAATATAAGAGATATGCTCGGGACACAATAATTCTTAAAACTAGGTCAGAGGTCAAGGTCACATTGACCTAAAAATGGTATGTGACACCCCGTCATCCCAAGATGTATTTACACACCAAAGTTGGGATTCCTATCTCAAAGAATATAAATGATATGCACCAGACTCAATGCAGTTTCTATAAATTAGGTCAGAGGTCGAGTTCAAGGTCACAGTGATCCAATTATGGTACCGGACACTTCGTCATCCCAAGATGTATCCACATACCAAATTTGAGATTCCTACCTCAAATAATATAAGAGATATGCTCCGGACAGGATTATTCTAAAAACCAGGTCAGAGGTCAAGGTCAAGTTCACAGTGACCCAAAAATGGTTCATGACACTCCGCTATCCCAAAATGCATCCACACACCAAATTTGGAATTCCTTACTCAAAGAATATAAGAGATATGCTCCGGACACAATAATTCTTAAAACTAGGTCAGAGGTCAAGGTCACAGTGACCCACAAATGGCATGTGACACCCCATCATCCATAGATGCATTTACACACCAAATTTGGAATTCCTATCTCAAAGAATATAGGAGATATGCACCAGACTCAATGCAGTTTCTAGAAACTAGGTCAGAGGTCAAGTTCAAGGTCACAGTGACCCAATCATGGTACGCGACACTTCGTCTTCCCAGATGCATCCACATACCAAATTTGAGATTCCTACCTCAAATAATATAAGAGATATGCTCTGGACAGGATTATTCTAAAAACTAGGTCAGAGGTTAAGGTCAAGGTCACAGTAACCCAAAAATGGTATGCGACACTCCCCCATCCAAAGATGTATCCACACACCAAATTTGGTATTCCTAACTCAAAGGATATAGAAGATATGGACCGGACACGAAAGCGGGATGGACGGACGGACGGACAGTGCGATTACTATGCCTCCCAAAGTTCCTTTGGGGGCATAAAACAATCCATCATGAGCCTGTCCATGTAGGATAGAGAAATCTCACCCTCGGGTCGGAATTTAATCAGGGACTTTGAAAGCCTCGTCCCTGGTTAAAATTCCGACCCCTCGGATGAGATATCGCTATCCTTCATGGACACTCATGGTGGATTGTTATATTCTACAACAGGATTTTTTTTCTTCAAAATTTAAACTTTGTGATATTACAGATTCTCCATTGTCTTCGCTCAAAAAAAAATTCTCATTGATAACACTAAACTTAGCCCTTAATGCACCAATCGCAACAAAAGTCGTCTGTTTTTCTCCTCTGCTTAAATGTTTAAGAAGCCTCTTTGGCAAACAGTGTGGACCCAGATCAGACTGCTCCTATAGGAGCAGTCTGTTCTGGATCCACCCTGTTTGCTTCTATACTTAATTTGTCAGTAATGTTAGGCAATTATTTGCAGCAGACGGCTTCTGCAGACGACATTTCAGATGCGCTTCTTTTCTTGGCACTTTAAGGGTTAAACTCTAACAACAAACATACCAGTTCCCCTTTGTAGTTGTTTTTCTTCGATCCAGCAAGGGTTTCCTTAATCTCTTGTAACTAGTATTTCGCATCTCATCAACGGCACGGTGGAAACTGCTGCCGTGTGTGGTCTCTTGAAGGGCCATAAATTTACTTTGACATACGGACATCATCTGTCTGCAATGTACAAGCAATTAATTCAATAACCAAAGCTTTAAGTAAGCAGGCAAACTATTTAGTAAATAAGACAAGGCTTCAAGTGAATGGTACCTAAATGTGACTATGGTTTGATGATAACTGGTACCCTGTAAGCATCTAATATTGCAAAAGGCAAATGATACTGTAATGTTGGCTGTGATTGGTTTATTGATTGACCAATGAGAAGACATATAACATTAAATTTTCAAATTTAGCCTGTTTTGCAATTTTGAAAATTTGCAATATTGTTTTTTCCTGAAACACAATGAGTCAAAGGAAAACCACCATTAGGATCGTGCATAAGTTCTGCAACCTTTTTTGGCAACTTCTCAGATAAAGAATGTATCTACAGTACACTTGTGACAACCTTGCAGCAGCATACCTGTACCCTTTTTTTAACCTGGTGACTTGAGAAAAAATGTTCAGATGGAATGAAAAAAATAGAGTAAACCCCAATCAGACTGCTCCTTCACAGACTGATCTGGGCCCGGGGATCTGGGCGTACACTAATTGCTCCTGTCTATGTGTTCCTCTATCTGGGGTAAATAATGTGGGCATTGACACAAGAAAACCTGTCTTCAGGGTTTGCCAACAACAAAGGCACAGACCAGCCTGCACATCCGCACAGACTGATCAGCGCCTTTATCATTCCCTTTTAGGAAAGTTTCATATCTAAACTTGCTACAGGCAAAATTTCAGCTGAGTAGATTGGTTTGAGTCTCTCTTTGTCGGAAACTCCGAAGACAGGTTTTGTTGCATCAAGGCCCATGTAATACAGAAGGGATACTCACTTTTCTTTGTGTTCTAAGATGTCATGCATGGTGCATGCTTTTTCTTCTCGTGCCTCGGCGAACTGGTTATGAAGTTTGGCACACAGGTGTCCATGGCGACTACTTGGCAATGATGTTTGAAAGTCTAGCAATGCTGGTGAGCTGGAGACCAAAACAACAACAAGAGATGACTTTTTAAAAATTGAAATACTAGTTATCTAAAGGAAATATTTAGTCAAACAGTGTAGTCCCAAATTAGACTGCATGGTATCTTATGTGTTAACAGGGCTCATACAGGCAAGTTGGAGTAAAATTCAAGGACTTTTCAAGGATGTCTAGAAGACTCTCATTCAGTTTTCGAGGACAAAACATTTATGAAAAATACTAATTTAAGTGTCAAAATTCTACTTTAGAAATGCTAGACTGAGAAATTAGTACTAAAAAATTAGTACATAAAATCGTTGTGCCTTTAATTTGGTGCAGCAATTTTATACTGATTTAGATCCCTATCAAAAGTATTAAGTCCTGCAGAAAATAGTAGAATTCAAGGACTTTTCAAGGTCTTGGAATGATTTACCAGTACTTTTCAAGGCAGATTTATTTTTCAAGCATTTTTCAAGTAAGCCATCTAAATTCAAAATATTTTCAAGCCTGTGCAAACCCTGGTTAAGTACCACAATCTGATGTCCTGCCTCAAATTTAGTTAGAAAAATAATAAATTTCACTGCTACAGCCAATGTTAGGAGGGACAAATGGATGATGTTTGAACTATTAGATTGTGTGCCATGGTAAAGCTGGCCTCAAGGTTATAAAACTTTTTTCATGCTCATCTCAGCTGAGCATGAACTTTATCAAGTTCATAATTGTTAAAATGCCAACTATTGCTGTTATTTTAACATTTATGAACGAGATAAATACCAAATCTGAGAGTTTCAAATCAAGAAATACTGTTATTTTCAAGCATTCTACTTTTACGAGCAGTGAAACTCTCATGCTTAGGAGTGTCAAAAAAAATTTGAGACTGAAAGAGCTGGATTGAAAGCTAAATATGGGCCAACTTATGATTTTTTGCTATTCACTGTATATGCCATCAGCCAAGGCTCTGCTGAGCATGCACATCTGTCTGTCTGTATTCTGTGTCTCTTCCTGGCAGTGCCATGGGATGGTCTGTGTATGGTCTATGATTGTGGCATTACTTGGTCATACTCATTTGTTTTTCACTGCTTGCACAAGTAGGGACAACCTCAAGGGCAATAACTCTAATAAAAAATTGCAAAAAATAACAGGTAACAATCCTGGATTCTTGTCAATACCAATGCACACACAAAATTTGGTCAAATTCTATCAATTAGTCCTCAAGACATTGAGCGGAAAAGAAATTCAGAACAAAAATCTGACATCTGTCTATTACAAATGTGTGAAAATAATGTGCTACAATCTGGATATTGTCAATATCAACGCATATACAAAAGTTAAAATTCTATCAATGTGTTCTCAAGATATTGAGCAGCAACCAAATTATGATGGAATGATGGATGGACGGAATGACAGACTACCCAAATCCAGTATAGCCCCACTTTTTAAAAGCGGGGCTATGAAGATGAAGGATCAGGCCAAAATCAAAGCATCTAGCCCAGTTACATATAGGTAGCTGCACATGTATTTGTTAGTCTAAAGAATCACCTTATCCCAAATCTCAAGGGATGGCCTATATATTAACCCTTTCCTTCATGAATATTCATGCTTAAGCTCCACCCACTATGAATAATTCAATAAATAAGCTTTCATGTTGGTACATAGAACAAAGAAATTACTTGTCAGGTTCACTAGTGTAGGATTGTATCTAATTATATTTCCATAAGCAAACAGAGTAGATCCTGATCAGGCAGCTCTTACAACAGCTGCCTGATCTGGGTCTGCTCTGTTTGCAACAGCGTTAAAAGGTGTCTCTATGAGGTAAAGGGTTAATACATGTATGTGTTGATAGACAGAGGGCATTTTTTAAAATACATATGGTGGTTACCTTTTTGGCCTGATGAAATGAGTACTAGCTCGTAGAAATTTTGATGACATTTTCTCCTCTTCTCCCAGAGCTACTGCTACTTTATGGTCCAGTCTCTTGGGTTGATCCTGGAAATACACCAATTTAATAGTGCATATATACTGCCAATTCAAAAATTTTCGAGAGGATTTTATTTTCCTGAAACTTCGCATGTGCGAAGTTTGGTGAAAATAAAACCCTCCTGAAATGGCAAATACTGTGTTGTTTACTGATATAGATAAATCATACCCTAGGTGCATATTTATAATGTCACAAATATGTCTTTTAATGCTTTTTGTGAAAGTAAAATCATTGTGAAAATTTCTGAATTTACAGTACTCTTGAGTTTATTAAATGTGTTGTAGAAGAGATAATAAAATGCGAGGCTATGCTGAGCGTGTTATCTTTTTTTGCAACAACTTTAATAAAATTGTAACACTTTCAAAAATCTGATAGGTCAAAATCACATCAAAAAATCTTTACACATACGCAAAATACCGAAAAATGAATGTGCAAAGTATAAAAAGACAACAATGGACATTTTCATTGAAATAAACAAACTTTGAAGGCCATAAAATTGCATTTAAAAAGTCATATGATAAACAGAATCCTGCACTCGTTTAATAAATTTCATATGAAATGATCATGATCGTAAGATCTCCTCTTTATATTTATAATGCTTTACCATTCTGTAAACTTTGAATGAAATGGATAAATCCCTTCAAAATTTATTGATTAGAAACCCAAAGTGTGACCCCTTTGACAAATAACAAAGGCACTGGTCAGACCAAGTGGATGCCCAGGCTGGTCATTGTCTTTGTTGTCTGCATGCAGCAAAATAAAGTTTTCTCGAGACGAAGCCCATATCATAGCTGAATTTACTGCAGAAAGATACTCACAGACTCCTCTTTCTTCTTTTTTGATTTTTTTCTCTCTCTATCCTCCTTACTTTTATGTCTGAAATTTAGCATAATAGAAATATATATTTTTGTTACAGAAAAACCTGTATAAAACAGCCACTCTCAAAAAGACCACAAATTGATTTTTCAGACCAATTATAGCTTAATGCAGGTCAAAAGTATTGCAGAATGCTCCAAAGGGAGCATTCTGCAATACTTTCGACCTTCATTACGCTACTATTTGCCATTAAGATCTTTATTTTGTCTATTTTTGAGTGACCGTTTTACACAGATTTTACTGTATATGTTATACAGTCAACAGCTATATGTACAATTCATTCTAAAGCACTTGCTACATATTGTATTAATTGTAACACAAAGTCTGATTGGATAACGTCCTGCCATAAAGTATATCGGAAGCCCGGCCTCATTACACAATGTCACCTTTTATTGGCTTGCAAGTGGTTTTAGGCAGCTGAGGGCTGTAGGTAAACATCAACCCTTTGTGGACCGGAGACCCCTTAATGGGTATTTTGGCAAACAGGGAAAACCCAGATGAAATGCCACAAAATACGGCATTTCATCAGGGTCTGAACTGTTTGCTAAGACACATTCGATCTTCAACGAAAGAAATACAATACTTTTTGGAAATTAAAACCAGTGACCCCTCAATATATACAAATCAATCTCAACAAAAGTATGGGACTGGGCTTGGGTCAAACTTGCAATCCCTGGATCTGCAGTCAGACTCGCTACCAGCTGCGCTATGAGGACCTGTCAAAATCATGACCCTATTAAAGCAGTCCATAGAAACCAGTTTACCAATCAACCTCACTACTCACTGCACCGAGTAGACCAGATTTGGGTCAATCAAATCCCTGTCAAACTGACCTTTTCTCTTTTTTGTATTTTTGATCTTGTGCCGAGGTAGTTGACGGGGTGGGTGAGGGGGCCTCTTTCTCTTCACTTTTTTTCTCCTCTTCACGTTTCAAACTCTCGTAATACTCATCAAGAAACTTGAATATACCTGCAAACATAGAGAATATAACATGTTTCTCAATTTAAGGTCATTAAAGTTATTATGTATTCTCATAGGGGCTACTCTTAAAGGAATGAATATGGAGCATATTCTTCCCTTTAATAATAGCCCTTTTTAAGATATGGTTTTCTCTATGTTGAAATATGCACTATTGTTTAAAAGTTGATTTTTTACGATACCGATACCAACATACTAAGGGTGTGTGATTATGTATTGCTTAATGGGTAGCTGGATATGAAGCTTTTTTCTTGGTCTCCCTGAATTCAGGAATAATCGGGAAAACTTTCACCCCTGCATTTGCTTTGCCAATCGACTTCCTCTAGTCGACTTCAGAGTTTAAAACATCTGTAACTCTCGTAAAAGTGAGCAAAAACACTGAATGTGGGGATTCATTTTCTTAATGATACAGAAGGGAAAATTTGGTACAAAATTTGTTTGGCTTTTGTAAAAAGTTTTGGTTGCATATCTGCAGCTTGCCCTGCTCCTATGGTTTCATTGTTGGAAGACGGACATTTTTGTTTGTTTGATTTGATACGTTACGTCTCATTCATCAATTTTTCAGTTATGTCGGGATGGGTCTTCCTGGGTTGAACCAGTACCAAACAATGATTATTGTGTCTTTTGCTCAAGGACACAACACAGTGACATCGGTCAGCTCGAACCTGCAACTGCTGGATCTCGAAACAAGCACTACACCACTGAGCCACTGCGCTATGTTATGCAACATATTCATAAATACACGTCATTTGGGACATAAAAGTGTAAACAAGGATTATGTTTTTAAATTGTATAAAATAAAAATCCAGGAATAATGTCACGTACAGTAAAATAGTTTGAAAATTGTATATGCACAATGTGATCATTAGGTCAAATATGGATCTATAGTGCAGTCCTTTATAACTCTATTTGCAGTTCATAGGAATGGACAGTGTTATAAGAAAATCATGTTATAAAGGGACAATATACAAAGGAATTATTATAGGAAAATGACCATGAAGCCAGATTTTACAAAGAAATTACAGAAAAATGACCATGAAGGCAGATTTTACAGAGAAATTACAGATTTTACAAAGAAATTATAGGAAAATGACCATAAAGGCAGATTTTACAAAGAAATTATAGGAAAATGACCATGAAGGCAGATTTTACAGAGAAAATACAGATTTTACAGAGAAATTATAGGAAAATGACATTTTCCTATAATTCCTTTGTAAAACTCCTTGGTAATAAAAAATTTGGGAGCCACAACGTATGACTGTGGTATTTCCGCATCTGTGTTATAACGAGGTGTACTATAAAGGCACTGGTGGACTGTACTTACTTTTATTGACAGGTTGGTCACTGTCCTCAGAATGAGGGGTGAGAGGATGATCAGTGTCATCAGTTTTATGCTTCATAAAAGCTCCACCAATCTGGGCAAGTAGACCTCCCAATCCTGAAATAGGCAAACAGTAAAAAAAACATGACTACCAGATAAACAGTTTAAAACAAGTTTACCAAATAAACAAGTCTACAAGATAAACAGTCAAAAACAAGTTTACAAGATAAAACAGTCAAAACAAGTTTACCAGATAAGTTGTCAAAAGCCATGTCTACCAGATAAACAGCCATAAACCAGGTTACAAGAAATATAGCCCCAAAACATGCTTACCAGAAAAACAACCAAAATCAAATTGACAAGATAAACAGGAAAAAATATATATAAACCATCAAAATCAAGTTTACCAGATAAATGTTTAAAGGCAAGTTTACCAGATTAATAGTCAAAAACAAATTAACCTAAGAGATAAACGCTTGAAGATAACCAGCCAGAACCAAGTTGAACAGACAAAAAAGCTTACCAGATAAACAGTCAAAAGCAAGTTAACCAGATAGATAGTCAAGAACAAGTTTGCCAGATAAAAGTAAAATTAGGGGAAAAAAAATACCAAAACCAAGTTTATCAGATAAACAGTAAAATACAAATTTACCAAGTAAACATTTGAAAGCAAGTTTACCAGATCAAAAGTCAAAACATGTCTACCAGATAAACAGTCAAAGCAAATTACCAAGCAGTCAAAAATAAGTTTACCAGACAGTCAAAAACAAACAAAAAGTTTACAAGATAAACAGTCAAAACAAGTATTTAAGATAAAGTCAAAAGAAGGTTAACCAGATAAACAGTCAAAAGCACGTTTACCAGATAGTCAAAAGCACGTTAACCAGATTAATACTCAAAACCTGCCTATCAGATAGTCAAAACAAGTTTACCAGATAAAGTAAATTCTTTACAAGAAAAACAATTTAAATTTACCAGATAAACAGTCAAAAGCAAGTTTACCTGATAAACAGTAAAAATAAATTTTGCCAGATATTAGCTTAAAACAGGAATTTTTCATCTGGATAAAAAATTGGGGAAGAGTGTAGTACATAAAATATCCTGCACGTTAAAGGCTACCATAATTCACCTTTGGATATCCACACATCTTTAACTTTTTGTTTACTAATGCCCTCTGCTGATAACTTTGCAAACAGTATGGACCCAGGTCAGGCCTGACAAAATGCTCAACCTAATCTATGTCCAAACTGTTTGACACTCTGATGGTATTCCTGAAAGAATGATGAAAAAGATGATTTTTTAAAAATAAAATCAGCAGATTGCAAAACACATCAAAAATTATCCAGTTTGCTAAGAGTTAAATCCACTAACTGTAAGGTAAACCTGGCTTAGTTGTGGGAGATTTGAACATGTGCAAATTTGTTTGTGGGACTATGTCACATACTAAGTTGTTGTTACATTGGTCAGTTATACACTATTCTGGGCGTAGTTAATATGAAACATCAATTACCTGGTGAGGTCCCCTCTTTACCACTACTGACAGAATGACTAAGCGAGTTCCTCCCAACGTTGAGAGCTGACCGGCGAGCATGTGGTGATTTCGATGATCTTTGAGCACTCATTCTTTTTGTGACCTTAAAGCATAAACAACTCAAATAAACAACCTGCATACAGTCCAGTTACCCCCCTTTAATAACATCTCATTTTAACATGGATTCGGATACAAAACGGTCATGGTTGGCTCCATCCCAAATCCTTTTACCAATGAATTTTACAAAATAATTATAGGAAAATGACCATAAAATTTTACCAATTAATTTTACAAAATAATTATAGGAAAATGACCATAAAACTTTACCAATTAATTTTACAAAAGAATTATAGGAAAATGACCATAAAATGGTCATTTTCCTTTAATCCTTTAGTAAAATTGTCCCTTTACAACACATTTCACTTAATACATTATTATTATTATTATTATTATTATTATATAGCACTATCAAGTGGCAGCACTGATTTTGTTTAATAAAACACAAACCAGTGAAATATTGGAAAATATTCATTGTATATTATGTATGACAAAAATACAACTTTCACCTATAAATGACAACTTTTTTCACTGGTGAAATATAAAATGTGCATTCTATGGATGACCTCTGTTTTTCCCATTGCAACCCTATAAGTCTACTTATTAAATACAAACTTCTGTATCTATACAATTTATGCTTAATAGTGCAATGGTGGCCATCTTGGCAGTCAGATCAGATCAATCAGATCAAATTGCATTCAGCAAATCATAATTTCAGCATTGCCCTGATGCAGCTCCCATCAAGTTCCCGTGTAATCAACTGAAAGTTTAGGCTGGAGACATTATTTGAAGACAATAAAAATCAGAAATGATTTTAGCAATTCTGAATTTTCATGTTTCCTACCAAGTCTCAATTCAAACGGACACATGGTTTGGGAGTAGATGTAGTTGATAGTCACCATCTTGGATAATGGACTGAAATAATAATCGTAATTTTGAATCTCCATGTTGCCTCAATGCCAAGGCGGCCATCTTGGATATCAGAACCATGCTCTGATGCCACACATTAAGTTTCATCTCAGGCTGACTCATTGTTTTTGAGAAGATGTCAAAATGTGAAAAGTCAACAATGGATAGACAGACAACAAATGCTGATCTTGAGCTTGTTCTAACTGATCATGAGCAACAAGTCAATCAAAAGTGACATATAAACACATTGTAAAAAAAATCAAAATTTAATTTATAATTTTCCACACTATCCAATTAAACCTGTGTTTCATCAGGGAGTCATACACAAATAAAATACAAGATAATTTTTAAACATATACATATACAAATATCCTTTATCATAAAATGCTTAGGTAGGGTCTGGAAACCTACTATGAGTGATACCTCGTATCAATAAATGTGTACAAATACTACAAAAATGGTGAACCTATAAAACACAAGTGACCTTGTCACCTTGGACCCAATCAACCCTAGAGTAGTTGTAAATATGTTGCCATGGCGAAACTTTAAGTGCTTATATCTCAATTATTTCTTCATATATCTGTGAATTTACATTAAAAAGTGCATGTAAATTTACACTGTATTGTTCTGGCCGAGAAGTCGAGTGCTTAAATAAAATCAATATGTTGAAGTCAACGACCCAACGGCCAGAACACCCGATATACAGATCTATGGGTACAGTATGAAAAACTTGAATAACTTCCAAAATGCTCAATTCACATTAAACTACTATTATTTTGCATTTTGCATAAATTCCAGAACATAAGCTAATATTTCTTTCATCCTTTTTTTCAGGAAAAAATCACTTTTTTGGCATACCTCTGGTGCTGTAGTGAGTATCACTCAACCCACACAAAAAATTATTAGGCAGATACACAGCTGGAATTATAAGTGACAATAACTCGGGCTGAATATTTACAGAAGTAAAATATTTACCCTTTTTAACAGCTATGTACCCTATCTTGTGCACTCGTTGACTGCAACCACCATGTGATGACTGCACTGTGTGAGTACAGTGGTTCTCTAGCATGATTATTCGAAATCAATTATAATGGATGTATAACTTTTAAACAGTGCTGATAAGTAGCTATGACAAAATACTTTGGCATTTCCATCAGTGACCAGTCTGGGTATACTGCATGGGTCCGTAAGGTGCAAGCACAAATACTATTTGTGAATCAAACTTTAAAGTGAAAATGTGAGATGGTAAATAGTGTAACACTTATATAGAATCTATTACAAACTTCATCATGTGCGGATCCAGAGGGGGGGACTGGGGTCTGGACCCCCTCTGGAAAATTACAAAAATATAGGGTTTCTTAGCAATAATGGTCCGGATCCCCTTAAAATCGCAAAGTATCAATGTTGGGCCATCATCGGCCCGCCAGCGAACGCCATTTAAATGGCGTTTCGCTGGCAGGCCGTTGATGGCCAGCTAATTATGGTATGTGGATCCTCCCTCCCCTCATCAAACTAAAAAAAAGTGTTGTCAAAGTGGGACCCCCTCTGAAAAAACTTTCAGGATCTGCGTATGTTCATACAATATAAGCCTAAAACTTTCAAAATTTAAGCTGGTGACTCAGAGTCTGATGTATACTTCTACCACGACCTCTAAGTAATGACCCTCGATTCATTCAATACATTTACTTTTACAGTCATGCCTCAAAGCGTTTTGTGGAAGTATAGAATGTCATGCTGGGATCCAGAAAGTTTTGTCAGAGGGGTCCAACTTTGAAAAGCTTTTTTTTAGTTGATTGGGGGAGGAGAGAGGATCCAAATCCAAATACAGTCAAAACTCTTTATAACGTCACTCGTTATAGCAGAATATTCAATATCGGACATAAATTTGCTGGAAATGGATCTGTTTCCATTGAGATTCCCTATTTATAACAGAATATTCACTTAACTACACTGACAGTAACTTCTGGGAACAGATATACAATTTTTATTGAAAACAAATTCATTATAACAGTTTTTTTACCATGTGTCAGACAATTTTGTGTTCAGGACAAGATCTTTGCATGAACAGGTTTCTGTCTCACTTGATAAGAGGAAAGCGTTGTGCATTTTGATGCAATATGAAATTGAACTGGTGTATACATTTGGAATAATAGCATTTTAGTTTATTTGTATAATATTTTCTTTTACCAAATGATTATGATGTGGAAATCTGGTACTGGTCAGAATTTCTTTATAACAGCAAATTCACTTTAACATCAAAGATAGCTTGGAACAAACAGTGTCATTATAAAGATGGTTGACTGTACCACTAAAAGCAGGCCGGCATCGGCCCACCAGCAAAACTCCATTTAAACAGCGCTTCGCTGGGGGCCGCTCACTCAGCTGGCCAAACATTGAATGCTGGCTTGGTAAAATTTGTGATTTTTCAGGGGATCTGGACTAGTGTTGCTAATATATAAACCTTATAGATTTGTTATTTTTCATAGGGGGGGGGGGGGGTCCAGACCCCTGTCCCCCACTCTGGATCAACACATGAATGTCAACAAAATCAAATTTATTTCTATGACTGCTATTCTCGTGCATTTTTGTAGACTCATAAAGGACACATATCAGCTAGCCCAATACTCCATATTTCAAAAAAATATGAAGCCACCTGCATCGCAGATATTCCTCAGGTAACGTGACATTGCCTCTAAGTATTAGAGCCAAACTGAGCTGAATTTCATATAATTACTTTTATCCTTGTTATTCTCAAATTACATATTCAAAGGATATTTCCATATTCAAAATGTATCTATTTTAGACAAGGGAAAACCTGTTTATACTATTATAGTCAATTGGGGTGCAGATGTTCACCATTTAGTTAGAAAAATAGCTATATACATGTATTTGGGAAGATATTGTCATTGTTAACTATGACCAGGGTAACCCTCTTAAACCTAATATATCAACATACAGAGACATAATACATGGGTGAAAGTTAAAAATTTCCAAAATCCTGAACTTAAGTAATTCAAATCTCAAAACTTGCATTATGACATTTACAAAATAACAAATATTTTCAGTTTAAATGACCAATTGACTTCAGAAGAATTGAAAAGAAATGTGAGATACTTTAATAATCTGCTAAATTCAGCATTTTGAGGCCGACTTTCTATGGAAAGTCAGCCTCAAAATCCTGAATTCAGGATTAATCCTGAAAACTTTCACCCATGATAATACCATAGGTCCAGATAAACATTTTTTGATCATAAAATTGTGAATATGTTCATAAGCACATGTTTTTGGTGCTCAAAAGAACCGTCTCATTGATACGGTTCTTCTGAGTACCCACAACATATGTTTTGGTTGAGAAATAAGAAATCTAGGGGCCATATTACATACTTAATTTGACCCTTTATGCTGTTTTATTGTTGAACTTGCATAAAGGCTGTTTATATCTAAAAACATCACAATTTTAAAACAATATTTCCCCCCCTCCCCTTGTGATACATTTATCATATATTTTGAATTTGTGTTGACATTAACTATTGGGACACAAAAGGCAAAACCCCTTTTGATTATTCTTCAGTTACAGTTAACCAAGTGTTCATATATAGCATACAGTAAATGTTCTCAAATTTGTACACTTTTCTCCTCCGTCCTCACATAAGATGTTGGTTATCTGGGCCGGAACTCACAAAATGTTTGTCAGAATATCACAGGGAAGACCATGATCAGCCTGCTTTGTTCCTGCAGTGGTATGTCAATGGTTTGACTGTCACCTTTCGGGTTGCGGTGGATTCAAAAGGTATTTCCCGGCCAACAGGCAGAGATCTGCAATGGCTTTCCCCCACCATTGGACAGAGGAGAATTACAAGGTAAGGACTAGAACGAAAGCATATGTAGCTCATATAATTCTTGTCCAATTTAGGTAAAAGCAGTTGTGCCCCAATATTTAATGTCATAATTGTTTGTGACAAAAGAAGACTATACGTAGCACAAGTGATACATTTAGTGAGTGAAACAATATACAAGCACACTCAAGTTTACACATACTCGGTTTGACATTGCCTGAAACTGTAAACAAATTTAATAAGAAATAAATTAGAAAATTACGGATCTATATTCACTATATTAACCCTGTACTCCATATTAATGCCTTTTGACGTCTTTGGAAATATAACATTATTTGAAAATATAATAGTGAATGAAGCATTTGCTCCTTCGAGTAAATGCTCCATTTTCCATAATATTTTCAAAAGTATTTAAAACTTTACTTAATTTTTTCTTGATTTTTTTTCAATGTTATCTAAAAATAGAAAATGATGTCATGATCTAAAAATAGTCTATGGAGTAAAGGGTTAAGTACATAATGGATAAAAAAAAATTAACTTAAAAGCCCTAATATTTTGCATCATCCAGTGTAAGCTAAAATGGCTTATTTTAACATTTTTATTTTGAAATAGGCATGATAATAAATTCTAATGCACTATATAGTGAATTAATATAACACAACATCTGATTGGATTACATCTGTCAAGTTAATCTTGCAATATACTGTCAAAACCTGATTTCATTAAAGTAACAACATTTTTCATTGGATGGCAAGTGATATATGTTAATCAAGCCCATCAATCCAACTCCTTAAATTTATGGCATAAATCAATTCTGTTACGAAGAAGACGGACCTGTTTCCTATGAATGAGGAGAATCTTAAATTTAATAGAAAAAACATAGATTATTTCTTGTCAATAGAAAATTTTAGAATTCCGGAAATGCTATTTGTTAAACTTGATGTTTATCTTCAACATATCTTAAATAGTGTGGCCTGGAACAAAGACTGAACTAGAAATTGTGTTTAACTTGAAAAAATGCTTTTTTCTTCAAATACAAAACATTTTAAACTGCCACACATAATATCCTTTTAAAGATGATACCTGTGTCTAAAAGTTCAATGATAGCATTGACAGATTTCTAAATTTTACTTTCAAAAACAGGAAACAGAAAGTTTTACCACACTGGTATAGATCATGATAAGGAAATTTTTTAGTGTAAAATTGTAAATATTTTTTTACCCATCAATTTAAACATGTGTTTTGCGTGCTCAAAAGAACCATCTCATTGAGACGGTTCTTTTGAGTACCCACAACATATGTTTTGGATGAGAAATAAAGAAAATAGTTTTCCAATATGCACTCTTATCTGGAGGCCTGCACTGGTATATGAGATGAAGGAGTTGGGCTGGTAGGCATGTTAATGGTGAATGTTGCCAAAATTTAATGTTTTACATCAAGAAATGCAAGCAGCTAGAATGCTTAATATATCTTAGGCAACTATAAAGAGAAAACATAAATGTTTTCTATTGATGATGTCACAAAATGACAGCTAAAAATTTTCAAAAGTGACCTGACAACAGTCAGCTACTGACTGCATAAAGCCCTGCCACAATGATATAAAGCAAAATTTAAACTAACTCTTAAAACTGAATGCAAGCATATTAATCTGCATAGAATAGCAAATAAATTTGTCTACATTTAAGAAGACTGAAACTAATTAATTGTTGACCTGACTCCTTCTCAGTAAAGTTGACATTATGTTGATGGACAGTCACAAAAGTCCATCTTAAGCAATCATATTGTGATAAAGTCAGCTATAACGGTGTGCTTCAAATTCTAGATGGCAATTTATGTGTTAACAAAATTATAGTTATGTTGTTAAACTCAAATGGGGAATTTTGAGGATATATTCACAAGACAATGCAGGTACATGTAAGTCAGATTAATTTTGACATGAATTTTTTACTTCTTCAATAAAGGTGGGAAAATCTGATTTAATTTAAACATCAATATCAGATCATTTTCAAACAGGAAGATAAAGAGCTACCACATTTATCATAGATATTACAAAAGACATTGCACCCCTCCCTCACCCAAGTTTACACAACCTTTTCATGACTACTTCACAGTGAGCATATGAAATTAATTTTGTTATCTTCATAACTATCAAAATGAGGCAATTTTCTTGCTTTGAACAGCAGACAATGTCATTTGAGCCATGACATGAGATTCCCAACAATGTGGTATGTGTGCTATAAGCAAAGCCAAAAATCAGCCTGCGCATACACACAGTCTGATCAGAGCCTTTGCTAGTCGCTTGAATATTCTATGAGTGTTAAGCCACTGACTGAAAAACATTTGGAGTTTCTAAGCATAAAATGAGGCTGCACAGGCTTGTCTGAGTCTACACTTGTCTAAATGCCACATTGGTGGATAATAAAAATGGTATCATTATATGGTAAATGTGTTATTGTTGTTAGGGAAAAATGTGGTATCCTTATAGGATATATGTAATATCGTTGTGGCGTAAATGTGGTATCTTTTTACGGTTAATGAGGTATCCCTGTAGGGTTAATAAAGGACCCTTATAGGGTAAATGTGGTATCCTTATAGAGTGTATGTCGTATCCTTATTGGCTATACATGGTGTCCTATAGGGTAAATGCTGATTGCATGTAGAACAAAAATGTGGCATCCTTGTAGGGTGAGGTAAATGTCATCTTGATAGGGTTAATGTGGCCTCTATCCTTGTATGGTAAATGTGATGTCCTTATAGGGTGTATCTGGTATCCTTATATAGTGTCCTTATAGGGGGATACGGCGTTCTTGTATGGTAATTGTGGTGTCCTTATAGGGTATATGTGGTGTTATTATACATGTAGGGTATATATGGTGCCTTAAAGAGTATATGGGGTGTCCTTATATGGTAAATGTGGCACCCTTATAGGGTATATGTGGTGTCATAGGGTAAATTCAGTATTTTTATAGGTTAAATGTGGTATTAGGATGTTGCATCCTTATAGGTCTACTGTATAGTGTCTATCCTTTTAGTGTAAATGTGGTGTGTTTATAAGGAATATGTGGTGTTCTTATATGGTAAATGCGGTATCCTTATAGGGCAAATGCAGTATCATTGTATGATCTATATGGGGTTATATGTGTTGTCCTTATAGGACAAATGCAGTATCATTATAGGTGAATGTGGTATCCTTGTTAGATGAGAGTGGTATCTTATAGGGTAAATATGGTATCTTTGTAGGGTAAATGTAGCATCCATAGTTTACACAGCATTATAGTCACAGTTAGGGGCGGTCTTTTGGATCAATAGTTACCTTGAAGACAGATGCTGCCTAGAACACAAAATAATTAAAACATGAATCAGATCAAATAAAACAATCCAGCAATTCGCACATATGAGTTACCACAGTTCCATCAAGTCTGTGCAGATATGTAGTCTCTCAGGAGCCCTTGCTGCTTGCATACACAATGTTAAAGTAGATGATCGGTTGATACTTATAGTGAAGGGTCATGTAATTTTATACTAATGCGCATGTAAAAACTGCATTTAAAGTAAGAGAAATGCCATTTTCAGGACTGTGCTTCAAATAACTTACCTGTATGTCAGATCAAATTGACAATGGTTTAGGAAGCCAGATAAGAATTGTAAAAGTTTTCAAAACAAATTCATTTAAAAAACATGTTAAATAAATGTCCTTATATTAACCTACTTTTTTATAAAGGTAAAGTTTGTTTTCACCTTTTTTCGCAGATCTTATTCATTAATCAATGCACCACATATTCCAGCCCTATTTTGTCTAGGTCTAATGATTCCATTTTATTCTGGTAAAAATCCTATTTTGGGCAAATACACTGTCACAAAATTTCAAGTGACAGAATACCAATAAATCTACAGGGACAGTCTTGCTGAACATTTTGTGACAGAGTGTATGCTCAAAGTGCACATCTTTTTTAGATTGATCAATATGGTAGCAATAGATCTGGTAAAAATATGGCTGGAAAGTGGTATTATTAAATTAATGGATACAATTCGAGAACAGAGAGAAACATAGCTTTTCACTTATCAAAAGAAACCTAGAGCCTGTGCAAATCTATCAACACAAAAAACATGCTATTCCCTACCCTGAAAAAACTCACAAGGAATATACAGTAAAACCTGTCTTAAGCGGCCACTTAAAAATAGACAAAACAAAGTTCTTAATGGAAAATAGTAGCTTAATGAAGGAGCATTCTGGAATACTTTTGACCTGTATTAAGCGATAATTGGTCTTGAAAACCAATTTTGGTGTTCTTTTTCAGTGGCCGCTTAAGGCAGGTTTTACTGTAAAAATTACAGAAAACTTTGAAACTATATAGGATAGCACATGGATTTTGGACTTATTGAACAGCATAGGGTCAGATGATCCTGTTAATATTTGCAAGTTCAGCAGTCTCCAGAGCTCTCATACTACGACAGTGAATGAAATTAAGACCAAATTCGAAGTCTAGCCCCACTGGATTGCTGGCCACACAAATTTAAAGAGAAACTTAACACATATGCGATAAGTACAATTATTGCACCTTTGAGTGATATTCCAATGTTCTACTTCCAATACCTCACAATTCACAAAGTACACATGCATGCTGGTGCAATAAGGCAGTTATAGTATGGTTGTGCGTATGTACGGGAGATAATCCACTCGCTAAAGCTCATGGATTATCCTCCTGTACATACGCACAAACAATATAATAACTTACACTTGTTTCATGGGATGACACATATCACACCAAAAACTTTAAAAAATATTAAAATCAAATTCAAATACTAAATGTTTTAAAAATAAAAATGACAGCAATCTAAAACAATACAAAATTAAGTCAAGACAAAACATGAAATGTAAAAAGTGTAGTCATTGAATAATTAGTTTAACAATGAAGTATTAGTTCACATTGAAGTATCAGTTTAACAGTAAGTCAATAGTCCACACTGTCATTCAGTTTAGCAGTGAATTATTAGTACATATTGAATAATCAGTTAAACAATGAATTATTAGTTCATACAAATCAGTTTAACAATGAATTATTAGTTTATATAAAAAATATAAGCTTAATTGTAAGTCAATAGTGCACACTAGTTTCAGTTTAGTCGTGAATTATTAGGTCACACAAAATCAAATTTTCAGTTTAACAGTAAATTAATAGTTCACATTGAATTATCAGTTTAACAGTGAATTATCAGTTCACACTGAATTATCAGTTTAACAGTGAATTATTAGTTCACACTGAATTATCAGTTTAACAGTGAATTATTAGCTTTTGACTGAATTATCAGTTTAGCGAGAAATATCACTTAACACTGTATTATCTGTTAAGTTGTGAATGATCAGTTCACACTGAATCATCTGTTAAGTTGTGAATGATCAGTTCACACTTAATCATCTGTTAAGTTGTGAATGATCAGTTCACACTGAATTATCAGTTTAACAGAGATTTATTAGCTTTTGACTGAATTATCAGTTTAGCGAGAAATATCAGTTCACACTGTATTATCTGTTAAGTTGTGAATGATCAGTTAACACTTAATCATCTGTTAAGTTGTGAATGATCAGTTCACACTGAATCATCTGTTAAGTTGTGAATGATCAGTTCACACTTAATCATCTGTTAAGTTGTAAATGATCAGTTCACACTTAATTATCAGTTTAACAGTGATTCATTAGCTTTTGGCTGAATTATCAGTTATACATTTAACAATGAATTATTTTTTTTCTAAAACAGTTTTTTAAGTATGGATGCACTTCAGCTTGACCAAAAAAGGAATATAAACCTGGACTAAATCAATAATAGGTCTAAAACAAAATTTTGAAAAAAACAAACAAACTGTGAATATTCTGCTATCAGTCAGTTTTAACATGTGTTTTGCGTGCTAAAAAACCATCTCATTGAGATGGTTCTTTTGAGTACCCACAACATATGTTTTGGCAAAGAGATACGAAAAATTCGTTAACTTATCAATAACTCAATAGTATCTTAACTTTTACAGATTTTATTGCCAAAAAATTTAAAATACAAAAGATCAAAAATAGGCCTAATGTCACGAGAAAGCCTGCCTTTGCTGCATGCAAACAACTAAGGTACACATGACTTTAGTTAATAGAGCGTAACGAAAATGTATGTGTCTTATTCCTCAACCAAAGCATATGTTGTGGGCACTCAAAAAAACTGTCTCAATGAGATGGTTCTTTTGAGCACCCAAAATATATGTTAAAATTGATGGGTAAGAAAATATCTACAATTTTACGCTGTAAATATTTATTAATCTAAACCTGTGGGTGCACATTGGCACAGTATGATCAGCACCTTTTTTATTCGCTTATTGCAAAGTATAATATCAAAAACTTGTTACATGTAAAATTTCAATATGCTATCTAGTCTCTGTAGCTGAGCAGGTTTGTTTGAGTCTTTCTCAGTAGGAAACCCTGCAGACAGGTTTTCTCGTGACGAAGCCAAAATGGTTGATGCTACCTGTTTTGACATGAACAACATTTTTTTTGAACCATAAAACTAAATTTTTGCTCTTTGTGGTAAACCAACTTTTATCCTGCCAATTCATTTTGTTCTTAAACTGTTGTCTGCTTATTACATCTGCTGCATACATTCAAATGGACTCCAGAATACTTTTTTCCATGGAAGCAAACATTATGTACCCAGATCAGACTGCTCCTACAGGAGCAGTCTGATCTTGGTGCATATTGTTTGCAATATCAATAAGGCTGCCAAAGTACAGTAAAACTTGTCTTGAGCGGCCACTCAAAAATAGACAAAACAAAGATAATATAATGACAAATGGTAACTTAATGAAAGTCAAAAGTACTGCAGAAAGGGAATGCTCCCTTTCTGCAATACAATACTTTTGACCTGCATGAAGCAATAATAGGTCTTGAAAACCAATTTTCGGTCTTCTTTTTGAGTGGCCCCTTAAGACAGGTTTCACTGTATGTAGGTTGATTAGAGAGCAGAAAACATTCATTGTGAATGGCAGAAAAAGGGGGTAAAAGTAAGCTGAAAAAAAATCCCTGAATTGACACACAGGTAACATGGGAATGGGGCGGGGTACAACACCAAACATACCTTGCTAAACATTAATGTCTTTGAAAAGAATAAGCAAAAAAAGCATATTACATTTTAATAGAACCAATTGTATTAATCATAAGACATCCATGTGTTATAAAACCAATTATTCCCACAAACAAGCAATCTAATACCAAAAACAAGGCATCAAGGTTATAAAACTTTTTTCATGCTCATTTCAGCTGAGCATGAAATGTATCATGCTCATAAATGTTAAAATGCAGACAATTTTTGGCATTTTAACATTTATTAGCATGATAAATACACCATCTAGAAAAGTCTTTATTTTTCAGCATTTTAGTTTTTATGAGCAGCTGAAATCATGCTCAGTTGAGTTGAGCATGAAAAAAGTTTTATAACCTTGTCGTCCTTGTGGCCAGGACTCCGGGGAATGTGTCATTTTTCTTATCAAATTAACAATTTATTTTCTAAGTGACTTCCCTAATATCATCCGCTGAGAATATTTGCAATAGTTTGGACTCAGATTAACCCCAACGAAACAAAAGTCCTGATCTGGGTCCAAACTATTTGACACTCTGATCATATTACTGCAAGAATGTTAGGAAAAGGTGCTTTTAATTTTGAGAAAAAAATCAGCAGATGACAAAAAGCATGCAAAATTACCCAGCATGCATATTAATACTATCAAAACTTAGGCATCCCTGTGTTACATGAGCGCTTGGATGGGGTATTTCTGTTAGCAATTTTTGGCCATATTTAATATTGATTAGCGATTTTTAGCCAAAAAAAACCAACAAAACATTTAGCGATTTTTTGTCTAAAATTTAACAATTTTCTGCCTAAATATAATGATCAAAAAAAGTTGTAATTACGGATTAAACACATTCAACTATTTAACGATTTAGTCAAAAATGGTGATTATAAGTTTAACTGATTAACAGGTGATTAGGCAAATATTATATCGTAAGTGTTTAAGTGGCCAAAATTTTAATGATTAGCGATTTTCAGAACCCCCATCCAGCCTCTCTTACATTGTACAGTAAAATCTGTCTTAAATAGCCACTCAAAAATAGACAAAACAAATGTCTTAAAGACAGATTATGGCTTAATGCAGGTCAAAAGTATCGCAGAATGCTCCCCCTTGGAGCATTCTGCAATACTTTTGACCTGCATTAAACGGTAATTGGTCTTGAAATCCAATTTTGGTCTTCTTTTAGAGTGGCTGCTTAAGACAGGTTTTACTGTATAACAGCATTAATTCCCACAAACCAGAAGAATAGCACCAAAACTAGGACTACAGGTAAATGTTTTTCTAAAAAAAAATCTTATAAAATTAATGAGAAAATTCTAATGTTGTTTTAGACACTAAGAATTTATTAAAATTTGGACAATGAACCTATCAATGAAAATTGATTCTTAAAATAGTTGCTTGACTCTGGCAAAAAGGACATAGTTGATCAACTTTTATCCCGCCAATATTTTTGGTCCTGAAAATGCTGTCTGCTTTTTATGTCTGCTGCATATATTCAAGTGCACTTCAGACTAGATTTTATCATGGAAGCAAACATTATGAACCCTGATCAGACTGCTCCCTTGGGAGCTGGGTCGATATTGTTTGCATATAGGACATAAGCAGACAAGACGATAAAAGTTGCTTTGTTTGGTTTGGTTCTATACGTCCCAGTCAACAATTTTTCAGTCATGTTGGGATGGGTTGTCCTTGGATGAACCAGTACTAAGCAGCAGATAAAATGTCTTGCTCAAGAACACAACACATTTTAGAGACTCATCCAGCGGTGAGGCTCGAACTAGCAACCCTCTGATCCCCCGTCTAATACTCTACCATCTGAGCCACTGCGCTCCACAACAAAAATTGTGACTGGCAGAAAAAGGGCTAATTTAGCACTATGATCACTCTTGGCAAAGAAATTAACAATTTAATGATAATTTTTTTATCTGAAGTCCAGTTAAAGATCAAGAACAAGGCAAGCATTATCAACACGTCACAACAGAATACCCCAGAATGCATCCAAATTTACCTTGGGCTTTTTAGGGTTAGAGTTGAGACTAGGGCTCACAATATGAACCCTTTGAGTTGCAAATGATTTCTGAAATATGCATGGGGTAAGAATAGAACAGATTATTGTCTGGAACACATATATCTTAAAATTCTTATCATTAAAAGTTGGGCAGAGTTGCATTTACTAAGGCAGTTTTTTTAAAAAATACTTTTATCACATGATGTTGCACCTGGGGGTGATATGGGCCTTGTCGCGAGAAAAACTGTCTTCAGGGTTTCTGAAAAAGCGAGTTTCAAACCAGTCTCTCTACACAGACTTGCTAGAAAATTGAAATTTCGCCTGTAACAAGCTTACATATGATACTTTCCGAAAAGAGAATAACAAAGGCGCTGATCAGACAGCGCGGATGCGCAGGCTGGTCTGCGCCTGTGTTGTACGCAAACCCCCAAAGACAGGTTTTCTTACGTCGAGGCCCATATAATGCCATGTATAAAAATTGATAAACCACTAGTGGTTTGTTATTTTGCAATGTTATGCAATTATGCTATAACAAGATCACAAATATATGACAAAATCTCAGCATTTCACGCTGAAAAACGCAATTTCAAAATAGTTTTAAAGTCATATGATAAAAAGAATCTAACATTCATACTCCTGTTTTACTGACTTTGTAAAACTTGTTGCGAAAAAGCAATAAAATTCACGGCAAGCCTCACATTTCATCACTTTTCCTCAACTTGTTTATTAGTTCAATACCACATGAGCACTCATGTAAGATCCTCTATTTGATCAAAAATTTTGCACGCAGACAGAGGTATAAAAGACATGAAACACATAAAATAAGATTTTAATTTGAAGGCCTGGGTCAGATTTCTCACATGGACTTTGCAGGGTATATGCCCAGGCCAAATTTTATATATATTGTTTAGAATGTGGTCATGTTTTTATATCAAATTGCAGGGAATGAAGAGTAGAAAAAAAATGGAAGGGAAATTGCTGCCCTTACTCACCCACTGACCCCTGGAGTGGATCAGCTGGCCCTGTCCTATAGGTCAATGGTGTGTGAAAGGGCGAAATATTTGCTAGCATATATATTATTCTACATTTCATTCCTGGCCCCACCACGTAGGTCAAAAATATGTGTAAGGGTATTCAAAGGATAAAAAATTAACTCTTTGCCTACTATTGTCTTCTGCTGATAACCTTTGCAAACAGTTTGGATCCAGATCAGGCCCAATAAAATGTCGGCCTGATCTGGATCCAAACAGTTTGACAATGTGATGGTATTTCTGAAATAATTTTGTGGAAGAGTTGATTTTGAAAAACATCAGCAGATGGCAAAAAGCATGCAAAATTTAGAGCTAAAGAAAAAATGTTCAGTAAGGAGCTGCTGGTCAACTGTTATTTTTTTCCCTATCTAGTGTCTATCAGGTGTTGGAATGGGTAGCAAAAACTAATTTCTCTCCAGATCCTATTATGAAATTTAAAAAAAATATATCAGTGAAAAGCATGGTTAAGTCGAAAGATTCCAAATAGAGTAAATGCTCTAAAACTCTTTTGAACACTTCTCTCTTTCTGTTCTTAGATAAAATGTTGGTTATCAGGGCTGAAATTCACAAAATGCATGTAAGAATAGCAAAGAGACAAGGCCCTGATCAGACGGCTTCTTCAGAAGCTGGCTGATCTGGGTCGGCTCTGTTTGTCTAGAACTTTTTTGTAGCCAACTAATGTTGAAATTTTAGAACATCTACCATATTGCAACATAACTTATCATTTGCCCTACCTAGCATATATCAGGGGTAGGGGCTGGGGTTACGCAAAGGCACTATTTTCTCTCATCCAAGTGAAACTTACCCCCGGGGATCTACTTGTGACAAATGATGACCAGCTGGTCTCTATGTTTTTATCACGCTTGAGTCTGTTTGCCTGAGGCCGGGAGCCACCTATCTCACTGAAAGTATAAAATAAATTCATTCGTAAGGTTTGCCCTTTCCTTTATGAATATTTATGCTAGGCTCCACCCACTAAGAATAATTATATAAAAAAACTTTCTTGTTGGTACATAGAACAAAGAAATTACTTGTCAAGTCAACTAGAGTAGGATCAGATATATCATATATTTATAAACAAACAGAGTAGACCCTGATCAGGCAGCTCTTGTAAATAAGCAAACAGATAAGACCCAGATCAGGCAGCTCTTACAAGAACTGCCTGATCAGGGTCTGCTCTGTTTGCAAAATTGTGATTATATTCTTATCCATTATTTCTAACATTTGTTTTGGGTGCTCAAAAGAATCTTATAATTAATTATTTAGACAGTTCTTTTGAGTATCCATTACATATGTTTTTGTTGAGAAATAAGAAAGTATGTTTTAGCTACACACTCTTAGAATGTGGCACAGAAAGTCACAAGCTAAAATTAACAATTTGGGGTAGGAAAAATATCGCTCATTGATATGCCTTTCCTAGAATCATAAAAGATAACCTTACAATCTTATATTTATAATGCCATGTAAAATTAGCGGCACATATATATTGATTTTCTGTTAATTCTTATAGAAACAAATATGTCAACCTTAAAAATCTTACTAAATCAACCAATTTTCAGAATTTACAATTAAAGATGAAAATCATACAATAAAAGTAGTAATTAACCCTTTGTATACCGGAAACCCCTGAACAAATACTTTTGCAAACAGTGGAGACCCAGATGAAATGCAGCATAAAGCTGCATTTCATCAGGGTCTACACTGTTTGTAAAGGTAAAAAAAAATTTCAGGAAAAAAGAATACAATATTTTTTTAAAAATTATAACCGGACACCCCTAGATATGTACAATGGACTATCCCAAGTTTATTGTATCAAACCAGAAGGAAGAATCCATTAGAATACAAAGGGTTAATAAAACAGATACAGAAAAGAGAAATAAGAGTTCCAAAACCACTAAGGAGAAAATCAACATCATACCCACAGTGTAATAAAAAGGTGCTGAACAAACTGTGTGTTCACACTGTGGTCAGCTTACACACTTTATTATTTTATAAGAGTGACTTGATCCGGCATACTGTATCACGTCGAATGGATGAGGTCATACCATCGGATCACCTGAGACATGAAATGTTGAGGGGGATCCAATGCTATGGCCTCATCCACAAGATGTGATACTGTATGCCAGATCAAGTTAAAAAAAAAAAAAAAAAAAAAGTTAATATTATAATTTTTGTGACATCATTCTGATTTTATAACTTGGTTTTGTTTTAATCCCGAAAAAATGCGGGAACGTTTACCATTACATTACGTTAGCATATTTTCCGTCTCTGGTTCCATGCTTGAAATCTACTTTACATAATGTCGCCGCAAAAACAGGTTACCGATGTTAGCCTCATTTTAAAGGATAGTTATGTTAGCCTCATTTTAAAGGACAGTAATACGTAATCAGAAAACCTCAGTTTGTTGATAAGACTTTCTGTATCAGATAGCCAGAAAACAGACAGTTCAAAAGATGTGTCATTTTTCGGTATGTAATAAAGGAAATTAATACCCAAGTTGAGATCAAGTGTTATGGGCCATATATTCAATCTGTCTCAATGGTTAGAGCATTGGTCTTGTACTGGAGTGGCCTAGGTTCGCTTCCTAGTCAAGGCTTGGAAATATTTTCAGCCATGCATAACACTAGTTACAGCTATAAGGCTGTAACACCAGTTTGTGACTTCCACCAAACCTGCGCATTTAAACTGTGGCCAACTTACCAGAAAGGCACATGACTATTGTCCATGTACATCTCACTAAATACGGAAACAAAATATATCTAAAATATTTTTTGAATAAAATTATTTTTTAACTCTTTGCATGCTGTTTTTTTTATTGCTTCTGCTTTTGTCTGCATGACTTTTTTTCTAAATTTCTTTTTCCAAATAACAATTATTTCAGGAACACTGAATGTCAAACATCTTGGATCCAGATCAGAGCCAAAGTTCTGCCAGCCCTGATCTGGGTCCAAACGGTTTGCAAATATTATCAGCAGACAATAAGTCGCCACTAGCAAGGAAAGAGTTAAAATGGAGTTACAGTTAAATATGAATCAAATATAAGTCTCTGTTACTCATACCATTATAATCCTTACAATACATATTAAAGGTAAACTTTTAGCATATGTTGTAGGTACTCAAAAGAACCATCTCAATTAGATGGTTCTTTTAAGTACCTACAAATTATGTTTGGTTTAGGAAGAAGAAAAATAACTAGTAATTACTCCTCCTGTGTGGCAGTCTGATTGTGTTAAGTAACAAGGTAGTTTGTTATTTAAGATAAAATAGAGAAAAAGTAAATATACAAATAAATCTGAGTTGAGCATGAAAAAGTTTTATAAACTGGGGATCAACCAGCTCAAACATTATAACTACCAACACCCACTGTATTACAAGAAAAGGAGAAAAAGAAATCTAGTTAGAAAAATAAAAATAATAAAACTCACAATAAATTTTGTCCACCCATGTATATTTCCCTGAGAAATAAAATTTTCAGCTCAAACATTTACAAATATCACCGACGTTTCTGTGTTTTCATGTGTATATCACAAAATGGCCAGGGATAAATGGATAATACTGTGCATGTTAATTGTTTGCAACATCTGTAAGCAATATCAGTCTTATACTGTAAAATGATGACATTCCTTTTGGTTTTATTAAAGACTGCGTTTTTGTCCACCTTTAAGAAAGTTAGAGGTGTTTGGAAATCGGAGGTGGGCTTCGGGAAGTCAACGAAAAAAGCAGAGGACATCCAATATCACAGGTGAAAGTAAATTATATTTTTCATTTTCGCATGTGAAATTACTTTGTACTGTCCTGCCAGCCAAGAGTGACAGTGATGTCATGTTTTGTTTACAAAGTTATCAGAGACTTTACATCGATAGATCACTTGTGTATTAATCCTATCCGCAGGATATGATTTACACACAAGTGATCTATTGATTCATGTTAGCTCAAGTGGAGTGTACAGGCTAATGTTTTACTTTACAATTGTAAACAAAATATTATGTCACTGTCACTATTGGTTGGCACGTCAGTACACTGTATATAATAAAAGAGCATATGCGTTTATAAACATATGAACAACAACACATGTCTTGGTTGAAAAAAAGACACATTTAAATTACTCAGTCTTATCTAGGGGCCTCGTTAAACACACCGGATAGGCGGCAATAGAAAACGCTCTTATTAATCGACAAATGCGGATCAAAAATGGCTAGAAACAATGTTTTCAATTGCCATTTGTCGCCAGTTGGGCAACAAATAGCAATCAAAAACTTTGTTTCTAACTATTTTTTATCTACATTCGTCGATAGTATTAAGGCTTTCGATTGCCATCTATCTGGTGTGTTAAAAGAAACCTAAACTTACGAGAGACTCCAACAGGAAGTTATAGGTGACATAGCGGACGGTGGGTCAGTACTCATGGCCTCCAGAATCCAGTGTAGGACACATAGCTGCCGAAACAGGGCATCTCTGAAAAAAAATTGTCACAGTCATTTTTCTGGAAATAATTAAGCTAGGAGATAACTGTATACAAAATTTTTATTTGAGGAGGTATAATGCAGTCCCGTTATAACATTCCCGGTTATAAAGATGTTCATACCGCTACACTGAGGGTTGATACATGCATAATCTGGTAATGAATCAACGAGAATTCCCACAACCTCACCATCAAGATGTGCACAACAGACCACTAAACTGTAATAGGCTGGCTGTCAAGATATGACATGAAGTTTTCTCCCTTAGCCTGGAGTGTGTATGGTTATCTCCCTCAGTTTGGAATGTGTATGGTTATCTCCCTCAGCATGGAGTGTGTAGGTTTATCTCCCATACTTTGAAGTATGTAGGATTATCTCCTTACCTTGGTGTGTGTAGGATTTTCTCCCTTACCTTAGTGTGTATGGTTATCTCCCTTCCCTGGGAGTATATAGGGTCTCTCCCTTACCTTGAAGTGTGTAGTTATCTCCAGGGTTATTTCCCTTACCTTGTAGTGTGTTGGGTTATCTCCTTTTCCTTTCAGTGTGTAAGGTTGTCTCCCTTACCTTGATATGTCTAACTCCTCTTCCCCTTCTTCAGTTTCCCGCACTGACAGATTCGTTGACAAGTTTGTGTGTTGTGGCGTGTATGGCCGAGGTGTCTGCTGCTTCTTCTTGCGTACACTTTCTGGGCGAGAGTAACCTGTCATTTCCGATGTCACGGCAGCCGACCTTGACCTCTGCCATTCTTCATCATCTTCTGCTCTAGCCATTCTGAAATAATTAAAAAAAGACCATTGATATACTTCATTTAAAACAACCATTTCTTTTGTTCCATATTTGACTTAATAAGTATCCCAAATTAACAAAATTGTAAAAAAAACAACTCTTTGTAAACGAAATGTAGTGCAAAGTCTAGGATTGTCTTATAAAGAAATGGTTTTAAATTTTTACCCTAACCATGCTAACACTGGTTGGAAGTTGGTAAAGCATATACAAATTAACTCTCTGTGTGCTTGTAGTTGTTGGCAGACTTTCTTTTTCAAAATTAAATTTTTCAAACAAGTATTTCAGGAACTGATCAAGAGTGTAAAAATTAGCGATAGAATGGAAAAATGTGTAACCCATTATCAGACAATCTTTCAGAAGCAGGATGACCTAATTTTGATAGCATGGTTGTAAGCTATTCATGAATGCAGGATTGTTAGCTATTCATGAGTGCACAATTGTAAGCTATACATGAAAGCAAGATTAAAAGCTATACATGAACCCATGATTGTAAGCTATATTTTAATCCATGATTGTTAGCTATTTTTGTACCCATGGCTCCCACCTATATTTGTACTCATTGTAAGACATTTGTGTACCCATAATTAAAAGATATATGTGTACCATGATTATAAGCTATTTTTGTACTCATGTTTGTAGGCTATTTTTGTACCCATGACTGTCACCTGGATTTGTACCCATTATTGAAAGCTATTTTTGTACCCATGATTGTAAGCTATTTTTTTTTGAACCCATGATTGAAAGCTATTTTGTACCCATGATTGCAAGCCTTTTTGTACCCATGATCGTAAGCTATTTTTGTAGACATAATTGTTAAAAACTCTTATACCCATGGCTGTAAGCTATTTTTGTACTCATGATTGTAAGCTTTTTTGTTTGTTTGTTTGGTTCGATGTTCTGATTCCCAATTAACAGCTATGGTCATGTCAAAGATGGTCAGTTCATCTAACCACACCTTTTTCTGGGCAAGCTTGACTAAGTGAATAACCAGTACTTCCTGTACATACTTTCTCTTGTAACTGACAACAACCCATTTTGAATTAGCAGAAGGGGGAGAATGATCGTAGAAAGTATTTCATGATCAATCTCCACAAAAGTATGGGAAAGCTATTGTTGTACCCATGATTGTTAGATATTTTGTACCCATGATCGTAAGCTATTTTTGCACCCATGATTGTAATTTGTAAGTTATTTTTTGACCCATGATTTTAAGCTATTTTTGTACGATTGTAAGTTATTTTTGCACTCATGATTGTAAGCTATTTTTTGTTTGTTTGGTTTGATGTTCTGCGTCCCAATTAACACTTCTTGAATCAGCAGAAGGAGGAGAATGATCATAGAAAGTATTTCATTATCAATCTCCACAAAAGTATGGGAAAGCTATTTTTGTACCCATGATTGTTTGATATTTTTGTATCCATAATTGCAAGCTATTTTGTACCCATGATTGTAAGCTATTTTTTTAACACCTAATTACGAGCTATTTTTGTACTCATGATTGTAAGCTATTTTTGAACTCATGATTGTAAGCTATTTTTGTACCCATGATTGTATGCAACTATAATACCCATGGTTTCAAGCTATTTTAGTGTCCATGGATGGTAGCTTTATTTAAAAACATGGTTTTCAGCTACAGTTGAACCAAAGATTGTAAACTATTTTTGTACTCATGACTGTTAGCTATTTTTGTACCCATGATTATATGCAACTTTTATACCCTTGGTTTCAAGCTATTTTTGTACCCATGATTAAAAGCATTATTTGAAAACATGGTTTATCAGCTACATTTGAACCAATGATTGTAAACCATATTCAAACCCATCATTAATAGCTATATTTGGACCCATGATTTTAATCTTTATTTGAACCCATGATTGTAAGCTATACTTGAACCCATGAGTGTAAGCTACGAGGGTTAGTCAAAAATAACTGAGCCCTACCTTATAACATTTACTTCAAGTAAAATGGACACATATTTAAATGATATTTCATCGCAGTTATATTTCATCTATTCGATAACCTAATTTATATCTGTTGGTAGGCTTTATATACTGGTTGCTAGGCAACTGAACATGACCTGTCGAACGGGTGCGTTCACGCTGTAATACATCAATATCTAAGCGTTGCCATGGAAACGATAATGTCAATGTTATGCTGCATTCACTGTCGTTTGATACCTATTACATGTACCTACTCAGTGCCACAGAAAAGAAAACAACTGACCCCAAATAATAGATGCTGTGGTAGCTTGATTTCAAAATTTAGCAATTTTTTATGTGCCTCAAGTCATATAATTTACCCCACCCACATTCATATTAACACAATTTTAATAGAAAACATAAAATAATTGCCTAATAATGCTTATGTAGTACTACATACACAAACAAACCCACAGAAATATTAAATTCCTTGTTTGGAATAAATGATTCTGTTTCCATGGCAACACAATCATCATGTATTTGAAAATTTGTGAAATTTTGACTTATTTTGTTGCTAGGCAACGCATGCGATCAGTATTCACCCAAACATTTACGAACCAAGTATAATGAAAGGACAATATAACATATGTTATTCAAATAAATTTCAAATATGTCTTTCTCAAAAGCTATCAAGCCCACAGGTCTTTTTAAGACATACTGTATACTCCTGGTGACTGAAATCGTGAACGCATCGCTCTGACTGACAATTATTAGTTGCCTAGCAACCATAACAGAAGCTTCATTGGGGTAATTATTTGGGGTCAAAACGTCTATGACATGTTATACTTATAAAAGATAATCACATTTCTTGTCTACAATGTGAGGCTAAGATATAATGAGGTAGGGCTCAGTTATTTTTGACTAACCCTCGTATAATGAAGCCCATGGGTGTAATCTTAATTGAACTCATGATTGTAAGCTAAGTTTGAACCCATTTTTGTAGGCTATATTTGAACCCATGATCGTAAGCTTTATTTGCATTTCACTCATGATTGTAAGCTTTATTTAAACTCATGATTGTAAGCTCTAGTTGCTTTTGAACTCATAATTGTAAGCTTTATTTGAACTAATGATTGTAAGCTTTATTTGCATTTGAACCCATGATTTTAAGCTATACATGAAAGCACAACTGAAAGCTATACATGAAAGCACAACTGTAGCTATACATTAAGTGATCCTAAACTTTACATGAAAGCATAGTTGTTAGTTAACGCAAAAAGCTCCATTGTAAGCTGTACATGAAAGCATGATAGTTAAAAGGCAAACATATTAATTCATTGAAAAAAATAAAACAAACCCTACAGTAGTGTGTTTGTGTGTATTAGATGTCTAAGATAATTAAAACTGACATAACCAACTATATTTCCCTACACCTTCTTTTAAGCACAGTAAGACTATAGAATGACAATGACATACAGTGGAATCTCGAAAATTTGAAGTCTTAGGGACTATATGTTTTATTTCCAATTACAGTGAAACCTGTCTTAATCGGCCACTAAAAAGAAGACCCAAATTTTTTTTTTAAGACCAATTATCGCTTAATGCAGGTCAAAAGTATTGCAGAATGCTCCTTGAGAGCATTCTGCAATACTTTCAAACTTCATTAAGCTACCATTTGTCTTTAAGACCATTGTTTTGTCTATTTTTGAGTGGCCGCTTAGGACAGGTGTTACTGTATCATTAGTTTGAATTATAAGGAAGTAGACATTAAAATATATAAACCCAAAAAATGATTATTATCACTTTTTCCCCTTATAAACATATGTTTATGGAGCTAAAGACATGTCTCAGGAAAACATTTCTTTTGCATGCACAAAACATATGTTTTTATAGATAGTTATTAAAATATTTCATAAATAGGCCCTATTCTTTGAATCGATTGTGTCTGAAATTTAATTCGAATTATGGAGTATTTCGAACAATGGGTCTTCGAATTTTCAAGGTTTGGCTGTACTTATACATGACAAGCTGGGGCTGAATATCAGACTTTAAACAGAACAGTTATGACAGGCTTTAAAATGACTTGAAACAAAAACAAAAAGCCCTTTCAGGATGGTAGGAAGGTACTTAATTCTTTCCTTCTAAAAAGCAAAGAGTATTAAGAAAAGAAAGAAAATATGAAGGCAAGTATATATACAGGTTTAGATAAACAAAAAATTTCAGCGTAAAATTGTAAATATTTTCTTAGCCATCAATTTTAACATATGTTTCGGCTGCTCAAAAGAACCATCTCATTGAGACGGTTCTTTTGAGCACCCACAACATGTTTTGGTTGAGAAATACGAAAATTAAATTTTCGTTACACACTCTTAACTAAAGTCCTAAGGTATTTCTTACAAACTGTCCGCAGCCTAATTCATAAGACAGACATTTATTCAAACCCCTGTACTTACCGTCTCCTATGTGGTTCATCAAACATTCCTCTTGAAAATATATTACAAATGATCTGCATCAATACAGCAGTAAAACCACAGGTTAAAAGCATAAAATTGTAAATATTTCCTTACCCATCAATTTTAGGCCAAAAAAATAATATGTGTGTTTATGTTTTGCTGACCGACCCTGTTTTATAGCAGCCGACCCTACCATTTTTTCTCCAAAAATAAAAAAATGACACCGTTGTCCGGTCCTGCTTGAGTGGTCCCGGATTTTAGTACCGGTATTCAAATTTTTCGCTGATTCTAATTCTATTCGGTATGTAGTCAAACCTTTTACGGATACCTTCCGATTTTGTCAATCCAAGATGGCAACGTTCTCGGTCGCATTTTGTTTAAAAAAAATGTGACCACAAAGATCAGAAAAGCTTGTTTGAAGCAACAGGTCATCACCAGATGACTTGAGATATTCAATGACAACAATCCATGCGATGACGTCTTCGGAAGAAAGAAAGCTAAACGCATTTATCACTGACTACACTAACTCGCGCTTTATTATTTACAAGAATGCCAGATATGTTCCTTTTGTTCAGTGTCTAAGGTAATGTAGGGGAAAATCTGTGCTTTGTCTTTGGGATTTTGTCATAAATGAACTAGCCAATCAGTTTGATTTTCAGTTTGAGAATGTTTTCTTGTTCATTTCTCAATATTCTTTGGTCCAAGCTTGGATTATATAAACCAAAACAAACCATTCATTATCATTTTTTTTTTTTCTTTCCAAACCTTGGTACATAAATAGTGAAAAAAAAGCGTGTGAAAAAAAATCGACCTTGCTTACCTACCCTATTTCAAATTAAAAAAATAAAATAAAAAAGAAAATCGACCTTCCTACCCTATTTGAAATTTTCATCAAATAGTAAACACACATATTTTTTTTGGCCTTAACATATGTTTTGGGTGCCCACAACATATGTTTTGGTTGAGAAATATAAAAATTAAAGTGATAAATTAAATTTTTGTTAGGCACTCTTAACTAAAGTCCTGAAAACTATATAAGAATTCCTATAAATTAACATTTTTTTTCAAACAGAGACTGTGATTTTTATCTATTTACTGCTCAAACCATTAATTGTGGGCCGGTGTGAGATCTGATATGCATCTGCCTAGCAAGGTACCTGGAGACAGGCATTGATGTGGATGAGAACCCTGCACCTGCATGATATATTTAGGTTGCTGTTTGCTTTGATGCTTTACATCCCAGTCAGCAATTTTTCAGTCATGTTGGGACGATTTCCTGTCTTCCTGGGTTGAACCAGTTTTTTTACTGCTCATTATCATTTATAGACTTTTACCTGTCTCTTGTTTTTATTGGATCTATTATTTCTCAATTTAGCCATTTTGGTTGTTGTTTACATTTAACATGATGCTGTTTCAAAGGTAAATGCTTATCAATAATGTCTAAAAATAAAGATGACCAGCTTTCAACAATATCATTTGCATTATTATTATTATTAACAGCAGATAAAGTATCTTGCCCAAGGACACATTGCAGTGACTCCACCAGAAGTAAGCCTTGGAGTAACAACTCTTCTATCCCCAGACTAACATCCTACCAAATGAGCCACTGTGCTCCACATGATAATATATAGGAAATTTCTACCTTAAATAGTGACCTGGAAGCATGTACATCTTTAATTTTCACTTGCCAATAAGGCAAGATTTTTTAATTTCTAGTACCCATAAGAGCAATCTTCATGATTTAGCCCCTCAAAAAAAACTGGACTTACATTTCGAATATTATTTTTATTTTTCCATTTGACTATCTATATTCCCCAGTGGTGTAGTGGATAAGCGCTATGCCTTGTAAACCAGGGGTCGCAGGTTCGATTCCCGGCTTCTCCATAAAACCACTTTCGGTCGAGCCTTCGGGAGTTCCCGTCATATAATAAACACACAAATCATAAACCCTCCCGGCCCAGTACTGGTTTCTACCCATGGAAAAGCCACAAAAAGTTGTTGTTTTTTTTGACTATCTATATTCTTAGATTTTCTTTTCCTTACTTTTTATTTTATTTTTATGTCCTTCACACTTCCATCTTTATGGTGACCAAAATATATAATAATTTTCATTTCTTTTACTTATGTATGTTCTAATGTATAAGGGACTTCAACAAAAGAAATCTAGCTCAACCCAATCATGGTTTATAGCTATAGTTTCCTCTTTTATTTCTATCCATCCCTCACACTTATGATAGATTCTTACAATCAATCATATGTGTGACAGGAAGATTATAACAGTCCACCATGAGTGTCCAAGGAGGATAGAGGTATCTCATCGGAGGGGTTGGCATTTTAGCCAGGGAGGAGGCTTGCCAAATCCCTGGTTAAATTCCAACCCCAAGGGTGAGATTTCTCTGTCCTACATTGACAGGCTCATGATGGATTGTTTTCCTCCCACTTTTTCCAAGGTTTTTGGCCAGAACATAAAAAGTCTATAGAATGTGACATTTTTAATTTTTTACTGTTGGATTTACTTTATTTCTGAGCTCACTAGTGTTTTTATCGGATATGAAAATGGGTGCAAACTATTTGACACCTTGTTATTGATTGAAAAATACAATTGGAGCGTTAGTTAAGTTGTAAAATGCAAAATAAAATCTTGCTAGGATCCCTGTACTGTTAGCATTACGTTACCGATATCGTGGCGTGACACAAGTTTGGTGACGTCATTAACTTTTAATGTCATCAGTTAGTGAAGTTTAACCTTGCTTGGTGCCTTTGAGTTACTTACGCACAATATATTGGTTCTTTGGATACCCTTTTTTGGAAAAATGACTTTTTTACTCTGCCTATGTAACAAAGCCGTCACATGGTCCTATAAGATAAAAAATTCTTACATGAACTGACAGCCTATCTGACATGGACAAAGGTGGGAGAAAGAAGGATTCATCACTAGGATCAGAGTTTGGCACCATGAGGCTTATAGAGAGATCACAAAATGTGATCCTGAGGGACAGATAATAAGAGTCTATCAGAAGTTTGTGGGCAGGGTAGAAAAATCTGTCCCATGGATCATTATCTGGCATCCCCAGACTTGCAGAGTGATGACAAACAGTGATCCCAAGGGACCGATCCTTATCTTACTGTGTGCAGACAGTTCAATACCTACCCAGAAAATGTGACAATCTCTGTCTCCCTCTCTGGACTATGATCAGATCCTGTCTCATCGTCAACGATACCAAGTTCCTCGTCTGTGTCACCACCGGGGAGTTGAGTAAGGAAGGCAGGTGGAGCCAATGGTACCATATAACTGATGAAAAATTAAACATAAAAATGATACAATGATTACGCATTTTTCGCAAATTGTGTTTAATGTCTAACAACAGTATCTCCCCAAATAACCTCTTGTTAGAGTAGGGCTGAAAGTTGATTTCTCTAATAGTGTTAATGTTATGCTCTGAACAAAATTAAAGTATAACAAAGGGCAATAACTCCTAAATTACACAAAAGAGAGTTATGGTTCTTGCACAATGCACCTCTCCTCATCCAGATCTATCTCTCAATGGAGTTAGGTGGTGATATTGTTTTTGTGTTATGATCCAGACAAAATGTAAATATGACAAATAACAAAAGGCAGTAACTCCTAAATTATGCAAAAAAGAGTTATGGTTCAAGTTGATACACCTTTGCAAGCTGGGTAAATTTTCATGCTTTTCTTGTCATCTGCTGGCTTTTTTCAAAATTAAATTTTTCAAAAAATTCTTTCAGGAACTCTATCAGAGTCCCGGATCAGAGTGTCAAACAGTTTGGATCCAGATCAGGACCGACATTTTGTCGGTGCTGATCTGGATCCAAACTGTTTGCAAAGGTTCTCAGCAGATGGCAAAAGGTGTCACCAGAAAAGATTGAGTAAACAGAAAAAGGCAAATCACCATATCACCATCAATTTTTGATGATTTTACTTCTTTCCATTAAGAATTTATGAATTCATATTTTTTGTGTGTTGTAGATTTATGCCCCAGTGAACAATTTTGTTTCAGTCATGAATGGACATTTTCCTTAACAGTGAAGATAAAGTTTCTTACCAAAGGACACAGCGCAGTGACTGAAGTGGTCAGAAAAAGAAGGAAAAAGTAGTACTAAAGTCTATCATGTACATGTATTAAGCAAGCACCTAAGGGATCAGCGAAATTTGCTTGCTTAAAACAGGTAAATTTTGACTCATTTGCTTTTTTGGGGATCTGAATTACTGCTTGCTTAAGACAGGTTGCTTGCTTAATGCAGATGGCTACTAAGACAGGCTGTATCGTACTTGTAAGCCCAGAAAGGTTTTCCTTACTTAGTGAGATCAACCTCATCTTCGAGTTCATCATCTGTCTCGTCCTCGCTCTCTGTCTTCGGCGGCTGGAACTCGTTTCGTTGTAGTTCTCGTCTCTTCTTTAGCTCCAACTCTGACGCCACTTTCTGGAATTTAACAGTGGTATGTGATGAATAAACAAGAACACAAGAAAACATCAGTTCACATACAAGAAAGCCAAGAGGTCAGCCCTTTCCCAGCAAGTGACCACAAGGCTGCAATGAACAGACAAGAAAGCATGACAAACAGGATATATAAATAACAAAAAGGATCCACAAAAGAAGCACCACCTTGGAATGGTCAGTAAAAAATATTTTTACTGGAGGGCTTAAACTAGTTTTATGGTACCAACCTCATCCTTGTTTCTGATGTGGATCAAGACCAATAGTTGTTTGGTTTCGCATGAAAGAACCCTAATTTGTGGATGTTTGTTTGTTTGATTTGATTCTTTACATCCAATCAACAATCTTGTATCTTTTTACAAATATATGGGTCTGTTTTTCACACCAAAAATGAAATGGACGCGGGCAAAAGAAATGTTAGCGGCACAAGGGAGAAAATCAATATCAAAGAAATTTCGGTTATTTTAATTATATTGATATGTTTAAAATATTTGACACGATGGTTACACCAGTACTCTGATATGCAGTGCAAATATGGGGCTATGCTTATTCTGAACAAATAGAAACTGTACAGGCTAACTTTTGTAAAAAAATTCTTAGGCTTGTCTAGAAATGCTAATCACTGTATGGCATTAGGAGAATGTGGTAGATATCTTCTATGTACCACCTATTATCTTAAATGTATAAAATATTGGTGCCATTTGTTAAATATGAACCGAAATAGATATCAAAAAAATTGCTATTTAAAGTTAAAATCCCATACTGAACTTGGACAAACCAATTAGGCTAGTAACGTACTTGATCTTCTATACAGATTTCGTTTTGGATTTGTTTGGTTATCTCAGGATGTTGGGATTGTAGCAGTATTTTTGCAAGAATTTCGTCAGAGGGTAATTGGTTGTAGCGCTCAAGATTGGCATGAGCAAGTCTCAACATCTTCGAAATGGGATGATTACAAACATTTTAAAACAATGCTTAATGTTGAGCGCTACGTCAGTTGCAATCTGCCCTTCTACATAAGAAAAGCAGTAGCTAAGTTTCGATGTTCAAATCATGCATTAAACATTGAGGTGGAACGACATGCTGGGATACCAAGGGAATACAGGGCATGTTCTTACTGTCTACGAAATAACAGTACATATTATATTGAAGATGAGTTCCATGCATTTTTCCATTGCAGCATTATGATGATATTAGACAACAATACCTACCAAAAGATTAATGTAATTCTAAATCACTGTTTGATTTCTACAATATTTTAGGACAAAGTGATTGTAATGTTATCAGAAAAATCTCAAATTTTATCTATTATATGTTGAAAAAAAGAAAAAACATATGTGAAATCCGCTAAATGGTTACATTTACCAAAAATGGACATATTAACTTTTTAACAATTTGTTAAGTGGCGAGTTCGGACGTTCTTTTAAGCACGCAGAACATACGATATGGCGGAAAGGTAGGGCGTTTTGGTTCTGTTTTGGTGTTTTTCTAGTGGAAATGTGTTTTGAGTGCTGGGGTGGGACGTCTCATAGAGACGTTTCTTTCGAGCATACAGAGCAAGCGTTTCGATAGGAAATAATGAATATATTCATTAATATCAAGAACATGTTTTGGGTGTTTAGGTGGATGTCCCGATGAGACATTTTTCTTGAGCACACAGAGCATGGTATGTTTGGTAAATAATGAGTTTTTGAGTATTACTTTGTGTATCTGAGATGTTCTGGTGCTTCTTCAAGCAGGATTTTCTTCTGTTTGCTTCAAGGAGGCGTCTCATGAAGATGTTTCTTTTGAGCACAAAGAACATACCCTTTGGCAAAAAAATAGTGCGTATTGGAGTTGCATTGCTATTTTCCTAGCAGAAGTATGTTTGTTTGCTCAAAAGAGGCGTCTCATCGAGACGTTTCTTTTGAGCACACAGACAATACGTTTTGGTGGAAAATAATGGAGAGCTATAGACCATAGAGTTGGCACTAAATATTATTGCTTAAACAATGTTTTGTGTTCTGGGCCGGAGGCCTATATCACTGAATAAAGTATTTGTATTGTATTGTAACAATCTTTCAGTTATGTGGGGATGGGTCTTCCTGGGTTGAACCAGTACTAAGCTAGGATTAATGTGTCTTGCTCAAGGACACAACGCAGTGACGCCAGTGAGGCTAGAACCAGTGGCCCCTCAATCTTGAGTCAAGCACTCTACCACTGAGCCACTGTGGTCCCATTTCTAAGATATATTTTATCATATGACTGTTTTAACCAGAATTTTAGACTTTGAAAGAAGACAATTATTTTAAAGCTGCAAATATATATATAGTCTGTAACTTTTGATCTTTTAATTTTAGAACTAATGTTTCTATTTTTCAAGAGCACAGTAAAAAAACTAAAATTCAGGTTTACATTTTACCAATTTGGTAAATCTTAACAAATTATCACTATCAAAACAATGTTAAAATTAACTGTCTATAATTATTGGAGGGACGCAAATAATTACCAACATGAGAAAAACACACCTGTTTTTATAAGATAATTCACATTTCCGTGCAGTTTTCAGCTATAGCGAACATATTTATTGTGAAAGCGTAACTTAATTCTACTTTTAGAAATGATTTAAAAAGAAAATAAAAATTTCGAAAAATGTTCATAGTTGCAGACTTAGTCTTTTTAATTGAAAATAAAGCATTGTTACATACATCATAATCATTACATGTATGCATAGGCTCAGATGAGTAAAATATTTGAGTTTTAAAGTGTGAATATTTTCTTATAGTTCATCAGTTTTAACTTTAATTATGGGAGCTCAATAGAACCATCTCAAATACAAAATGCATGTTGTGGGTACTCAAAAGAACCATCTCATTTTGCATGGTGTGGGTACTCAAAAGAACCATCTCATTTTGCATGTTGTGGGTACTCAAAAGAACCATCTCATTTTGCATGTTGTGGGTACTCAAAATAACCATCTCATTTTGCATTTTGTTGGTACTTAAAAGAACCATCTCAATGAGATGGTTCTTTTGAGTACCCACAACATGCATTTTGGTTGAGAAATAAGAAAATTACTTTTTAATAGCACACTCTTATCTTGGGGTATGTTTATGACGCTATATTTACATGGAAAAGTTACTTTCTCTGACATGGCTTCATTGAAAAGTGTAGACCCAGATCAGCTGGTTTCCTCAGAAGCCAGCTGATCAGGATCCATCCTGCTTACCACATTCCATGTTAATATAAGCTTATTAAGTGGAATCCTGCTAGCTATAGATGGATAAAATTGGGGTAGAATGTAGTACATGTACATTAAACTATCCAGCATGATAAGGGTTAAAATTACAAAACTATCCAGCATGATAAGGGTTAATATTACAAAACTATCCAGCATGATAAGGGTTAATATTACAAAACTATCCAGCATGATAAGGGTTAAAATTACAAAACTATCCAGCATGATAAGGGTTAATATTACAAAACTATCCAGCATGATAAGGGTTAATATTACAAACTATCCAGCATGATAAGGGTTAATATTACAAAACTATCCAGCATGATAAGGGTTAATATTACAAAACTATCCAGCATGATAAGGGTTAATATTACAAAACTATCCAGCATGATAAGGGTTAAAATTACAAAACTATCCAGCATGATAAGGGTTAATATTACAAAACTATCCAGCATGATAAGGGTTAATATTACAAAACTATCCAGCATGATAAGGGTTAAAATTACAAAACTATCCAGCATGATAAGGGTTAATATTACAAAACTATCCAGCATGATAAGGGTTAATATTACAAAACTATCCAGCATGATAAGGGTTAAAATTACAAAACTATCCAGCATGATAAGGGTTAATATTACAAAACTATCCAGCATGATAAGGGTTAAAATTACAAAACTATCCAGCATGATAAGGGTTAAAATTACAAAACTATCCAGCATGATAAGGGTTAATATTACAAAACTATCCAGCATGATAAGGGTTAAAATTACAAAACTATCCAGCATGATAAGGGTTAATATTACAAAACTATCCAGCATGATAAGGGTTAAAATTACAATCACCTTGATATGCAAGACTTAAAATGCACAAGTACTATTGATTTTCTAAATTGCAGTCATAAGTTTAAATGTCTCTTGAAGTTTAAGTACTAATTATAAGCTTACTTAAGGATATTATCGCTGACTGACAGGCGTGTCATTTCTGTGTTTTCCCTAAATACTTGGACAGACAGAGAGACCAATAATGAACAGACAGATATATTGGTGGGCCGGTGGACAGGTGGATAGACAGACAGACAAACAGGTGGGCGGACAGACAGGTGGGCAGCCCGGGTGGACGGGCATGCAAACAGGCAGACCTGCTCCCTTAAGAGCAGTCAGATCAAGGTTCATAGTGTTTGCTTCTACAATCAAAAGTAGTCCGAGGTGCATTTGAATATATGCAGCAGATATAAAAAGCAGATGACATTTTAAGGACAAAAATTTACTGCTATGGAATGTTTTACAGGCCTCCAGATAAAAGTGTGTAATCAAATATTAATTTTATTATGTCTCAGCCAAACATACATGTATGTTGTAGGTTTATTTAAAATAACTGACTCAATCAGATGGTTCTTTTGAGCACCCCCAAAAACCATTAAAAAGGAAATTAACAATTTTATCAATTACCTCTCATATTAACTATATTATTGCACACTGACCTGATAAATGTTGGCTACCTCATGGCATGTGTCTTTATCAGGTCATGAAAATGTTGCACTTTTTAAATGACGTCACCAATGATGCTGAATCGACAATTTTTTTTATAATTATGTTATAATCGCTAGTTTGACCAGAGAACCATTGGGTAAACTGATTAATACAATACCAGGTTTGCGTCTTTTGATATCAAGTTTACCAGGCTTGGCTTAGAGAAAACATGTTGAATCGCTCGACAAGCCTCGCGATTCAACAAACATTCTAGAAGCCTTGCCTGGTAAACTTGATATCAAAAGACGGTCAACTAGTATTTTCTATTTACACCCCCAGGACTTTAGTTAAGAGTGTGTAAGGAAAATTTCATTTTCTTGTTTCTCAATGAGATGGTTCTTTTGAGCAACCAAAACATATGCTAAAACTGATGGGTAAGAAAATATTTACATTTTTATGCAGACAATTTTTGTTTATCTAAACCTGTGACCCCCATTTTTGTTTATCTGGAGGCCTGATTTTCCCTTTGTTTTTTCTTATTTCTCAACCAAAACATATGTTGGGAGTACTAGCTGAAAAGAACTGTCTTAATAAGATGGTTATTTTGAGCACCAAGAATGAATGCTAAAACTGTTGGAAAAGAAAATATTAGATATTTTGTGCCCCCAATTTTTGTTTTTACCTTTCTTTGTTTTTCTTTATTGATGAAATCAAAGAGACTGTGGCCCAGCTGTACATTTCTGATCATACCTCTGAAAAAGGGAGAATAGTGTGATCACACCGGATAGGCTGCAATCGAAAATGCTAAACAATCGACGAAAGTGGACTAAAAATCACTAGAAACAGTGTTTTCTATTGCCATTTGTCACCAGTCTGGCGACAAATGGCAATCAAAAACTCCGTTTCTAATGATTTTTGATCTACATTTGTTGATAGTATTTACGTTTTCGATTGCTGCCTATCCAGTGTGATGATTTCAAGGTTCAAACCAGGACTGAGGTTATAAAACTTTTTTCATGCTCAACTCAACTGAGCATGAAATTTCAACTCTTCATATAAACTAGTTTGCTGAAAAATAATGATTTTTTTTTCTTGCTTTCAAACTCTCAGATGTTGCATATATTATGTTAATATAGGGATCACACATGTTTTTTCATGCATTAACATTTGCCTGGTCCCGAGGAAGCTGTTTGAACACGAGGACGTTAGGCCAAGTGTTCAAAAACATCGTCCGACGGACCCGGCAAGTGTTAATGCAATAAAACAAACATGTGTGATCGTTATTCTTGCATATTTTACCTGATTTCAGAATAAACCAAGCTGAAAATGTCGCTTAAACATTAAATATCCCTTTTCTTACACTTGATTTCTCAAAACAAAATGGCGTCAGCGTCAAACATTTGAACGTCATTACGTCGCCACAATGTCATATATATGCGTGCAACGTTTTCCCGAACGAAAGCATCTGTGAAATGATCAGTCACGGCCGCAACACTTTCCAGTGTCAGGTCATGCATGCAAATCAGGACCAAGTTTAGGCTTTTTCAAGTAAAAGCCATGTTCAAACAGCATGTGAACATGGGTTTTGCGGCTTCAAACAGCTTTGCGTAACGAATTCCCATGCAAGAATAAATGTTTACATGAAATTTTATGAGCATGATAAATTTCATGTTCAGTTGAGTTGAGCATGAAAAATATTATATAACCTCGAGGCATGGTTTCATGCATTAACACTAGCCAGGTCATGTGAGATATGTTAAAACCCAAGGAAGAAGTCCAGATTTTCAACACCTTCCTAATTTTTTGAAAGAATTGATTTTGTAGAAAAAATCAGCAGACCAAAAGAAAGCAAGAATAATTACTCAGTAGGAAAAGTGTTAAACTGCACCATTGACTTTCCCCAATTTGTTGACAACCTAGGAAGTATGTTGGAATTTTATTTATATCTATAATTAATTGTTACTTCATATACTTATTCAATACCTGATCCTTTAAAAAAATCAGCAGATGACAAAAATGCAAGCAAATTAACCACGGGGCAAAGCGTTAACAAGACCAAACTCTGCTCTGGACCTGCGTCACGGGTGCACATCTTCAATGTGAGAACAGTCAATATGCAAAGTTCAAATATACAGGAATGAAATCAGATTACACCCAAATTTCACAATGTAATCTACAGTAGGTGTAGGTGACATAACAATTTCTAAGTTAAACACTCAAAAATATATTCTCAAATGTGCACAAATAAAGGGTGTACATGTTCAATCACAATACAAAGTTTTAATATAAAGGAATGAAAACTGCTTGAGATGCAGATTACACAAACCAGAAACCATCTAAGCATTTCTAACGTTCTAAAAAATGTTCAAGTTCAAGACCCCCCCCCAAATGAATAAATATATTCGTGAAATGTGCATAAAATAGGAAGTGCACATCTTCAATGTGTGAACAATCATTATGCAAATTTTGAATATAAAAGAATGAATACTCTTGGAGTTCCAGATTACATTAACTAGGCACCCACTAAGCATTTCGAGAGAAAAATGTCTATGTTAAACACCCTTCAAAAATAGAAAAATATTTATCAAATGTGCACAAAATCTGAGGTGAAAATCTTCAATGTGTGAACAATGATTATGCAAAGTTCGAAAATAAAGGAATGAATACTGTTGGAGTTACAGATTACACAAACTAGGCACCCCCTAATCATTTCCGATGGAAAAAATGTCTTAGTTCAACACCCGTCAAAAATGAGAAAAAAAAATGAAATGTGAACAAAATAGATGGTGCACATGTTCAATGTGTGAACAATGATTATGCAAAGTTTGAATATAAAGGAATGAATACTGTTGGAGTTACAGATTACACAAACTAGCCACTCCCTAAGCATTGCAAATGGAAAAAATGTCTAAGTTCAACACCCTCAAAAATAAGAAAAAATGTATGAAACATGCACAAAATAGAAAGTGCGTATCTTCAATATGTGAACAATGATTATGCAAAGTTTGAATAAGAAGGAATGAAAACATTCGGAGTTACAGATAACACAAACTTGGCACCCCTAAGGTGTTGCGGACGGACAGACAGACTGACGGAGTGGACCCCCTACTAGACCTGCTTTCGCTAAAGTGACGCAGGTAATAAAAAACTTACCGGCCATGGACAACGGCTTTGTTGATGGTGTTGAGGTCTTTACGTGATCGTCGTAGTACGAACTTAGCCACTGCAAACTGGAAGAAAAAAGAGTATTCTTGATACAGGCCCCGGGGCTATAAAAGAACTGAGCATGATATTTCAAATGCTCATAAAATCTAAAATATTGAAAAATAAAGACCTTTCTTCCTTTTAAACTCTCAGATGTATTTATCATGGTGTTAAATTGTTGGCATTTTAATAATTATGACCATGATAAATTTCATGCTCAAATGAGTTGAGCACGAAAAGTTTATAACCTCGAGCTACCACATTAAAATGATGAAGATGTAATTTTAACTTTGTCTCTATGTTTTCCTGATAAATGAATAAAGTTAAAGATGATGATGGTGATGATGATGATGATGATGATGATGATGATGATGATGATGATGATGATTATGCCGCCGACAATGATGGTGATGATGATGATGATGCCACTGCTGACGATGATGATGAAGATGATGATGATGATGATGAAGATGTTTTGTTGCTTTACTTCCCAAGTCAACAGCTATGGTCATGGCGGGACGGTCAATACACCTAACCACACTTTTTCCTGGGCAAGCTTGAACAAGCAGTTAACCAGTACTTCGAACACATACTTTTGCTTGTAACTGACAACAACCCTTCTTGAATGATTCAGCAGAAGGGATTATAGGAACATGTGGGCTTAATAGATCAAACATGGCATATGATATCAATTCGGTAGTGTTTTCAAGATTATTTAGGGTAAATGGAGTAATTCAGCTAGGCCTTCAATCTGTTTGCTTGTTTGATTTGATTCTTTATGTCTCAGACAACAGCTAGGGTCATGGTGAGACTGTCAGTTCATCTAATCACACTTTTTTCTGGGTAAGCTTGACTAAGCGGTTAACCAGTACTTCGTGCACATACTTTCGCTTGTACCTGACAACTACCCTTTTTAAATCAGGGGAAGGAGAAGTGACCGCAGATATTATTTCATGATCAATCTACACACAAAAGTAAGGGACTGGGCTGGGATTGAACTCGCGACCCCTGGATCTTCGGTCAGAAGCATTTACCACTGCGCTAACGGGACCGTATAACAGGAATCTGTAACTTACGGAAGGTTTTGACTTCTGGCGTGCTGTGTCTTCTTCATCGTCAGACTCATCTGAACTACTACTGGTTTCCTGTTCCTCCTGCAAGTCAGACAAGTACATTTTAACTCTTTCCTTGCTAGCGACAACTTTTGTCATCTGCTGATAACCTTTGCAAACAGTTTGGACCCAGATCAGGACTGACAGAATGTCATTCCTGATCTGGATCCAAGCAAGCTGTTTGACACTCTGATAGTGTTCCTGAAAGAAACTTTTGAAAAAAGATAATTTTGAAAAAAAAGTCAACAGACAACAACAAAAGCATTAAAAATTACCCAGCATGCAAAGAGTTAATAACTTAAGATCGTTAATGTCCTGCCAGCCAAGATTGACAGTGATGTTGTGTTTTGTTTACAATTGTTAAGTAAAACATTAACTTGTACACTCCTCTTAAGCTGATGGGAATCGACAGATCACTTGTGTATTAATCCTATCCTGGGGATAGGATTAATACACAAGTGATCTATCGATTCTACGTCCCTGATAACTGTGTTAACAAAACATGACGTCACTGTCACTCTTGGCTGGCAGGACAGTAGCATTGCCTCAACCATGTGTTTGTGAAATACCAATGCCCACCCCATGCAGTTCACAGTTTATTTGTGTTGATTCTTTACCTCATAGTTAAAAAATTTTCAGCCATGTCAAGACTATTTTCTGTCTTCCTCTGTTGAACCAGTAAGCAGCAGATAAAATGTTTCGCTCAAAGACACAACTAAATGACTCAGATGAGTCTCGAACTAGCAACCCTTCAATCCCCAGTTCAACGCTCTATCAACTAAGCCACTGTGCTCTGCTTATTCATAGTATAAAGCCATATTGAACTATTAAGGCCAGATTTTTTTATTAGTTGATTTACCGACCCTCCTACTGTAATTTTCCGGAAAGTAGAAAAAAATTAATTTCTAAAAATGTTTTGTTTTATTTTATCCGCCAACTCTAAATATTATTTGTTTTGTTGAAAAAAATGATATATTTTTGAGGTTCTGTTTGTGTATTCTTGAGAGTGGCGCTGTTTGAAAAGTGATTGCCCTACATGTCCAGATTTTTATGAAAATGATGAAATATTTAAAGATTTAATACAGACAGTTGGTTTACCTTACTAGTTTTACTAGTTTCTGGAGATATATAAAAAAAGCAAGCTCAACTGGTCATTTTCTGAGCTTTTTTATTTATTTTTTTCGTCCCCTTGACCCTGGATCGGAAAAAAAATCCCGTAAATCAACTAATAAAAAAATTCTGGCCTAAAGCAGGCAAAATTACCCAGCATGGCATGCAAAGAGTTAAAAAATATCTATATAGGCTGCGAATAAAAGGTGGCATTTTAATGAACATGAATCAATACCTATACTGACTTCATTAAAAGCGACAATAACAGGCAGAAAATAATTGAAAATATTTTTATTGTTGTACATCATAATTAATTCTATAATATAAAGCCTACTCTAAAATCAATTCCATTAATAAAGAAAAAAATCAACTTTAACTTATTTTAACCTTTCAGAAGTTACCATATAAAATCTCTATTATTTTCAAAGCAAGCTTTTAATGAGTCGATCTTTATATTTTCGCAACCATTCAAAACTTCATGAACAACCGGAATATACAATTGACAGCTTCAAAAAACAGCGAGTTCATTTGTTATTTGATTTGATTCTTTACGTCCCATAAACAATCTTTCAGTTAAACAGGGACGGGTCTTCCTGGGTTGAACCAGTACTAAGCTAGGATAAATGTGTCTTGTTCAAGGACCACAACGCAGTGACAGCGAGTTCATATGCTGTAAGTGACACAGGAGCTGTGATAGACATTGATCTAACACCTGGTTAGCCAATGGCGTAGCCAGAACACTGAAAAAAAATGTGCACATCAATGGGAGACTACTAGATCAAGCAGTGGTTCTCTTCAATTGCCTCCCTTTTCATAATGGCAACTTACCTTAAAGGAAAGAATTTGCTCCCAGAGGGAGCAAATTCTTTCCTTTAGGAGCAGTTCCTTATAGCATGGAAATCACTTTTACCACATAAGTGACCTCCCTTGAACTTGAATGTTACTATTTTTATAACGCACATGTGTAACTGCGTAATGGAAGCTACGCCAATGTTTGCATTGTGCTTCATTGCCTTTCTGAGTTTCTTATCCACCAAGTTATCCCGCCACTATTTTAGTCCTGAAAATGTTGTCTGCTTTTTACGTCTGCTGCATATATTTAAGTGCACTTCAGACTAGATTTTTTTTAGAAGCAAACAATATGAACCCTGATCAGACTGCTCCTTTGAGAGCTTTATGATCTGGGTCCATATTGTTTGCAATATAGGCTAACAGAGAAAATAAGCAGGTGATATAGCAGGCGACAAATGTAACAATACATCGGACTATCGATATATAGCAATAATATCCTAGGCAATTATACTAAATAAATAGGAAAGTGGCAATGCCAAAAGTATCAACAATAGTCTTTTCACTATTGCAATAGTTTCAAGACATAGGGATTTTCACTTTAAAATTGTTTGGTTACTGGTTAGACACAAAAAGAAAGTTAAATGGCAATAGGATGTATATGTTGCTGCCTCCCATGCATTTCAGCAAAATAATTGGACTTTGACAATAATCTGAAATATTTCTCTTGTTTCCATACAAAAAATTGGAACCGGTACATGCAGAAAAGTCCTACCATATTCTTAATTTTCTCCTTCAAGCATACGTCATGTTGCAGACAATAGTATCACAATAGTATTGCAATGGTAGTCCACAATATAGTAATAGTATCGCAATGGTACTTCCTGCAATGTCAATACCATCGCCAGGGGGTGGAAATATTTAAATTATCTGCTTGTCCAGGGACAAGTAAATGGCCATAATGTACTTGTCCAAAGAAAATTTTACTTGTCCAAAAGAATAGATTAGCTTATACCTTTCTGTGCTTAAACAATTTAATCTTTCGAAAACAGTATAAACCAGATATCAACTCTCTTGTAAACAGTGTAGATCCAGATAAGCTGGCATTTTTAGAAGCCAGCTGATCTGGATCCACACTGTTTTTAATGTAACATGTGAACTCGTAATAATTAATCAAAATATGAAATACAATGTACAGAATTGTATTAACTTTATTCATTTGCACTTGTTTAAGGACAAGTAAATAGAAATTTTCAACTTGTCCTGAATGAAAATGTACCAGTGGACAAGTCGGGCATGGTATTTCCACAGTCCTGATCGCAATAGTCATTTTTGGCCGCATTAGTCACCCTTACCACGACTGGTGGGAAAAGGGTTAAACATACATTTTGATTGCAAAAAGACTCCATTAAACATTTTTGTTGTTGATTACCAATGATTTATGTCATGGTTACGATACATGTGTTTTTGTGTATGAGAAAACAGTTGCCCCTTTTTTCTGTAGAACCAGTAAAAGTCAAGTTTATTTACTTAAACTCCAGGGTGAAATTATTATTGACAAAAACCAACAATTAAAGTAATTTCAATGACCAGTGATACTGTTGAATTTTCCACTTGCAATTTGCTATCATTATTCTGTACCAGCCAATATTTTTTGTCTTGAAAATGTTGTCTGCTTTTACATCTGCTGCATATATCCAAATGCACTTCAGACTACTTTTGTCCTCGAAGGGAACATTGTGAACCTGATCAGACTGCTCTTCCTAAGGGAGCAGTCTGATCTGGTCAATAGTGTTGCATTATGGGCTACCAAAGTATTGTGGATGGCAGGAAAAGGGTTAACCCATAAGGCCAAATAAAAAAAATAAGTGTGTTTCGGGTAACATGTCTGTAAATTTTAGGTAGGGTAGGCTCACAAATATTTTTTAAATTATTTTTTTTTCTGAAAAAATATATAATTTTATGCCTTTTGTAAGGCATTAAGCCTTTCAAAATGGCTTAATGCACAATTTTTTTTTTCCCCAGAAAACCTGAAAAAATTCTAGGTTTCACCAGTAAATTTAGGTAGGGCCGGGTTACCGTAAACACAGATATTTTTTTCATTTGGCCTAATCATGAACCTATCTTTTCATGAGACTTTAACACAAACAGTATGCAGATCAGACACCCCACAACAGGGCATTTGATCAGGGTCCTCACTGTTTGCTTACCCATTGTTCAATGAAAAGTTAAACTTAAATTAAAGACGGAATGAGAATAACTTTGACAAAAAAAAGCTGAAAATGTTAAAAACCTTTAATTGAATGCTGATTTTAAAGAAATTGCATTAGAAAATCTAGAAAAAGGTGAAATCAGCTGATAAACTGAAAAGAAAATACCACAAAAAACCTCAACGTGGTAAACAACTGTCCAAATGATCATGAAGATTATTCAGAAGCCAGCTGATCTGGATTTACACTGTTTTCAAAAGAGTTTATATCTGGTTTCACACTGTTAACAAAAGAGATTATACTATAGTATCAGCACAGTAAGAATCATGTGTTTTGGATGCTCAAAAGTTGAGATGGTTCTTTTGAGTACCCACAACATATGTTTTGGTTGAGGAATAAGATTGTGTTTATTACACCCCCTTATCTAGTGGCCTGTTCTCAGTTAGGCGCGGGCAATACAAGATTTTTTAGCATAAAATTGTGAAATTTTCTTATCGATTAATATTAAAATGTTTTGGGTGCTAAAAACCTTGTCTTTTGAGTACCAACAACATACAATGTGGTATGTGCGACAAGCAAAGCCTCAGATCAGCCTGCACATACATGCAGTCTGATCAGACCCTTTGTTAGTTGCTTTAATATCCTATGACTGTTAAGCTACTGGCCAAACAGCATTTGGAGTTTCTAAGCTTAAAAGGAGGCTGCATAGCCTCGTCTGAGTCTACACTTGTCAAAATGCCACATTGTTGGAAATCACATGTCGTGGCTCAATGTTTTAGTTGAAAATTTTTTTTTTTAATTAAATGCACACTTTTATCTAGGGGCCTGCTAAGGTTAAGTGAGGACAAAGCAACACAGTATGCATTTGAAGGGTATAATAAACTGGGTGCTTTGAAAATGAAATAGACCAGTGTATGTTCTCTGCAGAAATGAATTAAAACTTAATAGGTAGGCAAATCAATAATCAAAGAAAATAAACACATAAATTATATTGGTAAATAATGAAACCACATTTATTATAAAAAGTTTGAGATATAAATTTTAGTAGGGACATTATTAGAGCTGGCTCTTGAATTTAAAGAAATATTTACATGCTCGTGTCGTCTGCTGATAGTTAAATTCTGCGAACAGTTTGGACCCAGATCAGGCCCGGCAATTGTCGGGCCTGATCTGAATCCAAACTGTTTGATACTTTGATGGTATTTCTGAAAGAAATTTTTGAAAAAAATTAATTCTGAAAAAAAAAAAAACCATCATACAACAAATGAGGGTGATAAATTACCCAGCATGCAAAGAGTTATATGAAATGTTTTGACATGGGCTATAAATAATTTGTTTGTTTGTTTTTGTTGCTTTACGTCCCAAGTCAACAGCTATGGTCATTGCGGGACGGTCAGTTCACTTAACCACCCTTTTTCCTGGGCAGGCTTGAACAAGTGGTTAACCAGTATTTCGATGATGTTTTGAAGAAGAAAAAAACTTTTTTCTTGTATCATTATTGGGCTGTAAATAATATTTTTGAAGATGCTTCTTAATTAACTCGTTCCTTGCTAGCAGGGACTATTGTAGTCTGTTAACTTGTTGAATAGATGGCTTTAAAGAAACAGTTTGGGCTCAGATCAGGCCAAGGTCCGACAAAAGAGGGCCTAATCTGAATCCAAACTTTCAATTTTCTGATGGTATTACTGAAAGAAATTCAAAAAAATAATGATTGAAAAAATCAGTATATACAAATATGGATGATAAATTATCCAGCATGAGGAGAGTTAATAGGGGTTATAAATGATGTTAAGAAAAAAAAATACTTATTTTCTTGAGGTGTTTATGGCATTGGTTATAAATGATGTTTATGAAGAACTTCTTATTCTTAACTATTTGCCTACTGAGAAATCTCACAGGCTTTTTGGTTGCCAGCTGATTTTTTTTTAAATCAACTTTTTAGAAAAATTCTTTCCGGAATACCATCAGTGTCAAACAGGTTGGATCCAGATCAGGCCTGACAAAGCATTAGGCCTGATCCGAGTCCAAACTGTTTGCAAAGGTTATCAGCAGAAAACACTAGCAGGCTTAGAGTTAACTCCTTCTTTGCTTGTGGTGATCACCCTACTTACATGACAAACAAGTCTAGTTGGCAAACAGACCAAATCCAGTTTTGTTTTTAAAATGGATTATTAGAGTACCATACATTATATTTGCTTAACAGTGATTAGAGACTTAGAGCAAGAAACTTCTTCACTTTTCTGTATTTTTGTTTTTAGGAACACTGAAATTTCGTGCCCAATTGAGTTGAGCATGAGAAAAGTTTTATAACCTCAGGGCCTAGACTGGTTGGTCAGCCAAAGCTAACTAGTCTTAACCCTTTGCATAATTAAGATCTTTCTTCTGGTTAGATTAAATGTGCCCGTGATCATAGCATACACCAGTATCAAGGGGCCATTGGTTAGAATTTCCACAGGGTTCAAGCTGGGCCCTGACAGTAGGGAGAAGTGACTTCTCCTTTCAGAAAAATTAGGGAGAAGTGACGGTCAGATAGGGAGAATCTCTCAGAAGTTATATAGAGCAAAATTACGGCATTTTCTGTCAATTTAAAAGCAAATTAGCCATTACACATACTATTGCCATTAAATGGAAGGAGAAATAAGATGCAGTGGTAGTAGATTGTCACCACAGCTTGCTTTTATGTGGTGACTGAATGAAAATTGTAAAAGCATTTTTAATTTTTAGGAAGACTTCCACTTCTCCCTGGGTCCCATTTAGGGCGAAATTTCAGCCCCTAGGGCGACTATTTCTTCCAAAGCACCCTTAGCTTATTCCCTGTCTTAGCTTATTCCTTGTCTCCAAATTACGATGTACATGTCCCTTAGTCCTTAAGGATTGCTTTTATGAATCTGAGCAAACAGTGCAGACCATGATGAAATGCTGCAAAATGCAGCATTTCATCTGGGTCTTCACTGTTTGCCAAAGTACCCATTTAGGGGTTTCCAGTATACAAAGGGTTTAAAAATACACTGAAAACAGGTAAATGGCTACTTTGTCAAAATGATTACACAGATGAAATGCAGGCTGCAGCAGAATGCATCATTTCATCAGGGTCTGTATTTTTTCCCGATATAAAAATACAATCTTCAGGGACAGAAATATATAATTTTGAAATTCTATTATAATGGGCATTCATGGGCAGATCCAGAGGGTGGAGAGGTCAGGACCCCCCTGAAAAATAGCACAAATATAGTTGTTTTTTTTAGCAATACTGGTCCGGATCCCCTGAAAAATTACAAAGCTACAAGTACCAAGCCAGCATTCAATGTTAGGCCATCATCGTCACGCCAGCGAAACGCCATTTAAATGCGTTTTGCTGGGGTGCCGATGATGACCCGCTTATAAAAGGTATTACGATCCTCTCCCTCTGACAAAACTTCCTCGATCCGCGCATGTCATTTATGCATAAGGGGGACTTTCAGTCATCGCATTGCAGTAAATATGGTAAATTACCTCATCCCACTGGCCGAGGGCATGCAGTATAAGTTTCTTATGATCCAGATAAAATGGGTCACCAATTCCAACATAGGGTTTATGACTCAACGACTGGAACCCCATGGTGGCCATCTGGTTCCGCCTCCTGTCATAGTTATTCCGTCGCACCACATCCCTTGATGGGTATTCTGGATTGATGAAGGTCGAGTCCCTTCTCTGCAGTTTCAGCCCCTTTTGGGATTCTATTGGAAGAGGGAGGGGTTTCACAAAGGCCCTGGGATGTGATGGGTCCTTTATGGCCGGCATAATGAGTCTTCTTTACACCATCTGAAAAAACAACAAAACAAACAATGTATTACCACTCTACATGCTGGGTTATTTGAATGCTTTTTTTTGTCATCAGTTGATTTTTTTTTTCAAAATCCAATTTTTGAAAAAATTATTTCAGGAATACCATCAGAATGTCAAACAGTTTGGATCCAGATCAGGCCCAATCTTTTGTTTGCAAAGTTTATCAGCCGATGACAGTAGTATAGGCAAAGACTTAACCCTATTCTCGTCATTCATGATAATTGTCAACTGTACGCTCATCTGCTTATGTTCACAGGTTTAGATAAATAATTTTTTTCATCGAAATATTGTAAATATTTTCTTACCCATCAGTTTGAATATGTGTTCTGGGTGCTCAAAAGAACCATCTCATTGAGACGGTTCTTTTGAGTAACCACAACATATGTTTTGGTTGAGAAATAAGAAAACTAATTTTTGGTACACGCTCTTTACTAAAGTCCTGTTATGTACTTTGGTAGCCTTTTATTGCAAACAATATGAACCCAGATCAGACTGCTCCACAGGGTTCATAGTGTTTGCATCTATGATAAATGTTGCCTGGAGTGCATTTTGATAAAATGTGGCATACGCTTTCAGGACAAAAAATATTGGCAGGATAAGAGAAAAATTAAGATGGTGGGATCAGGGATCTGATTTAGCACTTGCTAAATGCTTGTGTTCTCCTAAAAAGGCCAGTGTAAACTACCATCACTTGCTCAGGTTTTAAATTTGACTTTTATCCACTTGCTAAAATAGAAAGTGGTTATTTTACGCACTTGCTAAATGTGTTGATCCACTTGCTCAAATTATATCATTTTTCCCCAAGTATTGCAAATTAGAAAAAAATTTTATTAGTTGATTTACGGGATTTATTTCAGATTTAGGGTCGTGGGGAGACGGGAAAAAAGCATTGACTGGACATTTTAGAGCTTTTTTTAATATCTCCAGAAAAAAACAGTAAAACTAGTCAGGTAAACCAACAGTCTGTATTAAATCTTTAAATGTTTCATCATTTTCCTTTTCAATGAAACAAATAATATTTAGAGAACTTTGGCCGATAAAAATAAAAAAGTAATTTTAGAATTTTTTTTTCTACTTTTCAGAGGGTTTGTAAATCAACTAATAAAAAATTTCTGACCTAATTCAGAAAGCATTCAGGTCTTTTTGTGTGACAAAAACATATTTATCATTTAAATCATCTTCTGAGCTAATATTTTGGTTTCTTTGAAAACAGTGTTGATCCAGAGCAGCCAGCTTCTGAATATTTGACTCCAAATTAAAATTCTACCCTTTTTTTACCCCCCAAAAAATGTCTTGTTTCCGTAAACATCTAAATATTTTTTAGGGTCGTTAGGTAAGATTTTTATTATTACATGGGATAAGCATGAAATCATTCAAAATGCGCTAAAATAGAGAAAAAAATCTCAGATGTCTAAAAAAATAGAGTAGGCCCCAAAAAAGTAGGGTCGGTAGGGTTTCCAGAGAAAAGACATTTGTTGGCCATAAGGCAGCTAGATGGTAGTAGATGCTCACTAAGAAGACTGCTCAAGGTCCAAAACAACATTACACAGGAGACAAAAATTCCACTCGTCCACTTGTAATTACGAGTGAAATCTAGAAAGGACAAGCAATTCTTCCCAAAGCACTCATCCTGTAGGATGAGTGTACAGGATGAGTGCTTTAGGAAGAATTACTTGAGGAAGTTGTATTACATATTACTTACTTATGTTCTTTATTGCATACACTTTTAAAGGACATGTGCATGCGTTTGCAGGACAAGTGAAAGTTGTAAGTCACTCGTCCTGCAGGACAAGTGCAATATTTAAATATTTTTGTCCCCTGCATTACGGCGAGAGTCTGTATAAACAATTTAAAGAGACTCTGATTACAGCAATGATGATTGACCACAACAAGAGATACAGTATGTTTTCTTCATTCAGAGACATTCCAAATTTAAGAATGATCCCTCATAGGTCCCCAAACAGAAAAAATACAAGTACAGGTATGATGTAGGAATATGAATGTGATGAAATGCATTACCACCAATTAAGACTATGAAAGCAGAATGAGCAACTTATTAGACCATTTAATGTTACATGAACAAAAAAAATCTAATTGTTCCTCTCCATATAATGTGGGTATAATTTGCTCATAAAATGTGGGAATAAATAAAGGTCTATGCATCTTAGAATATTTTTACAAACTATAAGAACTTAAAGAAGTCCTCGTATTAAGATTTACAAGCAGTGCTCAAGACTTGGAGGTAAAAATATCTATAGCTAATCCTCAGAGATTATTTAAGAAAACGACAACAAACACAGCTGTGAAAATTCTAATTATAAATGACAATTAATTATATTGAAAGAATGATAAGTTTACCTTTAAATAATTTTAAATGCCAATTAAGTAATCCAGTACTGGCTAATTTTGTTCTGTCAACGTCATATTAAGTCACATATCGGCTTAACTTTAATGCATGTATTGTAATCCTGATCAAGTCACCTTCTATTATATCAACATGTTCCATTCAAAACAAGCACCTGCATGAAAACTTGGCACACTAATTGCAAGGGTATCCCCTGCTAGTCAGAGCCTTTACTAGTACATTGAGCATTTCAAGTTTGTGGTGTGACAGTTTATTATTTATGATATATCTGGGGTTGTTGTATAGTCATTGTAACCTTATGCCATCAATTATAGAAAGAATGCAATTTGTCTCGTCTCCGGTGACACGACTGGAATACCGGAAGTATAAATAAATCCGCGCCATGGCAACGATGACACTGGCGCGCTTCTTCGGATCAAGTGTATGATCTACAATATGATTGATTCGGAGGGTTATTGGTGCGTTGCTGTTGTTTAAACAACATAAACAAAGCTTAGTGCAGAAACATTTGATAGCTTGGTGGTGCAGAGCATTTTGATTTCAAATCAATTCTTATTTTGGGGAACACCTTTGCCTCGTTTTAAAAGGTAGACTGGTTATTTCGTATCTACTAGCTACTTGGCGAACGTGTTTTTGCATAAACGGTCGTGTAGACTGCAGCATACCCTCGGGGTCAGAGATATCACCATATCCTATATACATTACTACCGTTGCACCCCCAATTGCCTCGGTCGTTGCCTCTGCCATACAAAATTCTACATAGCTCCAGAGCCGCCCAACCCAACCTGTCTCATCACACGAACCCATAACTTTTCCATGACACAACCTGACCAGGTCCAACAAACCAATCAGCTCCACCCAAATTATATCGTTGAATGTAGGGATGCTTTTTGTGCTGAATGACCGAGTATTTATTCTTAGACAAGATATCATTTAATATCTGTCACTTAACGGGGAGCTAGCTGTGTACAGACAACCCCTCATGAATAAATCTTTGAAGCAAGCTGTGTATAAAAAAGCAAATGCTGTTCAATGTCAAATTATTTAGGGACAAACAGTGTCGTTGTAAAGAGGGTTGACTGTACTAAGCTTAAGCATAAATCAGCCAACCAGTACTTTCTTGAAAGATTCTTGAGAGGCAGTAAATATAAGGATATTTGGTCTACAGTCAAGCCATTTTTAACCAATAAAGGCACCCATTTTTAAAAAGATACTATTTTATTTGAAGAAGTGAAACTTGTAAATGACCAGCAAGAAATTTGTGATATTTTAAACATTTTTTCCGTGAATGTTGCTAAAAATATTGGAGAAAACTAAATTCCTGTAGATAGTCAGCATCCAAGCATTACAAAAAATCAAGAGAATAATAGAACACACTCTATTTTAGATTTTAAACCAATTGAGGAGAGTTTTATCAGTAAGCAGATTAATAAACTTAGTTCAAAGAAAGGTACTGGCCATGACGGTATTTCAGCCAAAATTCTTAAATTTGCTAAACCTGTTGTTTTAACAACCAATCACATATTTGATGAATGAAATCATTAAAGTGTCTGAATGCTCTGATGAATGCAAAAAAGCAATGGTCATAAAAAGAGCAGTATCCAATGAGAATAACCGTCCTATCAGTAGCTTACCTATTTTATCCAAACTATATGAAAGGGCGATAAATACCCAACTAATGGATTTCTTTGAATCAAAATGTCATGCCTACTTATCGGCTTTTAGACCTGGGTATGGGATTTAGACTACACCTTTGAGGACAATCGAGAACTGGAAGCAGGCTTTAAATGATAATAAATATGTTGCGACTATACTCATGGATCTTCCAAAAAACATTTGATTGTTCACCTCATGACCTGCTTCTTCTAAAACTTAAATACTATGGTTTATCAGAAAATGCTCTAAAACCAATGGAAAGTTATTTTACAAACGGAAAACAGTATAGAATTAAAAGTGATTTTGAAGCCATCCTCAAAGGTGTACCTCAGGAATCCATCCTAGTGCCTTTTCTCTTGAATATTTTAATTAACGACATTTTTCATTTTGTTGAGTCTTGTAGTTTGTATAACTATGCAGATGCCAATACTGTATCATACTCAGACAAAAGTCTGGAGAATGTCATTCGTAAACTTTCTGAGGATAGTGTTTTACTTGTTTGGTGGTTTCTAACTCGGACCCAATAAACACGGACTGGTCACTTACATACAGGTAAATGTATATATTGGAAATACATTGTCGTGGCTCAACGGTGACTGAGCTTTCAAAACTGACGTATGTTGAAGATTAAATTATCATTTCTCTGTTATTTCTCTGCATATCTTTAAATTTTCTTCAAAAAACAATGGTTCAATATACTATCTTTAAGACTGTATTGTTATATTTATTTAAAGTTTATCCGTCTTTATGAAAATCAGCAAAAAAACCTAGGTACCATTTTTAGCTATATTCGGCACCTTTAGCCAAAATTCGTCAGAAATCAACATAAACGGATGAGAAAACTTCAATTTCTTTTACTGTAACTTGTAATATTTCAGCTTAGCATACCTGGAAAGCCTCGACAACATAACTTTGTATTTCCGTCAGTGACCAGTCCGTTTATACTGGGTGCGTTTTTTAAATAACAAGATGAAGGCCAATCTGGAAGAATTTCAGGCTATAGCAATAGGTGAAAAAACAAAAAATGAAGATATTACTTTTAATCTTGACAACAATCTTATTGAATGTGAAGAAATTGTTAAACTTTTGGGAGTGACAATAGATTTTGAGCTAAATTTCATTGTTCATGTTTCAAATATATGCAAAAGGGCATCAAAACAGTTCAATGTCTAAAACGGATTGGCAAACACTTGTGCAGACTTGGGAAATAAACCATTTATCACTCTTTCATTCTGTCCAACTTTAACTATTGTCCTCTTACCTGGCACGTCTGTGCTGAAGTAAACACCAAGAAAATAGAGAACATTCAAGAAAGGGCTTTGAGATTTATCTACAGTGACTATAGCTCCATTGATGAGTCACTGTTGATAAGATCTCACCTCCCATCACTGAAGGTCAGACGTATGAGGACAATAGCTTTGGAGTCTTTTAAAATTTTGATAATTTGTCTCCAGCTTATTTAAATGGTTTGTTAACTTTTAAAAATCATTCTTATAATTTCAGGTACCAGAGAACAGTTGAAGTTTCATAGGTGAGAACAGTTAAACAGCGTTCTAGGTCCTTTCGCTCCACAGCAACTAAAACCTGGCATTCTCTTCCCCAACATCTCCGTAATATCAGCAGTTTTGGTATCTCCAAAAACCAAATAAATGCATGGAGCAGGGGTCCTGTTCATGTTCATTATGTTCTGTTAGTTAAAATGTTTTTACCTGTCAGCTGTTTAGTTGCAAAATTTTTATGCTAAATTTTCTTATCTTCCAGCGAACACATATGTTGTGGGTACTCAGAAGAACCATCAGAACAAGACGGTTCTTTTGAGCAACCAAAACACATGTTAGAACTTATTAATAAGATATCTTTTTTATTTATTTAGAAATATCTAAGATTCATATATATTTAATTTTCATATGCATTTTATGATGTAAAAGCATCTAAATTTTAACACAACTGTGTTTTTACACATTTATGTTCTTTTTCGGTGTACTAAGGTTGCAGGCAACATTTTAATTTTAAGGTGATTGTAAATAATATTTTTTGTGATGTGTCATATTTAAATGTGCTAATGTTTTATACTGTGATATTTTGTCCTATATACATGTATCTTGTCGCCAGTCGGTAAATAGCTATACATAGCTAATGTTATTTTGTTTATACTCCCCACTTTAGATAAAATCTGTCTTATGTCTTAGTAGTTTTACTTCTTAATTGACACACAAAGCGGTGTCCCTGTTCTAAAGCGCTGGTAAAGATTACAGCTCATGGTTGTGGTTATATTCTATGGCGCTGGTTATGTTTTGAGGCGATTGTCATTTTAAGAAGCATTGCTTAATCATTTTTGTGTTTAAAATTTTACGACAACAGAATCTTTATAAAGCGAACTTCCGAAAGGTATAATATATTTAGGCCCGCCTTCCAGATGGCCCATCGTACAAAGGTGGTGGTTTTGTTGTTGTTGACTCAGGGGCGGATCCAGAGGGGGTTCAGGGGTTCGCTCGAACCCCACCCCCCGATCCCTGCCCCCGTTTTTAAATATCTTATGAAAATGAAATAATTTGGTCTCAGTAAGATCAGTAAGAAAAATTAGATAAAACCAGCAAAGCGACTCCCCCCCACACACACACAAACACACACACACACACACACACACATATATATATATATATATATATATATATATATATATATATATATATATATATATATATATATATATATATACCCTTTTCCAGAAATCCTGGATCCGCCCCTGCCCCCTCCCCCCCGGCCCGGTGGCTTTGGCTGCCATCCGTACAAAGGTGGTGCGTTTGTTTGTGTTGGTTTATTGTTTATTGTTGGTTTTATTTTGTTTGTGGGGTTGTCCTTGTTTTGTCATGCAGTTTTATTGCCCTTTCTAGCTTTTCAATCCTTTCGGTGAGGAAATAAGAGAGCTGATTGCTTTATTTCAATTCTGTCAGTTAATCGGTGGGTTGGTGCCTGATGCTTATCTGTAGCTGGACCCACCGTGGCTCAACTTGAGGTTGCCATTTTCTTTGTTTCATCATGGTGTGTTAATTTGATTAGAGTGTTTCTCCATGATGATACATTGCATAAGTTAGATGGCCTCCATGCGAGCTGAACATTTCTTGTACTTTAACAACAACAGAATCTAGGGCGAAGATTTGGTACCAGTAAAATGCATTTAAGCCCCCCCCCCCCCCCCCGGTGGCTTAGGCTGATGTCCGTTCTAAGGCGGTGATTCTGTTGTTGTTGTTGACTTTTTGTTTTTTGTTACTCCCATTGTGGAAGTCTGTAATTGTTCTATGTTGTACGTTACTTTATGTCCATTCTAGTATTGCAATCATCTTGATGGGGAAGAGAGAGCTGGTTGCTTTGCTTAATTTGTCTTTCTGGCGTCTCGTTATGGTTGAGCGGCTCTTCCTCGCGGTGCCACGGGGTTGTCTGCGGTGGTATTTCCTGATCATACTCACTTACTAGTTTTTCTATCGTGAGGCTCATCGCTGTTAGTGTACTATGTCTCTTCCTCGCGGTGTCATGCGTTGGTGGTCTTAGATTGCGGCATTTCCTGGTCATAATCATTTGCTTTTTTCATTGCCTCAAATGCTAGAAGTTTTCGCGTTTGGGTCTTCGTTTGAACTCATGACATTTGTATTCTGTTATGCAACTAATTTTTATTATGTAACTTATTATTTTAAGAGAAGTGGGTGCTTAATCATTGACTCCCTTGAAGAATCGTGCTGTCATATAAGGCGATGCAAATATTAGCCAGTTCCTGAAAATTTGGAACTTATCCCATAAATAATGCTAGAAGTGAAGACTCAGCCACACAGTCTCGTAAGAGCCTCCCGCGATCACATACGAAATATTGAAGAAGGGGGAGATTCAGACGAAACATACAGTCTCTAACCCCACTTGATTGTTGTTCATGCATGTTGTAAGTGTGACTTTACACACATATACTAAATCTCATAATCTAAACAATATAACAATAGCTTAACCCATATAAGCATAGTGGTTTTTGTGGGATAAATGCAAATAGTGCAGACACAGATCAGACGCCACAGAACGTGTCGTCTGACCATGGTTCTCCACTGTTGGCTTAAAGAATGTTGGATTAAATTTGAATAAAAATGAAAAATAACACTCAATAATCATTAAAACGGAAATGGAATGGTCCAAGGGGAAATTCCATTCGTCTTAAATGTGTTAATACCCTAGATAACATTGATCTCTTTACCTATATACTAGTACCATCTGCTGATAACCTTTGCAAACAGTTTGAGCCCAGATCAGGACCGACAAAACGCCGGGCCTGATCTGGATCCAAACTGTTTGGCAATTATGGTGTTCCTGAAAGAATTTTTCAAAAAAGTTAGTTTTGAAAAAAATCAATAGACCGAAAAAAGCATGCAAAATTCCAGTTATGCGTCTCGTTCAATGCTATTCTTTCAGAATTAAGATATCTAATCCGTGACCTTGACGAATGCAGTAGTAATCTGTGTTGCAGTTTGTGCGTAACACTTGACAGGTTAAAAATACCTAAAGTTGCAAGTAGATAAGTAATCGCATGAATAGTTCAAAAGAAAATCTATTCTCAGGGTTTGCGACCAGATGAAACTAAACCCGTCTGTCCAGCTACAGAGACTATCGCGAATCTTGATTAACTTTTTGGAATTAATTAGTGTAGTTCAAGTATACTTTCTTGGCGACCGAAAACGCAGGTGCTCAGCTAATAAGATTGTTACGCTAGCCGTTTATGGCTGCACATGTCAAACTGACTTCTTATGGTGTGGCTTCCATTAAAACAGTTTTAGTTCAAGAACAGCTTGAACCTAATGAAGAAAAAAGTCAGTCATCAAGGTCTATGAAATACTACCATTGCACCTAGACCATTTGAGTACACTGTGGCTAGTTTCTTCGACTACAATAGCCGTCAGTTGGCTTTTAAAACCGCTGTTCCCCAATATGTATAATTAGTAAATGTTATGTTCCCTGTTCTAATACTGCCTTTGATCCCCTATAAGTTTACTTATGTTCCTATTTATTTATTTATTTATTTATCTATTTATTTATTTATTATCTTTGCAGTTCCCCTGAAGTGAATGAGAATTTGGTACCTATCGCATTATCGAGCTGAGCTTACTTACTTATAGTAAGTGTACCGTCCTTCGGATCGGGACGTCAACTGGAGGCCCCATAAGCAGGTACCCCCCCCCCCCCCCTCCGAGTAGGTTAAAGAAAACCTACGGCAATTTCATCCTGCAACCCGGAGTCCCTGTCTTTAATGTCCGTGAGGTCGAGAGGCAGGTGAAAGATAGATAGATAGATAGATAGATAGATAGATAGATAGATAGATAGATAGATAGATAGATAGATAGATAGAGAGACAGACAGACAGACAGACAGACAGACAGACAGACAGACAGACAGATAGATAGATAGATAGATAGATAGATAGATAGATAGATAGATAGATAGATAGATAGATAGATAGATAGATAGATAGATAGATAGATAGATAGATAGATAGACAGACAGACAGACAGACAGACAGAAATCTTAATTGAACATTCTTTGAGCAAACAGTGCAGAACCAGAGAACGGTTTGCCTATGTACCAGAAAAAGGGCGCTAGGCTTATATGGGTAGGACTGGTTATATTTAAAAGTTTCTTATTGCATATGCGACCAGCGATTACCCAGCCATGCATGTACATCCGCACAGCTTTGCATGAACATTTGTTACATATTCATAGCATGGAAATAGTTTTGTTAACCCAACTCTAAGACATAGCTGCGTATACACGTCTAAAGAATATCTTAACGCATCAGCGATAAAAACAATAAGCACGCTGTCTTTGTTATCGTAATTTTCATACGTTATCTTTTGCTCAATGAACTGGGAAGTTTTGCTACAAAGCATCTTAACTATTTCTGTGACAAATACTGTCCTGCCAGCCAAGAGTGATAGTGGCGTCATGTTTTGTTTACAAAGTAATCATGGACTTATCATCGATAGATCACTTGTGTATTAATCCTATCCGCAGGATAGGATTAATACACAAGTGATCTATCGATTAGCGTTAGCTCAAGTGGAGTGTTCAAGTTAAATTTTACTTAACAATTGTAAACAAAATATTACGTCACTGTCACTCTTGGTTGGCACAACAGTATCACTGATATCATTAAAAGATCAATGACATTGTATAGTTATGTTTTAATAGTGTGAGAAGTTTCATACGTCCCCCACTACCTTGCTTTTTCGCGGATTTTATCAAGGGCTTTATCTTAATCCAAATTTTGAGGAAGTTGAATTAATTTCTTTTCTGTAAGGACTACAGGTAGATTGTAAGTAATTTTGTAATTGCACGACCCTTGAGTCTGCACTATAATCACTATGTGAGTCCGTCCGTCCATTATCAGTTAGTGAAAATGCTCATAACTCTTGGACCACATGGTATATTTTGATTAAATATTGCATACAAATGCATGTCAACATTATCTAATCACTGGCATGTGTAACAGCTTTTTTGATGGAAGAGGGTTTGCTGGTAAAAATTTCAGCCGGTTGTGGTCAGTTAGTGAAATTGTTTATAACTCTTGAACCACTTGGTCTATTTGGATCAAATTTTGCATATGTGTGCATGTCAACATTGTCTAACCACTTGCATGCGTAACAGCCTTTTTGGTGGACAAGGCTTTGCTAACCAACACTGGATACTGATCAATGTACATTCAAGTGTCGTGCACATTGCTGTCAGTTGATTATGGTATAGAATACACATTTACGTAAATACAACACGTTTATCTTCTCTAAGCAAGCTCCTGCTCAAGGTTACCAATTTGCTAATTCAGTTCTATCCTTGTTTTAGACAACTTTCGTCGTCAGCTGATAACCTTTGCAAACACTCAGTCATACTCACTTACTTTCTGAATATGAAGATAGTGATGCACAAAACCATGATCTATATGAGTATGCCTACTATGCCTTGTGCCTTCTTACTTGCACTGCTATTCCAGCAGTAAAACATAAAGCTTTGGAACTTATACCCATAGCTGTACCCATACTTTGTCCGAATTATACATATAAGCTTCCAAAAATGGTATACACTGATTCGCTGTACTAAAATAACGCATGCCAGTGCGCAGATCACTGCACAGTCAAAATGTATCGGATCCAAGACTGGCTATTATTAAAACAATAATATGCATATTATGATGACCAACATGCAAACCAAACATATATGTGTCTTGATCCATATCTCAACCAAGGATGAGGTTGGTGCACCGTTAAACCGGTTTAAGCCCTCCAGTAAAATATTTTACTGACCGTTCCAAGGCGGTACTTCTTTTGTGGATCTTTTATGTGTTTTTTCTGTCTTGTGTTTGCTATGACTTTGTGCGCGTCTGTTTATATGTGCCTTGTGGTCACCTGCTCGGAAAGGGCTGACCTCTTGGCTCCCGTTTGTGGTGTCTAACTGTGAGTTTGTCACTTTCCCATTGGTATCCTTGGTCAGGTGTGGTACTTAATTGTATCGATTCCTGATCTTTACACCCTTACTTTGTGTGTATATGCTAACTGGAGTTAAATGAATTAAAGAAAAATGACAACAAGTTTACAACGAGTTTGGAGCAGGCCGAATCGTTTGGCGATCGACTTGGGCTAATAAAGTAAGGCAGTCACCTATATGTTAACGAAACGCAGGAATACATGCTTTCTAGATTCCTTTTTAATAGGCGTCTGCGACTTTGCTGTTTTCAAATTTTGTTGCTTCTCTCCATTTCGAAGGACCCGTCTATTCAAAGTTTTATGTCTTTTGTATTTACAAAGAATAAATTTGGGTTACTTGAGGGTTTCTTCAGCTCCGACTATCTGTGAATCCTGGGCTCTTTTCTCTGTTTTTTCATGTTATTTTGTTTCTATGCAATGGTGCATTGCACAAGTAAGGAAACCTTCATGCAAACTAAACCCCTTTGTGTTTTAACAACAACAACAAAATCTAAGCAAATATTTGCCGTCTGTAGATGCATTTAAGACCCAACGCCTAGTACTGTCCTCTGCTGTCCGTTCTACCGCGATGGTTCTGTTGTTGTTGATTTATTGTTGCTCTCATTGAGTGTGTAGGAGTTGTGTGTCTGGTCCTTATTTTTATGCAGTACTTTGTTTCCATCATCTCGCTGGGGACAAGTGAGTTGGTTTCATTACTCTAATTGTCTTCCTGCTATAATGTGGCATTTAGTGTTCTGTGACTAATCATCACAGTGCCGTGGCTCGGTCTGCAGTATGTGATTGTGGCATTTCCTGGTCATATACTCACTTACAGTTTGAAATTATTCAACAAGATTGTGCTACTTTTATTAAGAAATATTTAGTTGTTATTTTGACAGCGCAAGTTTTGTTTTACTTACAGCGATTCCTCATTTCAGAGAATGCCTGCGGAGTCACCAAATAATGGAATTTTTGTTTGTGAGCAAACCCTAGGTATAGAGATAAAGAATCATTTGACCAGTGATCAGTTGATGTACCAACAGGATCAGAGGTTAGTAATGATAAGTGGGCGATGCAGTGGCGGATCCAGAGGGGGGGGGGGGGTTCAGTGGTTCGCGTTAACTCCCTCCCCGCCCCCAAATTTTAAATATCCTATGAAAATGAAATAGTTTGGTTTCAGTGAGACCAAATTATTTCATTTTCATGGATTACCTAAGAAAAATGAAAAAAAATCAGCAAAGCGAACCTGCCACACCATTATACACATGAATCCCTTTCCAGAAACCCTGAATCCCACCCTTCGACGACGCAAGAAAACCTGTTTCCGGGGTTTCCGACCAAGTAAAACTCAAACCAATCTGATGAGCTACCTAGACGAGCTGGAATCCTACGAGTTTGCAGTTAAAAAGTAGGAAAACCAAACTTTTTTCATATATCGAATAAGAAAGGCACTGAACAGACTGTGCGGATGTGCAGGTTAGTCTGCTCCCTTGTTTGCACGCAACAAAGTCAGGGTTTCTCGTGTAGAGGCCCATAAGTATATACAGATTGTAAATAATTATATATAAACATACAGCGGTACATGTATTCAACCAGTTCGTGGTTCTTTATTCATTATAACGAACCATTTGGAACTTGGGGATAACTTAATCAGTATCCATCTGTTTTAAAAGAGTAAAATCACAGCAAAATGAGCAACAACAAAATAGCAAGCAATGCTTCAATTAGCCAGTGCATGACAAGACCAACAAAGACAGATAAACATGACCATTAGAATAATCATGTCCCGAGGTCATAAAACACTGTTCATGTTCAAAAGAGCATGGAGTATGTTAGCTTCATAAATATCAAAAAAGCAAAACATGAGGCTACTCTTGCAAGTCTTTACACGATATTTGTCCTGCTTATAAGTTTTTAAATGCCAAATAATTAGTGACATTTTAAAATCAATTACCATGACAAATTAGTGCTCATTTAAATTGAGCAAAAAGGTGTTAAAACTTAGCGACCAGGTCAGAGTCTTCACTGTGTACTCAATGGATGCTCTCATGGATTATTGTGTAGAGGGTGGAGACACTGTATCTTCGCTGGGCGCTGAATTTATCATGTTGGTTTTGTCCTGCACTTGTCCAAAGGACTCTTCTGCAGAACCAGAATCAGTATTTAATGGCGAATTGGTTTATTGATTCCTTGTGGTCACCTGCTGGGAAAGGGCTGATCTCTTGTTCTCGCTTGTGATGTCTAATTTTGAAGTTGTCACTTTCACATTGGTATCCTGGGAAAGGTGTGGTGCTGGATTGTATCGATTTCTGATCTTTGTCCTCTTTCTTACTTTAAAAATCAAATATTTGGTATTTCTTCTTTTTTAGATCAATTCATAATGTTTAAGTTGTAAAATAACAGGTACATGAGTACGATACGAAAGTGTTCATGGGCAGACTTGATTTAGCTGTTCCCTTTACTCCTTCCACTCCGAACAGGCAGAACAGAAATCAAGTATGCTGGAACATCTGTGCTGGCGTACGCTGGAGTACTCCCTCTTCCGAGGTGGTGTAGACAGAACAGTCACGTGACCTGTTCCAAAACAAGATGGCGGAGCACTGCCAGCATGTGTGGAAATATTTGCATCGCTTGATTTATTCCGGAGTACTCCAAAGTGCCCAGTTTCACTTGTTTATGTAGCTGTTTTGGCGTACGCCGAGTACTCTAAAAATAGCTAAATCAAGTCCGCCCCATGTGTAATTTTCAACCAAATCACGGAATATGTATTGCTGTTTGCTATTATGGGTTCAAGGATTGAACACTGTTCATAGCTATAGTATTTTATATAGAACATGTATCATAAGAAATAAGATCAAACGTCAAGCACCAAGTAAAGTACCTAGCTGTTGGGAGGGATAACATAATAGTCACACAATCTGTTGATTTGTACTGTATCATTGCGTGTATACATAAAGAAAATAATACAACAAATACATGCATCCCTTCCTTTTGTCTTTCAATGACAGATCTGAAAATAAGACCCATTTGTTCGGCACCCCCTACCCAAACTTATATAGCAATGGCGGATCCAGGGGCGATTCAAGGGGTTCGCTTGAGCCCCCTTCCCCTCCCTTATTTTAAATATCCTATGAAAATAAAATAATTTGGTCTCAGATTATTTCATTTTCATGGTATATTTAAGAGTAAAAATTAGAGAAATCAGCAAAGCGAACCCCATACCTTCATACATACGAGCCCCATTTCCAAAAAATCCTGGATCCGTCCCTGTATAGTGAACACCCACAACATACGTTTTGGTTGAAAAATGATTTTCACATATCCTCCTTTATCTGGAGGCTTGAACATATAGATTTTGTGCGAGCAGTGAAGGCTCAGGCAAGACTGCAAAGAAGTGTAGTTTTATCAGAACTCGGCTTCGCTGGTCGCAAACACAAAGTATGAAAGTAGTTAAAGTCTCAGACCAAAATTGGACCTATGCCCTACCTGCTCCACATGCACATTTGAAGAGCGACTTAACACATTATGTGATAAATACTATAGGCTAAACAATTCATAAGTAAAAAACAGAATCTATTCAGTGTGAAGATCTTGCCATTAAAATATATTTAAGCACAAAAGTGGCTGACGCTACTGTCTGTTCTAATGTGTAGATTTTGTTATTGCTAGTTCGTTGTGGCTCACATGCTCTGTGGGTCCTAGTTATGTGATGAGGTTATATTATGAGCACATCCCCTTCCTTCCCAACCAAGAATGAGGTAATTCGTACATTACCAGTATATGCTTTTTCTTCGGCCCACTCTGGATCATTGTCGTACTTGTGCTATTTTGTAAGAACTACAATGGGCGAACTTTAGCAACAGCACAATATGAAGGTTAATACATTGTATTTTGCAGATAAATGCAATTTAACACCCAATACCTTTAAAATATCAGCTGTCATATCATTTGTGCTAGCAGGGTATAGAGAGTCCCTGGTGCTAATTTTTCTCCCCTTTTATGTAACTTTTTTTTATTCATTTGGTTCATTGGTTCATGTACGCCTCATCTGTAGTCATGATTGACTACAGTTATCTAAAATCACGCTTAGATCTATTCAACAGGTAAAATGGCATTCCCTAGGGTGGTACTCTTAGTTTTACTTCTTACGTAGGCTTGGACTCAGCTACTACTGTTGCCCACCCCCCCCCCCCCCCCAAAAAAAAAAAAAAAAAAATATATATATATATAAATATATAAAACAAGATTAAGTCCGATTACACAATTTTTTAAACATAATTTTCTATTCCTCTACCGGTTTCACTGTTATACAGATCATCAGGAGTTTGATATAAATATATATATATATAAAGAACATCAGGCATATCCTATTTTTTCATATAAGCAACCTAAAACTATATATACCTATCCTTTACTTTGACCTTAAGGAAAGACCCTAAACTGCATAGAAATGACCCCTAAAACTAGTCCAAAGTTCTGATGACCGCCAAAAATATCCACAAAATCTACATAACCCCAAAAATATTCATTTTTCTGACCCCCCCCCCCACCCCCCAAATAATGAAATTCAAAATTTTGAATCCCAAAAATGGTCTGAGCCTACGTATATATATGAAAATATCAGAGTAACCCCCTAGAGCATTCCCCTCCCCAGCCATGCTCGGCTATCATAGCAAAGTATACACGGCTGGATGGGGTATAAAACGTGAGGGGTTCGGGGTGCGGGGTTCGGGGTAGGGGGTTTCATACCCCATCACACGGCTGTCATGCAAACAGTTTAAACAAAACTGCGGAGTACCAGTCAAGCACTGTCAAACCTCACGTGATTTTACCTGAGAGATATTTTCTTGAAAATTAAACCATTATGTAAACATAAACAAGACTTTCTCTTTAAGAAATTGATTCTGATACTATTGCTAGATAGTCTCATTGATCATAATCAATACACGGATATTTCCATTCGCGAAAGACTGGAAGATACAGCTGCAAATTAGTGTAAACAATTATAGGTCGCGAAATCTAATGACATCAATTTGACAGTTGTTTGTTTACATTTATTCAAAGTTCATTTGTACTGACAACAACGTAATTTCAGATTGTCTAATTGTCTACCAGGTAGATATTGAGCGTCACGGTGTCATTTAACATTGTATAATTGACTAATTTATATTGACAATTTTGTAAAGATTTTTTTTCAAAAATTTGCTACAGCAATTCTCTTGTTCAGTTATCCCTGGTGTTTTGAGGCAGGTAGGCTCATCCTCAAGTCGTCTCAACCCTCAGTTCAACTTGTCAGACTTGGGGTCAATTACTTTGAAAAAGTAATTAATTACTTACAATTACATTGGAAATTTTTCAATTAAATTACAATTACATGGCTTTTGGGCAAAGTAATTAATTACATACAATTACTTTGCCAAATGTAATTAATTACATTACAATTACATTTCACTGCCACATAGATAGCTTCATCAGATTTTAATTTCAAAGATATATGAAATGAGTTAAAACTCCTTAAAAAGTCTGAGTTACCTTGGCAATCTAAATTGAATATATGTCTATTAGGTTGATTTTATTTTAGGACTTCTTGTATTATTGTCAAGTGATACAACTTAAAAGAAATGAATACACATTGGCCTGAGAAAAGTCTTACAATGTGGAAGATAAACCATGGAAATGATTTTGTAAGACTAGCTTAATGCCTGAGAATAACTGTTCTCAAAAAGTGTTGATAAGAAATCTGTGTGGCCCTATGAGACATGAAAGTTGGCAAAAGAAAGTACATAAAGGAATATCAGATAGTGATGAACTAAAATATTACTTGTGTGTGAAATGCTGGCTTTGCAAGCAAGAGGTTGCTATTTCGGTCCCCACTGGAATATCTATTTTATTTACTTTTTCTTTTATCGTTATTATATCAACACTGATAGGTCCCAGATTCACTGAATGAGTGAAATCCAATTTAACTTTCTGAATCACATTTTATTATTATTGTTATTATTATTATTATTATTAGGCCGCCAGATAAGAGTGTGTATTGAAAAGCTATATTTTTTATTTTTCAACCAAATCATATGTTGTGGGTACTCAAAAGAACCATCTCAATGAGGCGTTTCTTTTGAGCAATTAAAACACATGTATAAATTGATGGGTAAGAAAATAATCACAATTTTACGCTCATAAAATGTCTTTATCTGGATCTATGTATTATTATTATTATATTGAAGATAGCAAATAAGCAGTTTAAGGATTTAAAATAATGTAGTGGATAGATTGTGTCATGCACCTTAGCATATGAGTGTGTTGATCCCAGGTGTGAAAATTTAACAAATTGCCTTCAAGGAGTCAATTCACTAACCAATACTATTGTCTGAGTAAATACTATTGTTGAGTTTTTCACACCTTCTTTGTTTTTGTATTGTTTTGGTAACTTAACTATTAAAGGTTGGTTGTCACAAAGCCTTATCTTTTATAAGTAGATTAACAAAGAATATACAATTTGCTTAAAAAGGGAACTTTCAAAATAGTAGAGGTAACATACAGTTTGTGTCTGTGGTAAAATTGTTATATGCTATCTTATGTCTATACTAGCATGACTAGTTCCAATTCTCATTTGTTCCATGTTGCATTCAACTTTTCATACATTGAGTACAGCAAGCACAAATGATAATAAATGCATTTACAAAGACCAAGAACCATTTCGCAGCATTTTAAATACCTTTGGTATTCTTAGATAACTGAAGTCATAACTGATTTGAAAAGTAATTAAAAAGTAATTGAAAGTAATTGTTAATTACTGCCATTTTTGACCATGTAACTAATTACATTCAATTACTGTAATTAAAGAAATGTCTTAATTACAATTACATGCAATTACTTTAGAAAATGTAATTAAATTACAATTAATTACAATTACAATTTTAATTACCCCAACTCTGCAACTTGTACTCTTCCTAACAAATTTTCCAACAGTGGCTGGTACAGTAACTTATGAATAGTGTATATGTACAGGTCAGGAATACTTCTTTTTTTATCTACTGTACATATTGTTCAATCAATCAAAAATAGACTGATTGTCTACTTTAAAAAAAAGCACTGAAATAATGCTTTATATGCTATGCGCATGTGTTGCCTAAAATTGGCAATCTCAATCTACAAGGAATGAAAATGTTATCATCCTTGCTTAGTATTGGTTCAACTTAGGAAGACCCATCCCGACATAATTTAAGTTATGGTCGGGTATGAAAGCCATGACCGCCCCGCGCTGCCGCGTCCAAATCTGCCGCACCAGAAATAATTTTTCCCTTTCCCGATTCACAAAGAGGTGTAATGCCATATTTTTTTCGTTCTATCATCTGCAAATAGTATTATTAACAACTGCCAATAATAAAATACATAAGTTTTCCCGAAATAATGATTTTAGTGGCGATTTGACATGTGTCAGGGGTATGAAAGACCCTGCCGCGCCGTGCAGTGCCACTTGCGTTAGTGGCAGTTTTACCCTCATACCCTCATTTTTTAACAGTTGATTACTGAAACATTTGTCCTGGGTGTATTTTTACTAGAAACGTGGGCAAGGATGATTCTTTTTGGGTGTTTTTGGCATGCAATGGAATCAGGGAAAAAGACTAACAGGGGCCCAGTGCCCCTAAAATTTGGGCTGGGCCCCTAAAACTAAGTGTTTAGGGGCCCAGCTTGCCCCTAAAAAGGGTAGTATGTATGTCAAATCTGATACTAGCTGTTAAATTTACAAACCTTCATTCCGCTGATTCCAGATACAGTTTATATGGTTAATCATTGAGGAACACAGATTTGAGGGTATAAGCAAAATTAAAGCAAATAAAATATGATGAAATGAGTTCAATTTTCAGCCGAATCCTGGGCCCCTAAGTTTTGGGCTGGGCCCCCAATCATTTTATTTTAGGGGCCCAGCTTGTTCCTAGCGAAAAAATGTTGGCATGTATCCCTGGGAATATATTAATAATAATAATAACGCACACACTCAATAGGCCCTTTTTCATGCGTTGTTACAGCTGGACAATTAACTGGTCAGTTAAAATTGTGTTCATGATCCGCTTGCATCATAATATAATCATGGGCCCATTATTAGCTCACCTGAGCCGAAGGCTCCGAGGTGAGCTATTAGTATACCAGTGACTCCGGCGTCCGTCGTCCGTCCGTCGTCCGTCGTCCATCCGTCAACATTTTCAAACATCTTCTCCTCTGAAACCACTGGGCCAATTGAACTCAAATTTCATATGGAGACTCCTTAGGATGGGGGAACGAAAGTTTGTTCAAATGTTCCTGGTCACATAACCAAGATGGCCGCCATGCCCATATATGGTAAAAACTCTTTAAAAATCTTCTCCAGAACCAGAAGGTCGATGACCTTGGGACTTGGTATGTAGCATCGGGGATGTGGGGCCTACCAAGTTTGTTCAAATAATGATCCTAGGTTGACCTTGACCTACTTAACGTCAAGGTCAAATTTGCTTCCTAATAGATTTAAATGAGATTTTTTTTGAAAAGTTGATTTGTTGAATACTGTTAAAGCCAAAGTGATTATTCTTACTTGATATGTTGAACTAATGAGACAATGGCTATAAATAAGTTTCAAAGGTCATGGTTGACCTTTGCCCTTTCAGCCAAGGTCGCTCATATTGTGGTCCCATCAATATATTAAAACTTAGTTTTCTCACAAACCATTGGCCCAATTGGGCTCAAATTTCATGTGAAGAATCCTTATGATAAGTCAGCCAAAATTTATACAAAATATTTTGGTCACATGACAAAGATGGTCGCCACACACAAATATTGTGAAAACCTCTTAAAATCTTCTTCTCCAGAACCAGAAGGCCAGTGACCTTGAGACTTTGTATGTAGTATTGGGGATGTGGGGCCTACCAATTTTGTTCAAATGATGATCCTAGGGTGACCTTGACCTGCTTAACGTCAAGGTCAAGTTTGCTTCCTAATGCATTTGAATGGGAAATTTTTTGAGAAGTTGATTTGTTGAATACTGTGGAAGCCAAAGTGATTATTCTCACTTGATATGTTCAATCTAGTGTCTATAAATAAGTTTGAAAGGTCAAGGTTGATCTTTGACCTTTGAACCAAGGTCGCTTATGTTGGAGTCCCATCAACATATTAAAACATAGTTTTCTCAGACATTTCTTGGCCAATTGAAACCAAATTTCATATGACAACTCCTTATGATTGTTTAGCCAAAACTTACACAAATTGTTCTGGTTACTTGACTAACATGGCCACCAGGCCCATATATGGTAAAAACTCTTTTAATCTCCTTTGCTCTGGAACCAAAAGGCCATTGGCTTTGGGACTTGGTATGTAGGATCGGGGATGTGGGCCCTACCAGGTTAGCACAAATGATGAATCTAGGTTGACCTTGACCTACTTTATGGCAAGGTCAAATTTGATTCCTAATGCATATATATGGAGAAAATCTTAAAATGTTCATTTTCTATAACTGAGCCAAATTCATAATAGTTAAACCTATTGAGACATTGGTTTATTAAATACCAAATGTCAAGCTGACCTGTGACCTTTTATCCAAGGCCACTCATTTGGACTGCCACATACCTATCTAAACATCTTTTTCTCAGAAATCACTCGGCTGTTTGATGGATTATTCATTAGATTGTTTAGATCACTTGACCAAAATGTATATGGTAAAAACAAAATTTGTTCCATTATAAGCTGTAGTTGACCTTGACCTATTTTAACATTATTAAGGAGATCAGGTGAGCGCCTCAGGACCTTCAGGTCCTCTAGTTAAATTAATAATCAAGAAACCTATATATTCCTGACTTTGAACAGTCCCAAACAAGGTCATTACAGATGTATGCACATGTCTTTAATTTTATCAATTAGTGCAATTAACAGATTCTTCCACCTTCTTTAATCATTTTCTAGAAAGAAGTTTGTGAACTTCAATAAGGCGACATTTATTTGTGTTACTGAGAACCCTATCAAACCTATATGCACAGTCTCATCATAGCTTCTACTGCTGGTTTATACAAGATGATAAAATACTAACCACGTCACTCATCTAATGAAACTAGCTAGAATATTGTTATATTACAAGATAGATAACGTTCGTACATCATAAATTTGTTCACAGTGAAGGCTCAGACGAGTTTGCGCATCTTGCATGGATCCAGAAAGTTTTGCCAGAGGGCGTCCGACTATGACAACGTTTATTTTTTGTTGTTGTTGTTTTTCTTAGTTGATGAAGGGAGAGACGGTCCAAATACCACCATAAGCGGGCCAGCATTGGCCTGCCAGGGAAACGCCATTTAAATGGCGTTTCGCTGTTGTACACTGTTACACTGTATTCGCCATGTATATGTATAAATGTTGTACCCTCATGGGCTTCATTGCCTATTGGAATTTTCAAATAAACCATCTATCTATCTAACCAATGATGGCCAAACATATAATGCTGGTTTGGTAACCTTGTGATTTTTCAGGGTATCCGTACCAGTATTGCTAGAAAAAACAGTAAAGGTCCTGGCGAGACTGTGCGTATGCGCAAACTTGTCTGAGCCTTCACTGTGAATAAATTTATGATGTACGAACGTTATCTATCTTTTAATATAACCGTATTCTAGCTAGTTTCATTAGATGAGCGACATGGTAAATATATAAAGTTTAACATCTTGTGTATAAACCAGCAGTAGAGGCTATGGCTAGACTGTGCATATACGCCGACTCGTCTTGGCTGACACTGTGAAACATTAAAGAAACGTTGCTAGTGTTGCTAATATTGTGGGGGTTTGTGACAAACAAAGGCGCAGACCGGCCGACGCATCCGCGCATTAGCTATGCTTAAATAAATAAATAAATACATGTAAATAAATAAATAGATAAATAAATAAATAAATGATTAAATAAATAAATAAATAAATATAGATGCCATAAGCCAATTCTGGATTCTGAGTAACACAAATTAATGTCAAGCTCATTGAAGTTCACATTCAGCAGAAGTTCAGCTGGACTGAAATTTACTTCGGACATTTTGTCCAAGCAGTCCAAATATTGTTCGGACATTTGGAATATTTTAGGACAATTTTTCAGACACTCATAACAAAGCACTATGACTGGTTTGCTTAAGTGAATAAGTATTTTAGGGGTAAGATTATGCAAACAAGTCTGAAGCTTACAGAAGTTTGGCCAATCAGCGATCGTATTATTAGATGCATCACTGTGCATTACCGTATCGTGTGCACTTCCGAAAATCGTCTCGGACAAACTGTCCAAACTGGACAGCAAGCTCTCGGACATCTGGAACTATTTTCGGACTAAGTCCGAGGGCCGACTCGAAACAAAACCCCTGCATTGAAGTTCACAAACTTCTTGTTAGGAATTCTTTCAGCACTAATTGATAATATTAAAGGCATATGTACATCTTTAATGAGCTTGTTTGGTTCTATTATTGATCAAAGTCAGGAATATTATTCATTTAATGATGTTCCCTTGATTATATTATGATGCAAGCGGACATTGAACAAGTTTAACTGACCAGTTAATTGTCCAGCTGTAACAACGCATGAAAAAGGGCCTATTGAGCGTGTGCGTTATTATTGCTAATATATTCAACTGCATGCCTAAAACACCCACTAAGTATAATCCGTGCCATGATTTCTAGTAAAGATGCACCCAGGACAAATGTTCCAGTAATTGACTATAAAAAAAATACGGTAAACTGCCACTAACGCAAGTGGCACGGCGCGGCAGGGTCTTTCATACCCCTGACACATGTCAAATTGCCATTAAAATCATTATTTCGAGAAAAATAATGTATTTTTTTATTGGCAATTGTTAATAATACTATTTGCAGATGGTAGAGCGACAAAAATATGGAATTACATCTCTAAGTGCTTTGGGAAAGGAAAAATATATTTCTGGCGCGGCAGATTTCGGCACGGCAGCACGGCGCGGTCATGGCTTTCATACCCGACCTTAAGTTATAGCTGAATTATTGTTGACTTAGAGGTAAAGAAACAAATCTAGCAAACAAACCCATATTTATTTGTGTCGAAAGAGCTGCTTCATTAAGATGACTTTTTGTTTTAGCTTAGAAAATATGTAAATTTTTTCTGAATTGCCCCTTCTTATCTGTGATAACTCAAGATTTGCCTGCTGGTATCGACTATTGGTGTTACTATTGGTGTTTGTTGATAACCTAAGTTGCAGACAGCTTAGATTCAGACCAGGCCCAACAAAATCCAAACTGTTTGATACCCTGATGATATTCGATCATGAAAGAATTTGTTGAGAAAGTGAAATTTTTGAGAAAAATCAGGATATGAAAAAAACATGAAAAGCTTCCCAGCACTCATAGGTGCAGTTAAGCAAGAAAAATCAGTGTAAAATTGAGATTATTTTCTTACACATCAGTTTAAACATGAATTTTGGGTGCTCAAAAGAACCTTCTCATTGAGACAGTTCTTTTTTGAGTACTCACAACATATGTTTTGGTTGAGAAATAAGGAAAATAATTTTCAGTTACCCACTATTATCTGGGGGCCTGGCGACTTTTATCACCTGATGATAACCTTAGCAAACAGTTTGGACCCAGATTGGTCCTGATTCAAACTGTTTGACAGTAAATTGACACCCTGATAGTGTTCCTCAAGGATTATGTTCAAAGAAGTTAAATTTTGAAGAAAAAACATAGCTCCAGATAAGGATTGGAGGCAATTGGGTATTTACCCACCTCTTTTTGGCTTCATTGGGTATTTAAAATTGGGTATTTCAAATTTTTGTATTTGGTATCCATCTGAAAGCAAATAAGCAATGAAACCGGGATTTATTTGTTTACTTTCGGTTTCACTTTCAGAAAGCACACTGGCAATATTAGTATATCTGAGATCGCTATTTGCAACTTATTTCGAAAATCCAACGTATCTATCAAGTCACCTTTGATTCTTCGAACCACCAATGCGGTATTAGAGTTAGTTACGATATGATATTATTCAATTCCTCTGGAGCATTTTCGCCCACGTTACGCCTTTGTATTTGTAAAGCGAGGCGAATGTCGTAATCTTGAAAATATTGGGTATAGCTAAACAGCGATAAGAATGTTTCTGGACTGGTTTGCAATTTAATTAACTAGATTCGGCGCCACGCCGTGTATAAATTTGTACCCAACAACAGCTTGTGATGTGAAAAACGACAAGCCCAAACTGAATACTATAGCATCATACGCTACGAAAAAGTTCGGAATTGAGTATCAAGGATTATTATTGCGTTTTTGTACGCACAGAAATGAATTTAATTGCGTTTCAAGGTCCACGAAATTGCGTAAATACGCAATACACAGCCTTATCTGGACCTATGAAAAATAATCAGAATGCAAAGAGTCAAGGGTATGTCTGCTAATAACCTTTGCAAACAGCTTTGACCCAGATCAGGACCTACACAACAGCCGTCCTGATCTGGATCCAAACTGTTGGACCCTCTGAAAGTGTTCATGAAATAAATTTTCAGGCCTTCAGATTTATGGTGGGGCTGGGTCATTGTCCCATGATTTCAAAATATGGCCCATAACTTTCCATGGCTGTGGGCCTAGTGGACCCAACCTTTTTTGTGGTGAAAAATTCTCACTTTATAAAAATATTTGTACAGGGAGTCTACGAACTTCACAAAACAGTTGAAAATACATAAAAACATGTCTTAAGCAGTCACTCAAAAAAGACAAAACAAAGATCTTAAAACAAATGGTATATATAGTTTAATGAAGGCCAAAAGGATTGCAGAATGCTCCCTTTGGAGCATTCTGCAATACTTTTGACCTGCTTATGACAGGTTTTACTGCAAATCAGCAGTCAATATACATATATGCATACAAGTGTCTGTGTCATTGTGTAAGTAAAGTAAACTACCCAAATGTCAACTATGGCTAGTTTGATATGCTTGGGCCCATCATTTCAGAAAATGACCCACCATTTTTTTGCTCCATGGGACACTTCGACCCACTTGAATCTTGAAAAAATCTGAAGCCCTGATTTTACGCAAAAATGCCAACAGGCGTCAAGTAAAGCTTTGAAAATTACCCAGCATGCAAAAAACAAGGGTATGACTGCTAATAACCTTTGCAAACAGTTTGGACCCAGATCAGGAATCTGCATTCAACAAATTTGGTCCTGATCTGGTTCCAAACTTTGACACGCTGATAATGTTCCTGTAAGAATTTTATGGAACATTTGATTTTGAAAAAAGTGAACAGAAAAATTACCCAGCATGCAAAAAACAAGGGTATGTCTGCTGAAAACCTTTGCAAACAGTTTGGATCCAGGTCAGGACCGACAAGATGTCGGTCCTGATCTGGATCCAAACTGGTTGACAATATGAATTATGATAATATTCCTGAAAGAATTTTTATTGAAAATTTAATTTTGAAAAAAGTGAGCAGACAACAGCAGGGCTTTAGTTAAGAATGTGTAACGAAAATTTAGTTTTCTTATTTCTCAAACCAAACATATGTTGTGGGTACTCAAAATAGCAGTATCAATGAGACGGTTCTTTTGAGCACACAAAACGTATGTTAAAACTGATGGGTAACAAAATATTCACAATTTTACGCTGAAAATTTTTGTTCATCTAAACATGTGATTTTTTAAAATTCCAGAATGAGGTTCCCTTACCAGGAGATAGATGAAATAGAGCCGGACTCTGACCAGCATATTCAAGTGGCAATGCCTGGTGGGCATCATCATAGCATTAATCCCCCAGTTAAACCCATGCTGCCATCATGGCCACTTGTTGAAGGTGTTCTGCAGATTGTTGTCGGGTTGGTGACAGCGGGCTTAGGTGAGAGATTCTTTCACATTCTGATAAATTTTCCGATGCATGGGCGGATCCAGAGGGGGAGGCAGGGGGTCCAAACCCCCTGGAAAATCACAAGTGCCTAAAGGTTTCCTTAGAATTTCTGGTACGGACCCCCCTCAAGAAGCAATTCCTTTGGTTCCAATTGCAATTCGAGGGTGATCTGTACGGCCCTCTGTGAAATGCCGATGACTAGAAAACCGTCAGGACACCCCTAACTGAATTTTCAGGATCTGTGCATGCCATGTTTGTTGATGCAATAAGTATGAAATTACTCTTCAAGAGACCAAAATATTTCAATATTGCACTTGTCCTGCTGGATGAGTGACTTACAATTTTACCTCGCCTTGCAAACACATGCATTTTTCCTTTAAAAGCGTATCCAATATAAACATAAGGGAATAATATGTGATATGACTTCCTCAAGTAATTCTTCCCAAAGCACTCGTCCTATAGGAAGAGTGCTTTGGGAAGAATTACTCGTTCTTTCTAGATTTCACTTGTAATTACGAGCGGATGAGTGTAATTTTTGTCCCCTGCCCTTTTTGTATCTTAAAGGGTGACAGGTAGAAAGTTCTGAATATTGATGCTTTTCTATCATGTGGAGTCTAGTGGCTCAGTTGCAAGAGCTTTAGACTGGGGTTTGAGGAGTTGCTAGTTTGAGACTCACCAGAGTAACTATGCAGGGTTCAAGCTGGGTCCTAACTTCTCCCTCCAGGTAAATAAGGGAGAAGTGACAGTCAGATAGGGAGAGGTTATAGCACAAGAGTTACGAAACTTATGTCAGTTTAGAAGCAAATTAGCTATTACACATACTATTACCTTTAAATGATAGGAGAAATTCAATGCAGTGGTAGTAGATTGTCACCACTGAATGAAAATGAGTCTTCCGGAATTTTTTTTTTAGGGAAACTCCCACTTCTCCCCGGGTCTCATTTAGGGAAATATTTTAGCCCCTAGGGGGACTATTTTGTCCTAGTCGCCCCCTAGCTTATTCCTTGCTATGTTGTGTCCTTGAGGAAGACTCGTTATAGATCTACTGCTTAGTGAAGTCAGTGCTGGTACAACCCAGGAAGACTAGAGATCGTCCTGACATGACTGAAAACTTGTTGACTTGGACGTTAAGCATCAACACAAACAAACAAAAGCTCTTCCTGTCATTCACAACAAATTAGGGGTGACTATCAATGTCCATTTTGACTATCACGATACTATCACTATAACAGAAACCACTATCATGATACTATCACTATCGTGGCATACTATCATGATACTATCACAATTCTATCAGGTTTTCTCAACAATGATCCTTAAACATGGCTAAGAGTAGAAAGAATGAGTTTTGAACAAAGCAGCTGGTAGTAATTGTCTGTATACTGTGTTTTATTTAATCTGTCTGAATGTTGTATGTTTATTGGCTATTAAAATGGCTTTACATTTGATTATTATTAATTTTGAACCATACTCTAATGCAGGGTACACCGATCAATATCTTTGTCCAAAGGGGGTATTGCAAGAATACCTGGGAATTGGGCAATTTGGGAAAAAGCCTGTCTAATTTCCGTGTGACTGTTTAGGGGTTAAAATTGTTGACTAATAATCCCTGGTGTGGCAGTGATCAACCATGAACCCACGTAGAAAAAAATATAGCTGTCTAAAACCTGCCATGATATTCCTCTTTTCAAATTTCTTGGCTTTAACAAATTTCTTTTTTAGAAAACAGTCTATAGTTGTTGTAGCCAGGGATAAAAAAAAACTAAACAACTAATTAAAAAAAAAAAAATTTGATAATTATCTTAATCCTGAACCTGTTAATAATCATGCAATTATATGCTTTAACTCCTTTATGCCTGCCTACTTCATCAAGGTTTACCATTCAATTTGTACATGTATTCCGTCTTCATTTTTGAGCTTATTTTTTATGCTTTCATGATGCTTTTTCTATTTGTCAAACAGAGAGTGAGATAAATATCTCCCACCAGCTGGTAACAGAGAACTGGTTTTTATCTTCTATCTTCATGTAGGTGTTTGAACCTGCAATGACCATGTAACAGCCAAAGTGATTACCAAACAGCTGCTTTAAGTTTTATCACATGTCTTCACTGTGTCTGAATATGAACCTACTGAAATACCATTACACAGGTTATGTTATCTGCCTGGCTGTCTAAACTATCAGAACTATCGATAGTTGGATGCACTATCGGCGATAGTTATCGATAGTTGAAAACACTATCACGATAGCAATATCAGAGCAGTAACTATCACGATGCATCAGACTATCGATGTATCGTTACATCCCTACAACAAATGTTGTCATAGGTGCAGATAAGGAAATTTTATTTGCGTAAAATTTTAATTATTTTCTTACCCATTAATTTAACATGTGTTTTGGGTGCTCAAAAGAACCGTCTCAACGGTTCTTTTGAGTACCCGCAACATATGTTTTCGATGAGAAATAAAGAAAATAATTTTCCAATACGCACTCTTGGATCTGGAGGCCTGGTTGTCCACTGATATTCTTTGGTAGCCAATATTGGAAACAGTATGGATCAAAATCAGACTGCTCCCCTGTTCCAAGGATGGATCCTTATTTTAGTTAATAAAACACCCGCTTATCTAGATACTCGGTACACATGTCCTTTCACCCTCTTTTCTTTGATAGCGGCGACTTTTGTCACCTGTTAATAACCTTTGCAAACAGTTTGGACCCTATCAAGAGCAACAGAATGTAGGTTCAGATCTGGATCCGAACCGTTTAACATTCTGTTCTGATAATGTTGTTGAAAGAAGTTTTTGAAAAAGTTAACTTTGAAAAATCAGCAGTCAACAAAAAAATGAAAGATAGCCAGCATGCAAAGAGTTGAATGTTATAAATAAAGATAATGCATCTTACATTGTCAAAGGTCCAGATAAACATAAATAATGAGCAAAAAATGTGATTTCCTTTGTTTGAAGTCAGTTTATATTCATCCTGTAGTCGGGCCAGGGGCCTCTTGAATTTGGGGGAAAAGGCATTTGGACATCAAAATTGGGAAAACTTGATGCAGTCTAAAAGAACAGGACTGCCATTTTAAATGGATTAAAAATCGTAAAAGAAATTAATAGTGTAAAGCTGTAACATGTTTGTTGCTTTAGTTGCCCGCCATAAAAACTCATGAAAATTGTATAAAAATGTTTTCATTCACATTTGTATGCAATTTTTCATGCATCTGTAGCTTTGGTATTTCTGTTCGGATTTTCAAGAAATTTTCACCAAAATGTAGAAATAAGACATGGGGAATGATATACTCCATTTTGGAAAGTTTTTGCTCATTTTTGATGTATTTTAATTTTTTTAATTTTTTTTTATTTATTTAACCCTGCGTATCCTTAGGTTCTGGGTGTTCAAAAGAACCACCTCATTAAGACTGAGTTGTTTTGAGTACTCACAAAATTTTCAGGTTGTGGGTGGGTGGAGGGGTCCTTATACTTATTCCTATGGAAACCTATTGTGATTTTCCAAGGGGGGGGGGTGTCCACACCCCCTAACCCCACCTCTGGGTCTACCCATGAAACAGGTCAATGAATAGAGATGAAATTTGAGGCTTAGCGGAGCTATTTTTTTTTATTAACTTTTTCGCAACAAGTTTATTACATTGAGTACATTGTAGTACAATATCCAAGTGACTATGTTTCTTAGTTTTTCATGATCTTTTTTATTGTGGGTATTTTCACCCAGTACTCTTTGGGAGCATCTCAATGAAGATTTTTATGAGAGAAACATTATAAATTTTCGGCAAAAGATACATCTATAATAGTTAAAGTTTTGTTATGAATATGATTTGTTATGGGTCATTCCAGGGTCAATGACATCATTTGTTTGTTTGATAATCTGTAAGGGTTATTTTCTAGGTAGAAAATAATTTTATATCCACAATAAAGAATAATTTTTCATAGGTCAAGAAAAGCAATTTATTTTTTTGAGCGTAAAATTGTGTTATACATTCTTGTCTATTTATTTTAACATGTGTTTTGTGTGCTCAAAAGAACTGTCTCATTGAGACGGTTCTTTTGAGTACCTACAACATGTTTTGGTTGAGAAATTAAAATATTTTTTTTTAATGACACACTCTTATCTAGAGATGTGTTTGTGTAAATAAATGTTTTATGGGTGAGTAGAAAAACAAACAAACAATATTATACTGAAATAAAACTATTTTTTCAGTGGAAACGAAATCTTTTCAGTAATTATTAAGGCTTGAATAAAATACCAGACCTCCAGTTTAAAGAGCGGGAAACTTTTTTTTGTGGATACTCAAAACGGTTTTATAGAGAAAGTTCTTTTGAGGACCCCAAAAACTATTTTGAATACCAAACCAGTTACCTGGAAGGGGGCCCACTGATGTTGATGATGCCCCTGCACATTAATCAAAAATCCGATAGTGATGATGATGAGGAAACCCATTATGTTATGTTAGAGCTGATGGATAAGAAATGATAATCAGTTTTACACATTTTTTTGCCTATCTGCCATATCTGGACATACGGGAGCGCAGTGGCTCAGTGGTAGAGTGCTTGACCTGAGACCGAGGGGTTGCAGGTTTGAGCCTCACTGGCAACACTGCGTTGTGTCCTTGAACAAAAACATTAATCTTAGCTTAGTACTGTTTCAACCCAGGAGGACCCGTCCTTTTTTAACTAAAAGATTGTTGATGGGACGTAAAAAATTAAATCGAACAAACAAAATAGCTGGACATACATGTATAAAGTGTTTTTTCCTCTACAATATTTGTCTTAATCGGGGAGCACTGTAGCTAAGTTAATAGTATAGATTTCTAGAATGAATCCCACCACCAGCACAGTGTTGGTCCTTGAGCAAGACACTAAATTCTTACTGCCTACAGTAGAACATCAGTTGCTCAAACAAGCTAGGGACCATGAAAATTGTTCTAGCCGAGGGTAGTTCCAACCATCAAATGGAGTGTAGGGACCATGATGAAAGTTAGTTGATTTCTAGCCATTGAAGTTCTACTGGTAGTTCTGCTTTAAATCACAACAAAAGTCGTCTGCTTTTCTCGTCTGCTGAAATGTTTAAGAAGCCTCTGTGGCAAACAGTGTGGACCCAGATCAGACTGCTTCTATAGGAGCAGTCTGTTCTGGGTCCACGCTGTTTGCTTCTATACTTAATTAATCAGTAATGTTTGGCAATTATTTGCAGCAGACGACATTTTGAATGCAATTTTTTTTTTGCGCTTTAAGAGTTAACCTGGGAAAATTTTTTGACATGACTGAAAACTTGTTGAGTGGTACAGAGTTCATCCAGCTATGAAAGAGTGATTTATTGATGTAAAGAAATTATAATTTCAGGGGCTGTAGATGTATTTATGGTACCATTCTTGATCAACCTAGAAGATAAAATATCCTTAAACTCTTACAATTGTTATGGTGCTGTTTTGTGGTCAGGTTGTCTGGTAAGTTCTCTGTCTAGGAGTCTGAAATGTATTGTCTGCTGATAGCTTTTTGCAAACAGTTTGGACCCAGATCAGGAACAACAAAATGTTGGACCTGATCGAGATCCAAACTGGTTTACATTTACATAGAATTTTTTGAAAAATTTAATTTTGAAAAAAAAAATAACAGATGACAAAAAAATCGTGAGAAAATTTCCAGCCGGCAAAGATTTATGAATATATATTCTTATACATTACTTATTTCATTCGATGTTCAATTGAATAATCATGAATTCTGGAATATGCTTTCGGAAATCATCAGTAATGTCAATTTTTTATTGGCTGACATGTGGTTATATACAGCTTGCAATACATTGGTTCAAGATGAAATAAAGATTTTTACACCAGGCCATGTAGCATAGTCAGTAGTGATACCGACTGCAGATCTAGGGGTTGCGAGTTTGATCCCAACCTAGTCCCATTATACTTACGTGGAGATTGATCATGAAAAAATTTCTACTTCCGCTGATTCAAGAAGGGTTGTTGTCAGTTACAAGCAAAAGTATGTGCATGAAAGACTGGTTAGCTGGTGGTCAAGCTTGACCAAGAAAAAGTTTGATAAGGTGAAGTTACTGAACTGACCGTCTTGACATGACCATAGCTGTTGGCTGTTGAGGCATAAAGAAACAAAAAAAGAAGATTTTTACCAAACCAAGCAAGGAAGTACATTTGTATAGACTTAACTGTATTCAAATTTCCCTTGGGGTTGTATATCATTGATTTAACAGTTGAAAAAAAGTATTACACTGCTACCCTGACAAGTCTTCAAAAAAAAAATCCCCAACTGAAATTGCTACCATACATTCCACAAGAGACCTCCCAAAGTGAACTTTTTGAACAAGATATCCCCTGATTCTTCTAACAGTCTGCTGAAATGTTGTCAATGGCAACGGTTTATTTCCAATTAAGGGCCCAAAAATGGCAAAGAATCAAAGGAGAACTTTCTTTGTTGTAATGCGGTAAGATGAGTACCTGACCTATGTTCAGCCCAATCAGTTTTATTTCTCTTATTTTATCCTTATGATTAGCTAAGTTTGTTTGACAACCTTACATATTTGTAAAAATGCAGAGTTGGAATTGCAAACATTGTAAACCCTTGCCCTGCAGGAGCATCAGGCTGATATGGGTTTATGCTCTTCGGTTGGCTCTTTCAAATATTACCAAATATGATTTGAGCCAGTACATGTGATTTCCAACAATGTGGTATTTTGACATGTATAGACTCGGACGAGCCTCTGCAGCCTCCTTTTAAGCTTAGAACTTCCAAGAGATGTTCGATCAGTAGCTTAACACTCATAGAATAGTCAAGCGACTAGCAAATGCTCTGATCAGACTGCGCGTATGCGCAGGCTGGTCTGAGCCTTTGCTGGTCGCACATACCATACTGTTGGAAATCTCATGCACTGGCTCATTTGTTACTTATACTTACATGGACAGTGTGAAATGAGTAAAACGTAATGTTGGAAAGGCAAATAGGGCAATCCCTGATTTGGGTTTTATCTGTTTCCAAATGTTTATGATAAATACTGTACATGATTTGTTATCTATGCGAAATATTTTCTTATACGTTTGTATTTACAGCTTGTATTGTCAGGAAGTTGTGCTGTGAGAGCTTATATTAAACAAGACAGAACTGAGGTAGGGCAAACCAGAACCCAAAGTTATAAAACCTTTTTCATGCTCAACTCAACTGAGCATGAAATTAACCCAGCTCTTAAATGTTAAAAAATTAAAAATGCCAACAATTGTTGGCATTTCAACATTTACTAGCAACGCCAAGGTAAATGCTAGTGTTTGTGTATATAGCAGGAAAACAATTTTGAAATATTTTTTCAGTATTTTTACTTTCTGTGAGCAGTTGAATCCTTGAGCAAGACACTTTATCGGTTCAACCCAGAAAAATTGTTGACTGGGGCATAAAGAATCAAACCAAAGATCCTTTAAATGTTCTCATAAATTTGCAGCGGGCAATAGTTTCAAAGTTTGTCATTGCTTTTTGAAAATAAATAAATAAATAAATAATATGTTAATCATTGTAATGTCAAAAAACAAGTTAACAATTCAGGTCCCCAGATAAAAGTGCGTAACCGAAAATTCTTTTTCTTTTTTCTCAACCAAAACATATGTTGTGGGTACTCAAAAGAACTGTCTTAATGAGACAGTTCTTTTGAGCACCCAATTTGGCAAAACACATGTTTAAACTGAAGATTAAGAAAATAATCTTAATTTTACGCTAAAAAATTAAATTGCTTAACTGGCCCTATAGAACATGGCCACAAAATGCTACAATAACAGATCAGTTCACAGACCAACCCATGGAACCCTGAGGAAGAGACACTAGAAGACAAATAAAGTCACACATAAAAGCAAGAATTCAATGGTTTAAAGCAGCCTGTTTTACATAGGTTTAGATAAACACAATTTTTGAGCATAGAATTGTAAATACTTTTCTTATGCATCAGTTTTAACATATGTTTTGTGTGCTCAAGAGAACCGTCTCATTGAGATAGTTCTTTTGAGTATTGAGAAATGAGAAAATTAATCTTTTGGTACACACTCTTAATTAAACGCCTGACATTTCTCTTCCTCAGTTAGATGATGGTCAAAAAAGAAAGGGCACAAAACACGCCTACAAAACAATCCAATGCTCAACATCTGGTCGAATATGAAAAACAATTGCTCCAGGAAGAGAATAAAAAAATCGGGAAATGTCATGCAATGGCCTTTGAATTCCTACATTTTGCGGAAAGTTCTCTCTTTCTGTCAGATTAACACTTCGTGTAAAATAGGTGTACCAGAATTCGACAGGAACATGTTTTTCGCGCGAGAAGTAAATATGACTTAATGAGAATACTTTCTGAGCTCGTATTCATATCACAAACGTAGGAATCCATAGGCTAGTGCATGACATTTCCAGATTTTCAATCTCTTCATAGACCAGTCGTTTTTCATATATAACCAGATGTTAAGCATTGGATCATTTGGTAGGCCTTCATAAAGCCACAGCTAAACATGAAACTCCCAAACAATGGGAGAAACAAAAAGAAAGAAAGGGCAACAAAAGAAACACTTCCTTATAATAGCAGTGAGACCACAGGCAACTTAAATATATTAAACTGATCAGTAATTTAACATAATGAAGTCTATTATAAAGCTGCGCAAAAGATGGCAAAATCATGACATTTTCATGCCAAAAATGTGATTTTTAAGTAATTGTCAATGTTATGTGACAAATAAAATCTAACATTCATGCTCCTGAATTTATTAAACTGGTTTGTAAAATTCAATTAAGAAATGAATTCAATTTTTGGAATGTTCAGGGAATCATGAATATAAAATCGGGCCTCTTGCAAAGTAAGAGAAGCCTGAAGAGCTTCACGTTAACTTTGCAAGAGACCAGTAGGATTCATGAGTCCATGAACATTTATTGCTTATATTGACATTTTATTATAAATATCTAAAATATAAAAATTATTTTTAATTTAGGAAACAAAACAGTTTTGTATTTAATATGAAATCGTATTAACCATTTTGTTGGAGTGTAAAACGGAAAAGCGGAACAGCCAGCGGTGAAAACGGACAGCCAATGGAGCAAACAAGAGGCTTGTTTTGCATGTGCGACTCGCTGTCAATCACAGCACCAGTGTCACTTCTGGCGAATGAGCTCGATGTTCGAAGTTTATTGCACAGGCAAGTCAGCTTTGCAGCTGTCAATCATATTTGAGTCATTCATGAGGCTATGAACTGTTGCATAGATATAAAGGTTCATTAAAGGATTGCTTCGAAAATGTAAATATTAAAAAACATGAACACTCATCTATTTAGCATACTGTGATAGAATGAAGTTAAAAGCTTAATATTCTTAAGCACCAGCTCGGGGTTTCCACTGTTTTTACCCATATGAGAAAATTCTATCTCACATACCTCATACCAACACATGAGAAAGTTAAAAAAGGAACAGCTGCACGTCAAAAGACAAGTGACGACATTGTTATGTTAAAGTGACGTCATCATCTTATGTCACATCTCAGTGTATTAGCAACTTCTGGGAGCTTTTATTAGATCACCTGAGCTGATGGCTCTCGGTGAGCTTATAGGATGGGACTCGAGCCGGTGTCCGTCCGTGCGAGGGTGTGTGCGTCCGTGCATTCACACTCTCAAACATGAATATCTCTGAGACCAGTCGGCCAATCAATATAAAATTTCATCAGGAGCATCATTGGGGTGGGGGATCGGCTTCATTTGATTTTGGGCTAGATTGAATCAGAACTCTGGTTTCCATGGCAATAGAAAGCTCCCATATTTTTTGGGTTATAATGGTGGAAATCTTGTGACCATCTAGCTCCTTCTTTTGCTGTAACTTGCAGGTAACGAGGACAACCATAAAATCTCGGATGTGTGTGAAATTCGGAAAGATCGGTCCAGGGACTGAGGAGTTAGCTGCCCTTGAGCGCCTGAAAAATCCCCACATAGACTTACAATGGAAGAAATGATGTGACCACTCTAGTGCCTTCATTTTTGGATGGATCATCTTCATTCTTGCTGGTAACAAGATCAATAATAAAAGCTTGGACAAGTTTGAATTTCAGCAAGATTCAATTACCGACTTCTGAGTTAGCTGCCCTTTAGGGTCTGAAAGATCAATGAATAATGTTGTGACCACTCTAGTGCCTTTATTTTTGAATGGATCTTCTTCATTCTTGCAGGTAACAAGGAAAACCATAAAGTCTTGAATGGGTTAGAAATTCCGCCGGATGAGATATTGGACTGCAGAGTTAGTTGCCCTTGAGCGTCTGGAAAACCCCCCATAGACTTGTAGTGGGAGAAATGTTGTGACCACTCTAGTGACTTAATTTTTAGATGATCTTCTTCATTCTTGCAGGTAACAAGGAAAACAATAAAAGCTTGGATGAGTTTGAATTTCGTCAAGATCCAACACCGACTACGGAGTTAGCTGTCCTTGAGCATCTGAAAAATCAATGAATAATGGTATGACCACTCTAGCGCCTTTATTTTTATTAGATCTTCTTCATTCATGCAGGTAACAAGGACAACCATAAGGTCTCAGATGGGTTCGAAATTCTACCTGATCAGACTTTGAACAGAGGAGTTAGCTGCCCTTGAGCATGTGGAAAAATCCCCATAGTCTTAGACTTATAATGGGAGAAATGTTGTGACCACTCTAGTGTCTCCATTTTTGAATGGATCTTCTTCATTCTTGCAGCTATAAAGGACAACCATGAAAGCTTGGATGAGTTTGAATTTCTGCCAGATCCCATCACCTATTATGGTCAGTGTGAGTTGCCCTTGAGCGTCTTAAAAATTGATGGATAATGTTGGGACCACTCTAGCACCTTCATTTTTGATTAGATCTGCTTCATTCTTGCAGGTAACAAGGACATACATAAAAACTTGGAGGAGTTTGAATTTCAAGCAGAACCAACCTTAGACTGTGGAGTTTACTGCCCTTGAGGGTCTGGAAAATCTGTATAGACTTAAAATGGGAGATCACAGATCTGTTGTGACAACTCTAGCGCCTTCATTTTTTAATGGATCTTCGGTCTTCCTCATTTTTGCAGGTAACAAGGACAACCATAAAAGCTTGAATGAGTTTGATTTTTCGCCACACCCGACCACCAACTTCAGAGTAAGCTGCCCTTGAGCATCTAAAATATAGCTGTATAATGTGACCACTCTAGCTCCTTCATTTTTCATTTGATCTTCTTCATTCTTGTAGGTAACCAGGACATACATAAAATAAAAGCATGGATGCATTTGGATTTGGGTCAAATCCCATCACTGACTACGGAGTTAGCTGCCCTTGAGCATCTGAAAATTATAGTTTCATAAGGTTTCTTCTGCAATTTTTATTCAGATCTCTTTAATACTTGCAGATAACGAGAACTCTCATACCTTGAGTGTTTTAATTATTCCTGATCACTGTTACAATTTCAGAGTGACCTGCCTTTGAACATCATAAATTATGGTGTCTCAAAATGTTATGCTGGCTCCCAGATGAGAGATTGTTGCCCATTGGGCAACTTGTTTTAAATATGAAAATACATTATTTAATGGTTAAAGCAAGAAAATAATCCATTATTGGTGTGAGGGTGGGATATAAAATTCAGTCCCTCGGTATCACTGTTTGTCATCATAATGCCAAATCAAGATCATCTGGACAGATTTTTCTATCCCATCCTCACATTCATGATAGATTCTTATAACCCTCAGACAGCCAGTACTAAGTGAAATCCCCTATTGAGTCACAGTTGGTCTAATATTCCATGAAGATCGGAGACATTATTAATGCTTAAGTGGTTTATTTCCAGCAAATAAATCCCGCAAAATATGGTTCTTGAAGCGACAGAACCTGTCTTTGGGGTTTTTGGCAAAGCAAGACTCAAATTAGTCTCCTCAGCTACAGAGAATAGCTAGTAAATTGAAAATTTAGATATGATACTTTCCAATAAGTGAATAACAAAGGTGCTGATCAGACTGCGCATATGCCCAGGCTGGTCTGCGCCTTTGTTGTTCGCAAACACCAAAGACAGATTTTCTCGCTTCAAGGCCCATATTATGTTGAGTGTTTTGATTTTTTCTCAGGCTTTCAGGTTCTATGGCATGTCAGTGATTGCATTTCTTGGTAACCTAGCCCTCTTAATACTCATTCAAGTTTGTTTTACAAAATGGTGGACACAACTGCCTACAGATGTAAGTATTTCTGAGTAACCAAACACTCTTTATACACATTAAATTATTTTTTAAGAAAGTAACACAAACATTGTACTACATGATAATATTAATAAGTATTATGAGTAACCTAGACCTAATCCAGGAAGACCTGTCCAGATATATCTGAAAAATTGTTGACTTGAACGTAAGTAATCAAAACAAACAAGTAACTGATAGATATCACTGACAAGTCTTTTTAGGATAATCTATTCGTTTTATCTCTTTGTGTACAAATGGATTCTTCCTTCTGGTTTGATAAATAAATTTGGGATAGTCCATTGTAAATGTCTAGGGGTTTCAACCCTTTGTATACTAATAGATTCTTCCTTCTGGTTGGATACAATTAACTTGGGATAGTTCATTGGAAATGTCTAGGGGGTGTCTGGTTATAATTTAAAAAAATGTATTTTTTACCTTAAGATCTCTTTTACCTTTACAAACAGTGTAGACCCTGAAGAAATGCCGCATTATGCGGCATTTCATCTGGGTCTCACTGTTTGTAAAAATACCCATCTAGAAGTTTCCTGTATACAAAGGGTTTTAACCCATCCAATTTTTTTTTAAATGGAACCAACTGTCAGAGATTGTGTGAAAGATTTATGGTTATAGAATGTCAAAAGAATCAACGGAAAGCTAATGTCAGATATAAGACAAAAAGCAGTGCTGTTGACCAGTTTCCTAGCATTCTCTGAAAGCTACTCTAAATCTTAGGTCCATATCTTAGCCATTCTAATTATTTTCAGGTTCAACCCTACTATGTTTTACCACTGCTGGGGTCCATATCTTGCCTTTTGGGTGAACTTATTTTAACTGTGACAGTATGGAAGTACTTCTGTAGTGTGATGTTTGGCAATGTGAGAATGATCCACTCGTTTATCCTCTGTTGTTGTCCATGCTGTAGTAAAAAGGTAAGACCAAAATTTTGAGCCACAATATGAGATTTCCAACAATGTGGCATTTTGATATGAATAGACTGCGATCAGATGAGCCTGTGCAGCCTCATTTTAAGATTAGAAACTCCAAATGATGTTCAGTCAGTAGTTTAACACTCAAAGAATATTTAATTGACTAGCAAAGGCTCTGATCAGACTGCGCGTATGTGCAGGTTGATCGGAGGCTTTGCTGGACACACATACCGCATTGTTGGAAATCTCATGTCGCGGCTCAAATTATCTTGCCAATATATTTTCTGCATATTCAGTCTGTTGTCTATATTCAAATGCATTACAAAATGCTTTTACCATGAAAGCAAAGACTATATACCCGGATGTAGGCTCTGATCTGCGTTCTTATTGTTTGCAATAAAGGCTACCAAAGTACATAAGCAGACGAGAGAGCAAATGACTAAAATTGTCATTTAAAAACATTTTTAGGAAAGCCAAACATTACTTCATAAACCTTAGATAAATGTTATTTATTTCTTAATTGAAGTAAGCTGTTATGTTGTATACTTAAGAAATGAATTCAACTTTTGAAATGTTCATGGAATCATGATTACTTCGGGTCAACTTTGCAAGAGACCTGAAGTATTCATGTTTCCATGAACATTCCAAAAATGAGTTAATTGCTTATATTTACATTTTATTAAAACTATCTAGAATATGAAAAATATTTTTAATTTAAGAATTTAAACATGTTTGTATTTAAAATATAATCGTATTAACGGTTTAGTTGGATTGTAAAATGGAAAAGTGGAATAGCCAGCTTGAACACGGACAGCCAATAGAGCAAACAAGAGGCTTGTTTTGCATGTGCGACTCGGGTGTCGCTTGCTGTCAATCACAACACCAGTGTCACTTCTTGCGAATGAGTTCTATGTTCAAAGCGTATTGCATTTGCAAGTGAGCTTGGCAGCTGTCAGTCAAATTTTGTGTAATGCATGAGGCTATGAACGTTTGCAAAAATCTAAAGATTCATGAAAGGCTTGCTTTGAAAATGTAAATATAAGCAGATGAGAGAGCAAATGACAAAAATTGTCATTAGAAAACATTTTTAGAAAAGCCACCAAACATTACTGTATGAACCTTCGATAAATGTAATTTATTTCTTAATTGAAGTAATAAGCTGTTATGTTGTATACAATCCAATAAGTGGATTTTGAGCATTTCTTTTTTTTTGAAAACTGTAAATCATAAGGGTTTTCACAGGCTTGAAAGTACTTGAATAAACAGGACTGTCTTGAAAAGTCCTTGAAAATTAAATTTGCCTTGAAAAGTGTTCTTGGGAGATGCAGCCTCAAATTGCATCAACGGTGACTATTATGTTTTTATAACAACTTGTGAGCAAGTTTAGAATAGTTCAAAGAATTGTTTGAAATACATTTACAGGCAGAACCTGCCTGACATTCCTTATTTACTGTGCACTTGGTCGTACTTGTATCTCTGATGTGGAATTGACACTCAAAGGCTTTGAAAAGTCGTTGAATTTTACCATTTACAGGAGGATTCAACACTTTTTTTTGAGACCTAAATCAGTATAAAATTGTGGTGCCTTTAATTGGTGCAGCAGTTTTATACTAATTTTCTTAAACTAATATCTTAAGAAATGGACTCCAGCATTTCTGAAGTAAAATTTTAATGTGTAAATTAGTATTTTTCAGTCCTTGAAAACAGTTGGAAAGTATTTTAGAAGTCCATGAAAAGTCCTTGAATTTTACACAATCTTGCCTGTATGAACCCTGATCATTATTCAAGATCAGCTGACCCTCATTTAGGTTAAATTGCAAAGAGTGTGGATTCTGAAGTTGATTGATCAGGATTTACAAAGTTTGTCATGCAGTTCATGTTATGATGCTTGATTTGGTCGATTGCCTTGTTTTTGAATGCTATGAGGGATGGATGTAAGATATTATTTGGTGTAAAAAATGTATTCCATGATTTCAGGAGGAGTATTATGTTACAGCATGAGTGGTGATAATTACACAGTGTTCAAAATGTAAGACTACTACAGAACTCCAGATAAGATGGTGTAAACCCCAAAACGATTTTTTACTGTAAAATTGTTATAATTTTCTCATTTCTCAATCAAAACATATGTTGTGGGTACTCAAAAGAACCGTCTCATGGAGACGGTTCTTTTAAGCACCCAGAACATATGTTTTGAATAATGGATAAGAAAATAATTGCATTTTTACGCTCAAATAGATTTCTCATTGAATGAACTTTTTTATATTTCTCAGGCAAAATATATGTTGTGGGAACTCAAAAGAACCATCTCAATCGAGACGGTTCTTTTTAGCACCAAAAACGTATATTTTGAATAATGGATATGAAAATAATTGAAATTTTCTGCTTAAAAATTTCTTAATGAATGAACTTTTTTATTTCTCAGTCAAAATATATGGTGTGGGTACTCAAAAGAACCGTCTCATCGAGATGGTTCTTTTAAGCACCCAAAACTTATGTTTTGAATAATGGATAAGAAAATAATTGCAATTTTACTCTAAAACAATTTCTTATCTGGACCTGTGTTACTTACACACTTAAATAATATTGAACCACTGCTTCATTCTCGCACTTGTATCTGTTATAGGCTTAAAATTGGCTTTTAACTCTTGACCTACTTTCTTTCATATTTGTACATGTATAATCTTGTTTCATGTATCAACAATCACTAATGTCTCCATTCAACAATTCTGAGATTGGATATGGACTCATCCAATTAACAGTGATAGGAAAATCTGTTTCGCTAAAAATGTATATATGTATGTTAAAGGCATATGTATACATGTATTACTGTCCAATAAAGATCATTAAAGGATTAACTGATAAGGGACAGTTTCAGTATCTTACAAAATTAATGGGGCCTCAAGAGGGGACTTACCTGTATACAACATAATTTCTGTAACTAAGGTAAAGATCAATATTTTATCATAAATACCTAATCCCTTCATGGGACCACTTTATTGCCCCTGTAAGGAAATCATAATCACCTCGTTCTGACTGCCCTTTTGATCTGCCCAGCATGACCCCTGGAGAGAGTCATTATGAGTGGTACCACTATTATTGCTCAATTTTTTATGTCTTTAAAGTAGCCAAGAGTTAATTATCTGTGTAGCCATGAATGATGACCCTTATACTGCTTCCCACATAGACCTGCCGGTAGACACTCTGACCTGCACACCTACCCATCAACAAAAACAATATAGATATAGAGATCTTCTGCAGTGTGTAATTAAAAATTATTTTTTTAAATTTTAAACTAAAACATTTGTTGAAGGTACTCAAAAGAACAAGGGAGCTCAGTGGTAGAGTGCTTGACTTGAGACAGAAGGGCCCTGGGTTCGAGCCTCACAGGCATCACTGTGTTGTGTCCTTGAGCAAGACCATTAATCCTAGCTTAGTACTGGTTCAACCCAGGAAGACCCATCCCTTTATAACTGCAAGATTGTTGATGGGACATAAAGAATCAAATCAAACAAATAAAATCAAAAGAACCATCTAATTGAGCACCCAAAGCATTGTTAAACTGATCAATAAGAAAATCATAACAATTTACAGTGGTAATCTTGATGAGAGTTCAATTGCTTTATAAACAAGAATGATGACCCATATACTCCTTACCAAATAGACTTGCAAGTAGATTCTTTGTCATGCACTCCTACCCACCAAACATATACACAATAGTGATCTTGTGTGCAAAATGTAGAGTGCTTATGTACACAGTTGGAGCACCCTAGCTCAATTCTAGATGTATGAGAATCAGGCCTCCAGATAAGTGCATAATGGAAAATTATTTTTCAGCCAAAACATAATGTTGTGGGTACACAAAAGAACCGTCTCAATGAGACGGTTCTTTTGAGCACCCAAAACATCTGTTAAAAGTGATGGGTAAGAAAATAATTACAGTTTTACGCAAAAAAAGTTCCTACTGGACCAATGTTGAATATAGCAGGGTTGTAATCAGCTTAGCTATATAAGACTGCATAGTGTGATTACTGATTAACTGCATGGGTTTTGGGGGAATATTATACTTGCTTTCATTAATATTTCTCGCTTTCTTGTAGCTGATGACTTGTCTTTGTTTTGAAAACTACTGTGCTACAGGGCTAAGGATCATTTTGCTACCAAATTTGTTGGGCTTTTTCAAAATTTCTTTTTACTAATGTATACTGACGGACTTTAAAAACGCAACACTTGGATAAAAGCTTTCATTTATGCCTCGGAAAAGAAGGCAGAACAAAAATTTTGATTGTATGTTAAAGAGCATTCATTTGTAAGTTAAAACATGGAAAACATATCCAACTTAGATGAACTTAATGCATTAAAATGAAAACTTTTTGAGATGGGGGTCAACTATTTCATGTGACCAAATGTTATGAATGAAACAATCCCTACCTTTTTAAATCAAGAAACACAGGACGCATCAAATTTGCATCATGGACTTTGTTAGTCATCGAGGAATCACTCTCATATTGATTGGCTGGTCTGCGATACAGCTTATTTGCGTATATGACGTTTGTCTGGGTGTACCCTTTCATTCAATAGCTTAAAATCTCCTCTACTTAAGAAATGTTTAAATGGCTAAATTCATACGAAGCAAATAACGTCGTCCAGTTTAGTTGTACATTTAAAATTTAACTGTTTGCTGAGGAAGCTAACTCCTGATGACATTATAGAAGCAAAGGAAGTTTACATTCAACAGTATTTTGGAAGACATAAGGGAAAGTTAGTGTTGCGTAATTAAAGTCCGTCAGTATATAATTGTGGTTATCCCAATCAGTTTAATAAATTCAATAAAACATGAGCACTCATGTAAGATTTTCTGTATTAAACGAGTTGAGGAAAAGAGATAAAACGTGAGGCTTGCCAAGCATTTTTCCGCCTTTTGGCAACAAATTTAATAAATTTAATAATAAATGTAAGTTTCAATTTATTATTATATCATATGGCATTTAAATTACTTTTTAATAGCATTATTGGCGTGAACAAAATAAGATTTTGTCATTTTGTATGCAATTTTGTGATGGACATCATTACATAACATTGCAAAAAAGTTAGCCACTAGTGTTTTATCAATTTTAATACATAGAGGGTATTTAAATTTTTGGAATGAAAATGCCATTAATTTCGCCGAGTGTAGCGAAAAATGCATATTCCATGAGCGGCAAGGCTACAAATGTAATATACATTTTCTCCCTTCACGAGATGAAATAAAAGGCATATTCATGACAAAAAATTGAATTTTCTTTTTATTATATGCCTTATAAACAATTTTAAGCGTGTCAGAGTTTTTGCACTAAATGCAGTCATATACAATCACACATTATGTCATATTAATGATGACGTTGCATAATGTGCAATGTCGGCCACAACTGAAACCATAGGAGCAGGAGTAGAAAAAGCAAAAAATTTCAGCAAATCCCAACAATTTAATTACCAAAAAGAAATTTCCTTGCGGTCTATCTAAGAAAATGACTACCCACGCTTTGTGTTTTGTCCAATAATAAGAAAGTTACAGGCGTTTGAAATTCTGAAGTGGGCTCAAGGAAGTCAACCCGTGGAATACAACTTATATTTTCACGACTGTGAAATACAACTTTGTATATTTTCATGGCTGTGAAATACAGCTTTTTTAAAATATGCATTATATTTAATCAATATTTTCCTATATTTCATTACTTTGTTTATAATATTTGGTGTTATATCACTCCCAGACACTATGTCATATGATAAAATTAATTTAGATTATAGAGTCAAATACTATCTTATTATTAGTGCTCTAGATGAAAAAAAGACAAGAAACTAGAACAGTTCATTATCCACTAATATTTTTTACACCTTTAAAATGACACATATTTTGTATTAAGAATTTTTTTTTATCTCACATGAATACATGTGTGCAAGTTTTCAGGATCATTTCTGATTCCATAGAAAGTCAGCCTCAAAATGCTGAATTAGGCAGATTATATAGTAATAGCTTTTCTGAGTTGTTTTTAATTGGTTAAAAAATACTTGAATATTTAAACTTGAAATTGTTAATATTTGTAGGCATACTGCAAGTTTTCAAGTTTGAATTTCTAAAGTCCAGGATTTTTTAATTTTTCAACTTTCACCCATTGTCATGTTTGTTCTGTACACCAGGGTTGTTAAGAAAGTCATACGCATGGTCCCCAAGTGACATCATTGTGAAGTCAAAGTGACATCAACACTTAATATCTTAGGATAATTGGTAACTTCTGTGAGCTTAATTAGTCCCATATTGGTGTTTTCACTGGAGCGAACTATAGACGTGCCCTCCATCTGTCGATCTGTCCGTCTGTCTGTCTGCTGAAATCTGGATCCAGAGATAACTCAAGCTAGCTTGATTAAATTTGGTATGTGAATAGGTGGTAATGTGCTGATTTGTGCACATTATTTTTTTTGCCATTGCCTGAAAATGGTGGTTGCTATGGTAATGTTAATAGTCAAAAGTTGCAAAAGCAAATGTATCTCAAGATAACTCAATTATTCAAGCTAGCTTGATGAAACTTGGGATATGAACAGGTGGCAATGTGCTGATTATTATATCATTTTTTTCTCTCCATGGCCTGAAAATTGTGGTTGCTATGATAATGGAAATAGTCAAAATGTCGCAACAGTAGGGGACTTATGTCTTGCGGGCAATACCTGTGCCTTGTTTAAAAAAAACTTAGAGATGTGTAAGGGGCAAATAGATAAATCTGCCCCGTGGGATTACAGTTTAATTAGCAAGCCTTGAGGTGCCAAAAGGGGATCCTAAGTGGGGATCACTTTATAACACACATGGTTTGTTGTAACACTGATTTGGTTATAACATGGTCATCTTGTGGCTACCATTTCTTTACCTTGGAATTTTACAAAGGAATTATAGGAAAATTATCATTTTCCTATAATTCCCTTGTAAAATTGTACCTACTTAACACAATTGGCTTATAACATGGTCTGTTTATATGAATTCCAAATATATAGAGTTTATTAATCGTTCCCTATGAAATATGGGATTTATAAACCGAGGGAGGTGGTAAATCCGATAAAGAAACGAGTGCGCTTGTGCACGAGTTTCTTTATCGGATTTACCACCTCCCGAGGTTTATAAATCCGATATTTTAAATGGAACCATTTAATAAACTGTATATTACATTGTACAATAATGTATTCTGCTTGAACTGCTGGCTCAAGTCGAGAAAACACTAGGGTATGCGATGTGGTAAAACTAGCGGAATCATGACATGTCTAATTCTAACACGTGTAGTAATACATCAGCTGGCTGTTCCCTGGAGTCCGCCATTTTGGAAATCTTCTTCATCGAGTCCACCTCAGAATTTCAAATGTCTGTAACTTTTTTATTAGTGAAGGAAAACATAAAGTGTGGATAGTCATTTTCTTAGTTAGATCGTAAGGAACATTTTGGTACTAAATTCATTGTGAGTTTCTAGAATTTTTCGTTTTTGTTCCTCGATCCTCCAGTTTCAGTGTTGGAAGACAGAAACTTTATGCAGCGTCATCGCATGTGCAAATGACGTCATTTGCTAATGTTTGTAACGCCAAAAGTGCCGAGAAACGTTATGCTTGTTTAAAAATTGTAAATAATAAAACGAAATTGAATATGACATGCGTTTCATCTCATCGATGCCTTGGGTCACCTGTGGTCAGGAAAAAGGAGTTCAGGTTAAAGGGATTTATTTCCCTAGAGGAAATAAATCTTTCTAGGCAAAATCAAAATTACCGATTTTATTTGTTTGATAAATCATGGTATTTTCCCGTCAAACATGTAATATAGCCTTATAAAGGGTCTGAGCTGTATAATTAAAAGTTTAGACAAGATTTGACATAAATTCTATTATAAATAGTCTTTGTTGTATATACCCCTCTGCTAATGATATCACCTTAAAAAAATCAGCTCCCACCCATTGCCATTCATTTATCTGGAAATGCTCTTAGATAAGGCTTGTATAGTCCTACCTTTTGATGGTCAACACCATTTTAAGGTCAAGGTCATTTAAAGGTCAAGGTCATTTTAAGGTCAAGGTCACTTTACACATTCTTTTCTTTCAGATTCCTTCTACTGCCAGCTCATCTGAATCCGTTCACAGTGGAGACTCAAACCTGATCGTATGACTAGATGACCCCTGTCGCTATGACGATGACTTTCTTCTTGATTCTGTCTCCAGCTGATGATTCCCTGCTCAATTGATACCTCCATGTGATCGGGTACCAGAGGACAAATACCATGACTAGAAGAATGCTGTGAACAGAAAATGTGTGTCAAATTCTGGTCAGAAATCCATGTTAAAGTGCTCAATATTTTTATTTTTCCCACTTTATTGTATTTGCTCCATTATTTTGTATACTGTAATGCCCCCATTTCACCAAGGATTATTTTGGTCCCGAGAGTACCCGATCAATATTTTTGGTTGGGCGGCCGCATATCTGCGAAACAATCGGGGACTTGCTGGCAATCAGGGACAATCACCTGGGAGGGTCTGGAAAGGTCTGGCGCAATCGCCTCAGTCCTATGAGAGTCGGGTACCGAAAAAGTGATCGGCTACTGTTTTTAAACATGTTCAAAAACAGTAGCAGATCAAAAACCGTCGGCTGCTGGTCTTCTTGGTCGACCGAGGGTCCTCTGAAGGTCGCCTTGTCTCGCCTACCCTATGGAGCTTTCGTATACCCTCTGTAGCTCTCTTCTACCCTCGGGAGCTTTCGTATACCATCTGCAGCTCTCTGCCGAGGATGGTGCGAAGAGTGTCACAAAGAATCGATAGTTACTAAATACAACAGCAAGATATGGTTCTATATTTACTCAAAATCACTATGAATTATAATAGATTTAAAATTAATACCAATACCTGAGAATTATAAACCAAATATAATTTTTAAAAAATGGACACTTTTCTAAAAAAAGGGTACTGAAACAAAACACAATTGACAGCCCTTTTAAGACTTGCAAGTTTACTTCTTTTTGGAAATTTTCTCTTTGCCTACCACTCAGCATATTTCCTAATGTAATACCATTTTACTGTGCTCTGGTAGAACGAATTTAAGAGCAAAAACAAGCCCCAGCACGGATTACTGGTACATGGCTATCCCTATTTGGCAAAAAAAGTCGACTTGATTCGTTAATATAGTCGGAACTCAATCGGGTCAAAGAAAGCTGGGCGATAGGAGGCGATTCAGGACGAACATCGGGCAGATCAAAAGATTGATTGATCGGGGACAATCTGGTCCAGATCGGGCCGAACAATCCTTGGTAAAATGGTGGAATAAGGCTAATTTTAAAAGTCTTTGAAAGTGAAATTTGTCTTGAAAAGTACTTTAGAACCATTCCAGGACTTGAAGATAACTAAAAAATATTTATAAATTTTTTAGATTAGATATTTTCTATTCTAACACTTTTCATTCTGGATACTGGTAACAGATACTTTGGTAAACAGCGAAGATCCTGATTAAATGCTTCTTATGGAAATATTTCATCAGTGTCTGCACTGTTTGCTATTGCTAAGATAAAAACTATATTCAGGGAAAGAAATGCATAGTAGAACATAGAATGTGTTATATTTGGCACTGTAAGAATAAGTTTTGTTTTGAGCTGTAAGAATGTGTTATGTGTGTAAGCTGTAAGAATGTGTTACTATGTTTTGAGATGTAAGAATGTGTTGTTGTTTTTTTGAGCTGTGAGCTGTAAGAATTTTGTAATATGTTTCAATATGTAAGAGTGTTATTTTGTGAGCTTTTAGACTAAGAAATGAGCTTTTAGACTAAGAAAAGTTTATGTTTGGAGGTGTAAGAATGTGTTATGTTTGGAGCAGTAAGAATGTGTTATGTTTGGAGCAATAAGAATGTGTTATGTTTGGAGCAGTAAGAATGTGTTATGTTTGGAGCTGTAATAATGTGTTTAATTTGACGCTGTAAGAATGTGTTATGTTTTGAGCTGTACGAATGTGTTATATTTAATGCTTTAAGAATGTATGATACTTAACGCTGTAAGAATGTGCTATGTATCTAGCTGTAAGATATTGGTATATTTTGGGCTGTAAGAATGTGTTATATTCTGATCTGTAGACATATATTGTGTTAACTTATATTTTGAGCTGTATGAACATGTTTTTTTTTGAGCTGTAGAAACTTAGTGTTGTTATATTTTGAGCTGTAAGAATGTTACCTGTAAGAACCTATTGTGTTATATTTTGAGTTGCAAGAAAATTTGTTGTTTTTTTAGCTTATTATAAGGCTGTGCTATATTTTAAGCTGTAAGATTGCATGATCGATAAGCTCAAAGTTATCAATTTATTTGTTTCATGTTTATATTATTATGTTAAAAATGTGAATGTTTTTAGATATTGCTGATATTGTAAAACAAGTGCTGTCAGAGTGGTGGCTAACCATTTCGAACAAAAGATTTTTAAAAAATATAGAATCTACATGGGTGAAAGTTTTCAGAATTATTCCTGAATTCAGGATTTTGAGACTGACTTTCTGTGGTGAGGCTGACTTTCCACAGAAAGTCAGCCTCAAAATGCTGAATTAGGGAGATCATAACAGCTTCTCTGATTTATTTTCAGTCTGTCTATGGATATTTGACCATTCAAACTTGAAATTGTGAATATTTCGTGGGCATACAGCCAGTTTTAAGATTGGAGTTTCAAAAGTTCAGGATTTTAGAAATTTTGAACTTTCACCCATGAATCTGCAATGAATGTTATAAAATTTTGGTTATCCATAGGTCCAGTTAAGCAAATAGTTTGAGCTTAAAAATGTCATTTTTTCCCCTATTTATTAATTCAAAGATGCATTTAGGGTGCTCAAAAGAACCGTCTCATTGAGACAGGTCTTTTAGTACCCACAACATATGTTTTGACTGAGAAATAAGAAAAAATATTTTCAGTTACACACTCTTATCTTGGGGACCTGGTTATCAGGACTGGAGGGGAGCGCTGTGGCTCAGTGGTAGAGTGCTTGACTCGAGACCAAGAGGCCGCAGGTTCAAGCCTCATCAGCGTCACTGCGTTGTGGTTCTTGAGCAAGACACATTTACCCTAGCCTAGTACTGGTTCAACCCAGGAAGACCCGTCCCTGTTTAACTGAAAGATTGTTGATGGGACGTAAAGAATCAAATCAAACAAACAAACAAAATCAGGACTGCAATTCACAATTTGACAAAATGTTTTTCAGAATAACAAACATTGCAGACCCTGATAAGGGTTTGCACTGTTTGTCTAGAGCTGTTTGACAGCCAACTTGTGTTTGTTATTTATGAACATCTACCCTACTTTTAAATATGGTGTTTAATAAGAACAATGTCTCAAAAGAACATTATAACCTCTCTCCATTGAAAATGCATAAAGTCATGTCATCAACCTTGGTGTGCAGATAATGAGAGATTATCGCATGCACAAACTTTGTATTGTATCCGCAAACATACACAGGGTTGGCACAGGCTTGAAAAGTACTTGAATATACAGGACTGTCTTAAAAAGTCGAATATACAGGACTGTCTTAAAAAGTCCTTGAAAATTAACTTTGCCTTGAAAAACACCCCAAAGCCTTGAGAAGTCCTTGAATTTTACCATTTACAGGAGGATTCAATACTGTTTTTGGAGACCTAAATCAGTATAAAATTGTGGTGCCTTTATTTGGTGCAGCATATGCTGCACCAAATAAAGGCACCACAATTTTATACTAATGTTCTAAAACTAATATCTTTAGTAATGGACTCTAGCATTTCCCAAAAAGAATTATAGCCTGTAAATCAGTATTTTTCATAAGTTTTCAGTCCTTGAAAACAGTAGGAAAGTCTTTTAGAAGTCCTTGAAAGGTCATTGAATTTTACACAAAGTTGCCTTCTATGAACCTTGATACATCAAATACAATATTCTACATTATAAGCCAGCTCTGTGCATAACAGTCTTCAAAGTTAAATACCAGTTTTTACTGATCAGCTAGCTTCTGATGAAGCCAGCTGATTGGTATCCTTATACTGTACATAGTGGAGTCATACTTGCAATAAAATTCTACCTCTTGGCTGGCTGGAAATCCATTCCCATCTTAAAAAGGGCTTGGTGTGCATTTATAAGACCACACATGATTATCAGGTTGAATATGGTCAGTTTAACCATTTTGCTCATACATATTAATGCTAAGCTCCACCCACTATGAATAATTATATAATAAAATTTCAGGTTTGAACAAAGAAATTACTAGTCAGGGCCGTTAGTGTAGGATCATATCTAATCATTCCCATAAGCAAACAGAGTAGACCCTGATCTGGGTCTGCTCTGTTTGCAAAAGTCTCAAAATGCATGTCTAATAGGTGAATGGTTAAATTGGTTTTATTTGTGTAAGTTCATACATGCAGTACATACAGTCACACTAGTTGAGTCATGAATGTTATGCAATACAGTTTGTGATAAAGAATTTTGTTTTAACTGTCTCAAAAGGAAGAACAGAAAATTCATTCTGTATGTCAAATTCAAAAGGTAATACAGCTTGTATGCAATATTCAAAGAGAGTTTCTCATTTGTATGTCAAATTTAACGAGGTTTTGCAGGATGTATGTCAAATTTAAACGTATTTCAGTTTGTATGTCAAATTGAAACAGGTTATTCAATTTGTATGTCAGATTAAAACAGATATTCAGTTTGAATGCCAAATTAAAACAGATTATACAGGTTGTATGTCAACTGAAAACAGGTAATACAGTTTGTCAAATTAAAACAGGCAATTCAGTTTGTATGTCAGATTAAATCAGATGAAAGCAGATAATACAGTTAAATGTCAAATTAAAACAGGTAATACAGTTTGTCAAATTAAAACAGGCAATTCAGTTTGTATGTCCGATTAAATCAGATATTCAGTTTGTTTGTCAAATGAAAACAGATAATGCAGTTTATATGTCAAATTAAAACAGGCAATACAAATTGTCAAATTAAACCAGGTAATTCAGTTTGTATGTCAGAATAAAACATATATTCAGTTTGCATGTCAAAATAAACATGTAATACAGTTTGTATGTCAAAATTTAAAAGGGTAATACAGTCTATTTCAAATTGAAACAGGTATTACAGTTTGTATTTCAAATTAAAACAGGTATTACAGTTTATATGTCAAATTGAAACAAGTAATTAAGTTTGTATGTCATATAAAAACAGATAATACAGTTTTTATGTCAAATCAAACAGGTAATACAGTTTATATGTCAAATTGAAACAAGTAATTAAGTTTGTATGTCATATAAAAACGGATAAGAGTTTGTATGTCAAGTTAAAACAGGTAATACAGTTTGTATGTTTTTAAAACAGGTAAAGTAAAACCTGTCTTAAGCGGACCCATAAATATGACTCCAAGACCAATAATAGCTTATTGCAGGTCAAAAGTATTGCAGAATGCTCCATCGAGCATTCTGCAATACTTTCGACCTGCACTAAACTATCACCTGTCTTTAAGACCTTTGTTTTGTCTATTTTGAGTGGCTGCTTAAGACAGGTTTTACTGTAATATAGTTTGCATGTCAAATTCACCTTTTCTTGTAGTTTTTGTTTAGTCTGATCTGAAATCAAACAATGCAATGTACGTAGGATATTAATAGACTTTTTGTTGTAAACAAATTTAAATATATGTCTCGTGAGAATAAATTTCTCACCCTTACCCTGCTGATCCTTGGTTGTGTCCTGTTTTGAAAACAGTGTAGATCCAGATAGCTGGTAGGATCCATACTATTTTCACTCCGCTTGAAAATACATGTTAATAACTGGAATTCTTCGAGCTGATTGGATAAAAATTGGGAGAAGTGTACTACAAAAGTTGTCTAGCATGGTAAGGGATATCAATCATTGTATATATAATAAAGATCATTAATTTAGGCCATACCAAATGATTTTTTAGATTCTCATCCCCACCCACCCCTATGAAATATAAGCAAATAAAAAAATTGCGGTGGAAGGATCCACCCCAATTTTTTATTTGCTTATAAAAGAAAAAATGTTTGAAAATGGCTGGACATTTTTGATGCAACTTTTCTTGCCAGCAATTTTGCAAAAAAAAAAGGTTTTTATTTGAAAATAAAGTTTCAATTTATTAGAAGTTTATTTCATAACTGTTCTGTTCTTTAAAGCAGTCAGAAAAATAAAAAAAGAAAACCTCCCATCAGCCCTAACTTTTCTCAAAATTTGGATGAGAATCTAAAAATTTATTTGGTGTGGCCTTAAATAATCTTGTCAATATAAGCCTAATATATGCCCATTATCTTAAAAATTATTCCTACACTTTTTCATGGGGAAAAATTATGCCAAATATTGTTTACATCTTTAAGTACTGAATTTCTAAAATTCCAGTTAATAATCTACCCCTGAGGTTATAAAACTTTTTTCATCCTCAACTCAGCTGAGCACAAAATTTATCCTGCTCATAAATGTTAAAATTGAATTTTAACATTAATTAGCATGATCAATACAAGACCTGAGAGACTTGAAGCAAGAAAAATCTGTGTTTTGCGACATTTAGTTTTTAAGAGCAGTTGAAATTTCGTACTTAATTGAGTTGAGCATGAAAAAAGTTTTATAACCTCGGGGCCTGGACTAATCCATCTAAATGGATAATGAATGAATTAAGAGTGTAAACAAATTGTCTCCAATCAAACTGCTCCTCTAGTGATAGAATGGCAAATATTGAAGTCAAGAACATAATCAGACTGATCTGATCTTGCCCTGAGGTTTTTAGACTTTTTCCATGCTCAACTCGACTGAGCATGTAGTTTATCATGCTCATGAATGTTACAATACCATTTTTTTATAAGCATGATAAATACAACATCTGAGAGTTTGAAAGCAAGGAAAGTCTTTAATTGTCAGCATTTTAGTTTTTATAAGCAGTTGAAATTTCATGCTCGCTTGAGTTGAGCATGAAAAAGTTGTATGACCTGGGGGCCTGATCTGGGCTCATAGTATTTTATCAGGGCTATTCAAGGTGCACACAAGCTTGAAAACTACTTGAATTTGGAGGACTGTCTTGAAAAGTCTTTGAAAATGAAATGAAAGTGCTTGAAAATAATCCTTATGTTTTGAAAAAGGTTTAAAAATCAAAAATAATTTTATAAAACTCCTCCAAGCATATGCTACACCAAAAATAGGCAAAACAAATCCATATTAGTTTATAAGCACTACGGCAATCAGCTAGCGTTAACGACACTTTTCAGTATTTTTCATCAAACAGCATTATCCTTGAATAGTTATTGAAGGGTTCTTGAATTTTACGCAACCTTACATGTATGAACCTAGCTATCTCTGTCTGGAGTTTTGGGGTAAATATTGTATGGTTTGTTAATAAGAGCTTTAATTTTTCTAAATGATATTTTGATTTTGCTTTAAGAATAAATCACAAAATTAAAAGGAAAATGTACTCCCATCAGAAGTCTCCTACTTGAGCACCAAAATATTGAAATTTTGATCATTTATTGGGTGAAGTTTCAGGATTCTTCCTTAATTTAGGATTTTGAGGCTAACTTTCCATAGAAAAGTCAGCCTCAAAACACTGGATTATGCAGATTGTAATAGCAATTTATAGCTTCTCTGTTTTATTTTTGGTTTAGCTACAACCAATTCACCCTTCTGAAAACCACCCATAATTTAACTCTCCATCTGCTAGTGTCATCTGCTGATAACCTTTGCAAGCAGTTTGAATCAAGGTCAGGGCAAATGTAAGGCCTGATCCGGATGCAAACTGTTTGACACTCTGATTGTATTCCTGAAAGAATTTTTCAAAAAAACTGATTCTGGAAAAAAAACAGTAAATTACAAAAAAAGCATGAAAAATTACTCAGCATGTAAAGAGTTGCATCCACTAACTGTAAGGTAAACCTCATATCAATTGTGGGAGATTGAACACATTGGATTTTGTTTGTGGGACTTTTACATGCTAAGTCGTTGATGCACTGGTCAGTTAAACACTATCAGGTGACTTTTAATCCTTTACCTCATAGTGACGACTTTTGACACCTTTGCAAAAAGAGCATAACCAGATCAGGCAGCTCTTGTAAGAGCTGCCTGATCAGGGTCTACTCTGTTTGCTTATGTAAACATGACCCTACACTAGTGGACCTGACAAGTAATTTCTTTCTTCTGTGTACAAATGTCAAAGTTTGCTTATATAATTATTCACACAGGGTGGAGCTTACCAGTCAAACTTGAAATTACAAATATTTTGTAGGCAAACTAAACCCCTAAAGCAAACAAGTCATTTTTGTTCATTGTATGATTGTTATTTATATAATTACACTATTTCCTATGTGATTTTATGCATTTAATATAAATTATTTTGATATGTGTATATGTATATCAAGTATCAAGTGTTGTGTAATACAAAAGACAAAAAAATACTCCATTATGATTAGAATAAATTGAAGTCAGAATTATAACCACTTTAATTTTTCATTACAGTCAGACTTACAAAGTTAGCAATAGAAGAAAGTGTCAAAATCTGTAAAACAACAATATAACTGCAGATTGAGCTTTGATGACTCAAAAGTAATTGAAAAAAATCCAGTGATTTGTTTGTGTTGATGCTTAATGTTTCAGTCATGTAGGGACTATGTCCTGTCTGCCTGGATTAAACGAGGGTATTGTGTCTTGCTCAAGGACACAACTCTGTGCCTCCAGTGAGTCTTAAACTAGTGACCCCTTGACCTCAAGTTTAACACTCTACCACTAAGCAACTGCACTTCTCAAAATCCAGTGATAGAAATAGTATTTTGAATTCTGTATAAATCTCAGTAACTGTAAAACACTTATATTGTGCTTGTATTTTTTTGATTGGCGCAACTATGGCGGAGAGGCATAGCCCAGTCGGTAACATGCCTGGCAACAGATGCGAGTCTGACTGCAGAACCAGGGGTCGCGAGTTCGATCCCAGCCCGGTCCCATAATTTCTTGGAGATTGATCATGAAATAATTTCTAAGGTCATTCTCCTCCCTTCCACTGAATCATTCAAGAAGGGTTGTTGTCAGTTACAAGTGAAAGTATGTGCACGAAGTACTGGTTAACTGCTTGTTTAAGCTTGCCGAGGAAAAAGTGTGGTTAGGTGAACTGACCATCCCGCCATAACCATAGCTGTTGACTTGGGATGTAAAGCAACAAAACAAACAAACAAATGATTGGCGGTACAGACAAAGTATGCCAAAATATGACTGCGAAATACAGTTTCGAATTCAGGTACACAATAAGCAATAAATGGGCACACGGCCTTAATATGTTAGTTATAATCACTTGAATGGTGGAGTATGTTTCAAAGTAGAGGAAACCTAGTCTTAACAGGGGCTGCTATTAAAGGAAAGAATATGCTCCTCACAGGGAGCATATTCTTTCCTTTAAAAGTAGCCCTATGTGGAGCATATTCTTTCCTTTAAAAGTAGCCCCTATAAGAATAGAAATGTTTTTCAATATTTTGCCACATTCTGCTTTACGTTTTCTGCCGTGCTGATGCTAACTTTAAAGGACATTAAATTGAGAAACCGCCAAAATAAGCTATGCCAATAATATCAGCTTTTTTAAGTCGCAAAATTTTAATGCCACGAATATTGTAGTTTACAGTATGTTGTTAATGTTTAAAGTTAGTGCAACCTTTCAGCGCTATCGTGTTTTCACCACTTTGACCCATATAAAAGTAAGAAAGAAGGCAAAGATCAGGAATCTTTAACAAACTCACAATTAGACATCACTAACAAGAGCAAAGAGGTCAGCCCTTTCCTAGCTGGTGACGACAAGGCACAAATAAACAGACGCACACAAAGGCATAACAAACACAAGACAGAAAAAAACCCCATAAAATCTAAAAAAGAAGTACCACTTTGGAACGGTCAGTAAAATATTTTACTGGAGGGCTTAAACCGGTTTCATGGCACCAACCTCACCCTTAATTCAGATGTGGATCAAGACACATAGATATTTGGTTTGCATGAAAGACCCCTAGCTTATCAATGCATCATCTCCCAGAACAAAATCAAGATATAAAAAGGAGATAAAGCAAAGGTATTCATTGATTAAAGATGATATGGGTTATTGGTTTGTACATTCTTGAAACAACAACAGTGAACTGTCAGTGAAGGGAAATGTCAGAGGGAGTTCCAAACTCTCAACAGTTCATTGTGGACACTTTACCCTTAATGCCCCAAACGCAACAAAAGTTGTCTGCTTTTCTCGTCTGCTGAAATGTTTATGAAGCCTCTATGGCAAACAGTGTGGACCCATATCAGAGTGCTCCTATAGGAGCAGTCTGTTCTGGATCCACGCCGTTTGCTTTTATACTTAATTCATCAGAAATGTTAGGCAATTATTTGCAGCAGAAGTCATTTTCAGATGCATTTTTTTTTCTTGGCACTATAAGAGTTAATCTGGAAAAAAGCAATGTCTTCTTACCTGTCTCCATCCTGCATGTGAAATGTAACATTGCCTCTAAAGTACGTAGTCAGGCAGGGGTGTGGAAATAGCAAAACGTTGATACTTTCCCAAGGACAAGTTAACTGCCATGAGGTACATGTCCAATATTTTTACATGTCCCAAAGAACAGATACTGCAAAAAGAACTTGGCTAAGCCCTCAATGTGCTTTAACAATATGAAACAGTAAAAGCAGTGTAGATTTAGATCAGCTGGCTTCCAGGGAGCGCAGTGGCTCAGTGATAGTGCTTGACTCGAGACCAAATGGCCGTGGGTTCGAACCTCACCAGCATCACTGCGTTGTGTCCTTGAGCAAGACACATTAATCCTTGCTTAGTACTGGTTCAACCCTGGAAGACTTGTCCCAATATATAAAAAGACGTAAAGAATCAAATCAAATCAGCTGGCTTCCACTGTTTTCCACATTACATGAGTTCATAATATATGAAATACAGAATTGTGATTACGTTCTTAAACTTGTCCCAGGACAAATAATAGAAATTTCTAACTTGCCCTGAATGAAATGAGACCAGGTCGAACAAGTCAGGCATGGTATTTGCACACCCCTGGAGTCAGAAATCTGGTTACATAATGTATGCAGGGTTCCCACGCGCACTGGAAAATCACAAAAAAAAGTTCCATGCATGGAAAAATCATGGAATTTGAAAAAAAACTGAAAAATCATGGAATTTTGTGAAATAATTTGTGTATTTGACTGCTTGTTTTCTGGCTACTGGTGATTTAAGTTTTTATTATTGTTTCATATGCATGTTTGGTCCACAACAAGGCCTGCACTTGTTGTGCCTGATATTTTATAGTAAGATACATGTAGCCTTAAAAATGTATGCAATTTAGGCATGTCTGATGTATTCGTTTCGTATATAAGGTCTAACCAAAAGATATTCATAGTGTAAAAGCCACATTGATTCTTTTGACCTATCAGATTCTTAATTTGCAGGGTGAATCATATATAACAGGCATTCAAGCGGGCCCTACAATTCATACTTTTTTGTTCTCCTACTTTTCCCTACATTTTCATGAAAATGCCTTACTGTTTTCCTCTTTAATTGCACGCAGGTGGGTCGGACTTCAGACTCTATGATGGTTCCGACTTAAAGACTTATCTATTGATGAGATTGTAGATGCTTAGGTTGTTGTCAGGCCCACCAGGGTTTACCTGTTGAATTTCTTTTGCTCCGGTATTCAGTTTTATGTACTGTTGAGTCCCTATCTTTGCTTTTTCTTCTTTTTTATCTTTGCTTTATCTTCTTTTTATATCTTGATTTATATGTTCTAGGAGATGATGCATGGATAAGTTAGGGGTCTCTCATGCAAACCAAAATCTATGTGTCTTGATCCACATCTGAACTAAGGGTGAGGTTGGCAGTTTAAGCCCTCCAGTAAAATAGTTTTACTGACCGTTTCAAGGCGGTACTTCTTTTGTGGATCATTTGTGTTATTTATATCTTGTGATTGTCATGCTTTTGCGTCTGTTCATTGCTGCCTTGTGGTCACCTGCTGGGAAAGGACTGACCTCTTGGCTCTTGTTTGTGATGTTTATTGTGGTTTTACTTTCCCATGTGGTATCCTGGGTCAGGTGTGGTACTTGATTGTATCAATTCCTGATCTTTGCTGTCTTTCTTACTTTTACTATCCTAACTTTCTCACTTAAAATGTCATTTATGCAATAAAATCATCAAAAACAATTTCCCCGCTTGCTTGGCTCACTCGGATTTCTCAGTAATTGAACTTTTTTTGGGGGGGTAAATGACCACTCAATTTCTCACTTTGAAGTTTTTAGCTGCAAAAGTCATTCTGTTTTTGGATTATTTTATTGTCACCACTTTTATCCTGCTTATTTTGATATATACAGTCAGACACAAGTTAAGCATCGCCTCAATAGTTTCCTAGAAAACAAAGGAAGTTTTCCAGTCATGAATATTTTCTTGATTTATTTATTGAAAAAGATAAAGTGGTGACTATTTACAGCAAATTTCGATTCAATTATCACAAAGGTAAATAACCAGACATGGTAAATGCACACTTACCCCTAAAAATGTCCCTATTCTCTAGCCCATTATGATATTTTCAAAACAATTAGACATGTAAAGCGTTAGTGTCACATTGTTACAAGATCAAAGACAAATTCTGTCTGAAAATTTCAGATTCATATCTCTAAAAGAATAAAAGTCATGGATGTGTAAAGAATGGCTTGTTATATAGTGATAAATTTGAATGCAAAAATCATAAACACGCAATTAACTTTCACTATGATCCTCTTTAACTGACATGAAACCTAGAGTTTGACAGAATCAGTTTGACACTATTTTTAGAAAATAAGTCTAGATTACTTCTGCGTTTACTTGAATTCAAAGTAAGCATTTTGGGTTAAGCTGTGGCACTTTTTAAGGGTACACCCCTAAAATATGGGTAGGTGTATACAGGACACCGTAGAAATTCAGCAAAATGACCGAATGGTATTCTGATATGTTCAGCAGACCACAGGAAGACAGGGGTGGCATATTATTACAAACTGGTTGTTCTTCTGAAGAAATTTGTACCCGAAAAACGTCTCTGAAATAATGTACCGGTGATGCTTAACTTATGTCTGAGTGTATATTATCATTAGTTTAATGACTCATTGTTATGAATTATTGGTTTGAAAAAGCCCTACTTTCCCTACATTTTACATTGGATAATCCCTACTTTTTCAAAAAAAATATCCTAACTTTTTCCCTACTTTTTTGTGGAAGGGCACTTGAAAGTCTGAATAAAAGTTATTCAAAATATATCATCATAAAACTTTTGGAGCCATTTCAATTCAATCATCCAGGTAGTATGGTGTTCCTGATTTTAAAATTGGCCATATAAGTGACCTTTTCGGCTAGTTTTTTGGAAAAAGATATAGAATGATGAATTATTGAAAGAAATATTGAAAGAAATATTGAAAAAATATAAGAAAGACATGTTCTAATAACAGTTAGTCACAATTATGCTCAATGTGGTAAAGAATACTGAGGATGCTGCGAAGAGGGGAGGTTGGATGCTGCGCGTTACATGATCATGGAAATTACATTGTTGATCATGGAAAAATCATGGAAAAATCATGGAATTTTGTTTTTGAATTTCTGTGGGAACCCTGTGTATGGGACGGATGGTATAGGTATCAAAAGAACTTACAACACAAGTTGTAAAAATATAAATTTTATTGTTCTACAAAACAAAACAATTCTTGACGCCAAATTGTTCAATATATTAAATAAACATACATAATTGCACTTATAAATTCACACACCGGGTAGGCGGCAATCGAAAACGTTAATACTAGCGACGAATGTAGATAGAAAATTGTTAGAAACAGAGTTTTCGATTGCCATTTGTCGCCAGATCGAAAACACCGTTTCTATCTTTTTTTGATCTGCGTTTGTTTATTGTTAAGAGCATTTTTGATTGCCGCCTACCCGGTGTGGTTCACATACTAATAGAACAACACATTGACAACAAAACTGAGCCAGATCATGAGATGTATGGACCTCGTGAGAAAACCAACTAGGTAAGAAAAAATAGCATGCTCAGCTACAGAGACTAGCTAGCATATTGAAATTTTGCATGTAGCAAGTTGAGCTAATATACTTTCTAGAAAATGAATAACAAAGGCGCCAATCAGACTGTATGGATACACAGGTTGGTCTGTGCCTTTGTTCGTATGCAACAATGGAGGATTTTCTCACAACAACACCAATATCATATAACGAGGGAAGGCTCGCACTAACCTGTATATCGATACATTCTAGCCAGACCTGTCAATGTTTGCACTTACTATGTTAAGACCGAAAATAGATATCTAGTTCAATTAAATATGCTTGGTAACCATTGCATAATAATGGATTCTTCCTTCAGGTTTTATACAATAAATTTGGTATGATCCTTTGTACACATATAGGGGTGATGGGTTATATATTCAAAACAATATTGTATTTTGTTGTCTGATAAACTGTTTTCAGTTGAAACAAGAGAATAGACTGTTATCAGTGAAGACAGGAGATTAAACTCCTCTCAGTTGAGAGAATAGATTGCTTATAGTTACCTAGACTGTTTTCAGTTGCGACAAGAGAATAGATGTTTTTAGTCAAGAAAAGAAAACACGACTGTTTGTAGTTGAGACGAGAATAGACTGTTTTCAGTTGAGACAAGAGAATAGACTGTTTTCAGTCAAGGCAAGAGAATAGACTGTTTTCAGTTGAGACAATGGAATAGACTGTTTTCAGTTGAGACAATGGAATAGACTGTTTTCAGTTAAGACAAAAGAATAGATTGTTTTTAGTAAAGACAAAAGAATATGATTATTTTCAGATGAGACAAGAGAATACATCATTTTCAGTTTAGACAAGAGAATAGACTATTTTCCGTTCAGACAAGAGAATAGACCATTTTAACTTGAGATAAGAGAATAAAATGTTTTCAGCTGAGCCAAGAGAATAGACTGTTTTCACTGAGACAAGAGAATTCACGGTTTTCAGTTGAGACAAGAGAACACACTGTTTTCAGTTGAGACAAGAGGCTACACCATTTTCAATTAGAATACACCGTTACAATTGAGACAAGAGAATACACTATTTTCAGTCGAGACAAGAGAAAAGACTGTTTTCAGACAAGAAAAGAGAATAGACTGTTTTCAGATGAGACCAGATAATAGACTATTTTCAGTCGAGACAAGAATATAGACTTTTCATTTCCTAAAATTGTTGTGCAAGAAAACAATTGTCATTATCATTTCATCAAGCAAAGTTATAACTGATGAATGTGTATAGATAAAAATTGTCACAATCAGTTAATCAAGCAAAGTGATTACTGATAAATGTGCATAGATAGAAATTGACTGAATCATTTTATCATGCAAAGTTATTACTGATAAATGTGTATAGATAAAAATTGTCAGAATCGTTTTATCAAGCAAAGTTATTACTGATAACTGTTCATATGCTCATATCAAATGAAAACACACCACCTTCAAAAATCTTTTTAACCACATAACATTTTAATTTTGCAATTGCCACTTATTGTACTGTAGCAATTAAGTTACTGATAGATCTTTAAAACAGAATGATAACTAATGATCCATGCTGGAAGCTTTTAACAAAACAACCATCAAAACTTAGTCACACAGCCAGCCATTGAATGTGTCAGAATTTTCCAAAGCTTTAATATGGCATTTTTCTTTGCATAAACTGCAAAGAATCCCTAAATTGATAGCCTGGAATATTCATCTTGCACTGAAACATCACAAGGTTAACGTCACTGGCGTAATTTTGACTAGCCGTAAAATTGAGACATACAAGGAATCCTTCTTTTACTGATGCAAAATTACGACAATGTTATAGCAAGAAGATTTCTTGCTCTTGTAGCGATTCGTTACATCGATGGAGAATAGGTATCAACGTTGTTGTTTTTTTAAATGTCAATCTCTTAAAGCTTGTATACACAAAACTAAGAGTATAGGTGTTGAACTTAATGTTAGATAATACCCACACCAGCAGATGAACACAAATTTTAGAATATTTAAAGTGCTAGCATTGCGAACAAATGGCTGGCAAAGTGTTCAAAGATGGGGTCAATGATACAACATCAATTTTTTAGAGGATTTTGATGACGTTTAGCACGTGTGTGGGTTTTTATGATGAAAATCAGCATTGTGTAGAACACTAGGACTAGAAACCACAATTTAAAATTTTACATCGACTTTTGACGGACCACGCCATATTTAAGCTTACATAGTGCCATTGTTTACGTTAGTCTAGTGTTAGGTATTGCCTCACAACTCCCAAATTGTGGAGAAATGACTGTGGATCTACTGACAAACAAAAGCATTTAGTTGAGATTTTAGGGTCTTTTTGTATACGTCCAAAATGGGATTAAGGCAATTTCGAGGCTGACGTGACGTCATGTGTTAATGGAGCCACTGGAATTGAAATTTTTGTGCGAAACCATTGCATTTGTCCTAAGTAATAAAAATAAATAACACAATTTTGCACAGCTTTTGATCGGCCACAACTATACGCATCTGAAGAGTGGTGCATTTTCATTGGACATGAGTAAAGATGAAAATTGTCTGAATCAGCTTATCAATTAAAGGGGACAGCCATTCTATGATAAGTATGTTTTATCAGAAAGAGCTCTATGAACCATGAATTTTGATACAAGTATCATCAAAATCGGTTGAAATATGGGGAAGTTATGGGCATTTAAAGAATTCAATATGGCCAACATTTAGCCGCCTTTTGGAATATTTAATTAGTTTTTAGATTTTTTTTTCAACTGCTTAATCTTAAGTTATCAATCCTATCACAGCATCTGTGTTTCAGCAGATATGCAGCTTTATACATATGGAAAATAATGTATTTATGATAATTGCAAGCAATCCATTGGTTTGTCTTTTATTTTGATTGCGCATATTTAATTAGGCTGTGTGACGTCAATAAGCCTACAATATGGCCGCTTTCATAACCGCCCATTTGCAAATATTCAAACACCCACAACTTTTACCTTTTTCAACCGATTTAGTTGAAACTTGTATCAAAATTTATGGTTTATTAAGATCTTTCATATAAAACATAGTTATAATCAGGGTTGCCGTCGCCTTTAAAGTTTTTACTAATAAATGTGTATAGATAAAAATTGACTGAAACATTTTATCAAGCAAAGTTATAACTGATAAATGTGTATAGATAAAATTATCTTAATCATTTTATCAAGCAGTTATTACTGATAAAAACGTTTTTCTTTCACATTCTCTTAAAGCTATATACCAAATACTGTTTAATTAGATGGATTCTCTGAACCCAGGAACATGCCAAGAGAATATAGTGGTCTCTATTTTTAGAATGGCGGTCTGGAACTTGTGAACTTTTTTTTGCTGTGTAGAGGTTTGCTCTTGACATCAGTGTCTGTAGAGATACTACCGGTATTTACAATATCACAGACTTTCATTCATCCTCACAAATCAACAATAAATTACAACTAACAAAAACAATATTACATTATTGGGCGTCACAGCGAGAAAACCTGTCTTTGGGGGTTTGCGAACAACACAGGCGCAGACCAGCCTGTGCTTCCGTGCAGACTGATCAGCACCTTTGTTATTCGCTTTGTGGAAAGTATAATATCTAATCTTGCTACAAGCAAAATTTCAATTTTCTAGTTAGTTTCTGTAGCTGAGGAGACTGGTTTGAGTCTTGCTTTGTCAGAAACCCCGAAGACCTGTTTTGTTGTGACGAGGCCCATATGAGCCATTACATAAAATGAGTGTGCACCAAGTGAAGACTCACATCAGCCTGGCATCAGCTCAGTCTGATCAGCCCTTGATGTCTGCATTGACAAAGCGTGAATCCATAATTCCCCAAAGAGCGCACAGCGAAGACTGATCAGACTTTGGGCACACTCATTTTGTTGTTTTTGTCGTGTCTTGTCATAGCTCAATTGTCACCAACCAATTCCCAGATGATGGCACACTGTTTTCTGGTCCACTGAATTACGGAAAACACAATCATCTGGCATAAACTGTTATGTGACCAAAGGCATATTCCATGAATTTGTTTGTTTGCTTAATTTGATTCTTTACGTCCCATCAACAATCTTACAGTTAAACAGGGATGGGTCTTCCTGGGTTGAACCAGTACTAAGCTAGGATATATGTGTCTTGCTAAAAGACCACAAAGCTGTGACGCGGGTGAGACTCGAACGTGCGGCATCCTGGTCTCGAGTCAAGCACTCTACCACTGAGCCACTGGCCTCCCACATAATCCATGAAAATCTTTATAAAGTACAGTGCAGTCCCTTTATAACACATCTTGTTATTACATGGATCTGTAGGGATTTGTATTACTCTTTGACTGCTGGGTGATTCTGCATGCTCTTTTGTCGTCTGCTGTTTTTTTTTCAAATCCAACGTTTTTGAAAAACTCTTTCAGTAATACCATCAGAGTGTCAAACAGTTTGGATCCAGATCATGCCAAACGATTTGTGGGGCCTGATTTTGTCGGGCCTGATCTGGGTCTAAACTGTTTGCCAGGTTATCAGCAGACAACACTAGTAGGCAAAGAGTTAATAGTACATGAGATAATGGTACTTATAGCATAAAGTCCCTATAAACCCTTAAAGCGCCAATCACAACAAAAGTCGTCTGCTTTTGTTGGCTGCTGAAATGATTTAGAAGCCTTTCAAACAAACAGTGTATACTCTGATCAGACTGTTCATAGGATCAGACTGCTATAGGAGCAGTGTTATCTTGGACCACACTGTTTGCTTCTATACTTAAATTAGTCAGTGATGTTAGGCAATTATTTGCAGCAGACGACTTCAGCAGATGTCATTTTTCAGATGCATTTTTCTTGGTGCTTTAAGGGTTAAAACGTGCATACTTAGCTATCCAAAGGGATGATGGGTCTAATATTTAGTCTGAGCCTTCTATAAGCTCATACGTTGCCTTTGTAGCAGTCAAGGCTCTGATGAGACTTCATGTTTTGACAGGCTCATGTAAACCTGCAATTGCTTGCCTGAGGTCCTGGATGGGGTTTATCAGTCATGTTTTATATTGATTAGTGATTTTTAGCCCCCAAAAAATGTTTAGCGATTTCTGTGTCTAAATTTTAACGATTTTCTAGCTAAATTAAAATGAGTATCAAACGAAAAGATGTGATTTCCAATTTAACACATTCTAAAATTAATGTACGAGTAGCGCTTTTGTATATGTAAATTTGATTTACTGATTAACAGTTGACTTTTATTAATTAGCAAATATTTGATCATAAGTGATTAAGTTGCCAAAATTTTAACGATTAGTGATTCCAGAACCCCCCATCCAGGCCCTCTTGCCTATGCAATTAAAGTACCAAAATGTCTTGCGATGACATCAATTTTCTGTAATGTGCTTTTGGACCCATTTATATTATTATGTTATATATCTAGTTATTTCATATTGACCCAGTTAAATGTCTGGAGTAAGCTGTTTTAGCTTGAAGCCAAAGACCTTGGGTCAATACAGCTGACCTTGGATCTGAAACTGGGCAAGTACAAAATCACTTGATTTTTAACTAAATAATATTAGTTTGTAGACAGTGACATGCTGTTAAATAAAAAAATATATTTGTATTTACAAAATAACTTTTCTATGTGACATTGCTCAATGAAGGTCACAATGCATCCTCAAAATCTGATCAGTTCCTATGTTCTAAATTATACAGCACCTTGAAATAGGCAATATAGTAAATGTGTTTGGCAAATGTTTATTTTGGCATTTACCTGTATAGTAAATAAATGACATACCAAAATTCAACCTAATAAGCTTACATGTACAGAGTACTGTAAATTCGGAGATTTTCGTGGGGGTTTTATTTTCGTGAAACTTCGCATAAAATCCTCGTGAAATGACTCTGTGGCTTACTGATATACGTAAATCATGCCCTAGTTGAGAATTTTTAGCATCACAAATATGTCTTTTAATGCTATTTGCAAAAATAAAATTCTTGCAAAAATTTCGGGATTTATAGTACTTTATGGATAGCATTTTTTCAGTCAATCTAATGGTGCAATTTCCTAATTTAAACGTCTGGGAGTGAAATAACATCATTCATTACAATCAATAAACCACTAGTGGTTTACCAATTTTGGTAACATTAGGAATTGACGTCCATAACAACGTTGCATACATAATGACAAAATCTTAACTATTTTACGCCAGAAATGAGATTTCAGAGTAATCATACTGTCATATGATAAATAGAACCTAACATTAAAGTTTGTTCTCTGGTATTATTGAATTTATTAAACATGTGAAAAAGTGATTAAATGTTTGGCAAGCCTCACATTTTATTGCGTTCCCTCAACTGGTTTTATAAATTGAGCACTCATGTAAGATCTTCTATGCAAATTAGGCAGATGAAAAAACAGTGTGGGTGAAACAAGCTGATCTGGATTCTACACCATTTTCTTTCACGTATTTTTAAAGTTATATGCTTGCTTTTTCTGAATATGGTATATCAATTTACCCCCCCCCCCCCAATATATATTATATGGACAATAAATGAATGCATGGCATAAGTAAATAATACATTAACGATTTGTCATGACTGATTTAAAAATGGATTATGACGCAAGGCAAATATGAAATTGAAAGACAGTACATAGAGTTGTTCTTTGGTTTGGTATTTGATAGTCAGTTATTTATAGAATGCTGGGAAGTTCTTTGGAGTCAGTTATTTATTGAAAGAATAGTTGTACCTCTGAGTAAACATATATAGTCTTGCTGTTAGCTGGTTTCTTGAGATAAATTTTCCTCCTTAGTGTTTCTTTTGGCTTAGTTAATATACTGTCAAATATGTATTTTCTTTCACATGCTAAGTATGCGCAGATCCAGAAAGTTTTGTGCAGATTACACCTAAAGGTTTGCCATAGTTTATTAGGATCTAAATACAGTCATAGAACCCATCACTTTCCTTTCCAAGAATTGATGATGTGATTGACTCTGTGGGGGAAAACAAACAAAAGATTTTCAGTGTTAGACTTGATTGCTGGCTTTTATCAAATACCTCTTGATGAAGAGACTAAGCATAAAACCACATTTGTTACCTATTATTGGTATATCTCTTTCTAATGACTGCCCTTTGGCTTATGTAATGCACCTGTAGCTTTTCAATGTGGGATGGCCCAGGTCCTACTAGGAATTAATTTCAAGTATGCTTTAGTCTATATTGCTGATAATTTGATACATTCTGCAAATTTTGATGAATATCTGGTGCACCTAAAGAACGTTTTTGATAGGCTTAATGAGGAAAAATAAAAAAAATTAGAGCCAAAAAAGTCTAAGTTCGCTGCTAAATCTGTTGAATATTTTGGGCACTTTTTTTGGCTATTGGCTTTTAAGTTTACACTAATAAAATAGAATCCATTCAAAACTTTGCTATACTTAAAACAAGAAAACACAACAAAACATTCCTTGGGTTAACAAGTTATTACAGGCGGGTTGTAATCGATTAAGCAAAAATTACAGCACCGCTGAATATGCATTATATAATAGTCAAAAGTTCTTACAGGCCAAGTGTGTTTATACCGATTTTCTGAAAAGCTGTAAGCATCAATTCATTAGCACTACCCAAATAGGCCAGCCTATCAGTAAACAATACCAGAAAACGGCTAACCAAAATTCATTAAATTGTATCCAGGAGGCTTTGCCAATTACATGTTCCCTCAATTTCAAAATCCACAAGAATTAGCATTGGATGGTGGGGTAATTTTTGACGCTTTGGCCAATAGCGACGAGTCTCATGCAGATGAAATGTTCATTTCAGCACTTTAGTGTTCAATATAATCTTGGCTTATGAAATGAAAACGTTTTGCGTGTGAAATGGGGTTATTTCAAAAAGTCATGACTCACAAATTTTGCCAAAATTTGAATATTGAAAATGAGGGTCCCACTATTCACATTGGCATCCTGCTTGAACTGTTGAACATTTTGTCAGTATCGGCACTGTCTGGGGTACATAGCACGACTTGCTATTTCAAGATGCAAAAGAGTAGTCATGTCAATTGACATTTTGAAGAAAATTAATAAAATGCAGGTGATTGGTTAGAACTTTTGGCTAGTATAGAAAAGATGTGGACTTTTTATAGACAAATGATTGCCAACTGATTTCTGCGCTTAATCTTGCATTTGCTTACACCAACAAACCTTTCTTCTTGTCTGTTGATGCTTCAAGTAGTGTATTAGGATTTATTTTAGAACAACATGACAACCCAAATCGTGACATAGTGATCAGTGATGAGGGTTGGGCCTTAAAGGGTATACTAAGCTGAAATTGATTGTATGTGAACATGAATTTCTAGCCTTTGTGGAAGCTATTATTTAAGCAGTTACAGCCATTTCTGGCCAATAGCCACTTCACAGAATATTCTGATAACATTGCTTTTTAAATGGCTTCAAAAGATCTGAGATCAAAATGGCCAGTTGGGCTGACTGTCTTATTAAATGCAGGGGTGCAATTTCATCATTGTCCATAAAGCAGCCATCAGAAATCAGGAACACTGATGCTCTCAGTAGAAGGCTGTATGATGTATGATGACCGAACCAACCTCTCTTGAGATTTGGGGTCCAATTCTTATGACCAATATTTCTATGAAAACCTATAGCTTTGTGATTTTCCAGGGGAGTGGTCCGGTCCCCCCACCTCGATCCCCACATACTATTTCCACTGGAAATTATTCAAAAACTTACATGTCTGATTGGGGAGGGGGAGGTTAAATCCCAACCATGCTGAACCTGGATATATCCAGCTTTGAAACACGGTAGGCTCAGATCAGCTGGCTTCTCTCAGAAGCCAGCTGATCAGGGTCTACTCTGTTTGTAAATAATGCTTATAACTCCAATCATGTGGGTTAAATGCATAAAAAAGGGAGTAGTATAGTACACAGATCCCAACTGTACAAGTGTTTTTGCATTTTTAATGCACTTGTCATTCTTTTCTACATATATAACTTATAATTTATTCTATAAATAAAGCCACAAGACAATTAGAAATATTTGAATTGAGGGCTATGACCATACTAAATGAGCAGATGCAAAGATGCATTAAAGAAATGTTTAACTTCTTTCTCAGCCAAAACATTTTACTGTTGGTAGTCAAAATAACCTTTTCAGTTCTGTTTGAGTAACACAGTATAATATATGCTTTGATTGAGTAATTAAAATATAACACCCACAAGTTCGGCTTGTTCCGAGCTATAAATATAAAATAAGGACTTTAACCATTTTATAAGAGCAGAATTGTCAGGCTGTTATTTTCATTTGTGAACTGAACCATATTCTGTCTTTGTGCTGAAATGATTGGAGTTTTGATAGATTTGATTGAGAAATAAAGATATCTATGCTCAAAAGTATGGTGTTCAGAAGCTATGACTATATATGAAATATAGGCCTTAAATGTCGCCAGAAAACCTGTCTTTGGGAAGACTCATTCCAGTCTATGCAGCTACCAAGACTAGCTAGATAACTGAAATTTTGCCTTTAGCAAGGTTTGTTTTTTTTACCTATGGAGACAAGCAACAATGGCACTAACCAGACTGTGCATATGCACAGTCTGGTCAGTGCCTTTGTTTTTTGCATGCAACCAAATCAGGTTTTCTTGCCATAAGGCCCAAATGATGAGAACTATAACCAACTTAACCCTTGTCCTACTGAATGTGAATATATCCTCTATAGAAAACAGTGTAGATCCATATCAGCTGGCTCCAGACGAGGCCATCTGCTCAGGATCTGCACCCTTTTCCTCACAGCCATAGAATTCACTATAATAATTTAACCCATTACCTCATAGATATACCTTTTGAAACTTTTGCAAGCAGAGTAGATCCAGATCAGTATCAGGATCTACTCTGTTTGCTTTTGGAAATATGATTAGATATCATCCTACACTAGTGGACCTGGCAAGTAATTTCTTTGTTCTATGGACAATGTGAAAGTTTATGTAATGAATTATTCATAATAGGTGGAGTCTAGCATAACTGTTCATGAGAGAAGGGTTAAATTATGCAGATGAACTGGCTGGAAAACAGAAGTGAATGTGCTATTTTTATCTATTCAGCAGAAGAAGGGTTATAGCTATATTAGGGCTATAACCGACTCCAATTTGGTTCCCCATTTGGGGTGGCCGGCGTAGTCACTGGTGTGTTGCCCTCTGATAACATGGTCACTGCTGTGTGTATACTTTGGTTACTTTTAGAGTCTGTGAGAGCTGACAAGGTGAATGGTTTTGATGGTGGTGGAGTTGTGTCTTTATCATCCTCCGATGATGTCCCTTCCTCCTCACTAGGGGGCGTTTTATAAAATATTAATGCACAGAAGAAAAATAGTGCCGACAGGAATTTTCCAACTAAACTCACAGTCAGCAAGTTTTGACTCATATTTTGATTGTCGTAGAAGAAACAAGATCCTTGTTCGTTACATTTGGTCTGCCACAGTTTGCAAGTGATGTCGATCAGTTTGCCGAATAATATAGGCCCAGGAATTGAACCTGAAAAAAAGTGAGAGACTGTTAACTGTTAACATGTAAGTGCTGAATTTCGTATTGATCTAGACTAATCCATCCTTGTTATCAATAAATGATAAATTCAAGAAAGCAAACAAGTAGTCCGCTTAGCAGACTGATCACTAACCTTAGATGTTTGAAATGTGCATGTTTGAAATCTTTTATGTTATAAATAATGATAACGCTATTATTATAGTATGGTTCACATTTAACACTTGAATTATGGTTGCTACTGGAAAGAAATATTTGCTTCAGTCCCTAGAAGAGGACTTTAAGAAGAATGTTACCAATATTTAATCCTCCAAAAATTTGGACAAATGACAATTGTTAAAAATGAATAAACTTCAATAGTGTACTATTTAGTACCACTTCATACCATTTTGCCATTTAAACTAATTGGTCTGGTTATGTATAATTTACTCTATTTAAAATACCAATCTACCCTGAATTCTGTCTTTTCCTATCAGTGCCATAGGGATGGTCTGCAGTCTGTGATTGTGGCATTCTTGGTCATGACCCACTTGCTTTTTTTTTTATTTCAATTTGATGTGAAACGTTTTGGGCAATGCAAATGAATAGCAAATTGCTTCATTTTTAGTCCCTTTCTTTGTTTTATGATAGTAGAACAAATTTGATAACCATATTCAACAAAATAAGTGCGCATGCTGCTATACATTACATAAAAACCCTTAATTGGATGATCCAAGGACATAAGAGATAAATAGATAACCCCCCTTTTATTCATTTCTAAAAAATGTTGTTTATTTATATACTGGAAGTTACAACCTACACTTTCACAAGCTTGGAAAAATGTTGTAGCGCACATGGAGTTAACTCCCTAGTGCACTTTTGACCACTAGGTAGTGAACTTCTAGTTCACTTTGGTGTTTATTCCAAGAGTAAATGTGCACTAGGTGTAAGGTTTAGTCTTAACACACCTATAAGTGTACACTAGGTACTTTATGGGCTGTTTACTCTTGATATAGACTTCTGATTTCCAGTCCAATTCAGTAATACAGTGTGATTATTAGTATGGATTCATCAAGAGGTATTTGATGAAAGCCAGTCTTCAAGTCTAACACTATGATAATGCTATGGAAAAATAGATTCATCATGTAGGTGAAATACAGTGGATCCTGATCAGCTGGCTTCAGCTTGGATCTACACTGTTTTCAAATGAGAGTATAAAATTTCGAAAAAAGCTATGAGCACCATGTGCTTATTAAGTAGAATACAGAAAAAACTGTCTTAAATGGCCACTCAAAAATAGACAAAACAAAGATCTTAATGACAAATGGTAGCTTAATGAAGGTTGAAAGGATTGCAGAATGCTCCCATTAAAGCATTCTGCAATACTTTTTACCTGCATTAAGCAATAAATGGTCTTGAAAACCAATTTTTGGTCTTTTTGAGAATGGCCCTTTTACACAGGTTTTACTATACAGTAGTTTGTGAAGAAAAAAATGCGTATGCAACTGTTCAAGCTTAATGATATATTTATTTCTACAAAAGCAGAATCTAGGGTAAGGGTTTGCCTTGTAAAATATATTTAAGGCTATAGGTGATGTCCATCTACAATGGCAGGTCTTTTTTTCGTTTTGTTTGTGCTTTAATGTCCCAGTCAACAGCTATGGTCATGTTAAGATGGTCAGTTAATCTAACTACACTTTTTCCAGGTAAGCCTATAGCTGTAAACCAGTACTCATTGCACAAACCTTTCCTTGAAACTGACAACAGCCCTTCTTGAATCTGCGAAGGAGGAGAATGACGGTAGAAAATATTCCATAATAAATCTCCATGAGAATATGGAGCCAGTCTGGGATCAATTGGACTCGCTACTGATTGTGGTATGGGGTCTGGCCAATGGTGGTTCTTTTATTGTTTCTTAATTCTTTAGGCCAGAATACTAACTGTATATATCTCATCATTTTATTTTAAGTAAGAGCCAAGCATGAGAATATTGTAATTTGGTGGCAAAGCAGAAACTATAAATTGAACATACCTAAGCACCGGGCAATAATCCACTGGATACCAAGACCAAACGATCTCTGTTGGATTGGGATACATCTAAAATATACATATTATAGTTAAAGAAGTATAAATGTATGTTTATCTTAGAAAAATACCATAAAATGTTCTGTATAGAATTAATGCTCTTAAGAAATAACATGTTTAAGGAAAATGATTGTCTCCGAGACTACATGGAAATAATGAATTCATATCAAGCAATTTCAATATTTTATCACATGACAATACATCTTTGAGTGATATAACGCTATGAAATAAATTTGATAAAACACTAGTAGTTAACATATTTAGTAATGCTATTTATTTATCATATGATTTCGCGTCAGGGAGTGAAATAATGCCATGCAATAAAATCGATAAACCACCAGTGGTTTAAAGATTTTCGGGAAACATTATGAAATGACGCTTTTAACATCAAGCATATGGCAAAACCCTAACGTTTTTAATGCTAAAAATATGAATTTAAAATAATTTAATGTGATATGATACATAGAATCTAACATTCATGCACCTGTATTATTGAATTTATTCAACTTGTTGCGAAAAAGAGATAAAATGCTCGGCAAGCCTCTCATTATATCTCTCTTCCCCAACTCGTTTAATAAATTCAATATAACATGAGTACTCATGTAAGATCCTCTATATCTGCAACAAGAGGAGCACTCATGTAAGATCCTCTATATCTGCAACAAAGGGGAGCACTCGTGTAAGATCCTCTATGTAAGGATGGTCATAACAACGTGGAGAGAGTTGTATGATAAATTGAATCCAAATTCCAGCGTATTTTTGAATTTATTAAAATTGTTGAAAAAAGTGACAAAATGCTCTGCAAGCCTCATATTTGATCTCTTTTCACAGACTCATTTAGTAAATTAAATAATACATGAGCACTCATGTAAGATCCTCTATAAATATGCACCTTAGAGTTGCAGGCATAGTGACAATAGATTTATATGGAGCTTCAATTTAGCCAAGAAAGGCATTATGAGAGGCAGATATTTACAGCTACTCCCACATTCCTCTTGTGTTATACATATCATGATAGTTATATACAAACCTTAAAGTAGCAAATAATGCTGACATACTGGCAACAAATGTAAGAAGCATCAGTACAGCGAAGAAGGCATAAACAAAGGTAGGTATTCACACTTGCTCTCTCACTTCCCTTGTATAGCTTCATATAAATACATATCATTACAGGTATACAAACCTTAAAGTGGCAGATAATGCTCGCAAACTGGCAACAAATGTAAGGAGCATCAGTACAGCGAAGAAGGCATAAAGAGAGGTAGGTAATCACACTTGCTCTCACACTTCCCTTGTATGGCTTCATACTAATACATATCATTACAGGTATACAAACCTTAAAGTGGCAGATAATGCTCGCAAACTGGCAACAAATGTAAGAAGCATCAGTACAGCGAAGAAGGCATAAAGAGAGGTAGGTAATCACACTTGCTCTCACACTTCCCTTGTATGGCTTCATACTAATACATATCATTACAGGTATACAAACCTTAAAGTGGCAGATAATGCTCGCAAACTGGCAACAAATGTAAGAAGCATCAGTACAGCGAAGAAGGCATAAAGAGAGGTAGGTAATCACACTTGCTCTCACACTTCCCTTGTATAGCTTCATACTAATACATATCATTACAGTTATACAAACCTTAAAGTAGCAGATAATGCTGGCATACTGGCAACAAATGTAAGAAGCATCAGGAGAGCGAAGAAAGGCATAAACAAAGGTAGGTATTCACAATTGCTCTCACACTTCCCTTGTATGGCCTCATATGCAGGACTAGTTGTATTCCGGTTGTAAACCACACATGAGCAGTTGCCATATGTCTGAAAACATCATTCAAATGACTTAAATAGATACATTCGTTACAGGACTACACAAAAGCTATAGTGTTTATTGTAAATCTCTATATATGCATTTGCACAGGTCTTTATTCCTATTTCTCATAAACTACTGTGTGCAAAAATATCATTTTATCTAATAAGTTTATGAAAAGTTCAGAAATGTAAACTGTGAGAACAACACACTGTTATTATCATCCTCCATAACCCAGATGTGACCCATTATGTAACTTTTCATTTGTAACAATCATGACTGCAAAAGACGACAAATTTTGCAACATCTTTCTTAACTTTTGAAAGAAATAAGGTATGATATTTTGTGATAATCGTCTGCCAGCAGACGATTCTCATGAAATATCATGCCTTATTTGGTATTTTTGAAAAAGTGGCAAAATTTGCAATTGTCGTCTGCTGCAAATTATAGGTGGCCCCTTAAGGGTTAAAATAAAGGGTAGCTCTTTGGTAACCATATGCAAGGATGTGCTATTATATAATATTGTAATTTCGAAAACTTTGTGACTTAAAACTATGTCATACCTTTTCATCTCCGGCATGTTCTGTCTGACATCCTGCATAACAAGGTGAGTAATAAAGTATCCCATCAATCCCACAGATTGGGTTATACACATCCTGTGAGCACTGGCAGTCAATGTTACAACTATCCTCTAAGTCAGCACCAAAGAAACCAAAAGAACTGCAAGACAACAACCCTTTATAAACTAATCATGGAAGATTGGCCAGTTTTGCTTATTGTTTTACCCTCTGAAAATGATATATAGATTATTATTATAATTATTATTATTATTATTATTATTATTATTATTATTATTATCGTTATTTAATGGATTGATATTCCTTCTGGTTTGATACGAAAAACTTGAGATAGCCCATTTTCTATATCGAAGCGTCACAGCTTGTACTTTACAATTAAAATTGTATTTCTTTCACTGAAGATCATTTTTGTTGTAGCAAACACAGAAGACCTTGGTGAAATGATGAATGCTAATGCACTTGCTTTTGTAACGCAACGTCTGATTGGATAACTTCAAAAAATTGCCAGAGCAATGAGAAAAAAAAATTGCGACCGTATATCCAATATACAGTTGGAAACAGTTTGACGTCGCTAATAACGTCACATTTTGTTGGAGGATGTGTGGCTTTATGCTGCTTGCACAGTGACACTCTAATTTGAGACAAAACCGCAGAAGTGCATTAGAATGAGGATAACCATATTTAAACTTTTATTTGGGGAGGTATATTGTTGGATATATGTTCTGAAATCACGTTTTTATGACGACGCACGAGTGGAACCGTAAAACGTGATTTTGGAATGTATATCAGACCATATACCTCCCCAAATGAAAATTTGAAAACAGTTGTCCCTGATGATTATGCAGCATTTCATCTAAGTCTTCACTGTTTTCTAAAGTACATATTTCAAGGGTCATTAGTATACAAAGGTCTAACATGGACATGACTACACGATTAACATCTTTTCATGATTGGAAACGTGTATAATTTTGCTGTTGTTTGCTGATTTTTCTTCTTCAAGATTAACATTTTCAAAAAAACATGAACACAATCAGAGGGTTAGATTAGTATTGAAGGTCTGTCAGTCCTGATCTGGGTCAAAACCATTTGAAAAGGATATCAGCAGGGTGACATAAGGCACTGCTAGCCAAGAAAGAAAATAAAGATTCGAATTACATTGAAAGACAAATGCTATTGGTGCAGTTCAAAGTCCAAAGGGTATCATGATAATTTGAACTAAATTCATTGCTTTCATTCTTTCATGAAACTCATAAAAAGGCAACTTAATAATCTCTTATATCTATTTTTCTATAATCGAAATGCAATTATAGAATTTATTTATATATTATATACTTAATAGTTAAATATTTATAGTTTGATTATAAGAACACTTCATTTGGATTGCAAAATTGAACTCATTGTTTGAACTTTATTTTATGTGAACGTGAGCTTGGTAACTGTAAATAAAATTAATCTTTTATTGCTTTTGAGGTTTTGAATAGTTGAAAGGAATTAAAGATTCGTTATATTTTGTTATGTAAATGTAAAAAACTGTTCATGATTACAAGGTTATGGTTGTGCACAAAGACTTTGATTAACTCTTGTATAAAACATATCTCCACTTAGAATAAATTTTCCTGTTATTCTTATCAATTATATAGATAGGTATGCAATAGGGCATTTCAGGCACAATTTTTGGTGATTTGGTTAATGAAATTCAAAATGATTGGTATTTCTACTTGTCTTGTTAAAAAGTAAATTATGGCAACAGTCTAAAGGGTTGTTGGCCCAACTATTTTCACCATATATCTGGCAGTCCTAGCCTTGAATTTTTGTTTGATGCCTGGTGCTTATCTTTGGCTGGGTCCAACATGGCTCTGCAAGTTGTTTATTTAACTTAGTGATTTGTCTGTCTTTGGGTTTGAACCATTTTTCTATATATTATCATATTAGCTGATTTTTAAGTTTCTCTAGTATTATGTGCTTTAGGGTGGATAAATCATCAAAACACATCATGCAAGTCTAGGCCTCCTAAATAAACGAAGCTTATACAGGTGTGTAAATATACTGAGCAAAAGTGAAAACGCTACACTACAATATTTTATTTTTATGACAATGTATTATACAAAAAAGTATTTACTAAAACTTAATAATACTTTCCAGATTTTTGTTTGTTTGATTTGATCCTTTACGTCCCATCAACAATCTTTCAGTTATAAAGGGACGGGTCTTCCTTGGTCGAACCAGTAGTAAGCTTGGATTAATGTTCTTGCTCAGGGACACAACACAGTGACGCCGGTGATGCTCTAACCCGCCACCCCTCGGTCTCGAGTCAAGCACTCTACCACTGAGCCACTGCCCCCCTACTTTCCAGATATCCAGCAAACAATTTGTCAAAACTCCAAAAAATTGTCTCTTTTGATGTCTGAGCAATGTTATTTTTTCGTATTTTGAGCTTTATTTGCTAAATTTCGCAATTGCGCATGTGCCAAAAAGGATTGATTTGCTTTTCAAACAATCTATGTTGCATCAAAACACAAGAAATCTGACTTATCACTTGAAACAAGCTCAGAAATCAGTTTCTAATTTATCAATTTTGTAAATTATCTCCTTTTGCCAAAAATAATGGGGAAAATCAAATGTTTGGTCATGTACGATTTATCATGATTTTCAATAACTTTCTTTTGCCAAATCAGCTAGACCTATCAGTAGGGCTGGCACGATTAATCGAAATATTGGTTAATTGGTCAATATACAATAGAAAAACGATTATCGATATGAAATTTCAAAAATCTGTTACTATCAATGGATGTTCTGTTCAACTATTCAATTAAAATTCAAGCGTATTTGCCTCTTGTGATGTTTTGTTTAGACCGGGAGTGCATTGTTGTAAACAGTAGATGTGTATAAATTGCTGTAACAAAGTAATAAAAAATGTTGTACTCTGCAGGTTAACTCAACAACTGATGTAAGAAAAAGTTATACTTGGGCTTTTCTGTTTTAAAGTAGTACAAAATTATAAAATATTTGACAGATAAACAATCTTGTATGCAAGTTTTTTTTTCTTTGCTGTTAAATTTGTTTTTAGAAGTTTTCAATTTTGCCGACGTTTTATAGTGTCTTATTTTACACAAAGGTGTTGTGTCATGCATATTTGACTTCCTGTTGTATGCAACAACACTGGCTGACTGTGAGTTTAATTACCGACTTTGCCAATTAGCAATTCAATTTTCTTCCAACAGAGTGGATGACGACTTGTTTTGAGCAAAGGTGCCAACTTTTACTTGAAACCTATTGTCTTTTGAATGTATAACACGCACCACTTAGTGTTGCGTAGCGAAATGATGGCGAAATGAATGTCATTTACCATGCAAAAGTTGTCATAAACATTCCGAGACCTTCTTTTAAGTTTGAGCGATTACTAATCGGATATAAAATTGAAATTCAAGGACTGATTATTGATTAGCGTTTTGGCGTCGATTAGCCAGCCCTACCTGTCAGCACATTGTTCCTACCATTTCTCGACTAGTAATGTCCTCAGACTGAGATGCAACAACTCATTGGTTTTCCTATTGGGATTTCAGTGATAAAATTTTCAAACTTGGCAATTTGATGGAAATTCCACTCTTCAAAATTGACTTTCTAAACGATCAAAGCACATTTGTGACAAGTTCTTGGCATTTCTGGTTGTTGCATGTCCAGACTACCATTTTGTGCAATCTGACTTGGTTTGTTTTGGATTTCTGAAGGCCTAAACCGTGTGAGATTTCTGTTCAAATTTGTAACCTGAATTATTGGACCCCTGTTACATCTTTCCTTGTGACTACATCCATAAAGCTTTTATTGTTATGCATAGCCCAGTCTTTGAACATCTAGATATATTTTCATTTGCTTTACTGGCTTGCTTAAATTTGTAGATAAATGGCTAACAATTCAGGTGTAGCGTTTTCTTATTTGTTCAGTATAAAAAACAAGGATATCAATTCATGTATGTACCTATCGTCAGCTGAGCTTCCATACTCTAGGTTGACTCCAGCAAACGGATTGTTCTGACAGTGTACCAAGAAAACCAGCCCAAGAAATAGAACTGTTGATGTGAGACCAAGACACAGTCTAATGATACCCTTCACATGAAGGTCAAACTTCTTCACAAGATAGCCACCCAGAAAGGTGCCACCTCCACCAGCTGGTATAGCAGCATAGCCTATAAAAGAGAATAAACTGTTAAATATTCTGATATAGGAGCTGCAGTGGTGCAGTGCATAAACCATTCCCTTAGTACCCAGTTCACTTTTCGACTCCTCTAGTCTTGCAGAAGAGATTTTGGCCCATTGACCTTAACTGTTGGTGAGATGTTTAATACAAACCCGCACATTGACTTTCTGGTGGAATCATAAGAGAATCATTGCCTTTGTTTTTAAGGAAAATATGAGGGTCAGTCAAAAATTACTAAGCCCTATCAGGTATCTGCACATGACATGCAAAAAACCCACAAAAAACACACACAACCAGAATCAGCATTGAACTGATTGTAAATCTTCATTTATTAATCCTTATCACGCCACTTTGTTTTGACATGCAATGACATCTGCTGTTTGCATATGCTGCTTAAATCTAAGAGCACTTCAGACTACATTTTCCCCTGGCAGCAAAGACTATGAACCCGCACCAGACTGCCCCTAGGAGCAGTCTGATATGGGTTCATATTATTTGCAAAACAGATGAGAGAGCATGTAACAAAAATAGTGAATGGTGGAAAATTGGTATAGACTTAGGGAAAACACCATTACTGGTGGATCAATGATGGCGTGCTTTTCCAAGGGGGTCCAGACCCTCCATGTCCCCACCGCTAGATCCACCTATGTTTTGACCTTATAAATACACTATGCACGTTTAACATTTACACAATCTTATAAGCCTCTTCCTGCTTTTGAAAACATGTAGATTGAGATTGAGAAGGTCACCTGATCATGTTTCCCATTTATTGATCTACACAACAAAGTCAGTTTTATATATTGAAGTAACACAGTGACATACATGTATAATATAGGTCACTGAGTATCACACCATGATTGACTCAAAAAGTAAAACGACCTATGAGTACTTAGTGTACTATTTTAAAATAATATACGAGTAGTGGGATATTCTTATTTAGTTTGCAAAGATTCAGTATACGCAAAAACAATTTGCTGTGAAGTATATATGCAGTGAGAAAGGAATTGTTTAAATGATTATTCTCGTGATTATTACTCATTTAAAGTCAAACAAACTTACCAACATATTGGGCAGCAGTGGAGGCCTGCAGGGCAAACTGAGCTTCAATGAATTTGGGTGTAAATGTGGCAAATCCGCTCAGTATATTACCTGTAAACAGAAAGACAGACCATATTTGTAGTAATATTTGAGTAATAATAGGAGAGAATTCTGTCAGCAATAATTGTTCACTTTGTTAAGATCATTTCCCTTGTATCATCCAACCTTTGTGCTTGTCAATGACGGTACTTACTATTAGACATTTTTCAGTTACCGCGGACCTTAGGATTTATAAGTTGTAGCACACCTTAGACTTACGTTATTTAAGAGGGGCTATCTCAGCAGTGTAATTCAGAAACGTTTAACATCTTCATTAGTTATAACTTGCGACTCGGTTAATTTCTTGTTAGGAAATCATATGAACTGCTTTAATAAAGTCATCTTCAGCAAAATAATATTTTCTTTTAAAGTGCTGATGTATTGTAGTCGTGAAAATGTTGCATGCTTTTAATGTCGGCTGATTATATTAAAATGCACTCTGGACTAGTTTTATGATGGAAGTAAACATAATGAATCCAGAACAGACTGCAACTCATGCAACGGTTTAACTCTGTTAGAGAGAAAGATTTCAACCTCCACTTCTGCACTAGAAACCGAGATAATATTCAACTTACTGAGTCTGACTGCAGAAATAACAGAGAATCATTTTCATTTGCACACTCTTATTCGGATGCTTGATTGGACCTTTCGTGCAAGAGGACTCATTTTGGAATTTTAGTCCGATTGAAGCAGAAATTTATATGGAGCATTCTGATATACATAGGCTTCCATGTGAGCTGGCCATTTCTTGTACTTTAACAGCAGCATAATCTAGGGCGAAGATTTGGTACCAGTAAATGTATTTAAGGCTCCCAGTGGCTTAGGCTGCTGTCCGTTCTAAGGTGGTTGTTATGTTGTTGTTGACTTTATGTTTATTGTTACTCCCATTGTGCGAGTCTGTAATTGTTCTATGTTTTATTGTACGTTACTTTATGTTCATTCTAGTTTTGCAATCAACTTGATGGGGAAGAGAAAGCTGGTTGCTATGCTTAGTTTGTCCATCTGTTGTTTCATGATGGTTGTGTGGCTCTTCCTCGCGGTGCCATTGGTTTGTCTGCTGTTTGTGATTGTGGTATTTCCTGATCATACTCACTTACTATTTTTAGGTAGTGAATACCATTTATACCTTCTTTACATGAACCACAAGACTGGAAACCTTGAAACATGATTTTTATCATTGGATAGTTAGTGAGTATGAGCTGGAAATGCCCCTGACCAGGTCCCATACTGTTATGGAATTTGATCATGAAATAATTTCGCAATAACTAAGTCAGGTTGCAATTATTGTTTACCTATTTTTAGTATGCAGGCAGAGTTGCAATAGGTATTTAAACATATCAAGCAAAATTTTAGTTTGTAGGCCTGGGTCCAACCCTTTGTGTTGACTTAGCGGTGGGGCGATGACCAACAATAAACTTTTCACAATATGGTATATGCAGCAGTATGGTAGCAAATAGTTAGCCAGAAGACACACACTCTACCCTTGCATTGAGCTACATTATATCGAGGCTTCGTTTGAGCTTTCCTCCTAGGAAATTTTTATCGATCAAAACTGAGTTCTGCTGGTAAACCCCTGAGTCAAGCTTGTCATGAAAACAAAAACTGTGGTTCCACCCCCAACCCACTTCACCAAATTAATACTATGAGGTAAGAAACTTATTGTTTTTTTTTTTATTTTACTCCTTCTGAATTTCTAAGGGTGCTCAACTAAGCGTGTATTTGAATTAAACAGTTTAAGCATTTTTGGGAGGTGGGAAATAATGATTAATAATGATTATAATAGATTGGTGAACTCCTTCAGTATTTTAATGATAAGGAGCTAGATATGATAAGATGCAATTTAATCACATACATGATTTAGCCCGTCTGCTTGCCTGCCTGTCCCTCCTGTAGTCATTTATGATATTTGATGCATTTTGATTTTTTATGATCACTACCATGGACAGTCAATATCATATAAAGTTCACTCAAATCGACTCAACAATTATCTATATGCATGCTGGGTAATATTACATGCCTATTCATTGTCTGCAGTTTTTTAAAACTTTCCTTTTATTTAAATTAACTCATTTAAAAAGATCCCTGGGGAATACCATGGCAGTGCTAAACAGTTTGGATTTGGATGAAGCCCGATATTTTGTCGGGCCTGATCTTGTTCTAAATTGTTTGCAAATGTGGGTCATCAATAGGTGACAACAGTAGACACTAGTGGAAAAATAGTTACGCGCATAATGACACATGAATTACAAGAATCGCCTGGGTTAGACTATATTCACTTTTGGTGTATTTACAGGGGCGGATACAGGATTTCTGGAAAGGGTGTTCAAATGTATAAAGGCAAAGGGGTTCGCTTCTCTGATTTTATCTCATCTTTTCTTAAATATCCCATGAAAATGAAATAATTTGGTCTCACTGAGAGCAAATTATTTCATTTATTAGGATATTTGAAAACGGGGGGGGGGGGGGGGGGTGGGGTGGGGGGTACGGGGTTTGAGCGATTTAACCTAACATTAGCAATTTCCCAGTATGCATCATGGTTTTAGTTTAATGATGACACCAATTAAATAGTGTAACACCAGTCAAGGCGACAAAATGAAAACTATCGGTGTTGACGTCTCTTCAATACAGCATCCTGTTTGACTGCGTTGGTGGAAGCTTTTTGCATACTCAGGGGCGTACTTACGAAAATACGCACGTGCGTACACCTTGACGATGCAAGTATAGGGTTTAAGCGATTCAATTTGATTTTTGGAAGTTTATTGTGTTTATGCTGCGTGTCTTCACAGCTCATTTTAGCCCTGTGAAATGCTCTAAAACTCTAATGCTCTAAATTTTTGGCAAAAGGGCAAAACCCCTGGCTTCATATAGGGGGCCTATTCAGAGTGGGAACTCTATAAAATGCACCAGGAACGCGCCTGATACTCATATCTCAAGCATCAGCTTACTGCTGCAAGTGAGCTCTCTTCTAATAAGTATAATATACCAGTCGGTTTTAACCACGCACCCAATCCCCTGACATGGCAGGGGTTAAGCGGGGCAAATGTACCATGTTTTAACTTTTTGCATTGTCCCCTTACTGCGGGGAAAATGTGCGGCATTTGATATACAAAGGCAAATATGGCGGTATTAAGTAAAACATGACAGACGGTGGAGAAAACTGCCATGGCTTCAACAAAAGTCAAAGTCCCCGCTGTTCTCCGGTTAGAAATGAGTAGTGCATAAATTCAAGTCCTCTTCAGGGTCAAGGGGGAACCAAAATTGCCTAGTAATTCAGTACATGAATGATCAAAACAAGATACGGACGTTCACGCATTAATTCCATGTCCGCTCTATATCTCCTTTGCATTCAAATGATTTTCAATTACAGTGTTCCCGCTACATGTATATTGGCTTGCACAAGTTGCGAACGTCTTGTGCGTTTCCACTGTCCATTAACCTGAGCTTGATGAAATATTGACGCCAACAATAATCATATTGGACGCAGAAACATCGAAGGAGCTCTAGCGATAAGGCGTATATTTTCCCTAGTTGACAGGATTGCAAAACCTAAATTTTCAAATTGCCCTAATGTTTTTAAAATTGGTCTGTTTCGGTAGTAAAATATGCATAGAAAGCATCAAAATAGGTTTCAAAGCGATTCATCGTTTGCAAAGCCGTGAAAACTTGCGCCTTCTACTCCCACCCCTCATTTTACGTCTTTAGACTGGGTGCCGTTTAGACGAGAGTTTTAGTAAATCCTTAGCAGGTTTTCAAAAAGTAAAAGTGCTAAAATATTAAGGATATAAGTGCCCTTCATTTCCAAAACTTTGCGGTATTCCTTCTGCGCATGCGTACGAAATATACTTAAAATTATGACGTTTGTCATTGAAAAGATGAAACTAGCGTCTTTCAATTCGTTTTTAGATGCTTTCCCCTCCTAGACCCAAGATGCCCTTTGGACAATTAAATGTCGCTTTACAAATATATAACATATGTAAAGGGCGTCTTGGGTCTAGGGGGGAAAAGGGGTTGTATAAGCGAAAGAAGACATCAATTATCTGACAAAAATAGACCACTGTACAAGATGGTCGTTTTTATTGTACATCAACTGTATAAATAGTTTTACTGTATTACTGAATAACAAGCACAGTTGATGATCGAAAGAAATGATCATTCAATAAGAAGTAGAGTTATTACATGCATTAAGGAAACCCCGTTTTAAATATACAAATTCGGGGGCAATGTTGCATCGACGGCTCGTCTATATATATTTGTTGAATGTGCCTAGTTTCTTCAGTCGTTATTTCAACAAAATAAAACGAACGTCTCGTTTAGGGAGATTGCTCGCTTTATCGCTAGAAATTCTTTACCTACTTGCAAGTTACAACAAGTGAATGCATACATGTATGGAACAAGAAATAACTTTAAAAAAGATATTCGGCTGCATTTGAATTGTGAAATATATTTTTCGGTACATGTTTTTTACACTTGCAAACTGGTGAAATGCCATCATGTGGCATTTCATCAGGGTATGCCCTCTTTGTTAAGGTAAAAAAAGATCTCAGGGCCAAAAATATAATATTTAGTATCAGACGAAAAAGATAGATTCCAGTTACTGCTGACATCGCGCCTCTTAAATAAAGTCCAAAGTAAGTCTCCGTTGACGGACAAATCGTAATGTAAGGTGCAACTGAAAAATGTCTATTGTGAAACAGTATTACGTGAATATAAAAAAGCAACACAAATCGGATTTACATGTAGGCTGTAATTAAAAAAATATGGCGGGAAACACAGTCCACACCTACAATTATGTACTATTATGCGCCATAATGGGGGTATAGCATTTGTGATAACAGTAGTATAAATATGTAAATAAGCATACACACATGATTTTGATACTTATGGCATTTTTATGAACAAATGCCTCTAATAAACGCCCACGCAAACGTAGGCCTATCCCTAAAAGTTATAGCTCTAAATTTGGTCTGAGCCTTCATCTACATCCAACCTTTCTGTATGCGAGCAGAACGGGCTTAGGCGAATCTTTGCATCTTTGCACTCGCCAGAGTCTTTGCTAATCGCATATGCGATACTTATAGAAATCTCGTTTACTGACCCAGTGGCTTATATTAGTCTAGTCACTCTAATATATACTGACGGGCAAAGAAAAACTGACGGGCAAATGAAACGCTACATGCAAAATTTTCGATAAATTACTCAGAAGGAAATACAATTAGTGACAGCAGTTAAAATATTCATGTATATAAGTCAACATGCCTGATGAACAAAAATCGATAAATTCAAATTGCCCAAGATTCTGTTCATGGTAAGCTCGTGCAAATTATGTTTGTGAACTACATGTCTAACCTGACAAAAATATATTGTAGCGTTTCTTTTGCCCGTCAGTATACATTGCAGGTCACTGATTGGACCAAAGAATAATTACCTTCACAAGCAGCCGCCAGGTTAAGAAACATAAATGTTGGGTTCATGACTAACACCTTGACTGATTTAAGGATTTGTTTATAGTTGAGCGGTGTCTCCGTCTCCGTGGAGAGTTTCTCTTCTTCCGATCCCTCCTTCTTCCGTTTCCGGCTGTATACCTCGTGTTCCTTTTCCGCCCGGTACTTGGACGATCCGGGTAGGGATTTAGGGAACCCCGCTAGAGGGAGTGCGACGATGAAAGCTAGAATTCCACTGATGATGAACCCTATCCACCAAGCCCCGACCCAGCGGGGATTATCAGGGGTTAATGAGACTCTGAAAGTTGAAGAGCATACGTTAGAAAACTTATATTAAATTTTGAAGTTGGTTTAAAATTGGCGGTAATTTAAAATCACCAGCACAAACATACCTTGAAATCTAGTATGAATTAAGGTAAAAGAACACTAATCATCCGATTTAAACCTAAAAAATATTTCATTCTTTTAAATGGGTCAAATTTTGAGGCCGCGAATATTAATCATTTTTGATAAGAGAGGCATAATGCATAAGACGTAAGGTGTAAGACATAAAATTATACCTAAGAACTAAAACAAAATGGCTCCAATAACGAGTAGCTTTTAATTATTTCTTTATATCATTTTTGTAAATAAAAATTACCATTTTCATTTTAACTTAATAAATCATAACATCCTGGGAGTTTATGTAATATTGGGATTTATGATTTTAAGATAAAAAAGTGTGCAGTTCATGCATGCTCGAAATAAGAATTTAATGTGCAGATAATAGTTAAATTGTTCACAAAACAGTTTTAAATGGTGTAATCAGTTAGATAAAATCTATCCATATGCCTACTAACAGACTAAGGCTTAAAGAAAACATATCTAAGAGAATGATACAATTCACTTGAGTCATAAACGCATTCCTTTACTAAGGTCTGGATAATGATTTAATGTTTCCCTTTTCAGGGGTGTAGCTCGCCTAAAATTTATAGTAAGCACTTGGTGTGGAGAAACGGGGTGAGTGCAGTTATGCAATTGTTTCAAAAAGGGTGACGTTAACAAAACAGCGTAGACTCTAATGAGACGCTGCCAACTGTTTGCCATGATTAACACACTCTTGGTAATTGTGGATATTAAAAATGGATATATTAATAAGGACCTCTATCCCTTTCTGTTAATGGGTTGCTAAACCCATAAAGGGGTCTAGGATGAGATGCTGCCAATGCCACCTCTGTCAAAACAGATAAACAGAGATTAATGTTGCTTCTCCGCACGCTTTGCACACGTATTATCCAGAAATCACAAACCTACATAGAAGCCTTAAAAGTCGGTTCAAATGCGTTCGCACATGTTTTATGTGTATATGGTAGCTACGCATCTGCTTGTATTCTTGTTGGATTTAGATTTGTCGTCAAATATGGCCATGTGCGGATCCAGAGGGGGGGGGAGTAGGGGGTTTGGACCTCATTGAAAAATCACAAAAATATAGGGTTTTCTAGCAATACAGGTCCGGATATCCTGAAAAATCTTAGCTGCCAAGCCAGCATTCAACGGTTGGGCCATCATTGGCACGCCAGCGAAACGCCATTTAATGGCGTTTCGCTGGCGGGCCGATGATGACCCGCTTATAGTGGTACTTGGATCCTCCCTCCCCTCATCAACTAAAAAAAATCGCTGTCAAAGTTAATTGAACCCCCTCTGACAAAACTTTTTGGATCCGCGCATGATGGCAATGCAGCATCTGCTAGTTGCACTGGTTTCTTTTTTGTTGGTTGGATTTCTTCAATAAGGCTCGTTTTGGCGTCGTGTGACACTTTGATTGTTTTGTGTTAAAATACAGTAATAATTGTTCATTTGTTAAGGAATGCAAATTATCTTCAGCAGAAAAAAAAAATAATTGAATGCTACCATGCAGATACTGCCACGAACAATTTCAGAAGCCAGCACTTACATCTACTTCTGCTTGTATCTTGTGCCAGACACGATTACACGGGCAATGTAGTATGGCTCATGTGTGACTATTCCGTTTTTTTTCCTGGCAAAAACATCACTTACGCTATGCTTTATTGAGAGATCATCAGGTGCCACACAGTATCAAATTAATGGCTCTGTTTGGGTGGGGTATAGACCATTGAACGACAAAACATTGAAAAAGCAAAACGTTGACGAGAGAATACATAGAAAGAAATTTCATCGAAAAAATCGTCGAAAAATGCTCAACAAAATATCGAAATACTTTGTAACTCCTTAACAAAAGAATAAAAAAACAAAACAAAAACAACAAAAAAAAAACAAGTAGATTATTGTCATCTGATTTGAATGCTAAACAATATTTGATCAAAACTAATTTCGAATATTGTATGAAATAACAGGAACTCTCTATAACAACGTTGATATAGAGAGTCCCTGGAAATAATTAAATTGAAAAGATGATGCCACATCACAAACATTTATCTTGCATGCGTAAGTGGGTAATTGTGTTTTTTAATGCTCTAAATCTATGTAATACTCACGTGTCGAGATCTTGTGAATTAATATCTACATAGAAGTCTAGGAAAGCGCCACCGGCGAGATATCCTATGGCTGGACCCACAATAGCTAATGCATAAAATATTCCTGAAACAAAAATCAAATATCAAATAATTTGCTTTTTAAGAAACACCTTGATAGAATGTATGTCCTAGCACAAACTGACGTCGATTCTACGGTTATAACGAACGTCTAACGGCTCCGCTGAACTGAATTTGCGACCGTAATTGTATCAAAAGCCCCTACTCCGGTGATAGCAGTGATAGTGAACAGAGTAATAAGCAAAATTACCACGGGCTAAAAGGATCTAAAGTATTTCGTTTCCAAAGAGGTTAAATGTTTACCAAATATATGAATCCAGCATGCTATCCGGAAGAATATGCTTGTACAATTCAGAACAACAAAGTTCATATCAAAGACTTGCTTTAATCATCTTAATCCCAAGTAAAATAAAGATGTGTGAAAAAGTATTATGAAAAATGATGAAAGTAAAAAGACCACGTGTGTTTGGATAATCCTTTACGCCAGCTAGTAAAACTCAGACCGGCTATGCGGTCGTGCACACCCACGTCTGTAAAACGGAACCAAGATCATTTGTGCTAATATAACGAATTGAGTTGGTATATTTCCTCATGTTTGAGAAAATCAAGGCTTTACATTTACAGGTGAATCGTCTGCCAGCAGACAGCGCACACATGAAATATCAAGCCTTGCCATTGGACTTCTAAAGAAGTAGCTAAATGCAGCTGTACCATATGTATTTTTAAATGAATCTATAAGAAGCTGGCTTGCGAGAACGTTTTGTGGCAAGTGAGAATTTCGTAGGGTTTCTCCTCAGTAAGCACATTGAGAAAGCCTCATTCATAAGGTTTGTTACCTGTATGTATTCTGACTCCTAAGTCTCAACGAGGAATAAATATGGGCATCATCGCAAAATACAACATGCCATCTTGGAATTCGACCAGGTACAGTAACACTCAATCGAGCCTGCTCAGATATAAAGACTGGGTAGTATGTTGCAATGTGTAGGCAGCGAAGTTTACTGTTATATTTTACAGATAGCAAATAACAAAGACGCTGATCAGCAGTTTGCGCAGGCTGGTCTGCGTCTTTATTGTTTGAATTCAACAATATCAGATGTATCGTAAGGAGGCCTAATTTTGCCATGGTATTGTTTATACTTACCAATATAAAATGATGATGATCGTAATGGTAAATTTTCATCAAGGTAAGTCACTCCAAGCGTATAGAGGGGCGCTGCCCCAGCACCGTGAAGTAACTGTCCTAAGTAAAATATATACTTGTAGTCGGACAGACTGGCAGGTGTTTGACTTTCATCACACACAGTTGTCACATTAGCACTTTTATCACATAAAACCTGAGAACCCGTCTCCTCTACCGTATATACTCCCGTGGTGAACTGTGGTAGCGAGAAGACAAACGAGCCTACTCCCATCACAAGAACTCCTATCCCCAGGTACCGGGGTTTACACCCAAGTCCGCCGAAATAACTCACTGGGATGAGACAGAGGACTGATGCGATGTCATAGCAACTAGCGATGGTTCCCGACTCTGTACTGGTGAGATCATACCGCTTCTCCAGGTTTGAGATTACGACATTCACGAACCCATTTACAACCATACCCTGAAAATACACAAAAATACAATATGCATAATTTTCAGTGTTTTTTTTTTCAGCAGCTAGCTGTGTAATATTGCTATTTACCTAGATTATTAACCAATCAGGAACTATCTTATATTGATATTTTTAGCGCACCTGCTAGAAAATGGTATACCCATCGGTTTATACCTCAGACTGTCTTACAAACTTATTGCGAATGCAACTAACATTGAAAGTTAGACGTAAACAGCAGGCATACAGACTATTTTATCGACTGATGACTCCTTTGGTGCACAGAGATGGCGTAGCTAGCCAGCACCACTCATGTCGAGGCTAACCAGCATCACAGACAGTTATGTTTTTAGACAGTGCCCAAATTATTCATAACTTTGTATGTTATATAGTCATATATAAATCAAAAATACTTTGGTTATGGTAAGAATTTAAAGGCATTTTAATTTTTGTGTATGGAATTACTGAACAATTAATATAGTCTGTTTCACAAAATTTACCAATGCAAAATTACCTATACTCTATTTCTACTTTTGAAGCTTACGTCTGTTCCTTTCAAATGACAATAGTCAAATTGAATCGTTACGATAATGATTATTGTCTGCGCAGGCGCGATACTAAAGGATCGACCTGTCTGCTATGGGACATCACGACTGAAAAATCAGGTTTGTGTTGTTACGCGGTGCGCATTACTCAAAACACCTACGCTAAAAAGTAACAAGCGTTAAATGCCTATAGATAATCCTTCAATGGAGGTTTCTAGTCATTTTGGGTAGCCAAATCATAACAGTGATAGGTATTACGGTATTCAGCCATAGACTGATCATATTGTATGCACCAAAACATTTTTGAAAACATTCTCCGCATGGCATTTTCATTGAAACCGTTTCAGTGACACGAGATGACGCGCTTGATAAACAATATTGAATCAGCCAATCGGGCGAATCACATGACTCTTTGACGCATTTGGTAAACAAATATGTCACATGTACGCACAGTGCTCAAATCAGACAGGTCAGTATTTGATAAAATGCTTCCGGTCGATGTAATTGCGATAATGATATATTCCATGCCTTTTGTATGTGTTACAGTAAAATTGAATTTAGTAGAGATTTATATACCATTATTGAACAAACTGTGTCAATATTTGAAAGCCACTGAATATCAGTTTTAAATATATATTTTTGTTTAAGCTTTTTCATGACCAAATATCAGCGCAAAACTGTTCACCACTGTGACATTTATTCGGATAAAAGTGTATGGGCAGAGGTTCCTTTTCACATTGTAGTACGACATAAGCGTGCCTGATGTAATTACGCCTTTTAAAAAGATTCGTTCAGGAGTTTAAAATCTACCTTGCACCGACCAAACTTTCGTTTGAGATCAGATAAGCATTTGATTGATATTGAAGGCTGATTGCAACAGACATAAGTAAACAAAAGTAAAGAAAAAAAAAACCCCAAAACGATCGCACCTTGTTACCTGCTCAATAGATTGGCTCCAGTCCTTAAAACAATTGTTCATCAATGTGTCATTATCATATACTTGTAGCCAGTTTAACTCTGATGGCTCTGTTTTAAAACAGAGGCTCTATTTTAAAACAGAGCCATCAGAGTTAGACTGGCTACAAGTATATGTATATGATATGACACATTGATAAAAAAAAATGTTTTAAGGACTGGAGCCAGTCTACCTGCTCACGTACATGGAGCGTTAAACTACCGTGATTACACCCAATTTTCAAATAACCGCAAACGATTGAAAACTTAAACTTTATAACCGCAAGAAATCTACAAAAAAGAAAATTGAACAATTTTCACAGATTTTTTTGCGTTTGTTATACTAGTAACAAATGCATATTAAGGAGTTTATTCGTGGGCGCATCCAGTGGGTTGGTGAACAGAGGTCCGGATCCTCTGGGAAAATCTCAGGTATCATTAGAAATTCTAGTAGGGACATCACTTGAGAAGCAAATGGAACCTCGGGTCCAACTGCTTCTCGAGGGAGGTTCGTACGGCCCTCTGTCAAATACGCTGATGACACACACAAAAAAAAAAAAGAAAGAAAAAAAAGAAAAAAAAGAAGAAAAAAAAACGTTGTCAGGACCCTCGCCCCCTGATTTGTTTAATTAAAGCAGGAAAGAGGGCAAAGGGTATCAATATTTACCAGTCTTATAGCTGAGAGGCGTGCAGTGCTCAAGGTTCTTATCCTGATTGATCCCTACTAACCTGGTGTCCTTTTAATGAGAACACACTAAACAGTCACAGCATCTGATTATAATCTTAATTGGTCGCTTACAGATAGTCTTACTAAGATTTAAATAAAAATGAAATCTACCACATAACAACCCTACAATTGGCAATGTAATCGCCCAATAGAAAAGGATGAAACATTTCATTCGGCTTAAGTGGGTTAATGGAAAATGCAGGCAGCTTTTAAAGATACGCCGGGTGGTTTTTATGACCCGTATATTTTGATATAAGATAGACTATGCTCACTTTTGATGAATATCGCAGTGGAATTGGAAGTTCTCCAAATGAATGTTTTATAATCTAATAATATAACCCATGATACCCCTTCTACTGATAAAAATCAAATGCAAAAAATATGAAGATAAAATAAAATAAATAGGTTTTTGGTTTAATGTATACTAGCTTATGAGGTTTCCATCAACTGAATTTCGCAGAAGACATTTTCAAATTTTGTTGCTTTTAGCAACTTGATAAGGCTTGATAGTTCCCCAAAAATCAATAGCTATCAGAAATGTCACATGTTGCACAAGCTATGGTTTGCAACATAATAGCCAAAGAGAATGCGGAAACTCGTCTATGTCCCCTTGTCATCTTTGTGAAAATGAAACTTGAGAAACATCCTTTCGATCAGCAAAGGGACATTAGTTAAAAACCTGCCAGAACATTTATTTTTTTCATTCTTGGGTTATTTCCCTTTTGATATGAATATTTGAATGAGGTATGTACGGTCGGTGGTCTAATGACAACTTCATTTTAAAGCTGCATACTCTGTAACTGTGAACATTTTTCGAAAAAAAATATTTTCTTTTTAAATCATTTGTAAAAGTAGAATTAAGCTATGTTTTCACAATAAAAATGTTCAGTACAGCTGAAAAGTGCATGGAAAAATGAATTATCTTATCAAATAGGTGTATTTTTCTCTTGTTGGTAATTATTTGCGTCCCTCCAATAATTATAGACCGTTGAATTTTATCATAAATGCAGTTGTTTTGATAGTGATAACTTGTTAAGATTTACGAAAATGGTAGAATGTTTACCTGAATTTGAGTATTTTTACTGCGTTCTTGAAAAATAAAAACATTATTTTTAAAATTAGAAGATCAAAAGTTACAGACTATGCAGCTTTAAAGAGTAAGTGATAGTTATACCATGCTTTGACCACCTGTACGCGGAGATAATCCATGAATTTTAGCAAATGGATTATCTAATGGTATAACTATTTCATTTCATTTTGCTATTGCATATTATGAGATTGTGCTAAAGTTGGTAAGGGTGGTATAAGTTCATTTAGGTTAGGTGCAATCTCCGCACAGGTGGCAGATTTTGGACCAAGTTTAATTTCTGGAATGATTGGGGATTGCATTGGCATAAGGGTAACCTAATCTACAGAACAAAGATTTTTTTCTGAAAACCCCAAAAATATTGAAACTCAAAATTTTGAACCCCCCAAAATGGCCAGAGCCTACGTATATATGAAAATTTCAGAGTACCTATCCCCACCCCTGGGCTAGGCGTAGATACATTTTACTGCCTGTTTGATAATTACGTGGTACAATAGTTGACTGAATCAACTTTTACATGCTTTTTTGTTTGTTTTGTACTTATCATGATTTTTCTGAAAAAACAACAACAGCATATTAACAACATATTATGTGGTGTTTGTTCATATGTTTGTATCAGAATACCATCTCAGCCAATCCATTGTTCTATTTTGCTATATGTACATGTTTTTGGGAGAGGGTTTACTGATGTTGTTATAAATTGTACCAAATCCTTTTGTTTATATGGCTTGGTAGCTATGTGATTTTTCAGGGGATTTGGACCAGTATTGCTAAGAAACCCTATATTTTGTGATTTTTCAGGGGGGGGGGATGTCAGGCCCCCTGTCCCCCCTCTGGATCCGCGCATGTTCACACATTTTAATGCTTCCACGACTTTCACAAACAGAAGCAATAGAATTTCACTTCCCTTGTTATCTGTATGCGAAGCTTATTTTATTATTTAATGTAAGCACATGCATTATCATATCTTTTTTGAGCACAGATCATTTGTAAACATCATCAAAAACCAGGAACACAATCTCAAGGGTCTAATATAGTTTCTGATCATTACTCAATATACTACAATCCGCCTCTTTTAGACTATAGATCATTTTCAGGATCAACACGTAATTTAAACAGCCCTTTCCCCAAGTTGATACTTTGCACAAGTAAAGCAATAGGCACATTATCATCCAGCCAAAATAATCAAATATTACATCACACCAATAGTTTGTATACATGCATATATTGTCTGTCTTTTATGGAGAAGCACTTGGGAGAGTAGCCAATAGGCTATATGTGTTTACCCTCTGAAAATAAATAAATGAATAAATTAATATACATAATAAGAAGGGCTAGAAGAGAATACAGAAGAGCAACTGAGTATGATCAGGAAATACCACAATCACACACTGCAGACTAACCCACAGTACCATATGGAAAAACCACAGAGCATTAACAGCCACATTTCTTCAGGAAGACAAATAAAGTAAAACAACCAGCTTTTTCTTCCCCATCAAATTTTTTGCAAAACTAGAAGGAAATCAAAACAAAGACCAAACACAGAGCCCCTATAAAAATGGGAGCAACAGTAAGCAAACGACAAAAGTCGCGGCTAGCAAGGAAAGAGTTACAGCGGAAAGTAGAGGATTAAAATAGGATTGTTCAACTTTCATAAAGGCTGAAAATCTCTTTTCACAAAGATGTGCTTATTATAAATGAGAAGTCTGCGTGCCAACGTGCATATTACATTGAAAAAAGATGACATTTTTCTTTGTTTATTTCTTTTTTCTTGAGCAGATGTCAATCGTCGGCTGTTTATCTTTTCTGTAACAAAAACTCAATGATTTTAACAGACGTTCATTATTCAAGCAAAGTGTAAGGAACATTAGCTTAAGGAAGAGATTCGAGGGATGGCGAAAAACGCTCCCGCGAATGGCGCTTGGTCTTTGGGTTAAAGAGTGTCGGCTTAAGTCGAATTTGAATTCAGGATACAAATTACACTGGATTCATATAATAAAGCCTATTTTTAAGCTATATTTCAATTATTCACTATCATACATTGTAACCATGATACATGTAACATATTTATATTATTTAATCTTATCATAGATAGAAAAAAGAAAGTGAGTTTGATCAGGAAATACCACAATCCCACACTGCAGACCAACCCCGGATAACGTGAGGAATAGCCAAATAGCACTAACAGTCACAAGACATCAGGAAGACATTTTGAGCTATAATGCAATCAGCTCTCCCGAGGTTTTAAAATTTGTTTTCGTGCTCAATTCAGCTGATCACGAACATTATTATGCTCATCTGTTGGCATTTAACATTATTTCAGCATTTTACTTTCATGGGCAGTTTGTGTCCCAGATCAGGTGTGGAACTTGATTGTACCTATTAACTGATCTTTGAGGTCTTATACTCAGTTGAGTTAAGCATAAAAAGTTTTATAACCATGGGAATTATAGCCACCACAATCATTACAATCATGTATATTGAGTAGTATAGCAAAACAGTCTTGGTGCACCAACATCGATTCCAATACAATTTCAAAATAGGCTGCTTTTCTCACATTCTGGAATCAACCTTGTTGATAGATATATTATATAACGCACCCCAGAGATATGTCTTGTGTACCAAAACTAATTATTTGTTTGTTGTTTCCAGCAACGATATTTTGCTTGGCCCTGCCTAATATATTTGATGCCGAGTTTGTCATTTAACATGAGCTAAGAAAATAGAACAGGTTAGGCCAATTCAAATATTTAAATGTTTTCTGCATGACCGTTTAAGCAACAGCACGTGAAATATGACAAGTGGGTCATGCGGATACGTAAACCGTTTTCACAGTTGACTTGACTGAACATGACATTTCAAGTGCTCTAAAAACTAAAATACTGACAAACAAAAATACTTTTCTAGCTTCAAAAATGTAATGCAACAAGTGAGTCATGCGCGGGGGACAGGGGGTCCAAACCCCACTGTAAATCACAAAGCTGTGGGTTTCTTAGCAGTACTGGTCCGGATCCCCTGAAAAATCAAAAAACTAACAAGCCAGCATTCTATGTTGAGCCATCATCGGCCCACCAGAGCAACCCCGTTAATGTTTGATTTCAATTTTCGACCAATTGGCCTTTGTCGAGAAACAAATATATAACGTGATGATTTAAGCTACATCCTCATGTGTAGAGCATTAAGTTATATATTTGTTTCTAGTTGAAAAAGAATTACAAGTATAAGCTTTTCATAAAAGTTTGCCATCTTTCAGCACATATCAAAAGCGGGTGGTTGCCTACTGACTGAAGTACAGAAGCAATTTGAACGCTGTTTCACGAAAATGATCTATTAAATGACACACCCAGCTCGTCGCCATCTCCGCAAGTGGAGATGGCGACGAGCTGGGTGTTTCATTTAAGTCATGATGGTTGTGACACCATGAGACAATACATACATACTCATTCTATGCTACCATACAGACTGCATTCCCGTTGGAATATTTATTGAAGTGATCAGCATTTTCTTATAATTTGTTATGAACGCTAAACAGAGAAATATCTTGGCACCGCCTTGTTAGATTTGGAGGTTTTTACAAGTCCATTACCTGAGTTGTTGAGAGATGAATTATGTCTGAAGCTCTCTGATTTATTTCACAGTTGTTTAGAGTGCAGTTCCTTTATGCAGATTGCGCTGTTATCAAAGTGCAGCTACCTTGCAGTCATGTAGTGAACCATGGGGTTCAGACAAGTCTACTGATACAGGAAAAATAACAACATTTCTAGTGGTAGTCTATTTGAAGTTGTTGCAAGATATAAAGCCGTTGGAAACAATCAAAATATGTCAGCTGTGCAATTTTCAACGAGTATTACATTTTGCACATTTCAAGCAAATAAAAAACCAACAATAGAGCCACCACATGCGCTTAAAGCAGTTTATGTTTTGAAATAATAGGCAAAATATATCTGGATTTTGCACTGACCGGCAAACCCATAATATACAAAATGGACAGTTCCATACTTATTGTATCAATATGTATGTAACAATCTATAAAAATGAAAAGGTTGTCCAATTAGGGTCCATGAATAGCTATTTAGACATTTCTTCCTGACAGAAACTACTAGTTTTGATAAATCTCCCAGACTGTATGTTTATGTGTAGTGGCATCATATACAACAAACATTGGGGTAAATTATGTCATGTTTATTCTTGTAAAATCATTGCTAATTGATGTCTGGAACCAAAGAACATGAGCGATCACTTACATGTACCAGGTTAGAACCGACAGTATTAGATCGAGTTCCAGGCATTTAGTTAAGAGTGCGTACCGAAAAAATAACTTTCTTATTTCTCAACCAAAACATATGCTGTGGGTACTCAAAAGAACCGCCTCAATGAGACGGTTGTTTTGAGCACACAAAACATATGTTAAAACTGATGGGTAAGAAAATATTCACAGATTTACGCTAAAAAAGTGTTTATCTAAACCTGTGAATCCCTTATCGCACGTCTTTATGCGTCAGCAAGGTTATGGGCGTAAAACGTATGTGCGAGCAACTGAGGCTCTGGCAGTATCAAAACCACAATTTTCAAAAATTATAAACTTTTTTTTACATTCTAACATTCATACAAAGAACGACTGATGGCACATGTTAGGGCCTTCAGTATTTGCGAAAAAGTGAAGCTCAAACCAACCTGCTTTACACATACAAGGACTAGCTACATGTACATGTATATAAAATATTGAACTTTGTTTGCTGCAAAGTTAGGTATGATACTTTTTCAGTAAGCGAATAACAAACTGCACCTCAGACTGCACCTCTGTTGTTCACGTGCAACAAAATCGTTGACGAACGCAGAGGCAAATAGGCAGAGTGCTTGACTTGAAATCGAGTGGTCGCTATCAACATGACTGAAAAACTGTTGACCGTGACGTAAAGCATCAACTCAAAATAAAAAGGCTACACAATCTTGAGACGTGGTCCAAGAATTCTTAAAAGTAAGTGTGCGATCGGGTATGAAGCAAAAAAGATTTTTTTATTCGTAAAGGTCAAGGTAGCTATATACATGTATATGTACGTCATAAGATATTCTGTTTTACTTTGTTTACGAACAGTAAATGCCAGACCAAACTGAAGACATCAGCTTGAATATAGCTTTCCCGTGGTGCGAATAGGTAATACCTTCATCATTAACCTATTTACTTTAATCTATTATAATTAATAAAACAGCATTCAATTAATTGGTGTATGTATTCGTAGTCTAGTTTAATACACTCTCACATCTTGCTTTCTTTTCTATCATTAACTGAAGTCGGGTAAATTCGGACATCAGGTAAATTCGGGACACACACATACAAACAGTGGAAATCCAGATGAGACGGCTCCTTATGAGCCGTCTCATCAGGATTTTCACTGTTTGCTTAGTTTTTTTGTATTTTTATACCAATAATCGAACTATGAAACAAACAAGGTGTCTGTCCGAATTTAGCTGTCTGTCCGAATATACCCGACTTCACAACCAAATTACATAGACAGAGAAAGCATATGAAACGGAAAAAGTCACAGATCAGTCTGCTACCATTATAAGAGCAGGCTGATAAGGTCCAGAGGTTATAAACATTTTACATGCTCAACTCAACTTAGCCTGAAATTTATCATGCTAATAAATGTTAAAATGCCAACAATCGTTGGTACTTTAACTTTTAGTAGCATGAGACCTAAAATGTCAGAGAGTTTGAAAGCAAGAAAATAATTTTATTGTTCAGCATTTATGTTTTATGAGCAGTTAAAAGGGGTGCTTACATATGTGCCCACGCATGGATTTTCTTTAAACTTTGCAAATTAATATCTCATAATATTCAAACTATGAAAATATATTTATTGAATCAGACTGTTAAAGAGACTGAGTCTGTAACTATGAACATTTTTCGATTTTTTTTCTTTTTAAATCATTTGTAAAAGTAGAATTAAGTTATGTTTTCACAAAAAAATGTTGAGTACAGCTGAAAACTGCATGGAAAAGTGAATTATCTTATAATAACAGGTGTTTGTTCTCTTGCTGGTAATTATTTACGTCCCTCCAATAATTCTTTAACATAAATGCAGTTGTTATGAAAGTGATAATTTGTTAAGATTTACAAAAAAGGTAAAATGTTGACCTGAATTTGAGTATTTTTACTGTGTTCTTGAAAAATAAAAACATTATTTCTAAAATTAGAAGATCAAAAGTGACAGACTATGCAGCTTTAATAAGAAGGCTTAAGAAGCAATCCTGACTTACTCCTTCTTTGAGGTGATACCTATCTCTAAATTTCTATGCCCTAAGTCTTAAGTTTTATTTATTTCCATGATTTGTCATCTAGATTGACCCCAGAACATTACAGGCATTATATTAATAACACAAAACCATTTGGATTAATTATGGTTTAAGCTTACTGAATAAATTATAAAATTTCTATATTTTTTCTCAAAAATTTACAAAAAAATCCAAATTCAATTTCAAAGATAGATATGTTTTAGTCTTTGTTAAGATACCATATTACCACAAAAATATGCCATATACATCCTGCTGATTTGAGCCAAATTTCATAAAAATCCAAAACCGATAGCATTGTCATTCTTCCCTATTATAGATGAAGATAATTTTTAACAAAGTTAGTTATAATAGCTGAAAAGAATCAATAACTTCACAGAAGGACGTTGCGTTTAAATCTACCTTCACCTTTCGTCAAGCAAAGACATGTTTTGACAATTCTAAATAAGTTAATGTTTGGAAATTCCTAAGATCATGGCCCCAAGTCATGGCACCATGGGACCAATACATCGCATATCACTATTTCATATACTGCATGATAAAAACAAGAAGGCCAAACATTTCCTTTACATCCCAAATGAACTAGACTAACCACATTTTGGTGCTGTGACAAGGATAAAGAGTAAAATAATCTGGTCTGTGGTATCACAGAACAGTGTTGTACATTAACAAATGAAGTCCAGAAACGAAGTTGTATGTCTAGAACACTCAGCCAGTTAAAGTATAAATGTTGCTCTTTGATGAAAATCAGCATCAGTGTTACAGAACAGAATGATCAGAGATGATTTAAACATTGCATTAGCAAATACTTTGTGGCCAAGAAATCCTGTGAATAAAAAAGTTAATTTTAGGTTGAACAGCAGATAACTTTTGCGAGTTTTTTTTAACGAAGCTTACAACTATGAAATCATAGATATAAGGTTCTTCTCCTGTATGAATTACCTTGTTAGAAGGTTTCTCTTTTGTATGAATTTACATTCTTTATAATGTAAAATATTAAGTGCTATATCGGTTAGATGTAGTTTTAACGTTAGAAATTAGATGTGTTAAGTAGAGATGTCACCATAGTAATAATATTGTACAATCACTTCATTAAATAAGAATCACGGAACTTGCTATCAAAATTTAGTGTTATTTTATTTGCCAATCCATAACAGGGAAAAGCACTGAGCATATCAAATTTTACCAACAAACATACAAGCATGGTAATTCAAACTAAGTCAGTATTCCAGTATGTTTTACACTGAAACATAAACATTGCATATTTTACATTTCGATGTATTAAGGCCACGTGTTTACACCAAGTTAAAAAATGTGTTACCGGTCCTTGATTTTTGTGAAATTTGGTCAACATACACTAAACATATATGGGCAGGTTTAATGTTGAAATGGTATCTTGACAAAGATTGCAACATGTAAAAATTTGAATTCCAAATTTGACTTCGCAAAACCTTTTCTAAATTTTACAGACGATACTATGAGTTGATATATAAATTCTAAGTTGGACTTTAATCTCTCATGCGCCAAGGACTTTCCAAACCTGAGTTCTATGGTGACTTGGTGTATAAACTGAAGAAGATTATTGGCTTTAATAATTTTTCAGTGCAGTTCATTAAAATAATTTCCCCATTATAAAAAGATTGGCTATACCATTTATGTATTGCAACAGACTGCATGCTTGTTGGTCAACCCAATCACGGTTGGCAACTTTGCTTTCCTCTTTAATTGCACGCCGGTGGGTCGGACTTCTGACTCTATGACGGTTCTGACTTAAAGACTTATCTACTGATGAGAAGGTAGGGGTCTGATGCTTTGGCTGTTTGTCGGACCCACTGGGGTTTACCTGTTGGATTTCTTTTGCTACCGTATTCAGTTTTATTTACTGTTGAGTCCTTATCTTTGCTTTATCTCCTTGTTATATCTTGATTTATATGTTCTGGAAGATGATGCATTGATAAGTTAGGGGTCTTTCATGCAAACCAAATATCTATGTGTCTTGATCCACATCTGAATTAAGGGTGAGGTTGGCACCGTGAAGCCGGTTTAAGCCCATCAGAAAATTATTTTACTGACCGTTCCAAGGCGGTACTTCTTTTGTGGATTTTTTAATGTTTTTTTTCTGTCTTGTGTTCGCTATGCCTTTGTGCGCGTCTGTTCATGTTGTCACCTGCTGGGAAAGGACTGACCTTTTGGCTCTCGTTTGTGGTACTTGATTGTATCTTTGCACCCTTACTTTGGAAACAAAATATGCTGTTGGATACTGGGGTAACATGGCATAAAAATGAATGCCTGCCCACTATCCTAATAATAGCAAAGCCATTTATAGTATCAACGAAATTATCAATAATATCATTATTTCATAAAATATTTCTGCGTCGGTTACAAGAAATTCCAATTACTGTAGGGATGTTTATAAAAGGGTACCCTTAGGTGTGGTAGTTATGTCATACATGACGACATGTATAAATAATGGAATTGCATAAAAGCTCAAATGCACCATAAATATAAAAGTCATATCCATGAAATTAAACAGCGTAGTATTATCAAATTCAAAGTCCTTGTTAATTTCCCATATCTTGTAAGAGCCCCTTTCATGCTTAGTTGAGTTGAGCATGGAAAAAAGTTTATTACCTTGGGGCCAGGACTGTTTGCTTGCCTCCTTGAAAACATTTCGCGCTTCGTGGTCTTCAGTACACGAGCAATCTGTGCGTTTATCTGTCCTTTCTAGCTATTTTTGTTACAATTACCACGAGACGCTTTGCTGTTTTAGCAGTACTGTGACATTGTGGTGCAACCACAGGAGCTTGAAGTTATTTCGTACCTGTATCCGTACATATGTATCTTAACATTTCATTGGTCAATATATGATTATAGAATGTTCCCATCATCTCGACCAAGCAAATGGCTATGCAGATTTGCTCCAACACAGAGATGGTGATGTCTCTAGCACGGGAATAAACCGTAATTTCAAACACAAAAAAACAAAAGGGAGTGACAATGGGACATTGAATGTCGATCAATTCCGTGAAGGCTTGAACACGAGCGCGTATGCTAAATAATTACAGAAACAGTTTGGGCAGCAAAGAGTGACTGTCCATCTTTTTGTAAACAAAATGGTTTAGAAAAACAACGCCAAGCTCATGTGGGTGCAGTTTATGTAAATTTAAGAAATTGATAGAGCATCGACATGCATCTGGTCGTATTTCTCGCGCTTCACAATGAGCATGAAGTTAATTGGCACGTGATACTATAGAGTTAACCCAGTTTATAATCTCGTGAGGCAATCTGCCACGTGATCAAGCGATTCTCCAAATGTTTTATACTGATTAAAGCTTATAGCTCTAATGTTGTAGATCTCTGCTTGCCGGGGTAACTTTGAATATATTTATTTAATTATCTCACTGGGAATATTAACCTGCTCATATCTGCTCATATTGAAATTACTGGCAAGGATGCGCATCCAAGCTGCCATGTCATTTGTTTGCGCGAGTTGCTTGCACAAAAAGGAGGAACAAACAGGAGGACAGCAATTATTACGTTCGCGCATTGCGAGAAAACCTGTCTTCATGCAGGGCAGGTCCAGGAGTTCATACACTCAGATACTTGAAAAGCGATTTTCAACCTAAAATTACAAACAACGAAAAGCATAAAAAATCATACAAACTCCTGTATTTTTAACTCAAATAACTAATAAACAACCTCAAAGTTAATAAAACAAACTTTCAGAAGGAAATTACTTTAAAAAAAAACCATCAAGGAAATTACTTTAAAAAAAAAGATAAACATCGCTAGTCCGATGACTCAGCTAAATATCATATCCATCTGCTGATTGGTCTACTTAGGATGTCCTCTTTGGCGGAGGATGCCAAAGTAGGCCAATCAACTTTTGGACGATTTTTGCACAAAATTTGACGGAAAACAAATCCGGAGCCTTTACCTCTGGAATTCTATACCCAGGCCAAGTTTAACCCTCAACCCGGACGCGGAGCCCAGAAATGATATGCTATGTTGGGTCTTTTCGCGTGGTGGTCCAGTCATAATGGAAAATAAAACAGATGTTTTGCTATACTGTACCTGGATATGTAAAACCACTCATTGATACTTATCTAAATGAAATTGAATAATTCGTAGCGAGGGATGATGGAACTTTTTGCCACTAGTGGGGTACTCCCTGTGATGCTTGTGGGCCTTTCGTTAAGAGTGGTACCAAAAAACAAACAAAAACGTTTTGTTTATCTAAACCTGTACATAATTACATTTATAATTATTTCAAACCATGAAAAAAATTATCTTAAAAATTATGTCTAATGTCCGAGCCCAGAACTACTCCAAGCCCAGATCTACTCTAAGTAAAGTTTATAAATTGCTCAGTTTTACTTGAAAAATGACATTAGAAACTGGGACCATTCTAGTTTAACAAGGACATAGCAGAAACCCTAAAATATTAACACACGTCAAATTTGAACTACTGAAACGAGCTCTATTTCTCTTCAATTACGTCCCCTTTGAATCTGAAGACTGCTCTTAACGGAAATAGTATGCGCCTTCTCCGGGTGGAGCAAATTATTTCATTTCATGAGTTAAGAACAGCCTGGCGAAGTCGCCGTTTGTGCATACTGGCTCAAGTAATGAAAGGGAGTAGTTCGTTTCAAGAGTTCCTCGGTTGGAGAGTTATAGTGCATTCATATAAGTCACGACAAGAGATTCACATCTTCCACGAAGATACAGATAAGTCTACAGCAAATTTAATCATGACAGAGTCTACACGCTGCTTTGTCACATCGCAGTGGCGTACCTATGTGTACGTAAATACGCATGTGCGTACAACTTGACGCAGCAAGTATAGGTTTTTAGTTGCAGTAAAACCTGTCGTAAGCGGCCACTCAAGAATAGACAAAAACGATCTTTATGACAAATTATTGCTTTATGAATGTCGAAAGTATTGCAGAATGCTCCCCTTGAAGCATTCTGCAATACTTTCGACCTGCATTAAGCGATCATCGGCCCTGAAAACCAATTTTGGTCTTCTTTTTGAGTGGCTTTTAAAGACATGCTTTACTGTATTTAATTTGATATTTTGACGCAAATGCAGCTAACATTGTTTAGTTGCGTGTTTTGAGGGCTCATATAAGCCATTTGAAATGCCCTAAAACCATCTTCTGCCACAAGGCTTCACTCCTGGCCCCATACAGGGAGGTACCCCAGACCCCATCAAGAGTGCGTACTCTATAAATTGCCTCAGGAACGCGCCTGCATCAGATCAACTTTAGTCTCGAATTCCTATTTTTACATTATGCGCCTAAGTCCCCTCTTTCCAGATTGCAGCCTCTCAAAAGCTATGCTCGTGATTGTCCGTACAAATTGATGAAAACCCAGCACAGTCTAGTCGATAAAGATTACAACTGTTTAATGCTGTTTTTTCATAATGTACATCTTTAAACACAACGTACATACTTCAATTTATTGGTGCTCCTGGAGTACAGTATCTAGATCTCCAAGTGTATTCTACATATGGGCGGACCCAGAGAATGGGGCATGGGGTCCGGGCCCCTTGAAAATTTCCAAAAACATAGGATTTCTTTGCAATACTGGTCCGGATCCCCTGAAAAATCACAAAAAATACCAAGGCAGCATTTAATGTTGGGCCATCATCGGCCCGCCAGCGAGACGCCATTAAATGGCGTTTCGCTGGCGAGCCGATGATACCCCATTTATAGCGGTATTTGGATCTCAACTAAAAAAAAAAGAGTTATCAAATTTGGACCCCCTCTCTACAAAACTTTCTGGATCTGCGTATGCTACAGATTCAGTTGAGTTAACTGTGGTTCTATGGGAAAACCAGGAGGTCACTCTGTCTCTTAGCACATTTTGGACACTGAAGCGGAGAACCTCATATATAGGAGAACATACTCTAAAATAATGAAAGATACAACCCGTCAGGCCCCTCGATAAATTGTGTAGTGAAAAAATAATTTTCGTATTTCCCAACCAAAACACATGTTGTTGGTGCTCAAAAGAACCTTCTCAATGATGTTGTAATTGGTGAATAAGAAAATAATATCCACAATTTTATCTCGACCCGTGAACCTCCTTTTATTCTAATATCCACCCATTTGTTTAATAAGGTCAGAGGATGACGTCACGTTCGGAATACTTGGGGTATTTTTTTTGTATTTTTGTAGGTATATAATAAATACTGATATTTGCTCACAAAACATTCATTGATCTTTAATGTTGTTTGTTGTTGTTTTGAGCCCTAGAAGACGCATATTGACCAACATGCAACTGCAAGACCGGGCCAACTTTTTATCGTCTTCGCGTTTTGCTTTCTTCCTGAATTTTCATGAAAGGCAATTAATTTTCATTTTGTTGCCTTTTACCTGCAATGGTATTCATCATAACACGTCATGACAGATGTTTTCTTTTTTGAAGAAAAATATTGTTTTATCTTGGTTTCTCTATAGGAAGGTTTGCTTGCTTACATTTTCATGTCAACGCCGTGTGCTGTTGATTGTTAAGGAAGGATTCTAATATAAACACAATTAAAATAAAGTTATTTGTAATGTTGTGCTGAAGTGGCTTGCCAAAAATTGCCTGCCATTGCATCATTCATTAGTACCTGCACCTTTTACTGTTTGAGTGCCAGAATCAATTAACGCATGTTAGAAACGTATGTGCAAACAAAATAGTCCCAGATCAGACTGCTCCTCTAGGAGCAGTCTAATCAGGGACTATTTGTCCTCTAGGAGCAGTCTGATCAGGGACTATTTTGTTTGCTTTCTTTTCCATGTTATTTATTGCATCATCAGCACCTGTACTCTACTGTTTAAGTGCAAGAGCCAATTTACTCAGTCAAGAAACGTATGTGCAAACAAATAGTCCCTGATCAGATTGCTCCTCTAGAAGCAGTCTGATCAGGGACTATTTTGAGCCTGATCAGGGACTATTTTGTTTGCTTTTTTTCCATGTTATTTATTGCATCATCAGCACCTGTACTTTACTGTTTGAGTGCCAGAACCAATTAACCCATGCTGGAAACGCATGTGCAAACAAAATAGTTCCTGATCAGACTGCTCCTCTAGGAGCAGTCTGATTAGGGACTAATTGTTTGCTTTCTTTTGCATGTTATTTATTGCATCATCAGTACCTGCCCATTACTGTTTATTAAATTTCGCAGAACCAGTTTACTCAGTCAGGAAACGTATGTGCAAAAAATAGTCCAATATCAGACTGCGCTTGGAGGAACGAAAACAGATAGATAGTCCCTGGTCAGACTACTGAACAAAAAGTCCCCGATCAGACTGCTCCTAGCAGTATGACCTGGGACAACTTGTTTAATTTCTATTCGAATTTTATTAAATACGATATACAATGAAGTCGAAATTATCAACTGTAAGAATCTTTTCTAGAAATTTAGCACTTAAAGATTTTTTTCTTTTATATATTTTAGCTAGTTCTGTTGTTTAGGTAAGCCTTAAAATGTTTTCTTTCAGTTTAATTATTTTACCAAGAACAAGACTGCTGCAAACGATTAAAAAAAAAGTCCTGTTTTGCAATTTTATCATTAACATGGATTCGTCGTATGAATGAAAAACATTGTGGACCTCAGTCAGCAGACAGTTGATTTTGGGTCTTCACCATTTTTTTTATAATAAATATGGTGTAATACTTGCAGCAGGCAAAGCATGCAAAGCAAAGTGGTCATTTTAGCATCTCATTTTTTATGAAAAAGTCCCCCGCGTGTTTTTCATTCTAGTTTTCCCCGAAAAGCACTTATCTGATGCACGATATATTTTTTAGAACTTCATTCAAAGATTGTAAGCTTGCAGGAGTTCAGATATCTGACTATTTATATGGGCTGTATCAGGAGAAAACACTTTTGCTGTCCGTAAAACCTTTCTTCAAACGTCTTTGCAAATCTATTTTAGTGGGCTAGTGTAGATCAAAGCTTTTATTCGCTACCATGCTTTATAATGTGTGTGGGCATCGAAAGCTCTGGTGAGGCTGCACAATTGCACAGCCTCGCATGAGCCCCACAATTGACTGTTCAAGAGTTGTGTCCCTTCATACGATAAAAATGCCAAGAAAGAAAGAAATGGTCTGGGGCCAGGCTACAAGAGCTCATGAGTAATGGTGTCAGTACTTTATTGGAAGAAGAAGAAGAAGAAGAAGAAGAAGAAGAAGAAGAAGAAGAGAATCAGCTACTTGGGTTAAACCAATGAAATTCAATGCATTTCTTCATTTGAATGCTCACCGAAATGTAACATTGCTTTCGCTAGGATCTGTCTACAGGAATATTCTATACGAACTGATGAATGATCAGATGATTAAGTTATTTTCTTTGAGTGTTTCATAGTATGTTCAAATCTGATACACCAGCAATCACGTCATCATTTGAACCTAGAATATACACTTAAGCAGGTGCGCCCTTAACCTGTAGGTAGCCTGAAATCGAAGTGCGTTAAAGACTAAAAAAGATTTCAAGTGTCATACCAACCATTTTACAGTTACATGTTAGGCAACAACGAATCCAAAATGCCCCACTGCAAACTCCCAAACAGTGTCTACAAGGAATCTTTTCTAGGATATATCATGCATTAAGAGTTTGCAGGGGGTTTGAATTACACACCAAAACCAAACTCTCCACAGTGGTGTACGTGCAGTCCAGAGTCCTTCTGAAAGGAAGGGAGTCACCTTTTGGGCGAAAGTGACCGGTCCTGCCATTTAGCTACGAATTTAAATCGATTCCCTGAATAGAGGTTCTCATTGCTTGCTTCGTTTTAACGTAGTTGTGCAGTGCAAGAAATGACGACTATACCCATTGGTTATCGCATGAAGGTTTCGAATGTACGTTTAGTTCGTCATATGTGTCTAGCATACCATATTCTACATGATTAGAGCACTGTGTGAAAAACTTTTAAATTATTTATCCTATTTTGAAGTCCGTGTTGCTAATCTCTAGCACTGTAAATCCTAGAGGCAACCAAAGACTACATAGAGATATCAAAATGATATAATCTTTCAATCAAATACTATAATTATTTTTAACTTACTATACAAGAGATTCACCATCAAAGGATTTAGCTATAAGCCGTACACTGTTTGAATATTGAGGGGTACACTAAGAATTATGGTTCAGGGATATGTCAGTATAAAAACTGATTATGTTTTATCTCAACCTGTCAGTCTTATCTACTCGTTAGTATTTCATCTCCTCTTGAGTAATATTGAGAACTGATAAGCATGAGCAATTTGCTTTTTGATTGAAAAGTTAGCCCGTAACTAACAGTAAAGGTTAGATAAGGTCTCTATCATACATCAGGGAATCATTGCAAACAACGAGAGAGAGAGAGAGAGAGAGAGAGAGAGAGAGAAAGAGAGAGAAAGAGGGAGAGGGTGAGAGGGAGGGGGTATTATAATAGCTTCTACGTGTGATTAAGGACAATATGTACATTTGTTGTAGTTTTGTAGTTGGGTCTGCCTTGTCCATTTCTTTGGTTAGTTCCATGCCTCGTTTCGGGCAGGGAATAAGCATTCATGAATATTCATGCTAAGCATAATTTTATAAAAAAATAAACTTATACGTTTGTACATAGAACAAAGAAACCACTAGTGTAGGATCATATCTAATCATATATTCATAAGCAAACAGAGGAGACCCAGATCAGGCAGCTCTTCAAGAGCTGCTTGATCTGGGTCTGCTCTGCCATGTTTGCAAAAGTGATAAAGGGCGTCTCTATGGGGTAATGGGTTAAGCCAGTATTACGGTAAATGATACATTCTTGGTGTTGGTCAGATATTCCCAAGTTGGTTGCCTCAAGCGAGCTGAACATTTCGTGTGCTTCAACAACCGCAGAATCTAGGGCGAAGATTTGCTGCCAGTAAAATGCATTTAAGCCCCCCCCCCCCCCCCCCCGGTGGCTTAGGCTGCTGTCCGCTCTAAGGCGGTGGTTCTGTTGTTATTGGCGTTTTGTTTATTGTTACTCCCACTGTGGGAGTCTGTAATTGTTCTATGATTTGTTGTACGTATACATTATGTCAATTCTAGTTTTGCAATCATCTTGAGGGGAAGAGAGAGCTGGTTGCTTTGCTTAGTTTGTCTTCCTGATGTCTCGTGATAGTTGTGTGGATCTTCCTCGTGGTGACATGGATTTGTAAGCGATTTGTGATTGTGGTATTTCCTGATCATACTCACTTACTATTTTGGGTCAGATATTCCTAAGTTGGTTACCTCAGTATTGACAAACTTCGCATTAACCATATGTATCTCGATTTGTAAATTTAATAAATTTTCTTATGTCAATTCATTTTCTTTTCTGCGAAAAGCGATATATTCACTTTCACATTATATATCTTAAAGATATCAACCAAATCGGAAACTAAATTACTCCACGTTCTTCGTTGGCAAGTGAAAGAAATTCTTTAAATGAAATCCTGCTTCTTTGCGATGGTATGATTGGGTGCCAAATTGCCAATTATCTGTCAGATTAAATTCCAGGAATTTATCAAAAAAGTTGAATAATAACTTAATTACCGACGTAACGGATCTTCTATATTGATAGCCTTGATAATAAATGTTAAAAGTATGCTAATAATTTTGCTCTTACAAGATTGTATCAGCTTCTTGTGGCGCTCACAATATTAGCCGAAATTCAAACATTCAATACTAGATTCTAATGCACTTGCTTTTGTAACGCGACGTCTGAAATTTGCGACAGTATACAGGTCCGGATCCCCTGAAAAATAGCAAGACTACCAAGCCAGCATTCAATGTAGGGCCATCATCGGCACTTAAATTGCGGTTCGCTTGCGGACCAATGATGACCCGCTAAAAGTGATACTTGGACCCTCCCTCCCCTCATCAACTAAAAAAAAACACATCAAAGTTGGACCCGATCTGAAAAAAAACTTTCTTGATCCCCGCATACATTATAAGGGCTGTTGCCTCAAGATATGACAAAGTTGTGGCTGGTTATCAGGATGGATCTTTGTTTTGGTTAATGATTTATAGATGCTGCTGGAAATGAAATCTTCAAGAAGCTTAAGATGGACGTTATAGATATATAAAAGTAGTAACATTAGGTTGAAATGCTGATATGAAAGCCTGATAGATGTGGAACTGCTTTTCTGATAGATGATCAGAGTTATGCCCCCTGCAGTGTTGACAGGTGAAAACATAGAGCATATTTACTTCATTCAGGTGAAAACTAAAATATCAAAATTGAGTTTCTTTGAAAATATCCGACTTTTCACGAGTTTGGAATTTTTAAAACACCAGATTATACCTTTTACACCACACGCTACTACTTCAGCTCTGAGTAGTTCCAGAAAAGATGTTAAACAACTTGTTTATTTTCAAATACACCTACAATGCATAGAGTCTTGATATTACATCAAACTTTTAAAAAAATATTCTTGTACATGCACCCTCTGTCCACCCACCCCTCTGGATCCGCGCATGGGAGCGCACATGGCTCTCTACATTCGACCTACTATTGAATACTGAATACTTTACAAGGTATCAATCTGACACTTAAACTAATACGGAATCTTTGTCATGCGCGGGTCCAGAAGGGGGGGGGTACAGGCGGTCCGGACCCCCGCCCTGAAAAAATCACCAAAAATATTGGGTTTCTTAGGAATACTGGTCTGGATCCCTTGAAAAATCACAAAGCTACTAAACCAACATTCAATGTTGGGCCATGATCGGCACGCCAGCGAGACGCCATTAAATGGCGTTTCGCTGGCGGGCCTATGATGACCCGCTTTTAGTGGTATTTGGATCCTCCTCTCATCAACTAAGAAATAATAATAAATAAAAAACGTTGTCAAAGTTGGACCCCCTCTGACAAAACTTTCCGGATCCGCGCACACCTCCATCGTGTACAATCAAACGCTCATCCAGTGAATTGAATTAAATTGGTTCAAAGAGTTTAATTTTAAGCATCTTAAGTTAAATAAAATAATTTTCTGCCAATCTGCTCCTTAAGCATGTGCTTAGTGAGATCAAACCTTGCCCAGAAGCCTGAGTAACTTTCGCGTATACATTACAATATGTATGCACTTAAAGTTTAATTAAGCGTTTTATTAGAAAGTTCATATCAGCTGAAGATAAAGGATTGACCTTATAGCCAGAAACAATAACAAAACCACACCGGGTAGGCGGCTATCGAAAACTCTCTTAACAATCGACGAACGCGGATAAAAATCGTTATAGAAACAGTGTTTTCGATTACCGTTGTCGCCAATTAGGCGACAAATGGCAATCGAAACCTCTGTTTCTAACGATTTTTATCTACGTTCGTCGATAGTATTAATGTTTTCGATTGCCGCCCTATCCAGTGTAAAAACACTCTAAATGGATTCACAAAGCGATAGCCCAAACAACCATAATAGGGGTGGATCCTGAAATTTTCATAGGGGGTGGGGGGGAGGGTCCAAGCCCAACTGAGAAAACGTCGGGTCTGATCTGAATCCAAGCTGTTTGACACTCTGATGGAATTCCTGGAAGAATTTTTCGAAAAAAATGAAGGCTTGGTTAGGGCTAACTCAGTGACTGCTGCCAGGCCGAGAGGGAGAGTGGGACCTGGTCAAAATCCAAGAGGCCAATTTGTTGGACGTGGACAAAGTGGGATCGACCCCCTCTAGCCCCGCGGTAGGCAGGTTAGGGTTAGCTAGGATTTTAGGGCTTTTTAGGGTTTCTAGGGCTAATTCAGTCTCTGGTACCAGGCAGAGATGGAGGAGATTGAGAGAAAAAATCAGCAGACGAAAAAAACAACAACATGCAAGTAGGTAAAGAGTTAATAGTTCCACCGCTGTGTTGCAGGTGGCGTCTTATCTTTGCCGCTTCAATCTGCAGAATTGAGATAGATATCTTAAATACTGCTTTTATCTATTTAGATGTTGAAAAAATAATCTACGCTAAAAAAACTACCAATATGCACCGCAAGTTATTATTTTAAAGAGATTCGTCTCTGTTTACGAGCATGTTTAAACTGTTGCTCAAGTTGTTGAAAGCAACCAAGTTGATTTGGTGTAAGACAATGTTTGTTTTACAAGTATAAGCTTTTCAAAAAAGCTTGCCATCTTTCAGCCCTTAACTGAAGTGGCCGGGTTGCACAGGAGCCATATGTAAGCTGTTTCAAACGAATGTGAAAGTGATGCTCTATAAAAAAAACACAGCCGCCTCATCGCCAGATGATGATGAGCTGGGTTGGTCATTTGAGTGTTTTGACACCATGAGACGATACATACATTTATCACATGACGTCGCGTCTGGGAGTGATATAACGCTATGCAATAAAATCTGTAAACCACTAGTGGTTTATCGATTTACATGAAACGTTATGACGTCCATAACAACGTTGCGTACATAATGGCAAAATTATAACGTTTTTGCGCCAGAAATGAGATTTCAAAGTATTAGTCATATGATAAATAGAATCTAACATTCGTGCTCTTGTACTATTGAATTTATTAAACTCGTTGCGAAAAAGAGATAAAATGCTCGGCAAGCCTCGCATTTTATCTCTTTCCCCCAACTCGTTTAATAAATTCAATAAAACATGAACACTCATGTAAGATCCTCTATGTAATTTTCACAGAATGGGCTCAAGCTACACCACTCAGCCGGTGCTACCTATCTTACTATACCTTCAAGATGATGGCAATTATAAGATAAATGTGTGCAATCGTTGAATATTTCAAAATATGAAACCTATGCAAACAGAAAATGATATATCCTCATACACTGGAATTTTACAAATGTACGAACATTTGATACTATTTAATTCTTTCCTTACTAGCGACGACTTTTGTCGTCTGCTGAGACCTGGATCCACTGAACCGTTTGATACTGATTTTTTTTTTTTTGAGAAAGCTAATTTTGAAAAAAATGTCGACAGATGACTACAAAAGCATCATGAAAATGACCCAGCAAGTAGACTGACTCCAGTTCTAAAAACAATTTTTCATCAATGTGTCATATCATATACTGTAGCTAGTCTAACTCTGATGGCCATCAGAGTTAGACTAGCTACATTATATGATATGACACATTGATGAAAAATTGTTTTAAGAACTGGGGCCAGTCTATCATCACAGTTAGACTAGCTACAATATATGAAATGACACATTGAAGAAAAATTGTTTATGAACTGGAGCCAGTCTACCCAGCAAGCAAAGAGTTAAGATTAGACTAGCTACAGTATATGATATGACACATTGATGAAAAATTGTTTTAAGAACTGGGGCCAGTCTATCATCACAGTTAGACTAGCTACAGTTTATGATATGACACATTGATGAAAAATTGTTTTAAAGGCATATATTTTGTGATATATGGAATCATTAGTGAATTTACTGATAAGGGACAATTTCAGTATCTCACAAACTTAAAGCTGCATACTCTGTAACTATGATCATTTTTCGAAAAAAATATATTTTCTTTTTAAATCATTTGTAAAATTAGAATAAAGTTATGTTGTCACAATAGATCTAATTTCTACAGCTTAAAACTGCATGGAGAAGTGAATTATCTTATAAAAACAGGTGTATTTTCTCTTATTTGTAATTATTTGCGTCCCTCCAATAATTCTAGACAGTTAATTTTAACATAAATGCTGTTGTTTTGGCACAAATAATTTGTTAATTATTACGAAAAGGGTAAAATGTATACCTGAATTTTAGTATTTTTAATGTGTTCTTGAAAAATAGAAACGTTATTTTTAAAATGAAAATATCAAAAGTTACAGATTATGCAGCTTTAAAGGGGCTTACCTGTATACAACACAATTTCTTTCACTAAGATAAAGATCAATATTTTATCAGAAAATACCTAATCCCTTCATTAGACCACTTCATTGCCCCTGTAAGGAAGTCATAATCACCTCATAAAGATTAGCCTTTGATCTGTCCAGTATGACCCCTGGAGAGAATCATAATGAGTGGTACCAGTATTATTGCTAAATTTTCTATGTCTTTAAGAACTGGAGCAAATCTACACAGCAAGCAAAGAGTTAAGACATAACAAAAATACGAGCATTGCTTATCTCTGAGGAGCGATCTGAACACAATGTATATCTTTTATTCAAACGGGGGCGGTTCCAGGATTTCTGGAAAGGGGGGGGGGGGGGGGGTTCATATGTATAAAGGTGTGGGGGTTCGCTTTGCTCATTTAATCTTATTATTTTCAAATATCTCACTGAGACCAAATTATTTCAATTTCATAGGATATCTTAAAACGGGGCGGGGAGGGGGTTCGAGCTAACCCCCTGAATCCCCTCTGGATTCGCCATTGATTATTAGTGGGTAATTGCTCGGTTTTGATTTTTTTGAGAAAAAAAGTCAGCAGACGACAACAAAAGCATGAAAAATTACCCAGCATGCAAAGTGTTAATCACAATGTATATCTTCAATTCTAGACTGGCTCCAGTCCTTAAAACAATTTTTCACCAATGTGTCATCGGCCAGCCTAACTCTGATGGCTCCAGTCCTTAAAACAATTTTTCATCAATGTGTCATATATACTTATAGCCAGTCTTACTCTGATGGCTCTGGTTAGAGCCACCAGAGTTAGACTGATTACAAGTATATGATATGACATATTGATGAAAAATTGTTTTAAGGACTGGAGCCAGTCTATGCAAAGCGTTATCTTCAATTCCAGCACTATCAGGAGAAACGGTTTGTGGTGTCAGATAATTACTAGTGGATAATTGCTCGGACAGGTATGTTACACCTTTCGCCTGGCCGCTAATGAATCTGCCATCAACAATAAAGATTTTCACACCTGTTTCTATTGAAGGCCATTAACTGATATAAACAATAAAACATTCCAGGAACACACCTTAGACTCTGCGGCAGGTAAAGAAAATAATCCTACATTCTGAACCTATGGAGGTCATTAATGTACATTGGTGCTTGATTGTATCGATTCCTGATCTTTGCCCCAATCAACCGAATAGAAGCCTACGCATGCGCGGATCCTGAAAGTTTTGTCAGAGAGGGGGGTCCAACTCTGACATCTTTTTTGTTTGTTATGTTTTTAAGTTGATGAGGGGAGAGGGGATTCAATTGCCACTCGTAAAAGCAGTCCATCATCGGCCCGCCAGCGAAACGCCATTTAAGGCTTGCCAATAATGGTCCAAGATTGAATGCTGGCTTGGAAGCTTTGTGACTTTTTAGGCGATCCAGACCAGTATTGCTAAGAAACCCTAAATGTTTGTGATTCCCCTCTCCCCCTTCTGGATCCGCCATGTAGATCCCGATCGACCGGCTTTCGGGCTGGTTGATATGGATTTGCAAAGTTTGGGACTATGTAGTAAATGTGTGTTTCATCAGGTGTGGTATGAAATGCTTATTTCTTCAGGGGGCGATAGAATAACAGAGAATGTAGAACCAATTAAAGATGAATTTGCAAATTGTATTGTTTATTATTTAGCTTTTAGGAAGTCTAAGGTTGCTTTTGTTCATTTTACGAAGACGAACTAGCGCCTTTGACACCTAGCAACAAAAATGTCCAATGTTTAAAGATGAATTATCAAAAAACCTGGGGGAGGTCTTGGTGGATTAGATAGGTATAAATGATGATGTAATAGTTTGTGCGCGTTTGCGTTCGTGTCTATTTAACGGTACGCACATCACGCGGACCCAGAAAGTTTTGGCAGAGGGGGCCTAACTCAGAAAACCATTTTTTTCGTTAAAGAGTGGAGAGAGGATCCATATACCACTATATGCGGGCCATCATCGGCCCGCCAGCGAAACGCCATCTAAATGGCGTTTCGCTAGCGTGTCGATGACGGCCCAACATTCGGAATCTGGCTTGGTAGCTAAGTGATCTTCAGGGGATTTGGACCAGTGTTGCTAATAAACCCTATACTTTTGTGATTGTTTTTTTTTTTTTGGGGGGGGAGGGATCTGGACTCCCTGTCCCCCTCTGGATCCGCACATGCGTGACTTATAAGATCAACCATGGTAATATAGTGTAGCTTATCCTCTCCAGATAATGTTTAATAAACCATATAACGTGTGATCGTTTATTGTTGAAATACTCCTCCAGCATATGACATTAAAAACTACCCAATTAAGGAAAGAAAACCGGGTAACAAGAGAATGTAGACAATCGCAAGTAGACGAAACACTTCCCACACTAAAAATGTTACTATTATTGCTGTATTCATTTTACTGTAAACAACTAAGGACATGTGTTCTTTAAGCTCTCCTCAACTAGACAGAAGAGCCGCTAGAACGAAGCGGCTATGCCACGGCTGTCTCATATGGGAGAAGTTATGGCCATGACCACTCCATTCCTGAATTGAAAAGTAACACTAGACTTCAGTCGATGGTACACCTTCGCGAATGTCCGCTTTTGAACTACATTGTAACCAAAGCATCTGCAAAGTTTGAAGTTGCTACGTCCAACCGTCTAGGAGAAGATGCATTTACAAGAGAATACATTATTTGACCTTGAATTTTGGGCCAGAGTCACTCAAAATGATGCCCAGTACCCTCGGCACCATGTGACCTATGCACCAGCAAAGTTTGATATTGCCTCATCCCATGGTTAAGGAAAAGATGCATTTACAAGAAAATACATTATTTGACCTTTACCTTTTGGTCAAGGTCGTACGAAATGTTGCCCAGTACCCTCTTCATCATGTGATCTATGCACCTACAGAGTTTGAAGTTACTAAGTCAAAAGGTTAAGGAGGAGAAACATTTACGAGAAAATTCAATATTTGACCTTTGACCTTGGGGTGAAGGTCACACAAAATGTTGCCCAGTACCCTCTACATTATGTGACCTATTCTAGCCACAAAGTTTGAAGTTGCTACGTCTTACAGTTTAGGAGATACATTTTCAAGAAAATACATTATTTGATCTTTGACCTCGACCTTGGGGTCAAGGTCACACGAAATGTTGCCCAGTACCCTCTACATCACGTGACCTTTTCAGCTACAAATTTATTATATTTTCTGACTCACTTTCTGTATTGAAAGCAATGAACCATACCAGTTCAAAGAATCCACAGATTCAGAAACTTTTAGAAAAATGTCATGAGCTTTTAGCTTATAAAGAAATTGCTCTCTGTTGGATTCCTAGTCATATAGGTATCCAAGGGAATGGGATGGTAGATAAGCAAGCAAAAACATCGCTTTCATTAGAACCAACTTCTTTTAAAATTCCATTTTCCAATTTTAAGCCATCTATCAATAAATATATCTTGGAAGAATGGCAAACGTCATGGAATAACAGCATTGGCAATAAACTTCGTGACATCAAACCAACTATTGGTGAATATCAATCAGTTGTTAGAAACATTAGAAGAGAAGAAGTAGTTTTAGCTCGACTCCGCTTAGGTCATACAAGAGTCACTAATTCATACCTACTACAAGGTGAAGAGCAGCCACAATGTGTTGGTTGCGACGCACCATTCACTGTACGTCACTTCCTTTTGGAATGTGGCGATTTTGCACAAGTAAGAAATAATTGCTTCCATGTTGATAACATGAAAGAATTATTTCAAGATATACATATTGATAGTATTATGACATTCTTAAGACAAATAAATCTTTTAAACAAAATCTAATTGCTATTTTTTAAAATCATGTTTTGTTTTACATTTGTATCAGACCATAATACAGATTTTTTAATGTTGTATTCTGTTCAGTTAAAGAACATGTACAGTTATCTGAATAGCTCTTTGAAACTGTCAGATATTGTACGTGGTCTCTCCTGTCAACAATCGTATTGCAACTAATCATCATTATACAATTTCATCATCATCTTTCCTTTTATTTTATCTGATAAATTTTTACTTTTTCCATCTTCATCATGTTTAGTTTAATACAGTCTGACGCTAATGACCCACAAGGGTTGATGCGTCGTTAAGAACCAAACAAACAAACAAACGTCAAAGGGTTTAAGAGGGGATGCACTTACAAGAAAAATCAATATTCCACCTTTGACCTTGACCTTGGGGACAAGGTCACACGAAATGTTGCCCAGTACCTTCTACATTATGTGACATATCAGCTACAAAGTTTGAAGTTGCTACCTCTAACGGTTTCGGAGAGATACATTTACAAGAAACGTGACGGACGGACGGACGGATAGACAGACTTTGGTACAAAATTAATATACCCTTTTTTCTAATAAAGAAAAAAGCGGATTTAACTAGGTCGCTTAATGAAGGGGAAACCTAAACGGAGCCTCTGGACCATTTAAAATGCCGTTGCACTACAGCCTCGGAACCATTGAGCAATGCTGTTGCACCTGTTTAACAATGAGTTACAGGTAGTTTCAGGTAGTTTAAAGCTGCATAGTCTGTAACTTTTGATATTTTCATTTTAGAAATAATGTTTCTATTTTTCAAGAGCACAGTAAAAATACTAAAATTCAGGTATACATTTTACCTTATTAGTGCCAAAACAACAGCATTTATGTTAAAAATTAACTGTCTAGAATTATTGGAGGGACGCAAATAATTACAAACAAGAGAAAAAACACCTGTTTTTATAAGATAATTCACTTTTCCATGCAGTTTTCAGCTGTATAAATTAGATTTATTGTGACAACATAACTTTATTCTACTTTTACAAATGATTTAGAAAGAAAATATTTTTTTCGAAAATGTTCATAGTTACAGAGTATGCAGCTTTAAGGGTAATTTCGCTAATGAGATCTGTCGAGAGGTTCCAGGTATGAGACATTTTCATTGATCATAAACGTCATAATATGACTGTTGAAATGCTCTTTTTGTCAACGCAAGCGAAAAAACGAGGATGAAGCCAGAATGCACGTCAATGATGACGAATAGAACAACCAAAAATCCTTCATTTGAGCCCCTTTTCAAAATGGGGGACTTCTCTTTAAGATATGAAATGAAAATTTAATGTGTAAATACACCGCCTCCCGTAGATTTTCACATAAACTTGCTAATAGAATGAGGGTAATCTAATTAAGAGTTTTTTGCCAATATTGAGACCTGGCCCCGAGGTTATAAAACTATTCATGCTCAACTCAATTGAGCATGAAATTTCAACTGCTCATAAAAAACTAAAATACCGACGAATAAAGAAGTTTCTTGCTTTAATATTCTCAGATGTTGTATTTATCATGCTAATAAATATTAAAATGCCAACAATTGTTGGCATTTTAACATTTATGAGCAGGATAAATTTTGTGCTCAGCTGAGTTGAGTATAAACTCGGGGCCTGTCCTCCTTGGAAAGATAAAAAAATAATGATGAAAAGATCCCGCCTTAAAACAAATGATAGAACAATTGCTATAAAAAAATAATTGAGTATGACCAGTAAATGCCACAATCACAGATTGCAGACCTACCAACGACACCATGAGGAGTAGACTGGCTCCAGTCCTTAAAACACTTTTTCATCAATGTGTCATATCATATACTTGTAGCTAGTCTTACTCTGATGGCTCTGTTTTAAAACAGAGCCATCAGAGTAAGACTAGCTATATGTATATGATATGGCACATTGATAAAAAGTGTTTTAAGGACTGGAGCCAGTCTACACGAGGAGGAGACCGAGTATACAGTCACAATACAATTAAAGAAAAGCAACCAGCTGCGCTTCCCTTCCTCAGCAAAATGATAGACACAAAGAAGCACACCACAAAAAGGGCCAATTATCATAACTCATTGATGGACCCTCTTAGACCATCCCTCTTAGACCCTCTCTATGTGTATGATGCAGACCAACCAACGACACCATGAGGAGGTGACCGAGTATACAGTCACAAAGCAACTAGCTGTGTTTCCCTTCCTAAGCAAAATGATAGACACAAAGATGCACGCCACAAAACAAGGGCCAATTATCATAACTCATTGATGGACCCTCGTAGACCCTCTCTAGGTGTATGATGCGCATGTCTGGACTTGCGATAGTAAGTTGTCATGTTGCTGTATTCTATATATACTGAGGGAAAAAGTTTAGCAATACACTTTGGGGATACACAGTTTAGAAGAAATAGGATTTTTAATTTCATAATATGAAAAAAATATGTTGACAAACGTTTTCGAGTGCGATGACATTAACCGGTCGACATTACACATAACGTAAAGCCTGATTTATGTCCCCTTGCTTTAACAGCTTATCTGGCAATAGCGAGAATATTTTTCTGCAAAAAGTTTGATTTTTACCATCCATTCTTTAGATCTAAATACAAAAGAGTGAAAACCGTTTTAAAACTGAATTTTCTGTTCAAACATTTCGTACAATTTTTAGTTGAAATCGTATTTTTTTCAAATTACCTCCCTTTCAATTGAATAGCGTTTGTAATTAAATAGCTCAGCAGATCAAATCTTCGCTATTAAATCGGAATTTGTTTCATTTGACCTCTTACAGGTAGCCACCAGATCATTTTTAAACAAATGACATGTTTGCGCACCTGCTAATGAAACAGATCTTATGCTTAAAAGATGGCCTATGGATAACCCATTATAACTGGTTGCTAAACTTTTCCTCTTAGTATATGTTTCCATTTTAGCACATCTTTAACCAGAACAAACAAGTTTCCAGTCATTTCTATGGTGACAGGAACACGTATTGACACTTGTAAAACTAGTATTCACACGTAACAAGATATGTTATCTACCTCATATAACAACTGATGGCGTAGCTGGTCAGTCGATTAACTGAAATGTACCCCCCACCCCAATGATTGAGTATGTACAGTAAAACCTTTTGTAAAACGACCACTCTCAAACCAGACCACAAATTGGGTTTTCAAGACCAATTATCGCTTATTGCAAGTCAAAAGTATTGTGGAGCATTCTGCAATACGCTCGACCTTCATTAAGATACATTTACCATTTGTCATTAAGGTATTTATTTCGTCTATTTTGAGTGGTCGTGTTACACAGGTTTAACTGTATTGGATCGTTCCCCTTTGATGACTAGAAATCTCTAAACGGGTACTATGACAACAGTGAAGACCCAGACAAATACTGCATAAGGCGACATTTCACCAGGGTCTACACTGTTTGTTGAAAAAATCGATCAACATAGAAAGAGAATTATTTTTATACTGACCCACACTTCCAACGCAAAATGTTTCAGGAATATAACTTGAATTAATATATGAGGTCTTGCCGTTATCATTTTACTGTTCAGGGGAAATTGCAGCATTTCACCCAATCAGGTTATGATTAAAAGGGAGTGATTGACTGATAAAGTCATTTTCATAAATAAGTCTTAATTTTTGATGAAATTGCATTACAATGGATGAACCAATATATATGTAATATTAAAGGTTCAGTTTGATTTTGCGTTAGAAGTGTGGTCTATTACTTATTGTACAAGAAAACGCGAGCGAGTTAGACCAGGAAAAAAACAAACACCCCCAGATCACAAACCACAGATTTTTCGAAGGTAAATCTCATTCAAAATGTTACATAAAGATATATATTATTAACCATTGAATTATAGCATAGTGTAGTAAATCTAATAATATTTACTAAAAAAGATGAAAGTAGAGTTTAAAGATTAATATCATAAATTTACTGTTGTAACAATTGAAAGGGATGTACTAGCATACTAGACACGATGCATCATAGTCATTACTCAATGGATAATATATATGTTGCTATAATCTTTAGCTGAGATTTACTATCGAAATAGAAGCATCATTGCACATAGAAGTGATATATTACAGTGTTTTAATCAAATATAAAATATCCCACAATGTACAAAGTGCACAAGCATGCTGGTGCAATAAGGAAGTTATGCTATGGTTGTACTTATGTACGGAAGCTAAAGCTCGTGGATTATCTTCCCTTACACTCGTACAAAACATACAGTAACTTACATGTATAAGATTTACCATCATAGAATAGAGTAATTGAGTATGACCAGGAAATGCCACAATCACAGACTGCAGACTAATCCATAATGAGGCAAAAAAATAGTAAGTGTGTCTGAAAATTTCTGGAAATTTTTTTAATTTATGCATTTTGAAAGGCATTTCGCCCTTCAAAATGCATATCTTTTTTAAGAAAACCTGAAAAAAATCTGGGTTTCGCTAGGGTCTGGTTATCCTAAACACATGTGTTTGGCCTGAGGCAAACACAATTAAATGAAAACAACCATCTCTCTCTTCGTGCGCATGATGATGCTTTAGAAACGGCCCCAAGAATCACGCCAAAAAACAACGACCCAACACCCCCCTTACACAATGGGGGCAACAACATACAATGAAAAAAACAACAACAGAACCATCGCATTAGAACTGACAGTATCCTCAGCCACTGGGGGCTTAGCTGCATTCTACTGGCCCAATCTTCGTCCTAGATTCTGCTGTTGTTAAAACACGAAACATGTTTAGCTCGCTTGAAGGCTTCCAAACGTATGCACTGCATCATCACAGAGTAACAAATCATAAACTGTCATAGGATCTGAGTTATTATGAACCAATGGAGAAATTTACTCACTATCATCAGATCAAAGTTATTATAATCCAGTGGATGAGCTTTATTATCATAAGATCTAAGTTATGATAAACGAGTGGACGAGATATACTATCATAAGATATGGGTTACATGAACCAGGGGATGAAATTTACTATCATAAGAACTGAGTTATTATGAACCAGTAGATGAGATTACTAGTCATAAGGTACGAGTTATTATGAACCAATGAACGATATTTACTATCCTATGATCTGAATTATAATGAACCAATGGATGGTATTTACTATCATATGATCTGAGTTATAATGAACTAATGGATAATATTTACTATCATACAACATGTATCTGAGTTATTATGAACCAATGGGCGATATTAACTATCAATGGATGATTTTTACAAATCATAAGCTCTGAGTTACTATGTACCAATGGATGAAATTTACTATAATAAGATCTGCGTTATTATGAACCAATGGACGTGATTTACTAGCATAATATTTGGGTTCTTATTTACCATGGATGAGATTTACTATCATAGGATCTGAGTTATTATGTACCAACAGATGAAATTTTCTATCATACGATCTGACTTATTATGAACCAATAAATGGGATTTACAATCATAAGATCTGAGTAATTATGGACCAATAGATGCGAATTACTATTATAAGATCTGAGTTATCATTAACCAATGGATGGGATTTACTATAATAAAATCTGAGTTATTATAGACCAATGGGCGAGATTTACCATCATAAGATCTGGGTCATTATGAACCAATGGATGATATTAACAGTAATATGTTCTGAGTTATTGTGTTACAATGGATGAGATTTACTATCATAAGACCTAAGTTATTTAAATCAATGGATGGGATTTACTATCATTAGAGCTGAGTTATTATGAACCAATGGATGAGATTTACTATCATAAGACATGAGTTATTTAAACCAATGGATGGGATTTACCTCATAAGATCTGAGTTATTATAAACCAATGGATGAGATTTACCTCATAAGATCCGAGTTATTATAAACCAATTGATGAGATTTACTATCATTAGATCTGTGTTATTATAAACCAATGGATGAGATTTACAATCATTAGATCTGAGTTATAATGAACCAATGGATGAGATTTAATATCATAAGATCTGAGTTATTATGAGCCAATGGATAAGATTTTCTATCATAAGATCTGAGTTTTATAAATGAATGGTTGAGATATACCATTATAATATCTGGGTTAATTCAAATCAATGCCTGAGATTACTATCATAAGATCCGGGCTACTATAAAACCAATTACTGAGATTTACTATAGATTTTAGATCCTGATCAGACGCTGCATTCTGCAGTTCTGTTGGTTCTGTACTATATGTCCATATCCCACAAAAAGGACGCTAGGCGTTTATAGGTTAAACTTGTTCATTCAGTTAGTGACATAAGCTTCAGTGTGCGATTTCGGTATCAGCTTAAGATGTCCCCAAATCGCTAATTGGTTACCTATATCCATGCAAGACACTAAGTGTCCAGTGATAGGATTGAGGGATGTTACCACCATAAAATAAAGTACAGTATTGCCTGTGTAAAACGGTCACTCTCAAAATGACCGAAAATTGATTTTCAAGACTAAATTATTGCTTAATGCAAGTAAAAAGTATTGCAGAATGCTTCAATTGGATCATTCTGCAACACTTTTGACATTCATTAAGCTAACAATTGTTATTAAGATCTTTGTTTTGTATATTTGAGTGGCCATTTTACATATTTATAAAGATCTTCAAACGCTTCGAGGCACGATGGCCTATAAATATAAGCTGGTCAAAATAAGTTAAACCACAGCTGCAACTTTCCTGTATTTGTTTTATCATAATGTTTTACCAAATTAAGTTCTTTGAACTACATTTTCAGCGAATCAGCAACAATGTTTCTTGTAAAATTGTGCTAGGTTTCGAGGATTAATATTCATAAATACTCTGTGGAGATCCGAGCATTTGAGAAAATGTCCGGATTCGTTCCCAATCATTTATATATAGTAAAAATGGCAAAAAATAAGAACTCTAGGAAAAATCAGTACACGTCAATAGACAGTCGTCTTTTTCCGAATTCAAAGTTTGTGTATATGTAATTGTCACTGATTTTCATGTTTCACCCTTTCCTCAATGAATATACCCACTATGAATAATTATATAAATAAACTTTCACGTTTGTAAATAGAACAATGAAATTGCTTGTCATGTCCACTAGTGTAGGATCATATCTAATATATTTCCATAAGCAAAAAGAGTAGACCCTGATCAGGCAGCTTTTATAAGAGCTGCCTGATCTGGGTCTGCTCTGTTTTCAATAGTGCTAAAAGGCGTCTCTATGAGGTAAAAGGTTAAATTGTTTTTGATATTTGAAAAATTAACATTATGCCTATGCAAAAATGACATTGAGCTTAACTTATTTTTACCAGTTTATACCAGTCAGATCATCTCAGTGTAAACAGTGAACAGTGTTTACATATAGATTTATAAGTGGCTATATTTCAATTACAGAAAAGTAAATACCACCCGTCATAAACCCTATTTTAGTCTGTCGAAATATGCCATATTCTTTGTCCATTTTAATAAGATTAAATGGGTTTATATTATGAATAAGAGACGAGGTGTTTTATGAATTGAAACGACCTGGGCGTAAGGAGTCCGTATTAATATGTAGAAGTGCAGTGTAAGTCAAGTGTCCATATTAATACCATCAGTTGTGCCCTAGCTTGTGGCGACTTTTGTGGTCTGCTGATAACCTTTGAGTTTGTACCCAGATCAGGGCTATAATTATGCATCGAAATAGCATGTTAAAATGATTGGGACAACCCATATGATAACGCAAAAGTTTGCTCCTCAATAATAATGCATGCACATCGTGGTTATGTACCCCCTTTTGTGTTAGCGAACGTTGGGTGTCAAGGCGAGTCTGCAGTGCGAAAACATGGGCTCGTCTGAACCTTTGCTGTCGGGCGCATATTTGATCAGTACTATAGTCTTGTGTGCTGGCTTGCAAATGCTATTATTTAAAATGTTATTTACGATACCACTAGATGTGCATACTAATCCAAATTTAATGTTAATAAATGTTACATTTTATTCCGATCCTATTACATGATTAGCCCAATTCTATTGATAATTTGATACAGCGATAATTAATCGAGTCGCTCCATAAGTAAATGGTAATATCTTTTAGACCTTCGTGTGACGCTTACTGGTCACGGGTAGAAACTACCAGTGGGTTCAGGGGGTTCGCTTGAAACCCCCTTCACGCCCCCGTTTTTAAGTTACCGTCAGAGTGTTAAATAGTTGGCTCCAGATCATGCCCGACGTTTTGTCGGGCCTGATCTGGATCCAAACTGTTTACAATGGCTATCAGCAAACGACGAAATCGCCGCTAGCAGACAAAGGGTAAAAGTCTTGCATTTTTTCTAGGGTATAACTAAAAAACAAAACGCCTACCTGTATAGCTCCGGCCCAGCACAACCAGAATAAAACCCACTTTGGATTCCTGAATCGCTGACACAATGAGGGACTAAATGGTCCCCAACCACACGTCTCCTCCTCTGGTATCCCGTCTACCTCCTCACTGACGGGTCCCTTCACGAAAGTTTTTGTCACCACGTGGGGACCACCGTTTTTCGGCAGCTCCATTACAACTCCATCCTCCGCCATCGCTGTATAGTCACCAGCGCGCGAGGATTTAATCACAGCCATTGTAGCTGGTCTCTGATTGGTCAATTTGGTGTCACATATCCGCTTACCTGTAAATGAATTACAAAAACTGTTAAATCCCTATTTGAATGCTGGGTAATTTTTCATGATTTTTGTCGTCTGCCGATTTTTTCAAAATCATCTTTTCCGGAAAATTCGTTCAGGAATACACGGACCAGCAGAGTGTTAAATAGTTCGGAACCAGATCCGGCCCGACATTTTGTCGGACCTAATCTGGGTCCAAACTGTTTAAAAAGGTTATCAGCAGACGACACTTGTAGGCAAAGAGTTAAATCCGGTACTAATAGAGAGGCGTTACTTGTGAAAAAGTCCTTCTGGTATTTCATACAGGTACCCAGACATTTACCAGCGAGACCATGGTCAGTCCGCTCCCGGATCCACCGGTCTCGAGTGCAGGAGCCATTTTATGCTTTCAGATCCGCTGAATTAGCGTACATAATATTGACAGATGCGCAGGCTTTTCCAAAACCTGGCTGTCATAAAATCATAATTTGGCTTATAAGAAAATTTACACCGGTTTGGCTCATTGTGAACTCGAGAACGAACCTCAGGCTTTTTGAGCCTTTCAACGAGCAAGCGACCAGGTGATCCGAACCAGCCTGCTCAGCTACATAGTCTGCCTAGTCATAATCTTGGAAATTTTGCATGTGCTCGATAACTGTATCAGAGTTAAAGTAACGACCAGAGTGTGCAATTGCGTAGTCTGGTCAGCGTCATAGTTGTCAGTCGAACATGGCATAACCAGGTTTTCCCATGTCATGCCTCTTTATGGGTCATTATCAAAAAATGGAGGAATCCAGAAAGACTAAATCATAAAAAATAAGTGTCAAGATTTTCAATCTTGCTGCAACATTTATATCAAACATACACGGGGGAGTTAATATTGAAAATGTGCGAAGTTTAACTCGACGAATAATGGGTCAGTTAATAATTTTATGCCTGCTACTACGACTACAATGTCAGTGCAGTCACAAACAAACTTTTTATCATTAAATCAGTCTCTGTCGAGATGTTCATTATCTTAATAAGGTGATCTAAAATACTGATCATAAACCTTATAAGACTCGAGTTTTATTCAATTTCGTTGTAACCTGTGTGAGAGAGAATTGTTTAAAGTAAACTTACACGAAAAAATTGTATTTTCAAAGTGTGGTGTTTTTATGTACAAAATTGTGTAGATTTATATTCTAAATGATTTCTGTCAAAAGTTAAGTATTTCATTATTGCATAGTCAGATATAAAAAGTAAGTACATTATAGCGATGGACTCTATGTAATTTGAATTATACTTGAACGTGACTGCACTGACATGAATGTGACTGCACTGACACGTTTGTGACTGCACTGACATAACGTCATCCACCTTGCGAAATAATAGAATTGAATAAAAGCATGATACATTGCATAAGATAGCATGATACGCAGTGGAAACTAAGATCAGCCCGTACATTAATGCAGTCTCAATGGTGCCATCGAGAATGATTTCCGCTTTCGGAAATGGACACTTACCAGGACGTACGAGGGTCCTTTGGAAAGTTGGTACCATGGTCTCTTATTTCAGTAACCGAATTCCAAACCCTAGCATGTTTGGTTTCATTTTAAAAAGCTACATTTTCTTTATGTTATGGCACAAGTTTCATGAGGATGTTATGGTGTAGACACGAAAAAATATTATTGTAAATACATGTCCTGAATGTAAACGCAAAATTTCAGTGGAAAATATAACGTTTACCTTTTGAAAAGAGTGCAAAACAGTATCAACATTAATGAGTGCAGAACATTATAAGTGAAATTGGACGTCTTGTACAATTTGGTAGGCCACAATCTGGTCCAGTATTTATACAATTGTTGAATGAGTTGGATGTTTCATGTAACTAAATATGGAAATGGCAATACCAAAACCGTTTAGAAAGCAAAGCAATGCGCTTCAGTATTGTAACGACTAAAATCGCATGTCACATTGCACATATTTTGAAAATATATAAACGACGGTAGTTTAAAAATGCCCTGTGTTGGTATTTTTGTCGTACACTTTATTTACACACTTTATGCTCTTTGTATTTAAACCAAATGAAACTGTGTGAACCATAGCAAAGGAAAGATAACTCTTAAATTCTTCCCATGGGACAGCATGAGTTTAGCTATGACATGACGTTCTGGTTCATTTAAATAAAGAAAAAAATATTCCTTGGGACTAGAAATCTATCAATTCGCGGATGGTTAAAGCGATACCATGAGAAGTTATTATGTCATCGACAAATATGAAGGGTCGAATTACCCCACCCACTTCTTGAAAAGTAGCGGTAGTACTATTACAAATATTTTCCTTAAAGTCCGAGCTAAAAAAGCCGTGCAACTTTTGCGCGACGAAATGATTATTATGCATTGTTTGCCTGAAAATAAAGCAAAACATATACTCAATAGGCATTTTTAGCTCCTGTAGTGACACAATTTAAATTAAAAGTATAAAGCGAAATTGAAACAAGAAATGTCACCGTAACGTGATGGATACTCCCAAACGAATTGGTCTAGCATAAGACACATTTGAGGTTTAGTTATTTGATATAAAGGAATAGATACAAAAAACCTAGAAATGAGGCCAGAAGTCAATGTCAAGGTCAAAGTGACCCAAAATGGTATGCATTGCTCCGTCATCCCAAAAGGAATCCACACACCAAATTTTGGATTCCTACCTTAAACTATATATAGGCTATATGCTCCAGATCCGATTATTCTAGAAACTAGGTCATAGATTGGCCACAGTGACCTTAAATGGTCCGCGACATATCACCATCCAAAGATGCATACATACACCAAATTTATTTGGGATTCCAACCTCAAATAATATAGGAGATATACTCCTGACACAATAATGCTAGAAAATAAGTCATGGTCACAGTGACCCAAAACTTGGTACATGCCACTCTGCCATCCCACGATGCAACCACACACCAAATTAGGATTCCTAGCTCAAATAATATATGAGATTTGATCAGATACGATTACTCTAAAAACTAAGTCAGAGGTCAAGGTCACAGTGACCCAAAAATGGTACATGAAATATAACCATCCAGAGATGCATCTATACACCAAGTTTGGAATTCCTACTTCAAAAAAATGAATGATATGCACTAGACTCGAGGCAAAGTCTAGCAACTAGGTAGGAGGTAAAGGTCACAGTGACCCGAAAATGGGACGGGACACTCTTTCATCCCAAGATACATTCACCCACCAAATTTGGGAATTCTACCGCAAATAATATAAGAAATATGCTCCTGTCATGATCATTCTAAAAACTAAGCCAGAGATCAGGTTAAAGGTCACATTGACCCATAAATAGTAGACGACACTACTCCATCAAAAGATGCACCCACTCATCACCTATCTGAAATGATACAAGAGATATGCTGCGGACATGATTATTCTAAAAACTAGGTCAGAGGTCAAGGTCACAGTGCCCCGGAAATGGTATGTGACACTCTGCCATCCAAAGATGCATTCACACATTAAATTTGGATTTCTTACCTCAAAGAATATAGGAGATATGCACCAGACTAAATGCCGATTCTAGAAACTACGACAGAGATCAAGGTCAAGGTCACAGTGACCCAAGGATGGTACGCGACACTTTGTCATCCCAAGCTGCACGCACATACCAAATTTGGGATTCCTACCTCAAATAATATGAGAGATTTACTCCAGACACGAGTATTCTAAAAACTCGGTCAGGGGTCAAGGTCAATGTCACAGTGACCCGAAAATGGTACGCGACACTTTGCCATCCCAATATTCATCAAGATACTAAATTTGGGTTTCCTGCCTCACATAATATATAGAGATATGCATCGGACACGAAGCGGGACAGACGGACGGACAGGTGGGCGGACAATGTGATTACTATATGCCTCCAAAAGTTCCTTTGAGGGCATACAAAGTCCCATAATTTTCGAAAGTTTACCATTTCTCTATTAGTCAACATTTTCCGAATGTAAAGATGTACCTAATGCAAGCAGTGGTCGCATAATAAGGCTGGCACCAAATCGTTAATTCGTCAAATCATTATCGTAAATAAGTTCCCCTATTTTCCTTCGGTTTTTTCCTAATAATTTGCTTAAAATTTCGCCAGTATATAAACCTCTACGCATAATGAGCATGCGCAGCACTTTTTTCGACAAAAATAAGCCATCCAGTAGCCATTGAATTCTAGTTTCCTAAAGAATTTTATCAGCGCATTAAAGAGTTATGATGCCATGCTACGAACTTTCCAATTGCACATCGTACAAGAACTGTGCATCTGTACAATTTATACCAGATTCTTTGCTGAATTTAATGGTATGTTTTGATGTTTTTATGCTGTCTTAATCAGGTGATATTTTGATAATTTAACGAGAATAATAGATGGGTAGGGGGTGGAGGCACGGAGGAGGAGGGGGATATACTTTAGCCAGTCGACTGGAAAGTAAAAAAAAAAGTATGGAATACTTGAATCTGCTACAGTTGTATGGTTTGGAGATTAGTTTGGCTGGTACCTGTGCACTGTCATATCGACAAAGATACATATAGCACACCTTTTCCCACTTAACCACTTTCTGCGGCTATCAAACATCTCAATTCTGGCTTCAAAATCGGGAGGCTGGAAGGATAGTAACCAGAAATACGATAACCCTGAAAACGCTCAACTGACACCTGGCCATAGTGGATCGTATTTGAATGCTTATATAAGAGTATATTGGCCCAATGGCACTGGCAGACGAACGAATAGGTACATTTATTTCAATGCCAACAGAAATCACTTGTCATTCAGCTATGCAAGACTAAAAAATCACACATTTCTCCTAGAGATAAAATCTAACAATGCTTTAAAATAGGCCAAGATGTACCTATTTTCACCACAAGGTTATTGTCGTGGCCATCTTGTCAAGCGGCTCAGTTGCCCCAAAGAAACAGGCAGGGAGGTGTGGGACATTGATAATTCTACTTAGTCCTTAATATTAGCAACAGTACTCACAGTTTTGAACTCAAAGTGAGTAATGGTCAGTGCTGTCACACAACATGTCAGTGCAGTCACAATAGGGAACGTGATTGCACTGACCGTGACTGCACTGACATTCACACATTTATTCGATTCTTGAAAGAAAGGATTTCTTCGAAATTAACCAAATCATATGTCTGCTTCAACTAGGCCTCAACGCCAATTGAAACGTAGCCGTGGAAATGTACTCAGCGTCACGAAACGTGTCAATATATTCGTGATTGCACTGACAGTTGTGGAAATGACACTCAATTTTCGACGCACTTGTGTGGCATAAAATCTATAAGGTGTAAATAAGCCAAAAAGTGATCCTATGTGTCCCCTCCAGGGGTCGTTGTCAACGAAATATCGGCATTTTTAAACTTTCAGAATAATGGGTTGCTCCACCAAACCCCATTTTCTATACCTGCAACTGCACTGACAGGTTCTCAAGGGACAGCCCTAAACACATGCTATCGCACTGAAATAGTTTATAATTACTGGCATACTTTATGGAAACTACTTCTATACAGCTAGATGTATTAACCCATTAAATAATAAACAACGATATATTTGTATCTGTAACAAATAACGGCAACGGTTACCAACCACCCTCAAGTTGGGACACGGGAAAATTCGGAGAAAGTGCAATTACGTCAGCTTTAGTTTTTAAACAGCGTCGTCCAGAACCCGACAAAGTATTTTATTCTTGTGGCACATGCCGTCAATTAGTGTTATTGACAGAAAAGCAACAGAGAGAAGGTCGAGGATGTGAGAAAATCAGCAAGGACACAGATTCCTCCATTTTTTGATAATGACCCATATATTAGTATTATCAAACGAAGTGCAACTAAACCCGATACCTTTTGTACAAAACACTTCGTTTGATCACCTTTAAAAATAAAATTGTCAATACCCCCAATTAGATCAACGAAAATCTAGATCAGTAAGCTAAGTTGCGCGCATGGGCTACATGAATAGCATGTGAAGAGACCGGACGAAACAGATATAACATATAATGGAATCAAGACGGCACTGAACAGTATACGTGTAGATCATTGCCAGATTGTTATAATCTCGAGAGCGAAATTTTCTAACGAAGTGTTCCAATTATCAGAATTAGGAGATTGTGCCAAATAATGAAAATAGGGCACGCAATTGGGGCATAAACACAGCGGAAAAACTTAATATATCAGAAATCCGTATTGTCGAAACGGCGATCGTCGAACGCAATTTTAACGATATCGACCGAATCAAATTGATTTCTAAAGTGACGTCATCATAATTATTATATTATATGGCTGCCAGCAAAAGCTGAAACTGCCTGCAAGAGCTCTGTACAAAAGCCCATCCTTGATCATGCCTGTCAAAGTTTGCTCTCTGAGATGCGAAAACCCTGATGTAAGGAATCCCAAAACTACGTTTAGCTGTCAGGCAGCCTTGATAAAAGTCATGTCTTCCCGTCGAAAGCTAATTTTAGATCTGATGTCAGGAATCGCAAAACTATTTTAGCTGTTTAGCTTTGACCCTGTCCATAGCTTATTTTAGTTATTAAAACAGCCTTAAAGATATAACAAATCGACTGATGCATTCTGTTTTTCTCTCTTCTTTCTGTTGACATCACGAGTCCTGGTAGCAACAAACCTATTTCGATTGCTGAATTTCTGAAAGGGATTTATGCAGATAATGATATGGACGAATCCTTCCTGGTAGGAAATATTTTCCAGAGAAAGCCATCGAATAATCACAGGCTGATCTGTATACATGTATATAAGCCGGTGAAAAAGCTAACTGAGTATTATGGTGCTCGTGCCACTCTTAGTGCTCGTGCCACTCTTAGTGCTCGTGCCACTCTTACCAACGTAGTAAGAGTCACCTGCGCCAGAGAATGCTAATACGTAAGATGCATTTATAGTTGTATACGCAAAAATCAATTCGATTCTTCTGTGAATCATACATTTTGCATTTAGTGCGTGTGTCCTATAAAATTCATGTTTAAAATTGTTAATTTAAAACTGACACGGTTATAATATATAAAGGATAGATGCAGATGAGATGGCTCACACGAGTCGGCTTATCTGAATCTACTTTCTTTATCCCCTATCCCATGGCACGTTTATATGAGTATCTAACGGTAATACTGGTTAAGTAGATAATTGAGAAAATATATCTAATACTGGTTAAATTTATCCTACAATCTCATTGAAATAAAGAGGACTCATGTGGTCTCGTGACGCAAGAGAAGGCGTTATCGACGTCGATGCAACGTTGAGACGTTGTATCGACGTTGGTGCGGCGTGGTGTCGCCACAACCCATGTCGGATATTATGCAGCTCTGGTAAAACGCTTAAAAGATAGACAATCGTCGAGTAGTTGCCATGATTACGTCTTCATGGCGATCGTGGGCCTACTTGACCTTTTTCATAAACATTTAAGGTTAAAAAATATAATCTGATTAGTAAAACGCACCAATGGAACTTCATTTGCAATGATAGCAAAGTCTTATCGATACAATGAGGGTGGTACACGTCGCCCTCTTTGTGTTGGTAATGCCTGCTGCTTGGATTTGGCTCAGCCTCCATCAAAACATCAAATAATAAGCCAAATTCTAACATTAAGAAATTACTTCTCCATGATAGTCATTTAATAAGTATACGAGTATTTGCAACTTAAAATACTCCTTTATGCCTTTGATATGAGCAAAAATATGAACGTTCAATATTCAGGAAACGTGACAGATTTATTGTGTAATAATTATATGTGATTGACTAGAAACTGTATGGTTTATGTCAAATAAACAATCTGTTCTGTTCTGTTCTGTTCTGTAATCGCAGAAGGAACTCTATGCCCAGATGTCAAACGCATTCACGGTCTTTGGCCTAAATTGAAGTCGTATATTTTTAGGACAAAAGTGACCCCGTAGCCATTCGCTTATAAGTGTGTGGCCTTACTTAAGGCCCATTCATACAAATGCAATGCGCCACCATATTTTTCTTGCTGCGTCTACCGTACAGTATCGCCCGAAATCTGGCTACGTACTCCCTGGTCTGGCATCAGGGTATATAACGACATATGATACAATAATACTTCCTCATTTGCTGAAATATATCGTACATGTATGTATGTCAGAAAAAATGTACATCCAGTGAACATTGATTTAGAGGTAGGTGTATGCTTGCATCAGTATATTTTACTAATATTGCTCTATTAACTGGTCTGATACCAATCTGGCTACACATGCTAAAAAACTCTTTTTATGACAATATAAATCTTACCTTAACATTTATGACCATTTTAACTTTTTCTATTTCAAGTTTCAAAAATAATATCATTATAATGTTTTCATCAACATGTTTTTCTTGATGATCGTCTTCCTGCAGCAAGTACCATTAGAATAAAGTATAATCGTTTAAATTAATTGTATATTCCTTCCGATACATCACACTTATTTAAAAATAGTCATTATTAAAAAAGATAATAAAACAATTAACCAAGCTGCTAGATAAGTGGCGTTGATGGTGTTATAATGATTTATAAATATTAATTTTCTCAAGCAAGGCATATGTTGTGGGTACTCAAAAGAACCTTTTTGTGGCTTTCCCTGGGTAGAAACCAGTACCGCCGGGAGGGTTTATGATTTGTGTGTTTATTATATGACGGGAGCACCCGAAGGCTCACCGAAAGTGGTTTTATGTGGTTTTATGGGTTTTTCTCTTTTTATGGAGAAGCCGGGAATCGAACCTGCGACCCCTGGTTTACAAGGCATAGCGCTTATCCACTACACCACGGGTTCTTTTGAGTCCCACAAATATGTGCTTTAACTGAAGTATAAGAAGAAATTTAAATATTCAACTGAAATTAATTAGCTTATTTGGACCCATGATGAATGCATATGGGAATACTTTTGATGATATAAATCTATTTAAAATATTCATCATATTTCTTAATATGATATTTAAACTGTTTTGTAAACTTTTATAGCTGCACATAGCTTGCAAATGCATAACATCGCACGCGCATCTGCCCAAAAATAATAAAACAAGATGATAAATACTATTATTATATAGCTAAGTAAAAAGACCGATTTTCATTGGCTTAGAGCGCTCACGTGGCCAGTCAATATATTGTAATATTCACTGGCTGGCGCGCGCTTGCCAGTGTATATTAGTTTCTAAAATTAGACTCCTTGGTTTTTTCTGTTCCGGTTCTGCTTTTCTAAAGGGTCGCTGATAATCATATCGTAGTTGCCGAGAACGCAACAAATCACGCACTGAAGCTGATCTATTTTGATTTTATTGCACAATAAACGACGAAAACAAATTTGAAGTCTTCAGCTTCTTCCAACTTTCCGTCTTTGCACTGAAGAACTCCCGCCAATACTTAGACCACGTCGCATACGTTTACATGTATTTGTAACGTCTTTCAAGCGTACAAACGACGTTACACCGTCTAACGCCATGAATGACGTCATTTTCCAGTAACTGAAATGACGTCAGTTATCACACATTTTCCCTGCGCTTTCAAAGCTGTGAATTATCGTTTGGCATATCACAGCTATATAACATTGGCTCTACAGGCGAGGTGTGTTAGAATTCTTGTTTGTAAATGTTGAATGATGACACTCATGCACAACATATATAAAATAGTAAAAGGGTGTTCTTATCTAGGTCTGGACTGTTTTTGCTAAATGCTTGACTGTCCCAAAACTTTTATATAAGTTCAGTATTATTTCCAGGTGCAATGATACCTGTAAATCTTTCTCTAAATGTTATATAATAAAACAGTTATTGACTAATGAGGCATTGGATATGATGTGATATCGACCAGAGAATACCAATATTGACCTCGGCTTCGCCTCGGTCAATATTGGTATTATCTGGTCGATATCACATCATATTCAATGCCTCATTAGTCAATAATTGTATATTATTATATAACTAAGAAAAAAGACTGAATTTCATTGGCTTAGAGCGCTCACGTGGCCAGTCAATATATTGTCATATTCACTGGCTTGCGCGCGCTTGCCAGTGTATATTAGTTACTAAAATTAGAATCCTTGCTGTTTTTTTCCGTTCTTGTTCTGCTTTTCTAAAGCGTGGCTAATAATCATATCGTAGATGCTGAGAACGCAACAAATCACGCACTGATGCTGATCTATTTCGATTTTAATGCACAATAAACGGCGAAATCAAATTTGAAGTCTTCAGCTTCTTCCAACTTTCCGCCTTTGCACTGAAGAACTCCCGCCAATACTTAGACCACGTCGCATACGTTTACATGTATTTGTAACGTCTTTCAAGCGTAAAAACGACGTTACACCGTCTAACGCCATGAATGACGTCATTTACCAGTAACAAATGACGTCAGCTATCACACATTTTCCCCGCGCTTTCAAAGCTGTGAATTATTGTTTGGCATATCACACTTATTTATCATTGGCTCTACATGCGAAGTGTGTTAGAATTCTTGTTTGTAAATGTTGAATGATGACACTCATGCACAGCATATATGCAATAGTAAAAGGGTGGTCTTATTTAGGGTTGCACTGTTTCTGCTAAATGCTTGTCTGTCCTAAAACTTGTATATAAGTTCAGTATTTTTTCCAGGTGCAATAATACCTGTACATCTTTCTCTAAATGTTTTATAATAAAACAGTTATTGACTAATGAGGCATTGGATATGATGTGATATCGACCAGAGAATACCAATATTGACCTCGGCTTCGCCTCGGTCAATATTGGTATTATCTGGTCGATATCACATCATATCCAATGCCTCATTAGTCAATAACTGTATAATGTAAACCCCATGAGCTCGTTTGACGCGTTTTTGCATAACACTTAACAATGCTACTCAAATATTTAATACTAACATATATTGTTGTCATTCTTATTAGTTTGCAATAAGGCAGTTATTGTATGGTTGTGTGTATGTACTTGTACGGGAGATAATCCACTCGCTTAAGCGCGTGGATTATCATCCCGTACATACATGTACGCAAAAACAATACATTAACTTACACATAAAATACATGTACATCCAGTTTCCCGGATACAGCAATTATTTTCATATGCATAGTCAACCCCTAGTGGTTACAAACAACACATAAGAAGCGCAGTGGTTCAGTTGGTATAATGCTTGACATGGGATCGCTAGTTCAAGCCTCACTGGAAACACTGCGTTATGTCCTTGGGCAGACACTTTATTCTCTGTTAAGTTCTGGTTCAACCCAAATCCAAGAAATGTCCCGACATGACTGAAAAATTGTTACCTGGGGTTAAAAGAATTAACATAAAACAAACACCATAATGATAAATTCTAAAAGGCTGACTGCAGATTCACAAACTGTACATGTACTTCTTTTCTCGAGACTTGGCCAGCAGTTTACCTCTTGAAATAGATATTTCGGATTTAAATTTATTTTCTAAATGATAACAAAAGATTAAAGTTCAATGAAATCAATTTGAAATGCTTGCGAAAAGATAGGAGACTCTTCAAACCCATGCGTTATGAGGATCAAAACTGAACGGCGGAGCTGGAGGTATGGCGGGCCACATTTTAAACCCCCTGGTTATCGAGAAACACACCAACTCCACGAACACCAACGTGTAAGTTTCAACATAGCCATCAGGCAGAAAAAAAACACGTTTAAAGCTTTGAGCCAGTCTAAAGTACAAGGACAACAGTGGTAATGAAATATAGGTAAGTTTGGGCTCTACTAGACTGGCTCCATTCCTTAAAACAATTTTTCATCCATGTGTCATATCATATACTTGTAACTCCGATGGCTCTGTTAATCATATACTTGTAGCCAGTCTAACTCTGATGGCTCTGTTAATCATATACTTGTAGCCGGTCTAACTCTGATGGCTCTGTTAACAGAGCCATCTACAAGTATATGCTATGACACATTGATGAAAAATTGTTTTAAGGACTGGAGCCAGTCTAGGGATCCACTTCCTGAGGCTTTCTGAAGCACAAGACAGTAGGCAAAAACTATGTAACTAATCACTCAAATTTTCATCAAGAAATGTGGGCAGGGAGGGGGGGGGGGAACATGTAGTAAGGAGTCATTACCTGTTGAATGATTTAAAATCCGCGCATTTGACTTATGGATCTCCGCTCTTTCGTAAAAAAATATCCGCGATTTCGTATTATGGATTCGCTCAAACGTAAATGCCCAGTCGCTACTACTAATAAACCGACTGGCTAATATGAGAGAGAGAGAGAGAGAGAGAGAGAGAGAGAGAGAGAGAGAGAGAGAGAGAGAGAGAGAGACCAATGGGTCACTATTGCACCAACAGTTGCTTGTAATCACCCATAATAAATTAGCTACAGGCATTTGTTTTCCAATCTGAAAATATTACACTCTTATTGAGGGGGTTACTCTGCTTGGGCTCCTACAGCAAACTCTTGTTGTGTACATAGTATATATCACTTGATCAGGCTGCAGAGGTTGACAGCGCGTTATTCTGGAAAAAGATAATCTCTCGTCGGAAATTTTCAAGTGTTGAAGCTGGTTGTAAGATGAAATTTGGCACAACAGTGTGTAGGGATCCGGAGCAAATTGCATCTGCGTGGGGGGACTATTTTAGAGATTTATATGCTGACACTGAGCGGCCTCATTATGATAGCAATTTTAAGCAGGAAGTAGAATCATCAAGGGTTAGGCATATCAAAGCTGAAATTCAATCGGAACAGGACGCTAATTCTACATACATATCAACTTTGGAAGTCAAAGATGCCATTAAGGACCTAAAAAAGAAAAAAGCTTGTGGCGCTGATTGTATTTATAATGAACATTTTATCTATGGTGGGGATATATTATATAGTAAACTTGCCAAGTTCTATACAGATTGGTTCAATGATGGCTATATCCCAACCAGTCTGAAAGAGGGTATCATCATAACGCTGCACAAAGGTGGTAGGAAGTCTAAGACAGATCCAAATAATTATCGTGCAATTACTCTGTCTTCAGCGTTATTAAAATTGTTTGAAAAACTTTTGCTTGAAAAGGTTAAAACAGCTATTACAAAGCCCCTTAATTGTCTACAAGGAGGCTTTAGACCGCAGGTGGGTTGTAATATGTCCTCAATGATGATTAAAGAATGCATATTGTATGCTAAAGAAAATCACAGTAAGCTATATGTTTGTTATCTTGATATTCAGAAAGCTTTTGATCGAATGTGGCACACTGGTTTGTTTGTTAAATTGTATGATATGGGTATAAAATCAAAATTGTATGGTATTATCATAGATTTGCATACGAATATGAAAAGCTGTGTATTATATAAGGGGCACAAATCTAGTTATTTCAACATTCTGCAGGGTTCCGGTCAGGGTGGAGTGATATCTCCCTTCATGTTTTCATGCTATAACGATGACTTGCTTGAACAGTTAACCAAATGCCACGTTGGATTCAAAATGCTAACAATGAATGTATGTTGCCCTACTGTAGCCGATGACATTGTACTTTTAGCTTTGTCTGTTGTTGGTCTTCTCTGTCTTTTATGTATTTGCTATGCATACTCACGCAAATGGCGTTATGAATACTCAGCCTCGAAATGTTCAGTAATTGTATACAATGAAAATAAATACGACTATATGAAGTCAAAAAGAAAATGGCATTTTGGTAATGATATCATAAAAGAAGATGAAAACTACAAACATTTAGGCATTATAAACAACAAATTTTTAAGCAAAAAGGTAAACATTAAGGATGCAACAGACACATTAAAGGATACATATTTCAGTCTGGTTAATAGCGGGATACATCTGCAAGAAACGTTGCATCCTCTGACATGTAGTACAATTTACAAATCCATAGTATTACCTAAAGCATTGTATGGCTGTGAGTATATGGATAATTTCACGAATAGTGAAAAGCTCATATTAGAACGAGCACACAGATTATACATAAAGCGCATGCAGTCTCTTGGAATGTATACCCGTACAGATACGGCCCGAAGCTTAATTGGTATATTTCCACTAGAAATAGAGATCGATTTTAGAAAATTAACACTTTTTGGTCAATTTTGTAGGGCCAATACATGTACGTGGATGAAAAGGGTATTTCTTTTTTGGTTATTATCGTATGTGAATTGTCGTGAAAACGTTCAGCAGGGTTTTATACCAGATGTTTTAAATCTTTTTGAAAAAAATCAACTGATGCATATTGTACATACTTATTTAAGTAGTAGTAAATTTCCGAGTAAATTTGCTTGGAATCGTTTGCTCAAGAATAAATTGCATTGCAGTGCGATCAATGCATGGCATAGTAGAACATTGGCACAGGATTTCTATCGTTTTAAATCATTCAGCCTGAATTTCGACCCCATTGGGCATGGTATTTTTCTAAAAGGAGAGGGAAACTTTTGATCCCATGTATATCTGTAGTACAAATGACTGCAAACCTGACAGATAGAAGACAAAACAATTTAGCTTGCGTTGCTTGCGATTCATATTACGACAATTTGGTCGATCATTGTATACATGAATGCAGCTCTCTGGTAGTAGACAGGGCCAAACTATGGTATGACATCAGCTGTATTAGTATTAACGCATATGCTTTTTTAAACAGCCTAAACAACTCTCTCGTGTCCAATGCTCTACTTAGCATGACAAACGCTGATCTTAATGATATTTTATGTGATGAACAGGACAATTTTAAACATATATGTGTTATAAATCTTCATAACATGTGGAACAAATATAGATCACTCACATACGGGATGCGGCATTGGGTCGGGGGTGGAACTGCGTTGTTGCTTGACCTCGAATCGATGCTGTATACCTGTCCGATTGTGTCCGATTGTAACATTGTTACACACTTTGCTAAAGGTGGCTTATTCTCTTTGTCACAGTTATGTTCTTACATTTCGTTTCGGTAAGGACTAGTAGGCGAAGAGTTGTATGGGTCAGCCCAGGAGAAAGTGGTACTTATTGCAAAGCTTAAAGTATTTGTAAAGTGTGCATGTCAAAATATCCAGTGGGATTAGATATTCACACTTTGTTATTCGTTTTATGCTGTGGTTAAGGTGGGCTTTGGCGGGCCTGAGCTACTGCACTGGCTCGTCAAAGCGTTTTCGCTGGTCGCTTACGCGATAAGTACCCATTACCACATTTATATTTAAATGTTTGGCCCTTTCCCGCCTCTAATGTCATTTGGGGACAAAGGGCTGAATTATTTAAATTATGTTTAATTACATACTTGTGCATATGTTCTTTTTTCTTTGTCTTCTGTTTGACTCTGTACTGTTGTATATATGTTTGAAAACTCTCCTTATTGGAGGAAATAAAGAACATCTATCCATCTATCTATCTATCTATCTATCTATCTATCTATCTATCTATCTATCTATCTATCTATCTATCTATCTATCTATCTATCTATCTATCTATCTATCTATCTATCTATCTATCTTAAAAGCAATTGGATTGGATAACACATCAACGCGGTTCGATCAGCGCTTATGATGATTCTTACATTGCGTTAATTTAACGGCGCAATTTTGAATCCAACGCGCGTAAACCGCGTTGGAAACGCACACTTATTAAACGCGGGAGTACAAATACGCGAGCGGTTGTGTATTGTGCTTTGAAAACTGACAAGATTTCCGTTATGTTTGAAACTAATTAAATGACTGTGGCCTTGTCTAGCTAGCACCTTGATTTATTTTTGTTATACCGAAATATCTTTTAAGATAACGCGCGTTGCATGGGCAGATCCAGAGGGGAGAGACAGGGAGTCTGGTGCCCTCCCCGGGAAATCACAAGTGGCTATAGGGTTTCCTTAGAAAACCTGGTAAGGACCCCTTGCTTCTGGATGGAGGTCCGTACGGCCCTCACTGAAATACGTCGATGATCATGGGCGGATCCAGACGGGTGGACATGGGTCCTACCCCCCACCCCATGAAAATTCACAACAACTATAGGGTTTCTTAGCAATACTGGTCCGGATCCCCTGAAAAATCACAAAGCTACCAAGCCAGCATTCAATGTTGGGCCATCATCGGCACGCCAGCGAAACGCCATCTAAATGGCGTTTCCCTGGCGGGCCGATGATGGCCCATTTATAGTGATATTTGGGTCCTCTATCCCCTCATAAACTCAAAAAAGTAAAAGACTTATCAAAGTAATTTGGACCCCCTCTGACAAAACTTTCTGGATCCGCGCATGATGAATAAAGAAGGAAAACGTTCTCAGGACCTCCCCATGACGAAATCATCTGGATCCGCATTAATTCATAGGGCCATATAAGCAAAAAATAATTTGCGTAAAATTGCGATAATCTTCTTATCCATCAGTTTAAACATGTGTTTTGGGCAATCAAAAGAACCGTCTCATCGAGACGGTTCTTTTGAGTACCCACAGCATATGTTTTGGTTGAGGAATAAGAAAAATAATTTTCAGTTAAGCACTCTTATCTGGAGGCCTGCGCATATGCGCTGCAATCTCATTGTTGATGACTTGCACTCTCTTTTGAGATAACGTCCCTCTTCAAACAAGATAATGTCAAAATATAATTTAAATGATGTGTGAATTAATACTAGTCTTAAAAATGCCAAGCACGTGATCGAGATAATTTTGATTTTTTAAATTTAAATAGGTTGTAACGGAACACTTTTTTCTCAAAGATCGCAGCAATTTAAAACATCACAGTTAAGGAGACAATGGCGACGACACGGATGTCTTGGATATATGCAGGCTTATCAAAACATTCCAGTCCTCACCAATCCCCCCTTTTTTTCTTTTCTTTTTGCATACGGCACTGATCTTATGCATTGAAGACATACAATTTGAATACATATGAGCCGTGACATGCGATTACCAACAATGTGGTATGTACGACCAGCAAAGCCTCAGATCAGGCTGCGTATACGCGCAGTCTGATCAGAGCCTTTTCTTGTCGCTTGACTATTCTATGATTGTTAAGCCACTGACCGAACAGCATTTGGAGTTTCTAAGCTTATGAGGGGGCTGCAAAGGCTCGTCTGAGTCTACACATGTCAAAATATCACATTGTTGGAAATCACATGTTGCGGCACTTATGTTACTTCTCACTGAACAGGCCTCCAGGTAAGAGTGTGTAACTGAAAATTATTTTCTTATTTCTCATCGATGACAGTATAAAGACTGGCCTTTTCACACTATTTTGTGCACTCGTCGACTGCAACCACCACGCGATGACTGCGCTGTTCGAGTACAGTGGTTCTCTAAAAATGTACAATAATGTTGACTGGAAAGATTCAAAACTGCGACGTGACTGTTCTCCCATCCTGACCCTCTTACATCACGAAAATTTAAATTCCAATCAAAACATCGTTTCAGGGAGCGCAGTGGCTCAGTGGTAGAGTGCTTGACTCGAGACTGAAGGGCCGCGGGTTCGAGCCTCACCGGCGTCACTGTGTTGTGGTCCTTGAGCGAGTCACATTTATCCTAGCTTAGTACTGGTTAAACCCAGGAAGACCCGTCCCTATATAACTGAAAGATTGTTGATGGGACGTAAAGAATCAAATCAAACAAATCAAAAACATCGTTTCCACGAAAAATGCTTCAACATTTTAAAATCTGATATTCAATTCACAAACAGTTTCGTACAAGCCACGAACATGTAACTGCCGAGCCTGAGTTCTAAACCTTAGCAGCATGCTAAGCACGTAAATTCAGTTACGGTCGTGTCTATTGCCAAAACGCATGCATTGTAGACGTCTGGATGCACCAAAATAGAGAGACAGGGGGGTTAAACGTTACAATAAATTAGAACTAAAATCTTCAGGCGTGTCACAATACATTCACTGACACTTGTAATAGCTGTTTAAACATACAGAAAAATACCTTACCACAGGTAGGGAGGCTGTTTCAGCAAAATCTTGTTATTTTCTGCTTACCCATCTGTTTAAACGTGTGTTTTGGGTGCTCAAAAGAACCGTCTCATTGAGACGGTTCTTTTGAGTACCCACAACATATGTTTTGGTCGAGAAATAAGAATTTTCACTTACGCACTCTTATAGCAACGCCCTACAGGATTGGATATCTACATGTACGTCACTGATTATGACATGTGGTTTCCGTGCCACAATAAAACCTGTCTCCGGGGTATACAAATAGGAAAGATTGTGAAAGTACAGACATTATGGTCAAAGCATGTTTACCATGTATACCTATTATATTTTCCAGACAGCGAAAAAATAGCGCTGATCAGGTCTGCGTCATTGTTGTTGGCATAAATTTTCTCACTGCGAGGCTCAGGAATCCCTTCACAAGAACTACTTTTAGCTGAAGGCGACTAACACAGGTGCAGACCAGCCTGTGCATAATACACACTGTCAGATTAGCGTAACTGTGCTCACTGCATTGATAGCATAAGAGCTTCACCCATCATGCCAACACTTTCCAAGACTCTAGATGGTCTCTGTAGCTGAGCAGGAAGACAATCCCCGAAGAGGCAGCTGATTTTGGGTCGATGTAAACCCCATGTCAAACAGCAAGATTGTACACGCTACTCCAGACATGGACTTAGACTATCTCTTTCCAAAGCGATGAGTACTTTTACGAATGACGGGCAGATCAAGAAATATATCATTTTTGTCTATGACAACTAGATTAGTTTATGGCATAATTTAGGTATCAGTCGGTCTATTAATGACAGACTAATGCACCAATTATGCAGTTATCCTGTTAGTATCTAGTTAACAAGAACATTCTGTTTGCTACCTACTTTAGCACTAGAACTCTCTGTCTATTTGTCTACTGATAATCTTTGCAACTCTAGAAGGACGGTTCAGCTAATGGTATTTTATGCTTTTTTTTGAGAAAAACAAAAACAAAAACAAAAATCAGTGGACAACAAAAATCATGATAAAAGATTACTCATCAGCACATGCGCTGATCCAACACTTTTCGTCGGGGAGGGGGTGGGGGCTAGCCTGGGTTCCAGTCTGATCATTTTTTCTTCTTTTTTATTTTTTCGTTCCTTGGTCAAAAATGGCAATATTAATCGAAATCAATAACGGACAACCGATACCTTTGATGTGGTATATTTTTATTCTCTTATTTTTTTTAGAATATTAGCATTAGAAAATATTGCCAAAATATTGACGACTGGACCCAGGCTAGGTGGGGGTGAGACTTGGGAAGAAGGGACCGGGCCTAACTGACAGAAAATGTAGTTCTCATCTTATTTTATTTTACAGACGGCGTATATCCCAATGAAACTATAATTTTACAAGGTTCTGTGGGGGCAACGTTTTATAGGGAGAAGGGGAGTGTCAGACTTTTTCCAGTTTGGGATTCCAATTTCTAATTCCTTTGGAAAATCAAATCATTGTTAAGTTCCATCAAAATTTGCAAATACCATTTACAAATCAATAAATCTGACGATAAAAAGAAACTTGCCTCAACAAACTGCCTTGTTATTTATAAGATCTTCACAGAAGGAAGGAATTCATTTCGCAATTCTTCATGCTGTTATTTAGGTGTAATGTAGTAGGTAGTCTGGCTCCAGTCCTTAAAACAAATTTTCATCATTGTGTCATATCATATACTTGTAGCCAGTCTAACTATAATGGCTCTGTTTTAAGGACCTTAAAACAGAGCCATCAGAGTTAGACTGGCTACAAGTATATGATATGACAAAATGATGTAAAAATGTTTTAAGGACTGGAGCCAGTCTATGTAGTAGGGTACCCTGCTTATTATTTTTTTCTGGTTTTATCAAGAAACCTTTGTAATAGGGGTTCAACTCTGACACCGTTTTTTAAAAGCTTAGTTACTGAAGGGAGGAGCGGATACTTTTTTTTATGTTTTTTATGCTGTTGCTGTCTTTAGTTGATGAGGGGAGGAGAAAAGATCCTAGTAACACTAAGAGCCCACCAGCGAAATGCTATAATCAGATAATAGCCCAACATTGAATTCCAGGGGATCCGGACCAATGTTGCTAAGGATGCACACTTTTTGACACTCTGCAAGCAATTTTGAAAAAGGTTGATTTGAAAAATACCAACAGAAGACAAATAGAAAGCAAAAATGCCCAGCATGCAAAAAGAAGCAAATTATATGGGCCGCGACGTGAGAAAACCTATCTTCAGTGGTTTACAAACAACAAAGGCGCAGACCAGCCTGCGCATCCGCGCAGACTGATCAGCGCCTTTGTTATTTACTTATTATAAAGTATCATATATAGACTTGCTAAGAGCAAAGTATCAGTTTTCTAGCTAGTCTCTGTAGCTGAGCAGGCTGGTTTGAATCTCACTTTGTCGGAAGCCCCGAAGACAGGTTTTCTCACGACGAGGCTCATATGTTACTTACCAAATGTATGTATATTTATTCTTTAGGTTTATCAAACATGACCCACCCACAGCTTGTCTGTACGTCGAATCTCTTCCCCCAAAAGTGTTTGTCTAGAAGAAAATGCTTCCTCGAATGGTCATGAATAGGCTTTATTCCGAGAAATTATTAATCCATTTTTGTCACATTCCTTGCCAAATGAACATTATAAAAATCTTATTTTAGCCAGATGGTTAGAAATAGGCACTTATAACACCATACTATTAGACGACAAACAAAAACTCAGGCGACCCAGTAAATCTGCACAGTCTAACCAGAACCTTCTGTGCTCGCTAACTCAATTCATTGAAGTATACACAGGCTCAGTCTTTAGCACCATTGAATAGTCGCATATGTGCATTCAGAAAACGACTACGCATATAATTATGTGTTTATATAATAGGTACCTTTTCCTATGGACTAGCTCATTATCTCAAACTCTCTGTAAACTTAATATACTCGTGAATCACTTGACTCTCATGCTGGACAGTCTGAAATAGAAACGAAAAGAAAGTATGACCCATTATGTACAATGGACTGTTCCATATATTTTGGAACGATGTATTATTCATTCTAATGCACTTGATTTTGTATTGATAAAGTCCAAAAATTTGCGACAGTATATCCTGCGATATACTGTCGAAAATAGTTTGACGTCATTAATTACGTCACATCTCGTTGGATGACGTGTGGCTTTATGCGCTTCCAACGCTCCAATTCGAGATGAAACTGTAGAAGTGCACTAGAATGGGGATAGCCATATTCAAAATTTTCATTTTGGGAGGTATATCGTCGGATATACGTTCGGAAATCACGTTTTACGGCTCCGCTCGCGCGTCGCCATAAAACTAAATTTCCGACCGTATATCCGACGATAAACCTCCCCAAAATGAAAATTTTGCCAATACAGTTATCCCCCAATTATAAGGAATGTCCTTCTTCCATGTAAAAATCGTATCTAAGTATCACTGGTGCCCAACTCCGTCACAACGATTTTCGGATTTTCGCTGATCCGTCACGAATTTCACTTACAACTGTGACGAAACCTTTTAAGACAACGTCACGGAATTTAAGCGAAAAAATGCCAGGACACGCATAAGGTCGAAATAATTAAGGTAAGTCATTTCTTTTTATCCCTTATCGTTGATATCGTTTTAAAAGTGATAACGGACAGCACACCAATAATATTCATAGCTATTTACTCAGCAATTACAATAGCATTGTGTTTATTGGCAATAAGGTTTCCTAGGCGTTTTCATAAGTAGGATTAGTAAAATAAGAATAATTTAACCTGGAAGCATGATTCTGTAGATTCATAAAATAGTTATATCTAATATCTTGTGCATACCTGTTGTATAATCGCATAAAACAACAAAACAAAAAAAAATGTAATGTCACAGTTTGGTTGATACAATGTCACGGTTTTGAAACGATTCAAATGGAACTGTCACGGTTTATTTAAGACATTTTACAAAAATGCCTGATATTGGTTTTCCTTGTAATCTTATCAAAACGACATAAAATGAACACTGTTTGGTCCACCTTTAAACTGACCGCTTGACTAGTACTTTGTAGAAGTAAAACAGAAACAACTGAGTATATCTAGGAAACGTCACAATCACTGAAGGCAGACCAACTCAGTGGATCATGAGGAAGAGACGTAGAACACAGACAGCCACAATACAATTAAACTAAAGCAACCAGCTATCACTTGCTATATAATTGCTAAAATAGACCCACACCAAGAACTACACTACAAAACAAGTTACAAACACAAACCCATCAAATGGGAGTAACACCATACAATGGATAAACAATAATAGAATAACCACCTTAAAACTAACAACAGCTAAGGTCATTGCGAGAGGGGGGCTATTGTACTACAGTCAAATCTCGGTTATCCGAACGTCGATTATCCGAAACTACTAGGTTATTCGAAGACGATGGACAGTCCCGACTTTTTTCTCTATTATCTATTGCAATAAAACTACCAATTATTCGAATTTCGATTATCCGGAAAAATCAATTTTCCGAAGTGATTCGTCGGTCCCGATTAAAGAAATTGCTATCAAATTACCCTTCAAGATTCGAAGTCCACATGTCACGCATGGTGATCATGATTTTTTTGTTTGGCCGAGTTCGATTGACACACCTGAGTGATTTAGCAAACAAAGTTGAAACAGGTAATTGACACCGGATTAACGCTCACACTATTACGTGATGAACCGTTAAGTGAGTAAATGGTGTCTTTTATTAAGGTCGTCTGCACTGATGTTTTGTTTGATGTTTTTTAATGTCTAATTAGGGGCATAAATGAGCTAAAATTGATTTTAATTTGATCGTCTCTCATCCTTTGATTTATTCTTGACCACTGTAAGCGAACACACCAAGCGCACCGACAGGTTACAACAAAAATAACAATTTCGATAATAGACGAATATGACAGACATGTGCTTTGGGTGCTCAAAAGAACTATCTCATCGAAACACTTCTTTTGAATGTCTAAAACACAATTTTACGATTGAGTGAAAACAACCAAAACTAGGTTTGGATGCATAAAAGGACCCTCTCATCGAGACGGTTATTTTAAACACCCAAATCGTATGTTTTCGCTGAAATAAAAGAAAAGTTACCAGCCCAAAAAGGACTCAACATCGGACCACCAACGTCCTTCCAGCGATATGCCATCTCAATGGCCTATCGCTGGTGGGCTGTTGATGGCCCGACGCTGTGTGCTAGCTGCGTTCGAGACCTTAGCTTATGACAGGGGGATAAAAAGGAGACAATATTTCATCAGTAAATATGGATCGTCAATTTACATTTAACCTTTATTCGATGTTGTTACATGTATATAGTGGATGTCAATAAACATGATAAAGATCTGATTTTCTTTTCTGCGATCTTAGACATGCAAAAAATAAGAGACGATGAGGCCACAATCTCCAAAGAGCTCATTTTCTTTAATTCTTTGACATATGTTCCGATAATGGATTACTTCACGGAAAACATGAGTTGAAGTTGCAAACCCTGGCAAAACAATGACGTTCTATGAAAGCATCCGAGCTTTTCCGGAAATTTTACGAAAATTCCCGTTTTCGATCATTCGAACTACCAATTATTCGAAAGGATTTCTGTGGTCCCTGGCACTTCGAATAATCGAGGTTTGACTGTATTCAAATCTTCACAAACAAATCGTCCATTGGGTATGGAGGCTTCCTAACTTTTGCAATGCATCATTTAAAAAATCAAATTATCATACTGATATGAAAAATAAAATAAAAGGACACACAATTCACTGACAATTTGAGATAAGGAAAACCAATAGCTAAGCCAGAATGGGCCCAGCTAAAGACAACCTTCAGGTACCAACCCACCAATGAAAGGTTTGAGTTGAAGTTGTTATTGTGCTTGAATACTGACCAATCATACAATTCAAGATGAATTATATGAATTAATGACCAATATATTCTTAGAAAAGGGTTTTCAATTTTCAAATCATGAGATTCACATGCTGAACAGCCACTGCTATAGGTGTAGTGAACGTGTTGCATTGAAGTAGATGGATTTTAAGACTAAAACTTAATTATGTTCACCTCTATGCACGTTTCTTTTGTTGACGTCATTTTTGTGATGGCCCAGAAACCACATGATAATTAAAATTCCAAAAATTCCAAAAATAACAAAAAAGATCATCAACGGCATGTGACCTGCCTTGTTTGATGCATTAGTTTATGCTAATTATAGTGTTTCCAGGACTTAAGTGACCCCCGTTTTTTGCTAATTATTCTTTAATGGTGATTTTAATTGAAAAATAAATTAGAGAAACGAATTTAGATATAGACCGCGTAATTGAATTATTTTTTCCACATAAATGTGAGTTTTTGTATAGGCTGGGATTAGATGGAATTTTGGTGTGTTTTTGCCGCTCCTCTTCGAATTAGTCCCCAAGTGAACCTAACGATATAAATAAAACATGGCTAATATGGATCAGTGGAGGTAATTCTTCAGTCCTACAGATAAGAGTGCGTAACAGAAAATTATTTTTCCTATTTCTCAACCAGAAAATATTTGCAAAAATATTTGGTGTGTACTCAAAACAACCGTCTCGATGATACGGTTCTTTTGCGCACCCAAAGCACGTGTTTTTAAACAGATGAATTCGAAGACAGTCGCAGCTTCACGCTAAAATTGCTTAACTGGGCCATATCATCATAGCAATGCGAATATACCACGTGTATCTATAGGGGTACACATGGGTATATTCATAGGAAAAAACAACTAAGTTATTCTTTTGTACAGGGGATTTGGGCGTCTTTACAAATAAGGGCGTCTCCCAAAAATAAGTTTTAGTTACGCGGTGTGCATTTAAATCCACATGCTAAGTGCCGTTCTTCTAGGTTTAATTTCAAGTTGTTTAAAAAAAGAAAAACGGGGGTCACCTAAACTCTGGAAACACATTAGGACGTTACTTTTGTTATTTCATGCGAAACAGCTTTTTAAGCAATACTATTTATTTACTCATAATATTGAGTTATTGAACTCAAAACTATGAGTTAATGAGCAATATAAAGCTTATGTAGTGAAAAAATGCATTTACTTGGCATTTTACCCGTCTCAACCAAGCTGTGACGTTGTCTTAAACAGACCGTGACACCAAAACTCTGATCACTGTCCAAACCGTCACAATTCTGTGCAAATGCAGTGATTATGATTGTGTTGCTATTTTCAGTTAGAAACGATAAACAACTTAGAAACTCGAAGTGGCAAATACATCTGGCAGTTTTCAAATAATAAAAGCATATGTTTGACCTTTATAAATCATAAAACGGTTAAACAAATTACTAACGTCTTTCCGTTTTCCGAATTGTTTCACGACGACCTATCAGCGAAAATCCGAAAATCGTTGTGACGGAGTTGGGCACCAGTGAGTATACACGGTATGTTTGCATCTGTGAGCAGCGAAGCACAGTCTCACCAGAGCCATTTCTGCTCACCTATGCGGTAACCAACAACAATAATATGAGCCGCGACATGTGATTTCCAACACTGTGGCTTTTTGACATGACTAGTCTCAGACGAGCCTGTGCAGCCTACTTTTAAGCTTAGAAACTCCAAATAATGTTCAGTCAGTAGCATAACACTCATAGAATATTCAAGCGACTAGCAATGGCTCTGATCAGACTGCGCGTATGCGCAGGCTGATCTGTGGCTTTGCTGGTCGCACATACCACATTGTTGGAAATCTCATGTCACGGTTCAATTATACTGAAGGTCCTTAGAAACGCACCACCTGCCAAAATGCTAATTTATTGTCAAATTGTATTTTTTTAATTATGAGAAAAATGAAATTGACAAGTCCCCTCATTTAGCTTGCGTTCAATAAGAAAATCGAAACGCTGTGGCTTATGGTTGCCGTGACGTCGCGATTATTCTGAGACATCCCAAATTTAAAAAGTCACATCCATAATGAGCGCATTTTTTTTCGAACCGGTGTTTGTTCTCGAAAGCACAAGGAAAGGCAAAATCAAATCATGAAGTTTTATGCCTCTGATAAAACTCATTTCGTCTAGGTGATGTCATTATTTTTTGAAGTTATCAGCTGTTTATATCCTAAGGAACATGAATAATAATAGTAAAAAATAGTGCCACAACGTTGCGTAGAAGACAAAAGTATCGCGAAATGCGCGAACGTCATCCGCTTGTTATTGCTGTTTGAATAATTAAGACTGTCGTTAGCAAAGAAACGCTGCGACTGGGAGTGTAATTTAACGATTATTTCCGATCATTTCCGAAACTTTCTTGTTTTTCCGTTTGTCAAGACATCTGGCGTTTGATTTTAAATTGAACTTATCTCACAGTTGTCAGACGACAATTGTTGAAAAACACTAACGTCAGTGTTACGTTAGAATAAACCGCATGAGTAAATCAAAACTATGGCAAATCATGGTCCATTGTGTGAGCGGATAAAAAGTGATAAAAAAAACATCCTCAAATCAACCATTTGGAAGAGACAGTGAAACTATAATTGGTTCGTTTCTAAAGTCCTTCAGTATATTAATGAGCTGATTATTTTGTTTCTGTGGATCTTAACGTCCCAGTCAACAATTTCACAGTCAGTTTGAGACATTTTCTTGTCTTCCGGAATTGCAGTGGATGAAGTGTCAATGACACAACACAGTGACTCCGGCGATTCTCGAACTCGGGACCCTTCGATCCCAAGTCTTTACCCTGTTGATACATAATTAACATCTATGATTCCAATAAACTACATCTTATATTATCATGATTATGAGTCTATACCGTCTGTCAAGGGATAATATGTATTTATGGATTAATCCATGGCTGACGTCGTTTTATCAGTCTAGTCAAGGCTTAACTATTTGCCGACTAAAGTGTCATTTGTAGACAGTCTGGACCCAGATCAGGCACGACATGAGGTCAGGCCTGATCTGGATCCTAACTGTTTGACACGCTGATGGCATTCCTGAACCATCTTTTTGAAAAAAGTCAATGACAGAGGGCTAAACAAATACATCAAAAAATACCCCGCATGTCAAGAGTTTGAATCAATTAGTCCAATCCTAATGCACAAATAAGCTTATCCGAATTAATGGACACTGGTCTTACAGAGCATAAGCACGACTTAAGCACACCAATGACCCAAATTACTGTTATATCGGTCACTGAGCATATGCTCCTGTCTGATCTGAGTATCCAGGGGCCTAGGTTAATGTTGGTGCAGCTACTACACTCCAAACACCAGGGCCATACGTTCAAATGCAAGACAGGCGTACATGTATACGCTTGAAATTACATAATGCTCACAAAATGTTTATAAGTCTCGCAAGAGTTTTTGCTGTTCTCACACTCAAAGTGCGGAAAAAGAAAAAAAATATTGACTGCTTGCCCCACTAGAAAGCTGTGCATGAACGTTTTGAGACTAGTTCGACCCTGTTTTATACTGGAAATTCGTTGCCAGATACTTGGCAAGAAGCGAGATCCAGATGAATGAGCGGCATTTCACAAGGGACGCACTGTTTGCCTAAAGGTTGTTATAGCAATCTATCGGAATGACGAGTATCCGACCTATGTCCGCTTGAAATATATTTCCGAAGAGTCCATCCGTATTGTATAAAGCCTAGAGGTGAGTCCATCATTATAGAAAAGGATAATTTAACCAATATAAGCCTAGAATTCTTTAAATCAGTGAAGAGCCTAATCAGACGCCACAATTTGATCTGGCTCTCCACTGTTTGCTTTCACTAAATTCAAAAGAGGAAAATACAACCCAACAACCCTAAAATTGGAAAAGGGCTCGTCCAATTGATAAGGGTGGGTATGTTCATCTGGCATACATGTAAAAGGGTCAATTCTTAATTCATAGATAGGTACCATTATCACTTGCACGGTGGAATTTTTATTTTATGATTATTATTTTTTCATGTTTTTTTTCTGAGTTTCAGCGTGCATGTTATATTATCAGATAAGACAATTTGAGCAAACAAGTTTTTTCCCTAAAGATAAAACATTTGCATCTGATAAAGTGTAGTTTATAGACTCAGATGTGGACAGAAGATAAGGGTTCTTCAAAGATAGTCTGGCTCCTCATGTTTTTGTTTCGTTTTGCTACGGGGCTGGGGAGAGGGTCTTATAAAAGTATATGTCTGCAAAAATATATTTGGGTTGGCCCCTTAATTCCAGCTCACCTTCTAACATAAATGTACATGTACCGCGACCGCGAGAAACTACGAAAATTGAAACCTGTTAAAATTGCAAATAAGAACATGCGGTTTTAGATGTTTTAGTTAAAACCATGTAAGCCTAGCGTCCTTTTTGTGAGACACCGGCAAACAGTGCAAAACCAGATCAAACGCCGCAGAACGCGGCGTCTGACCAGGTTCTCCACTGTTTGTGTACAGAAGTTTATTCTAAAATTTGAATAAAAAAGAAAAATACCACCCAATTATCCTAAAATTCTAAATGGACTCGTTCAATTGATAAGGATGGGAAGATTCGTTCGGCATAAATGGTTTAAAATTTTAGCGAACTCATTCCTTTCTTATACATGGGTAAAATACACCAGCGAATTGTAGAGAGAGCTAACCTAGGCTACCCACGGCTCATATGTGCTTATTTAGAAGAAAAAGGTACAGTAATTTAGGTATACTCTTTAATTGTTGACCCCTTCTCAATGAGACCTCAAAGCACTTTTCCTTGAAATAAAAATGATTGAAAAAAAAAAAAAAGAACAACAACGTTTTACTTTTCGAGTTGCTGTGTTGTTTTATCCTGACCTTCCTACATATTTATCGATTATATTATTATCGATAATCAATCGGAATAAGCTCTCCGATAAATTAATCGATTATGAATTGTGTATCCAATATCCAACGTGAGATAGATATTCCGGAAAAAACCCGATCGGTTTAAATTCCTACAGACTGAACACGTCGGTATACAGTAACTCAGTAAAAATCTAAAAGCCGACCATCATTTGAGCACCAGCGAAACGGCATTTAAATGGCGTTTCGCTGGTGGGACAATACTGACTGGCCCGACACAGTATTGTGGTGGCTTGGAATATGGTGCATTTTCATGTTTTATTGTGGTTTGTACTTCAAGCTATAATTACAGATCAACAAAGGTTTAATCAGGAACGCATCTTTAGCAGGTGGGTAATTGAAATTACATCTTTCGGTTTGCCAAAGGTAAAGCCAGACTTTTCGTAAATACTATAAATCAACTAACGCATGAAAGGCTCATTTTTCGATGTCCGATCAAATATAAAACCAATGTTATTACCGCCAGAAGTCGACAAACCTCGTAAGCAATCGTTCACGATTGACACGATAGTCTAAGAAATCGGCAATAATCGAAGAACATAAACGTCGCTCAGTATTCGATAAACATCGCGTAGTATCGACTAGGGTACATGTAATCAACGTGGCCCGGAAAATTGGTGAAGATCGTAAGAAATCAAATTAAATAGCATAAAAACGACAAATTTCGTGATGAACGATAAACACTGAAATAGGAGGTTTTAAGAATTCCCAAAGTGTCGTCATTTTCGCGCATGCGCATATCCCTGGTCAATGGTACGGCCGGCTCTATGGAATCTCTAGATCATATATATTAGAATTTTTCTACAGCAAAATAAAGACCTATCTCCAAAACTAGTGGATGGTAGTTTTTCATGGGATATGGCTCGGACGATCAGCTGTATTCATTATACGGCTCATTTCAAGACACTGCAACTGTAGGCTACTATTCTTGCAGGTGTCCTTGGAAACTAGGGCTACAGATAAGAAAGTTCTCTTGTTGTTATTTCAGTGTTTTTGTTGCCCCCACTGTGTGTGGTTGGTTCCTGTTTTGTCCCGATTGCGTGATATACAGGTATGGCTCCAGTCCTTAAACAATTTTTCATCAATGTGTCATATCAAATACTTGTGCCTAGTCTTACTCTGATATCTCTGTTTTAAAGACATGAAACTTTGAGCAATATTAGTGGTACCACACATTATGACTCTCTCCGTGGGTTATACTGGGCAGATCAAAAGGACAGTCATAATGAGGTGATTATGACTTCCTTACAGGGGCAATAAAGTGGCCCCATGAAGGGATTAGGTAATTTATGATAAAATAATGATCTTTATCTTAGTGAAAGAAATTATGTTGCATACAGGTAAGTCCCCTCTTGAGGATCCTTTAATTTTGTGAGATACTGATACTGTCCCTTATCAGTTAATCCTTTAATGATCTCTATTGGACAGGAATATATGTCTTTAAGGTCCTTAAAACAGAGCCATCAGAGTTAGACTGGCTACAAGTAATTGATATGACACATTGATGAAAAATTGTTTTAAGGACTGGAGACAGTCTACATTACACCTAGCAATGACGTAGCCAGAACCCTGAACATGTTACACACATCAAAGGGAGACTACTGGATCAAGCGATGATTCTCTTCCATTGCGTTCCTTTTCAAATTGGAACTTATCTTAAAGAAAAGAATTTGCTCCCAGAAGGAGCGAATTCTTTCCTTTATGAGTAGTACCTTATAGCATGGAAAATTATATTAAGTGAACTCCCTTGAATGTTACAATTTTTTATTACGCACGTGCGCAACCTGCGTAATAATGTCTAGTGCACCGTCTTGTTCACTACGATTGTAGTTATTTGTGACCATGTCATGAAGTGAGTCACTGTGTTTATAACATTCTGCGACTTGTTTATTTGTGTTAAGTCTCTACATCTGGGTGCCATAGGCTGGTCTGTTAGCTTTCGCTGGTCATACCCCACGCTTTTTCAGCGACAGCATAGGTTTAGATAATCAAACATTATTAACGCAAAATTGTAAGCATTTTTTTACCCACCAGTTTTAACATAATATGCTTCTTTTGAGTACCCACAACATATGGTTTGGTATTATTATTTTTGGTACGCAATCTTAACTCAAGGCCGACACGGTCATGCCAGTATACTCACTAGTAGCTATTTATAAGGCTTAGAAATATACAAATAAATTATCGTCTTAATTTTCATATTCATATTCATACAAAATACATTTTTGTACTTTGTGTCTAGTCTATAGACTGCAGCTGATTACTTTATGCTAAAGATAACCAGTTTATTCAACTGAAGACACGTACTTTTATAGACTAGCATGAACATATCTATTCAGAGAGAAAATATAATCACATTTTTTCAGCAGCTAGCTGTCTAATATTGCTTTTGACCTAGATTATTCACCAATCAGGAACTATCTTATATTGTTAAGTTGAGCTTAGCTGTTAGAAAACGGTGTTCTTATTAGTTAATACTTCAGACTGTCTTACAAACTTGTTACAAATGAAACTGCATTTTAAAACTATAAAAGGCAGATATACAGTCCATGGAATGAGGTCATGATTATAGTCTGTTTCACAAATTTTGACCAAAGAAAAACCCACAATTAGCCTTTTTCTAAAATTGAGTCTTTTTAATTGAAATGCCGGGGATTTGCTAGACATGTCATAGACTGCTGATTCTACATGATTTTTTGTATCAGTCTAGTCGTGTCCGTAAATGTTGGTTATTTTAGTACATTTGAAAGAGTCAGTACTGTGGATTCTAGTTGCTTTTTGTACAAGTCTGGTTGTTTGGGTAAATGTAGGTTATTTTAGCGTATATGAAAGAGTCAGTACTGCAAATTCTACATGCTCTTTTGTACCAGTCTGGTTGTGTGGGTAAATATAGGTTATTTTAGTGCATTTGAAAGAGTCAGTGCTAAGTATTTACATGCACGTTTATATCAACCTGGTGAAATTTAGTGATAGTTTGTTTGGTATATTCAAGTTTTATTTTCTTTGTGAAGAATGATTTATTTAGCTTCTATCCAACTCTGACATTATCTCTGATGAGAAGGAAGCAGAGCTTCAGATATTCCCTGATAGTGTCGTCTGCTGATACCCTTTGCAAACAGTTTGGGACCAGGTCAGGCCCCACAAATCGTCGGGCCTGACCTGGTTCTAAACTGTTTGCCACCCTGATGGTAATCCCAAAATAATTTTTCGAAAAAGTCGATTTTGAAAAAAATCAGCAGACGACAAAAACATGCAAAATTACCCAGAATGCAAAGAGTTAAGATGTTTCCTGATAGTGTTCTACACTGGATGAAAAGTGCGATTTATAAGGCTGTGTAAACCCAGGGTAAATATGCGTAAATACCTAAATTTATTCATGTTTACCATTTAGTTATGTATGTTTGCCTTTCCTTTGGCTTTCATTTACATACCGTAAATACTACTATTTACCCTTATGAAAATAGATCTGTTCATGCCGTATTGGCCGTATTTACCCCTTTATGAACCTATCTGTAAATGTGTGCTCAAATAATGAAATTATCTATACTAAATTCCGGTATTCAAATAAAATTCACATTTCAGTATTTCCATGAGTATACTCATTTTAACATTGTGCCAATATTTAGTATATGTATGCATGATTGGCACACTTTATGTTTATTCATCTTGATAAATAGTTGTAAATACAGTGTTTACAGATATACAAATAGCCATGGTAAATATCAAAATGCACACCTTATTTGCCGAGATACATGCATCATTGAGAAATTACATATTTGCTGGCGTGCGTAAATTGTGGTGAAACATTATATTTATTTTATTTTAAACGATGCGTTTAAATATGGTGTAAATATGAAATGATAGTTGTGTATACATAGCCTTTGAAATAATTGACACATCGTAGAATTTATGCACTCGGTGATATATTGGTAAATATGTAAAACATATATGCATTTAAAAGGGTATGTAAAAGATGCATAAATTCTGGTATGCTCATATATTTGCACGTTAGGGTATATACCATTTGACAGTATGCTTTCAGGTCATTAAATATTGATAAATTCTATATATACATACTGCTGCATGTGCTGTTAAATATGGTCAAATATTAATATGCATATGTGTTTATGTATATGCAGTGAGGTGAATAAAGCTTTTATGTGCGCATGTTTACATAGGTTTCAGTAGAGTGTGGGCATTATTGATTGTGGTCAATATATAGGGCATTGGTTCTATTCTTTCGTTTATTTTGGTTTGTTGTCAAACGTCCCGTTCAACAGCTGTGATCATGTCGAGACTGTCAGTTGACCTAACCACAGCCAGATTCGACTTAAGAGTTACACATACTTTCTCTTATAGCTTACAGCAGCCCTTCTGAAATCGCTGGCAGGGGAAGAAAGGCCATAGAAAATATTCGATGATAAATCTTCACAAAAGTATGGGTCAGGCCGGGTCGGGCTCGAAATCACGACCCCTTGAATAGCAATCAGACTCGCTACTGATAGCTTCTGGGGTCGTCTTGAAGGTCCGAATTGTAGTAACTATCTGACGTCGTATGATTTTATTGTCAAATTCCGATAGTTCATGATTTGCATAATTAAAAATGCTCGTCAAGAGATCCTTCTTACACGCTTTACGTCAATTTTCAAACACGAATTTAAGCTTCGATGTAACTGTTCGCCGACTGGTTAATTATGAATGTTTTTTTTGTTTTTTTTCTTCTTTTTTTTGCATTGCTTCTGCGGAGTTTTTTTTTCCCCAAAATCATCTTATTCGAAAAATTCTTCCAGAAATACCATTTGTGTCAAACAGTTTGGATCCAGATCAGGCCCCACCAAATGTTGGGACTGAACTTGGTCCAAGCTGTTTGCAAAGGTTATCAGCAGACAACACTAGTAGGCAAAATTTAATAATTGTATTGTCACAGTAGGTTCCATTCCACCAAACACTTCAAATTGCATTGAATTATCGTTTATCTCAGATTACAATTTACATTTTCATATGTCTAAACATGATATCCTTTCTCAATCTATGAATGTTTAATATTTCAAAATATTTATTTACTGGAAGTAGCTCGCTCGAGAGTATTTCTATAAATGACCAACCTCTGTGAAGACAATGGAGCAGATGTCGTCTATAGATAATTTAATTATATCATTAGATAGCTGCAACCAGACGAAAGGCGGGATGAAAGGTCCGAAAATATGTGCCGCCACATGGGCAATTTGCATAATCGTAAATCAGTATGCCGTTTATACAGTCTTGTAAAACGCCCACAAAGGCCACTGCTGGTGTAAACTACGGGAAATCGTATCAATCTATAATTTGTGTATGCAAGCAGCGACGCCTCCGGTGAATCTTCAGCATTTGCGCAGGCTCACATGAGCCTTTGCTGCTCAGCAATGTGCAAAGTACCCGCGCTCATCGTGTGAGCCTTTGATCATCACATATCCGTAAAATCCCACTAAAACCAAATATAGTCGCGCTACAGCTTAATTCACTTATGCCGAATGGCATTTCCCTCCCAGTCAATTTCCGTTTGAATGTTTGTTGAGTGGTAGTTTTCATTTTTATTTAAATGTTGATAGAACGTTTCCGTTTGAATGGTTATCGAGTGGTAGTTTTAATTTTTATCTAAATGTTGATAGAACATAAGCAAACAGTTGAGACCCTGATCAGACGCCGCATTGTGCGGCGTCTAGTCTGGGTATCCACTGTTTGCATATCTCCCGCAAAAAGGACGCTAGGATTAAATTGGTTTATGTTTGAGTGTTCATCTGCATCCATATTTTGTGAAGGCGAGTTGCAAAGGTTCTCACGCGCCTGCGCATGTGTGCAGATTCGCCTGAGCCTTTGCTGTACCATTGTGATATGTATGCATGATCGAATACCAGCATCTGATATGATGGCATCATCATGATGAATATCAAGGAATGGCTCTCGATACCTGACAAATAAGCCTTGAAACATATCAAATGGGTGTAACTGGAGACTCGTTCGAATCCTGACTGTAAAACCCAAAACAACACACATTAATCCCACCTAGGGGGTTCAAACACGTACTTTGCGGTCCTGGGATAGGGTGTGCATCCCGCCTAACGGTCCTCATTCGCCGACAGGGGCATTGTCCGCGCCGATGTCCCCAACCTTGAGACTTAGTCCTGGAAACAGGCAACCGAACTAGTTGTAACTGGAGAATCACCCGCCTCCCTATTAACCCCAACACACAAATACATTGCACCCACAAACATAGGCTAAACAGTAGGACGTGCAACCTACATGTTCCTAGAGCTGTTCATTGAGAATATCGACACCAATGTTCGCAGCCTTAAAATGTAGCAAAATAGTAACACTGGATAATCGCCCGAATTGTTTGACCACAAACACATATCTCTCATGGGCTAAACACAAACGTGCATCGCGCCTCGTGGTCTTCATGAGCTAACGAGGACACTGGGAGCGCAGTGGCTCAGTGGTAGAGTGCCTGACTCGAGACCGAAAGGCCGCGGGTTCGAGCCTCATCGGCGTCACTGTGTTGTGGTCCTTGAGCGAGACACATTTATCCTAGCTAAGTACTGGTTCAACCAAGGAAGACCCGTCCCTGTTTAACTGAAAGATTGTTGATTGGACGTAAAAAATCAACCAAACAAACAAACAACGAGGACACTGACAAAGCCTTTAACATACCAAACAGGCAAATCTGGAGAATCGCCCGACTCTTTGGACATTGATACAAAATCTACTTACACCGGCGATAGACGAAATAAGACCAAATGACAGAGTTACCCCTCAACAGCCTACCCCTCTCCCCAAATCGAGCTATATAACTGAAAATAAAAAGTGCAACAACATCATTGGGGTTTCTTTCGAAATATTTAAGTAAAGACCAAAACGAACTTCAGCTACCACCCCTCAATAAACAGTTTTTGGGCTGGCCCAGACCCAACAAAAGTTGGAGCTGAACTGGCCCCTATCCGTTTTAACAATAAATTGAAATTAGAACACAAAACAAACACCCAGGAACAGGATCAGACTGACAAAAATCGGGACTGCGCCTGATCCACGGGGTTTGAATACAAACTACGGTAAAAAAACCCAAACAATTTAGGCCCTATTCAGACCAGACATAAAGTTGCGCCTGATATTGTTCCAGACTGTTTGGAGCTGCCACCCATTAAATAGGTGGCAACAACTTTGGCTGACACCACAAAACATTCCCATTAATAGTTTGGACAGAGACTAGACACGACAGACGTCGGGCTTTATCAAGGTCCAAAATGTTTACAGACAATTAAAAAAATTACACCATATAAAAAAATTTCCACAAAACGCTTAACGGTAAATGCATTGAATGAATCGAGGGTCATTACTTAGAGGTCGTAGTAGAAGTATAGAACTAGTTAAACACGGAAAATAAATTAGCGTGCAGACTTCATTTCGATAAAAAGTCAAAATAATCAATTCTTCAGAGCACCGCACTCTTGGCAGAGACCACCTGATGGTGCGAGCTGCTTCACATTAGGTACATTGTACCATATTCACATTCCGTCACCATGCGAAAAAAGTTTTTATACATGTGCATTCTTCAAAAGGTAGGCCTACTTTTATTTTAGTACGCGATTTGCGAGGTCTTGTCCCAAAAGCCCACCCAAAATATCTAAGCCGTAATTGGCAAGAAACAGGGAGAGAGATCATCGTTTATCGCATACTCCCTAAAATAATCTCCGATGGCCGTCCATTTCCCCAACCACCAAACTACACAGCAACTTATTTGATATAATAAAAATAATTGAGCCAGTGCATGAGATTTCCAACAATGTAGTATGTGCGACCAGTAAAGCCTCAGATCAGCCTGCGCATACGCGAAGTCTGATCAGAGCCTTTGCTAGTCGCTTGAGTATTCTATGATTGTTAAGCTACTGACTGAACACCATTTGGAGTTTCTAATCTTAAAAGAATGCTGCAGAGGCTCGTCCGAGTCTAAAATGTATCTCGGCGTGAAACATCACGAGAGGTCATGTGGCTATTATAATTGGTGAAGATAGCACATTTTTAAAATGCATAATGAGAGAACATCAGAGATAGCTTTCGGGAATACCACCAGTTTGGATCCAAAACAGGCCAGACAAAAGGTAGGGCCTGATCTGGATCTAAATGATTTGCAAAGGTTATCGGCAATACGACAAAAATCGTCGCTAGCAAGGAAAGTGTTTATCTGAAAAAATAACAGTGTAGATCCTGATCCGCTGGCTTCATCAGAAACAGCTGATCTGGATCGGCACTGATTGACACTCATTTGAAATTTCATGAACGGTCATACTGATACGGCTAAAAATGCTGGCCGTTGAGTGAAAACCCAAAATTTTCTTCTGGCTTACTATAAGAGTGACAAGCGGTTTGATGACCCAGAACAGCTCTGATAAAATGTCAGATTTGACCTGGATTTAAACTGTTTGCAAAAGATATCAGCACACGACAAAAGTCGCATCTAGCAATTATTTTTTTATTTGGATTAAAAAAGTAGTGTAGATCCAGATCAGCTGGCATAATCAAAAGTCAGCTGGTCTGAATCGGTACTATTTTTGCAAAAATGGTAATAAGAAGGTCGGCAAATGGTTGTAAATAACTCGAGCCTCGTAAGAATGTGTTTCTTACAGTTCTTTACAGCAAGACCTAGTCATACCTCCCCGTTTGGTGCTGATTGGTCGAATTACATAAAGTTATTCTTATGCAATAAGCTCATAATTAACGGCTGCTAAATTTGACAATTTTCAGCTGTCAATGTAGAAAATCGATTTTCAATAAAATGACAATGCTGGACCCGGTGCTGGACACAGTAAACTAGACTATTTTTCAATCATAGTCTGTCAACATCACAGGTATGGAGTTTGGTATCATACCCTAAATAAACATGTAGTAGTTTGGAACGGGTTCAGGACAACTCGGCCCAAAACCAACTCGGCCCATGCCAACTCGGCCCACATAAAAATCGGCCCATGCCAACTCGGCCCAAGATGCAAAACTCGGCCCATACCAACTCGGCCCAATTTAAGTTTTATAAAAGACAACTCGTCCCACATTTTAGAGGGATTGAAGTATGTGTGTTTTATCATTTATTAACTGCAAGATTCGCCCCAAGAATCAAGTATCCTTACCCGTTTGTGTCATGGTTAACAGCACAGACACAAACGACAAGTCACAAATTGCCATATCCCGTAAGAAGCCACGCTTTTTTAGTCAATAACAACTATATAGTTTTAACAACTAGTAGGGGAGCCAGAGATTCAAAAATTGGAAAAAAGTGGCCGGAAAGTAGCAGAATTTTAGACTATATCCTCAGTTAGTATGGTGTTTCAGAAGTGTGAAAACAGATATTGCACAAATTTTAAGTCTTGCAAAAGATGTTTATTTGTGGGGTAACCATAGCTACCCTCATGCAGGCTTCATGTAGTAGGCTATTTCCTACATTACTGAAAAGAAAAGTTATTTAGACAAGATAGGTCACATTTCCTACCATCTGCATATTGCTTTACAGTAACTTAATTAAAAGCACCAAACTGACTATAAGTTTAAATGACTTATGCTTACGTAATTGTTATATACGTTACTTACATTCAAAAATATTACTAATGCTTACTTGGCTATGGGCTGCCAAAAGACTTGTGGAGGGAGATGTTTGTACATTAAGATTTTCTTAGCTACTTTATATGTTATAAAATGTCTGTTAACCTTTGATGAACATGTGCATTTACCATGTAATAGCCATGTCAAATACGTTACCATTAGATAATAAGGAACCTCCTAGTATAGTGTTATTATCATTTGCATCGTTTTCTTACGTACCGTTATGATTGATATTTTAATTAGATGCAGCTTAATAGCAGAATAATAATATTAGTTTAGGTACCTGGAAGTTCTATTATATACGTTACTTTCTTTTAAATCAATATTTTGTGCAATGTTATGTGTATATGCGTTCAAACAGCCAGTAGGTGAAAATGAAATTGACTACCATCTTAGTGCTCAAAATTAGATTGGAAATATTGTTTTTTAACATTTAATATGAATGAGATGCAACATCAACAAAATCATATTTGGTTTAAAGGGAAAACTGGAAAATAAAGCACAAAAAAGGCCATTAAGTACATGTTTTAGGAATCATGTAAATAGGATAATTGATACCTATGTATTATTCATAACTAAATTGTTTCAAAAAGCTTAAATGATTCTTTAAAATCTGTGCCACTACCATGTAGTTGCTTCTTGTTATGCATTTAATGTCATATACAAGACATTTTCTTTCACCATCAACAGCTCAATGAATAAATAAAAAGCACGCAGTAACATAGTCATATCCATTACACATTGTAAAAGCCATCAAATATATGCATTTATATACAGTTATTCGTTACAGCAGCTATATTTAAAACAATAAGGCACAAAATATACCTTAAAACTCTAAAAAATGTACGATATTCCGAGCAGAAGTCCAGATCAAGAAGTGAAACATTAAAGATACCTTCATCGGTACCATATGAAACAAAACTGAAGTTTGTGGAAATCGTGATGATTTAGCACCCGCCTAAGCTATCCTTGGGGCTATAATATTTTAGTATCTACAGCGTGTCCGCTTTGGAAAAAGAGTATTATTTATGTTGGTAACGTATATAACAAAAATTTAAAGATCATTCTATGGTCAGCTAATTAAACAGCTTATAACTGACAAAGTATTTATGTTAGAACGTATCTGTTTGCAGTTTTAAAATGGTCAGTTGACGCTTTTTTAAATACATGTTATCTTGAAGTTAAACACATATTGAAAATTTTGTCAATTGAAACTTTTAAACAAAATATCAATAATTTTAAGGGTATAGTTGAAAAATGTAACGTAAATGACATTATAATGGACCCAAACAACTTTTAAAAACATCAATATGTGTAGAGAATAGCATGTTCTTACAGATTGCATAAACGTTTTGTTCATTTAAACATTTCAACTTCTAGCTAAATAGACTTAATTACATATTTTTGTTTTTAAGAAAATGAGGGGTAACGTATTAAACACACTGTTACAGGTATGTTTGCAAGACTTAATTTGAGTGCAATATCTGGTTTCATACTGCCTATACTATGTACTAAAGGATAAAACAAGTGAAAATTCTGCAAAAAAGGGGACATACCTAAATGCTTATTTTTGACATTTTTGAACCCTGGCTCCTCTACTACCGCACGTTCAAATGAGCATACGCGTAAATTCGCAACCTAATTGGTCTGAGCATACTAATTCCTTTTTTTTTCTCAAAAGACCGTCTTGGTACTACAGAGCAGTAGCAAGCAGTGCGGACCCTCATGAAATGAGGCATCATGCGACATTTCTTCTGGGTCTTCACTGTTTGCCAAATTACATATATAAATGTGAAAAATGGTGCGAGGTGCGAGGCTAGAAGCATAACTCCATAGTTTCATACTCTATGTTTGATAGCAGCGACGGCTCTGACGAGACTGCGCGTATGTGCTGGCACGTCTGATCATTCTCTGCTCGTCGATGGGATAAGTACCAACATTTCAGACATTATGTGTAAACGAGTGTCAGAGATAAGTGACGAAAAAGAGCTATAGTCTCTGGTCTCTGGAAGAATTTAATGAAATTTTGAAGGCCCCTTTAAGAACAAAAATGCCGTCATTCGACAAAGTTATGCACTGGTTAAAGACACTGATTTTCACATATTTGCGATTCATTAAGGCTGTTGCCAGTGATCAACATAATTACGCCTATAATATTAAGATGATTAATGGTGTGCATCAATTGACACTTCGCCCAAACACGCTAATCTCTTTAATTGATCACTTTACAATTTTCAATGGATGGAAGGATGGATGGACGGACCCATGCGCGGATCCAGGATTTTTGTCAGTGGAAGGGGGTCCAGGCCCGACGGCCAGCTTACAGGATCCGCACATGGGACCAATACATACCTACGTACGTACACGCACGCACGCACCCACGCACGAACGCACGCACACACACACACACACATGTACAGACAACAGACAGACACATGAATGTTCATGCACAGGCAGACGGATAGACATACATGTACATGTATAGGCGGCAAACTAAAATACATACAGATTAATAGAAACGGCATAATCATGTGCCGAGATAATGTCAAAAACATCGGGTGAATGTCGAGGCATACATGCACATGTCATTATATCTAAAATTCCCATGAAAATGAAATAATTTGGCCCTATCGAGACCAAATTATTTCATTTTCATAGGATATCTAAAAATGGGGTGTATGTACCCAAACTGGATCCGCCGCTGCTTAAACATGTATGCTAATGCACAGACATTCTTATTGCATCATTCATGGGCATGCAACTCGTATGTACTTCAAAAAATACATGGGCCGAGTTGTCTTATGGATTTGGGCCGAGTTGTCTTATAAACTTGGGCCGAGTTGGCAAGGGCCGAGTTTTATGTGGGCCGAGTTGGCATGGGCCGAGCTGGTTTTGGGCCGAGTTGTCCGTAATTCGTTTGGAACTTATCATACAAAATGCTCGTAGATATGGATTAAATTTATTTGGAGACAGACTAATCTGAATACACACAGTCTTCAGAAATAGAGAGAACCTACAATATAAGAAAACAGCAGAAGTGGTTTTATTGAGTCTGTTCATGAGAACTAATGGAAAGTGCAACAATTCGCACGCCCCTAGAAGTTGTTCTTTATACATTGGCATAAGCGATCTGCGCTTGCCTGTATGCATAGCTATCGATTTAGCACACCTGAGCCGGTATAGTCAGAAGGGTGGAGGGTGGTGGGGAGGGGGGTAAATCCACAACTATCAGAAGTTACGTGGACTTTATTGCATCTGAATATTTGTAAGAAGATTTGCTTTGATACTTCTGTGAAGTGGATTGTTGAAGAATTTGTAGAATTTTGATTTGTCTAACTATAAAGCAAGCTTATAATACTTTCCAATATAGACTGTGAAGATGCACAGGCTGATCTGAATCTTTGTCGTTCGTATGCAACCCAGGCAGATGCTCCATAATTATATGGCATATATTATCAGTTATTACAACACACTGGATTATGTTTTACCCAGACGTACCTGCTGTGATTAGATAAGACAACTATACAACTCGCTTATAAGAAGGGATACGATAAGGATGCCAGGCGAGACAACAAGCTTATACAGTAACATGGTCATTTGCAGAAATTGATTATATAGACCAAATATTCCCTTTGGTTTTTTAACCCAAGCCTCATGGTATTTTTACAATCTTAAAAGAACGCATCTCCAGTTGGATTTTTTTTTGCAAAGTCACATAATGTCTCATGGGAGCGCAGTGGCTCAGTGGTAGAGTGCTTGACTCGAGACCGAGAGGCAGCGGGTTCGAGTCCAACGACGTCACTGCGTTGTGGTCCTTGAGCTAGACACATTTATCCTAGCTTAGTACTGGTTCAACCCAGGAAGACCCGTCCCTGTTTAACTGAAAGAGTGTTGATGGGACGTAAAGAATCAAATAAAAAAAAACAATAAAAAAAACATAATGTCTCAGAGATATAAGCAGAGTTTAATACATGGTAATCACGTAAATAAATTATTAAATTCTAACATTCTCGCATGTGTTTTAGATTTACGTCATGAACAGTTAAGTGAGCTAAATGCGCATACATAGCCATAGATTAGCAGTTTAAGTCAAAATATTGATTTATATTTCACAATATTAATGCATAAAAATGCAGACATAAATGTCGTATCCACTGGTCTTTACAGATGATGGATAAATGATGCTATAACCGTTTACATGAAACAATCTTAATAAGTTTAAGTAAACGTGCACAAATAAGTAAACTATATGCGCATATGTAACCATAGATCAGCAGATTAGGTCAAACATTTGACTAATATTTCACCATGTTTAATACATAAAATACAGACCTATAAATGCTGTATCCGCTGCACTTTGCAGATTATAGATAAATGTTGTCACTAATACCTATATGAAACACACTTTTTTTTGTCTGAATAAACACGTACAAAAGAGTGAGCAATATGCGCATATGTAGCCAATGGTCTGCAGTTTAGGTCAAACATGTGACTAACATTTGACCATGTTTAATGCATAAAAATACAGACATATAAATGCGGTATGCGATAATATTTAACAGCCGCTATATAAATGTTGCAATAAATACTCACATGAAACAACTTTTATGAGTCTGAGCAAACACATACAAATAAGTGAGCTATATGCGCTTATGTAGCCAAAGGTCAGCATGTTAGGTCAAACATGTGACTAACATTTGACCATGTTTAATGCATAATAATACAGACACATAAATGCGGCATCCCCTGTATTTTATAGACGCTATGTAAATGTTGCAGTAAATACTCACATGGAACAAACTTTATGAGTCTAACCAAACATGTACAAATAAGTGAGCTATGTGCGCATATGTTGTCATAGGTCAGCATTTTAGGTCAAAAATTTGACTAACATTTGACCATGTTTAATGCATAATAATACAGACACATAAATGCGGCATCCACTGTTTTTTACAGACGCTATGTAAATGTTGCAATAAATACTCACATGGAACAAACTTTATGAGTCTAACCAAACATGTACAAATAAGTGAGCTATATGCGCATATGTTGTCATAGGTCAGCATTTTAGGTCAAACATTTGACTAATATTTGACCATGTTTAATGCATTTAAATACAGACATATAAATACGGTCAATACTGTACTTTACAGATGCTGGATAAATGTTGCGATAAATGCCTATATGAAACAACCTTTACCCAACTTATTGAGATACGATAAATTTATGGGCTGTATGCATACATGTTTACCCAAACGATAAATATAGTCATTATATTTACCAGATATTTATGCATAGCATAAGAGTGATTAAACATGTATGGTATGAACACCGAAATCAAACAGGTATGTAAAAGTGTATTTCATACAGCTTGAATATTTATCACTTATTTACACCCCCTGATAAATTTCAGTAAAACGGACTTTTCATGCAGTGCTAGAAAATCTGCTTATCCAAGAACTTTCGTCAAGATGTTTACCTCTGGCGGTTGGTTATCTAGACTGCATCTTTGAATCTCTAAGACGGCTACAATAATCAAGCAATAATCAACATTTTAGTTTTGCATTTCTTATTTTACGGCTGTAAAGAATGAGGGGAAAAGTAACATGAAGGTCTGTTAAATGTAACACTATAATGTTTGTCTGGGGATTTATCTGTGGCCAAAAATGTCACTGAACCAGTGACTATACTGGAACAGGTGGCAAATGATCTAGGGGCGCTTAGACTGAAAGAAACGTTCCACCATGCCAAGGTTTTTGATTGGTTGATATTTCTTGTTAAAATTTCTGCTGCTTCAGATGTAAGATTATAATCATTCCAATGGAAACTAAGGTCAAATATTGCCACTTGTTTCAGAGTATTATTATATTTCTATTGCACAGTAACCGCCTAAAGGTTTACATTTGATAAAAAGAACACATTGCAATTAGGCAATTTAGCTCATACAACAAAGCATGTACTGTTTGTACAAAACGTATAATCAGTATGCATATTTCATGATGCCCATGTATAGTACTGTTGTAACCTGTAAGTATTGAACTGTATACAAATCTTCTCTACTTCAACAGTCAGGGGCATAACCTGTATAAGTTACAATATATATCACTTGAAGAAGTTAAAATTGTGTCTTTTTAACAATGATTTCAAAGTGAGGCCATTGAAAGTAACTTATTTAGGTTATATCTGAAATTATTTACGCCAAGGTCAAATTTTAGGACGTCAAAAATATAACTTATTCAAGTTAAAAAGTAGCTTATTTTCTGATCTTCAATGACCTTGCGTACAAATTTCTAGACGATGCGTACACAAATTTATTGCATAATCGTAAAGTTATGTAATAGGTCTTTCAGATAAAATTACCCACATGGCCGTGAAAATAGCAGTAACTCCGAAATATGAAGATGAAAAAAGACAGATTCACTCAAACAGGTTACTTTTGTATTTGTTGCTTAAAAAAGTTAACTGCTTTAAGTGATATATTTTTTAACTTCTGGAAGTTATGCACCTGACTGTTCAATAGCAATCACGCCCCAAAGCTTTTCATATATGTACGAGGGTTTTTTATGTTCGTAGAAAGGTAGATTTAACGAAAACGGCGAAAGTAAATGCAAACATCATGCATATATTTGGAAAGATTGAGCTTTTATCGATGCATGCAACCTAAAACTATTTCAAAATGCATTACTTTAATGGTTTCTTAGAGGCAAAGACATACCTATATATCGCACACTGAAAATATGGTAGAAATATGACATTTATGGACTTAGTCTCTGACAGAACGTTAGAAACAATTGCATGAGAATGGGTCCATAGCCATACACAGCTTCTGAAAATATGGCTGCAGATCAAGGACACCACGTGCTACAATATTATATAAACGTTATAGCAAATGCGCAGCAATTATTGGATATGGAAGATTTGTTTGGAACCTCGGCAAACTGAACAGTAGGCATATAAACTTTTATTGTAAAAAGTTGACACAAGTGGAAGTTGAATACGGGCTTTTGAATGTGGCTTAATATGTTAGCTGTAAAGTAGAATTATAATTTTTCTTGTTTATATGGTAGATGGAAGTGTTGTGGTAACTTTCATCCTAAACAAAGGTTTTTTAATTTTGTTTTATTAGAAATGAGTTGCAAAATAAATAGCCTAGGGGGTGCTAAAATACCTTATTTTGTATATAAATGACGTCATGGAGCGTTACTATGTTTAGAAAATACATTAAAACTGTTTTTGTGCCTCTTAACAGGTTTTGAAATAACTGCAATAAGAAAATTATGCAGATCCGATTGTTATTGTGTTTTCTACGCGGTGTTGATTTACCCCACCCACTTTTTATAACAGGGGGGTATGCTAGTACCGGAAGTTGCCAGTTACACGCTTAAATCGATACAACAATATAACTACTGACGAATGATTGAGTATATCATGTGCTATGCAAAACCAGAAGAAATTTTAAAATTTGTTCACAATCGTTGAATCGTTGAATCTATGTCTTCACGACAGAATTAGCCTCTCTTGTAATATGCATCATCTCTGGTATGTATTCTCTTGGTTTTCTCAGGTATTATCTTCTTAAGTTAATTGTCTCTCGGTATAACTGTTAAACTGGAGGTGCACATTAAAAACTAGCTGTCCGGGTGATGAAATCACCCAGCGCGGAGAAAATGTTCATTTCATGGATTTTTCTGAAGTCACTTTTTGTACAGCTGAGTAAGAACTCACACGAAAGGTCTGAAATTCCAGTGGTATTGAAGATATGAGTTCTTAAGGCCTCTCTTTCGTTGAAGTACTTTTCACAATGTAGAAGATAATGTTCAACTGTTTCTATTTTGTCACATTCACATAAGTTGCTGTCAGAAATGCCCAATTTAAGCTGATAGTCCTTAAGCTGGTTATATCCTAATCTAAGCTTAGCAATGTTCCTGTATGAAATGGTATTTGGAAAATCAATCAGAGATCTATCTTTTACATGAGGTTTGTATCTGAATAAGGATCTTCCTGTTTCAGAAGATTCCCATTGTCTCTGCCACTGGGATAGACCCATTTTGACTGCTGCTTGCTTGATATCTGACATTGTCACTACATCTGTGTCACTGGTCATAGCTGCTGCCTCACAAGATGCCTCTTTTGCCAGTCTGTCTGCCTCCTCGTTGCCTTTAATGTTTGCATGGCCAGGGGTCCAAGATATATCTACCTTGATGTCTTTCTGTTCCAATTGTTTAATCTTTTGTCTTATTTCAGCTACTGTGTGTTTATGCTGTGTTGGCTGCCACCCTAACTGTATCGTAATTTTAACAGATACAATAACTAGCACTTGACTGTGATTGTTTTGGTATATTGATGGGTGTTTTAAAATTATTATAGAAGAGCAAACAACATGCTTATAGTTTTGCTGCACTTGTCTACGATTAGCGTTTGAATAATTATTTTTGATGGCGCAAAGAAAAAATCGGCTTGAAAAATGCTTAAATCGCCATAGCGAATGGAACTTAACAGCGTCTAATTTCCTAATGGCTGCGTGGTTAAACTGACACGGATTTCGGCCAGTGTCCTTTTTACGCCCTATTCAAAGCTGTATATCTTGACCGAACTAAGCGCTAATGATGTAAAATTTATATCAAGTGATAGGCAGGAGCTAGACCTTTCAAAATATATACAGTTATGGTGCCGAAAATTCTATATTTGTAGAGATACAGCCCGATTCTACGAACATAAAAAATGACCCTCGTATAGTATTCATTTCTTGTCAGTGCATGCTTGGGAATTCGAAAGATGACTGAGAAACCTGAGCTTGAATACCATTCATTGCCTACAGTCAATGACGTTTTCATCTTTCCCAAAGTCATCTGTCATATTCCATTGTTCCAGAGTTTGGTGACACTGTGTTCACAAGGAGAAAGAAAAATTGGGGACTTCTCTCAAAGGAAAGAATTCGCTCCCTTTATTTTAAGAGCAGTCCTTTGTAGTATGGAAAACAACGGAGTTCTCTCCATTAGTTGACCTCCATTGAGTGAGTAAATAAACTGTGCGTATACAGTACATACTTTCCTTTAAGAGCAGTTCTTTGTGGTATGGAAAGCATAATCTCCCTACTAGTTGACATCCATGAATACGAGCATGTGCGTATACTGTGCGTTATGGGCGCCTGTTTATAATCTGACGTTACAGAGAGAGTTTACTTATCTTTATCATATGGATAGTAAACTGTAACAACTGGGTCGGGCAAAATATGTGAACTGTAACCGTTGTCTGTAACTTGTTACTAGAGCAGTACTGTACCATTATGTCAGGTATTTCTCTATCCGCCTAATTGATAAACTAATGCTCAAAGGCGGGAAAAGTAATTAATTGCAATAAAATTAACCCAGTGAGAGTATTTGAGTAGCTTTAAGATTTGAGGTAATTATTATGTTGTGATACCAATGTGTTTCTGAAAAGGTCCCATAAACACTTAAGCTAGCCTATACAACGATTTACTTCTACAAAACGCTTTGAATTGAATGAATCGAGGTCAATTCTTATACTATTCACATACATAATTGTTTGTCGTTGTGACATTATATACATGCATGTACGTATAAGCCTAGGCTGGCATCAGTCCACTAAATGCATATAATTACATTTACATATATATTTAGCTATGAAAAAAATGATCTTATAAAATTCTATCCTCTCTGATAGTCAAATTTAGTGGACTCTCATGTCTGAGCATACAGCTACTCAAGATATATTGGTATCTTAAAAAAGAATATCCGTTACTAATAAATGAGATTAGAGACTGGGACCAGTCTAGCCTAAGTCTCGCGATTCAACAAGCGCTCTCAAAGCCTGATATCAAAAGACACTCACCTATTATTCTCTTTTTTTACTATTCTACAAGAAACGCTTTTCACATTGGGTTGAGTAAGTGAAGCTGTTTGATTAAAACATTATTGTCAACATTTATTGCAGTTGTGCATGTTGAGCTTGCACGTGTTTTATTATAAGTGCTTCCTTATATCTATCTTTGGCAAGCTAGGATATAAATAAATCAAATTGTCTGAAACAGGCCAAGTACCCCTCAACTTGGAATAATTGCTTGTTGATAGTCAATTAGCGCTTAAACTGTAGATAATCATTCCTTATAAGGATTGCTTTAGGAAGTCATTACTTACATAGCGATTCTGATTGCGCTTGTTAATGATTCTGATCGTGCAGTTCAGCACTGCTGTCGGAAATTGTTGAAAAACATGTCTGGCGACGGTTTGTATGAAGCTCTATTCCCTTAAAGTGCAGGACTACATATTAAAGTCTAATAGATTTGTTCATTGAGTTGATATTGGCATACTGTATTGTTATCCACTTCTCTTCTATACAACACGATAAGAAACCCTCTTATCCAAAAAATCATTTTGCTAGAAATAGATAAACACGCATGATAGGTTCGCAGTCAATAGATCTCTCTCTCTCTCTCTCTCTCTCTCTCTCTCTCTCTCTGTTTTTTTCTCTATGATGAAATATGCATGTATTACTTCATTACTTTCTTAGCACGAATTTCTTCGAAGCTTTATAAGCTATTTACACATATAGTACAAATGATACCTGAAACAAGAAAATACTTTCATATAAGTTTATAGCTTACTGTCAGATCCTGTAACCATTGACAATGTATATTGTATGCATGCAGAATATTTCGATAACATATTGTTTAAACTAACGTTTTGTATTTAAGCGATCAGCTTTTTATTTTACTTTGCGGAAAATAATTCACAGAAACAACTCTTGCCGATGGTACCTGGTGCGATTTTGGTAACATTTCTTGCCAAAGGTACATCCTTGCTTTTGATGTTACACCATCCTCGATTACCCAGGTGTTACCCTACGGTACTCTTCATTCAAATTAAGAGTAACCAAATGTGTAACTTTTAACTGCTCATAAAAACTAAAATAACGAAAAATAAAAAGAAGCTTCTTGCTTTAAGGTTCTCAGATGTTGTATTTATCATGTTTATAAATGTTAAAATGCCAACAGTTTTTGGCATTTTAACATTTATGAGCAGGATAAATTTCGTGCTCAGCTGAGTTGAGTACGAAGAATATTCTATAGCCTCGAGGCCTGGGTTACCGAGGTTGGTGTTACACTAGCTAATCATCTAATATCTCTTATTTTCACATAAAGAGGTTCAGAATTTACTTACATTTCACAGCGTCTTATTCCGTGGCAGCTCTTGATCTCGTGCAATAATGTGCATGACGTAATACTATTTTAATGACGTCAACAAAATGAAGCGAGTCACGCTAATCACATCATATTAGAATAGGCATAGCGCGACAACTTAGGTCATAGCACTGGTATCAAACCTATTTTAAAATTCGAAGGGAATTTCAAACAGAAACAATTTGGGCAGCGGAAAAGTGTCCGTCCTTCGCTTATTATTTGTAAATGAATAGAAACAGAAAAATAACGTCAAGTACCTGTGAGCCTAGGTTCGGACATCAAACTGAGTCTCTGCTGGGTGTGCAGGTCATTTTGCATTGGCACACATAATAACCCATAAAGCACCACCTATAATTTGTAGCAGACGACTATTTCAAATGTTGCTGCATCATCAAAATTAACAAATAAGACATGGCATTTCGTGAAAATCGTCTGCTGGACGATTTTCATGAAATGTTATAACTTTTTTTCGGAAAATAGGAATGATGTCGCAAAATCGTGTCGTCTGCTGCAGTCGTGATTGGTGCTCTAAGGGTTAAAACATATTTATATATTCATATCATTATGAATAATAACTCGATGCAATTAAATGTGTACTGAGCATTATCTCGTATATCATCTCTTTGCCTACTTTAGATATATCTAGTGTCGTCTGCTGATTATTGGTCCCAGATCAGGCCGGATAGAACGTTGGTCAATATCTGGATCCAAACTGTTGGCATTCTGATGGTATTTCTGCAAGAAATTTTCGAAATGGTTGAATTTGAAAAAAGTCAGCAGAGCAAAATTACCCAGTTGGCAAAGAGTTAAAAGTACCACGGCTTATGACTGTTAACGTACGCGGCCCTAAAGTCGTCACCTTGATGCATTTAAGCGATTGTCCCATGTAAGAGACACTCACTGACTAAGAATAGACTTTAGCAGATGCTAGTTTAACCATCCAGCTAGTAGATAAACTAAAGAAATTGGCTTGAAACTACCCCAAAATAGCATTAAAAGACCGATTTTGTCAAGAGGGGTCTGCCTGATGACTTTAGGACCACGAAGACCTAAAGTCGTCAGTACCTAGGCCCTAAGGTCGTCGACGATTGGTGGTGCTTTTGTGACCCTATTAGCGCAGTATATGGCTGAGTGGTGGCACTTATTTTTTTAATGGATGTGTGTTTGGCCCAAGAGACGTCCTGGCAGTCTGAGCAGCGATGCTGGCGGTCCTATGGGCGTTCTATGCTTACGTGGCAGTGTCGGTAGTCGTAGGCGTGTACTATATGTCTAAGTGGTGATGGAGATCATCTAAGGGACGCACTGGTGGTCTGAGAGTCGGTGTTGATGGTCCCAGGAACATACTGGAGGTCTCGTTGGTGGTGTTGCTGGTCTTATTGACGTACTGAAGGTATGAGTGGACTGGCAATATTTGCATTCCTAGACGTGTTGTTTAATTTAGTGACAGTGTAACTAATTGAAGGGACGTATATTGGAGGTCAAGTACCTTATTGGTGGCCTAAGAAACTTATTGAAGGTACGAATGGAGGTATTGGTGGGCATACAGGCGTATTAAAAGCCTGATTTGTGATGCTACTAGTCGTTAGGGTATTTTGTTGCCCTGAGTAGCGAAGTTGGTTGACCTCGATGTGGATTGAAGCTCTAAATGGCGGTGGTGGTATAGGTGTATACTAGGTGCACATGGTCCTATGAGCACACATGAGCGTACAAAGTGGTGTGGTCGGCGTATGCTTAAACAGAATACCTGAGAGACAGTGTTGGTCGTGTAAAATATAGAAAATTGAATGTCTTTATTCAGGTGTTAATAGTCCTGTAGGCGTTCTGAATATGGTTGGCATACAAGAGCCACTTCATGAGTAACCATGGCTTTGTGATTTGCAACCTATACTGATTTAAACTGGCATGTTCAGCTACTAAGACTTGAAATTTAGGAAGTGGCAATTATGAGCATTTAATATACTATCTTGACAACAAAAACAAGAGCTTACCAGACTGTGTGCAGGCTACTATAGTGTAAAATGAACCCCCGGCTCATCTACGGCACTGCCAGGACACATCAGAGGTTAACCTCTGGCACTTAAGCCCCGCTATGTTCCCGGTTTACATGGCCCCCTAAGGAGCGGGATATACGAAAGACTGGTGCATGAAATGAGTTAAAGTCGTTGTTTTAACACAGAAGAAGTGAGTAAACAGGGAGAAAAATAACCCATTTTTATGAAGCCCAAAAGTCGGCAGGTCTGACCTAAAGTCGTCATCGCACTTTTCAACCTATTATTTCTGTTAGAGGCTGTCTTATCGGTCAAAAGGATGTAATTATTGCTAATTCGGTATCTTCTGTATATGTAAAAACGCATGTGTTTATGTTGGACAGATGTACAGCATAGCTATTTCGTTTCGCCGGATGGATATCAATATCGCCTATATCTCTCGACAGACTCCCAATTTTGCATACAATTGGGTACCCCCATTTCAACGCCTACCACTCGGGTACCTTTTATACCTTGACTGTACTTTATACATCAATACACAGGGCAGATAATTTCCTTTCAAATGATACCCCCTCTAAGAAGTTTCGATGATGTAGACGGAAAAGAGCGAGGCCAAAAGAAAACTGACGACCTTAGGGCTATGACGGCTTTAGGGCCGCGTACGTTAATATTTAACTAAAATAACGTTTGTGTCTAAACCAGTCAAGTATAAACGTTAAATAGAAATATAACACCAGAACAGAATTTATGATTAATAAACTTTATGTGCACACTTGTTAAACCAGGTTTAAAGCCCACACCTGACGAGGGTACTACTGTCGTGCCAACCAAGAGTGACAGTGACGTAATATTTTGTTTACAATTGCAAAGTAAAATTTAACTTTTACTCTCCACTTGGGCTAACGCTAATCGATAGATCACTTGTACATGACGTCACTGTCACTCTTTGCTGGCAGGACAGTAAGTGTCATGATTTTCCTCACCAATTTCACGAGATAATAAATTATTTTCGCTTCAAGAAGATAATCAAACCGACACGTGAGCTTCGACAACAACAACCAAGTCCATGGCAAGATCATTTGTTTGAACAGCTTATATAGAGTCATGTATTTCAAATACATGTAGACGACTCGCCGTTTATGTGACAAGCGTGTGTTTGAATTCGCCATCGATACGTCCTTTATGTGACAGGCATGTGTTTTGGAATGCATGTCATTATAGTTGCCATGGATCATCATTTTGTGACCTGCATGTGACTTTATTCGCCATTTAGACGTCTTTTTGGCATGCATTTTATTATATTTGTCATTGAGACGTCATTTTATGACCTGCATGCGAATATTTTGGTCAATGTGATGCCACTTTTGTGGCATGCATGCGATTGTATTTGCTATCGAGACGTCATTTATGTATCATGCCCTGAATATATATTCACCACTGAAACGCTTCTTCATATCTTTTCATATTGGTAACGTTACATGTAACAACGTTCGAAAGGAATAATTTCATCAAATAAAATCATCACAAATTCTCCAAATTTTACTGAAATAGCATCAAAACAGTACTACGAGTATGCAGTGACGTTTGTGAATAACCTTTGCAAACGGTTTAGACCAAAGTCATGTCCGATTAATCTGGATCTTAAGTGTTTAGACTCTGGTAGTATTTCTGAAAGCATTTTTGTGAAAAGTAATTTTTTAAATGAAAAAAAAAGAGAAGAAAACACCAACTTCAAACAGCAGGCGACAAAGAGCATACACAACTTTTTCCCAAAATGCAAATACTTTAGTAGACTTTTGTCGTCTGCTGATATTTTTTGCGAGCAATTTGAACCCAAATCAAGACCGACAAAACGTCGATCCTGATCTGGACCCTAACCGTTTGACGTTCTGATAGTGTTCCCGAAAGCATTTTTGTAAAAAGGAAATTTTAAAGAAAAACAACAGAAAACATCAACTGAAAACAGCAAACGACTAAGAACATGCAATTTCCCCCAGCATGCAATAGGTAAAGTCAGGTAACTTCGGACACCAGGTAAATTCGGACATACATTTGTAAACAGTGGAAATCCAGATGAGACGGCTCTTAATGAGCCGTCTCATCAGGATTTTCACTGTTTGTTTAGTTTATTTTTTATTCCAATAATTAAAATATGAAACAAACACGGTCGCTGTCCGAATTTACTTGACTGTCCGAATTTACCTGATTTTACCATAGAAACTTTCAAACAGAAGACCCTTGATTCATGACGTGGCCCACGTGTATCATAGCTATTCATCTATGCATGATATTGCAGAAGATAAAAAGTGAAAACATATCGCACAAAGATACCATCAGGTGCAGTTTATTGTCAGATTCTGGGATTAAGTTCCTGCAGGCCTTAACCTTGCAGCAATAATTCACCCAAAGCATATGCACAATACAGACGGAGAATTTAAAGCATTTTACTGATTCATAAAGGATGCATTTTTTAAACATAAAAAACAACAACAAAGGAAAACCGAAAATAAAAACACGCACGCACAGAGCTGCCGATCGTAACATTTTGATAGTTTTTCGTTCTGTAAAAACCTTATTGGTAACTGAATTTAATTAGAAAATGCATTATAATCCTTCTAACAAACGCTCAGGCGAACATAGACTTGTGCAGTCCATTCAATCAGGTTTGATATTTTCAGGAAAACAAGTAACTACTGTTCTCTCAAATACATATCTTACTGAATTTCCAAAGAATCTGGAAATAATTGATTGAAACAGGGTGAAAGAGTTAAAGAGCTATTAAAGAGGATAATTTTCTTAGTATAAGTTGTTGATTTAGAAACAACAACACCAATTATTTCTACTGTTTGGACGATTGGAAGCCTAAGGCGAAGAGTGTCACCAGAGTCCTCTCTATTTGCATCCAACCCATATCCCCCATCCCCTTCGATTGAAAAGGGAGACAAATGGCGACATTTGAATGGTATTTCTATAGTATAGAATTAAGTCTAATGGTATTCCTGAAATTTTTTTTGAAAAAAAAAGCTGCTTTTGAAAAAAAGTCTGCAGACGACAAAATGGAAGACAGCTTCTCCAGCATGCAAAAGATTAACCCTTTAAGCGTCAAAAAAAAAAAATGCATCTGAAAATGTCGCCTACTGAAGTCGTCTGCTGCAAATAATTGCCTAAGACTACTGACAAATTAACTATAGAAGCAAACAGTGTGGACCCAGAATAGACTGCTCCTATAGGAGCAGTCTGATCTGGGTCCACACTGTTTGCCATAGAGATTTCTTAAGCATTTAAGCAGACGAGAAAAACAGACAAATTTTGTTGCGATTGGCGCATTAAGGGTTAAGGGGTGAAATCTATAGGTCATTTTGGCTTGTCAACTCGAGAGTCTAAGTTTCAATGAAGTTGGTTCGTATTGTACTCAGCTCAGCAGATTAAGTCACCTAAATGACGCCCAAGAGCCCATAAACTTGTAGTGTTACACCTGAATGTCGGCACCCCCGTGTTGTTATACCTGTGGCAGGCTGAGAACGTGGTCAGCTGTCAATACAATTCACGTTGGATTTAACTCTTCGTCTGCTATAATCTCGTCTGATGTGAGTCGTCTGCTAAGCCTTTTAAAACGTCTCTGTAGAAAACAGTGTGGACCAAGATCAGACTGCTCCTTGAGGAGCAGTCTGATCTAGGTCCACACTGTTTGTCTGTATGCCAAAATTAATCCTTGGCGTAAGCAAATATATGCAGCAGACGACTTCAGCAGACATTTGCAGATGATTTTTTCGTAGCAGGAGAAGGGGTAGACTGGCCCCAGTCCTTAAAACAATTTTTCATCAATGTGCCATGTCATTAACTTGTAGCTAGTCTTACTCTGATGGCTTAAAACAGAGCCATCTGAATAAGACTAGCTGTATACAAGTATATGAAATGGCACATTGATGAAAAATTGTTTTAAGGACCAGAGCCAGTAGTACACGTGCGCCATTTGGAAACATTTATTTGCATTTATATATTTTAGGATAATTTATAAGTAAGCATATGAAAGCGGGCCAAAACGGCCCGCTAGCAAAACGTCATTTGAATGGCGTTTCGCTAGTCCGCCAATAATGGCCCAAGAATGTATGCTGCAAGGTATCTAAATGAATAATTTGCCATTTGCCTTTGCATTTTAAAGAAACATACCATTGACGGCATTGAGCAGTTCTTTTGAAAACATACATTGGTATAAGAAAAAAATAATGCATACGCCAACCTGAACCTGTCACCCTGTATCATATGTGACTGACGAGCCATTTAACTGACAGCCTATACATGTATAAGTGGTAAGGACAATAGTTAATTTGTACTGAAATAATTAACCTGTGTGAGGTCATGTGTCCCTCTTAAATGAGTGAATTGTTGTTGTTTATTTTTTGTTGTTGCTTTTTAAAGCATATAACAATATTTGAAATCTTAATTAAGTGGCTCGCATGCAAGTGGACAAGCAGTAAATATTTGAATACTTACCTATGGGCGAGAGGATGGTAAAAGGCGAGAAAAACAAGAAAGCATGCCCTCAATTGTTTCATAAATAGTATTCTCAGACCCAGGTAACTAGAATATTAATTAAATATGTACATGTTATGACAGGTAATGTCTCCTTGTCTATCTGTCTGTCCGGCTATCTACAAGGTGGATTGATTGTCTGTGCAAGGTAGTACTGTTTTTTTTCGAGGCAGTGCAAGTCTTCCTTTATTGTCTGCCTGTATGTCTGTCTGTCGGTCAGTCAGCCTGTGAGATGTAGGCAGGTCACCTCGATTGAAACCAGCACAAGTCTGATTTTAGTCTGATCAGGAACGATCTGAGTTTGGCATATTCAGCAAATATTTCCATTGTTGACAAGGATGAATTAGTACATTAAAACAAATGGAAGATTCCATTTTAGAAATTCAGAGGTAAAGCAGTCAGTAGACTGGCTTCAGTCCTTAAAACAATATTTCATCAATGTGACATACATGTATCATATACTTGTAGCCAGTCTAACTCTGATGGCTCTGTTTTTAAAACAGAGCCATTAGAGTTAGACTGGCTACAAGTATATGATATGAATCATTGTAAAACAGAGTCATCAGAGTTAGACTGACTACAAGTAGATGAAATGACACTTTGATGAAAAATTGTTTTAAGGACTGGAGCCAGTCTAAGCAATCAAAAGCGTAGGAGCTGATATAAACAAAAACTCCTGAATTCCTAAACCTGACTCGTGCCAGCACTTTCTGATTGGAGTCTTATGTGATCTTCCATAAACAAACCGTCAGGATCATATGTTACATGAGGTTCAATGTTTATATAGATACTTGACTCTCAATGTCTTCAAATTGAAAATATACATATACAAGTGTCAGCTCATTATGGGAGCTGTGTCAAAACCCTTCAACCTCCCTAAAAAAACAAAAAAAAAACACACACACACACAAACAAAACAAATAAAACTACACCAATATACACCGATACGACGTGTAAATGTGTGTGTGTGCGTGTGTGTGAATGCGTGCATGTGTGTGTGTGTGTGTGTGTGTGTGTGTGTGCGGGGGGAGCTGTGATCCTAGTTTCTGTGATCCTAGTTTCTAACGAATGGGCTCCATGCGCGAATCTAGGAATTTTCGTCAGGGGAGGGTCCAGGTCAATCTGACAAAAAAGCTCTGACAACGTTTTTTTATTATTATTTAGTCCTCAGCTTATTTTACAGAAGTCAAATTGTTAATTTCAAAGAAAACTAGCGTTTTTTTCAAGGTTCCGGAGGGGGTCCAACATTTTCCAGGGGGGGGGGGGGGGGCAACCATTCGACCCCCAGTCTAACGCTCTACCAACTGAGCCTCTCCTGCGCTCTGTCGTCATAAGAAGCAATGGTATTTTAGGTATTTTTCTGTCACATGGGCCGTGCTATGGACAAGTACAATGTTGTTGGCAAATATATTAAATTTGAGCCGTTGCATGAGATTTCCAACAATGTGGCATTTTGACATGTGTAGACTAAGAGGAGCCTCTGTAGCCTTCTTTTATGCTCAGAAACTCCAAATGGTGTTCAGTCAGTAGAATAACAATCATATAATACTCGAGTGACTAGCAAAGGCTCTCATCAGACTGCGCGTATGCGCAGTCTGATCTGAGGCTTTCCTGGTCGCACATATCACATTGTTGAAAATCTCATGCACTGGTTCATTTGATAAGCATAAATGTGGTTCTGTTTCTACTAAACTAGCCACTGAATACCCCGTTAAGAAAATGATTTGTAAATTAAGTCAAACCAGATGTATCAACCTTTCATCCTTACACGTCTAGCAAGCTTTAATAAATCCAGTGTTAAAATTAAGACATTGATGGGCGATTATACGATCAAATAAGGTATTAAAAAATATATAAATGGGCATCTTCGCGAGAAAACCTGAATATAAAAAAGGAGATGACCAGACTGCACACGACTTTCTTATTCGCACATTGCAAAGTCTCGTATCTAAACTTGCTTTATGCAAATTTTCATAAATATAGATAATCTCTGTAGCTGAGCAGACGGATTTGAGTCTTACTTTATTGGAAACCCCAAAGACAGGCTTTTTCGCGATGAAGTCTTTATTATAATAATATTCTATAGGTCTTAGTCTCAGATAGTCTAGATAAACAGTTTTCTAAGGTGTAAAATTTTAAATAATTTCTTACCCCTCCAAATCAAACATATGTTTTTGGTGCTCAAAAGAACCGTTTCATTGAGACGGTTCTTTTGAGTACGCACATCACATGTTTTTTACTTGAGAACTAAGAAGATTAGGTTTTAACTATGCACTCTTAGCTAGACGGGCCTGACTAATAATACTATTTCTACTTACATATACCTGTTTAATATCCTTTGAGAGGCACTTAAGAAAATATGAAGTATCATAGTACATCCATTCATATAATTTAATAAGAAAACTTCTATCGTTCCGCTGAAAATATACTCCTTAATTTTTTCTCTGCTGAATATATTAGCTAGTCACGCCCCATTCGGCTTTGTCTTAGCCAATCAGAGACCTATTATCTATGAATGCACATTCTTGTTGTCGAAACACTATAGATCCTGATAAGCCAGCATTTTCACAAGCCATCTGATCAGTTACATGTACTACACTAGTCCGTATACTTTAATAAGAAAGGGTTGAGGCTCGTTGCGATAAACATGACAAAAATGAACTGAATAACGTTTCGGTCTTTTAGTGTTTTTTCTTCAAGTATACTTCAAACAGTATGAATACAGACCAGCCGGCAAAGTTAGTCGACTGATCTGTATCTATACTGTTTGCAAAGAAGGGAGCAATATAATATCCGCAGTTAACAATGCATTTCCATCGAATATACCATTCCGGTTCGTATTAGCTCTTTGCCTACTAGTGTCGTCTGCTGATAACCTTTGCAAACAGTTTGTACCCAGATCAGGCCCGACTGAACGTCGGGCCTGATCTGGATCCAAACTGTTTGACACTCTGATGGTATTCATGAAAGAAATTTTCGAAAAAGTTGATTTTGAAAAGAATTAGCAGACGACAAAAAATCATGAAAAATTACCCAGAAGGCAAAGAGTTGGCAAGAGACTGACGGCTGCATCTCTTTACCTTTACAACAGACTAGCTTAATTTACTCTGAGCATGTGTGTTTATACTATCATTGTTTTATCAACCTATATCTTAATGTGCTTTTGACTCGTAATATTCGCCTGTAAGAATTGTCTTAGAACGTAAATTACCTTCTGTCGATCAGATATTATGCAACCCAGAGACTGGCGTTGCCCTACTTACTCTACCCTAGACTGATTTTAAGTCCCGAATGCCAATTTCATTTAACATTTCATTTATTACGTAGTACAAAAAATATCATGCCTCCCAATAGCACTGGCATTGTATTGTGATCATAAGAGAGTTATGACCGTAGATTTTGAGGGTCTGGGGATAAAAGCTGGGTTTCTCACGCATTGTCCCCTTCCTAGGAAACGTAATGTCAACGACGGTAGTATACATGTATTTTCTGTCCTGCAAAGCCAGCTGTAAAATCAATGTCGTCTGTTGATGTCGATTGCAAATGTCCTCCTAGACATGATATCAATTTTAAATTTCGCACACAGTTTGGACCCAGGTCAGACTGCTTCGTAGGGAGCAGTCTGATCAGGGTTCACACTGTTTGCTGCTGAGGCTCAACGAACTACATCAACAGAGCGACAAAGCGGAGAAATAAGTCGTGAACATTGTCTTGCGCAGGCGCGATACTAAAGAAGTATTTGATAAAATGCTTCCGGTCGATGACAATGAAGTAGTGAATTGCACTGAAGTTTTAATTAAAGCAGACCCATTACGACCAAATCATCCAATTTTAGTACCCCGCTACAGTAAATGACAAGTCTTACGTGTAAGGCCCTCTAGTTTGTTATTGTATTCTTGGTCCATGTCTATAATTGAACAGGTGGCCATGTAATTATCAGCGATTTTATGGTCATCTAGAAAGTTTAATTGTAAGAAATACAAGTCTAATCAGTTTCAGGTTTCTTTGATGGCCAGTTCAAAGAACAGTTAGCATGCAGCATGGATTCAGCTTCGTTCTGGTGAGAATATGCATATGAACGTATAGATATTGAGGTTCATCCTAGTCTATCTGATAACAGCGTTATTATATAATTGACGCATATAAAAAAATCCCCACTCATGATGTATCGATGCTCTTTTATCCCGTTTTATTTCAATTGTAAATGTCTAGGCATAAGTTCACTGTGAAATCAACCTAAGCCATTACACCAATTGCTACAAATGAACATGCTAATAATTCGCTTTTAATCCTTTTTTTAGATGAAAATAATCTATCATTCTAAAAGCTATCCATGCCTCGCATGACCTGTTGCTGTAGTTGTTATGGTTAGATGAACAGCATTCACCAAGGTGCCTGAAATTTAGTTGCACTCCAGGGCAGCGTTTCACTAACAATCTTAGCGCTAAGAAAATCTTAGGCTTAAGAACTTCTTAAGGATTGTCGTATCTTTTTCTTAAAGTGCGTTTCACTAACATTTTCTTAAGCACGGTGCGTTTCATAGCATTTTCTTAGCTAAGAATTCTTAAGCTACTCTTCCGTCGGAGGTAAGAAAATCCATAGCAACGAGCGCGCGGGCGTAAGCGCGGACGTAATTGAAAGCATCAAAACAGATCAGAGAAAATAGGGCGACAACTATAAAAAAGGTCTCAAATACTTTAAAAAGAAGGTGGTGCGCTAATCATTCTCGTATTATATAGAAAAGATAATTCATGAAAGTTACTTCTTACATTTCGAATTGATTCTTATCACTCTGATTAATAAAAATAAGTGTGACTGATCTAGTAAACACTTGTAAAAATTCAGCTCTTGAAAACTCTTGTAGGCAAAATAAGCCTACGAAACGGTATCGATTCGCCGCTTTTAAGACTTCTGACAGGGAGCGCAGTGTGCTTGACTCGAGACCGAGGGGCCGCGGGTTCGAGCCTCACCGGAGTCACTGTGTTGTGTCCTTAAGCAAGAACATTAATCCTAGCTTAGTACTGATTCAACCCAGGAAGCCTGTCATTTTACGACTGAAAAATTGTTGATGGGACGTAAAGAATCAAATCAAACGAATAAACAAACAAACAAACAAACAACACTTCTGACCAAGACTGTTGGTCGTTGAAAAATGCACAGCATATCTAGCTGTTAATCTGTGCTACATTTTATGACTTTCACGGGCCATGCGATGACTGGACATGACTGAGGGTCTGGATGGGGTGGGGGGGTGGGGGGTCTGGTATTCACTATTCATTAAAAATTCAGCCCATTATTCATCTCATTAAAATTTTGGGTTATTCATTAAAATAAGACCAATTATTCATTAACAGTAAAAAAAGGTGGCAAAGAAATCTGATTATTCACTATTCATTATATTTTTCTTCAATTCATTAAAAAAAAAATAGGATTATTCATTATTTTTAGGCCCTCAATATTCACTATTCATTATTTTTTGGCACATTATTCACTATTCATTATAAAAAGGGTCATTATTCACTAATCATTATACCCCATCCAGACCCTTATGACTGTTACAGGTTATGCGTAGGCATGAGTTCGGAAGACTATCACGGATCATGCAATTACTGGTACAGGTCATGCGGTGAATGGGCATGAGTTCCGAAGAGTTATTTGTCTTGCAATGCATTCGTCATTCCATATATTGACATGCGTTCTGATACCTTGATTCGGCACGACTCACTGTTCATGTTTTGGCTGTGTATGTGTTTTGCAGACTATCGTGTGTCATGCAATAACTGTCACGGGTCAAACGATGAATTTTCATGACTACTGTCACGGGTCATGCGATTACTGGATACGAGTTGGGAAGTGTGTGATGGTTCATGCGAATACTGGGCATGGCTGTCATGGTCATGTGATGACTGAACATGAGTTCTGAATAGGTTCATGCGATTACTATACATGACTGTCACAGGTCATGCGATGACTCGACATAAGTTCCAAATACTGTCACGGTTCGATGACTTGAGATGACTGTTACGGGTCATGGCTTGGCTGTCTGAGTTTTGATGACTATCACGGGTTATGCGATGACTGGGCATGAGGTCTGAAGGCTGTCATGAGTTATGCGATCACCGGACATCACTGTAACAGTTGATACGCTGTATGTGCATATTTGTTTTTTAGACTGTCACGGGTCAAGCAATGGGTTCAAGCCTCACCGGCATCACTGAAGCCCTGGAAGGGTTTTTAGGGATACAGGGACATTGGCAAAAAATTTAAAGGGATACGGGATATTTTTGTAAATACTTAAAGGGATACGGGATACTTGGATCAGTTTTAGGGATATGGGGTACAATGCTTTCCGAATTTTGGGGATATTTGCCATATTTATTTTAGGGAAATGGAATATTTTTCAAAATAATAAAAGGGATATGGGATACTGGGACCCCCCCCCCCCCCTTCCAGTGCATCATCACTGCGTTGTGTTTTTGAGCAAGACACATTTATCCTTGCTTAGTACTGGTTAAACACAGGGAGACCTGTCCCGCCATTACTGAAAAATTAATGATTGGGACGTAAAGAATCAAACCAAAAAAATCGGGAGGTGATGTCGTTTGAAGAGGTTTCTTATCTAAAGCTCTGGTGGCCCTTTTGTTCAGCAGAACAAAACCATTTTTGCAGTTTTGGACTAGGGCATTATGAGGAATATTTCTGTAAAACTATTTTGAATTAGGACCAGTGGTTCAAGAGATGTCATTTAAAGATATATTATCCAGAGCTATGGCATCCATTTTGTTCTGTGTAGCGAAAGCATTTGTGTATCTCTGGTAGGGAGCATCATCAGGAATAATTCTGTGAAACTATTTTGAATTTGGACCAGTGGTTCAGGAGAAGTCGTTTAAAGATATTTCCTATATTCAGTACTAACGGTCCCTTTGTTTGGCGGAGCAGAACCATTAAAAATTTTGTGCAATTTCGATAGAAAGCATCATGAGGAACAACTCTGTGAAATTATTTTGAATTTGAACCAGTGGTTCAAGAGATGTCATTTGAAGATAGTTCTTATCTAGAGTTCTGGTGGCTCTTTTCTTCAGCAGAGCGAACCATTTGTGCAATTTTGGTGGAGGATATCACGCTGAACAATTCTGTGAAATTATTTTGAATTTTGACCGTGGTTCAGATGTCGTTTAAAAGATTTCTTATCTAGAGCTCTAGCGGCCCCAATGACCATTTATGCAATTTTGGTTGATGGCATTATGGGGAACATTCCTGTGAAATCATTCTAATTTGTACCAGTGATTCAGGAAAGAAAAAAGTTTACGGACGACGGACGAAACCGATCACAATTGCTCGCCTTGAGCCATTTAATGTCACTATTACAAGGCTGTATGTGATTGGCGACGTCATAAAAATCGAACAGGCAGCCAGATGATGCTAGGGTACTCCATTCAGTGATTTGTTACTCGATATATCACATGACTTAACCATTGGGGTGTGTTAGAATTGTTTGCTTCACTTTCAACATGTGTAGATCTATCTAGTCTGTACCGAATAGCGGAATGATGCTTCTATATTACGAATCGCAAGGCAATCTGGGTTGAAACTGGCCCCGAGGTTATAAAAAATATGCTCAACTTAGCTCGCACGAAATTGTTGGCATTTTAACATTTATTAGCATGATATAAATACAACATCTGAGGGACTTAAGGCAAGAAACTTTTTTATATGTCAGTATTGTAGCTTTTTTTATGAGCAGATGAAATTTCGTGCTCAGTTGAGTTGAGAATGAAAAAAACTTTTATAAGCACCGGGCCTGCATGCAAAAAGACACATCTGAAAGAGTTGTCCTACTCTTTGATCCAGAGAGAAATGAATTAAAGAATAGTTTCACCAAAAAGAAGTTTACTGATGTAGCCAAATTTTTGCTGATTACTGATATGAGTGTTGGGCCTAAATTTTACTGATTACCGATATTTGTACCTAATAGTTACTGATTACTGATTTTGTGGCCTAACTTTTACTGATTACCAACTTTTGGGCCTATATTTTACTGATTATTGATTTCTAATGTACCCCATTGAGACCCTCATGACTGCCAAATTGATCTTGTGAGCTGCACCGTATAGTCATATTAATATCAAAAAGTTGCCCCATATGAACGTTTACTTCAACTGACCGTCTGGTTTCCAAGAACAATATTTTCATAGGGTCAAACTTGACCAGAGGTAAACTAGGTCAATGTTAACTTAATCCCTGCGGTACTCTTCGGGAACTATGTTGACTAAAGAATGGCGTGCGGACAAAGACGACAGACATTAGAGGATCACAAAAGCTCGTACTGAGCCCATGGCACAGGTGAGCTAAAATAAAGGGATGCTGATTGTTAAAGACTACCATTTACTGTGATTTGACTACCATTCACTTGGTATTGCTGGTGTAGAGTGGAGCGGATTAAAGTTATAGATCACTGTGGTACTCTAAGGGAACTATGTTTGCATAATGACAACGGACATCAAAGGATCACAAAAGCCCATATTGACCATTCACATGCCATTGCTTGTCTAGAGAGAAGTTAAAATGTAAACTCCCTGTGTGCAGGTGAGCTCAAAATACAGCATTTTACAAATGAAATGATTTACCATGGCAAAAGCATTTAGATGCTTAGCTACATGTAGGGTCGTTTTTCCAACATCCTTTGGTTTCTTAGCAATAGTCGACCATGCATAGTCTGAAAAGTGTGTTGTACTGCACAAGTTTTTATACAGTTAAACAGGTTTATAAACAAAAACGTTAAGCGTAAAAATTGTAAATATGTTCTTACACATCAGTTTTATCATATGTTTTGGGTACTCAAAACAATTGTCTCATTGAGACGCGTCTCATTGAGACGGTTCTTCTGATCATCCACAACATATGTTTTGGTTAAGAAATATGAAAGTTATTATTTTGTTAAGCACTCTTAACTAAAGGCCTGCCGCTAAATCAAAGTCCCTAGGGCCAAACTTTTCGTTGTTTTATTTGAAGTTTGAATAAATATAGCTGATCTATAAAAGGATAACCAGTGCATAGGCTAAACATGATTACTTTCACTTTTATATATCCAAAGATATGCTGTATGTCTAATGGAGACATACAAGAACCATGTCAATGCGATGTGCTGTATGAAGAACATTTGCACACAAACAGGAGCAGTCTCACTGAGTTTGCCCTAAGTACATTCAAGTCAGCATATCTTTAGATAGCAAATACGGAAGATACATGTAATATTGAACACAATCTGTTAAATGAAGCTGTATATATTACATATTGGACTTTAAAAGGTAGTTTAATGTTTAAGGATTCGAATTAATGAGAGTACACTGTAGTGGTCATGTATAAACTGAAAAAAAAACCACACACAACTATTAATTAAACCCTGCTTTTTTTTTTTATTGAGCTTCGTCTAGTAAAACCCATGCTACACTCTAACACTTCATGGAATGTTAACTTCTTTGAAAGCTTTTTATCCAATTGTGTCTTATTCAAACGTTTCACTTTTTCAAATGGTGCTACTTCAAATCCTACACAAAACTTGGGCCTCTGGGACTTGTAGTTGTAGTAACTCCACCTTGTCTGTTTCTGTATAGTAAACATCTCTGATTAATATCTGAAAGAAAAAAAATTGAACTTCAAAGTGATAGACAGCGTTAAACATAAAAATGATATCAAACACACTTTATTAACCCATTTAAGACTAGCACATTGAGAACGGTGCAGATCCAATCACACATTACTAAGACAATGTAACATTCTACAATGAGTATCCAATGGTGTGAATAAAGCCGACGGAAAAAGGAAAGACTTATTTATATGTGCCACTATCCAAGATCAAATTTATTCTCAACGATAATTTAAGAGTTGATCATTATATGTGAGGGGGACATGGTGGGGATGGGTAGTAGAAGAGGAGATGGGAGGAGGGGTGAGAAGATAGGAAGAGGAGATGGAGGGGATGGGTAGTAGAGGAGGAGAGTATTTAGGAGGAGGAGATGGGTAGTAGAGGAGGAGATGGGAGGAGGAGGTGAGAAGATAGGAGGAGGAGATGGAGGGATGGGTAGTAGAGGAGGAGATGGGAGGAGGAGGTGAGAAGATAGGAGGAGATGGAGGGATGGGTAGTAGAGGAGGAGATGGGAGGATTTTGTTTGATTTGATTCTTTAGGTCCACTAAACAATCTTTCAGTTATGCGGGACGGGTCTTCCTGGGTTGAACCAGTACTAAGCTAGGATAAATGTGTCTTGCTCAAGGACCACAACGCAGTGACGCCGATGAGGCTCGAACCCGCGGCCCTTCGGTCTCGAGTCAAGCACTCTACCACTAAGCCACTGCGCTCCCTAGGAGATGGGAGGAGGGGGAGGTGAGAAGATAGGAGGATGAGATGGAGGGATGGGTAGTAGAGGAGATGGGAGGAGGAGGAGGAGGTGAGAAGATAGGAGGATGAGATGGAGGGATGGGTAGTAGAGGAGGAGATGGGAGGAGGAGGAGGTGAGAAGATAAGAGGATGAGATGGAGGGATGGGTAGTAGAGGAGGAGATGGGAGGAGGAGGAGGTGAGAAGATAGGAGGATGAGATGGAGGGATGGGTAGTAGAGGAGGAGATGGGAGGAGGAGGAGGTGAGGAGATAGGAGGATGAGATGGAGGGATGGGTAGTAGAGGAGGAGATGGGAGGAGGAGGTGAGAAGATAGGAGGAGGAGAGTGTTTAGGAAGAGGAGATGGAGGGGATGGGTAGTAGATGAGGAGATGGGAGGAGGAGGAGGTGAGAAGATAGGAGGAGGAGAGTGTTTAGGAGGAGGAGATGGAGGAGATGGGTAGTAGAGGAGGAGATGGGAGGGAAGGTGAGAAGATAGGAGGAGGAGAGTGTTTAGGGGGAGGAGATGGGTAGTAGAGGAGGAGATGGGAGGAGGAGGTGAGAAGATAGGAGGAGGAGAGTGTTTAGGAGGAGGAGATGGGTAGTAGAGGAGGAGATGGGAGGAGGAGGAGGTGAGAAGATAGGAGGAGAGTGTTTATGAGGAGAGGGGTATTTGAGGAGGAGTTAGGAGGAGGAGGTGAGAAGATAGGAGGAGGAGAGTGTTTAGGAGGAGGAGATGGAGGGGATGGGTAGTAAAGGAGGAGATTGTTTAGGAGGAGGAGATGGAGGGGATTGGTAGTAGAGGAGATGGGAGGAGGAGGAGGAGGTGAGAAGATAGGAGGAGGAGAGTGTTTAGGAAGAGATAGGTAGTAGAGGAGGAGATAGGAGGAGAAGATGGAGGAGATGGGTAGTTGAGGAGGAGATAGGAGGAGGAGGAGGTGAGAAGATAGGAGGAGCAGAGTGTTTAGGAGGGGGGATGGGTAGTAGAGGAGGAGATAGGAGGAGAAGATGGAGGAGATGGATAGTTGAGGAGGAGATAGGAGGAGGAGGAGGTGAGAAGATAGGAGGAGGAGAGTGTTTAGGAGGAGGAGATGGGTAGTAGAGGAGGAGATAGGAGGAGGAGATGGAGGATATGGGTAGTTAATGGTAGTTAACCACAACACCCACCATTTTCATCAGTAATGCCTCACTGTCACATGTTTAAATATTGGAAACTGTGATGTATGAAGTCTGAACTGTGAAGTGTGAACTTATATGTGTGAAGTAAGAACTATACACTGTGAAGTAAAAGTGTGACATGTGAAGTATTAAGTGTGAAAAATGAACTGTGAAGTCTGAAGTTTGAAGTATGGTGTGTGAATTATAAAGTGTGAAGTATGGACTGTGAACTTTGAAATGTCACTTGACGTTGTCTCCTACACATAATTAAAAAGTGTGAAGTATGAATTGTTAAGTGTGAACTTTGACCTATGAAGTGTAAAGTATAACTATGAAGTGTTAAATGTGAAGTAAAAAGTGTGGGCTATGGAGTATAAACTCTGACGTGTGAATATGAAGTGAGAAATATAAAATGTGAAGTATGAACTGTGAAGTCTGAAGTATGAACTATGTAATGTGAAGTATAAACAGTGAACTTTGAAATGACATTTAAATGTGTCTTCCACACATAACAATGTACGGTGAAGTACGAATTGTAAAGTGTGGAGTGCGAAATATGAAGTGTAAATATGTAACGAATCTGAACTATGAAGCATGTAGTCTGAAGTATGAAGTCTGAATTAGGATGTTTCACTATGAAGTGTGAAGCATGAAGTCTGAACTATGAAGTATAAAATGTGAAGTATGAACTATGAAGTATGGACTGTGAAAAATGAAGAATGAAGTATGATAATTGTAATATGAACAGTAGAGCATGAACTGTGAACTTTTAAATGTCACTACAGTTGTGCAACGAAGTCTGAACTATGAAGCATTTAGTGTGAAGTATGAAGTCTGAATTGGGAAGTGTTAATTATGAAGTGTGAAATATGTACTATGTCTATGACGTCTGATTTTTTAAGTGTGAATCTTGAACTATGGAGTGTGAAAACTGACGTATGAAACTATGATGTGTGAACTGTGAAGTAAGAAGCGTCGACTGTGAATTGAGAACTATGGACTCGGAGGAGTGTACTGTGACGTTTGGAGTATAAAGTCTGAAGTATGGACAGCGAAAAGTGATATTTCAAAGTTCAAACTTCACATTTCAAAATTCACAGTTCGACTTCATACTTCAATAACCATACTTCACAATTCATGGTTCACACTTTACAGTTCAGAGTTCAAACTTCAGAGTTCAAACTTCACATTTCATACTTCACAGTTCAACTTCATACTTCAATATTCATACTTCACATTTCAAACAGTGCGAAGTATGAAGTGGGAAGTGCGTAGCTTTAAGTATGCCAAATGAAGTGCGAACAATTAAGTGTGTAGAATGAAGTCAGAACCATGAAGTTGGACGTATGAACCGTGAGGTATAAACTGTGAACTTAAGAATGTCTTTTCACGTTGTCTCACTCACATAACTATGAATTGGGAAGTATGAATTGTAAAGTATAAAGTGTAAAGTATGAAGTGAGAATTATGCAGCCTTAAGTCTTAACTATGAAATGTGATGTATGAAGTGTGTAGTGTGTGAAGTATGAAGTCTAAACTATGAAGGGTGAAATATGTAGTGTGAAGTGCTAACTGTGAAGAGTGAACTGTGAACTTCAAAGGTTACTTTACATTGTCTCCAGCACATGACTATAAATTTGAGTATGAAGTGCCAAGTATGAAGTGTGAAGTCTGAACTTTGAAATGTGAACTATGAAGTCTGAACTATTAAGTGTGAAGTTTGAACTATGAATTAAGTGTGAAAACTGAATTATGAAGTCTGAGCTATGAAGTGTGAACTGTTAAGTAAGAAGCGTCAACTTAGAAATGTGATCTATGAACAAAGAATAGTGTACTGTGACGTTTGGAGTATAAAGTCAGAACAATGGAAAACGGGAAAGTGTCATTTAAAAGTTCACACTTCACATTTCATACTTCACATTTTAATCTTCCAAGTTTATGGTTCACACTTCAAAATTCTGACTTCACCCTTCAGAGTTGAAACTTCACAGTTAAGATTTCACATTTCATTCTTTACATTTCCACTTCATACTTCAAAGTTCATACTTCACAATTCAAACTGTGCAAAGTATGGTGTTAAATATGCAGCCTTAAATCTGACTTATGAAATGCGAACCACTAAGTGTGCAGTATGAAGTGTGAAGTATGAAGTGTGAAGTATGAACGGTAAAGTATGAACTGTGAACTTCAAAAATGTTATTTTGCGCTGTCCCCCATTGCACATAACTATTAAGTGTAAAGTATGACTTTTGGAGTATAAAGTGTTAAGTATGAAGATTGAAGTCTGAACAATGGAGTATGACGCATGAAATATGAAGTGTAATGTATGAACTATGAACAGAAGGGTGAAATGTGAACTATGAAGTGTAAAGTTTGAATTCTGAGTCTAGTTTGAAGTAAAATGAAGTGAGAAGGAGCTTGAGCTGTGAAGTATGATGTATGAAGTATGAACTAGGAGGAGTTTACTGTGAAGCTTTGAGTATGAAGTCTGAACTATGGAAACATAAAGTGACATTTGAAAGTTCATACTTCATAGTCTATATGTTCATAGTTCACACTTCACAGTTCAAACTTCACAGTTCAGACTTCATATTTCATACCTCATAGTTCCATGTCACACTTTACTGTTCATAATTCACAATTAACTTCACACTTCATAGTTCCAACTTCAAATTTCATACATCATGCTTAGTAATTCACACTTCTAATATCACACTTTAAGATCTTCTTTTTTAATGTTTAAACCTTGTCATCGAAATGCTCTTGTTTACTATACAATAATACATTAACCCAATATTGCAAGATTGATGCGATTTATATTGATTAACAGAAATGTAACATGCAACAACACACACCATTTTTATCAGTAATTTGTCACAGTAAGGTGTTTAAAGATCTAAAACCTATGTAGTGTAAACTTTAAAGTGTGACTTGAAGTATGAACTGTGAAGAGGGAATTATGAAGTGTGGAGTGTTAAGTAAGGAGTGTGAATATGTACTTAAAAGGGTATCCTTTGGAAGCAAAGAATGCACCAAAGAACTGAAACTAGAGTGTGCATATTATAGAGTCTGAACTATGAAGAGTTTCTGTTGTATTCCATACATTTAATAATGTATGAAGTGTGAAGTATGAACCATGAAGGTGAAGTATGAACTGTAAACTTTGAATTGTCAGATTTTGTGCCAAATATGAACACTGCCAGTCAAAAAGTGAAGACAAGTTCATACTATAAGCCTTAAGCCAAATTCTAAGTCTATCTGACCTTAATTGTCCTTTTGAGTCCAATGGCATGTTGGTACTCTAGAACCCTTGTTATCCCCACGCTTTTTTAAAAAAGCGTCGGGGATATTGCAATCGCCTCCGTCCGTCCGTCCGTCCGTCCGTCCGTCCGTCACGCTATCTCCTCCTAAACCATTGGACGAAATCCAACCAAATTTGGTGTGTGAGTTGCTCACATGAATAGGGTGTGCAACGGCACATTTTTTTTTGGCCCCGCCCCCTGGGGCCCTGGGGAGGGGCCAAAAGGTCAAATATCATTAAATATCATTAAATTTCAATTACAAAGTCAATTTCAAAGATTTTTTAACCAAACTTTGTGTGTCTTCTCACACATGAAAGATATAAAACATATCAGACGGGATTTTCATTTGGTCGCCTGGGTCATGCCCCAGGGGTCGGACTTAGGGGTACCGTGGGGGGTTTGGGGGTCAAAATTTTTTTTTTTTTCGAAATTCAACCAAATTTGGTGAGTGAGTTACTTACATGAATGGCACATGCACCGGCGCCATTTTTTTGGGTCCCCACCCCCTGGGGCCTTGGGGAGGGGCCAAAAGGTCAAATATCATTAAATCTGAATTACAAAGTCAATTTCAAAGGTTTTTTAAACCAAACTTTGTGTATCTTCTCACAAATGAAATATATATAACATATCAGACGGGATTTTCATTTGGCCGCCTGGGTCAAGCCCAGGGGTGGGACTTGGGGGTACCATGGGGGGTTGGGGGTAATTTTTTTTTTTTCCGAAATTCAACCAGATTTTGTGTGTGAGTTACTCACATGAATGGCACATGCACCAGCACAATTTTTTGGGTCCCCGCCCCCTGGGGCCTTGGGGAGGGATCAAAAAATAAATTTTTTGAACATGGTCATGTGGCATATCAACTTAAAGGGGATGAGCAGTAGACCATGATACACTAAACAATTTTAACCTACGATAAAACTGGTGACCTTGGGATGTCAAAGGGGCAATTACCATTAGATTTCTTTCGGAGCGTGGGGATTTGCGATGGCGCGCCATCGAATGTGTTCTAGTTAAAATCTAAACTCAGTAGGCAATCATTGTGCCAAATTTGAACACCCTTGGTCGAAAAAATGGAAGAAGTGTTCCTTTTAGGAGTGGCAGGACATATTTTAAGTATATTTTACCTTGACCTTTCACTCCAGAGTCATATTGGCAATCATAAACCTTCATTGTAATCTACACATCATAGGTAATCATTGTGCCACATCACCCTCAATCAAAAAATGAAAGAGTTTGTGTTATGAGCAAGTCTGAATGACAAATGGACCCGATTACAATATATGTCTAACATATTATCTGACTTAAAGTCACTTTTCTCAAAAAGAATGGATATAATTTTTTAAGTTTGTTGCAGGCAATTCAGAGCAAACTGGGAAGATCTTGATGAGATTTGTAATTTTAAGACATCTAGGTTGAAAAACTGTTTGAAAAAGAGAGCATGTTTTCTATTTTTCTTATGAATTAAATGATACTTTACATCCCAGTCAACAAACGTTTGGTCATGTTGGGTTGTTTCATCTGTGTTTAACCAGTACTATATAAGCAAAATAATTGAGTGCAGAGCTGTCTGTTTCTTTAATTATCATTTTAAATGCCTCATTGAGACGGTTCTTTTGAGTACCCACAACATATTTTTTTTTAGATAAAAGATAAGTATTTTTCAATCACACACACTTATCTGGAGGTAGAGGCACTCTTTTTACCCTTTTATTGCTGTTCACGGCAATATCTGTCATCTGATCTCATCTGCTATCTATGTTTTTGGTGGCCTATATTGCAAACAATATGGACACGGATCAAACTGCTCCCTTTCGATCAAACTGTCTGATCAGGGCTCATAGTGTTTGAATTATCAGCAGGATAAGGGTTAATTCAGGCACAATTTGAGTACAATGCTTATTTTGGAATACGGAAATGAAATAGAAAAGTACAGTCAGTCGAATCTCGTAAATTCAAAATTGTTTTATTTTTAAGGATTGAAAATTCGAATTACATGTATAGAGAGTTATACATAAAAATATATAACCCCCAAAAATGATTGTTATCATTTATCAAACATATGTCTTGGGTGCGTAAAAGAAACCTCTCAATGAGACATTTCTTTTATGCACCCAAACACATATTTTTTTAAAGACAGTTATAAAAATATTTCATAAATAGGTCCTATAAGCTCCTATCTGGATCCAATGTGACCCAAATTGATTTTGAATAAATAAGCGAGTATTTACGAAAAATTGGCATTAGAATTTTCTAGCTTTTACTGTAAATATGCCCCCAATTACTTTTCCTGCTGCCAAAAAAGCAAATTTATAGAGATTATTATCTAGAAAGCAAAATATACAGTTATTAATTGTTACGCTTGCGTTCATCATATTTAGAACGCAAATGTTGCCATCTAACTAGGGATTCAAAAATACATATACAGTTTGTCTAAATGTCAGACAGACATGCTGCACCTCACTGTGACCTCATTATCACAGCTTTCCCCCCCCCCCCCACAGTAATTTTTAACCCCCCTCCCCCTACAGGGATGGTCAGATGATAATTGGGATGATGCACATCTTGAATTCCCCCACAGGACCACAGTAGTCAGAAACATGATCTTCTGCAATGATGCAAATATAGTTAATATACCCCAAGGAATTTATCATTGTAGAGTGGGGGCAATGACCCTTGAGCGGTCCCCATACATAGTGCAGAGCTTTTTATGACCATATTTCCAGTAGGGGATTCCTGGGGTCATATGTGGAGGGGGGGTGCAGTGGTGTAAATGACTGGTGCATTATTTGATTGACAGAGGTATTAATGTTTGTCTGCAATTCAGGCTTTACAGCCCAGTCAATATATGAATATTGCATGTTAGCTCGAACACATTCTTCTGTCAGATAGAAAAATGAAAATGTTTTGTCTGTCTTTGGTGATACTTTATGTCCCAGTCAACACACTTGGAACCAGGGCTCACCCTGCAATTAGCCATTATAGCCATTTGCTATTAAAAATGTAGAGTGGCTACGAATATAATATATTGGCTAAAAAGTAAAAAAAAAACACACTCTTGTCTGGGTGGTTCAAAAATTACATATCTGCGAAAACGTTTTTTTCGATCAGCATTTTCCAATTCCTGCACACTTTACCATTGTGCCATATTTAACTCTTTAAACGCTGGATTTTTTCAATACCATCAGGGTGTCAAACAATTAGGATCAAGATCAGGCCTGACAATTTGTCGGGCCTGATCTGGGTCCAAACTGTTTGCAAAGGTTACTAGCAGATGGCAAAAGTCATCGGTTAAATATAGAACAACTTACTGAAACTACTTTCTGGCTAAAACCTTGGCTACAGTCAATTTCTTTTGGCTCCAACCTTTTTCCATTTGGCTAAAGTGTTGGCTACAACAAATTCTGAGCCAGGGTAAGCCCTCAGACAGATAAAATGAAAACATTTTGTCTGTCTGTGGTGATGCTTTACGTTCCAGTCAACATTTTTACCACCCTATCTGGACGTTTCTCGAGTTGAACCAGCACAAATATGCAGATGATACAATGTCTTGCTCAAGGACACAACACAGTGCCTTGTGTGAAGCCCAGGGGGGATACTCTGATATTTTCATACATACGTAGGCTCGGTCCATTTTTTTGGGTTTAAAATTTTGAATTTCGATATTTTTTGGGGTTTTCAGAAAAATAAATATTTTTTGGGGTATGAAAATTTTGTGGATATTTTTTTGGAGTCATCACAAAATTGGACTATATTTAGAGGTCATTTCTATGCATTTTAAGGTCTTTTCTTAAGGTCAAGGTACAGGATTGGGGATATTTTTTTGGGTTGCTAAAATTTCAAATATTTTTTTGGGTGCTTGAAATTCCTGATATTTTTTTGGGGTGAAGGGCAGATGCTGGGTCCGAGCCTACGTATGCAGAAAAAATGAGAGTACCCCCCCCCCCCCCCCTGGGGTGTGCAGTACTTCTTGAGGGGCTCAAACCAGCGACACCTGGACTCGAGCTCAAGTCGAACACTACCATCAATAGGCCACTGCACTCCTCAGCAGTACATATAGATCTAACCTTATCCTTACGGCTATATCCTGATTCTTTCCCGTCCGGGAATAGATAGAATTTCGTTTTTCAGTTACTCCATTTGGAACTAATTTTTTACTTGATCAGTGTCAAATAGACGCTTGCAGTTATATACTGTACATACTAAAAAAATAAGAAACGTTATCGACGGGAAAGTTTGTATACGGGAAAGAATCAGGACCAGTATATATAGACAGACACCTCTCCAACATTCTTAATAATGTCTTTGAAGGGGGGGGGGGGGTATTCCCCAGTGTCTTAAAGGGTTTTCTTTGGGGACAATGCTTGAGAGCAAAAGGGGTTAAGATTTGTTTTTGGGGTAGTAAAGAATAGCGAAAAAATGCAACACGGGAAAGTTTGTATACGGGAAAGTTTGTATACGGGAAAGAATCAGGACCAGTATATATAGACAGACTCCTCTCCAACATTCTTGGGGGTAGTAAAGAATGACGAAAAAAATGCAACACGGGAAAGTTTGTATACGGGAAAGTTTGTATACGGGAAAGAATCAGGACCAGTATATATAGACAGACACCTCTCCAACATTCTTAATAATGCCTTAGAAGGGGAGGTATTCCCCAGTGTCTTAAAGGGTTTTCTTTGGGGACAATGCTTGAGAGCAAAAGGGGTTTAGAATTGTTTTGGGGGTAATAAAGAATAGCGAAAAAATGCAACACGGGAAAGTTTGTATACGGGAAAGTTTGTATACGGGAAAGAATCAGGACCAGTATATAGAGACAGACTCCTCTCCAACATTCTTAATAATGCCTTAGAAGGGGAGGTATTCCCCAGTGTCTTAAAGGGTTTTCTTTGGGGACAATGCTTGAGAGCAAAAGGGGTTTAGAATTGTTTTGGGGGTAATAAAGAATAGCGAAAAAATGCAACACGGGAAAGTTTGTATACGGGAAAGTTTGTATACGGGAAAGAATCAGGACCAGTATATATAGACAGACTCCTCTCCAACATTCTTAATAATGCCTTAGAAGGGGAGGTATTCCCCAGTGTCTTAAAGGGTTTTCTTTGGGGACAATGCTTGAGAGCAAAAGGGGTTTAGAATTGTTTTGGGGGTAGTAAAGAATGACGAAAAAAATGCAACACGGGAAAATTTGTATACGGGAAAGTTTGTATACGGGAAAGAATCAGGACCAGTATATATAGACAGACACCTCTCCAACATTCTTAATAATGCCTTAGAAGGGGAGGTATTCCCCAGTGTCTTAAAGGGTTTTCTTTGGGGACAATGCTTGAGAGCAAAAGGGGTTTAGAATTGTTTTGGGGGTAATAAAGAATAGCGAAAAAATGCAACACGGGAAAGTTTGTATATGGGAAAGTTTGTATACGGGAAAGAATCAGGACCAGTATATATAGACAGACTCCTCTCCAACATTCTTAATAATGCCTTAGAAGGGGAGGTATTCCCCAGTGTCTTAAAGGGTTTTCTTTGGGGACAATGCTTGAGAGCAAAAGGGGTTTAGAATTGTTTTGGGGGTAGTAAAGAATGACGAAAAAAATGCAACACGGGAAAGTTTGTATACGGGAAAGTTTGTATACGGGAAAGAATCAGGACCAGTATATATAGACAGACATCTCTCCAACAATCTTAATAATGCCTTTTAAGGGGAGGTATTCCCCAGTGTCTTAAAGGGTTTTCTTTGGGGACAATGCTTGAGAGCAAAAGGGGTTTAGAATTGTTTTGGGGGTAGTAAAGAACAGCGAAAAAATGCAACACGGGAAAGTTTGTATACGGGAAAGTTTGTATACGGGAAAGAATCAGGACCAGTATATATAGACAGACACCTCTCCAACATTCTTAATAATGCCTTAGAAGGGGAGGCATTTACGGAATAAATCGTATTGCTAATTTGCTATATATCTATTTGCTAGATCTATTTAAAACTCCAATCAGAATGCTACGCACAATCAAGACATTGCGATTTATTCCGTAAAAGGTTGTTTGATTATAACAGAGCTTTTACGGAATAAATCGTAATGCTAATTTGCTATATATCTATTTGCTAGATCTATTTAAAACTCCAATCAGAATGCTAAGCGAAACAGAATTGCGATTTATTCCGTAAAGCTCCACTTCACGGATAAGATATTAATAATTCCGATTTGCAATACTGTGTGCTTTTGTTAAAAAATGGAATGCAAGCGTCCAAATGACATTGATCAAGTATTAATACGCAGTGACTAGGTCTTGTAAATGTTTGAGGTAAATTTTCCCGTATTTTAATTTTACGGGAGAGAATCAGGATATAGCCATCCTTACTTAGGCTAATTTCTAAGATAGGGCTGTTTCAGCTGAGAAGCCATGTACTCACTCTGAAGATCTCTTGTGTAAACACATCGAGCAATTTATCTGTGTAGACTATACAAAGACAGGTGTCAGCAGGCTCCAATTCCTCACTTTCTCTTGTGTCAGGAGACAGGTCGAATGAAATTATTGTTAAGTCCGTGACACACTCCTCTTGATATAAAAAACAAACAATAAATGAATAGTTCAAAACGTGTCGATTCAAACCGAAAGTAGGATCGATTTCGTAGAACTCGGCGGTATAGCTATATACCGGAAGGAACGTTCCTTCCGCGGAAGGAAGGTTCCTTCCGCGGAAGGAAGATTTTTGTACGGAAGGAAGGTTTTAAATAAGTTTATTAGCAAGATAATTCTATAAAATCATGATTTATTATTAAAATAATGAATATAGAGATGCTAAGATGAAAAGTTGTGATGAAAATCAAAACTTGATGTCAACTTTGCTACCATTAAAAAATTGTCTGTGTGCCGCGTATAGCGGCATCGAAAATTTCAATACGGAAGAAAGAATATCTAGCTTGTATTAAGCATGAATAGTCTAATAAATGATGATTTAATAACGAAATAAAGAATATGAAACATTTAAATTAAAATCTCAGTATTATCTTAACTTGATTTCACCTTTGAAATTAAAATTGTCCTTACGCGAAAGGAACCGATGCCTACGGAAGGAAGATTTATCTACGGAAGGAAGTTTTTTCTACGGAAGGAAGCTTTTTAATAAGTTTATAAAATCATGTTTTATTATTAAAATAATGAATATTGAGATGCTTAGATGAAAAATTGTGATGAAAACCAAAACTTGATGTCTATGTTAAAAATATGTTCATTTTATGCACAGACGTATATTTGGATACATGTATATGTAATAAACGTCCGTGTTTTATTGCTTTTTCGAGTTGTTGCAAAAGGAAGATTTTTTTTCTATGCAAGCCCAATTTCGTGTCTATAATGCGTGTTAAAGGAAGCTTGCTTTTTTAAAAAGATATTGATTATCACTCTGATGATAAGATATGCGTAACTTTCATGTACGAACATTTATCTAGCTGAGATTCGGGTGTAAGTTCTATGCACTGTTAACATGTATAAAGGGGCGAAATATTGTACGACAATAAATGGGTTTCTTTCGGTATGAGTTGGTGGTCCTGGAAAGGACCGTTTGTGCTCAGGCTTTGGCTCTACCTAGCAGGCGTCGAAGCATCTAACTATAAATCTGTCGAGGAGGTACATGCCGCCCTGGTGATACCCAGGATGCACGAGGTCATTTGATTGTACTGACTGGGTTATTTTATCTTCTTCCCTACGTCGACCAAGTCTGTACCCAACTCAGTGCGCAGCTTCTTATTCAATGCATGTCGAATCAATGACGGTGGCGACGAAGACTTTAATAGTACCATTCTCATATAGTTCTTTGACAATATTCTTGAGTCGCTTAACAAGATTCTGGATGTCTGTACTCTCTGTGATGTCGTTGCCGCCGAGATTCATGAAGACGACGTCAGGACGGTAGTGCTTCATTTCGTTGAACTTGTCTTGAAATTTTCTTCTTGTTGACATACCAGATACACCAAAGAAACGACAGTTAGAAACTTCACTTCTGCCCCCTGTAAATTTCCCTAGATGGGCCACGTAGCTGTCTCCGAAAATCGCAAACTTGGTCATATTGTAGAATTATACCAGAAATGGTGAGGGTTAGTGAAAATGTGTGCTTTATAAAAAAAATATATATATAATAGTTAAGTGAGTGAGATATGTCAGATTTCCCTTAATTGGTTAAGAGCTTAATTCACTTAATTTATAATCTAGCAATTAATAAATTAAATAATTAATTAACCAATTAACCCATATACACAATCATTCAACGAAATATGAGTACATTGTGTCAAACATGATGACGACTCATAGATTACTTCAATGATGTCTTAATCAATCACTTTGATGAATTAAAAAATATTGAGTTATCGATCGATCAGTGTGTCTGTCTCTCCGGGAACGCTAATTACTGTTTCGTTTGTTTGATTAGATTCTTTACGTCCAATCAACAATCTTTCAGTTATATAGGGACGGGTCTTCCTGGGTTAAACTAGTAATAAGCTACGATTAATGTGTCCTGCTCAACAGTGACGCTAAAAAGGCTCGAACCCGCGGCCCCTCGATCTCGAGTCAAGCACTCTATCACTGAACTAATTACTGTCATATGTTGCTGTTTTAGGGTATAATTCATAATTCAGGCCTTATGTCCACTACAACACAATACGTTGCATCCCTTTCCTAAAGCAGACTTTAGCATTGAAGACCCCGACTAAATGTCGCACCAGAACGCAGAACAGCCCAAAGAGAGGTTATCTCGCGTCCGATTATTACGTCGGTTATATGTAAGCAAGCAAACATTATGCCATGATCAGGCTGCTCATAAGGAGTTGCTGATCCTGGCCAGTGCCAGTTCGCACTAGAGGGGCTCTAAACTTTTGTTATATTGTATTATATCATGTATGCACATATAATACACTAATTACTTACTAGTCTCAGATCTACTTGTTAGCGAATAACAAAAGTCGCCTCAGCTACAGAGACTAGCTAGAAAAATGAAAATTCGCTGGTAGCAAGTTTTGATATGATACTTTTCCAAAAAGCTAATAAAAAAGGCGCTGATCAGACTGCGCGGATGCGTAGAATGTTCTGTGCCTTTGTTGTTTGCAACACCGAAGACCGGTCTTCTCGCTAGTCAGACTGCACCGATTATTCATGTTCAAAACAAATAGTCTCGTGGTTTAAAATATTTATAAAACAAAAAAAATCATTGGTTTGTATTGAAGAAATTAAGTTCGCGATATTATCAGAATATTTTTCACCCGTGAATTTTGGTATCTTATCGAGCTGTTTCATTCTGGTGGATTTTCCCATTTTATATGTTTAAGGGGGGTCCTATAAAAAGTTTCATCCGGGTCTTCATTGTTTTGCCAAATGATTCAATATACCTTATCAAGACTGAACAACAGTAACCATTAGCAAAGGTGTGAAGTGTGCCGTATAACAAGGCGTTAAGTGTGCCTTCTATAAAATCATGATTAATCTCGTGATCAATTAGCAAATATATATCGCCCCCTTATGAATTGGTCGAATACATATCGTATTCAAGGGTTGTTGGGTACTAAGTTACAATTCCTTTTTAAAGTAAATTTTTCTGTAAACAAACAGTACAAAACCTTATCAGATGCAGTATTTTACGGCGTCTGATCCGGTTCTGAACTGTTTACTGATGAGAGTCGGATTTAATCCAAAATGTTCGAAAAGGAAAGCATACTGGCATTTTTGGGCATTTTAATTCATTGTTTGGATTAATATTGATATTTTAATTAAATGTTTGGATCCATATCAGTTCCGGCTAAAGTCGGATCTAATCTGTATCCATAATGTCCAAAAAGGAAATCATACTGGCATTTTTGGCATTTTAATTCATTGTTTGGATCAATATTGGTATTTTAATTAATTGTTTGGATATAGATTAGATCCGGCTTTAGCCGGATTTAATCTGTATCCAAAATGTTCGAAAAGGAAAGCATACTGGCATTTTAATTAATTATTTGGATCAATATTGGCATTTAATTAATTTTTTGGATCCATATCAGGATCTACGCACTCATCATACAATATGAATCAACTAATGAAAAGGGCCATGTTTCTTTTGCATAGCAGGGTACGTACATTAGTGAATTTTCACTCGAGACGAATAATTGTTTCAGAAAAAAAAATCCTTAAATTGCAAAATTATGTTATTCGATCACTTTCAGTATGTTACATTTTTCTCTTAAATGAATAATTCGTCACGAACGAGAAAACAAGGGTCTAATTTAAACTTGTTCTGCAAGTCGGGATACAACTGGCCACCTAAAAAAAAAAGAAAAAAAGAAAAAAAAACACAAACAAACAGACAGGGTTTGATTATAAATGTACGTCATGTACGTGTATGGACAACCCCTGTTTGTTAAAAAAAGAGGCTGGTAAACGGTTGCTCTACATGAAAACAGTTAGGCAACAAGACCTAGTCATACCTCGACGAGTCACAAGATCGTTTCAGTCTTGTGCGGTGCCAGCTGGAAACTATGGACAGCATTATCTGTGGGCTAACACGACAGGTCGTATCATTTCACAAAGAAATATTTCCTTACGAGGTTAATCTTCCTTTTACAGGATAAAACAATCCTGTCCCAATCGGGCCTGCTCTGGGTCCAGGTTACAAGCTGTTGTTTGGAGGTTACTCATATGCAGACAGTGCAGAACCAGGTCAGACGACAAAGAATTCTGTGTCTGACCAGGCTGTATATTCTTTGATTTCACAATGTACTTTTTAAGTTTCCTTCCGTAGGAATGTTGCTATCATATACGGTAAATTAATGTCACTACCATAGATGAACTCAAGACAGATTTTACTATTTTTTAACCTGAACATCTCAATATTCATTATTTATATTAACAAATTGTGCTAAAAACTTATAAAAAAGCTTCCTTCCATAGAAAAAACTTCCGGCTTCCGTAGATAAATCTTCCTTCCGTAGGCATCGGTTCCTTTTGCGTAAGGACAATTTTAATCACTGCCAAAGGTGAAATCAAGTTAAGATATTACTGGGTTTTTAATTTAAATGTTTAATATTCTTTATTTCATTATTAAATCATGATTTATTAGACTTATCATGCTTAAAACAAGCTAGATATTCTTCCTTCCGTATTGAAATTTTCGATGCCGCTATACGCGGCACACGGACAATTTTTAATAGTAGCAAAGTTGACATAAAGTTTTGATTTTCATCACAACTTTTCATCTTAGCATCTCAATATTCATTATTTTAATAATAAATCATGATTTTATAGAATTATCTTGCTATTAAACTTATTTAAAAGCTTCCTTCCATAGAAAAAACTTCCTTCCGTAGATAAATCTTCCTTCCGTAGGCATCGGTTCCTTTTGCGTAAGGACAATATTAATCACTGCCAAAGGTGAAATCAAGTTGAGATATTACTGAGATTTTAATTTAAATGTTTAATATTCTTTATTTCATTATTAAATCATAATTTATTAGACTTATCATGCTTAAAACAAGCTAGATATTCTTCCTTCCGTATTGAAATTTTCGATGCCGCTATACGCGGCACACGGACAATTTTTAATGGTAGCAAAGTTGACATCAAGTTTTGATTTTCATCACAACTTTTCATCTTAGCATCTCAATATTCATTATTTTAATAATAAATCATGATTTTATAGAATTATCTTGCTAATAAACTTATTTAAAAGCTTCCTTCCGTACAAAAATCTTCCTTCCGCGGAAGGAACCTTCCTTCCGGTATATAGCTATTCCCGAACTCGGACTCTTTACACAGTCTAAATCATTTCCGGCGACAGGTACTCATCTAAAATAAATTCCCTCCGATAATTTTGTCGATAAATAGTACGTTTTGACAGAATAATAATCGAATTTTGTTCCGTATGCTGGTAGGGACAGATGAAGGCGGCCATATTTACGAAATTTTCTGAAAGATAAGATCGCCTCCCCCCTGTCGTAAAGTTACGACAATATTTAAGAAAATCTTAGCGAAATCCTTAAGAAATTCTTAAGTCGATGGCGTTTGTGAAACGCAAACCGTTCTTAAGAATGAACTTACGAATTTCTTAGCGCTAAGAACGTTAGTGAAACGGGCCCCTGGTCATTACTACGTAATGACACTGTGAGCTTTTGGTTTAGAGGCTATATAGGTGATATAAGAACCAAACTTCAAGCTACTGTGTTCCAGTTAGCGAATGTCCATAGAGAATTAACTGTGCTAATTGTTTATCAGGGTGAAATCAATCATGTTACGTGTATCACATCTGAAGGTAGTAAACCGTCTTGGCAAGTTACTGTTTCTGGCAAATCAGTGCATAGATTAGTTTTACTACACGAATGATGCAATATCTTGTTTTTTTTCTTAAGTAAAAGCTCTGATGCTAAACGTGCAGTGGCATATAATATTGTTTCATGTAAAGATTCTTGTCATTTTTCACAGCACTGGACAACGTGGAGAGTGCCCTCATCAAGTGAACAAATATACAAATGCTATGAACAATCTGATTTCGGGAAACGCATGCGATGACCACTTAAAGTCTTATCAAGGCACAAAAACAGCGTCATGTGGCGATCTGGGTCCTTGTGACGGCTTGGATAGCGACAAATAAGCAGGGCTTAACTATGTTATATGGGACTGTACCCTGACTCAAACTTGAGTCTGGTTAAAACCAGGGGCGATCGTATTAAGCCTAATGTATACTTTTGTATACCCGTCATATTTTGACATAATCTATTAACGTTAACCACCAGACTGATCTAATCAGTTAAAAATCTACACAATACACCACCATTAGTGATCTATCATAGTTACACGCTCGATTAAAGCCAAACTGATACCATCAGAATAATCAATAATCTTTATTGATATCCTTGTGCTGTATTTAGCTTTATTCATATTTGAGCCAGGTAGTCCGGTGTCGAGCAACGAGGGCTCAGTCAAGTCTGCGCAATTGCGCAGACTTGCCAGAGCCGTCCTTGCTCGACACATACACAATTTGACATAAAGACGAAGGTAAAAATTTGGACCTAATATATTATTTTAGATCTCTTGCCCCACTGGATACAGCAGCATGTACTTCTACTGGAGCAGTTTGGCCAGTTGCGATAAGTACCAAAATCTCATGAAACGGCTCGTTTATTTTTTTTATTGATATACAGTAAAACCTGAGTAAAACGGCCACTCTCAAAAAGATCGAAAATTAGTTGTCAAAACCAATTGTCGCTTAATGCAGATCAAACGGATTGCAGAATGCTCCAAGGGTAGCATTCTGCAATACTTTCGACCTACATTAAGCTATCATTTGTCATTAAGATCTTTGTTTTGTCTATTTTTGAGTGGCCGTTTTACACAGGTTTTACTGTAAATAATTTGCCCCATGTCGCCATTAAGGACTCACCAGTCCAGCTAGGGAGACAAGATAGAATCATTCTTCAAATTTGGTTTTTTATATACTTTGCCATCATACTGTCAAGAGAGTGGATGCCAAATATGCTGATCATACTCTGCAGCTTGGTCTAAACCTTTGTTGTCAGCAATCAATATTGCAGATTATCTCAAGACAGACACACAACCAGAGTATGTGATCAGCTAAGAGTCTAATCAGGTTGTTTAGCTACAAATAAGTGAAAGAATAATACAGTCCTATATCTAATATTGATGTTGAATGTAAACAACAACAACGCATATCCATATATTTTTACTTCGCTTCAGGCCCCCTTTGGATGTGTTCAAAAATGATATTACATGCCCAATAGCTCACCAAATTTGGTTGGATTCGTGTCAGAGACTTTTGAGGATGTAGCATAAGGAACAGGCAGATGGACAGACTTAGTCGGTTGCAATATCTCAACGCATTTTCAAAAGGGTAGAGATAGAAAAAAGAAATATTGGTATTCTTGACTGGGAAATCCCTAAAGAGTTATATAACAAACAATTCAGACATATAAATAGACCATAGATGCAGTGTACTGATTCATAAATATACAAACACTCTTCGGAGAAAGACTACATTAAATGTAACTAGAAAGAGTCAACTAACAATTAGTACTTAATATGATAGCAAACTGGTTGTGTAATCTACCCTTGGAACCTACGATGAGCTACAATACCATCAGTCGTCTGAAAAGCTATGTAAAATCGCTGGAGCACAACATCATATCATCAGAATGACAATGGAATGGTAGAAAGGTTGAATCTGGTAAATGTTGGACGAATAACAAAGGTATGATACAATTACAATCTAGCACTATGCATCTCATCCTACGCCAGTATAAGGGAGAACATACTGTTTTGGTGTGTGTGTGTGTGCGTGCGTGTGTGCGTGCGCGCGTGTGTGTGTGTGTGTGTGTGCAACAAGCTTTGGCCATGTGGTAAAAGCTTTTCAAATGTACCCAATTATGCTGTATGATCTAGACATTTTACCTAATATTGAAATAAAAGAAATAAATAACAGTACATTGTAGCTACTGTGAAATGTATATTGTGTGAACTATCATATGATAGGTGTTTCAACCCTTCAGTAGTATAATGATGTCCTCAGTGAATATTCAATGAGCTTGCCATAAATCATCTATAAGTAGCCAAGTGTCTATTTGTTATAAAGTGAATTACCGTTTAACTGTTAATAAATAATATTTAAATAGCTATTAGTAATAAATCATAGCGACCAGTTGATTTAACCCATAATTGGCCTTGGCGCAAAAAATCCGTTTTCGGGGTTCGCAACCAGTACAGGCAAGACTGCGTGCGTGGATCCAGAGGGGCGACAGAGGGTCCAAATCCCCCTTAAATCACAAAAATATAGGATTTCTTAGCAATACTGGTCCGGATCCCCTGAAAATCACAAAGCCACCAAGCCAGTATTCAATGTTGAGCCATCATCGGCACGCCAGCAAAACTTTCGTTGGCGGGCCGACAGTGGCCCGTTTACAGTTGTATTTGGATCCTTCCTTCCCCTCATCAAAAATAACAAAAAAACGAAACAAATAAAAAAACAAAAAAAAAACGTTGTCAATGTTGGACCCCCTTTGAAAAATCTTTCTGGATCCGCGCAAGGACTGGTCTGCTCAGCTGGGGAAACTGACCAGAATCTTGGTAATTTCGATGTATAATGTTCTTCAGTTTCCAGAGGGCAATTAAAAACATACACTGACCAGATTGTGCCAAAGTGCAGGTTGGTATGCGCTAATTTTGTTTGTCATTATCTATATGAGCCACGACATGTGATTACCAACAATGTGGCGTTTTGACAAGTGTAGACTCAGACGGGCCTGTGCAGCTAGAAACTCCAAATGCTGTTAAGTCAGTAGCTCAATAAACCATGTACTTGGCATGACATGTACAAACTGTACTCTAAGTGTTGAATTCCTAAAGAGTGAGATAAACCGTGGGTAGGGGTTGAGTTTAAAAAAAGGTCAAATAATCCATGCTCTTGTTACGAAGAACTGTGCTTAGCTATAAGGCCAGAATTTTTTTATTAGTTGATTTACGAACCCTCCTACTGTAATTTTCCGGAAAGTAGGAAAAAAAATAAAATTTAATTTCTAAATTTTTTTTTATTTTATCTGCCGACTCTAAATATTATTTTTTGGTTGAAAAACATAATATATATTTGAGGTTCTGTCTGTGTATTTTTGAGAGTGACACTGTTAAAAGTGATTGTCCTGTCCAGAATTTTAGGAAAATGATGAAATATATAAAGATTTAATACAGACTGTTGGTTTACCTAAAAAAATAAAAAAGCTCTGAAAATGGAAAAAAAAAGCTCTGAAAATGACCAGTCAACTGGTCATTTTCAGAGCTTTTTTATTATTTCTTTTCGTCCCCCCAACCCTAAATCTGAAAAAAATTCCCGTAAATCAAGTAATAAAAAATCTGGCCTAAGTGTTGAAATTCTACGAGTCACGTAAACTGTGGGTAAGTGTTAAGTTTCAAATGGTCAGATAAATTATGTTATTGTTGCATCTAATTGTGTTCTATGTGTTCAGGTAAACCGTGTGTATGTTTTGAGGTTAAAAAGGTAAGATATATCAAGCTAGTACAGTTGCTGAGTTTCTGCAAGCAATACAATACTAAACCGATAACTATCATAACCACCGCGAGAGAGGGCGGATGGGAATTAGGGAGTGTGCTTTAATATTATATTTTAGTTGCCAAATCTTTGCCCTAGACTTTGTTATGGACATTTGAACACATAAACGTTCCAAATGTGTCTCCTAAGACAAACGTCAGGCACTTGAGCAACGGTAGGCACGTTCTGTTGCGTCTACTTGGTTTGCTGTCATATATGAAGGTCGCTATATAGGTTTATCTGAATTAAATCGACAATTAAATTAGAAAGTGATAAAACACTTGAAATTTTAGAGCTTAATTTTATATGCATATATTCAAACGAAATATTTGTTAATTTAAAAGCAATAATAAAACTGTTTTTTTAATATGTAGGTGTTAATATTTTTTCGGTCATAGTAACCTAACCTGGTTTATATCACATTGACAAAATGTAGAAGTAATAGCTCATAAACGTGAACCATAAAGATCCCCGATGAGTACTTATGAAAAAGATAACTAAAATATGTATTTTATGATATGAGTTATCATTCACGGGTCTCGTCATCTTTAACCTTTGAAGATGATGCTGGTGTGTTATCGACATTCCAAAATAGATAAAATAACTTTGCTGATGATGGATTACATGTCATATTTCATTGAACTATCTCCATTGAGAATACTATCTGTTTGACAAAATCTAAGATTTTCGGGTGGAAATCTTAAGCGTAAATTTTCTAGAGCATCATGCCGGCCATCTGCCACATTACTAGTAAGCATGCGACCCTTTGTATACTTTTAGTTTGATACAATATAGTTGGGATAGTCCATTGTACATATCTAGGGGTGTCAGGCTATATATATTTTTTAAAAATGTATATTTTTGCCTGAACATCTTTTTTACCTTTACAAACAGTGTAGACCCTGATGAAATGCTGCATTTAATCTGGGTCTTCATCGTTTGCCAATCTGTCTGTTTAGGGGTTTCCAAAAGGGTTAAATGTGTAAAACCGCTTAAAATGTACAAAGTATGAAACCTATGCAATTTGTTCGTTCCTTGCGAGCATTACACGGGAGGGAATCAAGGGAACAACCGCGAAATCTCGTCAGCGTAAATTTGCTCCCACGCCACAATCATATGGGACCAATCGCGGTCGTGGTAGTGCCAAAGTCGACGATTGTGAAAACAAAGGTAGGTATTCTCACTCGGTTTATTTTATTGTAGAAAAATAAGCAAAGTATGTAAAATTTCGGCTTTGCTATTCCTTGTTGATATTGTCTACTTTTCTGAGGAGGCAAAAAACAATGTTGAAAAAGGCTTTGCCTAGAAATGGCGACCGTAGCCAAATCGAACCCAGAACGGGTATTCCTAAATTTTATGTCAACACAAAGGAATTATGCAATGCATTGTCAGTTTTCACTGAGAGCTAGGGCCTTTGACACATGTCCTGGCTATGTGTGTCCTTATTTATCACGGAGATGTACTTTTTTTTATATCGGCTCATGTACTGGTTATATAAGTAATAATTCCAAGTATTGCCGATCTACAGCCAATCATACCTTTTCAAAGTCTCAATGTACTGACAAAGTAGACTCTTTGGAACTACAGCGTGAACTTGGAACTACCACGATGACGAGGGATCTACCGCACCTAAAACTTTGGCAGCCTGACCGGAGTTAATATCTTCAACATTAATTTTCAGCTAGATCTCTTTATTGGTACATGGGCTGCATACTTGTATACAAGAGCTCGACTACAGTCGAATCTCGTTAACTCGAATCTACGGGACCAGATTTGTACTTCGAGATATCAGTATTTCAAGCTTAAAGCTGCATACTCTGTAACTATGAACATTTTTCGAAAAAAAAAATTTCTTTTTAAATCATTTGTAAAAGTATAATTAAGTTATGTTGTCACGATAAATCTAATTTCTACAGCTGAAAACCGCATGGAAAAGTGAATTATCTTATAAAAACAGGTGCTTTTTCTCTTATTTGTAATTATTTGCGTCCCTCCAATAATTCTAGACAGGTAATTTTTAACATAAATGATGTTGTTTTGGTACTAATAATGTGTTAATTATTACAAAAAAGGTAAAATGTATACCTGAATTCTAGTATTTTTACTGTGTTCTTGAAAAATAGAAACATTATATCTAAAATGATAGGGTCAAAAGTAACAGACTATGCAGCTTTAAAAAGAGCTAAAATGTTAACAGTAATAACCAAACACGGTGATTATTCACCTTGTTTCAGACGAAAATATATGTCTGTAGTGTATGTCTGTATATTTCTTAACGTTTGCAAACAGTTTGGACCCAGATCCGGCCCGACAAGATGTCGGGCCTGATCTGGATCCAAACCGTTTGACACTCTGCTATTAATCATAAAAGAACGTTTTGAATACTATAGATTTAAAGATAAAACAACACGCGAAAATCAGCATTTCGACTACAAAAAAAACATGCAAAATTACCCAGCATGCAAAGAGTAATATAATGAAGCAACATGAAAAATATGTATACATGAACAATGTATACTCACAATATACGAAACGGTCTTATCTCCAATTATAAACACGTATTAATTAATCCAAATGATTGAAACTGTTTAATTACTGCACAAAACTCTATACTTTTAACACTCGCTCCATCACTCTGGGGCTAATAATCTAATCATCTGAGCAAAGACATGTTAAAACAGACCTTTCAGCACATGGATATTTGCATTCAATGGCATGTAGGAGCAGGCCATGATTATACGATTTCATATTGGTGAATTCATTCATTATATTCATGGCTATATTCATTACGATTTATTCAAAAAAGGCGTAAGCAGATAAGTTTCATAGGGTTCGAACCTTCCTCATACCTGCCACATTGAATCCATAATGTAAGCTTCAAAGTTTGATCAGTAAATATACTTTATAAGACTCCTTTGTGGATTGACCACGCCAAAGCGCCAATGCAACATTTCTGGATTCCGCATCAGTCATAGTGGTGTATTACCTGTCTTAAGTAGCAACTCAAAAATAGACAAAACAAAGGTCTTAAAGACAGATTGTAACTTAGTACAGGTCGAAAGAATTGCAGAATGGAGCATTCTACAATACTTTTGACATGCATAGCATTCTACAATACTTTTGACATGCATTTAATCGATTATCGGTCTCGAAAACACATTTTGTGTCTTCCTTTGAGTGGCTCCTTAAGACAGGTTTAATTGTAGCTCCAAATTTGTTCTTGGTCCGGGCCTTGTTATGCATGTTGATGACCCGGGGTTGATGGTGCATATCCAGGCCCAGAATCATCTTGTGGGCTATTTTTCCACGCTCCAGCCTTTATTGCCACTATTAGCTCTTTAGTAAACAAACTTGACCCCAACCCAGGCCATTTCTAATCTGCTTGTCGGTATGTTTGACCATTGATAACGTAGGGATATCAGCATATGCTAAAACGTGGAGTGGGGTGGAGCCATGGAGTGGAGTGATTTTTGAAGTGCTTTAAGTCAAATTTGGAGTCGTACAAAGAGCAGCAGATCTAGATGACCTATCTGTGAGCGGCACATAAATGTCATATTTTAACCTTAAATGACTCTGAACGAGACTCCCAAAATACTTCAATGAACCACTCCAAAAACGACTATACTCCATGGCTCTACTCCAAGATTTAGTTCTACTGCTTTCTACAATTAGTGAAGACCCAGATGAGATACAGCAACACGCGACAGCGCACTGTGTTACACTATACACTATAGTACAATCCTTATTATGATACTGGAATGATATGTAAACCCCAGCAAAATGCTATTCTCAAGAGGTTTTGTCGGTGTTCACCTTCCGTTAAGAAAGTGAACCGCAACCCTTGGTCGTACAAGATGCAGCATGCTTAGTGTGACCAGGAAACGGAACGTCGTCAAGTTCATTCGTTACGTCATAACACACCAATTTGACAGATGGCAACAGTGTGTTGCATTGCTCCAGCAAATGAGATATGGACAGAGGTGGGTTGGGTGAGACACCCTCATTTCTGACTTTGAAAGCGTTGTAAATGCATATTAATGAATAACTCAACATCGACAAAGAGCTTTCGAAACCCCCACATTGGCGTGTAGGCTCTGGTACTATATTTTCTTGTACAGGTGGGGATTTGACCGATGCGTACCCGTGAACCTGTGCTGTAATATTTTGGTGGTTTCATGATGTCTCCATTAAGTCGAAAGGATCATTGACACTTGCTATGGGTAAATGCCTATGGTTTTCAGTAAAAATAAAAGTTTGTCAATTGTCCCTTTCTTCACCTGGAAGCTACCCTGACCTGAGTACTTTATGGCTGTGAAATCCGTTTTCGATATTAAAAGCCTCAAACATGTAAAATTTTGGGTAGAACAATCAGTTTTATATTAAGATCTATAGAAATCCGAAAACATTTTTTAAAATATCATTCCCCCCCGTGTGCCAGCGAAAGCTTTTGCGTGTATATGTGTTACCATATTTTACACATTGTATGAAAGTGGCTTGCTGGCACAAGGGGGGGGGGGAAGATGTTCAGCAGCCCAGAAACCCAGAGCCTAAGCCCATAAAATGCCTTTTCTACCCAATAAGAAATTAATGACAGTAATGAAATTCTCTAGAACCAACCTCCTAAATTGCTTTGTATACTGTGCTAGTTTAATATAAAGTACTTAAAGATTAAAAGTAGAATTAGCAAGGTTTTATGCATTTTTTATAAGAAAAAAATCTCACTGTTATTAAATGACACATTATTTTGCAAACGTCCTGTACTTATCTATTTGCATGCTAGGGAATTGTTCATGTTTTTATTTTCGTCTGCTGACTTTCTTCAAAATAAACATTTTAAAAATTAACCACCCAGGACCACCATCAGAGTGTCAAACAGTTTGGATCCAGATCAAGGCGGACATTCTGTTGGTCTTCATCTGGGTTCAAAGTGTTTGCAAAAGGCTAATGGCAAACGACAAAATTATCCACTGGCATGCAAAGAGTTATAACAGGTAAATACTTTAGTGTTCAATATATTGTCTCCTATAGGGATATACATGCATATGTATACCATAAATATTCGGACACTTTAAATACATTCAACATGCTATGCCCTTTGAACAAAGTAATAGTAATATTCAAAGCCGGGATCTAGTTAGAATCAGTTTTACTTTCCAATGCTAAATGGGACACTTTCATTCCTTCAAAAATATTTATTTCTTTTGTTGAGCTTTCAGTTTTGTATTATTTACGGTACATGTAGTCAAAACTGTACAGGTAACTTCTAAATTATCTCCCCAAAATCATTTATTACAAAACATATTTTGTTTTTAAAACAATTTCATCAATTATCGTGTTTCGTTAATACTCTGCATATGATATAATCAATAGATATCACCATGCCTACCAAATAAATCAAAAAAACGTGCAGAAATCACTTTTTAAAGCACTTTTTATTTTCATGAAATTTCAGAAACCCTCCCCTTTCTACCCGCGGTAACTCTCGAGTGCGAAGGAATTTTGAAAATATTTTGCTAGCTGGCACTTGCCATTAGATTCATCTATTGCTCTGATACTACATGCACCACACTAGAAGCTCAAAAGCAGCGTTCTGTGAATCAGAAAAATAGGCGTATAAGGCCCAAACCGTCAATGATCCTTTGAAGGAAGAAAGAATTGGAATTGCTTCGGGCAGGTGATACCACACCCTTTTTGTCAATGGATTGAAAGAACTATAGTATTTAAGTTTGTGCGTGCATGAAGAGCTTGTATGTCATCAGTTCTAGTTAGTTGCTTCCTGACTAATGAGAGGGATAAGATCGAGAAGATACTTGGGTGCAAGACCATTGATTATTTCATAGAAGAGGATGAGTTTATGCTTATTTCGTCTGTTCTGGAGTGAGTCCCATCCTAAGTCAGATAGTAGTTTTTCGATGCTACACAACTTGGTAGCAACGGTGGCGATTGGTGCGGCTTCTATGTTCTTGGATTCGACTGATGCGTTGTCCCATACTGTATCTCATTACTCTAATAGTGGTCGAACAAAAGATATGTACATCTGTTCCAATGATTTGCAACAAACTTTAAATTTTAGGGAACGCAGTAAGTGAGGTCTTGGCCAAGCCTTCGTGGCTATTGCTTGAATATGATTGGACCAGGTGCATCTATTTGAGAGTTGAGAGTGTTAAACCTAGGTGTTTGTGTGTGTGTGTGTCTGGTTCTGTTAGTACGATATTGTTACGAGTAATGGTTGGTGCTGCGGAGGGTTTGCTTTCCGCGAAAAGATCATTGATAATGTTTTACCAGTATTAGAAGCAGCCAACCATGCATCTGCCCAAGTACTTATAGTGTTAAGATATATGTTTAGTGAATGTGCAGCCCCGTTAGGAGATTCTACGATGATGTACAAACTGGCATCGTCAGCAACCAGCGAATTGAGCAGCCTAGAACTTTACTATGCCGTTTAATGGACTTAGAATCGAACCCCGTGGGACGCCTGCTAGAACCGACATCACATCGGAAACTTGATCAGAAAGGACAACACACTGTATTCGCCAAGACAAGTACATGTAACTAGAGAACCAGCTAGTTATTTTATCTGAACATCCTTTGCCTGATATTTTGTGGAGGAGTCCTCTATGCCATACACGTACCCTGTCGAAAGCCTAACTGTCACAAACTACTGCCCGATCTTCTTTACCACTGTCAACAGCATTACAAAATGTATTATAGGTGTTGAGTAATTGGTTATTAGTTGGGTCGCCCCTGACAACGCTTGATTGAAATGGGGAAAGGATTGCATTTTCTATAATGTAATTGTACAAAAACTTATGGACACATCGTTCTTTAGTGTTTTGGTCGGTGTCGGTTGTTTGATTCAATTGTTCTTCTAGATTTGAGTTGTTTAAGATTGAAGTTGTTTACCAAGTGGCGGTATTTATTAAAATCTGCTAGGTTATAATTCCAAATACGTCGCTTAATTGAATTACGTTTTGTTTTGAGGTCGTAGAAAGTTCTTAAGTACAATAATGGGACAATGATATCGGGTAAGGTCAAGTATGAAAGTGTCTGCGACTCCGCTGGTTAATATATATGTTTGGGCTGTTGCGAACAAGAATCTGATATATGCTAATTCAGTGAAATGCGTTGGGTTGGATATCAATTGTTTTATGTTGTAAACTTGAATTAATTCTTTCATTTTGCTTCCATTGTAATAAAGCATGTTGGAAGTCGCCGAAGATAATGGCATCTGGTATATTTGTACGCTCCGTCAATGCTATCATTGATGTGTTTGTGGGTCTATATAAGCATCCTATAATGACTTTCTTTGATTTTGAATTTTAATTTCGACCTAGACTGCATCAAGCCCTCTAATCATAGAATTGGAACGCGTCATAAGTTAATAGTGTTATATAGGGACAAGTCGTCAAACAAATTGTTTCCTTGGATTCCTTTGTAACATTCCATGTTAAAAGAATCGGAGCCAAAACATGACCGCGTTATTTCCAAATCCATGTTACAACGAGAAGTGTTATATACGGACTGCGTTATACTTGGAAAATATTCAAAGCACGGACAGTGTTTTTTTTCGACAAAAAATACGAATTTACGATCTTCAAAATTGCCTAACCACTAGCATCCGTGTTATGCATACATGTGTTCTTTTTATGAGTGTGCAGTTGAAATCTGGATCAAATGTATTAATCATTTAAGCGCCAAACACAATTGCAGCGGACGATAATTTTTGCGACATCTTTCCTAATTTTGGAAAAAAAATAGGGTATGATAATTCATGAGAATCGTCTGCCAGCAGACGATTCTCATGGAATATCATGCCTTATTTGTTATTTTTGAAAAAAGCGGCAAAATTTGAAATTGTCGTCTGCTGCAAATTATTGGTGACGCTTTATGGACTAATTCTTTCAAGAATGAGCTACCACGATGTTAATATGTTAACTTGATTGCTTAAAACGGATGTGAAAATTCTTCACAGTAGAAACTTGTGCAATTGCTCGGATTTCTAATTTTCACCTCCAGCGGATCTATAGCTTTAAAGTTTTTTTACACTCACCTTGACCGCTGTTTGAGACTACATTCGCTTTTAAAACTACTTTCTTCTAGAGGTTTTGACTATCTAGAGTGGATTACTTGGGTTGTCAATTTCATTGGGAAACCCCGGGGATACTTGTGTTATTAGATCCCATAACCATGTCAATTAAACTGTCCTTGGTCATAGCTTTCTATATTGGGCTAGCCCACGAAAAAAGGGCCAGTGCATGAGATTTCAACAATGTGGTACATGTATGTGCGACCAGCAAAGGCTCAGATCAGTCTGCGCATACGCGCAGTCTGATCAGAGCTTTTGCTAGTCGCTTGAATATTCTATGAATGTTAAGCTACTGACTGAACATCATTTGGAGTTTCTAAGCTGAATGAAACGGAGGCAACACAGGCTTATCTGAGTCTACACATGTCAAGATGCCACATTGTTGGAAATCACATATCACGGCTCAAATGGTACTTAACCAACCTTACCAACTTTAGCATGAAACAGCTTGTACTGAGCAAGGTCTACATTGATTTAGGTGGTATTAAACAGTTACACCATGGTTTGTCCACCCAAATGGGAGAATATCCACTCGCTAAAGCTCGTGGTTTATCTCCACGACCAGTATTGCTAAGAAACCCTATACTTTGTGATTTTTCGGGGGGGGGGGGACCCCCTGTGTCCCCCTCTGGATCCGCCCATATATGCTCTGGTAAGCTAGCCGACCTGAGCGTTCGCTGGTAAATGTAGCTTATGTAGTGGGCAAGCTCTGTAACCATGCCGCAAGAAAATCTGTCTTAATGGTTTGCTAAAAACCTAGACTCAGATATACTCAAACTAGACTGCACAGCTACAGCGACCAGACAGGCTATATAGATTTTACACGAATGGCTATTATACCAGCAAGTCTTCGAACAGCTAATGCACTGACTAAACCGAGCGGACGTGCAGGCTAATCTGCGCGTTTGTTGTTCTCATAGGACATAAAGATGTTTACTTAAGATTCAACTTGTATATAGCTTCAGGTGATAGGTTGGTGTCTCTTTAAATCCACTTGAAACTTTTCACCTGAAAGTATTAAAAAAAAAAAAAAAAAGAACTCCAGCTGATAAGTTTTTAGACTTAATTTTTTTGCAATAACTTTTTTGTCTTCAATTTTAGCAAAATGTGTTCGCGATGAAAGTTGTAGAGGAGAACTTCCGCCAACTTCTAAAAAAAGTCTTGTGCTTGTGGTGCAAACAGATTTTTGTGTATATAGATGAAGATTTTGCAATAAATCGAATTCGTCCAAAATTTTTAAGTCTTTTAATGACAGGTATAATTCGTATAGGCGTGACAGAAAGGGGTAGTTTCAAGAAAATATTCGGAAGCGGTGCATATCCCGTTCTTCAAAGGCTCTGCATAACATAAAACTGCCGTTAACGTACTCAGAATTTAACGTGCATATGCAGAATCAACTTAAAGCAGGCTCATTTGTAGGAACAAAGGCTGGGCTATCGCATGACGTGCATTTTTTCTCTTATGCACGTGCTATGAAATGAACGGTTTTGAGATGACCCTACTAGTTTAACGCACGAAAGAATCAGGCGCGATTTCTATTATATTTGAACAAGCCATCCACTGCTTTAGTAATTGAATTAGGGCGGTACAATGTACATTTTTGACTGACATCTTGGACTTTGTTTATTTGCGATTTGTTAAAAATAATCAAAGAGTGCATCTAAGCACAGAGGAACCTGTAGCATCTAGGATGTTGGAACCATTTGGCGAAGTTGGCGGAGATGTTTCTGAATACTTTTCATCGCGAACACATTTTGCTAAAATTGAAGACAAAAAAGTTATTGCGAAAAATTAAGTCTAAAAACTTAACAGCTAGACTTTAGTTACATTGTACTGGGGACCCATAGCCTCGTTTAGGCTGGCCCCAGACGTTTATATATGTGTTGCTTTTCCTACGACACCAATCGTCTCTAAAACGACTTTACACAACACCAGGTCCTACAAGGTCTGTGTCATATCTAGACAGGCTCCAGTCCTTAAAACAATTTTTCATCAATGTGTCATATCATAATTATACTTGTAGCCAGTCAAACTCTGATGGCTCTTGTAGCCAGTCTAACTCTGATGGCTCTGTTTTAAAACAGAGCCATCAGAGTTAGGCTGGCTACAAGTATATGATATGACACATTGATGAAAAATTGTTTTAAGGACTGGAGCCAGTCTATGTCACATCATAAAACAGAAAAGAAATAAACTAAAAATGCATGGGACAGATTACTTCTTAATTTTATTTTTATTATTGGTTTGTGTCTCTTTAATTGGTTGGGTTGAAATAATTTTTATTTGATTTATTTAATTGGTTACTCGGGTCAGGCTATATTAACGTTTTAATTTGTGATTAAGTCAACCGGCGAACATGTGTTATAAATATGATAGTTTCTCACAATATCAAATTTTCACTTATAGTAAAGTATATGTCATCTTTCATCTTCTATCCTTCGCTTGCTAGTTACAATTTGTTTTATTTTCATAAATTCATAATAAATTATCTCTGTCACATGGCTGTTATTATTATCTGTCCTTCCTAGTTTTGCAATCTCGCTAAGAAAAACTTGTGGAAATAGCAAAGGGCGAGCTGTCCTTTAGGGCCCAGACCTGTAAATATTTTTCCAAAGACCTCCATAACATTTTTGTATAGCTTTTATGTAAGCTGTGGTCTTCACAACTCTTAAAGCACAATGAGGTTGCCATAGAACTACAGATTGGACCCTGTTCAATCAATAAACAAGAAACAGATACCCCGGTGACCGCCATGTATTACCACCTTTTGGCCCCTGAAGGTGGGCACCCTACATGGGAGGCACAGGTCTATGGCCAGTACAGCGCAATCAACAACTTCAATAACGAGGATTGTGCTAACAATCTCTGAGGGAGCTTCATTTTTTCATTTCCGGAATTTGCTGAGTTGACAGATAACGATATGAGCCGAGCAGCTCCGATTGCATATATACGGGTCTTTTATGAGCTGGCTTCCAGCTCAATGGAACCGTGCAAATATGTAATCAGCTTTGATTTGGTACATGTAAGAAACCAGCTGACGTGATTAACCAAATCGCTGTGATTTGTCGAGAATGGTTGGCGAGGAACACATGCGCAAGCGGTTTGTTCAGTATTTTATACTGGATTTTGTACTTTTGCGATACGTTGTAAATAAATATTTACATGCCGCTATCTCGTATGTCATTTGTCTTTGTAGGATTAGAATGCCAAGTATCTGTCCTAACTTGTCCATCAGAGTAAAACTCTTTAACTTCTCGTGTCGTCTGCCGATAACCTTTGCAAACAGTTTAGACCCGGTCCAAACTGTTTGACAATGTGACGGTACTCTTGAAAGAATTTTTCGAAAAAGTGGATTTGGAAAAAAATCAGCAGACGACAATATATCATGCAAAATTACTCAGGATGCAAGTATTTAAAGGTGACTGGTCCACCTGTATATTCATTAGACTCACAATATAATGTGAGCTAGTGCATGAGATTTCCAACAATGTGGTATGTGCGATCAGCAAAGCCTCAGATTAGCCTGCGCATACGCGCAGTCTGATCAGAGCCTTTGCTAGTCGCATGAGTATTCTATGAATGTTAAGCTACTGACTGAACACCATTTCGAGTTTGTAAGCTAAACAGGAGGCTGCAGAGGCTGGTCTGAGTCTACACATGTAAAATGCCACATTGTTGGAAATCACATGGCATGGCTCATTTATTGTTCTTCTATTTGTAACAAGTGAGTCATGAGAATATTCGCGCTTATGGCATAAATTGTAATGCCCTGCTAATGCATTTAAAGGTGTTTAGCCGAAAGAAATAAACAGAATATTTTTGAACATTGTGATTTTGGTGGGAAACGCCATCTACTGTTTACATGATTTTAACTTTCAGCCATAAACAGTAAAAATTAAGTGTAAGTTGACACCAAAAGTGAAGGGGTGGCAGCTTAGCTGCTAAGCTGACACCCCTTATGTGTAAACATGCACTTACTCTCTTACTAAAACAACTAGAGACCAACACTTCTACAATGATAAATGATAAATGATAAAACATTTATACCCGTTATTGTTGTACGGATTCTCCAGATTTATACAATCGAATAGAACATAGCCTTTAATGAGGCTGATAGGTTACACTAAACTCAGTGGTAGTTCGGCTGCCACCTAATTAGATCAAACTTGAGGTAAAATTGCACTTACATGTTTTTGTACAGTGTATCTGCACACTGGCAGCCACTCGTAACCTGCCTAACCCCTTCTTATACTCAAATTAATCTTCTACTCAGTGAGAAACATAATATTCACATTAAGACGATTAATTTGGACCATCAAATGTAGCGAAACAAAATAAGATATAAGCTGAAATCAGCGAAGGTTTCGTCGGTGTCTACCTTTCGACGATGAATCGTAGCCCTTGGTAGGACAAAATGAGTCCCGAGAGTTGGACTGCGGTGTGTGATTGTGGTATTTCCTGATAATTCCCACTTAATGATATTTTAGTTGACCAAATTTCCAGGACGTTTTAGTGAAACACTTCATCATTACCTAGAAAAATATGACAACATACCATACATGCATTAACCCATCTATAAGCCTAGCATCATTTTTGTGGGAAATAGGTATTTGACAAACAGTGCAGATCCAGATCACACGCCAAGAACGCGGTGACCGATCAGGGCACAAACTATTTGCTTATAGAATGTTCTAGTATAGTTTTGAAAAAAAAATGAAAAACAAAAAACAAAACCCAACACCAGTATATATATCTTTATTTCACTCAATCCATACATAATATGGCATAAGAGGTACAAAGATTAGACAACCAACTAAAAGATGCATGCGCGTTGATTCAATAGTGATCGAATCCTCTGTAAACTTTCATTGAAGTATTTCTTCAGTTGTAAAAGGAGGACTGTTACATGTAGATATATTCAATTAATTTGACAAACCAGTTCACCAGTTTCATTTGCCTTCGTGGCAGATTGAAAGGGTGAAATTGTTTGAGCATTGAATTGACAAGTGTACGTCTTATCATAGTAAACGTGTGAATTTATATTCCTGTTCAGCACAGTGCCATTGCGAACATCGTGTGACAGGGGATACCCAGACAGGCAGCACCTGTGCGCATTGCTGTCTGGCAATCATCTGTACATTGAGTGTCATTTTATCGGCTTTAGATTGTTCCGGCTGACACTGTTGGTCCCTTGTATATAGCTATACAAAGTTAAACTGGCACTCATGAATATACCCAACAACCCTTGATTGTGTGGGAAATTCAAATAAGGCCTAGATGACTTAAAACACTAAAGCAGTTAAAACATTTAAGACTGTGTTGTAAAAGCTTTCAATTTGAACATTCGCATAAATGGTAAAGTCAGCTTTATCCATCTGAACGTCATTTGCATATATTAATACTTTTGAATATCAATTTGGATTTGCGCATAACAATTACATGTTTTCATCTGCTATTTAGTTACATAATTGCTGTGGATTGCAGCTTTAAGAAATGCATGGCATCAAAGCATAATTATGTTACCGTCAAACCAAAATTGATTTTCTATTTTCTACAAGTCCCATTCTCTCATTTATTTGAACTGGTTCCCTCCTTCTCTTTTATGACAAGTTTTGAAGGAAATAAACGTTCCGTGAGGCAAATGCTATGTATATGTGACCTTGACCTTTGACTCTAATGTTATCAGAAACCTCCACTTTACTTACACGTTAAAGGCAATCAATATGCCAAATATGAACACCCTCTACTCGGTATAAAAATGAAAGTGGAGTCCGTACGACACCATGATTTTAAGTCTACTGTATGATATGGCCTTGACCTTTGACTCTAACGTTAAATCTATGATCTGAACCCTTCGTTGTAATCTACAACGTGTGCCAAAACCCTAGGTCAGACAATGAAATGGGTACGCGTTTAGGCCTTTGCGAGCCGAATTGACCGATCTGTGAACGGACGGGACCGATTCTAATATACCAGACTTTTAAAAAAGTGCGGATATAATTTTTAACATTTGCAGGTTACCTATTACATGTTATATAGTAAGTCATCATTCTAAATAGGATGCACTCGATGACATTAGAGATAATTAATGATATACCTACTACTAGTCTCTGATGTCTTCTATTTCTTAACCACTTTGCCTATTGGGTAATTTTTCATGCTTTTTATCGTCTGCTGATTTTTTTCAAAATCAACTTTCCGAAAAATTATTTCAGGAATACCATCAGAGTGTCAAACAGTTTGGATCCAGATCAGGCCCGACGTTATGTCGGGCCTGATCTGGGTCCAAACTGTTTGCAATAATTATCAGCAGACGACATGAGGAGGCACACAGTTAATCACTTTGTAACTCCAAGACACAAAGAATAAAATATGTAACAGTATCATCTAAACATCCACACACCTACAACGTCTGAATACAAGGGTAGAATGTTACACCACTATAACCATGAAAACGAAATAAAATAGTATTCTTGTAAAGAAGTATCAGGTTAGTAATAACTCTTTACACGCTGGGGAATTTTGGGCGTTTATTGTCGTCTGCTGAGGTTTTTTTTTTCAAAATTCAAAATTACCTTTAAACATGTTAAAAAACTACTTTTCTCAGAGTGTCTCAGAGTGCCAACAGTTTGGATCCATATCATATCAGACCTTACATTCTGTCGTGTTAGATCTTGCCCCGAGGTTGTAACACTTTTTCTATGCTCAACTCAGCTTAGCATGAAATTTATCCTGCTCATAATGTTAAAATGCATTTATTAGCCTGATAAATACAACTTCTGAGAGATTTAAAGCAAGAAACTTCTTCATTTGTAGGTATTACAGTTTTTATGAGCAGTTGAAATTTCATGCTCAGTTGAGTTGAGCATGAAAAAAGTTTTATAACCTCGGAGCCTGGACTCATACTGTTTGAAGTATCAGCTGGCGATCGGGTCTTTAACAAGTTTTCCCTTTTCAGAAAAAAAGCAAACAAGTCGTCCGCAATTAGACTGCTCTGCGAATCGAACAAATATGCTCCGAAATGCAAGTATTTTGCCTCTGATCTGACTCCGCGAATCAACTGCTCCGCGAGGCAAACAAATAGTCCCTGAGCAGACTGATGCGCAATGCAAATAATAAGTCCTAGCCAGATTTGACTCCGCGAAGCAAACTATTCCCTGGTCAGAATCTTACATGTCCGTAATCTGACTTCTGATATCCTCGCGAAGCGTTTTCAGTAAACAACAAGTACCTGGTCAGACTGCGTCGCGAATCAATCATGTATTCCCCTGGTTTGACTGTTAAGCGATGTAACCAGTCCCTAATCTTCCTCGTCTGCTAATACTCTTTGCAAATAGTTTGGACCCAGGACGTCAATACTTTAGGTCTGACTTGGATCCAAACTATTTGATATTCCTGAAAGATTTTGACGAAAAAGTTAAATTTTAAAAAAAATCAACAGACAGCAACAAAAATGATGAAAATTTCCCCAGCATGCAAAAAATTACCCTTAAAGCGCCAATCACGACTGCAGCAGACGACAAATATTGTGACTTCTTTCCTAATTTTCGAAAGAAATAAGGTATGATATTCCATGAGAATCGTCTGCCAGCAGACGATTCTCATGAAATATCATGCCTTATTTGTTATTTTTGAAAAAGCAGCAAAATTTTTAATTGTCGTCTGCTGCAAATTATAGGTGGCGCTTTATGGTTTAACGACAAAAAATGATACTCCTGTACCAAGACATCATGAATAACCTGTGAACTATACGGCCAATATTTATGTGCTTTTTAAATACTTTTATTAATTCTTGAATTTTAAAGTAGTGGCGCAGCACTGTGAGATATCCACGCCTCAGTAAGAATGAATTAATATAGATACTAAAACTGATTTATTCATTCATTTTTACTTACTCGTTCGGTGGTCGTAGATTATTGTGGATTTAAAAGGTTAATGTTTTACCATGCAGTAAGACAGATAATTACTTCGCTTAATCATATAAATTAACTCCTATTCATACAAAAACAACCATTTTATTTGCATAATTGCCATCCTCTTATTGCCATCTTATTCAGGATGGCACAGATACATAATAATCAAGTGTGATTGTTGTCTACAGATACAGATGGCAATTATAAATGACTACGGTTTGCAACCGGTTAAGTGGTGAATCATGAGATAGCCCTCCCTGTGAATATTACATCATGGTATCACAACACTAAAATGATCGCCGGAGATGGCGATGCGGAATAGCTCATCACTTCCGTTTCAAACAGCTACTGAAATTTCGCTTTCATTAATGTATCTTAAATTTTTATTAAAATATTTATGCAGAGTTTCCAAACAGATAAAGAATTTTCATGTTCAATAAAATTTCTTCACGGTAGTTTGAAAATTATTTCAGCAAATAATAATAATAATAATAATAATAATAATAATAATAATAATAATAATAATAATAATAATAATAATAATAATAATATACTTTATTTCTAGAGGGTGACACATTCAGCAAAAACTAATCTTCCATGAGGCCCTCAATAACTACAAAAATGTAGAAAATGAAATTACAAGGACATGAAGTTTATAAACATGAAGAGCTAAAAAACGTAAAGTGATATGGAAAAAAGTGTGTATATGCATATATACATGTATATTGAATAAATTTTAAACGCCTAAATTGTTTACAAAGATAACAGCAATAAAAGTAATGCTTTAACCCTTTGTGTTAACACAGGGACAGTGCTATCATTGAAGGCCCAGATGGAATGCTGCATAACACAGCATTTCACCAGAGTCCTCACTGTAAGCAAAATCAAAAACGATCACTAGTCTGAGGGTCATTTATAATAGAACATTAAAACTATACAGTCAAGAAAGGTTGAACACATGTTATCATGTAAGGCATTTCATTCATTTATGCATTGGTTATGAAAAGAATCAACAGAGTCAAAGTTTTTTTAACCAGTTTGGTAAATAGTTCCAAATGACTGGCCCAGAATAGATTAAACTTTGCTTGAAAATTTCTTTTTGTGGTCTTGGAGTTTGAAAATTTGATGTATTTACTGATATGAGTAATAGAATAGTTTCATTTACTGTTCTGATGGTGAACATATCATTAATATAAGATGGAGTGATAGATTTTGAAATTTTATACATGCTTTTCGAAGAAAAACTGTTTCAAAAATATTTAGAAAGTTTCGTTCATTCATTCTGCTTGCAATATCCATATATTCATAGTCTAAAATGATTTTAATAGTCCTTTTCTGTAATATGTCAATTCTGTAGAGGTTGGAATGAGAAGTTCCTCCCCAAACTGTGGAGCAATTATCGATGTCAGGTTGAATATAAGTCTTATAAAATTGTAGTGAGAAAAACTCTTTCAGTTTTGATAAAAGCCACAAATTTGAAGAAATTTTCTTTGCAATAGATTGCATATGGATTGGTCGTGATAGATTATTATCTATAAGGAATCCAAGGAAATTTATCATTGTTGACATTCTTTAAACTATCACTATTGTAAGTTAGGTTTAAAACATGATCTTGTAAACGCAGGCGTTTCTGTGAAGTGGTGATTAACATCACTTTGGTTGTATCAGTGTTTAAAAGCATTCCATTATGTTTACACCAAAGAGAAAGCATTTCGAAAGTAGCCTGTAAATTTTGTTCAATAAAATGTGAGTTGCTTATCTGGTACATTGTAGTATCGTCGGCATAAAGGTATGTGAAGACATTTTCGTATGAAGAGGCAAATCATTTATAAAATTTAAAAATAACAGAGGTCCCAAAATTGAGCACTGAGGGACACCAAACAGATTTTTTTCATATTTTGATTCGACATCATTTATGACAAATTTTTGTTTCCTGTTTAACAAATAGGAGGACAACCAGAGAAGTGTTTTGTTTGAGATTTTATAATGCCTGAGTTTTTTAAGCAATAGTGTATGATTCACTAAATCAAAGAGCTTGACCATACCAATGATTTGTCCATTATTTATGTCATAAAATGTATTGATCATATGGAGAATGGCAGTTTCACAGATATAGCTGGTGCTTAACCTTTGACACCGTGTATATATACTTAGTGTACACCAAACATTTTGTTGAAGCTTATAGCTGTATAGCTCAGCACGCGATACAAAAGTACCCAGCATGCAAAGAGTAAACGGGTTAATTGATTGTCTCTACAAAAACAGATCAAGATATAATTGAGCCGCGACATGAGATTTCCAACATTGAGGTATGTGCGACCAGCAAAGACTCAGACCAGCCTGCGCATACGCGCAGTCTGATCAGAGCCTTTGCTAGTCGCTTGAATATCATATGAGTGTTAAGCTACTGACTGAACATCATTTGACGTTTCCTAGCTTAAAGGTAGGCTGCACAGGCTCGTCTGAATGTACATTTGTCAAAATGCCACATTGTTGGGAATCACATGTCAGGGCTCAATTATTCATGAATACATACCCAGACAAAACAGACCAAGATGTATTGCGAGGCCCCCGCCATAAACTAGTTGTCAGTGTCACCGCTATTAAACTCTACTTACCCTTAATTCGCTACATTAAGATATTGTCTGGTGTCATTAGTGTTGACCAGTCATCCTTTGATTTATCCTTGCACAAAAAAAAATAAAAACTTGTTTGGTACTGTTTTTGACGGGATGCATTGCATCCTTTTTAGATTGACATTCGTGTGATTGAGAAAGAGTGCCCCCACGCGCGGATCCAGAAGATTTGTCGGAAGGGGTCGGTCCAACTTTAACAACGATTTTTTTAGTTGATGAGGGGAGGGAGGATCCAAGTGCCACAATAAGCGGACCATCATTGGCTCGCCAGCGAAACGCCATTAAATAGCGTTTCACTGGCGTGTCGATGTTGCCAAACATTGAATCCTGGCTTGGTAGCTGCCATTTTTCAGGGGATCCGGCCCTGTATTGCTAGAAAAACCTATATTTTTGTGATTTGTCAGAGGGGGGGGGGGTGCGAACCCCCTGTCCCCTCGCCCTCAGGATCCGCACATGTCCCCAATTTCTTTGTTCGCTGCGTCTTGCTTTTGTGTGAGCCTCATTCTCTCCCTCTTGGTGTCAAACAAAATTTAGTTTGTAATCAGCTGTTTCCTGGACTCATTCACTTACTTTGTCATTTTATAGTCAAATTCCAATTTTGTGTGTATTTTTGCCATTTCCTAGTAATATTTTTTTTTTGTATCTCTTCCTTTCCCTGGTCATATATTCACTTGTTTTCCGTGGTCTTTGCAATATCCTGGCAATATAAATTTTGTCATTTCCTGGTCGCATTTCGACTTGGTATGTGTTCATTTTGTCATTTCCTGGTCACATTTCGACGTGCTTTGCGTCTTTGCCATTTCGTGGTCATATTCTCTTGTTAGTCATGCTCTTTTTGCAGTCTTTTTTTATATTCACGTGTGGTAGGTGCTATTGTAGTTTGCTGTCAATTGCACGCTTTTGTGTGCTTATTGGCACTTCCAGGTCATATCTAGGTATTTTGCCCTCTTTGCCGTGTCCTGGTTATTTACGCTCTCTATTGTTGTGCTATGTGTCATTTTCTGGTCACATGCTCTTAATTTTGGTACTCTTTGTCATTGCCTGGTCATATTCACTTGGTTTTTGTGCTGTTTTTTCATTTCATAGATACATATTCACTTTTTGTGTCCTTTGTCATTCCCTAGTAATATTCACATGTTATGTGTGTCCTGTGCCGTTTTCTGGTCAGTTACAATTGTTTTCCAAGGCGGAGCTTCTTTTGTGGATCATTTTATTTATGTTTTGTGTTTGTCATGCTCTCTTGTCTGTCATTGCAGCCTTGTGGTCACCTGCTGGGCAAAGGGCAAACCGCTTGGCTCTCTTGTGTGTTATGTTTTCTGGTTGTTTTTGTCACTTTCCCATGTGGTGTCCTGGGTCAGGTGTGATGCTTGATTGTTTCAATTCCTGATCGTTGCCTACTTACTTACTTTGGTGCTCTCTGCTGGTTCCTGGTCATATACACTTGTGTTAGGCATTTTAGCCATTTTCAAGATATTTAAACTTGTTTTGTGCACCTTAGCAATTTTCTGTTCTTGTCCACGTTTTTGTTCTCTTTGGCATTTCCTGGTTAATTTTACATCTTTTCAAAGCCCTTTATGCCATTTCTTGGTCATACACAGAGGATCTTACACGAATGCGCATTTCATATGAAATTTGTTATACGAGATTTTGGCGAGTTTAATAAATTTAAAAGTGTAAGATTCTGTTTATCATATGACCTTTTAAATGCGATTTTATCGCCTATAAAGTTTATTTATTTCGGTGAAAATGTGTAATGTGGTAACGGACGCCACCGTGACGTTACTTGTTCCCGCCGAAAGTGTTAGGTAACGTGTGGTCATAACATTATTTATGATGTGACGTTATCCACTGAATACGTATTAACAGTTACGCCATATGATAAATTATTGATTTGTTTTTCAGTAATTTGCCATTCCCTGTCCATAGAGTGTGCTTCTTGCTGACTCCTGGTCATATACATCTATATACGTCAGCATGGACGGTTATTACAGGCATTCGCGGCGCATAAAAGTGCCAAAATCTCGTATGCTGGTCCAATTGAAGTTCTTGTAATGAATGACCTGGGGACGGACGGTAGAGTCTTTTATGACAGTCTGAAATCAGGGGCATTTGAAACTCCTAAGCATTTGTAGAATCTGAATTGGGTCGAGGAGCCCAGAATTACATTGTAGATGAGAGAAAGTTGTAACCAGGTGTATCATTTTGCCAGAGACACATGCGCGGATCCAGAAAGTTTTTTTCAGAGGGATCCAACTTTGACAAGTTTTTTTCTTCTTTTATTTTAGTCGATGAGGGGTGTTAGGATCCAAATACCACCATTGGCCCGCCAGTGAAACGCAATTTAAATGGCGTTTCGCTGGCGTGCCGATGATGGCCCAACATTGAATGCTTGCTTGGTAGCTTTGTAATCTGTCAGGGGATCCAGACCAGTATTTCTAAGAAACCCTGTATTTTTTGTGATTTTCCAGGGGGGGAGGGGTCCGGACCCTCTACCCCCCATCTGCATCCGCACATGAGACACATACATTGGTCTCTGAGAAGTATTGTGTGCTGTTAGGTGTCTGTTTCAAATTAGACAGGACCACCTTGATGCTCATGGCAAACACGTGTATTACGAATGTCAATGCTTCATTAGGCTCGTTGTTTTGCATGTTTGTGCATCTCATAAATCTACGGAATGTGATTTGATGCATATGTGCTTGTCAATTAATACAGTTATAGTCAAAACCTAGCGTCAATCTGAGGTGTCACTTTGAGAGAGAGAGAGAGAGAGAGAGAGAGAGAGAGAGAGAGAGAGAGAGAGAGAGGGAGCCCATTGCATACATGCATGATCAATTCTTTTGTTCCCGTATGTGCTACTTTGCTAATTTCTCCTGTCCCTGTTAAAAACTTGCACTAATCTACTAAGTCAGCCACAATAAGACAATATTGCTGTAGGATTAACTCTCTTGTTCCCCTGTGTGCTTCATCGCTAGATTCAGTATGTCTCTGGTGAAAACCTGTACTAATCTACAATGTCTGGCATTAAAAGACAAATCGAATCAAATCAATTTATCTCTCAGGTTACATAAATATGACAGCATAAGGAGCAATATGCATACTGTCACAAGATTGCTAAATGATCAACTCTTTTGTTTCGGCGTAAGCTACTTTGCTATCTCCCTGTCCTTGGTAAAATCAGCATTAATCTACAAAACTTGCCACAATAAGACAAAATAGCTTAGTTCCAAGGCGGAAACTCTTTTGGGGACCTTTTTATGTTTTTTCTGTCTTGCGTTTGCTATGCATTTATGCGCGTCTGTTTATAAGTGACTTGTGGTCACCTGCTGGGAAAGGGCTGACCTCTTGGCTCTCGTTTGTGGTGTCTAACTGCGAGTTTGTCACTTTCCCATTGGTATCCTGGGTCAGGTGTGGTACTTGATTGTATCGATTCCTGATCCTTGCACCCTTACTTACTTTTATGTCTTACCCTAAAGCCCCATTCTCACTGTGCCGGTGTAGCCACGGTTCATCCCGATGCAGGACAGCCGGTATACCGTGATGCACCGGGACACATTTCATAAAAAATAAATTGCGTTCTCACTGTGCCGACGTTACCCCGGTATAGCCCCGGTTCTTGAGAAAGCAAGACGCCGGTTGAGCCCCGGTTCACCACGGAGTACTTACGGTGCAGCACGGTGGAGCCACGGTTCGTGCCGGTATACCCCGGTGTTACCCAGGTTGCTTACGGTGATGTCCCGGTAACTGCCGGTTGCGCCACGGTTACATGCCGGTAGGGCCACGGTTGCGTCCCGGTGCTACTCTACACTATAAAACCAGGATAAAAACGTGGAGTAACATCAGTTTTCTTCTGTCTCTATCGCATAACAGTTATGACACAAAGGATCATTGACTTTTGCTATGGGTAAATGCCTATGGTTTTCAGTAAAAATAAAAGTTTGTCAATTTTCCCTTTCTTCACCCTGAAGCTACCCTGACCTGAGTACTTTATGGCTGTGAAATCCGTTTTCGATATTAAATGCTTCAAAGATGTAAATTTTTGGGTAGAACAATCAGTTTTACATGAAGATATATAGGAATCCGAAAACATTTTTTAAAATATCATTCCCCCCCCCCCCCCCCGTGTGCCAGCAAAAGCTTTTGCATGAATATGTGTTACCGTATTTTACACATTGTATGGAAGTGGCTTGCTGGCACAAGGGGGGGGGGAAAGATCTTCAGCAGCCCATAAACCCAGGGCCTAAGCCCATAAAATGCCTTTTCTACCAAATAAGAAATGAATGACAGTAATGAAGTCCTCTAGAACCAACCTCCTAAATTGCTTTGTATTCTGTGCTAGTTTAATATAAAGTACTTAAAGTTTAAAAGTAGAATAAGCAAGGTTTTATGCATTTTTTTCAGAAGAAAAAATCTCACTGTTATTAAATGACACATTTCTTGCAAACGTCCTGTACTTATCAATTTGCATGCTAGGGAATTGTTCATGTTTTATTTTCGTCTGCTGACTTTCTTCAAAATTAAGTTTTGAAAAATAAACCACCAGGACACCCATCAGAGTGTCAAACAGTTTGGATCCAGATCAAGACCGACATGCTATTGATCTTCATCTGGGTTCAAACTGTTTGCAAAAGGCTGTTGACAGACGACAAAATTATCCACTGGCATGCAAAGAGTTATAACAGGTAAATACTATAGTGTTCAATATATTGTCTCGTATAGGGATATACATGCATCATGTATATCATAAATATTAGGACACTTTAAGTGCATTTCAACATGCTATGCCCTTTAAACAAAGCAAAAGTAATATTCAAAGGATCTAGTAAGAATCAGTTTTACTTTCCAATGCTAAATGGGACACTTTCATTCCTTCAAAAATATTTATTTCTTTTGTTGAGCTTTCAGTTTTGTATTATATACGGTACATGTAGTCAAAAATGTACAGGTAACTTCTAAATTATCTCCCCAAAATCATTTTATTACAAAACGTATTTTGTTTTTAAAACAATTTCATCTATTATCGTGATTCGTTAATACTCTGCATATGGTATGTTCAATAGATATCACCATGCCTACCAAATAAATCAAGAAAACGTGCAGAAATCACTTTTTAAAGCACTTTTTATTTTCATGAAATTTCAGACCCCCTCTCCTTTCTACCCGCCATAACTTTCGAGTGCGTAGGAATTTTGAAAATATTTTGCTATCTGGCTCTTGGCATTAGATTCACCTATTGCACTGATACTACATGCACCACACTAGAAGCTCAAAAGCAGCGTTCTGGGAATCAGAAAAATAGGCGTATAAGGCCCAAACCGTCAATGATCCTTGGACTGCACATCCATATACGAGTTACTAGAGGAATCATGATCTGAGTAGCGAAAGCAAAATTGCCTAGTAACCTCGCAGCTCAGTTGCATGACAAATAAGCAGAAGCAGACCTGTTTTCTTACGACGAGGTTTAAATGTTGTTGATCTGGGTCCAGAATTACAATGCCTCCTTAAAGTTAAGGAAGACTTAATTTAAGTCTTGATACTTCAACATGTACCTTAAATGCTTAATAAATTGCCAAGACCGATGCAGTACTCATGGTCAAAGATATCATTGTGATCTACAGAAAAAATGAAACTATTTTGGTTTTAATCAGTTTGGAAACGTTATTTTTCGCATCCTGGAAATTCAATACTTAACTTAAGTACTCCTTAACTTTAAGGATACATTGTAATTCTAGGCTCATATTGTCTTGCTTTTACGTAAAAATATATAAACACTTTGAGCGGGGCATGTGATTTCCAACAATGTGATATTTTGAGAAGTGTAGACTCAGACAAGCCTGTGCAATCCCCAATTAAGCTGTAAAGTTGTTCGGTCAGTAGCTTAACAGTCATAGAATAATCAAGCGACAAGCAAAGGCTCTGATCAGACTGCGCCTAGGCGCAGGCTGATCTGAGGCTTTGCTAATGGCAACTACCACATTGTTGGAGATCTCATGTCGTGGCTCATGATCATATATGCTTGACTCTTCAGTAATTATAAGTGTATTTAGCTTTGTAAATAAGCTGACAATTTAACCAACTTGTGACGAATGGACTTTCCCATCCTTATCATTTGGATGAATCCAATTTCATTTTAGGTGCAGCAGGAGTGACTTTTCATTTTTATTTTGCATTTTATTATATATACATAGGCAGTGGAACCACACGGTTTATCACGGTGGAGACACGAGCAGCATGTATAGGACTATGGGGGCATGATCTATTTTTAGAATGACGTATGGTCTATTTTTAGAATGACATCATAATAGGGATTCCCCAATCATTGCGCAATACTTGAATGTACGTTTTAGTATCCAATCAGAACGTCAGATTTATAGGGGCATATATGACGTGAATGTTCGAAAATAGCTGAGAACGTAGTCGTTATCCAATGAGAAGATTAAATTTATAGGGGTCCTGATGATGTTATCCCTAACAATAATGCTGAGAACGTGTTCGTTGTCCAATGAGAACCAATGTAAAGGCATTTTCATCTTTATGGGGAGAAAGGGATTTCATTTTCGTGGGTTAACAATAGAACCGCGCCGCAAGAAATCTAGCTTAATGCAGGGCAAAGAATGAAGAATGAAGGCGCTGACCAGCCTGCAAATTTGAGCTCCTTGGTCATTCGCTACTGAGATAGTACAATGTCAAGATGGTTTATGTAAGTAATTAAACCCATGTGAAGATCAACAGGCTTGTTTGAGTCTTTTATCGGTCCCAAACACCTAAGCAGGTTTTCTTGCTATACTGTTTAAATTGTCATTGTGTTGAAAATTTGTAAACCTGAATGAACTTTATGTACTTTAATAATCTAACCATGATAATAACAAAATCAATAGTGTCAACTTTCATGTTTTTACAGTGGTGATTCTGATCAGGCTAAATATTTTTATACACTGAAGACCACAGAAAAGTAAGAAAGAGGGCAAAGATCAGGAATTGATACAATCAAGACCACACCTACCCAGGATACCAATGGGAAAGTGACAACTTCACAATTAGACATCGCAAAACAAGAGCCCAGAAAAAAAACAACAGTTTAAGCCCCCTTACCCATATTACAGCGAAGCGGGTGAAAAGAGTACCTTTTTGTGTTGTTTGCCTATATTCAGTGACTGATACGTTTCCTTTCACCAGCATATCAATTACATAGGGTAGATACTCTTGCACTATGGTTTATGGCCATTTCAACAATATTGGGATGGTGATGCATGTGTATATTTGGCAGATAATGTTGGTCAGACGGCATTCTAGCTTATGGTACTTTCATCATTATTATATCCCCCACATCAGTGTTCAGAGACATATTGGGTTTCCCCATGCATCCACCTGTCTGTTCATACGTCTGTTTGTCACAAAAGCGTGTCCGCTCTAGAACTTAAAACCCGTTTGAGATATTTCAATAAAACTTTATACATTTGTAAAGCTTGATTAGCTGACATGTTATGCAGAAGATCCATAACTCTGGTCTGTAAATTTATCGAGTTATTCTCCTTGGAACATTAGTAAATGGAATTTCATGTTGTCCGCTCTATAATTTGAAAATCGTTAAAGTTATTTGAATAAAACTGTATATTTGTAAATCATGATACGACCATATATGTAATGTACAAGGACCATAACTATGGCTTTTATATTTAAGATTTATAGCCCTTTGCTTATTTTAATGCAATTATATGTCCATTCCATTACACAAAAGATATTTTGATGAAATTTGATATTTTGTAAAGCATGATGAGAAGTCATGTCATGCAAAAGACTTATAACTCTGTCTTGTATCTTTTTTTTGGTTATTTATTCTGAGCAGTTTAAGCGCAATTTCGTGCCAGGTCTATTATTTGAAAATCGTTTCACGATACTTTGATGAAACTCAATACATTTTTATAAGTGCGTGAGACAACTGGTCATGCACAACAAGATCTATAACCCTGGTTTATACAGTTTGGTGCTATGTCCCTTTTATAATTTTAAATGCAAAAATAGTGAGTGAGTATGATCAGGAAATACCACAATCACAAACCGCAGATAACCCTGTGGCATCGCGAGGAAGAGCCACTTTACCATCACGAGACTCTCTACAATCTTTTTGAATTAATCACTAAAATTAGATTTTCCAACAATTCGTTTGAATCTATAAACTAAATCACCATAAAATATAGTCCGACTCCTCTCAAAAACTTGTAAACAATTGATGAAACTTCATCCATATGTAAAGCATTATGTGATGCTATATGATGTTGAAGAACTATAACTCTGTCTTAAAGCATGGTAATAAGACATGTCATGCAAAAGAATTATAACTCTGACTTGTATCTTTTTTTAAGTTATTTCCCTTCAGTTTAAACGTTATTTTGTGTCAGGTCTATAGTTTGAAAATTGTTTCACGATACTTTGATGAAATTCAATACATTTTTATAGGTGCGTGAGACAACAGTTACTGGTCATGCACAAGATCTATAACCCTGGTTTGTAAATTTTGGGTTTTGTCCCTTTGATCATTTTAAATGGAATTACATGTCCTCTCTAAAACTTGAAAACAGTTGCAGATGTGTTGATGAAACTTCATCCATATGTGAAGCATTATGTGATGATATATGATGTAGAAGAACTATAACTCTGCCAAAATTGTATAAGATATTTCTATCCTTCCAACAACAAAAATGGGAGAGACATCTTATTTTCATAATTTGTAGGGAAAAAACAAGTTCTGATTTCACTTACATCTGGTATATACCTAATGCTCTGTTTTTACTGGCCATCTCAAGAGCATGACATCTACATGGGTATATGAGGGAATCTGACTGCAATCTGTTGTTTAAGTTCCTTTCAATAGCATTTTGATTACTGTTTACTGTTTCAGCCCTCACATTAGTGTTTCAGTTGAATGACACTAGCGCTGGGCACGTTCATTTTATGACTAGAGGTGCTGGGGGCTATGCTGTAGTACTTGCAGCCCTTTTAGCATGATTTTGTTGTTAGTTGATGGGGGTAGTAGCTCGGTTCTGTCACATAATTATAGTCTAGGCATTTCATTCCATCTTGTGTTATCTGTTAAATATAATACAGATTTATGGAGCACAGTGGCTCAGTTGGAAATGCGTTAGACTGGAAATCGAAGGATTGCTAGTTTGAGGCTCACTGCCAGCGGAGTCACTGTGTTTTGTCCTTCAGCAAAACATTTTTCTGCTGCATAGTACTGGTTGTTGAACCTAGAAAGAAAGGAAATTGTCCCGACATGACGGAAAATTGTTGGATGGGAAGCAAAAAAACATCAAGACAAACAAATAATGCAGATCAAGATTTTTTATCAACACTAAAAAAAATATTTTTCCAGCATGAAAAATACTTCTTTAAACTGCGAAATTCAAAAATAAAAGTACTTTCTTTTGCAATGAAAGAAACAACGAAAGTTTTACTAAAATTAAAATACGTTTTGCAATAAACAAAAACTTTTTTATGATACAATATAAATTTTTGTGTACGAATAATACTTCTTTAAAAAGCGAAATTAGTTTTTTAACACATAAAAATATATTTTCAAAAGTAAAATTCGTTTTTTCGCAATAAAAACGCTTAACTAAAATGAAAATTCCCTTTTTAACAATGAAAAAGTTTTTTAAGAAAATATAAAAAAATCGCATAATAAATTCTTATTTTTGGAAATAGAACAATTTTTCTAAAATGAAAATATTTTGTTTACAATTGAACAATATTTTTTCCTCACTGGCATCTGATTGGTTGAAAACACAAGAAGTGGATGGGGCATATGTACAGGGGTTATCCAAGTTAGTCATAGCCTTTTGTTATAACACGAGACTGTGTATCAGGAATTCTATGGGATGTATATGGTATTTTGATAAACATCACATATTTTGATATATATCACATGAACATTTTGCATAAATTTGAGTTGAATCACAGTTTAAATAAAAAGTTATGAACCTTTACGTGATTGTGTGTCGGTGTGTGCTGTGTACGTCAAAATGTTTGGAATAAAATTCATCTAGTCCAAATATAAGTGTACATTCATATTAATTTCGCAGTTGTATGTCACACGATGTATTGTCACCTCAATAAGGGGCTATTTAAGGTATAGTGTTGAAAACTTGAAACGTTTTCCACTATTGGCATTGATTTTATAGAAGATCTATCGTGCCTACTACAGTACATTTTATTTTTCAGAAAATACTAACGTTATAAGAACGGCACGGCGCAAAAAATAGACTTTCAATATTGTTTGGCTATTTAAAGTGACAAAATCACGTTCTTCCAATGTTAACTTATTGGCTGAGTAGTCACTAGTATCGTAAAATGGATTGCGAGCAAAGCTATTTTAGTAATACCGAACAAACATGTCCTTTTCGTCATTTTAACTAAGCGAATGGTATTTTTCTGTCAGCTATTTTAATAGTAAATTTGTTGTCTCGTATGAACTCTAAAAGATCACGCTTGTTTGTTTGATAAACATACCTTAACTAAATATTTAGTCATTACTTGAATTAAGAAGACTTACTTAACAAACAGATCACAATATTTGATACCGTTAAAGCTGATACAAAATAAGCATAGACAAAACATTTGACCAACCCCTCTCTGAAAATATACCAAAATAATTTGTGATGTGCTCCGCACACAGACACACAGGCAAGCAAAGGGACATTACTTTGTTATTTAAACTGTGATTCCATTCATATTTGTACAAAATGTTTATGTAATGTATATGAAAAAATCATACAAGTTTCATAGAATTCCTGATACACAGTTCCGTGTTATAGCGAAAGTCTATGACTTACTGGAATAATCCTTGTATATGCTACATTTTCTTGCATCCGATTTGCTGAAAACAAAAAAATGGTGGGACATGGGTTTAATCCATATAACCTGTGTAATACTATGCTGTCTACCGTATTTATTTAGAGCAAGGCAAAATAAGAAGAAGACAAAGATTGGTAATTTATATAATCAAGTACCATATCTGACCCAGGATACCATATTGGAAAGTGACAAAAACACAAGAAAACATCTCATACAGGAGAGCCATGAAGTCAGTCCTTTCCTAGCAGGTGACCACAAGGCAGCTTGGCACAAACAATACACTATGGCAAAGACAGACCCAAAGTAGACAAGATTCACAAAAGAAGTACTGCCTTGGACCAATCATTAAGAAGATTATAGATAGCTTAAATTAGTTTCATGGTACCAACCTCACCATTTATTCTGATGTGGATCAAGACACGTAGATGTTTGGTTTGCTTGTAAGAAACCTAACTTATCCATGAATCATATCCAAGTACACATGAATCAAGATAAAAAAGGAGATAAAACAAAGATAAGGACTCAACAGTATACACAACTGAATACCAGAGCAAAAGAAATCCAAAAGTTAAACCCTGGTGGGACCTACAACAGACGCACCATCAAGCCAAAAGCTTCTCCTCTATAGCTAAGTCTTTAAGTCAGTCATCCTAGAGTTTGACCCGCTGGCGTGCCATTAAAAGAGGAAAGCAAAGTTGCAAAACTAAAGCTTTTTGACTTCTCAATAGTGTAGACTGATTTGAAGTTAGAAAGAAGGCAAAGATCATGAATCGATACAATCAAGCACCACACCTGACCCAGAACAGCACATGGTAAAGTGACAAAAACACAATAATACATCACAAACAAGAGAGCCAAGAGGTCAGCCCTTTCCCAGCAAGTGACCACACGGCTGCAATGAACAAACAAGAAAACATGGTAAACATGAAACATAAATAACAAAAATGATCCACAAAAGAAGCACTGCCTTGAAACGGTCAGTAAAATACTTTTACTGGAGGTCTTAAACTATTTTCACAGCGCTAACCTCACCCTTAATTTATATGTGGATCAAGACACACATAGATGTTTGGTTTGTATGAAAGTCTTCTTTGCTGTTAAGATATGTTCCATAATCTAGAAACTGGTGTTCGCTGATTAAATTACAGTTATTTATAAATGTTGAAAACTGTTGCAGATATTTTGGCGAAACTTCATATATTAGCAGAGGCTAGATCATGTAGCATGTATAAGAACTTTAACTCTGATTATGACAATAAAAATGGGAGAGACCTGTATTGATTATTTTTCTACTTTTTTAAAGAAAAAATAGGCAGGTTCTAATTTCAGTTACACCTGGTATATACCCTTACGGTTGTTGTTTTATGGCCATCTCATCAACATCTCAGTCACATTTGGAAATCTGTCTGCAATCTATTGTTTTAGGTCCTTTCAATAGTATTTTGATCACGTTTTCAGCCCTCTCAGATTATATGGCACTACCACTGGACATATTCATTTTATGACCAGATGTGGTGGTGGCTATGCTCTAGTGCTTATAGCCCTTTAAAAATGGTTTTATTAGTAGTAGATGAGAGTAGAAGTTCGATTCTTTCACAAAATGATGGTCAATTTAATCCATTTCATCATGTGATATTCATTAAATATAACACAGATTTGTCATTTTTTCTCAAATGCAAATGAATTTTTCAAAAATGAAATGCAGAACACCTTTTTTCAAAAATGAAATATTTTTTTCAATGAAAAAAAAAACTTTTCAAAAAAATGAAAATACTTTTTTCACAATGAATAAAACTTTTTAAGACTGGAAAAAAACTTTTTGTACAATATAAATTCTTATTTTTACAATTAAAACATTTTTTTTAAAAAAATGAAAACATATTTTGTTTGCCATTGATCAATACTGTTTTCCTTCTTGCATGTGACTGGCTGAAAATAAAAGTAAATTGGGAAAGTCATAATTATATGCTCCCTTCCTTGCATCGAATCAGCTGGAAACGAAAGAGAGTGGCTGGGTCATAGGTTTAATCCACATGATTTGTGTATTCTTCGCTGCCCGCCTATATGTTTAGGGGTCTTATCTATTTAGAGCTGTTTTAGCTATTTTAAGTTTTTCTGTAAGCATATGTTCCATAATCTAGGAACTGACGTTCATCTATTAAATTACAGCTATAGTGCACTAGGCGATTACTATCATAGGATGCAGACAGATTTAAATCAGGACAGTTGGTGCATAAACTCTTCAGTTTCTTTTTGTATAGTGTGGTATGTCAACCGTAGTTGCATAGTTTATTGTATGCAACAAATATCATATGTTTTTTAGAATTTTATTGAATATAACATTTTGACAATTCGTAGCTATCTCTATTTAAATCTTTGATGTGTATTTTCTCCAATTCTTTAACTATAATGGTATGGTTCTAATTGCTACTAGAATGGAGAACTCTTTGTTCTCTCTATCCAAACAGCATATTGTGGATATGTGCCAAGGTGAGGAGGGGCACTTTGGTGGTTTGTGCACTACTTAACCCATTTAAAGTGACACCATGATGCAACCCGCGAATTGAGATGATGGGGATATTCTGTAACGAAAACGTGATATGCTGAAAAGAATCTTACAGATTACTTAAAACGCACGTTTACCTTATCATATATGGTTTAAGTACACATATCGCTATTTTCTTTTCGATATTTCATTTTCTTGTTGCATTAACGATGAAGCAAATAACACAACAACAAACATAAAAAGAATTATAAATACAATCATGCATGCATATATACAATTGACATTTATCTTTTGTAAGCATATACTAATTTGAGCCAGACATGTCAAAACGAACAACATGACTGTGCGTCACAAGAAACTCAGATCTGCCTGAGCATCCAACCAGGCAGATCAATGTCTTGGCTATGTAACGAAGGTACCAAGCTTTCATCATGCGAAGAGAGAAGACTTATGTCAGGCTGGCACAGGCACATTGTTGGTGTTCACATGCCATGGTCTCATATATAACATAGAATACAGGTGGCTTTGATTATCTCTTTTAACAAAATGAGAAATAGCAAAAAAAAAACAAAAAAAAAACAGACGAATATTAAAAGGTGTCACCTAGTCACTCTTTTCAATGGTTCATAAAGTCATTTTGGTTACAATTTGAACATGTCAGAGCTCCTTCTTGGTTCTGATATGTTTTCTCACAGAAACTGACTTTGTCTAGCTCACCATGTAGAATTTCTTCAACAAGGATCATAGCAGTTTTCAGTTTCTCCCTGAGTGCTATGCCAGATTTCGTCAATGTTAATTCCTTTTGACCCTCTGGAACAAACCAGCATCGGATGTTCCAGGGGTTATCCACTTTTCACAGTTACTTGATAATTCCAACCCAAGTGTACAAGAAAGTCCAACGGTTTAGAATACCTGTATTGCTTCACAGCACTGTCAATATTTTCTAAGAAACAGTACTGAAGTTTCTTCTACTTTTCAAGGTTTAAAGGTATTCCCGTTTTAGTTGGAAATAATGTCCCATCATCTCTTCTGTCATAATGTATTTCATGTATGAGCAATTGTCCCTTAAATACATTGCCCACAACATAGCAGCTATTTCAGATGTCTATTTGACACAATTGCTGTTGGTCTCTTTTATCCTTACTTCCATTTTTCATCAAATGTTCAGTTCTGTCGCTAGCAGGTAAGGTCACTGAAGTGTTTTATTAGTTTTGATTACTAGACGACTAGGTCAGTCGTATTCATCACTGGCACTATCATCAATGTCAGATAATATTTTTCTCTTATTAGTCTGTGTGAGTGGCAGACTCTGAGGTGTGCTATGGACACTTCTTTCATCCATAATAAAGTAGGTAGTACCATTCTTTTGTCGCAGTCTTCGTTCATGTTTGAGCCGGAAGAGGTGACCGATTATCCCGACTATTTATTTATTAACATAACCACAAAGCATGCAAAATACATCCTATACTAACCATTAAAACTCAACAAAAAGTGCAATAAGGTGCACTTGTATATAAGCGTCATTGTGGACAAGCAGCGTACACAATTTGATCTGATCAAATGAATTAAAAAACGTACTGAATATATATGAATACAAGTGTAAGATCAACCCTATGCGATATACTTGACACCCAGCACAAAACCTCCACTCACACGCAGGAGGAGAAAAAGCTGTGGATTACATACATTGCAATATATCTCTATGAGGTGGGTGGCAATCCAACACCCTGTGATGACTTTCATGTGCTGATGTTCACAATATTGATTTAAAACTGTACAAGTATTGCCAAACACGTTATATATGCTTAAAATCACTTAAAATAAAGAAACTGATACTTGTGAATAAATATCTCTCAGTCATAAGCATGTGCTCACGTACACATTCAACTAGCACTTGTATCATATTCAAGTTCGACTGCAAATTCAAGTTCATTCAGTATTGAGTGTACCACATTGACTAACATTTCCGTCTATTCAGTAAAATGATCAGAATAGTCATTCCCTGTTTAAAATCACCTGAGTAATATAGGCATGCATAATAATAAAAAATATACTCCCGAGAGATTCTCTCCCCATTAACAGATTTAAACATATTAAGCACAACATTTTTTTGCAAATCTGGTCATATACTTTGATATGTCGCTTAGAAAACTGATTTCAGTGGATAAATATCCTGACTTGATTCCTTTGACATAATAGCAAGCAAGCAAGCAACTAGCATATATCGATCGATATGCTGAAGAAAATCATTGCCAAGCTTAAGATTTAAAAAAAGTTATGTGTTATCAGTCCCATCTATTGGCTGATTGAATTCTTTCAACAATCTTTGCACCTCCAAACGCTCGCTGTACAGAGCACCATCTATCAAGGAGAAGCAATTCTCGACAAATTCTTTTCAATCATACGTCAACAATTGGATTTTTCTTGATGTGTGAATGTATGAGTGTTTCAAAAATATAGATAAAAATAGAATCATTCATTCTCACTCAATGGTTGCGCAACAGGTGACCATCTTGGATCTTCTTTAGTTTTGATCTTACTTTGCTAAAGATATGATGCAACGTTGTGCTAAGGACAGCAGTTACGACGCCTCATTGCCATTTTTAGTAGCAAAAGCAGCAATTTACCATCACAACTTTTGTATCACTTTTGCTACTAAAATGGCAATGAGGCGTCGTAAACTGCTGCCCTTAGCACAACGTTGCATCATATCTTTAGCAAAGTAAGATCAAAACTAAAGAAGATCCAAGATGGTCACCTGTTGCGCAACCATTGAGTGAGAATGAATGATTCTATTTTTATCTATATTTTTGAAACACTCATACATTCACACATCAAGAAAAATCCAATTGTTGACGTATGATTGAAAAGAATTTGTCGAGAATTGCTTCTCCTTGATAGATGGTGCTCTGTACAGCGAGCGTTTGGAGGTGCAAAGATTGTTGAAAGAATTCAATCAGCCAATAGATGGGACTGATAACACATAACTTTTTTTAAATCTTAAGCTTGGCAATGATTTTCTTCAGCATATCGATCGATATATGCTAGTTGCTTGCTTGCTTGCTATTATGTCAAAGGAATCAAGTCAGGATTTTTATCCACTGAAATCAGTTTTCTAAGCGACATATCAAAGTATATGACCAGATTTGCAAAAAAATGTTGTGCTTAATATGTTTAAATCTGTTAATGGGGAGAGAATCTCTCGGGAGTATATTTTTTATTATTATGCATGCCTATATTACTCAGGTGATTTTAAACAGGGAATGACTATTCTGATCATTTTACTGAATAGACGGAAATGTTAGTCAATGTGGTACACTCAATACTGAATGAACTTGAATTTGCAGTCGAACTTGAATATGATACAAGTGCTAGTTGAATGTGTACGTGAGCACATGCTTATGACTGAGAGATATTTATTCACAAGTATCAGTTTCTTTATTTTAAGTGATTTTAAGCATATATAACGTGTTTGGCAATACTTGTACAGTTTTAAATCAATATTGTGAACATCAGCACATGAAAGTCATCACAGGGTGTTGGATTGCCACCCACCTCATAGAGATATATTGCAATGTATGTAATCCACAGCTTTTTCTCCTCCTGCGTGTGAGTGGAGGTTTTGTGCTGGGTGTCAAGTATATCGCATAGGGTTGATCTTACACTTGTATTCATATATATTCAGTACGTTTTTTAATTCATTTGATCAGATCAAATTGTGTACGCTGCTTGTCCACAATGACGCTTATATACAAGTGCACCTTATTGCACTTTTTGTTGAGTTTTAATGGTTAGTATAGGATGTATTTTGCATGCTTTGTGGTTATGTTAAGAAATAAATAGTCGGGATAATCGGTCACCTCTTCCGGCTCAAACATGAACGAAGACTGCGACAAAAGAATGGTACTACCTACTTTATTATGGATGAAAGAAGTGTCCATAGCACACCTCAGAGTCTGCCACTCACACAGACTAATAAGAGAAAAATATTATCTGACATTGATGATAGTGCCAGTGATGAATACGACTGACCTAGTCGTCTAGTAATCAAAACTAATAAAACACTTCAGTGACCTTACCTGCTAGCGACAGAACTGAACATTTGATGAAAAATGGAAGTAAGGATAAAAGAGACCAACAGCAATTGTGTCAAATAGACATCTGAAATAGCTGCTATGTTGTGGGCAATGTATTTAAGGGACAATTGCTCATACATGAAATACATTATGACAGAAGAGATGATGGGACATTATTTCCAACTAAAACGGGAATACCTTTAAACCTTGAAAAGTAGAAGAAACTTCAGTACTGTTTCTTAGAAAATATTGACAGTGCTGTGAAGCAATACAGGTATTCTAAACCGTTGGACTTTCTTGTACACTTGGGTTGGAATTATCAAGTAACTGTGAAAAGTGGATAACCCCTGGAACATCCGATGCTGGTTTGTTCCAGAGGGTCAAAAGGAATTAACATTGACGAAATCTGGCATAGCACTCAGGGAGAAACTGAAAACTGCTATGATCCTTGTTGAAGAAATTCTACATGGTGAGCTAGACAAAGTCAGTTTCTGTGAGAAAACATATCAGAACCAAGAAGGAGCTCTGACATGTTCAAATTGTAACCAAAATGACTTTATGAACCATTGAAAAGAGTGACTAGGTGACACCTTTTAATATTCGTCTGTTTTTTTTTTGTTTTTTTTTGCTATTTCTCATTTTGTTAAAAGAGATAATCAAAGCCACCTGTATTCTATGTTATATATGAGACCATGGCATGTGAACACCAACAATGTGCCTGTGCCAGCCTGACATAAGTCTTCTCTCTTCGCATGATGAAAGCTTGGTACCTTCGTTACATAGCCAAGACATTGATCTGCCTGGTTGGATGCTCAGGCAGATCTGAGTTTCTTGTGACGCACAGTCATGTTGTTCGTTTTGACATGTCTGGCTCAAATTAGTATATGCTTACAAAAGATAAATGTCAATTGTATATATGCATGCATGATTGTATTTATAATTCTTTTTATGTTTGTTGTTGTGTTATTTGCTTCATCGTTTATGCAACAAGAAAATGAAATATCGAAAAGAAAATAGCGATATGTGTACTTAAACCATATATGATAAGGTAAACGTGCGTTTTAAGTAATCTGTAAGATTCTTTTCAGCATATCACGTTTTCGTTACAGAATATCCCCATCATCTCAATTCGCGGGTTGCATCATGGTGTCACTTTAAATGGGTTAAGTAGTGCACAAACCACCAAAGTGCCCCTCCTCACCTTGGCACATATCCACAATATGCTGTTTGGATAGAGAGAACAAAGAGTTCTCCATTCTAGTAGCAATTAGAACCATACCATTATAGTTAAAGAATTGGAGAAAATACACATCAAAGATTTAAATAGAGATAGCTACGAATTGTCAAAATGTTATATTCAATAAAATTCTAAAAAACATATGATATTTGTTGCATACAATAAACTATGCAACTACGGTTGACATACCACACTATACAAAAAGAAACTGAAGAGTTTATGCACCAACTGTCCTGATTTAAATCTGTCTGCATCCTATGATAGTAATCGCCTAGTGCACTATAGCTGTAATTTAATAGATGAACGTCAGTTCCTAGATTATGGAACATATGCTTACAGAAAAACTTAAAATAGCTAAAACAGCTCTAAATAGATAAGACCCCTAAACACATAGGCGGGCAGCGAAGAATACACAAATCATGTGGATTAAACCTATGACCCAGCCACTCTCTTTCGTTTCCAGCTGATTCGATGCAAGGAAGGGAGCATATAATTATGACTTTCCCAATTTACTTTTATTTTCAGCCAGTCACATGCAAGAAGGAAAACAGTATTGATCAATGGCAAACAAAATATGTTTTCATTTTTTAAAAAAAAATGTTTTAATTGTAAAAATAAGAATTTATATTGTACAAAAAGTTTTTTTTCAGTCTTAAAAAGTTTTATTCATTGTGAAAAAAGTATTTTCATTTTTTTGAAAAGTTTTTTTTTTCATTGAAAAAAATATTTCATTTTTGAAAAAAGGTGTTCTGCATTTCATTTTTGAAAAATTCATTTGCATTTGAGAAAAAATGACAAATCTGTGTTATATTTAATGAATATCACATGATGAAATGGATTAAATTGACCATCATTTTGTGAAAGAATCGAACTTCTACTCTCATCTACTACTAATAAAACCATTTTTAAAGGGCTATAAGCACTAGAGCATAGCCACCACCACATCTGGTCATAAAATGAATATGTCCAGTGGTAGTGCCATATAATCTGAGAGGGCTGAAAACGTGATCAAAATACTATTGAAAGGACCTAAAACAATAGATTGCAGACAGATTTCCAAATGTGACTGAGATGTTGATGAGATGGCCATAAAACAACAACCGTAAGGGTATATACCAGGTGTAACTGAAATTAGAACCTGCCTATTTTTTCTTTAAAAAAGTAGAAAAATAATCAATACAGGTCTCTCCCATTTTTATTGTCATAATCAGAGTTAAAGTTCTTATACATGCTACATGATCTAGCCTCTGCTAATATATGAAGTTTCGCCAAAATATCTGCAACAGTTTTCAACATTTATAAATAACTGTAATTTAATCAGCGAACACCAGTTTCTAGATTATGGAACATATCTTAACAGCAAAGAAGACTTTCATACAAACCAAACATCTATGTGTGTCTTGATCCACATATAAATTAAGGGTGAGGTTAGCGCTGTGAAAATAGTTTAAGACCTCCAGTAAAAGTATTTTACTGACCGTTTCAAGGCAGTGCTTCTTTTGTGGATCATTTTTGTTATTTATGTTTCATGTTTACCATGTTTTCTTGTTTGTTCATTGCAGCCGTGTGGTCACTTGCTGGGAAAGGGCTGACCTCTTGGCTCTCTTGTTTGTGATGTATTATTGTGTTTTTGTCACTTTACCATGTGCTGTTCTGGGTCAGGTGTGGTGCTTGATTGTATCGATTCATGATCTTTGCCTTCTTTCTAACTTCAAATCAGTCTACACTATTGAGAAGTCAAAAAGCTTTAGTTTTGCAACTTTGCTTTCCTCTTTTAATGGCACGCCAGCGGGTCAAACTCTAGGATGACTGACTTAAAGACTTAGCTATAGAGGAGAAGCTTTTGGCTTGATGGTGCGTCTGTTGTAGGTCCCACCAGGGTTTAACTTTTGGATTTCTTTTGCTCTGGTATTCAGTTGTGTATACTGTTGAGTCCTTATCTTTGTTTTATCTCCTTTTTTATCTTGATTCATGTGTACTTGGATATGATTCATGGATAAGTTAGGTTTCTTACAAGCAAACCAAACATCTACGTGTCTTGATCCACATCAGAATAAATGGTGAGGTTGGTACCATGAAACTAATTTAAGCTATCTATAATCTTCTTAATGATTGGTCCAAGGCAGTACTTCTTTTGTGAATCTTGTCTACTTTGGGTCTGTCTTTGCCATAGTGTATTGTTTGTGCCAAGCTGCCTTGTGGTCACCTGCTAGGAAAGGACTGACTTCATGGCTCTCCTGTATGAGATGTTTTCTTGTGTTTTTGTCACTTTCCAATATGGTATCCTGGGTCAGATATGGTACTTGATTATATAAATTACCAATCTTTGTCTTCTTCTTATTTTGCCTTGCTCTAAATAAATACGGTAGACAGCATAGTATTACACAGGTTATATGGATTAAACCCATGTCCCACCATTTTTTTGTTTTCAGCAAATCGGATGCAAGAAAATGTAGCATATACAAGGATTATTCCAGTAAGTCATAGACTTTCGCTATAACACGGAACTGTGTATCAGGAATTCTATGAAACTTGTATGATTTTTTCATATACATTACATAAACATTTTGTACAAATATGAATGGAATCACAGTTTAAATAACAAAGTAATGTCCCTTTGCTTGCCTGTGTGTCTGTGTGCGGAGCACATCACAAATTATTTTGGTATATTTTCAGAGAGGGGTTGGTCAAATGTTTTGTCTATGCTTATTTTGTATCAGCTTTAACGGTATCAAATATTGTGATCTGTTTGTTAAGTAAGTCTTCTTAATTCAAGTAATGACTAAATATTTAGTTAAGGTATGTTTATCAAACAAACAAGCGTGATCTTTTAGAGTTCATACGAGACAACAAATTTACTATTAAAATAGCTGACAGAAAAATACCATTCGCTTAGTTAAAATGACGAAAAGGACATGTTTGTTCGGTATTACTAAAATAGCTTTGCTCGCAATCCATTTTACGATACTAGTGACTACTCAGCCAATAAGTTAACATTGGAAGAACGTGATTTTGTCACTTTAAATAGCCAAACAATATTGAAAGTCTATTTTTTGCGCCGTGCCGTTCTTATAACGTTAGTATTTTCTGAAAAATAAAATGTACTGTAGTAGGCACGATAGATCTTCTATAAAATCAATGCCAATAGTGGAAAACGTTTCAAGTTTTCAACACTATACCTTAAATAGCCCCTTATTGAGGTGACAATACATCGTGTGACATACAACTGCGAAATTAATATGAATGTACACTTATATTTGGACTAGATGAATTTTATTCCAAACATTTTGACGTACACAGCACACACCGACACACAATCACGTAAAGGTTCATAACTTTTTATTTAAACTGTGATTCAACTCAAATTTATGCAAAATGTTCATGTGATATATATCAAAATATGTGATGTTTATCAAAATACCATATACATCCCATAGAATTCCTGATACACAGTCTCGTGTTATAACAAAAGGCTATGACTAACTTGGATAACCCCTGTACATATGCCCCATCCACTTCTTGTGTTTTCAACCAATCAGATGCCAGTGAGGAAAAAATATTGTTCAATTGTAAACAAAATATTTTCATTTTAGAAAAATTGTTCTATTTCCAAAAATAAGAATTTATTATGCGATTTTTTTATATTTTCTTAAAAAACTTTTTCATTGTTAAAAAGGGAATTTTCATTTTAGTTAAGCGTTTTTATTGCGAAAAAACGAATTTTACTTTTGAAAATATATTTTTATGTGTTAAAAAACTAATTTCGCTTTTTAAAGAAGTATTATTCGTACACAAAAATTTATATTGTATCATAAAAAAGTTTTTGTTTATTGCAAAACGTATTTTAATTTTAGTAAAACTTTCGTTGTTTCTTTCATTGCAAAAGAAAGTACTTTTATTTTTGAATTTCGCAGTTTAAAGAAGTATTTTTCATGCTGGAAAAATATTTTTTTTAGTGTTGATAAAAAATCTTGATCTGCATTATTTGTTTGTCTTGATGTTTTTTTGCTTCCCATCCAACAATTTTCCGTCATGTCGGGACAATTTCCTTTCTTTCTAGGTTCAACAACCAGTACTATGCAGCAGAAAAATGTTTTGCTGAAGGACAAAACACAGTGACTCCGCTGGCAGTGAGCCTCAAACTAGCAATCCTTCGATTTCCAGTCTAACGCATTTCCAACTGAGCCACTGTGCTCCATAAATCTGTATTATATTTAACAGATAACACAAGATGGAATGAAATGCCTAGACTATAATTATGTGACAGAACCGAGCTACTACCCCCATCAACTAACAACAAAATCATGCTAAAAGGGCTGCAAGTACTACAGCATAGCCCCCAGCACCTCTAGTCATAAAATGAACGTGCCCAGCGCTAGTGTCATTCAACTGAAACACTAATGTGAGGGCTGAAACAGTAAACAGTAATCAAAATGCTATTGAAAGGAACTTAAACAACAGATTGCAGTCAGATTCCCTCATATACCCATGTAGATGTCATGCTCTTGAGATGGCCAGTAAAAACAGAGCATTAGGTATATACCAGATGTAAGTGAAATCAGAACTTGTTTTTTCCCTACAAATTATGAAAATAAGATGTCTCTCCCATTTTTGTTGTTGGAAGGATAGAAATATCTTATACAATTTTGGCAGAGTTATAGTTCTTCTACATCATATATCATCACATAATGCTTCACATATGGATGAAGTTTCATCAACACATCTGCAACTGTTTTCAAGTTTTAGAGAGGACATGTAATTCCATTTAAAATGATCAAAGGGACAAAACCCAAAATTTACAAACCAGGGTTATAGATCTTGTGCATGACCAGTAACTGTTGTCTCACGCACCTATAAAAATGTATTGAATTTCATCAAAGTATCGTGAAACAATTTTCAAATTATAGACCTGACACAAAATAACGTTTAAACTGAAGGGAAATAACTTAAAAAAAGATACAAGTCAGAGTTATAATTCTTTTGCATGACATGTCTTATTACCATGCTTTAAGACAGAGTTATAGTTCTTCAACATCATATAGCATCACATAATGCTTTACATATGGATGAAGTTTCATCAATTGTTTACAAGTTTTTGAGAGGAGTCGGACTATATTTTATGGTGATTTAGTTTATAGATTCAAACGAATTGTTGGAAAATCTAATTTTAGTGATTAATTCAAAAAGATTGTAGAGAGTCTCGTGATGGTAAAGTGGCTCTTCCTCGCGATGCCACAGGGTTATCTGCGGTTTGTGATTGTGGTATTTCCTGATCATACTCACTCACTATTTTTGCATTTAAAATTATAAAAGGGACATAGCACCAAACTGTATAAACCAGGGTTATAGATCTTGTTGTGCATGACCAGTTGTCTCACGCACTTATAAAAATGTATTGAGTTTCATCAAAGTATCGTGAAACGATTTTCAAATAATAGACCTGGCACGAAATTGCGCTTAAACTGCTCAGAATAAATAACCAAAAAAAAGATACAAGTCAGAGTTATAAGTCTTTTGCATGACATGACTTCTCATCATGCTTTACAAAATATCAAATTTCATCAAAATATCTTTTGTGTAATGGAATGGACATATAATTGCATTAAAATAAGCAAAGGGCTATAAATCTTAAATATAAAAGCCATAGTTATGGTCCTTGTACATTACATATATGGTCGTATCATGATTTACAAATATACAGTTTTATTCAAATAACTTTAACGATTTTCAAATTATAGAGCGGACAACATGAAATTCCATTTACTAATGTTCCAAGGAGAATAACTCGATAAATTTACAGACCAGAGTTATGGATCTTCTGCATAACATGTCAGCTAATCAAGCTTTACAAATGTATAAAGTTTTATTGAAATATCTCAAACGGGTTTTAAGTTCTAGAGCGGACACGCTTTTGTGACAAACAGACGTATGAACAGACAGGTGGATGCATGGGGAAACCCAATATGTCTCTGAACACTGATGTGGGGGATATAATAATGATGAAAGTACCATAAGCTAGAATGCCGTCTGACCAACATTATCTGCCAAATATACACATGCATCACCATCCCAATATTGTTGAAATGGCCATAAACCATAGTGCAAGAGTATCTACCCTATGTAATTGATATGCTGGTGAAAGGAAACGTATCAGTCACTGAATATAGGCAAACAACACAAAAAGGTACTCTTTTCACCCGCTTCGCTGTAATATGGGTAAGGGGGCTTAAACTGTTGTTTTTTTTCTGGGCTCTTGTTTTGCGATGTCTAATTGTGAAGTTGTCACTTTCCCATTGGTATCCTGGGTAGGTGTGGTCTTGATTGTATCAATTCCTGATCTTTGCCCTCTTTCTTACTTTTCTGTGGTCTTCAGTGTATAAAAATATTTAGTCTGATCAGAATCACCACTGTAAAAACATGAAAGTTGACACTATTGATTTTGTTATTATCATGGTTAGATTATTAAAGTACATAAAGTTCATTCAGGTTTACAAATTTTCAACACAATGACAATTTAAACAGTATAGCAAGAAAACCTGCTTAGGTGTTTGGGACCGATAAAAGACTCAAACAAGCCTGTTGATCTTCACATGGGTTTAATTACTTACATAAACCATCTTGACATTGTACTATCTCAGTAGCGAATGACCAAGGAGCTCAAATTTGCAGGCTGGTCAGCGCCTTCATTCTTCATTCTTTGCCCTGCATTAAGCTAGATTTCTTGCGGCGCGGTTCTATTGTTAACCCACGAAAATGAAATCCCTTTCTCCCCATAAAGATGAAAATGCCTTTACATTGGTTCTCATTGGACAACGAACACGTTCTCAGCATTATTGTTAGGGATAACATCATCAGGACCCCTATAAATTTAATCTTCTCATTGGATAACGACTACGTTCTCAGCTATTTTCGAACATTCACGTCATATATGCCCCTATAAATCTGACGTTCTGATTGGATACTAAAACGTACATTCAAGTATTGCGCAATGATTGGGGAATCCCTATTATGATGTCATTCTAAAAATAGACCATACGTCATTCTAAAAATAGATCATGCCCCCATAGTCCTATACATGCTGCTGACACGGATGTTCCCGGATTACGCCGGTATCGCCCCGACGCCGTCCCGGTGGAGACACGGTTGCTCCCGGCGTCTTCCCGGTTTATCACGGTATTTGACAGCCTTCCCGGTTACTCCCGGTGAGTCCCGGTTGTTTTAAACATTTTAAAACAACCGGGGACATGAGCCGGTTTAACACGGTTCAACACGGTTCATCCCGGATCTCCAAGGTTGTCCACGGTGCCGCCACGGTTGTGACACGGTTCATCACGGTTCATCCCGGATCATCAAACCGGGGTGAACCGGCACCTTAAACCGGGACAGTGAGAACGGGGCTTAACCAATTTATCTTTGTCTCTGGTAAAATCATGCACTTATTTATGAAGTCTGTCATTTAGGGATAGGTTGCTGTATGATTTATTATGGTTCTAGTGTGGTAAACTTTACCAATCTCTCTCTGTCCCTGGTCAAATCATGCACTTATTTATGAAGTCTGTCAGATAGGGATAGGTTGCTGTATGATTTATTATGGTTCTGGTGTGGTAAACTCTACCAATTTCTCTCGGTCCCTGGTCAAATCATGCACTTATTTATGAAGTCTGCCAGTTATAGGATGGGCTGTGTATGATTTATTTTGGTTCAGGTGTTGTAAATTTTACCAATTTGAAGTTTTCTCTGCACTGGTGAGAACATGCACTGCAACAGCCTGCTTACAGACTCGGGCTACTATCAGTCCGTCAGCGAAACGCCATTTGAATGGCGTTTCGCTGACGGACCGATGGTGGCCCGCTTTTTATGCTTATTTTTCTAATGTCTCCCTGTCCCTGGTAAAAACCTGCACTAATCTACAAATCCATACTATACGTCTAGTCTACACAATTTATTTCAATGGAAAAAGGCTGCTACATTATGAACTCTGTTGTACCAATGTATGCACCTTTGCCAATTTCTCATTGTTCTTGGAGAGAACCTGTGGCGGTTATTTCTAAAATAGCCCATAAGAATTTTACATTGCTCAAAGTATGCCACCAGAAATTAACAAACTACAGAAAACTCGCGAACAATGCATAATTCAATTATCTCAATTAACCTCAAATTAGTGTTGATCTGCACCTGCTTTATTACAACATCAACTGAAAGCAGGCTACCGTTTAATGAAAAGTTTTCTTTATTATGAAACTCAAAATAGAGACGGGATAGCAACTACATGTATATGGAAATCCCAACAACGTGAACTGTGGGTCCCTAGACAGATTAACATATATAAGCCAAATGGAATTTCCTGTCCTAATCAATTGGACGAATCCATTTCGGGTGTTTGGTTGTACATTTCAATTTAATTTAAAAAAAAAATTAAAGTACGTTTTGTAAGCAAACGGTGTAAACCTGATCAGACGCAGACAGACGCCGCGTTCTGCGGCGTCTGGTCTGGTTTTTCACTGTTTTTCGATGTCCCATAACAAAGGAGGCTAGGCTGAAATGGGTTAAACGCAGCCATATACATTTAGACTCCTCATTAAACACCCAGTAGTGCGCAAACTCTGTGAATCGACTGAGCATACTGGTGATGAAAGCTTCCATTTTTATGTGGGGGTTCAATATTTGGACTTCTTTTGTTGTTCAGTTCTTCGTGTCCGTTCTAGTTTACCAATTGTCTTGCTGAGGAAAGGATAGCTGGTTGCTTTACTTTAATTGCTTCCCGATTACTGTAAGTGTTCCGTGCGTTGGTCTGCATATTTCCTGATCATACTCACTTGCCTTTTTGGTGATGGAAGCGTTTCAGATCTGAAGGCTGTTTTTTCTCAGACATGGTCCCAAGGTTATGGCATTTCTAACATTTACTTTGATTTTCTTTATTATCTCACAGGCGGCTAGAGCTGGATCGCGACCAAATGTCGCCTACTGTATGTCGTCTGCTGGTCTTTTGAACCGTCCCTGAAGCAAGGGCTAGTAGCAGTAAGTCTGATCGGGGTCCACACTGTCTATCTGTACTTGACGTAAGCATTTACATGTAGCAGACGGCTGCAAAAGACGACATTTTCAGGTGTATTTCCTTCGTAGCAGGTGAAGTGTTTATCTATAACAACAGCATCAATGAGAACTTTACCACAAACCAAGACTATTGAAGTCATGTTACTAATTGCTTGCTTGTATCGCATCTATGCAGTCTAATCAGAGGCTTCAATCAGGTATGCCAACAAACACGAAACTTTAATCCAGCAATCGACCATGCACCATACCTATATGGCCATCGACTAAAGTTGCTCTAATGATGTCATTCTTCTTAACTCAAATACAACAGGGCTCAGATTCAGGTGATCTCCCCAGGGCCATCATTACCTTCTTGTTTACAATATAGTAGTGGTAGTAGTAGTAGTAGTAGTAGTAGTAGTAGTAGTAGTAGTAGTAGTAGTAGTAGTAGAAGTAGCAGCAGCAGATGCAGTAGTAATGGCAGTAGTAGTAGCAGTAGTAGTAGAAGCAGCGACGCAGCATACTACTACTACTGCTACTACTATTACTACTACTACTACTACTACTACTACTACTACTACTACTACTACTACTACTACTACTACTACTACTACTACTGTTGAAGATTCTAAGAATGGTTTTGATGTTGCTAAGAATTTCTTATATCTGGCTATAGCGAGCTGATATCAATTCCTCTTCCCACGATAATTACCTTGGATATGTCAGTTTAACATCAGGAGCAATTGTTAGCTGAAACTTTAGACATGACCTAAGCTTATTACAGTCTCATCTGCGCAAGTTATGTAATTTTCTTGTCTTGTTTGATTGCAGAGCTGCTCCAGATGAAATGACTAAATAGGTCGAACTAGGCGAAACTGCCTTCTGATTTCTCTCGCATTGCAAAGTAGTCATACAAACGACATTGCAGGGGTAGATGAAGACTGGATCCAGACCTTACAACAGTTTTTCATCAACGTGTCATATCATTTAAGAATTGAAAGTTATTTTTCTGCGTTTCACTGAGGCATGAAATGCCGGGAAAATTACATCTAATTTGCATGAAAACCTGCTAAAATTAGATGTAATTTAAACGACATTTCATACCTTAGTGAAACGCAGAAAAATAACTTTCAATTCTTATAATTACAACTTCTTCTTTATTCTTTCTTATTCAGTATTTATAATTATGTTTTCCTAAAAAAATACGTTTCTATCTAATAGTTCGTTTCGCGCATTTAGATTATGACGTGCGTATGTAGGCGTTACGACGTTCAAAAAATCAAAATGGCGGCCGTTCTCCAATTGAAAATAAACAACTACATTTTAGAGACTAAAATCTCGTTTTTACCTTGACATGGGTGTTCATTAGAATGTGTACGATAGTTACGTCATCGGATATGACGTCATTCGTTTACATTGGTGACGAAAGCATCATATGTCGAAATGGCTTGGAAAGGAAAAGATTGACCCCAGCAAAAAGAAATTGTGCCATCTTTATTGAGTGAGTGAAGAAAGCAAAGACGAATTGCAAAAAAATGTTGGATAAACCAGGCAACAGTCAGTAAGTTCAAGTAACGATTTTATGGCGGGGCTCGACTGAAAACATACAAAACACATGTGCAAGAGGTGATCGCTCAGGGGTGATCGCATCATTTTGCGGGCTGGGAAACTGAATAGATCGCAGCAGACAGCTGATCGGCATGACTATTGTTAATTTAGGCGTCATATGTAAGTCCATTTTTGCTTTTCTACCTGAAAATATAGGTGTAAGTGTAAGGTATTACTAAACTGTCAGTAGTTGCAGGCTGTCCATTTCTCTTCATAGAAGCATTGCACGGTATCACAAAAGTAGTTCTGTCTTGAATGGCCTTCGGAATGGCCCCGCCCCTCATGAATACGGACCGGGCTTATTGAATAATGAAATACAGGTCAATGCGATCAGATGACCGTTCTTGACCAATCAGATACAAGCGGATCTCAATAAATATTATGACAGTTGTAATTATATACTTGTAGCTAGTCTTAATCTTGTGGCTCTGTTTTAAAACAGAACTCTGTTTTAAAACAGAGCCATCAGAGTAAGACTAGCTACACATATATGATATGACACTTGATGAAAAATTGTTTTAAGGACTGGAGCCAGTCTAGGGTGGATGTGCTATTGCTACTCTTTTAGTCAATGCCCGTTGTTCTGTTGCTTTAGACGTTGTCATTCAATTTCTTAGGTCCAGGACATAGGGTCGTATGCGTCGGTACATGTAACATGTTTTATTGCATCTTAAAGTATTCTAAATCTAATGTATGCACATGCACATAATATATCTTGTATTTATATGTATTATTGTTTTTGTATGTTTTTTACGATAACCAAGAGGGAGCAACATGGTAAACTGACTATTCGAGCTTAAAGTACGACCCACTCATACGTGGATCAAGAAAATTCTGTCATGGATTCCCTTTGTTTAGTCAACAACGTAGATCACAAAGGGCCGTATAGACCTCGGTCCAAATATGTGTGTGTGTGTGGGGGGGGGGGCAGTATCAGTATTTCCAAGGAAACTTATAATCGCTTGACATTTTCCACCCCCTATGGATCCGCGCAAGGCACTTGTACAAATAAAAAAGAAACTTGAATGGGGCCAATCGATTAATGGCCCATCGCAAATATCCACACTGCAAATACCCACCGATGACATATCTATCCCAAGGGGTGGGGGGGGGTACTCAAATTGTTTCCTCATACGTAGGCCCGGACCCAGCATCTACCGTTCACCCCCAAAAAATATCAGAAATTTCAAGCACCCCAAAAAAATATTTGAATTTTTAGCAACCCCAAAAAATATCCCAAATCTGTAACTTGACCTTAAAAAAGGCCCTAAAATGCATAGAAATGACCCTCAAACTAGCCCAATTTTGTGATGACCCCCCAAAAATATCCACAAAATATTCATACCCCTTAAAAATATTCATTTTTCTGAAAACCCCCAAAAATATTAAAATTTCAGAATTTTGAACCCAAAAAAATAGCCCAAGCCTACGTATGTGTGAAAATATCAGAGTACCCCACTGGGATATCTATATCCATGGTCATACCAGAAATCCAAAACAGTTTCAAGGCTTTGGCACAATTTGTAGATAAATGTCTATTTATAATGGAGGCTGGCACTTTGCTAGGTATAGCCTGTTTAAACCAGGGGGTTGTTTGTATTCTGTTCAGTTAGTTGTTGTACCACCAAAGCTGATTTGGGTCGTTTCTTGTCTGTCTTGCTGAGTAGTTGTAAAATATGCATGAAAAATGAGTTGGTGAAGTTGCTAGATATCAGAAAGCTCTAGAGTTCAGCCTCAAGTCTCTTATAACATATGCATTTTAAAAGGTTTATGTTGTCATATCCAACGTGTGAGCACTAACTAATTTTTCGTAAGTTAATGGAGCGGTGAAGCCTACATTAGACTAAATTGTAGACAAATGTATTGGTTCTGATACTTGTTTCTTCAATCAATAAAACTAGTAGGTGTTGTGAGTATATTTGGCTTACGGAATTCATTAAAAGTTTGGATGACATTTTCCTAAGCAGGGGAGAATGTCACAGGATCATTTTATGTGAACTCTGCGCAAATTATTCTGAGAACTTGATCCCATTTTCTCCTATAGAACTTGATTCATTGCATTGTCTATCATATTCTCATATAAGCCATCTTGTAAGTAGCACATATTCAGTAATTACTGCTCACGGTTTGTTTTGCGCGCGCTTCACAAGATTCATACATATACGCATGAGCATGCACAAACTCACTTTAGGCGCCATTTCCTTCATTCTTCTTTTTGTTGTGAAGGGGCGAGGAACTAGCCACAGCAGTTTACATGTAGAACAGGACGGTCCTATTATTTAGGATGCCATAGTATATATCTTCAGGTGTTGACGAGAGGTCAAATAGATGTAGATTGAACCTAGACCCATGTCGTTCTAATGCTTGACCTTCGAACCCCCTTGAGAACGGGTTTACCGACCCACCATGGTTTCCGGTGTAGATGTATTAGTCCCGTGCAACGGCTACTTGTCCCGTGACATAGGCATGGTGTGATTGTAGCAGACTCACTATATGCGTGATTGTTTCAGAATTTTGTTACAAGGATGCTAGGCGTTGTGAAACTGTAGCAGACCATGCTTAAATAGATGCATGATATGGTGTGATTGTACATAGCAGAATCATGTGAAAATAGATGCTAGTCATTGTGAGATTGTAGCAGAATCATGCTTAAATAGATGCTTGATATAGTGTGACTGTAGCCGAATCATGTGAAAATAGATGTTAGTCATTATGAGATTGTAGCAGAATCATACTTAAAAAATAGATGCTAGATATGGTGTGATTGTAGAAGAATCGTGTGAAAATAGATGCTGGGCATTGTGAGATTGTAGCAGAATCGTTTATGGCATTCGTGGTAGATACTAGGTGTTGTGTTTTTGTTTCTAAGTTAGGTTTGAGGTTTTACGTCCTAGACAATAGCTATTATCATGTCGAGACGGTCAGTTCGCCTAACCACACTTTTATTCCTCAGCAAGCTTGACTCATACTTTCACTTGTAACTGACAACAACCCTTCATGGATCAGCGGCAGGAGTCGAATTACCTTAAAAATTGTTTGATGATCAATCGTCATGAAAGTATGGTCCCGACCCCCTGTCCCCTGCCCCTCTGGATCCGCGCATGATTTTTGGCAAACAGTAAAATAATGAAACGCCGCAATGTTTACATATAAGAGGACGCATATATGTGTTAATATTCTTTATTATTATGTCTAAAGTTGCGTTTTTGTTCAACCTGTATAAGTCAGAGAAGGACATATAACAAGAGTATTAAAGCTAGCGTTACGTTCTTATGTTTCAAATAAAATCCAGATGGTAGATTATTTTCAAATAAACTTATAGTTACTTTAAAATTATGGTAACAAACATCAGTTCCGGTACTCACCTTTAAAGAAACATTTTTTGTAGGTTGACATCTTTCTGACGTTTATTGCATAGTTTTTGTTCAAACAAAACAAAATAGAAACAGATGTACCACATATTTATGCGAAGGTACGATCTAATCTGGTTTGGCTGAAAAAGGGCACGATGATGCATGGCGATTCGTGTAAGATCAAAACCTTTGGTAAGCCCAGCCCCACATATTACTTATCTTTTCGCTTACTGTAAAGGTGGCAACTTTAATATTTATATCTGGGTGTGGTTTGGCTATTTCATCTGCTAAGGAAGGGAAATCAGGTTTTATTTATAATTCGGTAAAGAGTTAATAAGCTTTTTGAGTCGCGCAAACGTGCGTGCATTTCATGAAATAAAAATCCTAGAGCTCACATTTATTAACCCTTAAAGCCCATAATCACAAAAATGTATGTTTTTTGTCGTCAACTAAACTATTTGAAGCCTCATAGAAAAACAGTGTGGACCCAGATCAGGCTGCTCTTGTGGGAGCAGTCTGATCCGGGTCCACAATGTTTGCCTCACTGCTTATGTTAAATAGACATTTTCAGATGCAGTTATTTTGCTGGCGTTTTAAGGACTAAATAATGACTGAGGTGGTGGCACAAGATGATACAGTTACTTTTGCATAAAACCACGCCTCCTTTCCAGCTTTTACCTATGCCTAAGGTTGACTAGTCCTAATTACGCATTCATGAGGCACCGCCTTTACAGTAAGTGAAAAGTATATTAATACTGGAAGACGGGATGCCCGTGACTTCAGTCACTGACTCTTCCAAATGTAAACAATTTTCTCTGATATCACATTGTAAGAAATATGTGTAACTTTACGTCAAATTGGTGGCAGCTGATATGCATAGCAAGAAAAACTGACAAGGTCTCAGCATGGCTGCCTATATCAATGATCATTTTACGATTGGGGAAATACCACCAAAACAAGGCCCATACATGTAATGGCATTTTAAGGATACGCAGTCAGTTGAGGATTGCAGATTATACGTTTGTTGTTCTAGTGCGTTACGATCAGTGGCGGATTCAGATGGGGGTTCAAGGGGTTCTCCCGAACCCCCTCCATGCCCCAGTTTTTAATATCCTATGAAAATGAAATAATTTGGTCTCAATGAGACCAAATTATTTCAATTTCACGGGATATTTAAGAAAAATGAGATAAAAATCAGAATAGCGAACCCCCTTGCCTTTATACATATTAACCCCCTTTCCAGGAATCATGGATCCGCCCCTGACAATCAACGCCAGGGTAACGTCATATATGGTTACCTGCATGTAGCACAAAGGTTCGGTGGCAGAATGCTTGGCTTGGGATCGAGGAATCGTTGGTTCAAGCCTCATCCGAGGCACTGTGTTGTTTCCCACTTTAGGTACTTTATCCCTAGCTTAGTACCCAGTAAAACGTTCTGTCATGACTAAATAATGTTGGCTGCAACGTAAAGCTTTGTTACAAGCAAACAAACAAATAGAACAAAAATAAAGAAATATAATATCATTACTTACCTCAAAGAAATAGCGTTGAGCTCACTTTTGGGAATTTTTATTTATTTCCTTTATCGATATCACAAAAAAAATCATGAATACACTTTACAAATAATCACATACATGTGACACTACTGTGTACGCTAGAAAAGAACCCTAACTGTATAGATGATAAACGCTCAAAAATTAACGATGTTAACATTTTGCGAAAATTCTTGCAGGAATATCATCAGAGTCTCAAACCGTTTGGATCCAGTAAAAATGTAGGGCCTGATCTGTGTCCAAACTATTTGCAAATATTACCAGCAGATGACACTACATATAGCAGGTAGAGAATTAACCCTTAAAGCACCCGTCTAAAAACTGCATCTAAAATGTTGTCTGCTTAATACGTCTGCTGCAAATACATGTATTAGATAGCATTATTGGTTAACCCATAAAACGCCACCTATAATTTGCAGCAGACGAAAATTTCAAATTTTGCCGCTTTTTCAAAAATAACAAATAAGGCATGATATTTCACGAGAATCGTCTGCTGGCAGACGATTCTCATGAAATATACCTTATTTTTTCAAAGATTAAGAAAAGTGTTGCAAAAATTGTCGTCTGCTGCAGTCGTGATTGGCGCATTGAGGGTTAATGTTAGTATAGAGGCAGCCATATCACTTAGATATATAGATCTGTATCTACACTGATTGTTCGTAGATGCCTCTAAAACTTTTCAGCAGACGCAAAAATCAGATGACTTTTGTTGTGATTGGCGCTTTAAGGGTTAAACGTCTTAAATATTCCGTGCATGTTTGTCTCATTTCTACTGTTATACCTCCCGCGAGATTTTGTATTTTCACTGTGACAAACGTTTTATTGGCAATGTTAACCCTTATAGCGCATGACGTCTGCTGAAGTCGTCTTCTGCAAATAATTGCCTGACATTACCACTGGGTGGGAGCGAAAAGTACACGTGACCCATACTGTTGATCTGTATAGTGCACAAATCCTGGTGTGAAGCATGTCCGGTAAGTTTCAGAGTGTTTATTTTTGTGATTTAATATCATTTACCTTGAATATTTCAGCTTCATACCAGTAGTACAAGAAGCATAAGTAAAGGTCTTTTCGATGTATAACTCCATTTTTTCTGTTTATTGCCGTGATTTCGGTTAATTACACATTTATTCTTAGAAAATCATCATTCTACTTTCGATTTTAAAATCAACACCGGTACGTTTTCATGTATATTTGCCGAAAACGCTATTTGAAATGACTTATGTTGCATTATGAGTATTTCATGATGTATTTTGTTTCATATTATATTAATATTTCTAAATGCCATGCTATGTAAGTGCAATTAATTTCAATGGAAATCGTAGAGGGGTCAAAAATTGTTCTGCATCGCGTGTTGCAAAACTGACTATCAGCACTGGCTGTCGTGTCGCAGGCATGCTGTATAGTATGTTATGATATTATAAAGGGGTTTCGATGGGTTTTTTTAGGATAACATTTAAATATGTTCGAAATTCTTTTTTTAAAGTGAGATAACACATTGTTCATTGAATACTAATAGTACAAAGTGACACTCTTCTAGTTGTGGGGGTTCCTAGGCAGTGACTATCCGGGGTGGGGGGGGGAGGTACTCCGATATTTTCATTTATATTTAGGCTTGGAGCATTATTTTTGGTTAAAAATTTCAGAAAAGTAATACTTTTGGGAGTATGAAGATTTGTGTATTTTTTTTTTGGGGGGGGGGGGGGGGGAGGGGGTCATTACGAAATCGGACTTTTTTTGAGGGGGGGTCATTTCTATACATTTTAGGGCTTTTTAAGGTCAAGATACAGAATGGGAATATTTTTTCAGCCGCAAAATTTCAAATATTTTTGGGTGTGCCTGAGAGTCCAAGCCTATGTATGAAGAAAAATTGAGAGTAACTCCTGGAGTGTCTTTGGGTACAGATTTATACTTCTACTCTAGCCTTGTATGGTGGGCTCGGGATTAGGATGCTTCAAATGACCAGGCTAGAGGCACAGTTTGATAATCCTGATCATAACTAAGAAATACGATTCAGAAATGTCTCCATCTAGACGGGAAAGTCTGAAAGCCCTTTACTCCAGGAAGCCATTGCATCTTATATAATCATCATGTATAAGTGCATGACTGATCCTGGTTATCTCAACTTGATGGCCGGCTACGGATACGGATGCGTTTCTCTAGCACGTTCAAATAGGCCGAATTGCCTCCTTCAAGACGGGAAAGGCTAAAAGTCTTTCACTCAAGGAAGCCATTGTTTTGGTGTATTACTTGTCCTGGATATCCCAACTTGGTTACAGAAATTCCGGAAGATCTAAATGAGTAGTTTAGCATAAACATGCTTATTTCACTAGATTAGCATGCGCGGATCTAGAGGGGGGATATTGGGTCCGTACCTTCCCCCCTCCCCCCCCGGAACATAACATTAAGTTAAATGTTTTTCTATAGAAAAAAGCATTTGGACCCCCCCCCCCCCCCCCGTGGAAAAATGGGACCCCCTCTGAATCCTTGGAAAAGCATATAAATAAGTTGAGGACTCAAAAAACGTAATCAAGGCTGTTTTCTAGCTGTCGGAACTGGATTCAGAGGGGTCCAATTTTTGCGGGGGGGGGGGGGGGGTCCAAATGCTTATTTCTATAGAAACACATACAACTTAAGATTTTCAGGGGGGTCCGGACCCACTACCCCCCTGACAAAAATTTCTGGACCCGCGCATGATTAGCTACATTGCTAATTGAGCATGCGGAGTTCGCCAAAGTTCACAATTTAGCCAGTTCATGTGACTGATATTTAATGACTTGATCACTTACCTCATGTGAACATGATACAATGTAAGGCTTTCCGCATAGCAGAGCAGCGAGTGCTACATGCAATACGAGTCTACACAATACCGACCAGGAATTCTTTCTTGGCCTAAGTGATGGTTATTTTTGGCCGATTTTAATATTTTGAAGAAGATTTTAGTTATTTTAAGAGCTCCTGAATACTGAACCGTTCGTATTTTTCAGGGAGTTTCTGAAACGCAAAATATATAAACGACTGTGCCAATGAAGAAGGTATAGCAACAGTTTGTTCCAGAAAATAGTCAAATATGCATTTAGATATTAAAAGCAATAACTAAACACAATGAAGTACTCATAAATATGAAACTTATGCAATAGTTTCAATTCTGGAATGAACCATTATAGGTGGGGGTGGGTGTTACTTTTGTTGGTGATTTTTGTTTAGGTAAAAATTGCCTTATCCTCACTGTTTTCTGTGGAATAAAATTCAAATGCCTAAATTAAAGTTGTTGCATTTCGTAAAAATGGATGTATGCATTTTATTTGCAACAAATGTACAAATTGATGCCGCTCACGTTTGTAATGTGTTTCAACAGCTACGCTTTATTCCAGCATGAACGCATGGCATAAGATCGCGCTCCTTGTTTGCTTAGCAACAGCAACCTTTACTTTGTATGATCATGTTTTTGCATATTCTGAGGCAGGATAGTTCAAATATGCCAAATTTGACTGTCGTACGTCAACTTAATTAAAAGATATGTATCAACTCTCTTTTAATTTTGAGTTACCCTCGTATATAACTTGAATTTGGGTAGAAAACAATGTGCCTCTTAAGAGATCATTTTAGTGCTATCATAGGCCAGCTCTTAAAACATTACCCCAGGTCTATAGACTAGACTACTAGCTTTAAAAGTTTCAGGATATCTTTATTACAAGATATCTTTATTTATGTCCAACTTTGCAAAGGGAAATGACTCGAAAAATGCAAAGGGCAATAATCAAAAAAATAAAATAACATTTTTTAAATCTTCACTAGGTTATCTACTCATTATCCTCTATCAGCTATTCAAGTTTGTTCAAAGCTCCTAGCTGTAAGAGTATTTGAGATATCAAGTTTTCTATGTTCAAATTTGCAATGGGCAATAACTGAATTTTTTTTAATTTTCACCAGGTAATCTCCTTATTTCTTCTATCAGCTGACAAAGTTTGGAGCTCCTAGCTGTAATAGTTTTTGAGCTATCTTAATTACAAAGTTTCATAATGGCCTCTAAAAAGGGCATTAATCCACAAAGGGAGATAATCCAGACTTAATAAATTACGGGTCACTTATATTTTGATGAGAAATCCAACTATAAAATACAAAACCCTATCTTAAATTTTGAACCGACTCACGTACCCACAAGCTTATTTCAATATGCCCCTTCAACTTTTCCAAAGTTGTGGCAATAATAAAATTACACGATTGTACATTGACCTAATAAATTACTTGTCATATCCACTATATTGTAACCTTTTTATATTATCAAACAGAGTAAACCCTGATCAGGCAACTCTGACAAGAGCTGCTGATCTGTGTCTGCCCTGATTGAAAACGTGTTAAAGGCGTCTCTCATTGAGGTAAACGGTTAACGTAGCTTAGCTTCACATATTTTAGCATATTTTTTTGTTGCAAAGAAAAATATTTTTCAAATAAAATTATAAACTACTGCATATCAAAATCAACACACGATACAGAAAAATCGAAGTGTATCAGCACAAACTATACACTAGTTCTGCGACATGCCATGCAGTCTGAAATTTTTGGGAATGGTCACTCATGCTCCTCGTGTGCTTTCATACGCATTTCTAACGACATTTATCTTAAGTGAATGTCATCATAGATCATTACTCTAACTTAAAAAGGCATTTGCCGATGTTTTGTTTCAATCAAAGCGCTCAATCTGTCGATTTTCTGTTCACAGGTGGTGTGTAATTCTCGCAAGCAATAGTGATTTGCGGACGAAAAAAACAATTTATACCATAGAAAACGACATCTTTTCGTGCCCAAAGCTTTTCAATAAGAAGAACAAGAATAAATAAAACACGCTTACCAAGTTGTCTATGTCCAAAACCTCATTACACAGATGACAATACACACACAGTCATCAAGGTCACAGAAAACACAAGGATTTGTCCACTATACAGATCAATACAACGGGTCACATGTACTTTCGCTCCCACCCAGTGATTACTGACAGTTTTAAGTATAGAAGCAAACAGCGTGGACCCAGAACAGACTGCTCCTGTAGGAGCAGTCTGATCTGGGTCCACACTGTTTGCTATAGAGGCTTCTTCAACATTTCAGCAGACGAGAAAAGCAGACGATTTTGGGTTAAGTGATGTTTAACCTTTGATAGGAAGCCCATTTATCTCTGTCTGATAGAAGTGTACCCTGGTACAATTGTAACCGTTAAATCTAATCTAGATTAACCCTGAGACCAAGGAATAGATATTTTAATAAAATTACGTGCCATTTGACAGACATGCAGCGAAATTTTAACAAACCCATTGCAAAATGGTACGTATTACTCAGTATTATAGAACTTTTGGGTCACTGTAAAGGCGGCAACTTTAATATTCATATATCTAGGCGTTATTCGGCTATTTCATCTGCTCAGAAAGGAAAAACAGGTTCTTTCTAGTTGGTAAAGAGTAAATAAGTTGTTTGAGCTGCACAACCGTGCGTGCATTTCATAAAAAAGTCTGACCGTATATACGCTGTACTCATATTTATCAACCCTTAAAGCGCGTATCACAAAAACGCCGTATGCTTTTGTCGTCTACTGAAATATTTGAAGCCTCTACGACAGATAGTGTAGACACAGTCTGATCTGGGTCCACACTGTTTTCCTCTATACTTATGTCAACCAATAAGCAGACATTTTCGGATGTAGTTATTTTGCTGCGTTTTAATGGTTTATCATAACTGGCTTTACTGTGGTGTTATGGCGCAAGATGATATAATTACTTTCGAATAAAACCACGCCTAATTTTCAACTTTTATCAATTAGACGGATGGCTGAGAAAGGGTTTGCTCCCCCCCTAGGGAATTTTGCAGACATATCCTATCTTGTAGAGAATTGAAAGCCGAGTCTTTTAAGAGATGTTTGCACTCTGTGCGCCGGGGTGTTAGTCTGTAAGAGCCTGTAACATACGTTACTTAATCAAACTAAGAAAAAATAAATTGAAAGTTTGGGCTACAAATTAAAGACATTAAAATATTTATTTTTAAAAATCATTCATATAGTTTGCATACTGGATATCTTAACTACGTATGACAGCCATTTGAACAAAATTGCGGCTTTCTAAGGTGTCACATGCGTTATATAAATCATATAACCCATTAAAATTTGCAAGTGTGGCTAACTTCGTTTACATTCACAATCTCTCTGTGTGTTTTGCAAAATGTTTTTAACCATGTCTGACTAGCTTATGCAATTGGCTAACAGAAAAATTAAAGTTTGTTTTCCTAGCTTAAATATTTTTTCTGAAATAAGCAATTAAACAACCCTACCCCTACCCAGTTTTAAGCCGAAATGTTTTGGTATTAAAACTAAAGTAAAAATAGTTAAAAAATATTTTCAGTTGATGAATGTGTTTGATTGTTTGGGATTTATTTGCTTATATGAAAAGACTCATAAATCTGCAAGTTTGTTGCAAAATTTTTAATATCAGAGGCTGTAGCATATGTTACCTGATGTAATAAATGGGCAAGCTCATTGTCTTTACGTAAGATATGCCTAAAATGTTTTAATCTCCTCGAGGGAATTTTGCAGACATATTCCTTCTTATAGTACAACTCAAGCTGCATCGAATAAGGGATGTTTGCACTCTCTATGTTGGGGCGTTAGTCTGAAACAGCGTGTTACATGTGTTACTATATCAAATAAAGGAAATGTATTTTGAAAGTTTGAGCTAAAATTGTGAAAAAACTCGCAGCTGTTGGATATCTTACATTGTCTAGGGATTTTAAACTGGCTCCTATGATAAAGACTTATAGATCTGCTAGTTGTCATCAAGTTTAAAAGATCAGAGAGCGTTACATATGTTAGCGTGATAAGTAAAATCATCAAACAGTATTTTCACATCAAGCTGAGTAAGGGCCTGCTCCATCCTAATCCCCTTTGGAATTTTGCAGACAAATAATATCTTATGTAACCATTCAATGTGCATTTAATAAGAAATGTTTGCACTCTGTAAGTCGGGGCGTTAGCCTGTTACAGCTTGTTATATATGTTACAATATCAATTTGAGAATAATAAATTTGAATGTTTGAGCTACCAAAAGAAGACATTAAAATTATCTAATAAATTGACATTCTTATAGTCTTTATACTGGATGTCTTTACTACATATGGAAGCTGTTTAACATGAATACGGCTAACTGTGGTGTTATGTGCGTTACATGAACCTAATTATAATTTAAAAGCTATAATTGTGGCTATCGTCATGTAGTTAAACAACTACTATGACTTGGTTTCAAACTGTTTTATTAGATTTTACAAACATATACTCAATTGATGAATAGGAAAACCCAAGTTTGCTTTTCTATCTTAAATATGTTGTATTATAGGAACTAATACACAGCCCTACTCCCAGTTTTACAGAGAAGCGAATTTTGTTATTACCATTTAAGTAAAACACATGGAAGCGATTACAGCGTGTGGATATTTTTCATGTTCTTAGTCTGTCTTGCTCATATATCTACAAGAAGTCATTAAGTTAAAGATCAGGACACTTAATGTGTACTTATAAGTCTTTGGTGCCAAAACACTAGAAATTCTATTCATTTCTGATTATCAAGCCCATGGACTGTTGTTACAGATGTTATCAATGACCTTTTGGACTCATTTCCTAATACTGTGCATACAATGCTAAATATAGAGCCACAAATAGAAAAGATAGTTTTACATTTTTACAAGAAAATACAAGAAATGAAATGGTCCAAACTATTTCTCATCGATTTAACACTCATGTTAAACATTTGTCGTTGTCTGCTCCTGTGGTAATCATTATTATCACACGCCTCCTTGCAACTAGTAGAATCATCACACAATATTTCAATCATTTACTGTTACTCAATTTTACCACCAGTCCACTCAAAATTGCTGAGCCATTATCAACTTTCCAATTTTGCCATTTATGGCTTGGAACATTCGAAAACTGATATGAATTCCTAATAGTTGGCTCTTTGAGTGTGTGTTTCAAGTGATACTCTGCAAGTAGGAGAAAGACTAAAGCTTTACAAGGAGGAAAACTATGCCGTTAAGAGCAGAATGAGTACCTGGACTGATGTACCTTGATATTTCTGTGATAAAGAATCATATCTTAGCTGGTTAACTTTTATAAATGTAGCCTTTCCTTACATGCAACCCACACATTTTCATCTAATAATGTCTCTGCACTTATTATCTTTCCCCAAGCATTCAAAAACTTATTTGAAGTCTTAGTACTTCTGAAGTGCTGAAACCGAGGTAACTATTTCCCTTCAGATAAACGAACTAGATGTATCACAGCAGGTAAAGCAATGAATGACAGGATGAACAGAGCGCAAATTAGACCCTTTCAATTCAATGATTCACTAAGTTTCGAAGATAAGAGCGCTTATTAAAGGATGTAACATATATAACTCATCATAATAAATGAGCAAGGGCATTGTCGTGACATCCTTTTTGATTACACAGTCAGAGGCAAGTGTTTTCAATTTCAGTGTTTTCAATGGATCATGAAATGAGGCACCTTATCAACTTGTTTACTCTGTATAAATCTTACATAGAGCATAATATAGAACTACTGGTTATCCCATTCTACCTATAGTCCACTTTCCTTCTTTTGAATGCAATAGCTAATGATATGGCTGCAAAAACTGACAAAGCATAGGTTTTGCATTATTTTAAGACATGCTTCAATATACTGACATCAAAAAACAACCAACTGCAAACAGAATTGATGGCAATGTCCTACTTCATATTCTTTCTCTTATACCAGATAACTTTTAAGGTGTAATAGAAATTGTTTCAGATGGTCTGCCAAAACCATCAAGAGTCAACATTGTAACTAAAGAAAACTTATAAAGTTCTTTGGGCGCAGCAAAATACTATTGATCTAAGACCTGAGAACTTAAGCACTAAAGGACTGGATAGATTCCATGGCAAATGATGCAAAAAAGCAGCCTATCAAATTTCTGTTTGACCAATGTCAGAAATCTTAAAGTATTCTTAGAGGTACACGGTAGAGACATAGATTTTGCAAAATCAGAGCAAAGTTATCATTTGACTAGCACGGATGCAGAGGCAGCTGCAGTTAGATTGCTCTTGCCACTTCACAGGAAGAGATATATACCAGAGTCATACTCCATTGTATGCATATATGTGAAATTGCATTTAACCCATATTTGATCAGGTGTTTGATCCCATGACACTGACATGCTGTTTCTGCTTTTGAAGAATGCTAAGGATTCAAGTTTGGCTGAGTCAAGTTGTTTGACACTGCCATAGGCCACACATACAGAGAAAATTATGTTTTTGATGGCTAAAGAGGAGGATCACACGAAATGCTTATAAGAGATGTTTGTCACAATTACCAATTTTAAAAAAGTAATCTTAATTAATGTAACACATATAACACCATAGGAAGCTGTATATTTGTTAAAAAATCTTTTCTTATGTATCAAAGGTATTCAGCATGCAAACTACATTAATAATTCAAATAAATAGATAGTTTTATGTCTTCTTTCTGTTTCTCAGACTTTCAATTCATTTATTCTTAAATTGATATGGTAACATACGTATCATACCATTACAGGCTAACCCCCTAGTTATTAGAGTGCAAACATCTCTTATTTGATGCAGCTTGAATTGTTCTTTAAGGTAGGATATGTCTGCACAATTCCCAAAGGGGTGGAGAGGAACAGGATTGTACTCAGTTTGCAGTCCTAATACTATGCCATGATTCTACAGGTTGTGATGAAATGGGTGATTATTTTGTAGTGGAAGCAGACACAATGATAGACATTGTGAGGGTGACTTGAATAAAGATTGTTTTTGAATAATTTTATTTAATAGGAATATTTATTAAATTGTGTTATTAAAATGAGAACTATTATTTTCTATCTATATGTCTATATATTTTAATATAATAGGCATTAGGAAATATGTGATTAAAAAGGTTATATATAACATAGGTAACACAATTCCATGGGCTTGAAAACAGCAATGACTGTAATTACTAAGACTAAGGCACCAGAGGCTAGAGATTAATAGGAAAACATGAGAAAAACGGTATTTTTCTGCAATATCATCTCTTACTTCATCTCTTACTTCCAAGAAAATTTCCTAGCTCATTCATTATGCCATGTAACATACGTTACATACTTTAATAAGTGCTCTGATCCTGATGTCAAACTTGCAAATGCATTATTCTTTATTGCATTAGCAAGACAGTGCCAAAAATGTATCATATCCACGAGCGTCAAATATTTTCATATATTTTTCTTCAATAATAGATACCCAAATTGGATACTTAAAATTGGGGGTAGGGTTGTTTGATAGCTCATATAAAACAATGTATTTGAGAAAGAAAAGCAAACTTTGTTTTTTTATTAGTCAAATGAGTATTTTAGTAAACTAAGATTAAAAACACTTGTAAAAATGCACAAATCGTCTGTAAAATGAAAGATGTTAGTCATGATTTCAACTTTCAAAGGGAAATTTAATCTATGTAACGCATATAACACCATTGAAGGCTGTAATTTTGTTTAGAATGCTGCTTTTATGCAGCTTAGGCATCCAGCTTGCAAACTACATAAGAAATTTGAATAATTAGATGGTTTAATGTCATCTTTCTGTAGCTCAAACTTTCATTTTGATTTTTTCCTTAGTTTGTTACAGTAACATATGTAACAGGCTTTCAGAGACTAACGCCCCGGAGCACAGAGTGCAAACATCTCTTAAAAGATGCGGCTTGAAATTTTCTTCAAGATAGAAAACGTCTGCAAAATTCCCTAGGGGGGGGGGAGCAGGACCTTTTTTTAGCTCGAAGTCTAAATGTCTAAGGTAGACCATTTCAAATTACGCATTCATGGTGTTGCCTTTACATTGACCCAATAGCCTTATACTACGAACAACCATTCGCAGCTATCTAGTGGGACAAGATGACTATATTATCTTCAGAACCACAATACAACATGTGCGTGAGCAGTGAAGACTCAGGCGAGCCTGCGCTAGGCTCGCCGCTCGTTGCTCGTCCATACGACAAGTCCGACACAATCAGTTCTGTTTAATTCGTTTTGTAACCTACACTTAAGTCATGCAGGACTTAAGTTACATGTATGAGTGCGTAAAAGAAAAATAATTTCTTATTTCTCAACTAAAACATATGTTGTGGTTTTTCCAAAGAACCGTCTCAATGAGACGGTTCTTTTGAGCACACAAAACATATATAAAAACTGATGGGTAAGAATATATTTACAATTTTAAGCTCCAAAATTCTGTTTATCTAAACTTATGAAATGTGATAAATATGTTCTCCTAAATTGGTACTATGGCCAACATTATATATCCTGGTCAGATGTGCATCTTCTAGTCACGACCTACTCTGTTTGCAGTCAAACAGAATTGCACCACGGTGTCTACGTGTTTCCTAGTAAACCCGTGACAGTCTTACAAATGTAACCCTTCATGAAAAGAGGTAATTTATATTTTCGCTGCGAAGCCAAGTCTAGACCAACTTAAGCCCTATTCCTCTAAAAATCTATTGGTTGATAAAAAAGATATGGCCTTTCATTGGATAAGCAATTTGCATATTTAAATTGTGACGATTTTTTATTCGCGACCTATATATAAGTGCAAACATGCGTTTTTTAAACGGGATAAATCAAAACACATTTTATTACCTTTATAACAATGTAGAATAAATATCCTTAGAAATGAAAAATTCGAGGAAATTATTGTATAAATACATTGTGTATTGTTCACTTACAGTTTCGTACCGGAAGCAAGAGCCGGAATTCAAGCAATAAATATGACTTTGTGCGTAGACTTTCGTAGGAGCGTAGTCGTACAAAGACTCAGTGGTACATGTATATTCCCAACCGATTCAGAATAACTAAGATTTTCCAATTGAGCACGATATTGTCGCTGTGACGTCAGACACAATATTTGAACAGAATCTATAAGCATGTTAACAATGACTCGCATTGACACAGGAAAAGCAAATATTTTTTTTAAACTTAATACAATGTATTCTCTTTCTCTTTTTCAACAACTGTGCAATAACCTTGCCCTATTTTCTGCCTTTGATTTTACTACAAAGGCTAAACCCAATAAGGAGCAAGCGGAACCGACCGAAGTGGCCTAGATAGAGAAAGCCCTTGGGATATCACATGATTGTATAAGTAGAATTTTGACAATGGCTAATATAATTAATTCTAATGAATAAGCGAAAATATTAAGGACATATGCTACTAAATACTTCCCACATTGAAATATTTTAAATACTTTGCATACAGTTTGTTTTATGCATGGGCTATCCATTTATGAAATAAAAAGGATATGTCACCGTGCTTATTTTTTTCAGAATCTCATATTGAAGTTTACAGCATTTGACCAATTTTCTAGAAATATAAAATAATAATACTAGTCCTAATTATCGAGCTGAAACGGTTGTAATCTTCACCCAGCTTCTTTCTTTTAACTTAAATTACTGCCCATGACCTCAAACTTTTAAGAAAATGTGCATGTTTACTTGTTACCCCATGCTGTGACAAGATACTGCATGATATATTTTGGCAATTCGTCGAAAAATGGAATTTGTTTTTAGAATAAATCATGTATTAAAAAATCTGACATTGAAAATCTTGAAAATTTATTTTTAATTCATGGACTATTATAATACCTTTCAGAAAAAAGAATAAAAATCTGGGGTCACCGAACTAATTCTCTTTCTAGAGGGCCAAATTTAACCCCACCCCCATAGGTTTCATGCGTAATTCAATATAAAAAGTTCGGGGATGACCATTTCGGTCGTTTTGATGATGCCATTTTACTAGTATATGAAGTAATTTAGCATTAAAATGTTAAAAAGGAAAGAAAAAACACACTGAAAATATGTGCGCATCTGGGAATCGATCCTGGTTCTCTGGCTTTGTAGCCAGGCGCGCTAACCACTAGGCCACGAGGTCAGGTCGTGCGCCGCTCTAAATATCCATACAAATAGTATAGACTCGGCCACTATCGTATTCGTAACCAGGGTTATTGTGTACGTCGTTTGATTTCGACTGAGCTACATTTATCTGTCTTTAGTGCTGAGACGATCAGTTCTGAAAAGATGTCAATAGATAATTCGAACACACTTTAATTAGTTATTTTGTGAAGAAAATGTCGGAACACCGATATGACATAAGAATATCGGAAGCTGTATTGATCCGAATCCGTTAAGGGTCGAAAGACAGGACCCAGACAACTTTCCCCGTTTGCAGACGCGGAAAAGGTGCGCATTGGAAATAGCCGCATATGTCTTTAATGAGAGTGAAAAATGGGCTAAACATTTAATTATAAGAAAATACTAGACCCTAGCCCCCACACCACCGCCACATCCTGACCCTCAGTCATATCCAATGATGGGCAGATCATGTTGGCGTCTGAATGGGGATTTCAATGCACTATGATTGCATTCTATGCACTGCTGTTGTTACCCCGAGTTGTTACTGGGAAATTAAGTTCCTATTTGTTGCTTCTATAGTCAGGAAAAAAATCAGAAAAAGACGCTTATTTAAGAAGGTACAGGCATTTTGTGAAGAAAAGGTTTTGAGATGCCTATTAAGGTTATTTTGGTATGCTGAATCCAAAAACCAATGTTGGCAAGCTGAAAAATGGCGCCTTCACTATCTTATTTGCATATTTCCAAGATGGCCGCCAAATTGAAGAAAACTCCATTAAAAGCTGTACAGTAACATGTAAAGGATGCCAAACTAGTACAAATCAATCCAAAAGCATCTTCTCATGATTTTGGATCTTCACTGACATCAATTTATGCATTTAGGATTAAAAATATGACCAAGAGGTAATCAGGGGAGACAACTTCAGCAAAAATTATTCTTGCTTCCGACTTAGATTTAGGTTTTTTCATGATAGTCTATGCATATTATCTGGCCCAAATGTGTCAGAAATGATTTCATTAAAATGAGAACTTTCAAAACTGCATCACAATGATATCACTATTGTTCGCAGGAAAATAGAGCAATTTAAGTATAATTCTGTAAGGTTCAGCTAGGGGAGGGGGTTAATGCACTATTAAGCTTGCTAGCAAATTATGGCTTAGATATAATACTTTCATCTGATGGAATGGTCTGATATGCAGATTAGTTATCTAATTTGCATATTCATCAATACTGGTGAAAATTTCAGAAAATAACAGAAAATTATAAAAAAGCAAATATAAACTGAATTCTGCCCGCAAAGTGTCCTTGTTGCATGCTATTATATCATCAGTGATACAATTTGACAAGTCCTTTTATCCAATAGTCATATAATAAAATTATATCATTTGCATATTCATGAGTATTTATGAAAGTAAAAATAGAGGTAAAATCATGGAATAGCTATTCCCCCCCCACACACACACATCTCCGGAGAGGGGGGGGGGGGGGCTTGTTTGACTTACCTTGCACCCAAGGACAATTATTCATGGATGCAAAATTGTTCAATGGGACCAATAAATATCAAAAATTCTTACTGTCTCCCAAAATAAACCTATTTGGATTACATAAAATTGCATGGTGCCCATTGCAACCATCGGGCACTGTAGCTGGGTCATTTGCAAGCAGACCCAAGATTGACACTTGCGTGCTGCACATACTTTCATAGATTTTTTCTCTCTTCCACTAATTCAAGGAAATCAAGCTGTCAGTTACTGGCGAAACAAAATGGTCGCTAAATAGCAAAGAAAAAGAACAATTTACCCTTCCCCCATAATGTGAAAATACACAATATGATACTAAAGAAAGTGGGTGTACCTACAAAATGATTCGTATCTAAGCAGCAACTCATCCTAGGCTACCGACCCTGGTACCTGATTGAAGCCCAGACATATTTTTTCATTCAATTTGCTGATATGCATATTTTCGCTTTTGCATATTCATGAGTATTAATAAAAAATAAAAATAAAAGAAAATTCGTAGAAAAAATAAGGGGTGTACCTATACACATTTACCATATGTCATTTGCTAGTTATCATAGACTATCAAATTGGGTACCAAATCAAAGCCAAGACAAAATACTTTTATCCAATGGTACAAAATGCAAATAATCTAATTTGAATAGTCAAGTACATTTATGAAAACATGAGAAATAAGAGAAAAATGGGAGAAAAAAATAAGGAGGATGTGTACAATATTACCTAAATGTAAGCTGCTAACTTTTCTAGACTACCAAACTTGTTACCAAATTAAAGTTGAGACATTACACTTTAACCCAATAGTATGATATACAAATTATGTAATTTGCATATTCATGAATATTAATGAAAACATTAGAAATAAGAGAAAAATGTTAGAGAAAATTTAAAGGGGTGTACGTACAACATAACCCATATGTCAGCTGCTAACTTTTCTAAACTTCCAAAATTGGTACCAAATGAAAGGTGAGTAATAGTACTATAACATAATAGTCTGATATGCAAATCTTATTTACATATTTGTGAATATTTATGAAAACATTAAACAAAGAAAGAAAATTGCAGAAAAATTGCAGAAAAATTAAAATGGGTATATCTACAAAATTACCTTTTTCTCATCTGCTTATTGTCATAGTCTAACAATTTTGGTAGCAAATACATGCTAGGACATAACACATTTTATGCCATGATCGGATATGCAAATCATGTTATGATTATATTCTTGAATATTAATTTAAATTTTAGAAAGGAGAGAAAGATGGTAATAAAATTAAGGGGGTGTACCAAAAAAACACCTCATATCGTAGCCGCTAATATTCCTAGAATACCACACTTGGTACCGACTTAAAGCTAAGACATTTTACTTTATTGGATAGCCATTATGTGAAATTATCCATTTTTTAAATTTATTGATATTAATTTAAACATTAGAAATGAGAGAAAAAACGTAGAAAAATTAGTGGGGGTCTACTTCTAAAATTACTCCTATCTCATCTTTAAATTATCTTAGTATCAAATTAAGGCTGAGACATAGTATTTTATTCAAATGGTCAGATATACAATCAATTAACAAATATATTCATGAATATTGATGAAAACTATAGAAAACTGAAGAAAAATTGAAAACGAATCAATAAGGTTGTATCCTTATAAAATACTCATTAATAAACAAATTAGATAATTTGCATGTCAAACAACACTATTATAGAATTTTTTCTGGACTTTAATTTGGGAAAAAGTTTAGAAAGTAAGTGAGTATGAAATCTAGGATATAGCAGCTGAGATATGAGTAATTTTGCTTGTACATTTTATTAATTGCTCTCTAATTTATTCTCATTTCTAATATTTAATTAATATTCATAAATACAAATTTTAGATAATTTGCATATTGGTCCATTAAGTAAACATGATATGTATTAGCATTATATTGGTACCAAGGCTTGTAGTATAGGATAGTGAGCAGCTGAGATGTGGATAAATTTGCATGTACACCCCCTTAATTTTAACAATTTTCTCTTATTTCTAATATTTTCATTACTATTCATGAATATGCAAATTTGATAATTTGCATATCTGAACATTGGATGAAAGTCCTATGTCTTAACATTCAGTTGGTACCAATTTAAAAAGTTTTGGATGAGTTGCTGCTGAGATATGAGTTCTTTTGTAGGGACATCCCCATTCTCAAGAAGCGCATTATGCGTTGCCATGGAAACCAAGCGATTTAACATAGCTCAAATAGGTTTATTCTTTAGGGCAATATTTTTCCCAATTTAGGTGGTCTCCCAAAACAATTTGACACACATTAAAAGATATCCTAATCGTGCAAGGTTGGACTAATTAGACCCCAGGGTACTAAGGAATGAGCATGCCGTTACGTTTTATAGATACAAAATGTACCGTATATTTGGGCATGGACATTATGGCACATTTATTTTAAAACAAAATAACTTGTTGATTATCAAAGTTCTTTCTAATTTATTACTTGAAAAGCTGGTAAGCAGTCCAAAAATCGTGCTATGATAAAACTAACATTTAAAAAGCAGGATACTGAATAAGGCAAGTTTATATAATGATTTTAAAAATTAAATGGACATTTATTACCATGAATACGGTAATATCCTGGAACAATTATGTAAATTGCCGCCAAAACCATGTACTCTAATGGTAAACGATCTTAGGACATAAAACAAATGATTTTGGATACAAAAACATTGTCAAAAAATGAAATATATCAGTTATATGTCAAATTCCATGATTTTGGGCGGCCATTTTGAAAATATGCAAATTAGGCTACTAAGACGTCGTTATTCAGCTTGCCAACATTGTTTTTCGGATTCAGCATACCAAATTACCCCTAATCAAGGTGTCAAACCCTTTTCTTCACAAAATGCCTGTACTTGTTAACTTTTCTGATTTTTTTCCTGACTACTACAGGTGTGTGCCTCTTTCATTGTGTGCTTCTTTCTTAGTATGCATATAATAGCGGGTCACAATCGTCCCACCTGCGAAACGTCATTATAATGGCGTTTCGCTGGTGAGCCGATAGTTGCCCAAGATTGCATGCTGGCTGGGTTGTGTCTATTCTACTTTGGCAATCATTTTATCGTGAAGAGGGATGGGGTAGCCGAATTGGGAGAACCGGCAGCAGGGAATGGAATGTATTGGAATGAAATGGAATGAATTCAAGCCCATCTCATGTTTTACACAATGCCGTTGATCGTGACCCTTTCTAACCATGTTTACGTGTTTGCTTTTCGCATGACATTAACACTCTTAGTGCTGATTTCCTTAATGGGGTCTGGCTGGACTTACCCATCTCATGTACATGTATCACTAAATAATCCGTCTCAACACTGTAAAAGTTAAGTATAGCGTTACACCAAATGTAGTGGCAGCTCATTGCATCTGAGGTGGCACCTCTTTTGGTGTTACCTTAAACTTAATCATTTCAGTGTAGTTGCTGGCTAAATTTGGACTATTTCGTTTGCAAACGCTTTTCCCGTAGGAATTCGTATCTGGTACTAAAATAAATGAGTTAACCCTAAAAGCGCCAATTATGACTGCAGCTGACGACAAAATTTGCGACATCTTTCCTCATTTTCGAAAAAAATAAGGTATGATATTTCATGAGAATCGTCTGCCATCAGACGATTCTCATGAAATATAATTCCTTATTTGTTATTTTTGAAAAAGCAGCGAAGTTGGAAATTGTCGTCTGCTGCAAATTATAGGTGGCGCTTTATGGGTTAATATTTCAATGAACCCTTTTTAGGATGCTTGCAATTATTGCATTTGAACAATTTGTCTCATGGAAATCAAGTGCTTTGAAACGAATGAGGAATTCATATTTTGGCTGATTTAAAAAGCATTCCGTTGTCGTCCCATTGCGCGTTATAATTGCAAGAGCTTAAAATGAAGCGTTTAAAATGTATTCCATTTTCCATTCATTCTAGCGGTAAACTGAATCTGATTAAGTCTGAGGAAGCCCTCCACCTATATTTGAATGGTCTGATTATATCTTGAGTATGTGCACAAAACAATCTCATCCATTAAAACTTGACAACCGCGAACTCCAATGACTAAGGTAGCATGCACCGTTTCATTTTACAAAGTGTGCAAAAAAGATAACATTGGCCACGTCGCCAGAAAACCTGTCTTCGGGGTTATAAAACATTTTCCATGCTCAATTCAACTGAGCATGGAATTTCAACAGCTCACAAAAATCCATTCATACAAATAAATCCTAAGTGAGTTAATTGCAAAACTAATCACTGCATAACAAAGCAAGGAACACCCCCCAAAACACACACACACACACACACACACACACACACACACACACACACACACACACACACACACACACACACACACACACACACACACACACACACACACACACACACACACACACACACACACACACACACACAAACATTGGGAGCAACAACAAACAATGAATCAACAACAACAGAGTCATCGCAGCATCCAAAGCCACAGGGGCTTAAATGCTCGATTGAAGGCATCCTGATTTATCATTGACGTTGCTTCCATTACGCAGTTCCGCACGTGCGTAATATTAATAGTAACATTCAAGGGAGGTCACCTAATGTGGTAAAAGTGATTACATGTATCCATAATATAACGAACTGCTCTTAAAGGAAAGAATTCGCTCCCCCTTGGGAGCAAATTCTTCCTTTAAGAGAAGTTCCCATTTCGAAAAGGGACGCAATTGAAGAGAATCATTGCTTGATCCAGTAGTCTCCCCTTTGATGTGCGTAACTTTTCGGCGTTCTGGCTACGCCACTGCTTATATGCACTGTATCATCACAGGGAAACAATCAAATCAATTAACATACTGTGATGAAATCCTAATAGCGTATTAATATTTTACTGACTGTTCCAAGGCGGTACTTCTTTGTTTTTCGTGTCTTATGTAACTCATGCTTTCGCGTCTGTTCATTGCTGCCTTGTGGTCACCTACTGGGAAAGGATTGACCTCTTGGCTCTTGTTGGTGATGCTTATTGATTTTTTGTTACTTTCCAATGTGGTATCCTGGGTCAGGTGTGGTACTTGATTGTATCGTTTCCTGATCTTTGTCGTCTTTCTTACTTTGTATAGATAAAGAACAAGAGTGCATTGATTTTATAAAATGCATTTTATCAACTTTTATCACAAGTAAAAATGTGTTCAAGTGGAAAACAAGCCTTGTCAATTTATTGTGGATAAAATTTTAAGCAGGCATGCCTTCACAGTATGAACTGATTAAATCAACTCTTAAGGGCAGACAAACTGGAATATTTGTAATTATTTCAACTGATAATGTTGATACCTACATATTGCTTACTAATGGAGTCGATATATTTAAGAATATACAATACAATATTTCCACATAAATGCGTTGTCATGCTTTATTTGGTATAGGAGCGAATGAAAGCCCTTAGCAAATTCTGTAATCGACGCAAACAGATCCAAGAATGACTAGAATGGGGTCTTTGGACGGGTGGGCCCGTTGTAGTCCGCACTTACGTTAAATTCCGCATTGTGTGACATTTTTTTATACAGGCAATCCAAAACCTTAAATTTGTTGTCATCTACAAAAAAAATACAGAAAATCAGTGTCCCAACAATATAATAAACATATCTAAATATGGTAGCGTTACAGAATGTACGTATTTTGACCATCGTCTTTGAATCGAAATTCATTTCAACAGTCCTATATTCGGACTGTTGAAATGACCTTTGATTCAAAAATATCATTGTCTAGGACTGTTGAAATGACATTTGATCCAAAGGTAATTGTCAAAATACTTAAATTTTGCCTTTAAATACAATAGTTTAGGACCTAAGCTATTGTTGACATCTACACACTTAATACATATGAACCACCTATACCAAAACATTTAAGAGATAGTTGCTTTTCAAAGTAAGAAAGAATGCAAAGATCAGGAATCGATCCAATCAAGTACCACACCTGACCCAGGACACTGAATGAGAAAGTGACAAAAACAACAAGAATTAAACATCCGCCAAGAGGCCAGCCCTCCCCAGCAGGAGACCACAAGGCTGCAAGGAACATGCATGGTAGTATGACAAAGACAAACGAGCCACGACATGAGATTTCCAACAATGCGGTATGTGCGACCAGCATAGGCTCAGACCAGCCTGCGCATATGCGCAGTCTGAGCAGAGCCTTTGCTAGTCGCTTGAATATTCTATGAATATTAAGCTACTGACCGAACATCATTAGGAGTTTCTAAACTTAACAGGTGGCTGCACAGGCTCGCCCAAGTCTACACTTGTCAAAATGCTACATTGTTGGAATTCACATGTCGTGGCTCAAACTAAAAATAACAAACAGGATCCACAAAAGAAGCACCGCCTTGGTACGGCAAACAACCAGAATGTAAGTATTTGACCATGGCCTTTGCCTGAAATCCAACATTTTTCTTGTCAACTACACTACTCATGCAAAAATTGTGTCAAATATGAATGTCCTCCTTCAACAAATGAAAGAGGAGTTGTATACAGTCCCGTTTTATGTATAAATGACATTGGCCTTTAACTTTATTGTCGATCAAAAACATAATATACATACCATAGCCAATCATTGTTTCTAAATATGAACCACCTTATTAAAAAAAATAAAGAGGGGTTTGCGTATGTGCCGTACGAAGATTTTAAGTATATTTGACCTTGGCCCTTGACTGCTTGTTCATAGCGGTGACCTGAAACCTTCGCCATCCATAAAAATAAAAAAGAGTTTGCATTACTTGCCGTAATGACAGAATTTAAGTATATTTGAACTTGACCTTTTGAATCCAAGGTCATGTCGGTAATTTGAAATATTCCTTGTTATCTACACACAATAGGCAATCCTTGAGCAATATTGCATCACCATCTGTCAAACGAAACTTGGGTATGCGTTATGGCTTGAGCCGTAACACATATCTTAAGTATATTGATGTGACCTTGACCTTTGACTCAGGATATAAAGATGATCTGATAAATCCATTGTCATCTACACACGATAGGTAACCATTATGCTAAATTTGAACTCCTTCGTTCAAAAATAAAATAATTATAAGGTCGTGTTACAATTTGTTAGACAGATTTTAAGTACATTTGACCTTGAACTTTGACTCTTAGGTCATATCGGTGGTCTGAAACATTTGTTGTAATATGCAAACAATGCCAATTGTAAACACCCTCGGTCAAAAAGTAAAATATGAGATCGCGTTACGATCCGTAAGTTAGATTTTAAGTATATTTGATACTGATCTTTGACCCCAAGGTCATATCGGTGATATGGACTTTAACGTTCAGGCCCCGAGGTTATAAAACTTCTTTTGGTGCTCAACTCAACTGAGCATACAATCTATCACGCCCATTAATATTAAAATGCCAACAATTGTTGGCATTTTAACATTTATAAGCGTAATAAAATGATAGTTTGAAAGCTTTAGTATTCAGCATTTTAGTTTTATGAGCAGTTGAAATTTCGTGCTCAGTTGAGTTGAGCATGCTTTTTGTAACCTCAGGCCATTATCTTCACATCGTTGACAATCATTCTGCAAAAGATAAACACTCTTCATTACAAATGCAAAAACCGTTAGACAGGTTTAAAGTATATTTGACATTGACCTTTGACTCAAAAGTCAAATTTAATATCCATCTACAAACTTTAGCAACCATTGTGCAAAACATGAACATACTCCATCAAAATGAAAGAGGAGTTCCCGTTTCGGGCGGTAAGACGGATTTCAAGTATATTTGGCCTTGACCTTCGACTCAAAGGTCTTAGCAGTTCGTTGGAACCTTCGTGTCATCTGTACACCATATTCTATGAGACGGCCGCATACCTGTAAACGTAATGAAGTTTGTGATAGGCTCAAATCTTGGGTGAAAGCTACGGGCTACATTGAAGAGTAAAGATTTTTACCTGTGATTTGGTCCATAATAAACAAACGGAAAACAAATCATATTTATTAAACCGAAATATATTTAAAAATGCTGCAATTTTTGAAAAGAAACAAAAACAAACAAATCAAAACAACAAACAAACAAAAATAAAACAATATCTCACTGGTTTTAGTGATTTGATTAATTTGTATGGAAAGGAAAAAAACGATCTTGCAGTTTTATATTTTTTCAATGAAACTTTCCTCCCATGAGTGCCAAATCATGGCGGTCACATGAGTATCTCATTTTTGTTTATTGAATAGACTGGGTCCAATTTGTAATTCTGTGGGTGCCGCAGTGGGATTTAAGAGTTGTGAGACCTAGATATTACTTAAAAGCTATAATGAAGGTTTATGGAAAAACGCATTTACAGGTCAAGGCCCAGATGCTATATATTCATATTATATATCTTTATGAGGACGAAGCTAATCCATTCTGATGTGAGGCTCACTTCAATCAAATTGTTGCCTACCCACGTGTAGACCAAAGGCATGTCAGAAGAATGAACGTAATAATGATGTCTTACTAATATAACATAATGACTATTACATGGTATCTGACAGGCCACCTGGTCGAGGCTGATAGATCATACACTCCCTTAGATAAGGTTACCTCCTTACTTGCTGTGTATGTTTTATGATATTACAAACAATAAGTGAGTATGACCAGGTAATGCCACAATCAAACCCATGGCGCCATGAGAAAATAGACATTAAAACACAGACACAGACATGAAAGAACAAACCCTCAAACTTCTCTCCTCCTCAAAGTATGCCTACCCTACCTAAAATTTTCAGACCCATTACCCGAAACACCCTATGTTTTTAGTTGGCCTAACTAACTGTGATGAAACAAAGAAAGGGTTGAATTTCTAAACTTCCAGACAGCCTGAGATAAATGAAACCACTCGTTGAGCAGCAGTGACCACCACGCCCAGCCAAAGCATGAGAGTATCCAGAGGGCCGGGGAACAGGGGGTCTGGACCCCCCTGAATAATCACAAAAATAAAGGGGTTCTTAGCAATACTGGTCCAGATCCCCTGAAAATCAAAAAGCTACCAAGCCATCATTCAATATTGGGCCATCATCGGCACGCTCGCGAAACGCCATTTAAATAAAGTGGTATTTGGATCATCTCTCCCCTCATTAACTAAAAAACAAAAAAAAAACGTTGTCTAATTTGGACCTCCTCTGACAGAACGTGCTGGATCCGCGCATGCAAAGACAAACACCAGGCACCAACCCTCCGATGAAAGGTTTAGGTGGTAGGCGTAATTGAGTATGGTGCCTGACTCAACTTTGTGTAATTAAAGAGGAAACCAAAGCTATAAGCCATGCTTGGGTTTATAACCAACAGTGCAGGCTGTCGCATGATATCCATACCATAGCCCAATCCTTTATAAAAATCACACACTGCAGACCTACCCACGGCACAGTGCGGATGAATCACAGAACATTTATAGTATCAATACATCAGCAAAGCAACCAGCTTTCTCTATAGATTATCCTGATAAGGCTTTCCATCAATGAATTCATTAAACAAAACATAATTTAAAATTAGTTCGGATATGCCCTATTGCAGAACAGTTTTCAAAACAACCGCCACGCATGCCCATCACATTCCGCTCTCTTTTGTTAAATGATTCTGCGTACACTTGCCAATGCAAGTCCGTACATTTTAGAATTAATTTGAGATGAACGGTCCCTTTAATTGTTTAATAAAGTAAAAACCACTTTAACCTAAACTTCAAAATGTAGAGTCTGTTTCGAACAATAAAAAGAAACTGAAGTGTTAATGGAAAAAGGCTAAAAGACAGAAGAAAAAAATGAACAGACTTTGGAAAGTCTAGACTCTGCGAAAAGCACTTTTTTCTTCTGAGCTTCCTCAATTGTTCTGATTTATTGCTCGCAATACACAATCTTACGTTATCTTTTTCAATCTCTCCAGATGTTCTGGCATAAGGAGCCAGTGTATTAACTGTTAATATCTTCAAATGCATGCATGTCTTATCAGATATTGTAATAGTAGAAGACTTTGTGATAAACTACAGGATTTGTTAGTTCTATCTTATTATTTCCATATGCCACGGAACTATGACGGTATTCGTGTAAACATATGATAACTAGACAGAGCAATAGAATTTTTGTCTTTTCGTTAATAAGCCATAGACTGGCTCCAGTACTTAAAACAAATTTTCATCAATGTGTCATATCATATACTTGTAGCTAGTCTTACTCTCATGGCTCTGTTTTAAAACAGAGCCATCAGAGTTGGACTAATGTGCGTACAGGAATTCAGTTAGACTAGCTACTAGTCTGATATCATATTCTTTTTTATAAATGATAATTTCATTTTAAAATGATAATTTCTTTAATCTCCCTCTTTCTTCTATGATAGCAATATTTGTGATTAGGTGTGGATATCAGACCTTGATGTCAAAGAGAGAAAGAGATGAGACTGGCTATATGAAATCAATTTATAATGAATGAAACGTAAAGTAAATTTGACAAACACATCAAGGTCTAGGAGCTAGACTAGAATTCAGTGAACAACGCTTTTTTGCGTTTATTTCATTATGTGCGGACTAATCGCAGAATAAACACCAGAATTTAATACATCTATACACCGCCTAATTGGTGATATTTTTTTCGTAACAAAAGGTATTGCCATATGGGCTGTGATATGATGGAATTTGTCCTCATTTGAGCATCTGCATTTTTTAATTTACCCTAAACGCACCTTTATACGGATCACTGCCTTTAGTTGACTATCGATGAACACTTATACAGTTTTGTAAGACGAAGAAACGTGTTATATAGGAGAAGGGTTTCGTATCATATCAAAATAGTTCCACCAAATGCAAATTATGGTCATAGTTTTGGGCTCATTGAATTTTGGCATACAAGAAAATATTGAGGCCTTCCCAGTGGGTACCCATCCGCTTGTTCCTATGAAATGAGTCGCTGTGTTCCGTTGTTCCTCAATTTCAAAATCTTGATTTTCTATGTTCCCTGCTCCTTGAAAGTTTTATCCCTCTGATAATCAGATTTTAAACAATTTTCAAAATTGTTTATCAAATAAATTGAGCTTTCTATCTGTTTATTAAAATACTGATGTGTTGACACCAGGCAATGCAAAATATGCATCGTAATTCCGGGCAACTATAATTGATAGCGGAAAAAGATCACAGGGCTCGCCCGGTAGGCGTGATCCAAGTGAAAATAGACTCATCCAATAAAAATAATGCTCGTTCAGCCCTTTAACAGTTGAGGTCAGAAAGAGAAACTAGTAATGGGGTTGGAATGTACTTGAAAATAGGTTGAAAATACATCAGCGGATGTCATATTTTGTGTTTGGGGTCAATATATTTTTTGTTAGGGGGGGGGGGGGGGGTGGGGGGGCTGAAAACTAAATTTTCATGTGAAGTACATCATAGGCTAAAAATTATGCACCATTCATTTGTAACCACAGCTTCACCCAACCCCTTGAGCAGGGCGGGGTTAGCCTGGCAAATGTGCTGTGATTTTACTTTTGTATTGTCTCCATAATGCGGAGGAAATGTAGGTGTTTGATAGACATAGGCAACCATGGCAGTGCAGTATAATAACAGACTGCGGGGGAAAACTGTCATGGTTGTGCCAGCTAGCTGCCCCCACAGTGTGTTGGTTACTATGGGGAACTGCAGAAACAAAATCGAAGTCCTCGACATTCCCCCGGGCGCGGGGGGGGGGGGGGGGGGTGGGTGGGTGGTGGGGGGGAAGGTGCGCAGTGGACACAAATGACTAGTGCATAAAGGCGAAATAAATTATGCCCACCAGTCATCTGTAACGACACCTCAGCCGAGCAAATGAGCTGTTAGTACAGGGTCATACCAGGGACCTGCAACCAGAAAATCAAAGTCCCCGCCGTTCCCCCGCTCTGTGGGCTGTAGTTACGAACGACTTGTGCATTAGACGATGTAGAGCACAGCCAAATGATGTGTGTGACTCCCGTTAACATATCTGATGAAAAGCTTCCTCCTAATTTTTTAGATATTATTATCTGTTGCACTTGTAATATTTATCCTAGAGCTGTCGAGAAAGGAACAGAAATATATGAGGCCACGACGTAAGAAAACCTGTCTTCTGGGTTTTCGACAGAGCGCGTCTCAAACCAGTCTCCTCAGCTTAACAGGCTAGCAAGAAAATTGAAGCTTCGCTCAAAGCGAGTCTAGTTATGACTTCCAAAAAGCAGATAACAAAGTTGCTGATGAGACTGCGCGGATGCGTAGGCTGATCTGGGCCTTTGTTGTTACAAATCACCGAAGACAGTTTTTCTTTGTCGCAGTCCAATTTACCATGAACGCTTAGAAAGCAAGATGCGAAATTTGATTTTCGTGAAATATGATATAACTCAGACAGAATTCATCTTTGCGCAGTTTCTTCAAAAGCGTTTGCAGTGTGCATGTAGACACACCAAGAGTTATCCTGCTAGTGACCGTTTTCTTTATCATACAACCTGATATAACATGGTAATCATTGAACTGTATAGACCTCGTGCTACCCATATGAAATACATTGGGGGAAAATGAGGATTTTTCTAAATCGAAAACGACTAAGTTATTTTATTTTACAAGAGATTCCAGACTTATTTTCCAATCTTAAAAGTTCAAACATGCACGTGTATATTAGGCGGTGATATATTATATGCATGTGCAAAATTTCAGTCCGAAATGATATCATTAAAGACATTTTAAAAAAGAAAAGCGAAGTTCACTGAATTTCTGTACGGACTATAGCTACAAGTATTTAATATGACACATTGATGAAAAATTGTTGAAATAGCTGCATCAGAGTAAGACTAGCTACAAGTATTTGATATGACACATTGATGAAAAAATGTTGAAATAGCTGCATCAGAGTTAGACTAGCTACAAGTAATTGATATGACACATTGATGAGAAATGTTTTAGGGACTGGAGCCAGTCTATAACAAATTTTGGTACTTATCACCATCATCCAGCAGCGAATGCTCTAGTTCACTTAGTATGGATAGAGCATTCTCTGCTCTAATTCACTTAGTAGGGATATACATGAAGATTCAACCCACCAATAGACCTTAAGCACCACTGGATACGTCCAAATGGGCGTTTTTTTTTATCTAATGCTATATGTACCCAAATCTCATAAACTGTAATTGTTCTCTGTTTTATTGTACGTTATTTTTTGTCCATTCTAGTTTCGCAATCGTCTTGATAGGGAAATAAAAGCTGGTTGCTTTGCTTAGTTTGTCTTCCTGGTGTCTCGTGATGGTTGTGTCGCTCTTCCTCGCGGTGGCATTTTTTTCTGTGGTTTGTGATTGTGGTATTTCCTGATCATACTCTTTACTATTTTTAATTATAACGTTTTATCGTCTTATTATTCCGACGAACGATAACCAAGATGGCTGACAAAATGGCCGCCAAATATCAGTTTGCACTTGTAGACACTCTAACTTTGGTCAATTGTTACCTGGTTTTTTCTAAATTTCATGTATAGATCATTTTTGCCAAACTCTCACCCAAGTTCGAATATGGTTTTTTTCCAAATAACGATAACTAAGATCGCCGACGCCTGTTGCTTTGCGCTTGTGGACATTCTAACTTAGTCATTTACCATCCGATTTCTTCCAAATTTCATATATGGATTACTTCCCTCAAACTCTTTCCAAAAATTGGCTGTGGGTTTGTCCGATGAACGATAGCCATGATGACCGCCAAAATGGTCGCCACCTGTCAGTTTGCACTTGTGTGGGCACTTCAACTTGGTCATTTATGACCCAATTACTTCCAACTTTCATGTATCGATTACTTTCTTCAATCTCTCACCCCTGCTTGACTTTGGGTACCAAGATGGTCACCAAAATGGCTACCCTTTTTTCACTGCATGGCATTGTGCGGGACCCTTTATCGGGGTGCGACTGTTCTATTTAAACTTAGGGTATATAACTTTAAATAGCTATAACGTCAATCAGAAGTCAGACATCTGAACACTGGAGGCTTTATATAATGTGCACTCATTATCCGGGTAATTCTCATTTAAACTTATGGCACTTATGAAATGCGATATTATCTATAAGAATGACATCCAACAGTTAAATAGATATTCCAGAATTCCATGAATACGTGGACCACGTTGGGAGAAAACCAATCTTCTATGGCTCCAAGCTTAAAGTGGACATCGACGTGACAAAACCTGTCTTCGGGGTTTCCAACAAAGCGAGACTCAAAACAATCTCCTCCGCCGCAGATACCAGCTAGAAACTCTAGCAAATTTAGATATGATACGTTTCAAAAAGCGAAAAACAAAGGCGCTTATCAGACTGCCCATATTGTGTTTTCCCCCATAGTTTTCGTTCATATCACGACCAGTTACCATGCGAATTCTGGTCCGCGCCGTTGTTGTTAGCGTGCAGCAAAATCGCGTTTTCCTGTATTGTGGCGAGATTTAATATACTGTCACTTTTCTACATTGCTTGTATTATACTGTAACCTGATGCGGAGGCGCTTAAAACTGGACTTGGAATTGCAAACATCGTAGATCCAGATCAGATTCTCTTCCGAGAGCAGAGTTACTCTGAAAAAATCTAGGTGAAATATTGTAGTCTGCTTGAAAAACTGCAGACACATTGATGTTATCTATTCAAAAAAAAAAAAAAAAAAAAAAAAACGATGATTCACTGAACATGTTATTATATTAAACTCTGCGTCTAATAAGGGTCTCCACTGGTTTGTGGGCCAGTTACCCATGACACATATACAATACCCCATCTCTGAAATAAAATGGGCATCAAGGCGAGAAAATCTACTTTGAAGTGTATGAACAACAGAAGGTAGACCAGCCTGTACATCAGCGCAGTCCAATAATTTATAAATCTGGCAATCAGAATGTTAAGGGTTTATTTTTGGTGAGTGAAAAATGCGGTTTGTAATTTCAGCAGATACCTGTAAAGACGTTTATAATTTATTTGATGATGTGTCTATCTGTTTATCTTAAATATTGATAAAATCCATTGTAAAAAGGGTGTTGGCTCTTGTAAACTAGGTTTTACAAATACGCTGTCATATGTCTATGTATTTAACATTTTATGTTGTATTTGCGACACTCTCTCTGCGGATATGTAATTTAAGGAACCTTTAAACGAACCCACCATGAGAAAGGTACACAAAACACAAACAGACAAACAGACAGACAGATCACAATTAATGTAAAGCAACAAGCTCTCTCTTCCCCAGCAAGATGGTTGATAAACTAGAAAGACACCAAAATTCACACCACTAGACAAGGACCCAACACAAAAACCCTTCACCGAATGCGGAAATCAACCGAGGCGAGGCCACCGATGTGTGTGTTGGGGGTGTGCGCTCGCGCGTGTGTGTGGGTGGTGGTGGTGTTAGGGGGGGGGGGGGGGTAGATATGTTACTGGCCAAATCTTTGCCCTAGATTCTGCTGCTTTCAAATCCAAAATTGAATAATTTTCAAATCTTCATTTTATGGATAAGTTATACTTACCTGAAATGGAAATTACTTTTTGGATTTCGTTTCTTTGTCTTACTCACAACTAGCAATAAATCGGTTTGCCTCTACTGACTAGTATAAATGGTATATCACGTGGTCTACATACCTTCTCCGCGTGGCAAACCCGCAATCATATTGGTTTCTTTCTAGCGACGGAAAGCTACCAAAACATAGAGACACAAAAGCGGAGAGGTTGGTGGGAAACTCCCATATCAGGTAAGTATAAATCATTCATAAAATTAAGATTTGAAAACAAATCATTCATTTTTTACTTCATTCCTTCTACTTGCCTGATCACATTAGGATAGACAAGTAATGTATAAATACCTTGTATAATCCTTGCTGTAGGCTTTGTTTTCTCTCATCTTTGAAGTACACTATCCCTCTCTGTAATCTACCACAATTTTCTACTTGTAATTTCAATTATTTACAATTTTAAGAACCACTGTACAATCCCATATGAATGATAGTTCGACTTATTCATCCATAAGAGATCTAATATTCGTCTAATACTAAGCATTAATTTTGGATCCCATTTCCTGACATCACTGAAAACTTCCTTCAGATAACACAGCTAAAACGGATCTCCATAAAATCTCCATTAAGTCCCTTTCGACTTTTAACTGAATTATTTTACACTATGTACAAACTTTGTTTTAAGTTTTGCACATCATTATCTCTCAAATTAAATCTGACAAATATATACTTCTTTGTCCAATCAGCTGCATCCATAATGCTTTTCAACGATGCCCCATTAAACAAAGCCCAAGATGTTCCAATTGCCCTAGTAGAATGCCCAATAACTTTTAACTGTTCATCACCATAAACCAACTAAATCAGTTTAACCAGTCAATTCGAAACTGTTTGACTAGTAACTGGCCATTGTGGTTCATTTACAGACAAAAATAAAAGCAAGCAAGGGTGCAAAGACCAGGAGTTGATACAATCAAGTACCACACCTGGCCCAGGATACCAATGGGAAAGTGAAAAACTCGCAGTTAGACACCACAAACGAGAGCCAAGAGGTCAGCCCTTTCCCAGCAGGTGACCACAAGGCACATATAAACAGACGCGCACAAAGGCATAGCAGACCCAAGACAGAAACATTAAATATCCACAAAAGAAGTACTGCCTTGGAACGGTAAGTAAAATGACTTTTTTTGTTATTTTCAAATAGTATTCAGGAATCCTCTCATGATTCAAAATCTGTCATTTTCAAAGGTATGAACAAATATTTTTGAATTCATATCGGATATGTTTATCTGACTTGGATAAACCTTGTCTCACCTTTCTTCTGAATTGAAATGTTGCCTGGTCTGAGTCTCAATACCTGGATATGATTTGACCTCCTGTACGTCGTGATGGCTTCAAGAAAAACAGTAGTCAAAATCTTTGACACTGGCTCATTTTCAGGTATTCCAAGACTATGGGCACCAGGCATATTGAAGGAAACGCATACGCAAACATTAGATATTATCCAACGGAACTGACATTGCATCTTAATTGTTCAAGCATGTGGATGTGGTTCCCATGTGCCAAATATCTTTTCTTGTTCAGGAATGATGCCAACAAGTCTATCAAAGGTGTGCCCTGAATCTGAAACACTTTTTGCAACACTGCAGTTTTCAATTCTCACTGGATAGGTTGGATTCTTATTCTGGACAGCTGGTCTGGTAGATTATTGGCTCTGCATGTCAGATGTGCTGCTGTCAACTGAATTTTGTTGTGGATCGCCATTTGCCAAGGTGTCCAAGCCTTGAAACATACGAGGAGACTTTGCGTCACCTTGACGTTCTATGAAATGGACGACCGAAACATTGTCTGAGCTTACGAACACCTGTTGATTTTCTAGTTCTGGCATAAAATGTTTACTGTCCGAATGACTGCCTCTGATTCTAAACAGTTTATGTGCCATTTCTGTTCCTCTTTTGTCCAATTTCCTTGCATTATTTGCACGCCAACCCTTGCCTGATGCATTGATGGATATGACCTTTGTGATTTTGTTCTGTAAAACAGATCTGCCCTTTAAAGTGTTCGATTTCCGTGACTCTGATAAATATGGAGACCTTGGGATCACTGGTTCCAGATCTCTTGACCAGAGTTTCCAGCAATGCAGAAGATGCATCTGAATTGGTCTCGTGAACAGTCTGGCATTGGGTATCAGCTTGATGCATGAAGCCATGGGACCTAATAGTTGTACATTGTGTCTTGCCCACAATCTTTTCGCTTTTAGTTTTGTGTTTACACTATTTTTTTACACTATATTTTCTCCATTCTTTCTTTTGTCTGCATGACCAAACCTTGGGTTAAAAGATACCTTCCCAGATAAACACAGTGTCCTGGGTTGGTTCTAGTCCTGATTTGTCTGCATTTACTTGGAAACCTAATCTGTCGAGGAGATTGAGCGCTTTCTCTCGATCTTGCAGTAGTAATCTTTTTTATTGCGTTCAGAAGAAACCAATCGTCTAAATAGACCGCCAATCTTAGACTTATACCACTGATACCACCTTGGTAAAAACCCTTTGGACTGATTTTAGGTCCAAAGGGGACTGCATGGTACTGATACGCTTTCCGCGCTATATAAAAGCACAGATATTTGTGATGCACAGGGTGGATCATAATGTTGAAGTATGCATACGTCATATCGAAAGTATTTGCCCAAACGTCTTTGCGGACTATATTTAGTACTTTCTTTAATGTGTTCATTTTGAAATGTTCTGTTCTCAGATACTGGTTTAAAGGTTTTTTGAATTGATAAGGGGTCTCAATTCCTGCGACTTTTTCGGGACCAGGTAGAATGTATGGTAAAAAAAACCTTCCTGAACCTGTCCAGAAGGAACAGGTTCTATTACTGCCTTCCCTAATAAATTTTCTATTTCTTAAAGCAAAATGTTTTGATTTTCTGCATTTACATTTGTCTGCTACATGCCTGTATAAGTTGGCATGGTTTAAAACTCTAGTTTGTATCCTTTTGAAATTATTAACAAGAACCATTTGTCATCTGTAATATTTTCCCATTGGTCCCTGAAATATATGAGACGGCCCCCTACTGGTATCTGATCATAAATTCTTTGTTTTGCTACGAAAAGAACTTACCCCTGTAAAGGATGTTCTCTTCTGTTGAGTAGCTGACTTCTGATAATGAGTAGTTCTATAGCCAGGACTATAGCTGGCGTATTGTACTCTATACGACTATTCCTGTACATCTTAGTACATCATATCTCATGTATTTACTGTCAGAAAAAATTGAAGAATTTACGAAATAATTTTTGTACCTGCCACATAACTGTCTCTTCTCTCCAAAATGTCTGACAGAACACCTTGCTGTTCTTTCTTTCCTTTATTTCAACTTTCTTCAAAGTTCTTACCCAAAACCCCATCTCTGGATAAAGGTAAATTATCTGTCAATTATGCCACATATTATACTATATGCGACCTACACCCGTCATAGTGGCTCTCCTTCTGATAAAATGATCATATGCCCCTGTACGACCTGGCCTATAATCTTGGATGTCATAGGAAACACATCCCTAACTGTTTGTGTACAAGTATCTTAATTTGGTGCTTCTTGTTCAAAATCCTGCAATAATACTGCTAAAGCCTGTTGGGTGTATAAAGAAATAACAATACCCATTTTAGCTGCTGTTTGTCCTTGCTAAACCAGCCTTTCTTATTCATTCCAATATTGTGTAAACAGACTACGTGTCCTTATAAACGCAGCTATAAACCAAAATTTATGATAAACGTGACAACTTTGATTTTGAAATTGTCAATTTACCATTTTTAGATGGTGATGTTCCTCGCTCTACATCCTATGGAGTCTATATTTCCCAACTCATTCGTTTTGCTAGAGCATCTAGCATTGCTGCTGACTTCAACACTCGCAATAAATTGTTAACTCAGAAACTTCTTAAACAAGGCTATCGGTTTTATAAACTTCAACATTTTCAAAATTTTATAGACGTTACAATGATTTGATTTCTAAATTCCAAGTTGGACTTAAATCTCTTTTGCTCCAAGGACTTTCGGAACCTGATTTCTATGGTGACTTGGTGTATAAATTGAAGAAGATTGTTGGCTCTAATAATTTTTCAGCGCAGTTCATTAAAAGAATTTCCCATTATAAAAAGATTGGCTATAACATTAATGTATTGCAACAGACTGTATGCTTGGTAGTCAACCCAATCACGGTTGGCAACTTTGCTTTCCTCTTTAATTGCACGCCGGTGGGTCGGACTTCAGACTCTATGATGGTTCAGACTTAAAGACTTATCTATTGATGAGATGATGGGGGCCTGATGCTTTGGCTGTTTGTTGAGCCCACTGGGGTTTACCTGTTGGATTTCTTTTGCTCCCGTATTCAGTTTTATTTACTGTTGAGTCCTTATCTTTGCTTTATCTCCTTGTTATATCTTGGTTTATATGTTTTAGGAGACGATGCATTGATAAGTTAGTGGTCTTTCATCCAAACCAAATATCTATGTGTCTTGATCCACATCTGAATTAAGGGTGAGGTTGGCGCGCCGTTAAACCGGTTTAAGCTCGCCAGTAAAATGTTTTATTGACCGTTCCAGGGCAGTGCTTCTTTTGTGGATCTTTTATGTTTTTGTTCTGTCTTATGTTTGCTGTGTCTTTGTGCGCGTCTGTTTGTTTGTGCTTTGTGGTCACCTGCTGGGGGGGGGGGGGGGGGGGGCTGACCTCTTGGCTCTCGTTTGTGGTGTCTGACTGTGAGTTTGTAACTTTCCCATTGGTATCCTGGGTCAGATGTGGTACTTTATTGTATCGACTCCTGATCTTTGCACCCTTACTTACTTAGTAGAATGTCTCTTCATGTGAAAGGTCTCAACAATATCGTCCAAGCTAGGTACTCTCAAAAATTCATCCACTGAATCATTAAGGGGGAAAGATCCTATTTTTGAATGCTGTCAATCTAAAAGGTGAAGAAGACCTCCACGAATCTGACAAAATATCAGTCTGGCTCTTGTCTAAAACAATGCCCTTGGACTATTCAGTTGATATCACATAATTATCCTCTTTGAACAATTCTAAGAGAATTTGTCGAGTTTCTTCAGACATTCGTTCTGAAGAATATTTCGAAAAACGAGAATCTGTCACTCCCTGATCCTGGAACACATTATCAGACACTTGTGACTGTGACACCAGGCCCATATCTCGAGCCCCACACTGCTCCTGCGGCAATGACAACACATCCTGTTCTTCGCTGCAGTATAAAGCATTCATTATCCAGTGAATTATCCACAGAAATAACTCTATTGTCACTAGTTGTACACGAAGTACTTGTGTGAACACTAATAGCGGTATGCGGCACCCACCAACTGTAGCCGACGGGCTCATCTGTCAATTGCCTGAATTAAATGACTCAAAATCTCTAAACATCGATAACATTTTGTCCCCGAAACTTGAGAAACGCGTCTCTATGTTAGCCATCATTTTCTCCTTCATATAATCCTCTAAATCACTCCATTTCGAAGTTCTCGACCTTTGACGCTGAGAACATTTACGCAAGGCAGGCGCCATGACAGTTTCAGCACTAGAAACCGGCTGAAAAGGCTCAACACATTGAATGTCCTCTTTCCCCAGCCTTGTCGACAGACTAACAACCGTGTTGTACATACTTACAAACTCAAAACATAAATCCAAACTCCTTTAAAAGAAAATAGAATAAATCAAGACTGCGAGAAATTTCAAACACATGTGAGCCTCTGACGCTAAAACAGAAACTAATATGATTGCGGGTTCGCCACGTGGAGAAGGTATGTAGACCACGTGATATACCATTTATACTAGTCGGTAGAGGCGAACCAGTTTTTTATTTGTGCAAATTGTGAGTAAGACAAAGAAACGAAATCCTAATGTATTTTCCATATCAGGTAAGTAGAAGGAATTAACTTAAATATGCTCGCATCAGGAATCTTAGTATAATAATAATAATAATAATAATAATAATAATAATAATAATAATAATAATAATAATACATATTTCTCAAAAAGGCATACCAAGCTTTGTATGTCTGTGTGTGGAGATAATCAATGCACTTTAGCGAGTGGATTATCTCCCGTACATATGGGCATCAGTGGTAAAAATGAGCTGTGGACAGGTAGACGTGACTTTTGTCAAAGTTGCCTGACAGCTAAAAATAGATTTGGAATGTCTAGCATCAGATATAAAATTAGCTGTGAACAGGTAGATATGACTTTTGTTAAGGCTTACTGACAGCGAAAATAGTTTTGGGATTCCTAACATCATATTTACCAGGTACCAGAGAGCTTAATTTAAATCAGCTGTCAACAAATAGGCATGACTCTATCAAGGCTGCCTGAAAAGTAAAATTAGTTTTGAGATTCCTGACATCACAAGAAGTTCGAATGGGTTAAACTAAAATTAGCTCTGGACAGGTAGACATGATTTTTGTCAAGGCTGCCTGACAGCTAAATGATTTTGGGGTTCTTGTCACAAGTCATACCAGAAAACACAATATGTACAAAGCTGTTGCAATCCGTTTCAGTCAATCAGAGTTTGTATTGCCACTAATATTTCGGAAATAAGTCGATCACTTATTCAAACTTAAGTCTCCCCAAAAATGTGTTTATGCAGAAGCTCGTCTTCTACAAATTTCAGGTAGAACTTTAAGGGTATTATATCGATCTCTCAAATTGGCATGTCCGTACCACGAGGACTGACCAGAATAGCTTTACCAGATGTCAGGCAGTAATATTAGCCATAACATGAAATTGTGTACTTTTTGCGTAGACGCTTCCAGTTAACTCTAATAGTAACGTATCTAGCGGGACTAGAGTTCAACATTTCGGTCTGTATCTTCATCCTCACTTTGCGTATGCGAGCTACGAAAGCCCTGGCTAGTCTGCGCGCTTGAGCCTTCGTTGGACGGCGATGCGATGACTACCAAAATCGCTTTGCTGGCTCACACCTATTTAGATTGCTAATTTGAGAGATGTTTTGTCTGATGATGAATTAAACAAGATTTAACTTCAAGCTGTCAACGTGCAGGACTGTTATAGCAACCAGCTGGCAGACAGGTATGCAGAGAATTGTCTATGACATAATGCATATTGTACCACTGTACTGGTCGACTTCCATCATATCGGTTAATCCGTGCTAGCATGCACGTGCACCAAATGCCATACTCGTCTGAAACAATGTTGAACTTGGCCCAGAATTACATTGGTTAAGTTTTTATATTTTACCATGATATTATATGGCTTTTTTGGTTACTGTAAAGGCGGCACCTCATGAATGCGTAATAAGGACTGGTCAGCCTTAGACATAGGTGGAAGCTGAAAATGAGGCTTGGTTTTAAACAAAAGTAATTATATCATCTTGCTCCATTACCTCAGCATAGACGCAAAACCCATTAGTTGGTCCTTAAAACGCTAGCAAAATAACTGCATCTGAAAATATCTTTTTTACATAAGCATAGAGGCAAACACTGTGGACCCAGATTAGACAGCTCCTACAGGAGCAGTCCGATCTGGGTCCACACTTTTTGTCTATGAGGCTTCAAATATTTTAGCGGACAGCCAAAAACATACATTTTGTGATTATGCGCCTTAAGGATTAATAAATGTGAATTCAGTGTGTATACAGTTAGGATTTTCAAAAACTGCACGCACATTTGCGCGGCCCAAACAACTTACTAATTCTTAACCAAATTATAAATAGAACCTGATTTCGCTTGTTTAGCAGATAGAATAGCCGAACCACGCCCAGATATGAATATTAAAGTTACCCCCTTTACAGAGAGCAAAAAGTTCTATTATACTTTGAATGATTAACACTATGTTAGGCTCGGTGAAGTACATATGGCCAAAGGTGTCATTGTGAGCTACAGACTACATAAAACAATTTTGATGATTTTAAGAAAATTGAAACTTAATTTTTCATATCCTAAAAAGTTTACTTAACTTTAAGGATGCATTGCTATTTCGGACCCTTACATTAGTAGTTATGTTTGTATCACTGAGGATCGAAGTAAGCAAGCAATGAGCGCATGAATTGCCCAAAATAATCCAAATCGTAAGAAAGCGGTTTTATCAGCGATTCATGACTAACAAGAAGCCAAACTGAATGTTTGATGATGATTTACGAAGTGCCATATAATGACTGGTATGCGGTACTATAGAATTAAGGGGAAGCAGGTTTTCGCTAATTGATAGTTTATGTCACTCAAAAGACAATGTAAGTATACATATATGAGCCTTCCTGTCAGTTTTTTTTTGCCAGAGTCAAATCAGCCTGCCCAGCTACAGAGATTAGCCAGGATATTGAAATTTGGTATTTACATGAAGCAAGTTTACTGTTATGCTTTTCAGAGGGGGGTTACAGATGTGCCGGCCAGACTGCGCGGATGCACAAACTTGTATGTCCCTTTGTTCTTCGCATGTGAAAAAAGGGATAAATCAGTGTCATTCTTAACAGTAGTATCAATATAAAATGTAAAATGAGTTAAAGTGGTATTTTCACAAGTAAAAAAAATAACAAAAAAGCAAGTCACTGTTTCATTTATATCATGTTTTTAATTGCAGTGACGCAAGAAGTAAACAAATATAGACAACTCAGTAGTAGAACATGGACTACAACTAGCAATAAAACGTTGGCAGGCTTATATGGTCTTTTATGATCTTATAGAAACCAGGAGAGCATGGGAAGCTTGCTATGAACCTCATCAACAAACACCCCACACTAAGCAGACATATGGCACCAATTCCTATCAACGACAGACCGCTCATCAAGCAAATAGTGCTCAAAGGTTTTAGCATTCTTTCTTTATGGTGTTAATATTAATGTAGTACATTTTCAAACGCCCACAACATTGTAAACAGTCTTATCTACAGGCGCTAAAACAAACTTCCTATTGAATTCCTGGTCCATTTTCTTCAAATTTCAAAAAGCAAATTTAGGCTTAGACGTAAGAACATCTAAAGTATTGCTACAAAATAAAATTCTGCTGTCAATAAAATTAAAAATATTTAATTTCCAAGTATTTAAAAGATTATATTCAACATGCTCTCGCTTACACCATTTAATACAAAATTATTGTAAGGCACCAGCAATTTCTTGACGACAGTTGTTGAAGTCTATCAGCGAATGAAACCTGTTTTTAGGTTCTTTACATATAAAAGTCAGTAATAATTTTAAATGACCAGCAGGTTAAAAGCAATATTAAGAGGCCTTGCAATCTCAAGAATCAGAATCAGTAGTTTCAGTATCAAGTACAGTTACTAATTTGCTATATTTCAAAACAGTATTATGAAAAGGTTTATTGTACTTATAACAAACAATAGGGGATTCCTTGTTTTCAAAATAAGTAGGAATCGAAGATATAATATAACATATTTATCTTTAAATATACTGGGTAAGTTAATGAATTCAATCCCTTTGTTGACAAATTGCATTTTGATAAAATGTCTAATATGCAGTACCCCACATTGTACAGTGTAAACATGACCTATAACCTCAAAAAATCAATAATCCAATGGGAATCTGTATGTATCTGTATTTGTTTACATCCACGGTGTGGAAGTTTATCTGCACAGTGAGTAGTACTGTATGATTAATTTCAGAGTCAATGTAAGGCCAAAGAGCCTGTTGAGTATAACACCTTGTAATATGTGCTGCATCATAAAGGCGATGAGCTCCATTCAGTGCCGGTCCTAAGGGGGGGGGCCTGGGGGCACGTGCCCCCCCCCCCCCCCCCCCCCCGAAGAGGCTGTGAGTGCCCTAAAAAAACCCAACTTTTTTCACCCATTATATGATATTGCGAGTATATACGGTAATGCATAATTGGGAAAGATGACTTATATGACATATTAGCTCTGCTGAAAGAACATGTGGCCGTGGGGGCACAGACAAGGCTGTGAGTGTGACCCGGGCTGGTAAATGATGGGATTTTAAATCCCCTGTAGTCTGGTCGCGGAGAATAAAACACTTTTGTGCCCCCTCCCAGTCCCAAACAAAAAAACTCGGAAATTTGGGGTGTGTGTTCAGGGGGGGGGGGGGTCACTTATCCCCAGTCCCAAGGCTGTGGGGCTGGAGTGTGTGCCCCCCCATCTTCCATTCCCTTGATGCTTCCATTGCAAATTCCGTGTAGTATAGTAGTCGCAAAGCTAATACGTAATAGCTGTGCCCCCCTTCCTCCTTCGACCAGACTCAGAGAAGTTAAGAGAGCCCCAGTCCGTAGGCTGCTGCCGCGCTGGGCCTATGTTATTGGGTTGGGAATGAAAAAGTACAAAATATGCCCGTTTTTTCTTAGGTGTGGACTTTGTTTTCTAGCATTTTTTTTTTCAAATTTTAAGCCCCCCCCCCCATCCCCCTCACAAGAGCTCTGCTGTTTTTTCTGAACATTGGACTGACTCAGACTTGCATTGCAACTGCCGTGCCGCCCCCCCCCCCCCACATGGGAACCCAGTGATTTTGTTACCTGCGCATCCTGATTTTTTTTGCGCATGATTTTTTCTCTGGGATGCAAAGTTTTTATTTCAGCGAGTCCCAGGATGCAATAGTATTGCAGACTTGTCATTAAAAATAGTGTTCCGGACTCATAAAATTTTAGTTGGACTCATTGATATAGAAAATAGCGAGTCCCAGAACCCATAAGCCCAAAATTGTAAATGAATCACTGGTTTGAAACCTTACCAAAGTTCCAAGAGGACGACAAGAAAATGCAAAATAATAGTTAGGAACAAGGTGTTTAAGTCCCAGGGGGAGGTGGGGTACTCTCATTTTTTCTTCATACTTAGGCTCGGGCCAAACATCTACCGTTCACCCCAAAATCAATATCAGGAATTTCCAACAACACAAAAATATTCGAAATTTTAGCCACCCCAAAAACATCCCCAATACTGTATCTTGACCCTAAGATAAGACCCTAAAATGCATAGAAATGACCCCTAAATATAGCCATATTTTGTGATGACCACAAAAAAACATTCACAAAATCTTCATACCCAAAAGAATATTCATTTTTCTGAAAACCCCCGAAAATTATCGAAATTTTAACCCCCCCCCCCCCCAAAAAAAAAAAAAAAAAATAGCCCGAGCCTACGTATACATATAAAAGTATCAGAGTACCCCCCCCTGGGGTTTGAGTGTCTAACCTTACTTAAAATTGAGGTTATAGAATATGAAAAAATGGGCTTCAAAATGGCTTGAAATGCATTTTTAGAGACATAGATTTAAAAAAAAAAAATCCAGGGGAGCACCCCGGACCCCCTCCAATGAGCGGGGGGTTACACCCCCTCTCATACTCTCCCGCTCGCTTCAAGCATTCGGCTTCAAGTGCCCCCCCCCCCCCCCCCCCCCCCCGTAGACAACCCCTCTGGGTCCAGCCCTGCCATTATAGAATTCATTGGCTTCAATATCCAAATATCGAAGTGAAGAGATAGAAAGACTTATATCTCTCTTGCGCCAAGGACTTTCGGAACCTGAGTTCAGAATCAGACATCAGAATTAAGGGCGAGGTTGGCGCCTTTAAACAGGTTTACGAGCTCCAGTAAAATATTTTTACTGACCGTTCCAAGGCGATACCTCATGAAGTTTCAAAGGTGAAACATAAACAGCAGGTATAATCTAGCATTATATTTAGTAATGGCTGTGGAATATGTAATGAAGAAGCTGAATGTAACCGAATACGTGACTTTATTCTGATAATAACCCAGCTTATCCCAGCAAAGAAAACACGTGGGAACAGCGTCGTATCTACGCTGATGCGACGTCATTACGTTGAACGTCGATAAGAAGTTGTTTTAACGTAAAATGTTTGCTTGGAATTTTACCCGCTCGGCGGAAGCGAGCTTGTAGAAAGGCGCATTCACACTTAAAGTCTTCACTGCTAGAGTCTTCACTGTTCGCATGCATAAGGAACTGAAGTAAATGAAGGCAATACAATTGTACATAACCGTCTGATATTGTGTCATCTGAAGATACATTTTGTAACCATTGCCAACAATTTCTCGACCACCAAACGTCGGAACTGATCTGAGACACTCTGATGATATTCCTGAAAGTATTCAAAGTTTGGAAAACGCTTATTGAATGACAAAAGTCTTCAGACGAAAAAAGACATGTAAAATAACCCAAGTATACAAAGGATCTAAAAATGAATTCAAGCATTTGGATAAAAAATCACATGATACAGCCTATGAACCTAATCACAGGAAAACCTGCCATCTGTTGTTGGTTTTTTTTTTGATAAACCGAGGCTGCCCATCTACAATTATGAGTAAAAGTTAATTCACAAGTAAAATCTATTTGGCTGCTAAGACAGCGAGCAAACGTTACTCTGATCCGAATGGCCAAATTAATCTGCGTGTTTCGGTTGTTCGCATATACATTGGATTTTACCTAAGGTGGTGGGCATATTTTATGATATTAATATACATTAAACATAGATATTATCGTTTGTTATTTATCAGATAACGTAATGAGCCAGCTCCCGAGATTTTGGTACTTATCGCACATGCGAGCATCGAAGTCTCAGACGAGCCTGCGCGTCTGCACAGGCTCGTCTAAGCCTTCGCTGCTCGCACACACAATGAAGAGGCGTAGGTGAAGACGCAGGCTAAAATATAGACATCTAGCTATTCTTGAAAGCTGTGTTTGCATGCTGAAAAGATAAACCTACGCATATGAATAAGCACCAAAATCTCATGAAGTGGATCAAAATTTAATGATAAACTAATTTTCAGATTTTTTGATCAATGAGAGCTTAATGTTTTTTATTATCATTATCGCATCTGTCATCTTTTTGTCTCCGCCTCTGATTAGAGTGTTCAAGCCTGCTCCATGGGGTTCGGAGTAAGCGACAGAATTTGTCTCTCGACAACAAATGGTAGGGTAGAGAAGTATTGGGTAAGGTTAAGTAGATGGTAACGTAGGATAAGGCGTAAGGTAAGGTATAATATGGTAAGCGGATGTCAAATATGGTAAGGTGAGGTATAGTATGGTAAGGTGAGGTATAATATGGTCAGGTGAAATATAATAAGGTTAGGTAAGGCACAATATGGTAAGGTGAGAAAAATATGGTAAGGTAAGGTCTAATATGGTAAGGTGGGGTATAATATGGCAAAGTAAGTTATAATGTGGCAAGGTAAGGTATAATATGATAAGGTGAGGTATTTTATGGTAAGGTGAGGTATAATATGGTAAGGTAAGTTATAATATGGTAAGGTAAGGTATAATATGGTAAGGTAAGGTATAATATGTTAAGGTTAGGTATAATATGGTAAGGTGATTATAATATGGTAAAGTTAGTTATAGTATGGCAAGGTAAGGTATTATATGGTAAGGTGAGGTATGATATGGCAAGGTTAGTTATAATATGGCAAGGTAAGGTATAATATGATAAGATGAGGTATATTATGGCAAGGTGAGGTATAATATAGTAAGGTATGTTATAATATGGTAAGGTAAGGTATAATATGGTTAGGTAAGGTATAATATGTTAAGGTTAAGTATTATATGGTGAGATAATGTATAATATTGTAAGGTTAGTTATAATATGGCAAAGTAAGATATAATATGGTAAGGTGAGGTATAATATGGTAAGGTAAGTTATAATATGGTAAGGTCAGTTATAATATGGTAAGGTAAGTTATAATATGGTAAGGTAAGGTATAATATGGTAAGGTAAATTATAATATGGCAGGGTAAGTTATAATATGGTAAGGTAAGTTATAATATGGTAAGGTAAGTTATAATATGGCAAGGTAAGTTATAATATGGTAGGGTAAGGTATAATATGGTAAGGTGAGGTATAATATGGTAAGGTGAGGTTTAATATGGTTAGGAGAGGTACAATTCGTTAAGGTAAGTTATAATATGGCAAGGTTAGTTATAATATGGTAAGGTAAATTATAATATAGTAAGGTAAGGTATAATATGGTAAGGTAAGTTATAATATGGCAAGGTAAGGTATAATATGGCAAGGTAAGTTATGATATGGTAAGGTAAGGTATAATATGGCTAGGTAAGTTATAATATGGTAAGGTATAATATGGCAAGGTAAGTTATAATATGGTAAGGTAAGGTATAATATGGCAAGGTAAGTTATAATATGGTAAGGTAAGGTATAATATGGCAAGGCAAGTTTTAATATGGTAAGGTCAGGTATAATATGGTAAGGTGAGATATAATATGGAAAGGTGAGTTTAAATATGGTAAGGTGAGGTACAATTTGGTAAGGTAAGTTATAATATGATAAGATGAGAAAAAAATGGTAAGGTAAGGTCCAATATGGTAAGATGATGTATAATATGGTAATGTGAGGTATATTATGGTAATATGAGGTACAATTTGGTTAGGTAAGGCACAATATGGTAAGGTAAGTTATAACATGGTTAGGTGAGAAAAATATGGTAAGGTAAGGTATAATATGGTAAGGTAAGGTATAATATGGTAAGGTAAGGTCTAATATGGTAAGGTGAGGTATACTATGGTAAGGTGAGGTACAATTTGGTAAGGTGAGGAAAATATGGTAAGGAAAGGTCTTATATGGTAAGGTGAGGTATTACATGGTAAGGTCAGTTATAATATGGTAAGGTAAGGTATACTATAGTAAGGTGAGGTAAAATGTAAAGGTACATTGTATGTTAAGGTAAGATAGAGTAAATTTAGGTTAGCTAAGGTAAGGTATGACAAAGATAGATATGGTAATGTCAGTTCAGGTTAGGTAAGGCGAGGTAAAATGAGGTTCGTAATTTTAAGTTGGTTAAGACACTGCTGGGTAAGGTAGAGGTCGTGATCACGTCATTTCTTAAAATAACAATGACTTAAACGTTTCTGAAATATATTTTGCACACCTTATAAAATGCATTTCTATGCTGTATGAGTAGTGATGGCCTTTTGCACACTGTTTAGATATATAACAGGACAAACAGAATGTTATTTCTGAACTGGATCGAGGTAATGTTGATCCTGATCTAGATCTAAACCATTGAACACACTGATAGTCTTCCTGAAAAGTCAATTTCAAAAACGAGTCAGGAGACGAAAACGATTGCATGGACTGTTACAAGGGAAACAAATGCGACCATGTGTTATAAAAGTAAGCAACATAATTATACTCACATTAGATTCAGCTTAGAAATTATTCATGGGATTGTATAAATGTGCATGCTTAACTTCTTTTTTCTGGACATCAAACTCATGTGATCCTCTAACCCATGATGCATCTGACCGTGAGCTCAGTTTCACTTGTCCACAGAACACATCATCACCTGAAACTGCCTCTAGGGGGAGCAGTGGTTCAGTGGTAGAGTGCTTGACTCGAGACAGAGGGGCCGCGGGTTCGAGCCTCACTGGCGTCGCTGCGTTGTGTCCATGAGCAAGAACATTAATCGTAGCTTAGTAATGGTTCAACCCAGGAAGACCCGGCCCTTTATAACTGACAGATTGTTGATGGGTTGTTAAGAATCAAATCAAACATACAAATATAATAAAACTGCCTCAACCGATCAATCTCATGTTCAACGTATAAATGTCTCAACATCTAGCAGTTTTTCCCATGTAGTGTCCTGCGACAAGTGTGGTGCTTGGTTGTATTGATTCCTGATCTTTGCCATCTTTCTTAATTTGCTCTGGACACAACTTCGGTAGCTGTCGAGTTCTTCAATCTTCAAGTTTTAGCTACACAAGCGAATCTGTTGTCCAAACAAAGAGATGACATCCCCCAAAACATCCTGGTTGTGAACTATCATTCAATAAAAGACAATAAGCACCTGTTGGAAAACGTGTTTGACAGTAATCAGGCAGACAAAGTACTTGGGTAAAAAGTGATCACATCTCAACTGCGTTTTTTCCTAAAGAATTAAAAAATGTCTACTGTAAAGACAGAATCAACAAGGCAGTCGGAGGTGTGTTCATCTTTGTGTCTGACAAAGCGATAAGCTCCCAACCAGAGAAAGTGAAAGTGGATTGCCAATGTGAATTAGTTTGGGCACATATCCAACTTTCTGCGACAAGCCAGCTCTTTGTCGTAACCTTTTACCGGCCATCAGACTTAAATGACCCAAATAAATACCTACCTTACAAGGGTAACCGCGGGTGTTCACACATGGATTTGGGATGACTTCAATCTCAGTGACATAGACTGGGTAGCAGACAGTGTCAAGCCCTACGCTAGCAAATCGCGACTCTGTCATCAGCTTCTGAGGATCACGAAAGAAATTTTCGGCAAACGTTTAAGACCAATAATATTTTTATCACAAAACATCTTAATCTTATTTGGAATATAGTAAAACGTTTTATTTTTTTACCAAAACAAAATGATTGATTTTAAATCAGAATTTTCAAAATTGTTATTGGTTTCAGACGGATGCTTTGTGCTCAATTTAAAAATAGTAAGTGAGTATGATCAGGAAATACCACAATCACAAACCGCAGACAACCCCATGACACCGCGAGGAAGAGCCACCCAACCATCACGAGACACCAGGAAGACAAATTAAGCAAAGCATTTCAATACTAAAATGGACATAAAGTAACGTACAACAAAACATAGAACAATTACATTCACATACCGCAGACAACCCCATGGCACCGCGAGGAAGAGCCAACAAACCATCACGAGACACCAGGAAGACAAATAAGCAAAGCAACCAGCCAAGATGATTGCAATACTAAAATGGACATAAAGTAACGTACAACAAAACATAGAACAATTACAGACTCCCACAATGGGAGTAACAATAAACAAAAAGTCAACAACAACAGAAGCAACGCCTTAGAACGGACAGCAGCCTAAGCCACCGGGGGGGGGGGGGGGGCTTAAATACATTTTACTGGTACCCAATCTTAACCCTAGATTCTGCTGGTGTTGAAGTACGAGGGTCAGTCAAAAATAACAGAGAGTTGGTTAATATATTTTTATTGGGTCGTCAGTTTTAGCTGAAACTTAATACACATATAGAATGAACCTTTCGGGCTTCATTACAAATAGAAGTTGACGTCTAATCATCTTTAGTGTGCTGTTGCTAGGCAACCGAAGATGGTCTCTCAGCGGTGTGCGTTCGCGCTGACGACACTTCTGACTAAGCAGCCTTGAATTTAAAATCATTTCAAATCTAAAACAGTATAATAACGGACCTTTTATATCTCCAAATGTATCAAACAATGTGTGAGCAATGTTTGAAGAAGTGTAATAGATAGTTAAGACAATACATGCAATGTTCGTTGCCTAGCAACCAAAATCGATGGAAATTCCATTTGTAACTAAAACACCAGATTCTGTTGCTATGGCAACCGCTTATTCATGGGAATGTTCAAGATATGCATTCAGATGTCAAAACCAATTACTAAATACAATGAAACGGTCATATGATATGATACTTAGTTGATAATATTGCTCTAAAACGAACCGTAACTGGTGGGTGGGGTATATTTAAGGGTGATATCTTCAGCAGATTTTGTTAATTTTCCTATTATTTATGTAATAAAATTCCAACGTCTTAATCTCAATTGTTGCATTTAACAAAATACATTCAACCACTTTATTTGCAACAAATGCACAAGTTGGTGTAACTTAAAATTTGTATAGTGTTTCCATGGCAACGCTATATTCCAGCGTGAACGCATGGCGTTATTTCACATTCTTCCGTTGCTAAGCAACAACAATTGATACTTTGCATGGTCTTGAAAATTGCATATTCTGACGCAGGACAGTGCATTGCATGCATGTACCAAGTTTCACTAGTGTACGTTAGCCTACGTAAGAGATATGAATCAACTCTCAGTTATTTTTGACTGACCCTCGTACAAGCAATGTTCAGTCTCCGACGATACCGACTATTTATAATTGCTTCAGACAGAAGTCAGTTCATCTTAGTTTGCCTAAACATATTTTTACCTTTTATACAGCTGTTGTTAAGGCAAAATGGGCCGGTCAAAACTTCAAATGGGCCAAAATTTGATTATAGCTGACAGTTGCATAACCATACATTTAATGGCCTAGGAAATCCAGATCATATAGAAAGTCCGCCATATTAACAGGACATAGTGGCTTACGGATGAACATAGAGCAGCTATGAAAACAAATTGCGGAGACTGCAATAGTCTGAATTGTGAGGTCTCAAATATGCACAGTCTGCTTGATAGGTCAGTGCATTTAGGGCATGGCTGTTTCGGGGTAGATTTGCGGCCCCTCCTTCGAGTTACAAAAAAATTGCCAGATGGGTGTTTATACAAAGAATGTATTTGTATTTGGTGCAATTTCAGGCATGTCGCATTACTGGTTACAGAGATATCACGAGGATCAGAACTTAAAGGATCATCCCTCGTATATCGTATATTAAGGTTAGAAAGTTAAGGTAAGATAGAGTAAATTTAATGTAGCTAAGGTAAGGTAAGACAAAGTAAGATATGGTAATGGTAAGGCAGGGTAAGATGAGGTTCGTAATATAAGTTAGGTTAAGGCAGCGCTGTGTAAGGTTTTGTTTTGTTTGATTTAAGTCTTTACGTCCATCAACAATCTTTCAGTTAAACAGCGACGGGTCTTCCTGGGTTGAACAGGTACTAAGCTAGGATACGTGTGTCTTGCTCAAGGACCACAACGCAGTGACGCCGGTGAGGCTCGAACCCACGGCCTCTCGGTCTCCAGTCAAGCACTCTACCACTGAGCCACTGCGCTCTCTGCTGGGTAAGGTAGAGGTCGTAATCATGTCATTAGGATCTACGGAATTTAAATAAAAAGTTTTTGATATTTATTTTTTTCACACCTTATAAAATGCATTTCTATGCTATATGAGCAGTGATGGCCTTTGTAAACAGTTTAGACAAAAAGTTAGTCCTGATCTGGATCGAGGGAATGTTGATCCTGATCTGGATCTAAACCATTGAACACACTGATAGTGTTCATGTAAAGAGTCAGCAGACGTGAACGATTGTATTTAACTGTAACAAGGGAAACAAATGCGATCATGTGTCTTAAAAGTTAGCAACATAATTATACTATATGCGTGAAGTTGGCTAGTCAATCAACAATCGACATTCAATGTCTAGCTAGACAATCGACATTCAACTCATTATTCAATGTCTAGCTAGACAATCGACATTCAACTCAACATTCAATGTCTAGCTAGACAATCGACATTCGGCTCAACATTCAATGTCTAGCTAGACAATCGACATTCGGCTCAACATTCAATGTCTAGCTAGACAATCAACATTCAGCACAACAGTCAATGTCTAGCTAGACAATCGACATTCGGCTCAACATTCAATGTATAGCTCGACAATCAACATTCGGCTCAACATTCAATGTCTAGCTCGACAATCAACATTCAGCTCAACATTCGAGTTAGCAATGAGTCCGAACTCCTGAAGCTGAATCTTGGCGAATGTTGAGCTAGACAATCGACATTCGGCTCAACATTCAATGTCTAGCTCGACAATCGACATTCGGCTCAACATTGAATGTCTAGCTAGACAATCAACATTCAGCTCAACATTCGAGTTAGCAATGCGTCCGAACTTCTGAAGCCGAATCTTGGCGAATGTTGAGCTAGACAATCGACATTCAGCTCAACATTCAATGTCTAGCTCGACATTCGGCTCCATATTGAATGTCTAGCTAGACAATCAACATTCAAATCAACATTCAGCTCAACATTCGAGTTAGCAATCAGTCCGAACTTCTGAGGCCGAATCTTGGCGAATGTTGAGCTAGACAATCGACATTCAGCTCAACATTCAATGTCTAGCTAGACAATCGACATTCAGCTCAACATTCGAGTTAGCAATGTGTCCGAACTTCTGAAGCCTAATCTTGGCGAATGTTGAGCTAGACAATCGATTTTCGGCTCAACATTCAATGTCTAGCTCGACAATCGACATTCGGCTCAACATTGAATGTCTAGCTAGACAATCAACATTCAGCTCAACATTCGAGTTGGCAATGCGTCCGAACTTCTGAAGCCGAATCTTGGCGAATGTTGAGCTAGACAATCGACATTCAGCTCAACATTCAATGTCTAGCTAGCGATCGACATTCGGCTCAACATTCAATGTCTAGCTAGACAATCAACATTCAGCTCAACATTCGAGTTAGCAATGAGTCCGAACTCCTGAAGCCGAATCTTGGCGAATGTTGAGCTAAACAATCGACATTCAGCTCAACATTCAAGTCTAACTCAACATTCGGCTCCATAATGAATGTCTAGCTAGACAATCAACATTCAGCTCAACATTCGATTAGCAATCAGTCCGAACTTCTGAGGCCGAATCTTGGCGAATATTGAGCTAGACAATCGACATTCAGCTCAACAGTCAATGTCTAGCTCGACAATCAACATTCGGCTCAACATTCAATGTCTAGCTCGACAATCAACATTCAGCTCAACATTCGAGTTAGCAATGAGTCCGAACTCCTGAAGCCGAATCTTGGCGAATGTTGAGCTAGACAATCGACATTCAGCTCAACATTCAAGTCAAGCTCAACATTCGGCTCCATAATGAATGTCTAGCTAGACAATCAACATTCAGCTCAACATTCGAGTTAGCAATCAGTCCGAACTTCTGAGGCCGAATCTTGGCGAATGTTGAGCTAGACAATCGACATTCAGCTCAACATTCAATGTCTAGCTAGACAGTCGACATTCAGCTCAACATTCGAGTTAGCAATGTGTCCGAACTTCTGAAGCCGAATCTTGGCGAATGTTGAGCTAGACAATCGACATTCGGCTCAACATTCAATGTCTAGCTCGAAAATCGACATTCGGCTCAACATTGAATATCTAGCTAGACAATCAACATTCAGCTCAACATTCGAGTTGGCAATGCGTCCGAACTTCTGAAGCCGAATCTTGGCGAATGTTGAGCTAGACAATCGACATTCGGCTCAACATTCAATGTCTAGCTCGACATTCGTTCAACATTGAATGTCTAGCTATACAATCGACATTCAGCTCAACATTCGAGTTAGCAATGCGTCCGAACTTCTGAAGCCGAATCTTGGCGAATGTTGAGCTAGACAATCGACATTCAGCTCAACATTCAATGTCTAGCTAGACAATCAAACATTCGGCTCAACATTCAATGTCTAGCTCGACAATCGACATTCAGCTCAACATTCGAGTTATATGTAGCAATGAGTCCGAACTTCTGAAGCCAAATCTTGACGAATGTTGAGTTAGACAATCGACATTCAGCTCAACATTCAATATCTAGCTCGACATTCGGCTCCATATTGAATGTCTAGCTAGACAATCAACATTCAGCTCAATATTCGAGTTAGCAATCAGTCCGAACTTCTGAGGCCGAATCTTGGCGAATGTTGAGCTAGACAATCGACATTCAGTTCAACATTCAATGTCTAGCTAGACAATCGACATTCAGCTCAACATTCGAGTTAGCAATGTGTCCGAACTTCTGAAGCCGAATCTTGGCGAATGTTCAGCTAGACAATCGACATTCGGCTCAACATTCAATGTCTAGCTCGACAATCGACATTCGGCTCATCATTCAATGTCTAGCTAGACAATCAACATTCAGCTCAACATTCGAGTTGGCAATGCGTCCGATCTTCTGAAGCGGAATCTTGGCGAATGTTGAGCTAGACGATCGACATTCAGCTCAACATTCAATGTCTAGCCAGACAATCGACATTAGGCTCAACATTCAATGTCTAGCTAGACAATCAACATTCAGCTCAACATTCGAGTTAGCAATGAGTCCGAACTTCTGAGACCGAATCTTGGCGAATGTTGAGCAAGACAATCGACATTCAGCTCAACATTCAATGTCTAGCTCAACATTTGGCTCAATAATGAATGTCTAGCTAGACAATCAACATTCAGCTCAACATTCGAGTTAGCAATCAGTACGAGCTTCTGAGGCCGAATCTTGGCGAATGTTGAGCTAGACAATCGACATTCAGCTCAACATTCAATGTCTAGCTAGACAATCGACATTCAGCTCAACATTCGAGTTAGCAATGTGTCCGAACTTCTGAAGCCTAATCTTGGCGAATGTTGAGCTAGACAATCGACATTCGGCTCAACATTCAATGTCTAGCTCGACAATCAACATTCGGCTCAACATTGAATGTCTAGCTAGACAATCAACATTTAGCTCAACATTCGAGTTAGCAATGTGTCCGAACTTCTGAAGCCGAATCTTGGCGAATGTTGAACTAGACAATCGACATTCAGCTCAACATTCAATGTCTAGCTAGCGATCGACATTAGGCTCAACATTCAATGTCTAGATAGACAATCAACATTCAGCTCAACATTCGAGTTAGCAATGAGTCCGAACTCTTGAAGCCGAATCTTGGCGAATGTTGAGCTAAACAATCGACATTCAGCTCAACATTCAAGTCTAGCTCAACATTCGGCTCAACATTCAATGTCTAGCTAGACAATCAACATTCAGCTCAACATTCGAGTTAGCAATCAGTCCGAACTTCTGAGGCCGAATCTTGGCGAATGTTGAGCTAGACAATCGACATTCAGCTCAACAGTCAATGTCTAGCTATACAATCGACATTCAGCTCAACATTCGAGTTAGCAATGTGTCCGAACTTCTGAAGCCGAATCTTGGCGAATGTTGAGCTAGACAATCGACATTCGGCTCAACATTCAATGTCTAGCCCGACAATCGACATTCGGCTCAACATTGAATGTCTAGCTAGACAATCAACATTCAGCTCAACATTCGAGTTGGCAATGCGTCCGAACTTCTGAAGCGGAATCTTGGCGAATGTTGAGCTAGACAATCGACATTCAGCTCAACATTCAATGTCTAGCTAGACAATCGACATTAGGCTCAACATTCAATGTCTAGCTAGACAATCAACATTCAGCTCAACATTCGAGTTAGCAATGTGTCCGAACTTCTGAGACCGAATCTTGGCGAATGTTGAGCTAGACAATCGACATTCAGCTCAACATTCAATGTCTAGCTCAACATTTGGCTCAATAATGAATGTCTAGCTAGACAATCAACATTTAGCTCAACATTCGAGTTAGCAATCAGTCCGAACTTCTGATGCCGAATCTTGGCGAATGTTGAACTAGACAATCGACATTCAGCTCAACATTCAATGTCTAGCTAGCGATCGACATTAGGCTCAACATTCAATGTCTAGCTAGACAATCAACATTCAGCTCAACATTCGAGTTAACAATGAGTCCGAACTCCTGAAGCCGAATCTTGGCGAATGTTGAGCTAGACAATCGACATTCAGCTCAACATTCAAGTCTAGCTCAACATTCGGCTCCATAATGAATGTCTAGCTAGACAATCAACATTCAGCTCAATATTCGATTAGCAATCAGTCCGAACTTCTGAGGCCGAATCTTGGCGAATGTTGAGTTAGACAATCGACATTCAGCTCAACAGTCAATGTCTAGCTAGACAATCGACATTCAGCTCAACATTCGAGTTAGCAATGTGTCCGAACTTCTGAAGCCGAATCTTGGCGAATGTTGAGCTAGACAATCGACATTCGGCTCAACATTCAATGTCTAGCTCGACAATCGACATTCTGCTCAACATTGAATGTCTAGCTAGACAATCAACATTCAGCTCAACATTCGAGTTAGCAATGAGTCCGAACTTCTGAGACCGAATCTTGGCGAATGTTGAGCTAGACAATCGACATTCAGCTCAACATTCAATGTCTAGCTCAACATTTGGCTCCATAATGAATGTCTAGCTAGACAATCAACATTAAGCTCAACATTCGAATTAGCAATCAGTCCGACTTTCTGATGCCGAATCTTGGCGAATGTTGAGCTAGACAATCGACATTCAGCTCAATATCAATGTCTAGCTAGACAATCGACATTCAGCTCAACATTCGAGTTAGCAATGCGTCCGAACTTCTGAAGCCGAATCTTGGCGAATGTTGAGCCAGACAATCGACATTCGGCTCAACATTCAATGTCTAGCTCGACATTCGGTTCAACATTGAATGTCTAGCTAGACAATCGACATTCAGCTCAACATTCGAGTTAGCAATCAATCCGAACTTCTGAGGCCGAATCTTGGAGAATGTTGAGCTAGACAATCGACATTCAGCTCAACATTCAATGTCTAGCTAGACAATCGACATTCAGCTCAACATTCGAGTTAGAAATGTATCCGAACTTCTGAAGCCGAATCTTGGCGAATGTTGAGCTAGACAATCGACATTCGGCTCAACATTCAATGTCTAGCTGGACAAGCGACATTCGGCTCAACATTCAATGTCTAGCTAGACAATCAACATTCAGCTCAACATTCGAGTTAGCAATGAGTCCGAACTTCTGAAGCCGAATCTTGACGAATGTTGAGCTAGACAATCGACATTCAGCTCAACATTCAATGTCTAGCTCGACATTCGGCTCCATATTGAATGTCTAGCTAGACAATCAACATTCAGCTCAACATTCGAGTTAGCAATCAGTCCGAACTTCTGAGGCCGAATCTTTGCGAATGTTGAGCTAGACAATCGACATTCAGCTCAACATTCAATGTCTAGCTAGACAATCGACATTCAGCTCAACATTCGAGTTAGCAATGTGTCCGAACTTCTGAAGCCGTATCTTGGCGAATGTTGAGCTAGACAATCGACATTCGGCTCAACATTCAATGTCTAGCTCGACAATCGACATTCGGCTCAACATTCGAGTTGGCAATGCGTCCGAACTTCTGAAGCCGAATCTTGGCGAATGTTGAGCTAGACAATCAACATTCAGCTCAACATTCAATGTCTAGCTAGACAATCGACATTAGGCTCAACATTCAATGTCTAGCCTGAAAATCAACATTCAGCTCAACGTTCGAGTTAGCAATGAGTCCGAACTTCTGAGACCGAATCTTGGCGAATGTTGAGCTAGACAATCGACATTCAGCTCAACATTCGAGTTAGCAATGTGTACAACTTCTGAAGCCGAATCTTGGCGAATGTTGAGCTAGACAATCGACATTCGGCTCAACATTCAATGTCTAGCTCGACAATCAACATTCAGCTCAACATTCGAGTAATAAATAAGTCCGAACTTCTGAAGCCGAATCTTGGCGAATGTTGAGCTAGACAATCGAAATTCAGCTCAACATTCAATGTCTAGCTCGACATTCGGCTCAACATTGAATGTCTAGCTAGACAATCGACATTCAGCTCAACATTAGAGTTAGCAATGCGTCCGAACTTCTGAAGCCGAATCTTGGCGAATGTTGAGCTAGACAATCGACATTCAGCTCAACATTCAATGTCTAGCTAGACAATCGACATTCGGCTCAACGTTCAATGTCTAGCTCGACAATCGACATTCAGCTCAACATTCGAGTTACATGTAGCAATAAGTCCGAACTTCTGAAGCCGAATCTCGACGAATGTTGAGCTAGACTATCGACATTCAGCTCAACATTCAATGTCTAGCTCGACATTCGGCAAGATTCGGCTTCAGAAGTTCTGACACATTGCTAACTCGAATGATGAGCTGAATGTCGACTGTCTAGCTAGACATTGAATGTTGAGCTGAATGTCGATTGTCTAGCTCAACATTCGCCAAGATTCGGCCTCAGAAGTTCGGACTGATTGCTAACTCGAATGTTGAGCTGAATGTTGATTGTCTAGCTAGACATTCATTATGGAGCCGAATGTTGAGCTAGACTTGAATGTTGAGCCGAATGTCGATTGTCTAGCTCAACATTCGCCAAGATTCGGATTCAGAAGTTCGGACGCATTGCTAACTCGAATGTTGAGCTGAATGTCGATTGTCTAGCTAGACATTCAATGTTGAACCGAATGTCGAGCTAGACATTGAATGTTGAGCCGAATGTCGATTGTCTAGCTCAACATTCGCCCAGATTCGGCTTCAGAGGTTCGGACTCATTGCTAACTCAAATGTTGAGCTGAATGTTGATTGTCTAGCTAGACATTCAATGTTGAGCCGAATGTCGATTGTCGAGCTAGACATTGAATGTTGAGCCGAATGTCGATTGTCTAGCTCAACATTCGCCAAGATTCGGCTTCAGAAGTTCGGACACATTGCTAACTCGAATGTTGAGCTGAATGTCGACTGTCTAGCTAGACATTGAATGTTGAGCTGAATGTCGATTGTCTAGCTCAACATTCGCCAAGATTCGGCCTCAGAAGTTCAGACTGATTGCTAACTCGAATGTTGAGCTGAATGTTGATTGTCTAGCTAGACATTCATTATGGAGCCGAATGTTGAGCTAGACTTGAATGTTGAGCTGAATGTCGATTGTCTAGCTCAACATTCGCCAAGATTCGGCTTCAGGAGTTCGGACTCATTGCTAACTCGAATGTTGAGCTGAATGTTGATTGTCGAGCTAGACATTGAATGTTGAGCCGAATGTTGATTGTCTAGCTAGACATTCATTATGGAGCCGAATGTTGAGCTAGACTTGAATGTTGAGCTGAATGTCGATTGTCTAGCTCAACATTCGCCAAGATTCGGATTCAGAAGTTTGGACGCATTGCTAACTCGAATGTTGAGCTGAATGTCGATTGTCTAGCTAGACATTCAATGTTGAACCGAATGTCGAGCTAGACATTGAATGTTGAGCCGAATGTCGATTGTCTAGCTCAACATTCGCCCAGATTCGGCTTCAGAAGTTCGGACGCATTGCTAACTCTAATGTTGAGCTGAATGTTGATTGTCTAGCTAGACATTCAATGTTGAGCCGAATGTCGATTGTCGAGCTAGACATTGAATGTTGAGCCGAATGTCGATTGTCTAGCTCAACATTCGCCAAGATTCGGCTTCAGAAGTTCGGACACATTGCTAACTCGAATGTTGAGCTGAATGTCGACTGTCTAGCTAGACATTGAATGTTGAGCTGAATGTCGATTGTCTAGCTCAACATTCGCCAAGATTCGGCCTCAGAAGTTCGGACTGATTGCTAACTCGAATGTTGAGCTGAATTTTGATTGTCTAGCTAGACATTCATTATGGAGCCGAATGTTGAGCTAGACTTGAATGTTGAGCTGAATGTCGATTGTCTAGCTCAACATTCGCCAAGATTCGGCTTCAGGAGTTCGGACTCATTGCTAACTCGAATGTTGAGCTGAATGTTGATTGTCGAGCTAGGCATTGAATGTAGAGCCGAATGTTGATTGTCGAGCTAGACATTGAATGTTGAGCCGAATGTCGATTGTCTAGCTAGACATTCGCCAAGATTCGGCTTCAGGAGTTCGGACTCATTGCTAACTCGAATGTTGAGCTGAATGTTGATTGTCTAGCTAGTCATTGAATGTTGAGCCTAATGTCGATTGTCCAGCTAGACATTGAATGTTGAGCTGAATGTCGATTGTCTAGCTCAACATTCGCCAAGATTCGGCTTCAGAAGTTCGGACGCATTGCCAACTCGAATGTTGAGCTGAATGTTGATTGTCTAGCTAGACATTCAATGTTGAGCCGAATGTCAATTGTCGAGCTAGACATTGAATGTTCAGCCGAATGTCGATTGTCTAGCTCAACATTCGCCAAGATTCGGCTTCAGAAGTTCGGACACATTGCTAACTCGAATGTTGAGCTGAATGTCGATTGCCTAGCTAGACATTGAATGTTGAGCTGAATGTCGATTGTCTAGCTCAACAATCGCCAAGATTTGGCCTCAGAAGTTCGGACTGATTGCTAACTCGAATGTTGAGCTGAATGTTGATTGTCTAGCTAGACATTCAATATGGAGCCGAATGTCGAGCTAGACATTGAATGTTGAGCTGAATGTCGATTGTCTAGCTCAACATTAGTCAAGATTCGGCTACAGAAGTTCGGACTCATTGCTAACTCGAATGTTGAGCTGAATGTCGATTGTCGAGCTAGACATTGAATGTTGAGCCGAATGTCGATTGTCTAGCCAGGCATTGAATGTTGAGCTGAATGTCGATTGTCTAGCTCAACATTCGCCAAGATTCGGCTTCAGAAGTTCGGACGCATTGCTAACTCAAATGTTGAGCTGAATGTCGATTGTCTAGCTAGACATTCAATGTTGAACCGAATGTCGAGCTAGACATTGAATGTTGAGCCGAATGTCGATTGTCTAGCTCAACATTCGCCAAGATTCGGCTTCAGAAGTTCGGACGCATTGCTAACTCGAATGTTGATTGTCTAGCTAGACATTCAATGTTGAGCCGAATGTCGATTGTCGAGCTAGACATTGAATGTTGAGCCGAATGTCGATTGTCTAGCTAAACATTCGCCAAGATTCGGCTTCAGAAGTTCGGACTGATTGCTAACTCGAATGTTGAGCTGAATGTTGATTGTCTAGCTAGACATTCATTATGGAGCCGAATGTTGAGCTGAATGTCGATTGTCTAGCTCAACATTTGCCAAGATTCGGCTTCAGGAGTTCGGACTCATTGCTAACTCGAATGTTGAGCTGAATGTAGATTGTCTAGCTAGACATTGAATGTTGAGCCTAATGTCGATTGTCTAGCTAGACATTGAATGTTGAGCTGAATGTCGATTGTCTAGCTCAACATTCGCCAAGATTCCGCTTCAGAAGTTCGGACGCATTGCCAACTTGAATGTTGAGCTGAATGTTGATTGTCTAGCTTGACATTGAATGTTGAGCCGAATGTCGATTGTCGAGCTAGACATTGAATGTTGAGCCGAATGTCGATTGTCTAGCTCAACATTCGCCAAGATTCGGCTTCAGAAGTTCGGACACATTGCTAACTCGAATGTTGAGCTGAATGTCGATTGTCTAGCTAGACATTGAATGTTGAGCTGAATGTCGATTGTCCAGCTCAACATTCGCCAAGATTCAGCATCAGAAGTTCGGACTGATTGCTAACTCGAATGTTGAGCTGAATGTTGATTGTCTAGCTAGACATTTAATATGGAGCCGAATGTCGAGCTAGACATTGAATGTTGAGCTGAATGTCGATTGTCTAGCTCAACATTCGTCAAGATTCGGCTTCAGAAGTTCGGACTCATTGCTAACTCGAATGTTGAGCTGAATGTCGATTGTCGAGCTAAACATTGAATGTTGAGCCGAATGTCGATTGTCTAGCTAGACATTGAATGTTGAGCTGAATGTCGATTGACTTGCTCAACATTCGCCAAGATTCGGCTTCAGAAGTTCGGACGCATTGCTAACTCGAATGTTCAGCTGAATGTCGATTGTCTAGCTAGACATTCAATGTTGAACCGAATGTCGAGCTAGACATTGAATGTTGAGCCGAATGTCGGTTGTCTAGCTCAACATTCGCCCAGATCCGGCTTCAGAAGTTCGGACGCATTGCTAACTCGAATGTTGAGCTGAATGTTGATTGTCTAGCTAGACATTCAATGTTGAGCCGAATGTCGATTGTCGAGCTAGACATTGAATGTTGAGCCGAATGTCGATTGTCTAGCTCAACATTCGCCAAGATTCGGCTTCAGAAGTTCGGACACATTGCTAACTCGAATGTTGAGCTGAATGTCGACTGTCTAGCTAGACATTGAATGTTGAGCTGAATGTCGATTGTCTAGCTCAACATTCGCCAAGATTCGCCCTCAGAAGTTCGGACTGATTGCTAACTCGAATGTTGAGCTGAATGTTGATTGTCTAGCTAGACATTCATTATGGAGCCGAATGTTGAGCTAGACTTGAATGTTGAGCTGAATGTCGATTGTCTAGCTCAACATTCGCCAAGATTCGGCTTCAGGAGTTCGGACTCATTGCTAACTCGAATGTTGAGCTGAATGTTGATTGTCGAGCTAGACATTGAATGTTGAGCCGAATGTTGATTGTCGAGCTAGACATTGAATGTTGAGCCGAATGTCGATTGTCTAGCTAGACATTCGCCAAGATTCAGCTTCAGGAGTTCGGACTCATTGCTAACTCGAATGTTGAGCTGAATGTTGATTGTCTAGCTAGACATTGAATGTTGAGCCTAATGTCGATTGTCTAGCCAGACATTGAATGTTGAGCTGAATGTCGATTGTCTAGCTCAACATTCGCCAAGATTCCGCTTCAGAAGTTCGGACGCATTGCCAACTCGAATGTTGAGCTGAATGTTGATTGTCTAGCTAGACATTGAATGTTGAGCCGAATGTCAATTGTCGAGCTAGACATTGAATGTTCAGCCGAATGTCGATTGTCTAGCTCAACATTCGCCAAGATACGGCTTCAGAAGTTCGGACACATTGCTAACTCGAATGTTGAGCTGAATGTCGATTGTCTAGCTAGACATTGAATGTTGAGCTGAATGTCGTTTGTCTAGCTCAACATTCGCCAAGATTCGGCCTCAGAAGTTCGGACTGATTGCTGACTCGAATGTTGAGCTGAATGTTGATTGTCTAGCTAGACATTCAATATGGAGCCGAATGTCGAGCTAGACATTGAATGTTGAGCTGAATGTCGATTGTCTAGCTCAACATTCGTCAAGATTCGGCTACAGAAGTTCGGACTCATTGCTAACTCGAATGTTGAGCTGAATGTCGATTGTCGAGCTAGACATTGAATGTTGAGCCGAATGTCGATTGTCTAGCTAGACATTGAATGTTGAGCTGAATGTCGATTGTCTAGCTCAACATTCGCCAAGATTCGGCTTCAGAAGTTCGGACGCATTGCCAACTCGAATGTTGAGCTGAATGTCGATTGTCTAGCTAGACATTCAATGTTGAACCGAATGTCGAGCTAGACATTGAATGTTGAGCCGAATATCGATTGTCTAGCTCAACATTCGCCAAGATTCGGCTTCAGAAGTTCGGACGCATTGCTAACTCGAATGTTGATTGTCTAGCTAGACATTCAATGTTGAGCCGAATGTCGATTGTCGAGCTAGACATTGAATGTTGAGCCGAATGTCGATTGTCCAGCTCAACATTCGCCAAGATTCGGCTGTAGAAGTTCGGACACATTGCTAACTCGAATGTTGAGCTGAATGTCGACTGTCTAGCTAGACATTGAATGTTGAGCTGAATGTCGATTGTCTAGCTCAACGTTCGCCAAGATTCGGCCTCAGAAGTTCGGACTGATTGCTAACTCGAATGTTGAGCTGAATGTTGATTGTCTAGCTAGACATTCATTATGGAGCCGAATGTTGAGCTAGACTTGAATGTTGAGCTGAATGTCGATTGCCTAGCTCAACATTCGCCAAGATTCGGCTTCAGGGGTTCGGACTCATTGCTAACTCGAATGTTGAGCTGAATGTTGATTGTCGAGCTAGACATTGAATGTTGAGCCGAATGTTGGTTGTCGAGCTAGACATTGAATGTTGAGCCGAATGTCGATTGTCTAGCTAGACATTGAATGTCGAGCTGAATGTTGATTGTCTAGTTAGACATTGAATGTTGAGCCGAATGTCGATTGTCTAGCTAGACATTGAATGTTGAGCCGAATGTCGATTGTCTAGCTAGACATTGAATGTTGAGTTGAATGTCGATTGTCTAGCTGGACATTGAATGTCGATTGTTGATTGTTGATTGACTAGCCAACTTCACGCATATAATTATACTCACATATTCAGCTTTGAAATGTTTCATGGGAATGAAAAATTGTGCATGCTGTACTTTTCGTCTGCACTCTTTGATACTTCTCTTTTCTGGACATCAAAATCATGTGATCCTCTTACCCATGATGCACCTGACCATGAAATTAGCTTCACCTGGCCACCGGCAACATCATTACCTAAACCTGCCTCTACCGATCAATCTCAGGTTCAACGTATTAATGTCTCAACATCTAGCAGTTTTTTTTGTTGCTTTCCCATGTGGTGTCCTGGGTCGGTGTGGTGCTTGGTTGTATTGATTCCTGGCCTCGAGGTTATAAAACTTGAGTTTATTCTCAGACTCAAAATAAAGCACAATGATTGGCTACTTGCGGACACGTGTCCGCAAACAGCCAATCATTTCGCTTTATTTTGAGTCTGAGACTGTACCCAAGTTTTATAACCTCGAGGCCTGATCTTCACGTTTTAGCTACACAAGAGAATCTGTTGTTGTTCAACGCAGTCCCAAACAAAGAGATGTCTTCCCCTAGAGATCCTGGTAGTGTACTGTCATTCAATAGTAGACAAGAAGACCCTGTTGGAAAACGTGTTTGAGAGTAATCAGGCAGATATAGTACTCAGCACAGAGTCTTGTCTGAAAAGTGATCACCTGTCAACTGCGATTTTTTCTAGAGGAGGCAATATTTACTGTAAAGACAGAATTAGAAGGGCATGCAGAGGTGTGTTCATCTTGGTGTCTGACAAACTGATTAGCTCCGAACCAGAGAAGCTGAAAGTGGATGGCCAATGTGAATTTGTTTGGGCACTTTTGGACTAGCCAGCTCTTTGTCGTATCCTTTTACCAGCCACCAGACATAAATGACCCAGAGTATATCAACCAAATAAATACTTACCTCAAATACTTACCTTACAAGGGTACCTGCGGGTGTTGTTCACACATGTATTTGGGATGACATCACCTCTAGTAAAATATTTTACTGACCGTTCCAAGGCGGTACTTCTTTTGTGGATCTTTTATGTTTTTCTGTCTTCTGTTCATTATGCCTTTGTGCACGTCTGTTTATTTGTGCCTTGTGGTCACCTACTGGGAAAGGGCTGACCTCTTGGCTCACGTTTGTGGTGTTTAACTGTGAGTTTGTCTCTTTCCCATTGGTATCCTGTGTTAGATGTGGTACTTCATTGTAGTATCGATTCCTGATCTTTGCACATTTATTTACCTTAATCTCAGTGATATAGACTGGGAAGCAGAAGAGTTCAAACCCTACGCTAGCTAATCACAACTCTGTCAACAGCTTCTGACAATCACAAAGGTGAATATTTTCTCCAACAAAAGGTGACATAGCCTACCAGAATAAAAAAAGACACAGCAAACTTCCTGGCCTCGAGAAATAAAAAATAAAGCGCAATGATTGGTTGCTTGCGCTTTATTTTGAGTTTGAGTTTGAGAATGAACTCGAATTCTATAACCTAAAGGCCTGGTTCTCTTTTATCTGTAACAACTCCAAATAAAGCGCAATGATTGGTTGCTTGCGGACACGTGTCCGCAAGCAGCCAATCATTGCGCTTTATTTTGAGTTTGAGAATGATCTCGAGTTTTATAACCTCAAGGCCTGGTTCTCTTCTTCTGTATCAACTCGACCTTAGCCATCAGCATAGACGTTATCCCTGGCATATTTAACCACGAGTGTGTCTACATTGAGTCGAGTCTACACCCATCAAAAACAGTGACACCGCAAAGGAAGGTCCATCTTTATCACAAGGCTGATTTTGAGTCGTTAAAGGAAGAGCTCAGACGCGTAAAGGAGGAATTAATCTCTATGGAGCCAACTTCTACCACCCAAGCTATGTGGGTCATATTTTGCTCTACTGTGACCGTCCTCGTGGACAAGTATATATCATCTAACCCTTAAAGCGTAAAGAAAAAATTACATCTAAAAAAATGTCGTCTGCTGAAGTCGTCTGCTGCAAATAATTGCCTAATATTACTGACGAATTAAGTATACATGTAGAAGCAAACAGCGTGGACCCAGAACAGACTGCTCCTGTAGGAGCAGTCTGATCTGGGTCCTCACTGTTTGCCATAGAGGCTTCTTAAACATTTCAGCAGACGAGAAAAGCAGACGACTTTAAAATTTGTTGCGATTGGCATATTAAGGGTTAAGATGCTCAAAGGAAACAAAGTAAGTAAGGGTGCAAAGATCAGGAATCGATACAATCAAGTACCACACCTGACCCAGGATACCAATGGGAAAGTGACAAACTCACAGTTTGACACCACACACGAGAGCCAAATGGTCAGCCCTTTCCCAGCAGGTGACCACAAAGCACATACAAACAGACGCGCACAAAGACATTGCAAACACAAGACAGAAAAAAATAAAAGATCCACAAAAGAGGAACCGCCTTGGAACGGTCAGTAAACTATTTTACTGGAGGGCTTAAACCGGTTTAACGGCGCCAACATCACCCTTAATTTAGATGTGGATCAAGACACATAGATATTTGGTTTGCATGAAAGATCCCTAACTTATCAATGCATCATCTCCTAAAACATATAAATCAAGATATAACAAGGAGATAAAGCAAAGATAAGGACTCAACAGTAAATAAAACTGAATACCAGAGCAAAACAAATCCAACAGGTAAACCCCGGTGGGCCCTACAAACAGCCAAAGCATCAGACCCACACCATCTCATCAATAGATAAGTCTTAAAGTCGGAACCATCATAGAGTCTGAAGTACGACCCAAAGTCAAGAAGCCATGGATCAACAGGGCAGTCAGATCACTTATCCGACGACGCAACAAACTATTCAGGAAACTGAAAACAACCAAGAAAGCGAGTGACATAAAAAAAAATAAAGAAAGGAAGAAGGTCTCACAGAAAGCTGAAAGACAATCACATTGGTCCTACATTAACCCTTATCGCGCAACAAAAAACATGCATTGAAAATGTCGTCTGCTGAAGTCGTCTGCTGCAAATAATTGCCTACGTTAACATTTCTGACGAATAAAGTATAGAAGCAAACAGCGTGGACCCTATAGGAGCAGTCTGATCTGGGTCCGCACTGTTTGCCACAGAGGCTTCTTAAACATTTCAGCAGACGAGAAAAGCAGACGACTTTTGTTGCGATTGGCGCATTAAGGGTTAACAACATAATTGAGACTGATAACGCCGAATAGGATCATCCACCAAAACAGAAGAGGTTCTGGAATTACATAAAATCATTGCGTAAAGATTCCATAGGTATCACACCTTTGTGAGATAATGGTTGCTTGTTCAATGCTTCTAAATATAAAGCAGACATCTTCAACAGACAATACCAATATTCACGCATCAGGACCCAGACACTACCATTCCAGACCCAGGCAGTGACCCTTTGCCGACCTTGAATCAATTTATTGTCAGTGAGGAAGGCGTGAGGAAGCTGTTACAGAAAAGCAAGCACCCCATTGAACGCTTCAGACCCAGACATGATTCCAGCATGGTTATTGAGGGAATGGACAGAATACCTGGCTTTGATCTTGGCAATTATCATCAACAAGTCCCTTCAGACAGGAACCGTCCCCATCAGAGTTAGACTGGCTACAAGTTAATGATATGACTCATTGATAAAAAATGTTTTAAGGACTGGAGCCAGTCTAACAACAGCTATGACGTAACAAGATGACGTTGACATTTTCGACATTCATAGAAATAGAACAACGTTATTTTAATTCATGCTGGAGCTCACAAGAAATATGAAAAATAGACAAGGTAAGTAAAGGGGCACGTGCATTTAGGGGCTGTTTGCCCCCCTTTAGAGCCAAAAACTGAAAATTGCTTTTCAGCAATTTCTTTTTGATTGGTTTATTAGAAGAATAACTGAAGTGTAAAATATCGGCATTTATTAATATTTACTGTTGCTATGGTAACAGAAATGGCCAACAAAATAGGCCTTAAACAGAGAAATTGCCATTTCGGACCAAATTTAAGGCTTTTGGAGACCAATATTTTAAGAATTAGACATCAACACAGCCAGATACCAAAAATCCTTTTAATATGTTGTGTGCCGTGGTAATTCTCATCTTCTGTTACAATATCTATTTGGTTTATTCTTGTGCTCTATATTAATTTCTCTGTCAAACCTCTCAAATTTGCCCCAAAATGGCCTATTTCCTATTTTCAGCCTATTTTGGCGGCCATTTTAGTTACAATAGCAACGGTAAAAGTCAAAGCAATTTGTGACTTTTACACTTTGGTTATTGTTCTAATAAACTAATAAGAACAGATTTGTGAAAATCCATTTTTATATTTTAGCCCCATAGGGGGGGGGGGGGGGGGGGAGGAGGAGGCAAAAAAAACCTTAAATGCACGTGGCTCTTTTCGACTTCTTATATTTTGAGCTTCTTTGCAGGGTATGCTTGTTTTATTTATAGATTTGTTACAATATCATTTGAGGTATCATCATTCATGTCAAAGGTTGTTTTGAGGCTTCACACTACTTTAGAACAGTACATATAGTGTAATATAGGGTAACCCATGGTCGGGGTAAGTTGGGACACCAGTGGTGGGGCACAAAGGCCTATGTTTACAATGTTCCAATTTACGCCGTCTTAGATATATCATGATCATTCCAGAGAACCACTGTGCTTCAACAGCGCAGTCATCGCGTGGTAGTTGCAGTTGACGAGTGCACAAAATAATGTACCTAGCTGTTGAAAAGGGTGCTATTTTGGTCAATATTTTACTTCTAAAAATATTCATCATGAATTATTGTCACTTATAAATCCAGCCATGAATCTGCTTAACAAAATTTTGGTGGATTGAGTGATAGTCGCTTTAGTACCAGAGTGAACCCAAACTGTGATTTTTTTCATGAAAAAGAGGATGAAAGAATTTTTTGCGTATGTTCGGGGATTTATGCTTACTTTAGCTACATGTAAAATGCAAAATAACAGTACTTCAATGTGAAAACAGTTCGAAATCTGAGGCTGGGGCATTTTGAAAGTTATTCAAGGTTTTCAAACTGGGCGCATAGTTCTGTATATCCGGTGCTCTGGCCCATTGGTCGGGTCGTTGACTGCAACACGTTGATTTTATTTAGGCACTCGACTTCTGGGCCAGAACACCCGATATACCGAACTATGCGTACAGTATGAAAGGCTTTAATACCTTTTAAAATGCTTTGTCCTCAGATTTCAAACTTTTTGCACATTAAATGGATGGTATTTTGCATTCTATCGAAAGTAAGCATAAGTTCTAGAACAAAAGCAAATGTTCCTTTCATCCACATTTTCAGGGAAAAAACACATTTTTGGCATTACTTTGGCACTGTAGCGACTATCGCTCAACCCACAAACATTTGTTAAGCAGATTCACAGCTGGATACATAAGTGACAATAATTCGCAATGAATATTTTCAGAAGTATAATATTGTCCAAATTATTATCCTTACTAACAGCTAGGTACACTATTTTGTGCACTCGTCGACTGCAAACACCACGCGATGACTGCACTGTTCGAGTAAAGTTATTCTCTAGCGTCGGTATTAATAAGAAATTGTTTGAGCTGTGTCCTATTCAGTTGGTGTGTCATATTCTTTTAAACCGCTATTCGCTTTCAAATTGTTACTGTATTTTCAGCCAGTAGACAGTTTGTCTGATTTTTGATTTGATTGTTTACGTCCCATCAACAATCGTTCAGTTATATAGGGACGGGTCTTCCTGGGTTGGACCAGTACTAAGCTAGGATTAATGTTCTTGCTCAAGGACATAACGCAGTGACGCCAGTGAGTTTCGAGCCCGCGGCCCTTCGGTCTTGCGTCAAGCACTCTACCACTGAGCCACTGCGCTCCCCACAGTCAGTAGACAGCAACCTACTTACTGACAAATAATAAGCATTTTTGAAAAGCTTTTACTTGTTATTAACTAGGGAAGTTATTTATTGAATTCAATAGAGCTTGAGTGACACAAAACATATGTGTACCCGACATTTTCGTTTCAAAATTTCAATATCTCTGGATTTCATTGCCGCAGTGATCTGAAGGTCTGCACCGATGACTTCGACATCAGGCGAACCCAAGCCATACAAACATTTGAAAGACCGTATATCAGAAGACAAAATACAAGAGGTATTTTTCTAAAGTCGTGTAAAAATCCAAACATGATATATATAAATAATGATTGAACTATTTGAGCTGCGACATGAGATTTCCAACAATATGGTATGTGCGACCAGCAAAGCCTCAAATCAGCCTGTGCATACGCGCAGTCTGATCAGAGCCTTTGCTGATCGCTTGAACATCCTATGACTGTTAAGCTACTGACTGAACTCCATTTGGAGCTTCTATCCATAAAAGTAGGCTACACAGGCTTGTCTGAGTCTACACTTGTCAAAATGCCACATTGTTGGAAATCACATGTCACGGCTCATTTGCGAAAACCCCTGCCTTCGGTGTAACCGACCAGGTAAGGCAAAATCCAGTCTGCTAAGTCACATAACAGAAATTAGTAAGAATATTTGTAGCTTACTTATGGCAAAGGTGCTATCTGCGCAGTCTGCTCGGAACATTTATTGTTCGCATGTAACAAAGGCAGATTTTCAATCGAGTCGAACATATGTACATTTATCATATGACGTCGCGTCTGGGAGTGAAATAACGCCATGCAATAAAATCTGTAAACCACTTGTGGTTTATAGATTTACGGGAAACGTTATGACGTCATAACAACGTTGCGTAAATGGCAAAATTATAACGTTTTACGCGAGAAATGAGATTTCAAAGTAATCTTAATGTCATATGATAAATAGAATCTAACATTCGCGCTCTTGTATTATTGAATTTATTAAACTCGTTGCGAAAAAGAGATAAAATGCTCGGCAAGCCTCGCATTTTATCTCTTTTCCCCAACTCGTTTAATAAAATTATTAAAACATGAGCACTCATGTAAGGTCCTCTATGTAGTATACGTTTAAAGCGACAGGTCTGATTGTAGTGACAACAGAGAGTTAAGAAACAGACAGTGTGTCTTTAAAGTAGGTGGCAGTATGTCTGTCAATGTGTACTAGTAATTGTATGCTTCAATCCAAACCGTGAAACGTCACTTCCAGCTTAAATTAGGATTATTCTACAGTTTTTTTTTTTTCAAAATTGAAATATCGATGATATCCATTGGTTAAGGAAATATGCTACTAAATACTTCCCATGTTGAAATATGTCAATACTTTGCATACAGTTTGTTTTATGCATGGGCTATCCATTTATGAAATAAGAAGGGTATGTCACCGTGCTTATTTTTTCATAATCTCATATGGAAGTTTTCAGCATTTGACCAATTTTCTAAACAGATTAAAAAATAATACCAGTCCTAAATATCGAGCTAAAACTATAGCAGTCTTCAGCAAACTTCTTTCTATTAACTCAAAGTATTGCTCATGACCTCAAACCTTTAAGAAAATGTGCAAGTTTATTTGTTATCCCAAGCTGTGACAAGATACTGCATGATATAGTTTGGCCATTCGTCGAAAATTGGAATTTGTTTTTAGAATAACTCATATATTAAAAAAAATTTTGATGATGAAAATCTTAATAATTTATTTTTATTTCATTGACTATTATAATACCTTTCAGAAAAAAAAGAATAAAAATATGGGGTCACCGAACTAATTCTCTTTCAGGAGGGCCAAATTGAACCCCACCCCCATTGGTTTCATGCATAATTCAATCTCTGGAATTACCATTTCGGTCCTTTTGACGATGCCATTTTTTTAGCATATGAAGCCATTATCATTAAAATTTTGAAAAAGAAAGAAAAAAACACAATAAAAATAGGTGCGCACCCGGGAATCGATCCAGGTCCCCTGGTTTTATAGCCAGACATGCTAACCACTAGGCCACGAGGTCAGGTCGTGCGCGGCTCTAAATGACCATACAAATAGGAGAGACTCGGCCACTTTCGTATTTGTAAGCAGGGTAATTGTGTACATCGTTTATTTCGTCTGAGCTACATTTATCTGTCTTTGGCACTGAGACGATTAGTTCTGATAAAAGGTCAATAGATATTTCGGACACATTTTTATTACTTTATTTTGTCAAGAAAAAGTTGGAATACAGATATGACGTAAGCGTATCTGAAAGCTGTGTTGGTCCGAATCCGTAAAAGGTCGAAATACAGGACCGAGGCAACTGTACCTATTTCCCGACGCGGAAAAGATGCGCATGGGATTTAGCCGCATATGTCTTTATATAAGCCATTCTCAATACATTTATCCAGTTCTGCTTAAAGCTGCATACTCGGTAACTATGAACATTTTTCGAAAATGTTTATTTTCATTTTAAATCATTTGTAAAAGTAGAATTAAGCTATGTTTTTACAATAAAAATGTTCAGTACAGCTGAAAACTGCATGGAAAAGTGAATTACCTTATCAAATAGGTGTGTTTTTCTCTGATTGGTAATTATTTGCGTCCCTCCAATAATTCTAGACCGTTGAATTTTAACATAAATGCAGTTGTTTTGATTGTGATAACTTGTTAAGATTTACGAAAATGGTAAAATGTTTACCTATATTTGAGTATTTTTACTGTGTTCTTGAAAAATAAAAACATTATTTTTAAAATTAGAAGATCGAAAGTTACAGACTATGCAGCTTTAACTAATATGAATCATTTGTTCATGGGACTCCTTGAGGCGGGGATAAAGGAGGCACGCCCGCGCGGGACCTGCGCCGAATCCAAGGGATAGACTGGCCGAAGCGCGCGAGAGGTAGCCCGGGCAAAATCGGGTTGGCAGGCGCGCAGGGCGCTCAGAGTTAGGGTTAGGTTCAGTGGGTCGCCTCCCTTTGACCATACGGCTAGAGTTTGCGTTAGGGTTTCTAGGGCTTACACAACCCCTGGTGCCAAGTGGCCGGGACCTGTCCCGAATCGAGGAGAGGGACAGGCCGGGGCTAGAGTTTGGTTACAATTGTGGCTAGGGTAAGGGCTCTCGTTATGGTTAGGCTAATTGCCTACCCTTGACCACGCAGCCAGAGTTGAGGTTAGGGAGGAGTCAAGATTCGCTATAGAAACGTCCCCTGCTTTTTTATGAAGAAGGTGTTGACAACATACTTCTTAAAATAGAAACGATAGCCCGAATTTGCTGTTTAATCCACAGGATATGTATAAAATATGAAACTGCACAGGCTTCATATTTTGTACATTTACTGCACACCTACTCTTAGTTGTAACGTTAAAAGTTTTGAGCATGACTAGCGAAAGCCACAATCAAACACTTCACACCAACACAGAGTATAATGATAGAGACACACACAGAACACTAACAAGAAGACTTTTAACCCTTATAGCGACCTAAAAATGCATCTGAAAATGTCGTCTGCTGAAGTCGTCTGCTGCAAATGATTGCCTATCATTACTGACGAATTAAGTATAGAAGCAAACAGCGTGGAACCAGAACAGACTGCACTATAGGTGCAGTCTAATCTGATCCACACTGTTTGCCATAGGGGCTTCTTAAACATTTCAGCAGGTGAGAAAAACAGACGACTTTTGTTGCGAATAGCGCAAAGAGGGTTAAAATAAAATAGGCAGGTTTTCTTTCGTTTTCATCGCGATTATTGCAAAACTAGAAAGAAAAATAGATACTGCATAACGCTTAAAAGATAAAACACAAAACCCCAACACACGATAGTAGGAGCAGCAAACAACAACAACAACAACAACAACAACAACAAGTGCTACCGCCTTAGAATGTGTTAGACATTGCGTAAATCAGTTCAAATCTTTTCAGGCATTCAAGCTTCTGCAGTCAAATGTACAATGCGCTGTGGAAAACTGTCGCTACGAACGGATATTGGAAGACCGCTACGAAGAAGTATGTACGTTCATCACAGAGCACTACTGTCCAGATGAACCACTTTCTACACATTTTGTAATAGTGTTAAATGAAGACCCTGTGATGAAAGAAATCACAATGGACGATCTAAGGCAGAACATGTCAATTGCTCTTATTGACTGTCAAACAAATAAAGTGATTGGCGTTCAGTTGTTAACAATCGCCGAGAACCATAAAATAAATCCGGATGAACTTGGGAAATCGGAGAAGGCTAAGCAATTGATGAGTTTCATTGCATATAAGGATACTTTGGTGAATGTGTTTGATTTCTATGACGTTGCTGAATTATTTTCGATTTTTGAGCTAGCAGTTCATAGAGAACATAGGCAGAAAGGAATTGGATACAAACTTATGATGGCGGCGACAGTTTTAGCATATAGTTTGTCAGGTGGTCCATGTGTCATCAAGGGAAATGCTGTTTCGAATTACTCCAAGCGTATTTTTGAGAAACTTGGTTTTGATAATATAGGTGAAGCAAAGTTTGAAGACTATAAAGTTGATGGAGTGAAACCTCTGGATAACATTGTTGAACACACTTCGTTTAAGATGTATGGTAAAGTTTTGTCATAAATAGTGACACCAATTTTAGCATCTAGTTGGTCAGGTGATACTTGTGCCATCAAGGGGAACGCTGTTTCGAATTACTACAAGCGTATTTTGAGAAACTTGGTTTTGATAATATTGGAGAAGCAAAGTTTGAAGACTATAAAGTTTAAGATGTATGGTAAAATATTGTCATACACAGATTTAGGTAAACAAAAATTTTCAGCGTAAAATTGTACTCATTCTTACCCATGAATTTTAACATATGTGTTGCTCAAAAGAACCGTCTCGTTGAGACGGTTCTTTTGAGTACCCACAACATATGTTTTAGTTGAGAAATAAGAAACTTAAATTTTCGTTACGCACTCTTAACTAAAGTCCTGGACTCATAAATGGAGGCGCCAATTTTAACATCCAGTTGGCCAGGTTGTACTTGAGTCATCAATGGAAGGCTGTGCGTATTTTTGAGAAACTTGACTATGATAATAATGGAGAAGCAAGGTTTGAAGACTATGAATTTGATATAGTAAAAGTTATGGATACAATTGGTTAACACACTCCGTTAAATATATATGATAAGATATTGTTAGAAATGGCGGTGCCAATTTTAGCATCTAGTTGGTCAGGTGGTCCATGTGTCATCAAGGGGAACGCTGTTTCGAATTACTCCAAGCGTATTTTTGAGAAACTTGGTTTTGATAATATAGGTGAAGCAAAGTTTTAAGACTATAAAGGCTATGGAGTAAAGCCTATGGATATTATTGGTGAACACACTTTGTTTAAGATGTATGGTAAAATATTGTCATACACAGGTTTAGATAAACAAAAAAATTCAGCGTAAAATTGTTGATATTTTCTTACCCATCAATTTTAACATATGTTTTTGGTGCTCAAAAGAACCGTCTCATTGAGACGGTTCTTTTGAGTACCCACAACATATGTTTTGGTTGAGAAATAAGAAAATTAAATTTTTGTTACACACTCTTAACTAAAGTCCTGGATTCATAAATGGAGGCGCCAATAGAAGCATCCAGTTAGTCAGGTGGTGATTGAGTCATCAATAGAAGGCTGTGCGTATTTTTGAGAAACTTGACTTTGATAATAATTGGAGAAGCAAGGTTTAAAGACTATGTGTTGTATATAGTTAATGGAGTGAATGCTTTAGATAACATTGGTTTAAGGTGTATGGGAAAATATTGTTATAAATGACGTCTTCAATTTTAGCATCTAGATTGTCACGTCGATCATTTACGTAAAACGGCGTCAATTGTAGCATTTAGTTTGTCACGTGGTCCATGTAACATGAAGGGAAAGCTATAAGGGTATTTGATAATATATGATAAGCAAAGTCTGAGTACTACTTATAAAGGCTATGAATAACGTTCGTGAGCATGCATTTTATAAGATGAATGTATTTTGTAAAATATTGTCATGGCATGTACAATTCAGGCTTGATTTGATTAGAGTGTTTTCCATGATGATACATTGCATTAGTTAGATGGCCTCCATGCGAGCTGAACATTTCTTGTACTTCAACAACAGCAGAATCTAGGGCGAGTATTTGGTGCCGGTAGAATGCATTTAGGCCCCCTGGTGGCTTAGGCTGCTGTCCGTTCTAAGGCGGTGGTTCTGTGGTTGTTGACTTTTTGTTTATTGTTACTCCCATTGTGGGAGTCTGTAATTGTTCTATGTTTTGTTGTACGTTACTTTTTGTCCATTCTAGTATTGCAATCATCTTGATGGGGAAGAGAGAGCTGATTGCTTTGCTTAATTTGTCTTCCTGGTGTCTCGTGATGGTTGAGCGACTCTTCCTCGCGGTGCCACGGGGTTGTCTGCGGTTTGTGATTGTGGTATTTCCTGATCATACTCACTTACTATTTTTGAAGATACGGATGCGTAAAATATTTGCGTTAACTCCCGATCAAAACTCGATGAGACGGGTCATTTAGATAAGAATACATTCATTATTTTACGCTTTTATCTGGACCTATGTTTTGCATTTGAAAAACAGCAGCAAAATGAATGGTAACAAGAAAAGATATGACAGTGAACTGCCATATCAAAGACCCGACCTCATTGAAGTGATGGAAATTGAAATTGATTTGACTACATCAACAAATGTTCATACTAGTTTCTATATAAGTGTAAGGGAATGCCTAGATTGATGAAGAAATGGCGAAAAAGCTAACACCAATTGTAATTATTGTGTCCCTGTTGTCACAGTGTCACAAGCTTCCTATAATTCGAATTTTCGATAATTTGAAATTAAATCTCCAGTACCTTTGACTTCGAAATTACGAGATTCGACTGTATTTATATTTTATATTTATCAGTCAAGTGTCCTTTTTCAATTTTACCGAAAATGGCTGGTTTTCCAGTTATTTTGAATTATTTCAGACATAACGGAGTTTTTGGAACAGGCAAAACTCCAAATTCCCGCGCTCAGCGTCATTGCGATAAATGTTTCACGTCACATAAACGTATAAGTAAACAAAAAGCGTTATTGAAGAAGCTCAAAACGGGCGTGCCAACGGGCAACAGAGTGGAAAACAGAGGTCCGACTTTTTGTATGGGTCTGATCTGGATCTAAACAGTTTGCAAAGCACTAGTAGACACAGCCACTTTTTACTTAGACTTGTGCAGTCGTTTCAGTTATGTTTTATCCTGATTATACTATTATATTGTAGATATATACATTTTCTCTTCTCTAATACCCCAATGAAAGCTAAACAGTTTGAAAGAGTTAAAGTGCTATTAGAGAGGATCATTTCTTGTTAGTATGAGGTATTGGCTGAGTATAGGCACATTTCAACTGTTTGGGCGGTTTCCAGTCTAATACTTTAGGAGAGACATTTTAAAACAATTCATCATCATTCAAAATTGAAAGAACTAGAGTGGTCACAACATTTCTCCCATTAAAACTCTATGGGGATTTTTCCAAACGCTCATGGGCAGGTAACTCATTAGTCCCTGGTCGGATCCTGCCGAATTTCGAACCCATTCGAGATTTTATGGTTGTATTTGTTACATGCAAGAATTAAGAAGAACAAATCAAAAATGACGGAGCTAGAGTGGTCACAATATTTCCCCATTATAACCCTACGGGAGCTATCTGTTGCCATGGAAACCAGACTTCTGATCCGATCTTACCCAAAACCTAATGCAGTCATTCCCCCATCCCAATGACGCTCCTGATGAAATTTGATTATGATTGGCCAGCTGGTCTCAGAGATATTCATGTTTGAAAGTGTGGACGGTCGCACGCACGCACGGACGGACGGACGCCGGCTCGAGTCCCATACTATAAGCTCACCCTGAGCGTTCTGCTCTGTTGAGCTAAAAAAGAACGAGAAAAAGTTAAATTTTACGTCTCAAAATAATGAAGATTACTAACAAATGTTCAATTTGTTTGTTTGTTTGGTGCTTAACGACGCATCAACCCTTGTGGGTCATTAGCGTCAGACGGTATTAAACTAAACATGATGTGGATGAAAAAAGTAAAAATTGTAAGATAAAATGAAAGGAATGATGGTGATGAGTTTGTATAATGATAATTAGTTGCAATACGCTTGTTGACAGGAGAGACCATGTACAATATCTGACAGTTTCAAAGAGCTATTTAGATAACTGTTCATGTTCTTTAACTGAACAGAATACAACATTAAATAATCTGTATTATGGTCTGATACTAATGTAAAACAAAACTTGATTATAAAAATTGCATTTAGATTTTGTTAAAAAGATTTATTTGTCTTAAAAATCTCATAATAATATCAATATGTATATCTTGAAATAACTGTTTCATGTTCTCAACATGGAAGCAATTATTTCTTACTAGTCCAGGCGCTGATTTCTGTACAGGCCTTAGTTTTTGACTTGGCACAACTTACCTGCCAGAAAAGGTTTCACTGCAGAAACGAAATCCTTGGGTCTTCTGCAATACTCCTAGGTACGTCGTACAGTTAAATTGTGGTAGCAGTTTTGCTGTAGGACGTCATCTTTGAACGTACCCTACGCTAAATAAGGCTTAGGTAAATTGAGAGGAAAACACGCCTCACGTTCAACCATTGCTTCATATTCAGCATATTTCCCTTTAAATTTATACATTACATGTATGCAATGGCATACGACAGTAAAGCAATATAAAATGTTTGTATATATGGTATATTAGACGTGGAAATGTCCAACGGAAGGTGTGATTTACCCCACCCCCCTGAATATAATGTATCCAAATTCAAAAAGAAATGAAATCTTACCCATTTCTTAATTTATCAAGTAAAATAGCATATTTATAATCATATTTAAACATTATTTTTATAGCATGTTTGTCATGTTTTACATTTGTTACAAATCAAAGAAAGAACATACCACCTGAAATGACAATTCAGGAATGCGTGTATTACACCATTTTCAGTGTAACTTCTCTGCTGCAATATATTGTATCTGTGACTTATACTAAATTATTATACATGGGCATGACGATAGTCTTAAAATCATTAAACGAAATGCAGCAAACAGCCAGAATGCGTTTAACCATTATACAAACATGATATTACAGTTATATACGTTACTTACTTTCAAATGTATTACTATCTAATGCAGTTATATCATTAGAATATGGGCTACCAAACGACCTCCACAAAAAAGGTTTGTAGACTGTAAATTTCTTAAACCAAATTATATTAGCCACATAAAGAAGTGCGTTAGCTTTTCAGCGGATAAGGCGTTGCCCTGCAATAGCCAAATTTACTACGTTACCCTGAAATAATAGGAATTCCTATAGTAATAACATCCAGTTATTTCTTATTCTTACGTATCATTATTAACTTTTATTTGAAAGAAAATTACTAGCAATATGATTTTAAACTAATTTTGGCACCTGTTATTACAGTCATATATGTTACTTTCTGCTAAATACAATATTTAATGAAATGACTGCACTATACCACAATTGAGTAAGCCACCAAATTACATGCAAGTATAGCTTTCAGCTATTGATTACAATAACTATATTGATAGCTATGATTTGGGGGAAGAAACTAACACTTAATTCCCAAAATTACCTTTATTATTCACAATATTGATTAAAATCAAGAAATGAAACATTAAAGCAAACGTTAATCCTTGTCAGAGCAAAATACTGTTTTAATCGTAACGGTTTCTGTCCCACATATGGCAAACACCATGCCTATTTATATGGTTAAAACCGCTCTTTATCCAATCATTATCCAGTTCGATGAAGAAACAATACAACTGATGTGAGTTACATATACAACAAAAGTATTTAACCCATATTAGACTAGCGTTCTTTTTTGTCGGACATAAACAAGTAGTACAGGCCAAGATAAGACGCCACAGAATGCCATGTCTGATCAGGTTCTCAACTGTTTGCTTACAGGATATTCTATTAAAATTTGAATAAGAATAAAAAACACTATCCAAAAACCCTGAAGGCGATAATGGACTGGTCCATTTGATAAAAGTGGGAAGTTTCATTCGACTTAAAAGGATTAAGGAGATGGTGACATTTATCATACGCTTTGTCTTGTTCTGCAATGTTTTAGAGCATTGAAACAGGATATTTTTGCAAAGGCTCTTTATGGACATACATTTTAGAGGTCAAGGCTTATCATTATCACTTAGAACAACTTTCTTGCGTTGTAAAGATTATATCGTAGCTGTTGCAAAACGAATGGACTCAAATAAATTATTGGAAATTTTGTTTTGCATTATTTCTATCAATTAAGCTTAGTCTAAACGTGGAATGTTTTCATATAAAATCATTACAATATTCAGCATGTCAAATGAGGACATAATCATTGTTGCAAGAATAGCATCCCATTAATCCTTTGTATGATCCAAATCAAACTTTATTGATGATAAATAGTAACGCAATAAAATATCTAATTAGTAAGCACATTTGATTTTAGTTCAGCAATGAAGGCTCATGCGAGCCTGTATTAATATGTCATTAGACACATCAGAACATTTGCTGCTTGTATATGAACGCTAGCTCCACTGCATCAGCATGGAGGATTAAACGGTGCATTTACCCTGTGAGGTAGGTACCAAAAGCACATGTGGTGGTTCAAATATTCAATTGAGCATGTATAAATTACATAAGAGAGGACAGCAACTGTTTTGTTTTTATTTTATGGCAACGAAATTCACTCTTGTGCTACTGTCAAAGATCATATCGAAGTTAAGATATTCAAAATCTTGTATATTATATCACATAACATACACAACAATAGAGGCACTGCTTTATTAACTTGTAGGACTTATACTTACTTTTAAAAGTAATAGAAGTATGATTTCTCTTGGAAGGAAGCATTGCAAGTGTGACATGCATAATAACTTTCATGCACCCTTTCTAGGCATTGCATTTAAGTCTTTCACTGAGTGGCAAAGACTAATGCATAAAGTTTTTGTAAGAACAATTGACTCTTTGTGTGTCTCTATAAATCACTACCCTCAACATGTTTGTGCTTTTATATAATTTCCTATTTATGTGTAATGCATTTGTTTTCTGTCTGAAGAAGCAAGTTATTTTTTTTAGAAAAAGCTGTGTTGATTTTAATTTTATATCACTAATTCATTCTTATGTTTATATACATACAGCGTTTTGTTATCAATATTTATATTTACAAAGTAAGTAAGGGTGCAAAGATCAGGAATCGATACAATCAAGTACCACACCTGACCCAGGATACCAATGGGAAAGTGACAAACTCACATTAGACACCACAAACGAGAGCCAAGAGGTCAGCTCTTCTCTGCAGGTGACCAAAAAGCACATATAAACAGACGCACACAAAGACAAGACAGAACAAAAACATAAAAGATCCACAAAAGAAGTACCGCCTTGGAACGGTCGGTAAAAAAATATTACTTTAGGGCTTAAACCGGTTTAACGGCACCAACCTCACCCTTAGTTTAGATGTGGATCAAGACACATAGATATTTGGTTTGCATGAAAGACCCCTAACTTATCAATGCATCATCTCCTAAAACATATAAATCAAGATATAACAAGGAGATAAAGCAAGGATAAGGACTCAACAGTAAATTAAACTGAATACTGGAGCAAAAGAAATCCAACAGGTAAACCCCGGTGGGCCTGACAAACAGCCAAAGCATCAGGCCCCTACCATCTCATCAATAGATAAGTCTTTAAGTCGGAACCATCATAGAGTCTGAAGTCCGACCCATCGGCGTGCAATTAAACAGGAAAGCAAAGACTCCTGTGATAATTTGGCCATGCCACATTCTGCCTAGTGAAAATTATCATCAGTTATTTAAGCATTGATTGCTAAAACTGAGTAAGATCTCATGACTGCAAGTTTTATTTTTCCATCCAATATCTTAAAGAATATTTTAAAGTATATTTTACATTACCTAAGTGTCACAATGTCTTATTCAGCCTGACATAACTCTTGACTGATGATGACAGATTTGTTAAAAAAAGTTTCGTAAGCAGCACATGTGTTCCTTGGATATGATCATATCACATGAGATCGTTGTCATCCATTATGACCGATTTTACCCATTTTCAGGGAAATGTTTCTTCAATATAAAACTTCTCCTTATAAAGTGATATTAGTTTAGCAAATGATCAAAGGTACTAACAGTTTCATTAAATAAACTATAAAAGGTATGCTGAAAATAAACTAAAATGGTTTGTAAAGGCAGAAACAAGTAATGTGTCATCATCTGCATATGCATATAAATGGCAGTATACAAATTAATTTTTAGAAATAATCTTTAAAATAACTGATTACAGACACGTATAATGCATAACCTCTATTGTTATATATATAAATGTTGTCCTACCAACTCTTAGGTAATTAATTTTGTCTGGAATGAAAGCAAAGAAAAAAGTATGATTCTATTACCACCTCTCTAAACATTTAGTAATTTGTATTTTTTCTATGGGAAATTAACCTAGGTATTATACAAGGAGCTAACCTATATCATGTTACTGACTTTGTTTACATAATGTGTACAAGAGTATACTGGGTACATAAAAATATTTTCAAATTAATGATGAGTCTTCACCCAATAAAACTTTGTTGTGTTGTTTTTCTCCTGCAATAAATATTACAAAATTCTACATCCTTTAAAGTTTAGCTTTTCTGGGTTTAATCGTATACTGTCTTTGATAACATTTAGGACAAACATAGGATCTTATTATATTTGATTTGGTTATATATGTTACTTTGATATTTGACATAACTATAATGTATTCTATTACTTCTAAATAGCTGTCTATTTTTTGTTTATGTGTTTTAGAATCTTTTACTTTAACAAATCAAAATAATATTTTGTGGAGATAAAAACTAAAAAAAATATCTTTATTGCAAATGTAAATGTTTATAGATATAGTAACATAATAACAACTGATAAATATTTTAGAACAAACTGCTGTCTTGGTATAAATTTAAAACAAAACAGGTTTGAAATTAAATAAAGTACCGTATGACATATAATATAAGGTATTTAGCAATGTATATAGGTAGTCTTAAAGTTTGTAATGTACATTACATATTGTCACACGAGCATTAAAATAAGGAACTTTACACCAGAAACGCAGTAAGGTATAGTTTTTTTTACTATCGTGTATCGAAAGAATGCTCAATTATGGTTTAAAAAGTCAGCAGATGGTATTTCATGCTTAATTGCAAAGTGAAATTAGTTCTAACAATATTCACCATTTTTTTTTTTTTTTTTTTGGGGGGGGGGGGGGTGGGGTAATCATATTCGACAGCTTATATTTTTTAAAGTAAGTTAAAGTAGTTATATTAGAAACAATATGTTTGCAGTTTTGAAACAGTCAGGTATCTTTTCCAAACATGGTATGTAAAACGTATATATCCATTATAGAACTTATAAAATTAAACTTTGATCAAATTTAATTGATTTTATAAGGCGTTATTGAAGATATAACGTAAATGACAGTTATAACATAAAAGTTGTGCTTCTGGATGCAAACAATTTATTTTCATAACTGTTAAGGTCCTTATCTAAATTTTGGCAGTAAATAACGACCGTATGCACCATCTGGATACAACCTGGATACCCTTTCTTATTCAAATGTCGCCATTTTGTTTTTAATAGTGAAAATTGGGTAGGTGTACAAAACGGCTCGTCCTGGAAAACTGCTACCACAATTTGACTGTACGACGTGCCTAGAAATGTTGTAGAAGGGTAGTTCTAACTATTTCTGAGGTCAAACCTTTTCTGGCTGGACAATTGTGCCAAGTCAATTTTCAAAAGCCTAGCTCCTTGACTATACTAGTGCAAAAATCGCCACACTCCAAAAGGAAGTGACGTACAGTGAATGGTGCATCGCAACCAACACATTGTTGTTGCTCTTCACCTAGTAGTAAGTATGAATGTGTGATTCTTGTATGACCTATACGGAGTCGAGCCAAAACAACTTCTTCTTTTCTAATGTCTCGAACAACTAATTGATGTCATCAATAGTTGGTTTTATTTAAAGAAGTTTATTTCCAATGCAGTTATTCCATGAACTTTGCCATTGCTACAAGATATATTGATAGATGGCTTAAAATTGGAAAAAAGGAATCTTAAAAGAAGCTGGTTCTAATGAAAGCGATGTTTTTGCTTGCCGATCTACCATCTCATTCCCTTGGGTACCTATATGACTAGGAATCCAAAAGAGAACCATTTCTTTATTAGCTTAAAGCTCATGACATTTTTCTAAAAGTTTCTGAATCTGTGGATTCTTTGAACTGGTAACGTTCATAGCTTTCAATACAGAAAGCGAGTCAGAAAAATAATAAATTTATTGTTAGCATCATAAGTGCTAATGAAATCTAAAGCTAGATCGACTGCTTTGGCTTCAGCAGTGAAAATTGATGAATCGTCAGGTATACGTTGCATATTACTATGGTTGTCTGATATAACAGCACAGCCAACCTTTGAGTCTTCTTTTGACCTATCACTATAAACGTGTTGATACTTCTTATTACGACTTTGCAGCCGTCTGAAATCATCTTTTAATATGTGTGGATTTGAATCAGATTTTTTCCCAGAGTGTAAATCGAAAAGTATATTAGGTTGTTTCACACACCAAGCTTGAATATTTGGTGTAAAATGTTTTTCAACATTTTGTGGTTTGATATTAGCAGATTCTAAGAGTAGTGAAATTCTATTGCCAACTGATTTGATAAGTTTAGATTTGTGTTCATATAAATCAACATAGTTTGGTGGGAATGTAACTTCATGAGCAGGATTTGATGGGTAAGCAGCAAGTCTTATAGCATATTGCAGAGAGAGTTTTTTTCTCTTTGTGGGTGTAGTGATGGTTCACCTGCTTCCATATAGAGACTTGCAACAGGAGAAGTTCTAAAAGCTCGTAAACATAACCTAAGTCCTTCATTATGTATAGGATCAAGCATTTGAAGATATGATATTCGTGCAGAGCCAAATATAATACAGCCATAGTCTAATTTTGACCAGACTAGAGACCGATAAAGCTTGAGAAGTGTAGTTCGGTCTGCATCCCAAGAGGTATGGGAGATCACCTTTAAAAGATTCAATGCTTTTAAACATTTACCTTTGAGATATTCAATATGGGAATAAAACTGAGTTTTCTATCATATAAAAATAAAATAGGTGATCCATATAAATGTAAAACACGATCATAATGTTTCTTGCGCAACTGACAGAAATGTACACACTGTGTTTTAGATTTGGAGAACTTAAAGCCATTGCTTGTTGCCCAATTTTCAATCTTATTCAAATTTTGTTGCAGTTGACGTTTAATCGTCCCCATGCTTTTTGAGCGATAGCAGATACGGAAGTCATCAACATATAATGAGCAATCAGTAAGATTACCTAAACATTTCACAATATCATTAATTTTGATACTAAAAAGTGTTGTAGACAGAACGCCCCCTTGAGGTACACCTTGCTCCTGGTCATAATAGTCAGACAGAGAGGAGCCAACTCGGACTTGCATGGGTCGGTCTGCAAGGAAGTTTTCAATGAATGTAGGGAGTCTACCTCTTAATCCTAGTTTGTGGATATCTTTTAAAATGCCATATCTCCATGTCGTATCCTAAGTTTTTTCCATATAAAAAACACAGCGACTACATGTTCCTTTTTAATAAAGGCATCACATATGAAAGTTTCCAATCTAAGTAAATTATCAATTGTATTGCGGTCAGATCTGAAACCAGACTGGAACCACGATATATGATTATTAGATTCTAAAAAACAAATAAGTCTTTTATTAATCAATCTTTCAAGTGTTTTACATAGACAACTTGTTAAAGCTAAAGGTCTATAATTATTTGGTTCCGCAGGATCTTTCACAGGTCTGCGGTTTGTGATTGTGGTATTTCCTGATCATACTCACTTACTATTTTTGATGTCACGGCTCTTGTGTTGGTGCTGCGTGGTTACTGTTAAAAGTTTCCCCGTAATTGCATTTAATGTCGTTATTATTACTATAGTCAGGTTTTACACTTTACAATCATTCATTGCATTTACTTCCTTATTTGTATCACTCGAATACCTCATTTGAGGAGCAGTGCCATGGGGTTCTCTGCGGTTTGTGATTGTGGTATTTCCTGATCATACTCACTTACTATTTTTGATGTCACTGCTCTTGTGTTGGTGCTGCGTGGTTACTGTTAAAAGTTTCCCCGTAATTGCATTTAATGTCGTTATTATTACTATAGTCAGGTTTTACACTTGACAATCATTCATTGCATTAACTTCCCAATTGGTATCACTCAAATACCTCATTTAAGGAGCAGTGCCATGGGGTTGTCTGCGGTTTGTGATTTTGGTATTTCCTGATCATACTCACTTACTATTTTTGATGTCATGACTCTTGTGTTTCTGCTGCATGGTTACTGTTAAAAGTTTCCCCGTACTTGCATTTAATGTCGTTATTATTACTATAGTCAGGATTTACACTTGACAATCATTCATTGCATTAACTTCCCTATTGGTACCACTCAAATACCTCATTTAAGGAGCAGTGCTGTGTGGTTGTCTGCGGTTTGTGATTGTAGTATTTCCTGATCATACTCACTTACTATTTTTGGGAATTGGGATTTTGGTTGCATATTTCCAACCTTCTGGAAATTAACCAGTAGTCCAAATGTAATTAAATGTTTTCAAAAGGGGTTCAAGAGAATTCTCTAGGAGATGTTTAAACATTTTATAGTGAATCACATCAGGACCCGTAACTGAATCATGTGACAGTTGAATAGCTTCAACTAATTCATATAAATTAAAATCCTTGTTATTAATTTCATTATTTTGTAATTTAAAGTTCAATTTAACTTTCTCTTGTTCTGTTTTAATCTTTCTGAAAGATTCAGAGTAATTGAATGATGATGAATTGTGACAAAAGGTTTCTCTTTAAGTGTCAGCAATAACTGTTTTAGAGTTTGCTTTATTGTCAGTACCCGCTCTGTTTATATGTGTGTAGCTAGGGGATTTGATTGTTCCAGAGATTTTTCTTATCATATCCGAAACTTTTTTAATAGGCGTTTTATGATTGATTTTCGAAACATAAGATCTCCATGACTTACGCTTCAAAATTTTAATTGTTCTACGGGCTTTAGCTTTAAATACTTTGATGTCATTGAAATTGTTGGTATTTGGAGATCTTTTGAATTTAGATAGAATTGATTTGCGCTGTTTTATTGCTTCTTTACAGTCGTCATTGTACCATGGATTATTTTTAGTTGGATTTGTTGAAGTTTGAGGTATACATTCTTTAGATATTTCAATAAGCGGAGAGGTAAAATCAGCTAAAGGATCAGAAGATTCTTTGGCGCTTTCTGGTTCCAATTTACCAGTGCACAGAGTATTAAATAGATCCCAGTTAGCTCTATTTAATTTCCACTTTGGATTGTGATCCTCAGTGGAAAAAGTGTATTGTGTTGGTCTTCACATACAGACCAATTATAATCAAAAAACAGTGGATGGCAGAAGGAAAGATATCTAGATGTAAAAGACTTTGACTTGGTGACTTGGTGTATAAATTGAAGAAGATTGTTGGCTCTAATAAGATTGGCTATAACATTAATGTATTGCAACAGACTGCATGCTTGGTGGTCAACCCAATTATGGTTGGCAACTTTGCTTTCCTCTTTAATTGCACACCGGTGGGTAGGACTTCAGACTCTATGATGGTTCTGACTTAAAGACTTATCTATTGATGAGATGGTAGGGGCCTGATGCTTTGGCTGTTTGTCGGGTCGACCGGGGTTTACCTGTTGGATTTCATTTGCTCCAGTATTCAGTTTTATTTACTGTTGAGTCCTTATCCTTGCTTTATCTCCTTGTTATATCTTGATTTATATGTTTTAGGAGATGATGCATTGATAAGTTAGGGGTCTTTCATGCAAACCATATATCTATGTGTCTTGATCCATATCTGAATAAAGGGTGAGATTGGCGCGCCGTGAAACCGGTTTAAGCCCTCAAGTAAAATATTTTACCGACCGTTCCAAGGCGGTACTTCTTTTGTGGATCTTTTATGTTTTTGTTCTGTCTTGTGCTTGCTATATCTTTGTGCACGTCTGTTTATATGTGCTTTGTGGTCACCTGCTGGGAAAGGGCTGACCTCTTGGCTCTCAATTGTGGTGTCTAACTGTGAGTTTGTCACTTCCCCATTGGTATCCTTGGTTAGGTGTGGTACTTGATTGTATCGATTCCTGATCTTTGCACCCTTACTTATTTTTGTATTTGGAGAATGATAAGTGTAAGACTTATCATTCATAATACATATGTCATTCTTTGTAGTAAAATTTTCGATAAGTTCACCTCTGTAATCATTGTTTTGATCACCGCAGAGGATATTGTGACCATTGAAGTCACCTAATATGAAATACAGAGAAGGAAGTTGTTGCAGTTAATTGTCCAAGTGTTGGGAGCTACAAGAAAAGGATGGAGGAATATATACAGAACAAATGGTTATTTCTCTGTCTAGAATGACAGAAATAGCAGTTGCTTGTAGTTCTGTTTGTAGATCAATCTTTCTTTGTGGGAAAGATGACTTAACAAATATTGAGGCACCACCAGAGGGCCTCAGACAATTAGTATGAACATAGTTATATATGTTAAAAAAGGTCAGCGGGGTACCAGCAATGGTAGCACTGTTCTGTTTTCGGAGAGGGAATTTTAAATAAATTTATGTGAAATTCACTAATTCAGGAACGGATAGAGGATTATTTTGGATGGGCAACACCCGGTAATCTTTTTATATATAGAAAGTGAGAGATTTTGCTAAGATACTGTGAATATGTGAGATCTAAAGATGTGAGACCTTTTCGATACAGGTGAAAGGGCGCCGCCATATGTGCATAATAAACAATAGTTGGTACCCAGCATATAAACATATTGTCAAAAACAGCACACGCCCGGGGAAATAAAGTATACTGTTCAAAAAAAGAAACGCTCGCTAGAAACAAAAGGTTAAAGATGGAAACGACAGCAGATAACACACGTAAACGGAAAGATTTTAGCAGCGTGAGTGAACTAGATACAAGTGGAGCAACAAACAACTCCCCAGACGTAGGGAAGAAGCAAAAAAAGAAAAAGAAGACACAACCTGGAACTGAAACAGCTTCTGGAGAGTCAGAGTTCAGAGAAACACACGAGACTGAAAAGAAACATTACGCAGGTGTAAGTAAGCAGCTGGAAGAGATCAACAAGAAATTATCTAATGTGCTTCAGAAAGATGATGGATTCCTTAGAGATTTAATAAAGGAAATGTTCCAGCAAATGAAAGATGAATTCCTGCGCTCTGTTTATAAATGGATAGAGATTTTAGAAGGACGCCTCTTTGAGAAAGACCAAGACAATGACAAGCTTCTTGGTAGCATTGACCTACTGAAGAAACAGATAGAAGAAAAGAACACTAAAATCGAAGAACAGAATGTGGAGAATCAGAAACTCAGAGATCAGGTAGAAAAAGTCAATTTGAACTTTGAATCAAAAATGAACGATATGGAGCAATATAGTAGAAAGAATAGTGTGAGGATCAGTGGTATAAGTGAAATAGGGTATGAATCAGCAGAAGAAACTATTGGAAAGGTTACTGAAACACTTAATAAGGCTTTCAAAGACATAAACCTGCAAAAGGAACATATAAACATTGCCCACAGATTGGGCAAGAAGAAAAATGGTACACACGCGACAGCACATCGCCAGATCATAGTCAAGTTTCACTCGAGAATGACAAAAGACTCTATTCTCAAGAGGAGGCGAGAGTTGAAAGGTTCACATATTTTCATCAGTGAAGACCTTACTCCAATAAACCAGCAGGTTTTAGCATGTCTGAGAAAGAAAATGCCAGACGAAGTTGATCAGTCGTGGTCAAGAAATGGGCGTTTGTTCTACAAAGCAAAGAGCAACAAGGATAAAATAATTGAAGTGCAGTATAAGGATTTCCAGATGTGGCTAGACTTACCTTGGCCCAACCAGTAAATTATTACCATGTATATTGCAAGTGCTGCTAAGAAGATTTCATTTTCAGGTTATGAATGTAACTATGGGTGGCATACAGTGTTTACCCTGCTCATTTGTACAAAAATATAAATGGAGCAGGATACATACTGTAAGCTACACGGCTGTTTAAACAACATTACACCCAGATCTTTGCTTTGTAGAACACCCGACTATTCCTTGTCCCACTTCATAAATCACATACCTCCATATCATAATAGATTATAATAGTACAAACTTGTGACATACAGTATTTACCATGTTCATTTGTACACAAAATGGCGATCGAACATGATTCATGCTGCAAGTACAAACCCACGAAGAGTTGATTGATACAGAACGATGCTATAATATAGCAGCTGAACAGAGCACTTGTTGTTTGTTTACACATTGTGTACGGACATGCCTCTGTTGTTGGTTTTGCATATCATGATTGCAAGCCTATTATCTAAACACCCCCCTGTACGTATTGTAGAGGATAAATGTACCTCCTAGCGACATACAGCACTACCCTGCATGTTATGTCATTTATATACACTTTCTATTTTTGTTCAGTATATAAAACGGCAAAACAGGCTATAACCAATCCGCGCATGAATTCCATGCAAACCAAATTATATCATTAAAGTACCTCTCCGGAAAAACGGCTTTTTACGCCAAGGTCCTCGCACATACAAGGACAATGAGGGCTCTGATAGGCCTGCTTACCTTTGAACCTTCCCTATCATGTAAATCGTATAAATTTGAAAATGCTTGGATAATATATTTACTACCTTGGCCATTTTTGACCAACACGAAAGCACGTTGACTCTCTACCTGCATCGAGGTATAGATAAACAAAACGTCTAGAGGCGTGACTGAATTTACACTTTTAAAATATAACTAGAAAAAGGGCTGTTATATGTTCACTATAACTTTACTAGAATCTTTTTGACACGCACAGATGTTCCAACCCAACCGGTTCATGTCACAAGTTCCGCATCAACCTTTTAAAATAGAATGATCTAAAGGTCATTCATTACTCAGAGGTCTTGGAACATCTGTAAATGTTAGTATTTACACACAAACATGGTCAAGTTCCACCTAATCGTAGGATCGCCTGATAACTTAACTAACAGTTTGAACTCAATTCAGGTCTGACAAAATGTCGATCCTGATCTGAATCCAAAGTGTTCGATGCAGACGTTAGACGAGAAGTTTAACACATTTAAATAGTTTGACATAACGCAATCAATGCTATTTATCATTGTATTTGATATTGACTGCTATTTGTATATTGACTGCAATTTGTTAGACTGTGTTCAGACTATTGTGTCCCAAAATTTAGTGCACACTGTTAACCATGCATAATGCGTGGATCTAAATACTACAGCATGTTGTTTTTCCCTGTATGTGAGAAGTCTTGTTGAGTGGAATAAAAGACACAGAGATACGCTAATGTTTTAAAATTGAAAGTGTATAAAATCAGAGTATGTTCTGGGTGTTAGAGGAAATGCCTCTCTGAGACGTTTTTCTCTGAGCACCCACAACATATGTTCCGATTGAGAGATAAGAAACATAATTAAAACCCCATACCTGGAAGCATGTGAAAAAACCTACAACTGCCTTTTCCCAGAGCCTGACCTATTTTAGTCTGTTAACGAGAGGCACGGGATGAAACCAGACTTTTAATCGCCTGGACAAGTAGGGTAGACCCGGGCCGGAACACTCTGGTCTGGGTATACACTGTTTTGCCCCCTTTGACTACATAGGTTAGGCAGCTAAACGCATATTATTGGTACACATTTTACAGGGTCGAGGTTGAGTCGGTCTCTTTAAAAATCTGAGCCGAACTCGGGAAAACGGGCGGTTGTGGCCGACAAGTGTCCCTTTTCTCTGAGCCGGCTTATATAGCCTATTTCCCAAAACTGATTACCAGCTGATGTCTATTATGGATCGACTAAGTCTATAGAAATTAAAATACTTGTGGTCAGGGCTCCCTCTCTAAACGCAAAAATTAACAGACCTTTTATTTATACACTAAACCATTCTATGCCACCACTCATTTTTCCTGAAAGAGTTGTCTACTATTTACTCCTGCTCCATATATCTGGGTATGAAAACAAATGTGAACCCTGATCGGACTGCTTCAAAGGGAGCAGTCCGGTCGGGGCTCATATTGCTCGTAAGAACAGTTGTTTACTATTTACCCACATATTTGCTCCACATGTCCGAGTATGCAAACAAATGTGAGCCCTGATCGGACTGCTTCAAAGGGAGCAGCCCGGTCTGGGCTCATATTGCTTGTAAGAACAGTTGTTTACTATTTACCCCTGCTCCACATGCCCGGGTATGCAAGCGAATGTGAACCCTGATCGGACTGCTTCAAAGGGAGCAGTCCGGTCTGGGCTCATATTGCTTGTAAGAACAGTTGTTTACTATTTACCCCTGCTCCACATGTCCGGGTATGCAAACAAATACGAGTCCTGATCGGACGGCTTCAAAGGGAGCGGTCCGGCCTGGGCTCATATTTCTTGTAAGAACAGTTGTTTACTATCTACCCCTGCTCCACATGTCCGGGTATGCAAACAAATACGAGTCCTGATCGGACGGCTTCAAAGGGAGCGGTCCGGCCTGGGCTCATATTTCTTGTAAGAACAGTTGTTTACTATCTACCCCTGCTCCACATGTCCGGGTATGCAAACAAACCTGATCGGACTGCTTCAAAGGGAGCAGTCCGGTCTGGGCTCATATTGCTTGTAAGAACAGTTGTTTACTATGTACCCCTGCTCCACATGTCCGGGTAATGCAAACAAATGTGAGCCCTGATCGGACTGCTTCAAAGGGAGCAGTCCGGTCTGGGCTCATTTTGCTTGTAAGAACAGTTGTTTGCTATCTACCCCTGCTCCACATGTCCGGGTATGCAAACAAACCTGATCGGACTGCTTCAAAGGGAGCAGTCCGGTCTGAGCTCATATTGCTTGTAAGAACAGATGTTTACTATCTACCCCTGCTCCACATGTCCGGGTATGCAAACAAACCTGATCGGACTGCTTCAAAGGGAGCAGTCTGGTCTGGGCTCATATTGCTTGTAAGAACAGTTGTTTACTATGTACCCCTGCTCCACATGTCCGGGTAATGCAAACAAATGTGAGCCCTGATCGGACTGCTTCAAAGGGAGCAGTCCGGTCTGGGCTCATATTTCTTGTAAGAACAGTTATTTACTATTTACCCCTGCTCCACATGTCCGGGTATGCAAACAAATACGAGCCCTGATCGGACTTCTTCAAAGGGAGCAGTCCGGTCTGGGCTCATTTTTGCTTGTAAGAACAGTTGTTTACTATGTACCCCTGCTCCACATGTCCGGGTAATGCAAACAAATGTGAGCCCTGATCGGACTGCTTCAAAGGGAGCAGTCCGGTCTGGGTTCATATTGCTTGTAAGAACAGTTGTTTACTATCAACCCCTGCTCCACATGTCCGGGTAATGCAAACAAATGTGAGCCCTGATCGGACTGCTTCAAAGGGAGCAGTCCGGTCTGGGCTCATTTTTGCTTGTAAGAACAGTTGTTTACTATGTACCCCTGCTCCACATGTCCGGGTAATGCAAACAAATGTGAGCCCTGATCGGACTGCTTCAAAGGGAGCAGTCCGGTCTGGGTTCATATTTCTTGTAAGAACAGTTGTTTACTATCAACCCCTGCTCCACATGTCCGGGTATGCAAACAAACCTGATCGGACTGCTTCAAAGAGAGCAGTCCGGTCTGGGCTCATATTGCTTGTAAGAACAGTTGTTTACTATGTACCCCTGCTCCACAGGTCCGGGTATGCAAGCAAATGTGAACCCTGATCGGACTGCTTCAAAGGGAGCAGTCCGGTCTGGGTTCATATTGCTTGTAAGAACAGTTGTTTATGTTCTACCCCTGCTCCACAGGTCCGGGTATGCAAACAAGAGTGAACCCTGATCGGACTGCTTCAAAGGGAGCAGTCTGGTCTGGGCTCATATTTCTTGTAAGAACAGTTGTTTACTATCTACCCTTGCTCCACATGTCCGGGTATGCAAACAAGTGTGAGCCCTGATCGGACTGCTTCAAAGGGAGCAGTCCGGCCTGGGCTCATATTGCTTGTAAGAACAGATGTTTACTATCTACCCCTGCTCCACAGGTCCGGGTATGCAAACAAGTGTGAACCCTGATCGGACCGCTTCAAAGGGAGCAGTCCGGTCTGGGCTCATATTGCTTGTAAGAACAGTTGTTTACTATCTACCCCTGCTTCACATGTCCGGGTATGCAAGCAAATGTGAGCCCTGATCGGACTGCTTCAAAGGGAGCGGTCCGGTCTGGGTTCATATTGCTTGCATTATGGGCTGCATAAGAACATAGGCGTGCAATTTGATTTTGTATGCTCAATTGTTTTTTTTGGTAAGGGTTATAATAACGAGAAATAGTGGTAAGTGTCTTAAGCGTGCATGTTTGTCCCTTGTTATACTACAAGGGTCTGGACACCCAGGGAGAGTCGACTATGATCAATCACCCTACAAAGCAATGTTCAACTGAACGAATTGTTTCCTAAAGCTCTATATCTTATCTTTCGTTTCGCAAAGGGGTAGAGCAAGGGTAAAGCAATTCTACGAGAGTCAAATACTCCCCAAGTGTCCAAGTATGTTTTATGTGTATGTGCGACGTAAGTATGAAAATTCAACATGCAAAGGTGCAATTGAAAATATTTAAATGTGGATGTGTGTGCAAGTATATACATATACGGTCGACTCTCGATAGCTCGAACCTGCTATCTACTTAAAACTGTCATGTCTAATGGAATTTACAATCCTTATCAATAAGTGCAAGTATATACATATACGGTCGACTCTCGATAGCTCGAACCTGCTATCTACTTAAAACTGTCATGTCTAATGGAATTTACCACCCTTATCAATTGAACGAATCTATTTCGAATTTTTGGGTAGAAAATTTCAATTTCATTCGAACTTTAAACAACATGGACCCTTATCAGACACCGCATTCTGTGGCGTCTGGTCTAGGTCTGTATGTCCCACAAAAGGACGCCATGCTTACATGAGTACTATGCAATATAATGGACTTTTAAATCAATGTTTGGCAGTCCAACTCTGTACAACTACAACGAGTTTTACAATTTATTCCCTTTTGCTTGACTTAGAAGTGGAATATTTGGTTCGAGTTATCAAGAGTGTACGATTGATAAAAGTGCTTGGTATTTGTATCTATAATTAGTGACGCTAAAGCAATATGTACATGGGCGAAGCCCTTCACCTAATTGAGCAACATGTTTTGGGACACTGAATATCTCTTCTTTTATCCTTTTCTTATGTCGTCTTTCTGTTACAGAAACGTATATTCTTATTTAAAGGAATTCCATGGAATCTTCTGTCTGTTCTTTTAACGTAAGGGGATTGGGCAACAAAGTAAAAAGGGAACAACTTTTCACATGGTTAAAATCCAGCAATCACGCATTCTGCCTATTACAAGAAACCCACTCAGGAATAAATAGCCATAAGTTCTGGCAGCAGGAATGGGGCCACGAAGCATATTTTAGCGGTAACAGCAATAACTGCGAAGGGATAGGAATTTTAATCAATCCAAAAGTATCATTTGTCGTTCAAAAGTATACAGAAATAATTGTGGGTAGGATGCAAGCTTTAGAAGTTATAATAAATGAAAAAGAAATAACCCTTATTAACCTTTATGGTCCAAATAATGACGACCAAACTTTTTTCGACCAGTTAGAAAAGTTCATCAATGATCATAATGAAAAAACCTTCATAGTTGGGGGTGATTTCAATACCGTAATAAACGAAAATATAGATAAAAGAAACGGTAGGGTTAACACGCACAAATTATGTAGACAAGCAATTAACAACATTATAGATACCCATAATCTTATTGATATCTGGCGAGAAATGCATCCAAATTTAAAACAATTCACTTGGCACTCGCATCAGAAACCACCTGTCTTCTGTAGACTGGATTACTTTCTTATCTCTGACAACCTACTCAACTCTATAACATCTAGTAAACACAATATTGGTTTTAAGTCTGATCATAGCCTAGTTTCAGTAAACATAGACATACTAAATCTCACTCGAGGGTCAGGTTATTTTAAACTTAATAACAGTTTGTTACTCAACAATGAATACAAAGATATTATTAAGAAAAACATAACAGAAATTGCCTCAATAAATAGAGACGCAAACCCAAACACTCTTTGGGAAACCATAAAGGGCACAATCCGAAATGAAACAATCAAATTTGCAACCCATACAAGGAAACAAACTAGGAAACAAGAAAAAATCATCGAAAGCGAAATTCTAAAGTTACAAAAAGACATTTTGGAAACATCAGATAATGACAAAATTGAATCTATTAAAAAAAATTTACTGGAAAAAAATAATGCATTAGAAAAAATAACTGAAGAAAGAATACAAGGGTTAATACTTCGCTCAAAAGCAGAAATGGTTGAACATGGTGAAAAAAATAGTAAATATTTTGCTAGTTTAGAAAAGAAAAGGTCTGAAACAAAACTCATCTCGAGACTTAAAATTAATAACAAAATTAATACAAACCAAACAGAAATACTTTCAGAAACTGAACTTTTTTATAAAAATCTTTATAATAAACGTGAAGTAGGACACTCATCTTATAATTTTTTTGACGACTCAATTCGTAAACTGAATAACTTGGACAAAAACAGCTGTGAAGGACATATTACAGAAGCGGAATGCATAAACGCTCTTAAAAACATGAAAAATCAAAAAAGCCCAGGATCTGATGGAATCACAGTAGAATTTTACAAATTATTTTGGAATGATGTGAAAGAATTCTATATTAATTCTATAAACTACTCCTTTCAAACTGGTTCTCTCACTGATTTACAAAAACAAAGTATAATCACACTTTTACCTAAACAAAATAAGGATATAACATCACTGGAAAACTGGAGACCTATAAGCCTGCTAAACGTCGATTACAAGATTGCCACCAAAGCCATAGCCAACCGCGTAAAAGGTGTTATTTCAAGTATAGTACATAACTCACAGACAGGGTTTATAAAGGGAAGATACATAGGAGAAAACATCCGTTTACTCTTTGAAATTATAGAAAATGCTGAAGATGAGAATAAACCTGGATTAATCTTCTTTTCTGATTTTGAAAAAGCTTTCGATAGCATAAATCACACCTTTATTATACGTTGCCTGAAGCACTTTAACTTTGGAGAAGATTTTATCAGATGGGTAAAACTTTTTTATCATGACGCCAAAAGCTGTGTCTCAAATAATGGTAACATGTCAAATTTCTTCCCCATATTACGAGGTGTTAGACAGGGATGTCCACTTTCTACCTACTTATTTATCATGTGTATTGAACTACTTTCATATAAAATTTCAACAACAGAAGATATAAAAGGTATTATCTACACAAAACAAGAATTTAAAAAATCTCTTTTCGCTGATGACGCCTCATTTATACTTGATGGTTCATTTAAATCATTTCAAACACTAATTGATATCTTAGACAACTTTAGTTACATTTCTGGATTAAAACTTAACGCTAAAAAATGTCAAGTCCTGCGAATAGGCAGCATGAGTAAAAGTGACATAGTATACTTAAAAGGCAGAAAATTCCAATGGAGTTCCACTGAAGCGAGTTCACTTGGTATGACCTTTTGCACTAACAAAGATAATATATTCCGAGCAAATCTAGAACCTAAAATTAAGCTTTTTGAAAAATGTTTAAAGCAGTGGCAACACAGAAAACTGACATTAATGGGTAAAATCACCGTAATAAAAAATTATGCCCTCCCAAAACTTGTATATGTTCTTTCCTCTTTACCTGATCCGACTAAAACTACTATCAAGAAAATCGAAACGATAATGTATGACTTTATATGGGATTCAAAGCCTGCCAGGATAAAAAGAGATGTACTAACCATGGATTATGAAAAAGGGGGGTTAAAAATGATAGATCTAGAAATATTTATGAAATCTTTAAAAATATGCTGGATTAAAAGAATGATTGAATCTGAAGATGATGGATTATTAAAAAACCTATACCTAAACAAACTTAATCAATTTGGAGGAAAGTTATTATTTGAAAGTAACTATTCTGAAAATGAAATAGATATATTTACACAAAACGTTTTTTTAAAAGATATCTTAGTAGCTTGGTGTCATTGTATCAAACATCCAGCCATCAGTAGCTACAGACACGAGATTTTATGGAATAATAGCAATATAAAGGTAGAAGGTAAGACAATAATGTATTCACAATGGTATAGCAGTGGTATAAAATATTTTGGAGACATATATGACAATGCAGCAAAATCGCTTTACACATTTAGAAGGCTAAGAGAAAAATACGCAATCCCAGAAGGTGATTTTTTGAAATATTTAACCCTCATACATAGTATACCCAATTCATGGAAAACTAATATTAAAACTGAAATCGTTGATATACCAAAAAAGCCATCTATTCTTGAACAAATAACTAAATCAAAACAAACAAACAAGTACACATATAAACTACTAATGAAAAAGAAATTAACACCAGAAATAAAATCTGAACAAAAATGGATAGAACAATTCGGCGATGAAGGTCTAAACTGGAACAAAATATATACCAATCGCTTACAGGCAACCAAAGACATCCGACTTCAGAATTTTCAATATAAATGCTTAATGCGAATTATTCCTACCAATAAATATCTTTTAAAATGTAAAATTGGAGAGACAGCTTTATGCGAATTCTGTACAATGGAAATAGAAACTATTAATCATCTTTTTTTTGGGAATGTAACTATGTACAACATTTTTGGGCAAACCTGGCTACGTTTCTGCTGAGATATAACATAACAATGCATTTAAGCTTAAAGTATGTTACTTTTGGTATCACAGAAAGAGCACATTGTATAGAAACCCAGGTCAAAAATTTCATTATATTGCTCGGAAAATATTTTATATTTAAAAACAAATGCCTTAAAACTCAACCAACAATATCACATTTTAAAGTGTACCTTAGTCAAAGAATAAATGTTGAAAAGCATATCTATTTTATAAAAAATAGACTTGCTCAATTTGACACAAAATGGGTGAATCTTAAACCATTAATAGAGAACAATGCATAAACAAGAAAGGCGACTATCTCTCTCTCTTTCTCTCTCTCTCTCTCTCTCTCTCTCTCTCTCTCTCTCTCTCTCTCTCACTCAACTCCCTCTCCCTCTTTCCTTTTCTCCCCCGCCCCCCATTTTTTTCATAAGTTGTTTCTGAATCCACCTTGTAAAACATATGGAGCTTTGATAAGCGAATATCAACTAGTCATACATTGTTTTTACTAAAACGTGACAAAATGTATAACTCTGCAATGGAAAATAAGGCATGTATAAAATCTGTCTAAGAATTGTTCAAGATCTCCTTTTCTTGCTGATATAATGCACACTGAAGTAGCTTATCTATCAATACATGCATTTGGGAGAGGAGACATACATATTGAGAATACATCTTGTCATGTTTTTATTGATAATGTGACACCTAAAGATTCATATTTTGTAGTATGACTAACTTATACATGTACCTGTGTATTGTAAAATGTATTATGCTTGTATATGTTGTATGATGTTGTTTCTGAAATAAAACAATTAATTACAAAAAAAAATAAAACCTTTTAACGAGATGTTATCGTCTGGTTTAAGAAATGTCTCTTGAAAACAAAATACAGATGGATTACATTCAGAAATGAATAGAGATGCTTTATTATAATTAGGTTTCAAACCTCGACAATTTCATTGTATAATTTTATGTTTAAATATAATATATATAATAATGGTCAGATTGAAACCTTCCATTATTTAAGTTAATGGTAATCGTGACAGTGTGCCTTTCAGGAGGTGATCACTGGAAAATGGCTCTGTGAAAACCACAGATTCATCATCCATGAGCTCCTCCTCTTATTTTTCAGCAAACACAGAATATGGATTCTTTTCAGCTTGTTTTTCTTTTTATGCTTGTTCTTTTTCTTTCTGTGCTTGTTCTTTTAGAAATTGCTGTCGTCTTTCTTCTTTTTGTTGTTTTTTGAGTTTTTCTTTCTCGTCTTTTTTCTTCTTCTCCTCATCTTTCTTCATCATATCAAGGGTTGCCTGCTTGAGGGCTGGCCCAGGATGAGATGAGTTACTTTTTCCTGGATGATGAGATGAGTTACTTTTTCCTTGTGTACTTTCTTGCATTTTCTCTGTTTTTTTTTGTTTTAAGTATTCGGTAAAGCTGTCTTCTGTCTGTTTTGTTGTTAGTTTATGAAGATTTGTTGCAAGTGCCTGGTTTTACAGCACTTGCATAGGTTTGACCTGTGATAAATTGCTCGTATTGTTTATAAGCTTCAGGAAATGATATGTTATTTTCACATTTGATTTTGAGTATTTTCTTCTCTTTCTCCCATTGTGGGCATTGGTTTGAGTTTGCAGGATGATCACCTGAGCAGTTGACACATTTGTCTGGTTTGTCACACACACCAGATGGTCCACAATGTTCAGGCTCACCGCAGTTGCAGCATACAGCATGTCTACCACATTTATGTTCGTGGTGACCGAACACTTGACAATTGTATCACCAAAGTGGGTTTGAAATGTAGACATCTATTTTGACTTGCCTAAAGCCTATTTTAACAACTGTGGGTAAGCTAAGGTGAATTAAATGTAAGAACAAATGTGTTAGTTGGTTTTTTGACACGATCACGACTTACGGTGATTCTACGTACATTCGTAACTCCCTGTTCAGCCATGCCTTCCTTGATATCATCGCTTATCACTCTGTTCAAGGCTGGACAGCAAATAATACCCTTGGATGTGTTCAAGGATGGATGGGGTGTTACGGAGCATTTTAGAAGACAAAATGTCTTCATCTGTAGTAGACTTTTTTGTGTGATTCTTTAGCACATTGTATTAAAAGATCACCAGACCTTAGGTTGTTTATGCTCTTTGGTTCTCCTGCAATGCTCATTATTGTTTTATGTACAACAAACGGAGAAAGAGAAAAAATAGTCTCTCCTTTTTCTGAATGGATTATTAAAAATCTGGGTACATAAGGTTTTTTGTTGAGGTAGACGAACTTGACGAGCTTGAATTAGTTGGTTGAGAAGCTGGGTACGAGTTTTCAGAGTCAGTATCTGAATTTGCAATGTGACGTTTTTTGCTTTTTGTTTAGCCATGTAGTTTAGTTGAAAGATTCATTCTCCATGCTCCCCACCCACCGTGGAGCCCAACAAGGGAGCACCTTAATGGAGTGGATATCCGATTGCCAGTGCTAGAGATACATAGAAGGTATACTTGCACAAATAGAATCTGCACAATTGACCCGTTAAGCCACTGCCTTCTAGGATTATTTTATAAAAGAAAGAAAGTTTAAGATAATGGACACATGGTTGGCATCAGAACGATACTATAGAACGAAGATATAAGAAGTATTTTTTTTACATTTTCAGCATCCTGAGGCTCAGCATGACAAAGTCGATTAGAAACACCGGGCCGTGTTTCCACCTCAGTCTACCCCGTCAAAGAGGCCAAAGAGGCGTGTGAGTCATACAGAATTTATAAACGTCCATATTCTGCATGCTCTCATTCTCCAGACCATCCCCCTTGAGTTACCGAGAAAGCCACCCACGGCAAACAGGTGGGTCCTACTCTTAGCACTCCCAGAGGAGACAAGTATTACAATCAATATCGTCCCCTGTGTGAAGTGTGCCACAGAGACCACGGCAAGGTGGTAGGGACTCTCCTGGGTCAAATGTTCAATTTAATGAAGTAGTTGAAGCCATTCTATTATCACACGATTTGGCCACTGGTCCTGATGAGATATCAAATATTCTTAAACATCGTCCAAAGAATTCTCTTGACACCCTTTTGTCAATATTTAATAATATTTAGGTGACTTGCGAGTTTCCAGAAAGTTGGCGATTAGCAACAATAATTCTTATTCCCTATTAGTATCTAATAATCATATACCGCGGTTCCAGTCAGGTTTCAGATCTGACCGCAGCAAAACTGATAACTTAGTTAGATTGGAAACTTTCCTTCAAGATGCCTTTATAAAGCAGGACATGTAGTTGCTGTGTTTTTCGGTTAGGAAAAAGCATTTGACATTGTTTTGTTTTAACAACAACAGAATCTAAGGCAAATATTTGGTACCAGTAAAATGCATTTAAGCCCCCCGTTGGCTTAGGCTGCTGTCCGTTCTAAGGCGGGGGTTTCGTTGTTGTTTTGATGTTGATTGTTGCTCTCATTGTTGGGTTCTATGTGTGTTCCATGTTTTATTGTACGTTGTTTTGTGTCCTTTCTAGTTTTGCAATGATCTTGATGGAGAAGAGAGAGCCAGTTGTTTTACTTTGTTAGTCTTCCTAGTGTCTCGTGATAGTAATGTGGCTCATCCTCACTGTGCTGTGAGTTGGTCTGCAGTGTATGATTGTGGTACATTTGTATTTCCTGATCATACTCACTTGCTTTTTTGATACCACTTGGAGATATCGCATTTTAGAAGACATCCAAAAATTAGGATTACAAGGTACAAATAGACTACCTACATCAATTGGAAGCTTCTTGCAGACCGCACCATGTAAGTCCGAGTTGGCTCCTCTTTGTCTGCCTATTATGATCAGGAGGATGGTGTGCCTCAAGGAGGCGTTCTACCTACAACCCCTTTTTTAACATATAAAATACACGACATTGTAAATACTTAGGTAATTCTACTGATTGCTCATTATACGTAGACGACTTTTGTATTTGTTATCGTTCAAAAAACAAGGCAACTTAAGAATGTCAACTTCAGCAAAATTTAAATTAGATTGAATGATTGGGCAACAAACAATGTTTTAAATTTTCCAAATCAAAAACTCAGTGTGTACATATTTCTGCCAGTTGCGGAAGCAACACACTGCTCCTGTATTACATTTATATGGATCGCGTATATTCCAGTTGTTAGTGAATCTATATTCCTTGCCATTATTTCTGATTGTCTTGTTGAAACAGACAAACAATCATTATATATTCACGCAGAGAAAACGTTCTCTTCAATATGCTTAATCCATCAAATTCTGATCATGAAGTTCATTCCTACCAAAATATGCAGCTCTCCTAAATCTATAAAACTATTTGACCTCAGAGTTCCCCCACTTTTGGCATCTGCAAATATCAAGCCACGAAAAATGAGATACATTTTACACCAAACATTTTCAGCTTGACGTTTAAACAAACCTGATTTTTTTTTATTTACACTCTGGAAAAATCAGATACTAGTAGTAGTCCAATTATATTAAAAGATGACTTCAGGGAGCTACAAACTCGATATAAGGTTTATCAACAAATTTACATCGATGGGTCAAAAGAAAACACAGAGTGGGTTGTGCCACCATCATCCTGATATATTTACATTTTCGAAGCAAGCCTTTAATGAATCTTTAGATTCTTACAACCGTTCATAGCCTCATGAATGACATAAATTTGATTGTCAGCTGCCAAGCAAACTTGCTCATGCAATACGCTTCGAACATTGAATTCATTCGCCAGACGTGACACTGACCAGTGTTGTGATTGACAGCGAGCCAAACCTGAGTCGCATGTGCAAAACAAGCCTCTTGTTTGCTCCATTGGCTGTCCGTGTTCACACTGGCTGTTTCGCTTTTCCGTTTTACACTCCACCAAAACCGTTAATACAATGGCATATTAAATACAAACTGTTTTGTTTCCTAAATTATAAATAATTTTCATATTTTAGATATTTATAATAAAATATAAATACAAGCAAAAAAAATCAATTTTTGGAAAGGGATTCACTTACTTTGCAAGAGACCCGAAGTATATATGGTTCCATGAACATCCCAAAAATTGAACTCATTTCTTAAATATTTACATCTGGGTAAAGTTGCTTTTCGGAACCAGAATTTTATGGCGACTAAGTGTATAAATTGAAAAAATCGTTGGCTCTAATAATTTTTCAGCGCAGTTTATTAAAATAATTTCTCATTATAAAAAGATTGGTTATAACATTAAAGTATTGCACAAGACTGCATGCTTGGTTGTCAACCCAATCATGGTTGGCAACTTTGCTTTCCTCTTAAATTGCACACCGGCGGGTTGGACCTCAGATTCTATGACGGTTCCGACTGAAAGACTTATCTATAGATTAGAGGGTTAGGGCTTGATGTTGTGTCTGTAGTCGTGCCCACCAGGGTTTAACTGTTGGTTTACTTTTACTCCGGTAATCAGTTGTATATACTGTTGAGTCCTTATCTTTGTTTTATCCCCTTTTTATATCGTGATTTGCATTCAATAGGAGATGATACATCGATAAGTTAGGGATCTTCCATGCGAACCAAACATCTATTTGTCTTGATCCACATCTGAAATAAAGGTGAGGTTGGTACCATAAACTAGTTAAAGCCCTCCAATAAACATATTTTTAATTGACCGTTCCAAAGCAGTGCTTCTTTGAGAATAGTTATTGTTATTTAGGTTTCATGTTTGTCATGCTTTCTTGTCTGTTCATTGCAGCCTTGTGGTTAACCGCTGGGAAAGGGCTAACCTCTTGGTCAGGTGTGGTACTTGATTGTCTCGATTCCTGATCTTTGTCTTCTTACTTAATTCTAGCTGCTTACATTTCTTGATGCAAAACATTGAAATAACATGTGATCAAGACTGCGCTTCTAGGTGGAGAAACGTCAACGTCAGCCAATAACTGTCATTGATAGAAAATGTTACTAACAAGGATTTTTTGTCATTTTAAAACTTGACCTAAATGTATTGGAATGTCATTGTTTGTGTGTTATCCATGGACCACAGAACTACAAGAAATGAATGAAAAGTGCCTTTAGATGCTGAAATCTCTTCTTGCACATGATTTTATTGTGTATTTATCCCGTCTATACCATCCACCTCTTCCTGTGAGAGAAACTTGCCCATTTTGGCTGTGGCGTAATGGCCAGACTATGGATTCAGACAACTGGTTTTGGCGTTTGCCTGTGACAATCTTTAAACGATTCAACGGGACATCTTTCTAACACCCAAAGGCATAGAATAACGATTGAAAATCTGATTTTTGATGGCCAAGTACACACATTGTTTTCAAAAAAAAAAAAATGCCACAACCCCATTGTCAGAGATGAAAATGCTTGTTTCCCAGTATATTGAAACTGTTTGAAGATTTTTTTTGCATGTAAGCTGAACTGTTTAAAACAAAGTTTAAGTTGATCACAGGGGGTTAACTCAGTCACAGTGCGGGGTGATTCTTTATGAAAATTGTCAATGATGCTTATGAAAGGGTTACAGGTGCTTTATGATTTCCTTAATTAGTATAAGGTAGGTGATGGGAAACTGCATTAAACGTAAGATTTTCGAAGCCCACAAGTATTTTATTTATATTAATTCATATAATTGAAAAGCTAGTGGTTTTACACTGTCAGTCTTTGCGATGATGGTTTATGTGTCAGGGATTAATGAGCGGTTTAATTCAGATATTGTTTAAACCCATAACAAAAATCAGTATATTTATCAAAGTACATATTCCATCAAAGATAGTGTGCATACAACTTCAAGTTCAATCTAAATGTGTTTGAACAAAATCAATTTTCTCCTCATGTAAAACTATAAAGGGCTTATTTTAAATGACTAATATTGACAAGCCAAAAACTGGAGGTAAAGAATCAGTAACATATTTTGGTAACAGGTTCTTTGCCTGTCCGAATGATGGATAACTGGTTCTTTATGAAAGGGTTCGGATTCTTTATGAAATAATTTGCAAAGATGTTAATGGTTTAAGAATCAAATACCAAGGCAAATAGACCTATTACTGCAGCCCTGACTTGTTTATTGATTGAATTAAGTCTTAACGGCCCAGTCAACAATATTTCTGTCATGTTGGGACTCCTCCAAGAGGCAGAGAGAGACTAAAAGGGCCCAATCCCACCCAAATTTGGCACAAGTCAAGCAAATCACGCCCTATCATTACGATTAAGTTTAATTTTTATTTCAATATTATATCAGTGATGCCGACATAGCCTCTGATTTCGTTTAATTTAACTGTTGTTTGATTTGATTTGTTGTCTATGGTAAACAGCTGTGGTCATCTTAACTACAGTGTTCCTATGCAAGCTACTGTAGGGCAGTTTACCATTACTTTTGCTCATTCTTATACAAGTAACTGGCAACTTGGTCTTCTTGAATCACCAGGAGAGGAAACACTTCTCCATGAAAAATATGCTGGATGCGATCTCCTGTCTGCTTGCATATTAAACAGAAAGGCAACTGACCGAGCTACAGAGTTCAGATTGTTAGCTAAGCATCGCATGTGCGTGTCCCAAGGGTGGGGGACAGCGGGTTTGCATCCCACCTAGAAGATCATAAAGTGTAATATGTTTCCTTAGAAATACTGTTATTGACAACCTCGAGAAGAAGTAGGACCCATTGGATCCAATTGCTTCGAAAGGGAGGCCAGGTCCGCACTACCCTCTGTGAAAAAAATAAAATAAAGTTTTCAGGACACCTAACCCCCCAGACAGAATTTTCTGGATCCTCCCATGCATCGCAAACATCCAAACCCTGCTATCAGCATCCAGTACTGTAGCATTGTATCTGAGACATCAATATGTCTGTTTCGAAACTCCCAATAGAAGCATGTGGTGGATTGATGGGGTAGGGGTAGGGGTGGCTCAGCGTATTTTGAAGGGACCTATCATGAATTAGTGAGATTTGAGCCTGACAGGGCAGAGTAGGAGCATTTGGTTTGTTCGTTTGCTTGTTTTTACTTGCTTGGCTTGATCCAGTACTAAGCAGCCGGTAAAATATCTGTTTGCTTTGATATTTTTCATCTGAGTCGGATCGGGACGTTTCTTATCCTTCTATTATATACCAGTTTCGGTGTCTTGCTCTAGGACACAACACAGTGACTCTGACGTCTGTGAGTCTCGAACTAGCAAACCTTCAATTGAGCCACTGCGCCCCACACAGGCATGAAAGATTAAGGCAATCATTGTCCATAATAACTTTAATCTTACTTGATAGTCTACTCTTGATAAACAAAAAGAGACATGCAGACAACAACTAATTACATGTTTGGATTCTCAAAAGAAACGTCTCATTTTGACGGTTCTTTTGAGTACCCAGAAGAAATACAAATGATTTTTTTTTTTCAAACTTCGAAAACTTACCTCGCCTAATGATATATCCAATTATTAGAATGTAACAAAAAAACTATAAAAAGCAGACTATTTGTGAACCCAGACGCCATATTTCTCTTCTGGATACCTGCAGTTGCAGTAATAATACTCTTCGCTGGAGTTGTTTTCTCATAATTTGAAAACGAAACAACAAATGTGGTGCAGTATTTGATAAACATACCGGGTAGGCGGCAATCGAAAACGCTCTGCACAATCGGTGAACGCGGATAATAATCGCAAGAAACGGTGTTTACGATTGCCAATCGTGCGAAAATGACAATAGAAAATCTGTTTCTATCGATATTTGATCTACGTTCGTCGATAGTATTAACGTTTTCGATTGCCACCTACCCGGTGTGATAAAGAAAGTGTGCGGCGTTTGTGTCTGTACGGGCGATAATCCTCACTTACCCTTACGGCACTTCTAAAGTTTTGGCCATTAAAAAGCCAAGCTTCATTGGTTCCTTCATGTTTATGCGAAAATTATCCTTTTTATGCATTACAGTTAATGGCCCAGTTTCGAATCTTTCCCAGTTCCGAATCACGTCATAGTTTCGTTGCAAACTACACATCAGCGGTTAAATTTAAAATTCATGTTTTGGTTTTGTTTTGTCGTAGCCTATAATCATCCCTCTTTATGTGAGTGAAAGCAAAATATCTATAAGTTATCTGCTTGGTGAAAGTTATTACAATTTCCCCCCACGACCCATTTTATGAAGGTATGTATTCACACGTGTCAGTATCTGTTCACTGCATATTTCCGAAAAATGCTTTCGTTTAAATTGCATTTTTATCAAACTTTCGGTTTCAACATGTTTTCCAACAATTATTAAAACACATCCAAGAAAAAAACGGACCTTTCATCCTGTTTTTGGTTCCGTGATAGCCGTGTAATCATTGTCACTTTTTTTGTCCGGTTTAGAATCGTGTAAACACAAGTTTATTTCACGTCACATAACAATAACGTACACGCGCTCAGCTGTCTGCACAACATAGAAGTCAAAATATCACAAGCACCATATGCACTCTCTCTCTCTATCTCTCTCTCTCTCTCTCTCTCTCTCTCTCTCTCTCTCTCTCAGCGGACGCGGATCCAGAAAGTTTTGACTCCCCAGTGAACCATTCGACGTCATCCGAACGTGACTATGACGTTCCCAGGTAAAACGTGTTTAAGACGTGATCATCACCCACAAAGCGTTACATTTTGAAAACGTCCAGAACCTTTAAATTTCATTTTCAAAACGTGCAGAAGACTAGATAAAAACCCTACATGAACACGTTTTTGTAAAGTTTTGTTTAGTGTTCAAGGCGTTTTTGTAACACCATAGCTGCCGTGGAACATTGCAAATATGTAAGGATAACGTTTTAATTAGCATTCTCCCTAAGAATCATGCAGATGGATGGTGATAAGTGACTAGTCACAGAAATCAATAATTTTACCTCCATTTAATCAGACTTGTTGAATAACTTTCACAAAACAAAGCATTCCCTTTTTCTGACAGAGGTTGCTATGGAAACCGGAAATTAAGATTTCTTGGAGATTGGCGGAGAGTTGCCCAAGGAAAATTGTGAAATTGACACTTTTCAGGCTAGCTTTTATGATACTAGTTTTATTTTGATTACATTCACTGCTAGCTCCCTTTAGAGGACCACATTAGTTGAACACAAAATTTTAGTGAAAAATGAAATATGCCGTTTGTATTGTGTTGCCTAGCAACAAAAGTGACGCCAAGGAAACAAATTTCAGAGCACTAAAAATTGACCATTTTCAAATCTGATTATCTTTTTACAGCAAAGCTGTATATGAGCGACATATATAGTGTCTTAATAACCCACGTCTGGTTTACAAATGCCATGAACTAAAAAACTCAAAACGTTTATAATTTTTGTTTCCATGGCAACAGAACTAACTGACCGTCAGAAATTTTACAAAATACTCCAATTTCAAAGCAAATTACCTTGCTTATGCAAACAGAAATATGGATGATTTATACACATTCTGCCAAGTCCACATCTTATCAACAAATTCCAAAAAATGAAAATTATAATATTATTTAAATATAGGTTGCCATGGCAACCAAGCCATCAGATAGTCCGTGATTTTGCGAAAAACAAGCATATTCAAAAGCAAAATATCTCCCCTAAACAAAGGATTTGGTGGTTTATTTATGTACACATTATGTAACTAGCACCTTATTTTCAACATCAAATTCAAATTTACAAATGAATTATCTCAATTCATGTTACCATGGCAACCAAAACATCATACCATCAGCGATTTCACAAAAAATGGCATATTCAACGAAAAGGGCATATTCAAAGCAAACTATCTCCTTCCAGCACGACAGAATATCAATAATTTTAAACAAATTTTACATAATATACATCTGCAATACAAACACAAAATAAAAGTCTTTAAAATTCCTGACTATTGTTACCATGGCAACAGGGATTGACAAAAACAGTTTTACTCTGTAGCAAAGAAATATTACTATAAAGGATTTTTGCCCAAGCAAAAATGTGAAAATGACACTTTCAGACTGGCTTTTGTGACACAAGTTCTTTTGATAACATTAACTACTAGCTCTGTTTAGAGACCAACATTAGTTGTACACAAAATTTTAGTGAAAAATGAAACATGTCATTTGTATTATGTTCCCTAGCAACAAATGTGTCACCACGGAAACCAATTTTCAGAACTCTAAAAATTGACCTTATATTTTTTTACAGCAAAGCTGTCTATGATCGACATATATAGTGTCTTAATAACCAATGTCTGATTAACAAATGCCACGAATAAAAAACCTCAAAATGTTTATAATTTCTGTTTCCATGGCAACGTAACTAACTGACGGTCAGAAATTTTACAAAATACCGCAATTCTAATGCAAATTATCTTGTTTCTGCAAACAGAAATATGGATAATGTAAACACATTCTGGCAAGTCTACATCTGTTTAGCAAAAACGAAAAATTGAAAATAATGAAATTATTTAAATATAGGTTACCATGGCAACCAAACCATCAGATTGTCAGTTATTTTGTAAAAAAAAGAGCATATTTAAAGCAGACATCTCCCCTAAACAAAGAATCAAATTGATTATTTAAGCACTTATTATGTAATCAGCACCTGATGTTCAACATCAAATTCGAATTTACAAATGAATTATCTCAATTCATGTTACCATGACAACCAAAACATCATACAATCAGCCATTTCACAAAAACGGCATATTCAACAAAAAAAGGGCATATGCGATGCAAAATACCTCCTTCCAGCAGGACAAAATATGATTATTTTCAACATATTTTACACAATCTATATCTGTTATACAAATACACAAATAATAGTGTTAAAGACTCCAGATTAGAGTTACCATGGCAACAGTTACAGTAAATGCCATAAAAGCTTTTACTTTATGGTCAGAAAATATGACAAATATTGAGATTTACCCAAGGAAAAATGTGAAATTGAAACCTTTCAGGCTGATATGAATTTTCCTTTGATTACATTTTCTACTTGCTCTGTTTATATGACCACATTAGTTGTATTTATAATTCAAGTAAGCTATGCTCCGTTCTCTCAGTGTATTGCTCGTTGCCATGGTAAACAAAAAGAAGGAATTTGGCCTAAAATGGCCAAAAATGTGAAAAGACATTTTTGCAGATTCACTTATCCAATAACACACCAATTTTGATTCTGATCTTTATATGCTGAAACATTATAGCTCAAAGGGAGTAGATTAAAATAATAAATAAACCCAATATGATCTTTGTACAAATCATACCAGACTACCAAAGGTGGGTGGGGTAACCAGTCTTGGAAACCCCTATTTTGTGGAATATTTGAACCACTACAATCATTTCCACTGCCTACTTAGAGGTGCATACAATTATTGATAGGTTCTAAAACGAGTTCCACATTTCATACAATAAAAGAACATGCATCCGGTCTACCACTTTCTGGTCGTAACCATGGAAACAATACTTCAATTATACAGAAAAACATAAACTAGTTTTGGCTTCAAAGCTATAAAATCATTTTAAATTGATTTATACAAAGCTTGTTCTAAAATTTTATGCTCAACTATCTTTATGCACATCAAATTCTGTAATATAATAACTAAATGGAACAATTCTAACCACTATTAAATACAATTGAGCCGCGATTTGTGCAAACCTGCCACGACGACATTAAGGACTTTTTGTGTAAAAATCATTTGAAAAACACCGAAAATTGAGAAATTTGACATGTTTATATATTGCCTTGAAACCTATTCTGGTGGATAGTAGAAAACAACTGGCACTTATTTCTGATTTCACTTCTTCGTTATCATGTCATATGTTTCCATGGCAACAACTTTACCATAGCAACTGTCAGAATTTTAAAAGTATGGTCAGCCATTTTCAGATCATGCAATATTTAGGCAAAACTGAATCAGTGGCCACTTTTCTGCAAATTCCATTGCATACATGCTAAGGATAATTAAAAGTATGTTAGCAAGAAATAATATGTTTTCCATGCACGCTACATACCCGCAAATCAGGAAGTTCACTTTGACGTCATTAGTAACATCATGACGTTTCTAACGTTGTGTGTAAAAGTTTAGACAGTGTATAGCTTCAAAAGGCCATATTTTCATGAATATTAGAGATAACTTCATAAAATTTGCAGGATAACTTCTTAACACTTCGTAGATTAAGTGTGTGTAATTAACTAAATTTTGACGACTTCGTCATTAAGGCTGGTTTTCACAGATTGTGGCTCAATTAATTTCATTTCCATTCTGCAAAAGGCCTGTGATTGTTTCCATGGTTACAACAGCAGGTAAAACCAAATTCATGTTTAACAGTTTATGAAACTCAAAGGTCCCCATTACATATTGGCAGTATTCAAATATATCAATATCTCTGCCACTATTTGGCATACTTGCTAAAAGTTATTGAAATAAGTTTTTGTTATATATCTGGTTACCCCACCCACTTTCAACGTTTATAATTGTTAATAAATAAAACTTTACTTATTATTTTTGCTTAAATCATATTGATAATGTTAATATGTTTCAACTCAACTATCTTGTATACACATTGAGAACTTGCATTATAACCATCTGTACATTTTACTGTGTAAAGGCGCAATATATTTAATATCCATTTTACAACAGGCCTATATTTGTTTCCATGGTAACGGCAAGAAAGAGGTAAACCTCATACATGTTTTTACAGTTTATAAAACTTGGAGGCCCCTATCGAGTATTGGCAGTGTGCAAATATGCCATCATCCCAACGACTATTGGGAAAACTTTTTTAAAAATCACTAAAACTAGAGCTGGTTATACATCTAGTTACCCCACCCACTTTTATTGTCTATAAATGTTACTATATCAAACTAAACTTATTAATTTTGCTGGAATCATACTGATAATGTTAATATATCTCAACATAACTATCTTTTAAACATATTAAATCTTGAATTATATCCAACTGGAAATGTTTAACCACTTTAAGATGCAATTTATTTAATCTCTATTTTGCGACAGTACTCTGATTGTTTCCATGGTTACCCCCAGAAGGTGGTAAAATCTACGCATGATTTCGCGTTTAATGAAAGCTAATACCATTTAAAACTTACCATTAACTGTATATGTCTCTATGTACGCTGAGGGAATGGCTGTAGTAGTTCAAAAATGCTAAAAAATAGGCTTTTTTTCATACCTGGCTACCCCACCAACTTTGGTTGCCATGGTAACAAGGAAAATAAAATATTTTGAGCATTTTTATTTTTCATTACTGACGCCTAGCATCAGTGGATATCCCTAAAATAAAATTCATCCCTTTTGCTATTTCCTGTCTCAACAACTATAATTTAAAAATGGTCAAAAAGTGCAATTTCAGGCCAGTAGCAATATTCACGTTGCCATGGAAACCAAATTGAGACACAAAACCAAACTAGCGTGTGTGCAACTTTTCAAGTTTGTATTGATGCTTCGTATGCTATATAAAGTAATGTCTACATATTTGTGTTTGTTGGTCATTTTATTCCATAAATTAAGGCATTTTTCCAAATTTGCTATCATGTTGCTACTTTGGTTGCCATGGATACCGAATATAGAAACATTTTGACCTTTTTTATTCTTTTATTTAAGACACAAGGCATTAGTGTATATTCCTTATGCTGACACCTTTAATCTTACCTTTGCTGTAAAATCATAATTTGGATAGAAATTTGTCAATTTAAGCCTCCAAAAATGTTATAGAGATAGCACCTTTTCGTTGCCATAGAAACATACTCTACAAGTTATTTTTATCCTTTTCCATTTGTGGTATTGAAAGTTAATACCTTTTTGATTTTTTTTTCATACAGCATAAACCATTAGACTTTAAAAGATAAATAGGCTGCATTGTCTTCAAAAAGTGTATTTTTTCATTTTTCCAAAACTAGAAAACATGCTCCTGGAGGCAAAATCTTTAGCTGGTCGTTGCCATGGTAACAGCATGACAATAACCGTTTCCATTTGGCTATGTGACTTTTATGTTATAAGGAATCTATTGCGCCAACTTTTTTTGGCATTCTGAAAAAGTCACTTATCAGCTTTTCTACTGGGCCTGCATGATTCTTAGGGAGAATGCTAATTAAAAGTTGTAACTGTCTTTCTTTTTACGTACCCTGAACGCGATGGAGACGTTTCCAGTAACACAATTTAAGACGTTTCCATATAAAACGTGTTCGTCACTCACAAAACGTTACAAATTGAAGACGTCAAATACGTTCGCATTTACTTTTAAAACGTGTTAAAGACCTAGCGAAACCCTTGCACGAGGACGAGGACGCTTTTATACCGTTTTGATTCGTGTTTAAGACGTGATGGTAATCCCAAAACAATGACGTCTTCGTTTGGTGTTCAAACTGTGTTCACAACTCCATCAAAACATTATAAATTTGCAGTGAACTCGTTTTAAAAACATGTGCTAGTGATTCCTTACGTGACTGAGACGTTTTATTATCCAAGACGTGTGCGTCACTCCAAAAGCGGACGTCAAACACGTTTGCATCTAGTTTTCAAATCGTGATGAAAACCTAACGAAACCCTTACATGGGGATGTTTTTATAACGTTTTAATTTGTGTTTAAAACGTGATGGTAATCCCAAAACAATGACGTCTTTGTTTGGTGTTCAAACTGTGTTTAATACTATATAAAAATATTATAAATCTGCAGTGAACTCGTTTTAAAAACGTGTGCTAGTGATTCCTGAACGTGACCGAGACGTTCTTTACACAAGACGTGTGCAACACTCCAAAAGCGTTACAAATCGAAGACGTCAAACACGTTTGCATTTAGTTTTCAAAACGTTTTTAAGATGTCCCGCAGACGTCAGTTTTGCTGATAAACGTCTGAAACACGTGTCTCAGACGTCTTCGTCACCAAAACTTACAAAAGACGTCTTCGTCACCAAAACGTTCGTCACCAAAACGTATGGCTCACTTGGATGTATATTTGATCAATGGGAGAAGCCAAAACACTTTCAAGCGATTGTTTTGTCACTGAAAACCAAAAAAAGCTGACAAAAGACGTCTTCGTCACCAAAACGTATGGTTCACTGGGTCTGCCAACGTTTTATTTTTATATATTTCATGCCGTTTTAGTTGATGAGGAGCACAAAAGCGGGCCGTCATCGGCCCGCCAGCAAAACTCCATTTGATGGCCTTAGTTAGCTCTAGAGAGAGTTAGCGTGAAAGAAAATAGTCTGCATTTTAGGGGTATAGCTATGGGACTTTACAGGGGTTGGCGGGGGGGGGGGGGGGGGGGCTCTGTGCCCCCAGTCTTCCCTAGATCCGCGTATGCATGATGATTATGCCTTAATGTGTGTCTGTTGAATTTCTCTGTTGAATTTCTCTGTCTGTCTGTCTGTCTGTCTGTCTGTCTAAGTCTCTCTTTATGTATATACCTGTCTGTCTGCATGTCTCTCTTTCTCCCCCTCTCTCTCCCTCTCTCTCTCTCTCCCGCCCCCTCTCTCTCTCTCAGCATATGTGGTGTATATCTAGCAGACCAGGGATCCCGAGCTCGATACCGGGCAATTTAAGTCTTTAGTTAGGACTCTAAATCAGTCCCTTTCCCGATTAACCTTAGCTGGTAGAAGCCCATTATCCTAATTATGCATCATTTCTCCGTAACCACTACATGCGCGGCTCCAGAAAGTTTTGCCAGATGGGGTCCAACCTTGACAACGTTTATTTTAGTTTGATGGGGGAGGAATTATCAAAATACCACTATCAGCGGGTCATCTTCGGCCCACCAGCGAAACGCCATTTAAATGGCGTTTTGCGGGTATGCCGATCATGGCCCAAAATTGAAAGCTGGTCTAGTATCTTTACGATTTTAAGGGGATCGGGACCAGTATTGCTAAAAAACCTAAATTTTTGTGATTTTCGAGGGGGTCCGGACCCCCTGCCCCCCCCCTCTGGATCGGCACAAGCACTACATCCTCCTAAGAGTAAAAGTAGGGCTAACGTCTTGTTGATTTTCCAGTGCCCTGGTATATGCATCCCTCCATCATAAGTGGACATACTTGTGTCGGATGATTCCCTAGCTTTTTGCACAACTACTGTCCACAAAAAGTAGGGGATTTTGGGACATAAACAAAGAAAGTAAGGTTGCAAAGATCAGGAATCGATACAATCAAGTACCACACCTGACCCAGGATACCAATGGGAAAGTGACAAACTCACAGAAGACACCACAAACGAGAGCCAAGAGGTCAGCCCTTTCCCAGCAGGTGACCACAAAGCACATATAAACAGACTCGCACAAAACATAGCGAACACAAGACAGAACAAAAACATAAAAGATCCACAAAAGAAGTACCGCCTTGGAACGGTCAGTAAAATATTTTACTGGAGGGCTTAAACCGGTTAAACGGCGCCAACCTCACCCTTAATTCAGATGTGGATCAAGACACATAAATATTTGGTTTGCATTTAAAAAAAAGTCTAAAAATTAAAATCCTAATTTGTCGCATTAATAATTTTGTATTTTCATAGAGCAATGTGTAAGCCAGTTTTCTTGCTTAATTTTTGGGCTGAACATTGGGTAATGTGACCTTAAGGGCGTACCAAAGAAACTAGGGGTCAAGACCTAAATTTCACAAAAAAGTATAAAATTTTTGGAACGCTTTCGATAATGCATGCTAAAGATGCATTATGGACATCTTTGTTTTTTAAGATTTTTTTCGCGTACCAAAATTGTTATTTCTAGGAGATAGGGCGGTGACAAAAATGTAAAAATTGACAAAATTTACTAAAAATTTACAGATTTTAGCCTCACATTCCAGAAATTGAGAAAAAAGAGACCAAAACAAATTCTGAACATAAAAACTATTGAATGACGGATATTTTCTTTTTAAAAAGCATAGCAATTGCATAATCCGTCGCCGTGATATTCACGTGTGAAAATTGAAAGGCTACCCCTAATCTAAATATGGTTGTCTCAGAAACACGCGACCAAATTAATCCTTGAAAATTTTATTCAAATTGGCCGTGAGATGACTTTGCTAATTAGTACTAGCTGTTTCAGGTTTATGACATTCGTTTGGTAAATGTTATAACTTTTGCTATTCGAATATCCCCTACTTTTTGTGAACAGTATATAACAGAGTTTTTACTTGGGTAAGGACCAGAGCCAAATCAGAATTAAGAGTGAGGTTGGTACCGTTAAACATGTTGAAGCTCTCCAGTCTTTCTTTTTACTGGCGCAGATTTCGTCGATCGTTGTTTCAAATGTTAAAAACCTGGCCTTCACCCAGTAGTGTGTGTGTGTGTGTGTGTGTGTGTGTGTGTTGGTGGTGGTGGGAGGTCAAGACGTTATAACCATTCGAACATCTATCATGACCCCGCATCACGTGTGTCGACCGCCCGCGGTGTTGGCGGGGGGGGGGGGGGTGGGGGCAATGGTTACAAATGCATTTTACTCTCACAGCGCGTGTTGTTATATGCGTGCGCTATATAACAATGGAAATGAGAACAGACGTTAAATAAAAATGTCACAAAATGATAGAAAAAAATACTCTGAAAAAGTGAATGTTAGTGTCTGTATCAAAAAGCGATGCGTCAAATGACAGACAGTGCAGATCCTGATTAGAACGCGCTCTAGCAGCTATCTGATCTAGTTCAACTCTTCACTGTCTCATAGACGAAGTTAACCTGTAAACCTTTCGATCGTTAGCCAGGGTGTATAATCGGGAGTTAGACTGCTTCACTGCACCACGTATGAAACTACGAGGTCAGTGCAGCAGTCTAATCGGGAGTATTATTTGCATGTGGTAAAAATGTTCATAGTCCGACGTTTATTCATGCGCGGATCCACTAGGGGTCCGGGCCACCCTCTCCCGCATGGAAAAGCTCAAAGCTGTAGATTATCTTAGGATTACTGGTTGGAAAAGTACAAAGCTACCGATGTCGGGTCATCATCGGACCGCTAGCGAGGCGCCATTTATATGACGTTTCGCTTGCGGGCCGATGGTTGCCCGTTTTGCTTACTTTCTGTGTCCGTGTAAGTTTAGTGCAATGATTACGGTAAAATGATGCGTCAAACTCGTCATTGGAAGTATTGATTAAGCCAACAATGTCAAATCCTTAATGCAACTGTACTACTGAAGGTAATTTCTTAGAATTTCTAAAGTGATTCGAAACTGGGCAAATGACCCGCAACTAGGCTACATCATGAGGAAAAGCCACTGAACATTTACAGTAACAAGATATCTGTAAGACAATAAAAGGAAAGCTACCAGCTCTCTGATCCTCTTCAAGATGATTGCAAAACTAGGAAGGGTGCAAAGTAATGCATACCATAACAAAGACAAACACAGAACCCCCATAATGAGAAATACATTAAACAATAGACCAACAACAAGAGAATCACCGCCTCAGAACGGACAGCAGCCTAAGCAACAGGGATGGGGGTTTAAATGCATTTTAAGATCATTCGAATAACTTTCACCCTCAATCCTTAGGAGTCTCCATATGATATTCGATAGACATTGAGGTTTCAAAGGAGATGTTTGAAAATGTTGACAAACAGACAGGATGGAGGCTGGAGTCATTTGTATACTATTAGCTCACCCCGGAGCCTTCAGCTTTGGTACGCTTAAAACATTATTCAATTCGACCATGTTTGATCTGTGCCTTACACTTTGTCAGACCTGGAGCTTATTAAGGGCGATTGCAGATAATACTTCCCACATTAAGGTAGTACCGGACTCACCAGCATATGTCCAAAAAGTTACCATCTTTTGACATGTTAAAAAATAGCTCAAAACTCATCTATTTTGACAAAAATAACAGGACCTTACCGTGCTTTTTAAAAAGTTATTAAACTTTAAAAATCGTAAAATATGAGTTTTTCAAAATATCAATTTCTCATATTTTAAAAAAGTTGAAAGTGAGAAATGCCAAATTTTTTCCTGGGAATACGCTACATGCTATTGGCTAATAAAAGAATACAAAAAAACAGCGAAAAATATGCACGTCGCTTATTTTTTAAGCAAAAATCCATTTTGTAAAAAAACATTAAGGCCAAAAAATCGTTTAAATCTAGAATAAAAAATGTCACACAGTGTAACTACAGAAACAAAAAACTTATTAATTTGAAGGAAATTTTGCATAGAAACTTATAGTTAATTAAAAAGCATATGTCACCGTGCTCGTTTTTCTTTTTTGTGCTATTTTCTTTTTTTACCTCTGAAATAAAAACAGGCATGGAGTGCCATACCTGTTCATTGTTTAATTTAGGTCCGTGTGCGTAGACAGCGTATTGTTTGAGTTGATGTCCGTGTGCAAAAAAGCCTATTATTTGTCTACTCCTAATTTGTCACGTCCTAGGACCCCTTAAGACCTTTATAAGTGCGTGCGTGCGCGCGCGCTTGTGTGTGTGCCAAAATGAGGGTGAGTGTATGAGAGAGAGAGAGAGAGAGAGAGAGAGAGAGAGAGAGAGAGAGAGAGAGAGAGGGCAATTCACGTGCTGATGATCCATAGCATTTTTGTGATGCTTTTATACTTTTCTTTTTTTCTTTACTTTACGTACAGTATAAGTATTCTGGATTCGTTACAAAATTGACATCATCAGCAGTAACGGGTATAGAAGTGTCGTCAGGATGACGCAAGTCTTTGATCTTAAAAAAAGGTTCTATTTCGAAAACGTTGTTGCAAGTGTTCAAGCGAGAAAATGACCTTATGCAATAATGGTTTTCTGATACACTATCATCTGCTAGACCCCTCAGACCCTCGCCTTTCATGTTTGGGTTTCAACACCACCCTGTTGTTCTAGCAGGTGGTAGTGCATAGAAAATCACGTTTGATCCCAATATTGAAGTTATTAAACGAGCTGTAAAAAGAGATGAAATGCGAGGCTTGTCAAGAATTTTGTCACTTTTTCGTGACAAGCTTGATAAATTTAATAATACAGGAGCACGACTGTTAGGTTCTATTTATTATATGACCCTAAAACTACTTTTAAATCGCGTTTAGAAATTGCGTGGAACTATGCTTTGATGTTGCCATATAATTATATGAGAAACCATTACGGACGTCATTATATAGCGACGTGATAGCGTTACCAAAATTTGTAAACCACTAGTGGAACATGTCATTATATCACTCCCATGAAAAACACAAACGAACAAATAAATAAGTAAAGAAACAAACAAACAAGCAATAGGGCCCAAACCAGGGACTACTTGGTCTCAAGTTGAACATTCTACCAATGTGGCAATGGGTAAAGAAGAGATGATACACGAGTTTAGTTCTTTTCATAAAGGCAATTAGTAAATGCTAAGACAAGCATGCATATGTGAACGGCCATATTAGATTATTCACAGCTCGCATAAATATATACAAAATAAGCCTCAGTCAAAAAACTCCCCACTGGCTAGCTTAAAATAGCAAAAAGGCACGCCCCAGCATTTGGCGAGCTCTCTCACAGTGTCCAATACGTTGCTCTTAGGTTTCACCCAAGCTAAAAAAAAATGGAGCCCTCCCACCTACGACGTCATATTTACAAAGATAATGGACTTGAGAAGTACAGTGGCTCAGCATTTCTTAGAGTGTTAAACTAGGGATCGAAAAATTATTAATTTGTGAATCACCAGAGTCAAAGTGTTGTGTCATGGGGCAAGACACTTTATCAGCTAATAGTACATACATTGAATACGCATGAATATTAACTTTTCTGACCAGAATTGCCTGACCAGTATTACTCGGAACGCATTGAGGTGAAACTGGACCAGACGGTCAAAATATATTTGGTCATACAGATGTGTTGATAAATGATATTTTTTGTGAACGCCAATACTTGTACGTTTAAGACAATAAATAAAGATAAACTCTTACTTTTTTAAAAACACTCCGTTATCTTTTGACATGGTTCTGTATTACTTAATGGAAGCAAACCATATATGAAATTTGGAAGAAATCCAATTAAATGTGACTAAGTAAGAGTGACCAAGATGGATGCAAACTGATAGACGGCGGCCATTTTGCCGACCATCTTGATTATCATTTGTCGGAAAAAAATCCATATTTGAATTTGAATCAGAGTTGATGCAAGCAATCCATATATGTTATTTGGAAGAAATCTGATTGAAAATGACTAAGTTAGAGTGACCACACCAGCAGAAGGACGGACAGATGGACAGACAGACAGATGGAAAGACAGATGGACGGACAAGCCAAACACAATAGAGCTCCGCCAACTCGTTGGCGTGGACCTAAATATATACTTGGTCATACAGATGTGTTGATAAACGATACGCACGTTTTTGTGAATGCCAATACTTGTACATTTTAAGGCAAAAATAACGATAACTCTTACTTTTATAAAAACTCTGGGTTATCGTTTCCATGGGTCCCGTACTACGTTAAAATCTTTTTAATTGTTTGCATACAGTTTGTTTTATGTATGGACTGTCAATTTATATAATAAAAAAGGATATGTCACCACACTCATAATCTCACATGGAAGTTTTCAGCATTTTACAAATTTTCTGAAAAAAAAAATCCAAATCCTTAATATTAAGTCAAAACAGAAGATTCTTTGGTGTAAGATATATTAAATAAATCCATCGCTGTCGTCTCCACCTGCTACGCTGTCGACAATAACCTGTAACAAAATATTTGCAGTCGTTACACTTCTGTAACATGGAAAAATGACTGCAGTACATTCGTTTTGGTTTTAAAAGCGCGTTCGTCTAAAGTAAGCAGATTTATAAGAAAAGTCTTTCTTGGTTTATGTGATGGACAATGCAATGTCTAATCACATCAAGTCATAAAATGTTCAAAGAAAACGAAAGTGAAAGTACTCAATAAGGATATGAGGACATGTATAGTAGTAAAATACAGTTTCAAGAATAATAATGTATCATATACGCGTTAACTGGATACAGTTGCCATGCTCTACAGGATTGATTAAGTTTAGATAAGTGTCGTGGACAAATATACAAAGACAAAATAAGATGCTCGCGGTTTATTGTGTCTTAAGTCTCCCGAATACGATACACATTCAATAGCACAAACCTATATTTAGAAATATTTCTGTGACCCGTAACGCACTGTCGTCCAGAACCACCTTGCGTTGTAACAGACATCCCTAAGCGTGCTAATGCATTCTTGGACATTGTAACTGAATCGTTATCGAATCGGATGCGTTCATAGGCATTCGTAGCTACTCTTAACTCATTCGTTATTAATCGGGAGATTAAGACAAGCAATAAAACCAAGGAAGAGATAGTAGAAGGACTTTCCCTTAGGGTACCTACCCCGTCACGCGCATACATTCGAGCCAGTCCTGGAAGTGGAAACAGATTTGGCAGATTCAGGAGCACAATCAGGATCAGTCCGTAACTCTTGGCTGGTGGTTTTGCTGATAGCGAACTACCATATATTTCCAAGCCAAAGAGTCAGGGCCAGGGCCTCTCGACATTAACGTAGTTGTTTTCTTCCAGCTATATATAAGTAGGTGTTTTAGACACTCAAGTTGCAGGATCAATTCTACAGCTGACAAACGAGGAACATTCATTTTGGAACTGACTCCCCCCCACCCCCCCCCCACCCCCCAAGCATGGATGGGCTTTTTTATAATTGTCGTGAGAGGTGAGAGAAAATCTCGCGAATCAACACGAATCGTCGCGGATTTCTGTTAATTCGTACCCAATTCGTGCTGCGTTCGGCGTATTTTCAACTAATTCGTGATTGATTCTTTAACTTATTAATAGGTTATTATACATCGTAGTGAATTCGGCACTCGGGCCGATTCCAGCCGAATCGCGCGAATATTCGTTACTGTTTCTTACCTATTTCGTAACTGAATCGTAGAACATCACGAATGGATTGAAAAAAATACAATTCTCCACGAATCCTAACATTTATCGATTCTTGATGGTTCGGAGGATTTGTGGTCTGTTGGGAAATAGGGCAAGCTTGCCCAGTAAAGTGTGGGGTGCCCTAACATGACGGAAAATTGTTGACTTTCCCCTCTTCTACCCCCACTCTCTTACCTCCCCAGACCCTGCGGATGGGGTCAATAGGTCAAAATTCAGCTCTCTTTTCAGAACAGCATCAACACAAATCAACAACAAAGACATTTGTACCGGGACAACGTGCGCGGATCCAGGATTTTTTTTGTGGGGGGGGGGGGGGGGTCCAGGCTCCTCAGCTTATTTTACAGTTTTCAGAGGGGGTCCAATGGTTTTATTACACATTTTCCAGTGGGTCCATCTTTTTCCAGGGGGGGTCCAATTACGAATTTCTATAGAAACTCATATTACTATAACGTGTGATTTTCCAGGGGGTGGGGTCTGGACCCCCTATCCCCCTCTGGATCGACACATGGACAATGTGGCATTTTGGCACGAATAGGCTCAGATGAGCCTGTGTGGCCTCCTTTTAAGCTTAGAAAAAACTTCAAATGCTAATTGGTCAATAGTTTTTAAGCGACTAGCAAAGGCTCTGATCAGACTGCACATATGGGCATGCTGGTCTCAGCCTTTGGTGCTCGCACATACCACATTGTTGGAAATCTCATATTGCGGCCCATTTATTGGTGTAAAAAATGCATTACGGCTGTATATCAGGACGAAATTGCATTTGTTTCATATAGAACCTGTAACTTCTTTCGTAAAGAATATGTAAAAACTTTCTAAAAGAACCTGTAACCCGAATTTTAGGCTCATAAAGCATATGTAACCTTTCATAAGCTTAGACAATTTTTGAAATTGGCTAAAACGTATAATTAAGGAAGAATTTTTAGCTTCAGATACCAAAGGGGCTCTTGCATGGTATGGGAAATTAACATGGGAGTCTGCCCACGCTTGGATTTTAATAATATTATGTTATTTAAGGTGGTACGGGACCCATGTCAAAGGATAACCTTACTTTTTAAATACTTAAAAGTAAGAGTGTAAGAGTTATCGTTCCTAAATATTGTTTTTAAAAGACAATACTTATTTGTTAAATGGCAGATATTATTCTCCCCTGACAACTCTTTGATGCTTTAAAAGTAATTCGGTACCACGTTGGCAAGTAAACAACAAAACTGCAGAATTGCTAACTTCAAGGCAAAACAGATCCAAAAAAGGCAGGTTCGCTAAACGGAAGCCAAAGTCGCTGGATGACATGACTGACGAGAACACCAATGATATCATCGAAGATTAAGAACAGCACATACAGTGGAATGAAGGCCACAGGATTGTGGAACTAGGTAAGTTAGCGGTATAAGTTGAAGATAAGTATTTTGCTTTCACAAAAAGAAGGAATGCAAGTATTAGCTTTTAAAAACACCACCCAGAGTATGAAGTCATTCAGTATTTTGATAGTTAAAAGTTGCGGACCGTATAAATATACATACTATATACATGTTTCGGTTGCTATTACTGCATGCTGCCACTAACCAGTGACCTATATATATATGTCACTGCACTAACCTAAGACCCACCCCACCCCAAAAGGGGGAGGGGGCCTGTAGACGTGCACATGCCTTGTATATGACATTCCCGGGGTGGGGGGGGGGAGGGGGGTACTCTGATATTTTCACACATACGTAGGCTCTGGCTATTTTTTTGGTACACAAATCTGAATTTCAATATTTATTTATTTTTTATTTTTTTTTTTTTTTTGGGGGGGGGGGGGGGTTGAGAAAAATGAATATTTTTTGGGGGTATGAAGATTTTGTGGATATTTTTTTGGGGTCATCACAAAATTCGGCTAGTTTGAGGGTCATTTTTATGCGTTTGAGTTTTTGGGTTGCTAAGATTTCAAATATTTTTTGGGGGTGCTTGAAGTTCCTGATATTGTTTTTGGGGTGAGCGGTAGATGCTGGGTCCGAGCCTACGTATACAGAAAAAAATTGAGTACCCCCCCCCCCCCTGGGGTGACATTCTCATGTTTTAGGTCCCATGGAGGTACACGATCGTTTTTTATAGTCTTGCATATACTAAGACCATGATGCCTGCCAAAACATTTCGTGAAATACGAGTACTGTAACAGTATGAGTCCTATTTATACAGAGGTATCGCCCATTGAATAACACCACTGGTGAGCCAAATCTAGTCTAACGTCATTCTTTTCACTCCTTTGAAACATACATAATTTGCTATAAGTTCTCTCATTATTTCATTGGGTAATTTTAAATATATTTATTATGGGAACTAATTTCTTAATTTACTTAATTGGTCTAAGTTACATGTAAGGGGCGATCTACCCAGGGAACAGTAACTGCTTGCACTGGCGACTATATAGTTGTAAAATAGAACACAAAAGGATTGACGACGAATGCTATAAGAATTGCCAATTATACTAAGAATTAATCAAGTATACAGTAAAGACTCTGATGAGACTGCCTGAATATGAGTGGGATATTTCATCAGGGTTGGGTTTCAGTCCTTGGAGCGATTTGTAGACCTTGAAAATAAGATGAGGGGGTAATGCCCAACTTAAACACAAACAAACAATCAAACAAACGTACATGTATTTTCAGTCAGTGTCTTCAGCCAAAATGACTTTACCGTAAACTTTTAATCATGGTATATGCTTCAAACAGCTAATACGGTGCTAATAGAGGAAACACATTCTTGTATTTTAAACTCTCAAATGCAGCGAGTAATTTCAACAGCTTGTAAAAAATCAGGTTAAATCGCCGTGTTTTTCTCGGATAAATGACACGAAAATCGTTTTACAAGCACTTATTTACCTGATAATCGAATTACCCGGCGCAAAAATCCCAATTATAAAAACGAATTTATTTGATTATTATTTTGGAAGGTGAATTTTGATAGATGCATGGTCATAGGTACAGGGGTCGCGAGTTCGATCCCGGTCCGGTCCCATACTTTCGTGGAGATTGATCATGAAATGATTTCTACGGTCATTCTCCTCCCTTCCGCTGATTCATTCAAAAAGGGTTGTTGTCAGTTACAAGTGAAAGTATGTGCACGAATTACTGGTTAACCGCTTGTTCAAGCCTGCCCAGGAAAAAGTGTGGTTAGGTGAACTGACCGTCCCGCAATGACCATAGCTGTTGACTTGGGACGTAAAGCACCAAAACAAACAAACAAACAAAAAATGATCATAGGTAAGAAAAGTTTAAATTCGCCTGTAAAAAACAAATAAATAAAAAAAAATATATGGAGTATTTAAGCGCAGTCAGCAATGAATTATTGTCTAAATGTTACAAAGACTAAGCTTGGTCATTCTTTTCGTATTTGATAGTTGCTTGTGATAATGGACTTCAGAGGTGCGGTGCGCCTTAGGTTTCTCCTGCGAAAAGTCCCGTACATACTCTGCACGATGTTGCAATGGCAGCTGGGTGTGACGCCAAGAGGTCAGTTCTAGCCCAGTCAGGTGATGGCCCGTTTTTCTTTTCATCAAACAGTATGTAGACACAGATCAATCCATTAAGCAGCATACGTTGCTTTACTCAAAGTATGCGTTTTTTCATTCTCTTGTCAAATTTATATAGACTCTTATATTTAAAAAAACAGCCTGATAAGGGGAGGGGTGGGGGGGGGGGGGGTAAGTACATACTGGTCAGAAGCTTTGTCCGGCTTTCTAGAATGGTTTGCAAATAAAAAATGGGGATCAGATCGTGAGTTTGAAGAGGAAAGTCACACTGGTGTTATCTGCAAACTGTCAAATTTATAGAATTGCCCGAATATGTCTTCCAAACGGGCTATACGATCTTTTGAGTACACATGTGTCAAAGGGGAGAGATGAAATGAAAAGAAGATTTCACTGCCCTATTTGTGCACACTCTGGTCTGAGCCTCCATTGTTTGACAGTTTTATCATAGTTATATCGGCTAGTAGATCTACAAGAGATTTTAATACTAATCTCATGGGCACACAGCGACGGCTCAGATGAAGATCCGTTTATGCGCAGTCTCGCCAGAGCCTTCGCCGTTCGCATAAACTAGGTATTAACGTAAATGAAGGTTTAGTCCAAATTCAGAAAGTGTGACTACGCATATGCGATATAGAGTACCACGAGCTTGTACAAATATATATTTTAGCAATGGACATCGTGAATCTACATGTATGTAGTCGAACATGAGTAACCGTTTGCACTTATTTTTTTACGGACCTGGCAGCTGATCCGAATTCAAACAGTGATGTGCATGTCCTGGATATAGTGGATACAAACATACATGAAGATGCCCAGATTTCAATTTGAAGCATCTGTGCCAGCCAGGAACATCTATATATTTTTTTGATTACCATAGTCAATAAAATGTAAATCAAAACCTACTGTAGTCAATTCCTCGGCGCAAAATATACTACACATCCCCTTCGATCAAGATTGATTTGCAAGTATAAAGACTAAATTTAATTGGATCAGCTAGGGCTTGGAAGTGATCACATGACCAACTATGAAATAATTTCGTGGTACCCTCTTTGTCTGTACTGATATATTATTTATACCCTTTACACTGTATATTTACATTTACTCTAAATTGTATGTTGCAGATCATCCGTTTAAGAATGTCTATATCCGGTGGTGGTTTTGATAAGTAGGTCTGGACCCAGCATTTACTGTTTACCCCCAAAATCTATCAGGAATATTAGGCATACCCTAAAATAAAATATTTTGAATATAGTAACCCCCAAAATTTATTCCATGTCTGTAACTTAACCTAAAGAATAAGCCCTAAAATGTATAATGCACCAGTCATTTGTATCCCCCGCCCCTCGGAATAGCGGGGCTTTTAACTTTTCAATTTTCAAAGCCCTGCTAATAGTCCTGCACTGTGGGGCCAAATTCGTGGTAAAATCCCTGCTAAATGCCCCGCCTCCGAGGGTTGACAATAATGAATAAAAACAAATGACCTAATTCATTTGAACAAGCTTTCCATCTTTTCCCCTATCCCAGGGTGGTGCCACACGAACTTTGGCTTCAGTTCGCCCCGTGGTGTAAGAAAATTTACGAATATTCTGCCCAGAGCATAACGCAGAAACTCGTATCAACTAAATAGATCTCGATGAGGAGAAGTGCAGTGTACAAGAACCGCACCGGATACCCTATCCCTGTAAAAGTACAAGTCTTATAGATTGCTTCAGGGAAAAGTATTATGACCTCCACACCCTAACCTTACCAGACCCCCACAGCGCCCACAAGCTTGGACTCGATCCCCACTCCCTCCTCAGAAACTTTAGTTCCCTTGGAATGGTCAATTGGAACACTTTGTAAAAAGTAAGTAAAGGACGACTAAAACGTCAGTCAGGCTTAGACCCCCCCCTCCAAGTCCGGTACGAGGATTTCTGGATCCGCCCCTGCCCAAGAACATGCGAATTGACTACCAAAACCGCCAAGTTGCATCCCTTTCAGTTTAAATTGGCATATATATATGTAGGAAGATGTTAAGTTGAGCTTTTAAGAGGAACTTAAAGACAAGTTCTGTCAGTAGTGGCCAATTTAAGCGGGAAATTTAAACCTCCGCAAATCCACGGCACTGCGGGGACACATCGTGGGTCAAATCCCCGCACTTAAGCTCCGCTATGTTCCTGGTATTCCCGGCCACAAGGGCACGGGGGATACAAATGACTGGTGCATAAAAACGAACAGACAAAAAAGTCCCGTTTTGTGATGACCGCGAAAGTCACAATTCCATCACCCCCCCCCCCCCAAAAAAAAAAAAAAAATAATAATAATAATATTACTAATTTATATAATATTCATTTCCCTGAAAACCATCATAAAACGGAAATTTTAGAGAGAAAAATAAGAGCAAAAATGGTCCGGGCCTACGAATATATGAAAATATCAGAGTACTCCCTCCCCTGGGGCTTATTTATGTTTATTTGCATGATATCAACTCGAAATATTGCATGGAACTAAGTTAAAATTGAGCTTTCATGGTTGGTTTCTTATAAATTTCTACAAATTTCAGGTGAACTTGTGAATAATCTCCTGTCAGGGTGTGTGGAATGCGGCGCTGTATTAAACATAACAAACATAGTTTCTGAGAAAAGACAAGGGCTTGGAAGTTCTCTCTCTCTGATATGTGACTTTAATAATTGCGTGGCAATAACAATTGTCAATACAGGAAGGATGCACGGCGCCCCAACAGATAGCAGAAGGACAGTGTTTGATGTTAACACGAAGCTAGCTCCAGGTAACATATTACCTCACGTAAATTACTTAAACAATACAGCTGTAGGCTGGTGTGATATTTGGCCATCAAACGACTATGAATTATGAATGAGCGATCGAATTTAAAAAAACACTTCCTATGGCAGCACTTGATTGTATAAACAACCATGATGAGTGATGGTAATAAAAAAACTATGATTCTAACTCTTTTTTGTTCTATAATCGTCGATAGTATTGATGTTTTCGATTGCGCCTATAAGGTGTGGTTTTGTTGAATGCTTCACGATGTTACAGTGGACATTTTTTTTGAAATGCTTTTGCTTGAAACGAAAGTATTCTAGTACTTTTTGGATACTGTAAAGGCGGCACCTCATGACTGCGTTACTAGTCTACTTTAGACATAGGTAAAATCTGAAAATGAGGCGTTATAACTACATTCGAAAGTGTTTGTTTATTGTTTAACAAAAGTATAAGGGCAAACAGTGTGGACCCAGATCAGACTGCTTCTAGGTAAGCAGTCTGCTCTAGATCTACACTGTTTGTTTAAGAGGCTTCATAATATTTCAATAGATGATAAAAAACATACGATTGTGTTGTAATATACGTTTTAAGGGTTAATAAATGTGGGTTCAGTGCATTAACGGACAGGACTTTCATGAAATGAATGCAGGCCTGCGCGGCTCAAGCAACTTTTAAACGCTTAACCAATAGACAGAACCTGATTTCCATTCTTGATCAGTTGAAATAACTGAACCACGCCCAGATATGAGTATTAAAGTTGCCACCTTTACAGTACCCAAAAAGTCCTATAATATATAAGAATGACAATATAAAATTCCTTTCTGTATATTAACGTGTGTCAAGCCCTTGTGCGATAATGTGTTGCAGGCCTCACCGCTGTTTGGTTCTGGTTGCAACACATCACATCCAGGCTTGCCAAACATTAATACACGGAAAAGAATGTTTTATCCTCTTATTGCATATTTGTAAGTTTATTCTTTAAATGACATTTAGATCTATGCATCAGGAATAAAGCTATATTTTTAGCTTTTATCTACATTAATCCTACGTGTAAGAAAGCATCAAAGTATCAAGACATGCTATAGCCATGCTTTAATGAGAATCATTATGTAATGTGCTGGGTCACATATGCTAGGTCAAAATCTTTTTTGTCATTTTCTACGCCAATTTTTCAGTGCATAATCAATAATAGCTATGTCTCCGCCCAGTGATATACATAGGGCGTAGACAAACAAAAAAAATGGCTGAAAGGGGAGACAACACTTATTATAGTCTTTTTTCAGGATTTTTCAGAAAAGTCACCAAAACAAAAAAACGAGATCATATTTTTTATTCCATCATTAGATTCTTCAAGAAAATATCTTAGTAAAAATATGTTTTTTGTTCTTCCAGTTACATTCTCTGATATGTTTATTTTGTATATTAATGTTTTTTTGGCATTTATTCGTTTGACATAATAAGGATTTTGCTTAATAAATTGTGTAAATACATGTTATTTCACTAATTTTTGTTTTTATTTATATATCATCTCTGGTGTGAGTAGTATTTGTTCTGAAAAAAATGTATTGCGTTACTTGTTAATTTGTTTATGTAAGTTAACGGCTGTAATGATGAATATACCTCCTTTATTTTGAGGAGCATATGCGAACAGTGTAGACTCCGATTAGGCATCGCAGAATGTGATGCATGGTTGGGTTCTCCGCTGATTGCTTACAATCAGTTTTCCCAATATGAAAAAAAAAACGCGAATTTACCACAATACAATCCTTTAACAAAAGGGAAGATCTCAAACTCCGTTTTCACTCTGGTCACCATGAAGCTGTTATCTCCCTTTGACTTAAATACATTCAGTTTGAACAGCAAGCTTGGAGGAGTTCCCTCCCTTGAGTGTGACATGCGCTAAACATCAGACAGTATGGATATATAGACCGATATATGCTCTCCCTGTTATTATAGACAAAATATTTATAAAGCCAGATAAAATAATGCTACAACCCTTGACTCGTCTCTCCACTGTCTCTCTAAATATATTATAGCTTAGCCAGCGCAGTGATTTATGTAAAACCTGCATAATGCCTTCAAAATAATGCTGTTTCAGGATTGAATGGTTTCTTGTCTTTATATGAGCTGTAAATTTGTCAAGAAAGCTGTAATAATCCGCCTAATTAAGTAATCGGAGGCTGGCTTTCTATGAATGTCAGCCTCGACACCCTGAATTTAGGAACAAACCTGAAAACTTTTACACATGTACCATTAATACTTATTTCGTAAACTCCGTACTACTTACACCAATCCATTCCCCTTAGTAAGTTAATAAAATTCTCAAACACATGCCTGTTATGTACGTCATTTTACGTTTGACATTTGTGATGTATAATCTCATACGCCACCTGAGTGTGGCCTGAGTTAAACTGCATTTTTTTTGTTCTGTTTGTGAAAATGCATGCAACTGACATGTGCCTTTTTGACAGCGTTAGGTATCCAGTCCGTAGATCTGTCTCATAATCGAATGAACTTTGTGAACTGCTTAGAATTTATAACTTTTAAGTATGAGGAGTACAGAGGCTCCGTGGTAGAGTGGTCAACTTGAAATTGAGGGCTCGCTGGGTCGAGCCTCAATTAAGGCGTTGTATTATGTACTTGAGCTGGAAACTTTATCCTCAGCTTAGAACCGGCTCAACCCAGGAAACGTACTGATATGGCTGAGACAGCGTTGACTCAAATAAAACAATTCCAATAACATTCTAATGTTCAGGTGAGTGATTGAAGGCAATTTTATTCCCCTAGTTGGGCCTTATCTCGGCCCAATCTGTTTTCAAAGTTGTAGTTAGCCTTTTTGATGAAAGCATGATTACGCATGTTATTCTGGTATCTTCAAAATTGTTCCCTTGGGGTTTGTTCTGACAGGCAAGGGGTGTATGTTTACATTGATAATGCTTCACCTTTTTGCATGCTGTGCAATTTTGTTTGGTTCATCTTCATTCCTGATATTCAAATTCATTTAAATATATATATTCTCATGAACATCATCAGAGTGTTAAGCGGTTTTGATCCTGGTTAGGTCTAAAATGTTGGGCCAATCTGTTTGCAAGGCTATTTGAAAACAAATAATCAGGTCATTTAGTGTTGTCTTAATTCAGGCTAAAAGTCATTTAAGGTGAAAAATCAACAGCAGCCTGAACTTGACCCTGTCTATAACACAGTTGGCATGTCATAAATATTAGATGCAAGCAGTTTTCTAAATACCTCCTGGTTTGAAGACAGAGAGTTCCCATATCAACTGAATAAGCCAACTGTGCAGGAACAACACTGCAGTTCATTTAGCATATGAGTGAATGATTATGCAGTACTCAAAACTATGCAACTAGGCTGAAAATCAAAACAGTATTTGCAGGTTCAGCATGACTAGGGGTGAAGTGATTAAGCCAACGAAAGCAAATTTGATTGACAATATCTATAATTTAATGAGGTTTAATAGCATGAACTCCTAGCATGTATGTTCAAATCTGGTACTCCGAGACACAGAATGGTCTTCTTCTGATCTTAAAGGACCTCAGAAATGACTCCAAAAACCACTCCAAAAACCACACTACTCCATGACTCCTTTCCATAGCTCCACTCCACTCCAGGCTTTAGCATATGCCCTAGAAAAGTTGGTATTTAGGATGGTATATCATCGACTAAGGAGGGGAAGCATTTTTAGCTTTCCTAAGCAACATATTAGCCGTGTCATCAGAAAATTGACTTTTGCATATGCAAAAACCTAAGAATAGCTCTGTAAAAATCAGTGGATTTGTTTGACGCTGTTCTGAATAAAGAGTCCCCCAAGCTTCACAATCTGATATTAAAGACTACTGTTTGTTTCTGTATCTACATTGACGTAAGACCGGTAACCCCAAAGAAACATTTTTGTGACTTGGCTCATATAATTTATTTACCTTTGAATATTCAAATTCCTGTCCCAAAAACTTTAAATCGTAATATGTATCAAAATTTTCTGATACCTGTTAAAATTTCCTTTAACGTTCATAAAGCTCTGCGACGCGTGTAATGAATTTGAATCGAATGAAAACTGCAGCAGATTAAGGGGGTTATCAAAGTGAGGAGTGCGCATGTATGCTACATGAAATTTGACTTCGTGCCTATTTTTCACAAAGTGTGAGATATTGGTACGAAAAATGTGACGTATTGGTACCAATTTTTCACGCGATGTGAGGAATTGGTACCAATTCTTCACAGTGTGAAATTTACGAGGTGTGAAATTTGTGGTTCAACACAGCTATGTGCGGACCGCGCAGAGATTGTACGAAATTATGCCTGCTCTAAGAAATCAGACAGAACCAATGTAGTTTCAGTATGAAAGTAAGAAAGGCGGCAAAGATCAGGAAACGATACAATGACCCAGGATACCATATGGGCAAGTAACAAAAAACATGTCAATAAACATCAACAGTAAGAACCAAGAGGTCAGCCCTTTCCCAGTAGGTGACCACAAGGCAGCAATGAACAGACGCGAAAGCATGAGAAACACACGACACAAAACAGCACAAATGATCCACAAAAGAAGTACCACAATGGAACGGTCGCACGGAGATAGTACCTTGTTTGCCTGAAACTTCACATCTGTTAGCATGGTGAGATAAAATTACTTATATAGTCCAGATTTACCAGAATTGTATGAGAAATACCACAAAACGATGCAATATATCGATGACTACACTGTTTGTTTTAGACAGGAACGATATACAGGTACATATATATGATAATATTATATATTCATAACCCGTGACCCCTCAATATATTCAATGGACCATTCTGCCTTAATTGTACGAAACTTAAAGCAAATTCCATTGGTCAAGAAAGGGGTAAGTTAATATTAAAGCTGCATAGTCTGTAACTTTTGATCTTTTAATTTTTGAAATAAAGTTTCTATTTTTCAAGAAAACGGTAAAAATACTCAAATTCAGGTAAACATTTCACCATTTTCGTAAATCTTAACAAAATAACACTATCAAAACAACAGCATTTCTGTTAAAAATCAACTGTCTAGAATTATTGGAGGGACGTAAATAATTACCAATAAGAGAAAGAAAAAAACTCTTTTTATAAGATAATTCACTTTTCCTTGCATTTTCAGCTGTACTGACCATATTAATGTGAAAATATAACTTAATCCTATTTTTACAAATGATTTGAAAAGATTTTTTTTTCGAAAAATGTTCATAGTTACAGAATTAGTCTCTTTAACAGCGCTTTTTTCTCTTTTTTCCAGGTCTAAGTTTATCAACTGGAGCAATATTTAACCAATTACTGAAAGCTCTGAAAAAGTTATCAGAAGTAAGAGTTATGTCAGCACAGACTCTATGACGGCTCTAACGTAAAGCTTTAACCGCTGGGTTGGCGCCTGATGCTTATCTATAGCTGGACCCACCGTGGGACAACTTGAGGTTTTCTTTAGCTCTGACTATCTGTGAGTCATGAACCCTTTTCTTTGTTTCATCATGGTGTGTTAATTTGATTAAGAGTGTTTCTCCATGATGATACTATGCATTAGTTAGATGGCCTCCATGCGAGCTGAACATTTCTTGTACTTCATCAACAGCAGAATCTAGGGCGAAGATTTGGTACCAGTAAAATGCATTTAAGCCCCCCCCCCCCCCCCCCGGTGGCTTAGGCTGCTGTCCGTTCTAAGGCGGTGGTTCTGTTGTTGTTGACTTTTTGTTTATTGTTACTCCCATAGTGGGAGTCTGTAATTGTTCTATGTTTTGTTTTACGTTACTTTATGTCCATTTTAGTATTGCAATCATCTTGATGGGGAAGAGAGAGCTGGTGCTTGATGGGGAAGAGAGAGCTGGTTGCTTTGCTTAATTTGTCTTCCTGGTATCTCATGATGGTTGAGCCGCTCTTTCTCGCGGTGCCACGGGGTTGTCTGCGGTTTGTGATTGTGGTATTTCCTGATCATACTCACTTACTATTTTATATTATTTCATTTATATCATATGACGACGCGTCTTGGAGTGATATAAGAAGTTTTATTACCCAACCGTCTATATACGGAGTAATTGTCTTTTGAGTCACTAAACTATTGCCCCGGAATAGTATACAGTTATTTCGTGTCTGTTTGTAGCATTTTCAAAACTATTACGCTCGGTGCCGTGGACAACCTGATGCCTTACGACCTCGTGCAAAAGTACATCAGGTTGTCCATGGCTCCTAGGCGTAATAGTTTGACTATACTACAAACAGGCATAATTGTTTTTATTACCCACCCCATAGCAGCGTTCCTAAAATGGAGTTGCTGTAGACGATGCGGTTTTGTTGCAAGACAGGAAATTGCAAATAATCTGCTCAATTTTGACATCAAAGTATTCAGCTCATTCTAACTAAGAAAACGAGTACCCTGACTTTATTTTTCTGACCATAAACAACGAAGTTATTGGAGTTTAAAGTTGTCAAACCATAGTAAGAAAGAGTGCAAGAATCAGGAATCGATACAATCAAGTAATACACCTGTCCCAGGATACCAAATGGGAAAGTATCAAATCACAATAAACATCACAAACAATGGTCAAGAGGTCAGCCCTTTCCCTTCAGGTGACCACAAGGTAGCAATAAGCAGACGAGAAAGCATGGTAAACACAAGACATAAATCACACAAATGAAGTACCACCTTGGAACGGCCATTTAAACTATATAACTGGAGGGCTTAAACCAGTATCACGGCACGCCAACATCAACCTTAGTTCAGATTTGGATCAAGACACATAGATGTTTGGTCTGCATGACATACCCCTAACTAGTCCATGTATCATCTCCTAGAACATAAAATCAAGCTATAAGAAGGAGGTAAAGCAAGGACAAAGACAAGGACTCAACAGTACATACATGTAAAACTGAATACCAGAGCAAAAGAAATCTAACAGGTAAACCCCGGTGAGCCTGACAACAGCCAAAGCACCGGGCCCCTACCATCTCATCAACAGATGAGTCTGTAAGTCGGAACCATCACAGAGTCTGGGGTCCGATCAATTTTTTTTTAATAAACGGAGCTGAAAGATCATGAGAGCCAACAATCTTCTTCAATTTATACACCAAGTCACCATAGAATTCAGGTTCCGAAAGTCCTTGGCGCAAAAGAGATGTAAGTCCAACATGGAATTTAGATATCAAATCATAGTATCTTCTATAAAATTTAGAAAATGTATTGACATGTGAAGTTTATTATACCGATAGCCTTGTTTAAGAAGTTTCTGAGTTAACAATTTATTGCGAGTGTTAAAGTCAGCATTATCGCTACATGCTCTAGAATGAGTTGAGCGATATAGACCCCATATGATGTAGAGCGAGGAACATAACCGTCTAAAATTGGCAAATGACAATTTCAAATCAAAATCTTCACGTTTATCATAAATTTTGGTAGAAATAATATCATTAGAAATGGACAAATGCAAGTCTAAAACGTTATTAATGTTTAACATATCCAAACATATCTGGATGTAGTCTTAAAAGCAACAATAATATCAGCCTGCTTATCATTACCAGTATTAAACAGTACAACGTAAGAACTTTGTCTCGGTTTTCTTTTGCTTCATTTCCACCATTGTTACAAAACGTCTCCTGTCATTAACAAACCGTACGCGCATCATCGTCGCGCACGTTGATAAGCGCCTTCCAAGTTTTTAACAGCGAAGCAGGAAACTAGACAATGGTATAGTCCCAGCCAATAGTCAAAACTATTGCCTGGGCGATAGTTCAGTGACTCAAGACATAGCAAAAATAGACAACTACTCAACATATAGACGGTTGGGTAATAATTTTGATAATATTTAAATATTTACGAATTTTGATTTCGTTTGCACATTACGTCATATAAATGATGTGCCATGTCGGCCAAAACTAAAACCACAGAAGCAGGAATAGGGAAAGTGAAAAATTCAACAAATTCCGACATTTTTTATTGTTTTTCGGATAATAAATCAACAACCTAACTTTTGTGCCATATTTTTCTCCAAGATCATTCCAGATGTGCACGTTAGCATAAAAATCATTCACATTTTACAGGGGGTGGGGTCTGGGGGAACAGTAGCCCCAGAAGCCAAAGAAATGTTAAAAAATGAAGCTTTTCCCTTTTTTATACCCTGCGCGTATATAGCCATGTAATGAAGTTGATTCAGATTCATGCTAGGGTGGTCCACGGGCATCCTTTCCCGATTTTTTTTATCTAAATGGTGCAATCTGGTGCATTCTGAGTGTTCCGAAATACGTTATTATCAACCTAAAATCAACAGGTTTAAGGATAATTTTCCTCAATATTAAAAATTATTCGCCACACCAGTCACCAATACCAATCCAGATTAGCAGGTAAGCACGAGAGTAAATAAGTTTCAATTTTCCAGGGGGAGGGGGGGGGGTCTTGGGAGTTCCTCCCAGAAGCCGAAGATTTCTTTTCAAAAATCAAACGAATGAAGGCTTTTCCTTTAAGGTGAGATTGGTTTTACTTTTTGGCAGGACTCCCTAAATCTCCAAAACTATGCGCTTGTTCCCCAAATCCCTGAAAATGATTACCAGTGCTCCCAAGTTTCCTGAAAATAGATAGCCATTCTCCCTAGATCCCCCAAAACCCCTGGGGCCCATTACTTTGTATATAATAAATCATACACTTACTTCCTAGTCTAAGTATATTATGTATTCCGTCTCTATATAAAGCTTTGGGTGTTGTTAGTAACGCATACTGAATTGGATCGTTGAATTTTTTGGTATAGATACTTGCGAAATCTTCAGAAACGGTTTGGCTTAAAAGTATTGTGCCATACGGAAAAATAGTAAGTGAGTATGATCAGGAAATACCACATTCACAAACCGCAGACGACCCTGTGGCACCGCGAGGAAGAGCCGCTCAACCATCACGAGACACCAGGAAGACAAATTAAGCAAAGCAACCAGCTCTCTCTTCCCCATCAAGATGATTGCAGTACTAGAACGGACACAAAGCAACGTACAACAAAACATAGAACAATTACAGACTCCCACAATGGGAGTAACATTAAACAAAAAGTCAACAACAACAACAGAACCACCGCCTTAGAACGGACAGCAGCCTAAGCCAACAGGGGGCTTAAATGCATTTTACTGGTACCAAATCTTCGCCCTAGATTCTGTTGTTGTTGAAGTACAAGAAATGTTCAGCTCGCATGGAGGCCATCTAACTAATGCAATGTATCATCATGGAGAAACATTCTAATCAAATTTACACATCATGATGAAACAAAGAAAAAGGCTCATGACTCACAGATAGTCAGAGCTAAAGAAAACCTCAAGTTGAGCCACGGTGGGTCCAGCTACAGATAAGCATCAGGCACCAACCCACCGATTAAAGCTTTACGTCAGAGCCGTCATAGAGTCTGAGGCCTGACTCACCGTCGTGCAATTAAAGAGGAAACCATAGCTATAAACCGTGATTGGGTTTAAAACTAGGCATGCAGACTGTCGCATGATATCCAAGTTATATCCAACCCTAATATTACGTTTTACTATCTTTTTGAATTGATCACTAAAATTAGGTTTTCCAACAATTCGTTTGAATTTATAAACTAAATCACCATAAAACATAGGTTCTGATATGCCTTGTTGCAGAAGAGTTTTTAACCAAATGTTGTATTTAACAATTAACTCTGAGTGTCTATGGTAGAATTTAGAAAACGCTTTTCGAATTTTATGATATCTATAACCTTGTTTCAATAATTTATCAGTTAAAAATAAGTTTCTGTTGTTGAAGTCATTAACATTATAACACACTCTAGCAAAACGGATAAGCTGAGAAATATATACACCATAGGAAGGAGAGCGAGGAACATCTCCATCAAGAAATGGGGAATTTACTATTTCAAAATTAAAATAATCTCGTTTATCATAAATTATAGAAGAAACTATGCCATTTGTTATTGACAAGTTCAAGTCCAAAAACGGAGCTTCAGTATCAGAAGAATTTGCCTTATTTAATTGAAGTTCAGTGGGATATATCCGACTTACCATTTGTTCAAAATAAGGATTATCAATATTAAGTAAGTCATCTAAATATCTGGAGGTTGAGTTAAAAGCTTCAATAATATCAGTCTGATTATTGTCTGACAGAGACAACATAAAGTCTCTCTCATAACAAAATAAAAACAAATCTGCAACAAGAGGAGCACAATTAGTACCCATTGGAATACCTACAATTTGTCTATATAATTTCGAGCCAAATCTAATAAATATATTGTCCAAAAGATAATGGAGCGCACCACACATTTTCTGATATGACCACAATTTATATCGTTTAAGTTGTTCTGAAGTAAAAAAACAACATTTTTATCATTACAAAGTCGGATAAAGGTAAATATACGTTATCAAGTATATATATTTGTCCATTTTTATTAATATTGTCTTTATTCGTCTTATGGCAATGTTTTTATATGGGAATCGAAAGTTGGCAATTAAAGGAAGTGGCTCTTATTTCTATATGCAGGCGGGAAGTAAAGAAAAAGGCAAATATCAGGAATCTATGCAATCAAGTACCACACATGTCCTATGCCACCAATGGGAAAGTGATACAAAACAAGGAAACATCACACACAAGAGAACCAAGAGGTCAGCCCTATCCCAACAACAAGAAAAAGTATAACATGTTTTTACATGTTATGTAAAGGCGTTGCTACATGTTATTTAAATTTATTATATTTCTCTTCATGCTGTTTTGATATAAATTTGGAATTCAAGGAAGTTTACCTGATGATAATCTCTACTAAATTGCTCAATTGATTACAAATGACCATTTCATATTCTAACAACTCTCTGAATCTGTGGCCCAAATAATGTCAAAGAAAATGTTCCTCAAAACTCCCTCTACCAAATTTCAACACACCGATATGCACTGTTGAACGTTATGGCCAGCCACCAGTAGTAAAACATAATAAATCTTCAAACAGCAACTTATTCTAAACCAAACTGGTAAATGTATACGACGATTTGGTGGTATTTACGCGTATTGCTGGTACTTCATAGACTGGAAATGGTAGATATTGGTGTTAATACTATATAGAAAAACATGACATATGCCTAAAGGACTATAAAACTAAATCATTTTTAAGTATTCGGCATGCACATGGCGATTTATGTAAGCATTTAGGAATAGATTCGAGTACCGATCTGGATTATTCGAGTACTGATCTATTCCTAAACGCTTACATCATAGTGATACTCGGTCCGGAGGTTTGTCAGTTGGTCCGGATGTGGTTAAACACTGAAGTGTTCGTGTTGTATTTTACCTAATACATGAAGCACTAAATTGTTTATGCTCTACTGAAAATAATGGCCACCATGGCTTAAAATAGAAATATTTTTAAACCTCATCCATTGAATCTTCTACCCAAATAATTTCAAAGAAGTGTTCCTCATTATACCCTCTGCTATATACGGGTGTAGCTGTGATTGTGTTGCACATGATGCGCCATTTTTTCTTAGAACGGATTAAATGGTTTTGAGATTATCATTCTTCGAGGCAGTTGCGAATTGGGCGCAATTTCCATTACACTAGTCAAATTAATTTAAGGATCAAACGACATCGTAACGTAATTTCTGCGATGTGGTGTTAACTTCACCAAAGTTATTAAATATCTACAGAACCTAGGAAGTATATGGCGGTAAAACACTAGAAAATGAATGAATGCATTCTCGGAAATAGTCATGTGCTTCTGTGTACAGGTCATATACACGTTTATTAGAGTATGCGTGTTGGTGTCAATGATATTTTCGCATATTGTAACTGCCATTAAATTTATTGATCCTTAATTTGTTTTGAGTAGTATCTCGAACCCAATATACTAGGTCCGAGGTAGTATATTATTACACATTTGAACTTTATGTAGCTGGTGAATAAGAGCGGTGCAATGTTAACTGCTCATAACTGTAAGCGCAAATTTGGCAGAGGGTATAATGACGGCTCTGACGTAAAGCTTTAATCGGTGGGTTGGTGCCTGATGCTTATCTGTAGCTGGACCCACCGTGGCTCAACTTGAGGTTTTCTTTAGCTCTGACTATCTGTGAGTCATGAGCCCTTTTCTTTGTTTCATCATGATGTGTAAAGGGGCTCTTTCATGGTATGGGAAATTAACATGGGAGTCTGCCCACGCTTGGAATTTGATAATATTATGTTTATTAATTGTCTGGGGTATGACTTTTATATTTATGGTGCATTTGAGTTTTTATGCAATTCCATTGCTAATTTATGACGTAATGTATGATATCACTACAATACCTTAGGGTATCCAGTTATAATCATTTCTAAAGTAATTGACATATCATGTAACGGGCGCAGAAATGCTTTATTAAATAACTATATCATTGATAAGTTGGTTGATACTATAAATGGCTTTGTATGTATTAGGATAGCGGGTAGGCAATCATATTTATGAGATGGTACCCCAATTTTCAACTGTATATTTTGTATTCAGTCAAATTTGGAATTCAAATTTTCACACGTTGCGGTCTTTGTCAAGATACCATTTCAACTTATAAAATTTCCATATATGTTAAGAATATGTAGACAAAATTTCATGAAATTCAAGGACCGGTAACATATTTTTTCAACTTGATGTAAACACATGGCCCTAATTCATCAAAATGTAAAAAATACAATAATTATGTTTCTGTGTAAAACATACTTGAATACTTGCTTAGTTTGAATCACCATGCTAGTACGTTTATTGGTAGAAGTTGATATGTTCAGTGTTTTCCCTATTACTGATTGGAAAAAGACAAAAAACAATATTCTTTCGTATTAAGTGTCATGATTCTTATATAATGAAGTGCTTACACAATAATATTACTCAAAACGATACAATATGGTGACACTGGACTTACCACATCTAGTTGCGAACGTTAAAACTACATCTAACCAATGTTACACTTAATATGTAACATTATTAAGAATTTTAATTCATACAGGAGAGAAACCTTATGACAAGTCAGTTCATACAGGAGAAGAACCTTATATCGATGGTTTTATAATTTTAAGCCTCATTAATAAACCTGGTTCACAAGAATAAGCCCCTGTCAAACCTATTGGTTAAAATTAACCATTTTGGTCACAGAGAACTCTTGGCTTCAAAGGTATTGCTAAATTAATGCTTAAATCTTCTCTGTTTATTCTGTTTTGTAAAACTGATGCTGATTTCCATCAAATGGCAACATTTATTCTTTGGCTGGATGTATATTCCAGGCATACAATTTCGTTTCTGGACCTCACTTATTCATGTAGAACACTGTTCTATGATACCTTTGATGTGACTCTGTTACACTTAATCCTGGTCACGGCACCAAAATGTGGTTACTCTACCTCAGTTGGGATGTATAGAAATATTTGGTCTTCTTGTTTTCACACGTTTATTGATAGGATATTATGTTTCTTAAACAATATCATGCAGGACTTGAGAAAGTGATACACGTTGTCTTGGCCCCTTAGTGCCATGACATGGGGCCATGACCTTTGGCATTTCCGGCCATTGAATCATTTGAAATTGTCTAAACATTATTTTCTTTAAGAAAAGTGGAAGTAGATTTAAAAACAACCCCCTTCTGTCGAGTTATTGATTCATTTCAACTTAATAATTAATTTTGCTAAAACTGACCTATTCCCATAAGAGGTAGGAAATGACAAAGTTACCGGTTTTGGATTTTCATGAAATTTGGCTCAGATCAGTAGGATATATATGGCATGTTTTTGTGATAATATGATATCTTGACAAAGCCTAGAACATATCTATCTTTGGAATTTAATGTTGAATGTTTTGTAAATTTTTGAAAAAAATATTGAAATTTTATAATCACTTCTTCAGAAAACGTAAATCATAATATATCCAAATGGTTTTTTGGTATTAATATAATGCCTATGGTATTTTGGATTTAATCTGGATGATAAATTATAGAAATAAACAAAACTATAGATTTAGGACATGGAAATTTAGAGACAGGTGCCACCTTAAAGGTGGAGTACGTCAGGGTTGCTTCCTAAGCCTTATTCTTAACAATCTAATTTAATATATACATTTTCATAGTTTGTATATAACGAGTCATTATTATGCAAAGTTTAAAGAAAATCCATGCGTGGGCACAGATGCAAGACCCCCTTTGATTAGAATGTTTCTCCATGATGATACATTGCATTAGTTAGATGGCCTCCATGCGAGCTGAACATTTCTTGTACTTCAACAACAACAGAATCTAGGGCGAAGATTTGGTACCAGTAAAATGCATTTAAGCCCCCTGTTGGCTTAGGCTGCTGTCCGTTCTAAGGCGGTGGTTCTGTTGTTGTTGACTTTTTGTTTAATGTTACTCCCATTGTGGGAGTCTGTAATTGTTCTATGTTTTGTTGTACGTTGCTTTGTGTCCGTTCTAGTATTGCAATCATCTTGATGGGGAAGAGAGAGCTGGTTGCTTTGCTTGATTTGTCTTCCTGGTGTCTCGTGATGGTTGAGCGGCTCTTCCTCGCGGTGCCACAGGGTCGTCTGCGGTTTGTGATTGTGGTATTTCCTGATCATACTCACTTACTATTTTTCCGTATGGCACAATACTTTTAAGCCAAACCGTTTCTGAAGATTTCGCAAGTATCTATACCAAACAATTCAACGATCCAATTCAGTATGCGTTACTAACGACACCCAAAGCTTTATATAGAGACGGAATACATAATATACTAAGACTAGGAAGTAAGTGTATGATTTATTATATACAAAGTAATGGGCCCCAGGGGTTTTGGGGGATCTAGGGAGAATGGCTATCTATTTTCAGGAAACTTGGGAGCACTGGTAATCATTTTCAGGGATTTGGGGAACAAGCGCATAGTTTTGGAGATTTAGGGAGTCCTGCCAAAAAGTAAAAACAATCTCACCTTAAAGGAAAAGCCTTCATTCGTTTGATTTTTGAAAAGAAATCTTCGGCTTCTGGGAGGAACTCCCAAGACCCCCCCCCCCCTGGAAAATTGAAACTAATTTACTCTCGTGCTTACCTGCTAATCTGGATTGGTATTGGTGACTGGTGTGGCGAATAATTTTTAATATTGAGGAAAATTATCCTTAAACCTGTTGATTTTAGGTTGATAATAACGTATTTCGGAACACTTAGAATGCACCAGATTGCACCATTTAGATAAAAAAAATCGGGAAAGGATGCCCGTGGACCACCCTAGCATGAATCTGAATCCACTTCATTACATGGCTATATACGCGTAGGGTATAAAAAAGGAAAAGCTTCATTTTTTAACATTTCTTTGGCTTCTGGGGCTACTGTTCCCCCAGACCCCACCCCCTGTAAAATGTGAATGATTTTTATGCTAACGTGCACATCTGGAATGATCTTGGAGAAAAATATGGCACAAAAGTTAGGTTGTTGATTTATTATCCGAAAAACAATAAAAAATGTCGGAATTTGTTGAATTTTTCACTTTCCCTATTCCTGCTTCTGTGGTTTTAGTTTCGGCCGACATGGCACATCATTTATATGACGTAATGTGCAAACGAAATCAAAATTCGTAAATATTTAAATATTATCAAAATTATTACCCAACCGTCTATATGTTGAGTAGTTGTCTATTTTTTGCTATGTCTTGAGTCACTGAACTATCGCCCAGGCAATAGTTTTGACTATTGGCTGGGACTATACCATTGTCTAGTTTCCTGCTTCGCTGTTAAAAACTTGGAAGGCGCTTATCAACGTGCGCGACGATGATGCGCGTACGGTTTGTTTATGACAGGAGACGTTCTGTAACAATGGTGGAAATGAAGCAAAAGAAAACCGAGACAAAGTTCTTACGTTGTACTGTTTAATACTGGTAATGATAAGCAGGCTGATATTAATGATGCTTTTAAGACTACATCCAGATATGTTTGGATATGTTAAACATTAATAACGTTTTAGACTTGCATTTGTCCATTTCTAATGATATTATTTCTACCAAAATTTATGATAAACGTGAAGATTTTGATTTGAAATTGTCATTTGCCAATTTTAGACGGTTATGTTCCTCGCTCTACATCATATGGGGTCTATATCGCTCAACTCATTCTAGAGCATGTAGCGATATTGCTGACTTTAACACTCGCAATAAATTGTTAACTCAGAAACTTCTTAAACAAGGCTATCGGTATAATAAACTTCACATGTCAATACATTTTCTAAATTTTATAGAAGATACTATGATTTGATATCTAAATTCCAAGTTGGACTTATATCTCTTTTGCGCCAAGGACTTTTGGAACCTGAATTCTATGGTGACTTGGTGTATAAATTGAAGAAGATTGTTGGCTCTTATGATCTTTCAGCTCCGTTTATTAAAAAAAATTGATCGGACCCCAGACTCTGTGATGGTTCCGACTTACAGACTCATCTGTTGATGAGATGGTAGGGGCCCGATGCTTTGGCTGTTGTCAGGCTCACCGAGGTTTACCTGTTAGATTTCTTTTGCTCTGGTATTCAGTTTTACATGTATGTACTGTTGAGTCCTTGTCTTTGTCCTTGCTTTACCTCCTTCTTATAGCTTGATTTTATGTTCTAGGAGATGATACATGGACTAGTTAGGGGTATGTCATGCAGACCAAACATCTATGTGTCTTGATCCAAATCTGAACTAAGGTTGATGTTGGCGCGCCGTGAAACTGGTTTAAGCCCTCCAGTTATATAGTTTAAATGGCCGTTCCAAGGTGGTACTTCATTTGTGTGATTTATGTCTTGTGTTTGCCATGCTTTCGCGTCTGCTTATTGCTACCTTGTGGTCACCTGAAGGGAAAGGGCTGACCTCTTGACCATTGTTTGTGATGTTTATTGTGATTTTGTTACTTTCCCATTTGGTATCCTGGGACAGGTGTATTACTTGATTGTATCGATTCCTGATTCTTGCACTCTTTCTTACTATGGTTTGACAACTTTAAACTCCAATAACTTCGTTGTTTATGGTCGGAAAAATAAAGTCAGGGTACTCGTTTTCTTAGTAAGAATGAGCTGAATACTTTGATGTCAAAATTGAGCAGATTATTTGCAATTTCCTGTCTTGCAACAAAACCGCATCGTCTACAGCAACTCCATTTTAGGAACGCTGCTATGGGGTGGGTAATAAAACAATTATGCCTGTTTGTAGTATAGTCAAACTATTACGCCTAGGAGCCATGGACAGCCTGATGTACTTTTGCACGAGGTCGTAAGGCATCAGGTTGTCCACGGCACCGAGCGTAATAGTTTTGAAAATGCTACAAACAGACAAGAAATAACTGTATACTATTCCGAGGCAATAGTTTAGTGACTCAAAAGACAATTACTCCGTATAAAGACGGTTGGGTAATAAAACTTCTTATATCACTCCAAGACGCGTCGTCATATGATATAAATGAAATAATATAAAATAGTAAGTGAGTATGATCAGGAAATACCACAATCACAAACCGCAGACAACACCGTGGCACCGCGAGAAAGAGCGGCTCAACCATCACGAGACACCAGGAAGACAAATTAAGCAAAGCAACCAGCTCTCTCTTCCCCATCAAGATGATTGCAATACTAAAATGGACATAAAGTAACGTAAAACAAAACATAGAACAATTACAGACTCCCACTATGGGAGTAACAATAAACAAAAAGTCAACAACAACAGAACCACCGCCTTAGAACGGACAGCAGCCTAAGCCACCGGGGGGGGGGGGGGGGCTTAAATGCATTTAACTGGTACCAAATCTTCGCCCTAGATTCTGCTGTTGATGAAGTACAAGAAATGTTCAGCTCGCATGGAGGCCATCTAACTAATGCATAGTATCATCATGGAGAAACACTCTTAATCAAATTAACACACCATGATGAAACAAAGAAAAGGGCTTATGACTCACAGATAGTCAGAGCTAAAGAAAACCTCAAGTTGTCCCACGGTGGGTCCAGCTATAGATAAGCATCAGGCGCCAACCAAGCGGTTAAAGCTTTACGTTAGAGCCGTCATAGAGTCTGTGCTGACATAACTCTTACTTCTGATAACTTTTTCAGAGCTTTCAGTAATTGGTTAAATATTGCTCCAGTTGATAAGCTTAGACCTGGAAAAAAGAGAAAAAAGCGCTGTTAAAGAGACTAATTCTGTAACTATGAACATTTTTCGAAAAAAAAATCTTTTCAAATCATTTGTAAAAATAGAATTTAGTTATATTTTCACAATAAATATGGTCAGTACAGCTGAAACTGCAAGGAAAAGTGAATTATCTTATAGAAAGAGTTTTTTCTTTTTCTTATTGGTAATTATTTACGTCCCTCCAATAATTCTAGACAGTTGATTTTTAACATAAATGCTGTTGTTTTTATAGTGTTATTTTGTTAAGATTTACGAAAATGGTGAAATGTTTACCTGAACTTGAGTATTTTTACCGTATTCTTGAAAAATAGAAACTTTATTTCAAAAATTAAAAGATCAATAGTTACAGACTATGCAGCTTTAATATTAACTTACCCCTTTCTTGACCAATGGAATTTGCTTTAAGTTTCGTACAATTAAGGCAAAATGGTCCATTGAATATATTGAGGGGTCACGGGTTATGAATATATAATATTATCATATATATGTACCTGTATATCGTTCCTGTCTAAAACAAACAGTGTAGTCATCGATATATTGCATCGTTTTGTGGTATTTCTCATACAATTCTGGTAAATCTGGACTATATAAGTAATTTTATCTCACCATGCTAACAGATGTGAAGTTTCAGGCAAACACGGTACTATCTCCGTGCGACCGTTCCATTGTGGTACTTCTTTTGTGGATCATTTGTGCTGTTTTGTGTCGTGTGTTTCTCATGCTTTCGCGTCTGTTCATTGCTGCCTTGTGGTCACCTACTGGGAAAGGGCTGACCTCCTGGTTCTTACTGTTGATGTTTATTGACATGTTTTTTGTTACTTTCCCATATGGTATCCTGGGTCATTGTATCGTTTCCTGATCTTTGCCGCCTTTCTTACTTTCATACTGAAACTACATTGGTTCTGTCTGATTTCTTAGAGGAGGCATAATTTCGTACAATCTCTGCGCAGTCCGCACATAGCTGTGTTGAACCACAAATTTCACACCTCGTAAATTTCACACTGTGAAGAATTGGTACCAATTCCTCACGTCGCGTGAAACATTGGTACCAATATGTCACAGTTTTCGTACCAATATCTCACACTTTGTGAAAAATAGGCACGAAGTCAAATTCCATGTAGCATACATGCGCACTCCTCACTTTGATAACCCCCTTAATCTGCTGCAGTTTCCATTCGATTCCAATTCATTACACGCGTCGCAGAGCTTTATGAACGTTAAAGGAATTTTAACAGGTATCAGAAAATTTTGATACATATTACGATTTAAAGTTTTTGGGACAGGCATTTGAATATTCAAAGGTAAATAAATTATATGAGCCAAGTCACAAAAATGTTTCTTTGGGGTTACCGGTCTTACGTCAATGTAGATACAGAAACAAACAGTAGTCTTTAATATCAGATTGTGAAGCTTGGGGGACTCTTTATTCAGAACAGCGTCAAACAAATCCACTGATTTTTACAGAGCTATTCTTAGGTTTTTGCATATGCAAAAGTCAATTTTCTGATGACACGGCTAATATGTTGCTTAGGAAAGCTAAAAATGCTTCCCCTCCTTAGTCGATGATATACCATCCTAAATACCAACTTTTCTAGGGCATATGCTAAAGCCTGGAGTGGAGTGGAGCCATGGAAAGGAGTCATGGAGTAGTGTGGTTTTTGGAGTGGTTTTTGGAGTCATTTCTGAGGTCCTTTAAGATCAGAAGAAGACCATTCTGTGTCTCGGAGTACCAGATTTGAACATACATGCTAGGAGTTCATGCTATTAAACTTCATTGAATTATAGATATTGTCAATCAAATTTGCTTTCATTGGCTTAATCACTTCACCCCTAGTCATGCTGAACCTGCAAATACTGTTTTGATTTTCAGCCTAGTTGCATAGTTTTGAGTACTGCATAATCATTCACTCATATGCTAAATGAACTGCAGTGTTGTTCTTGCACAGTTGGCTTATTCAATTGATATGGGAACTCTCTGTCTTCAAACCAGGAGGTATTTAGAAAACTGCTTGCATCTAATATTTATGACATGCCAACTGTGTTATAGACAGGGTCAAGTTCAGGCTGCTGTTGATTTTTCACCTTAAATGACTTTTAGCTTGAATTAAGACAACACTAAATGACCTGATTAATTGTTTTCAAATAGCCTTGCAAACAGATTGGCCCAACATTTTAGACCTGACCAGGATCAAGACCGCTTAACACTCTGATGATGTTCATGAGAATATATATATTTAAATGAATTTGAATATCAGGAATGAAGATGAACCAAACAAAATTGCACAGCATGCAAAAAGGTGAAGCATTATCAATGTAAACATACACCCCTTGCCTGTCAGAACAAACCCCAAGGGAACAATTTTGAAGATACCAGAATAACATGCGTAATCATGCTTTCATCAAAAAGGCTAACTACAACTTTGAAAACAGATTGGGCCAAGATAAGGCCCAACTAGGGTAGTTAAATTGCCTTCAATCACTCACCTGAACATTAGAATGTTATTGGAATTGTTTTGTTTGAGTCAACACTGTCTCAGCCATATCAGTACGTTTCCTGGGTTGAGCCGGTTCTAAGCTGAGGATAAAGTTTCCAGCTCAAGTACATAATACAACGCCTTAATTGAGGCTCGACCCAGCGAGCCCTCAATTCAAGTTGACCACTCTACCACGGAGCCTCTGTACTCCTCATACTTATAAGTTATAAATTCTAAGCAGTTCACAAAGTTCATTCGATTATGAGACAGATCTACGGACTGGATACCTAACGCTGTCAAAAAGGCACATGTCAGTTGCATGCATTTTCACAGAACAGAACAAAAAAAATGCAGTTAAACTCAGGCCACACTCAGGTGGCGTATGAGATTATACATCACAAATGTCAAACGTAAAATGACGAACATAACAGGCATGTGTTTGAGAATTTTTTTTAACTTACTAAGGGGAAGGGATTGGTGTAAGTAGTACGGAGTTTACGAAATAAGTATTAATGGTACATGTGTGAAAGTTTTCAGGTTTGTTCCTAAATTCAGGGTTTCGAGGCTGACATTCATAGAAAGCCAGCCTCCGATTAATTAATTAGGCGGATTATTACAGCTTTCTTGACAAATTTACAGCTCATATAAAGACAAGAAACCAGTCAATCCTGAAACAGCATTATTTTGAAGGCATTATGCAGGTTTTACATAAATCACTGCGCTCGCTAAGCTATAATATATTTAGAGGGACAGTGGAGAGACGAGTCAAGGGTTGAAGCATTATTTTATCTGGCTTTATAAATATTTTGTCTATAATAACAGGGAGAGCATATATCGGTCTATATATCCATACTGTCTGATGTTTAGCGCATGTCACACTCAAGGGAGGGAACTCCTCCAAGCTTGCTGTTCAAACTGAATGTATTTAAGTCAAAGGGAGATAACAGCTTCATGGTGACCAGAGTGAAAACGGAGTTTGAGATCTTCCCTTTTTTTTAAAGGATTGTATTGTGGTAAATTCGCGTGTTTTTTTTTTTCATATTGGGAAAACTGATTGTAAGCAATCAGCGGAGAACCCAACCATGCATCACATTCTGCGATGCCTAATCGGAGTCTACACTGTTCGCATATGCTCCTCAAAATAAATGAGGTATATTCATCATTACAGCCGTTAACTAACATAAAAAGATTAGACACAGTCACACCTCATACAGTGGAAGACAGTAGATTGTATTAGAATTTGTATAAGATGACTGCCATATTCATTTTTCAATAGAATATGTGTTGTGGGTACTCAATCGAAGTGCCTCTTTGAATGAGACAATTCCATCAATCACCTCATCACGTGTTTCCCTATGTGTTATACTCTTTACCTGCTATAGATCTAGATATGTTTATTTATATTGCACTACATGTCTTTGGTGTGCGTCTCATTCAAGGGCAAGGACTCCTTCGAGCTTACCATTCAAGCATGATAATAATCTGAGGATTTGGGGTGGAGGTAGGGGTAACTCAATACAACCATAGGTAACGTAATTCAACATTTCTATATGTTTTTACATTGATTCATAAGATACAGTCTACTTTCGATAACTCAAATTTCAATGGACTGGGCAAAATATGTCAAGTTTAGCCCCAATTTTGGAACGAAATAATTCACGTTCAACCCGTTCATTAATATATCATTATTGGGAGTTATTATATTAATAAACTGCGGGACAAATTGACCCAAGAATCATTTGACATTTGGAATTAAAACAATAAAAAAAGAAATAATAAAAAGGGGAAAAATAGAAGTGTTTCTCAGGTACCACTGTAGTCCCGACATTATGACTATTTTTTCACTTTCTAAGACAAAATAAAATGAACATAGCATTTTCAGTTGGAAGTAATTATCGGAAAGTCGCAGGTTTTACCCTTTCGTACGTCGTCATGTCTTTAAGCCCCAAAATAATAAAAAAAATTAGCCCAAGAAACATTTAAATTATACTTCGGCCTTGCAGGGAATAGGGACAAATAAAGCAATACTGTACTGTAAACAATGCCGCGTAAACTAGATTAACATTCCTTTAAATCACACTTAGAATGCTCTTTTAAAGACGTAGTTATTTCCATTCCTAAATAAAACATTGAATGTGTATATATTTCGATGAATGTAAGAAACAAAAATTAAATCACGCCCTTGAATGTATTTCTGAACAAGTCCATATTACCAATGATGTATTCCTAGTATTTGAACATGAAGCTTTGGGTCATTTATTGCCTTGGCAAGACCATACCAGAATGATTCATTTTGCCCATAATCATTAGGGTATTCATACCAAATCTTGCCTGAAGTCAGTTTTTCCAGAAGCCTTTCTTGTTCACTTGTAAAAGGTCTAACCTTCAAACTGATAATAACACATTTTTGTTCTAGATACTCCATGGAAGCTGCCAAATTCAAAACATACAAACACATTTTGCTGTTGAGAAACTTTGAGCTCATAACAAAAACGATTCTACGACTTGTTGACAGGAATTTTTCGATTGAGGCTATCTTATAGTCTCCTTGATGAGCATCTCTTGCATCACACACTATCTTCATCTGTCGTTTTTCTGCTAACTCAGACATAATCTTTCTAAGTATTGCATGGTCATCATCATGACAGACAATATACGCGTCGTTTTCATACTGAACTGCTTCAGGTTTTTGGATTACAAGCTCAGCAAGATCTAGTGGATATCTGACACATCTGCAAAGACTCATTCTCTTTCTAAACATGTATATGAAGGCTATTATGAATCCTGCAAGGAATGCTACTCCTAAAAGTATTTGTAACTTGAAATGCATAAAAAGGCTCCTGTCTGCCTCTACATGCATGTCGATAGGATGCAGCTGGGTAGAGTTTCCACAAGTACAATCATCATAATTTCCCTCGCGTATAGATTGCATGCATTCACATGTGAAAGGATTGCCGTCAATATTTATTGTAATATTTGTCCTTAGCAATCTATATAGAGGCTCATCAACGCAAGTTAATTTGTTTGAACTGAGGTCAATCATGGAGGGCATTGTTTCGTTCACTGGTTGTGATAGGTCAATCTGCAGCGTTTGGTTCACTGGTTCCAATTTTCCAATTTCCGATATAGAGTTTGATGCTAGAATTAAGTTCTGTATTTGTGTGTTTTGGGTAAACGCATTTAAGCCAACCTCGGAAATATTATTAAAACTCATGTCTATAATTTGAAGATTTTGCATATCAAGGTAATCATGCGGGTCATATCTGGAGAAAAAATTACTTGAGAGGTTGAGATACTTCAGTGACCTGAAACCCCTGAAAAACGCACCTATTGGGCCTACGAGGCCTGTACCACTTAGATCTAAAGCTATCACTCTCCTGTTTGAAAACTCATAGTGTAATGTATTCGAGATGAGAGTATTATTTCCACAAGAAATCAAGTTTTTTACAACAACTTGTCTTGTAGTACCACAAGAAATCGTCATATTATATTTATTGAAGGACCTGTGTTGCTTGCAAAGGTCATCTGGGATATATGTCATACATAAAGATGTCATCATCAGCCGAGCATGTGGCTTAGGTTTGCATAATTCAGGAAGACAATATACTGAGATGGTGGTCCTATTTATATAACGGTGCTCGAAGACAGGCTTTATGAAGGCTTTATGATGAAATTCAAAACTACTGTTCCTGTTTTCCTCAGCATATGTAGTATTTGCCATGGTCAGCAGAGCTGGTAGAAGACTTAGCATATTGAATACCATATTTCTACCTTTTAAAATGTTTTCAACCTGGGCTACCCACAACTTATCGCAGAAAACAAATGCCAATAATCATCCTTACTATTTTATGTGAAGTATATTCATCATATTGACCATGTCAACATCTCTGGCAATATGAAGTATCATCCGTTAAACTCATCTAGAACTGCTTGATCAATTTATTCCTGAAATGATAAGAATATGATAGTATATCATGAATTTGGGGTTGAATAAAAAATATAGCAAAGATAAAATAGTAATAAATAAATTTGCACATTTTCTGGAAGGCTTAATTGTTCTATGTTTAGTTGTGTGTTACTTTGTGTCCATTCTAGTTTTGAAATCATCTTGATGGGGATGTGCGAGCTGGCTGTTATGTTTGTCGTCCCGATGTCTCGTGCATAGGCGTAGGAAGCTTCTCAATATTGTAGGGGGGGGGGGGGGGGCAGCGCGGCCAACTTCAATACTTAGGTGGGGGGGGGGTTATTGCCAAAAGTACATATACGCATGCGTGCACATGCACATGTATACACACATGTGTTAAATATTCATACACCCATACATGCATGCACACGCATGCATGCATGCATGCATGCACAGCCTATGCAAACATACATTTTACATCCTGATATGAAAATCATCAAGATAAAAGCTAGCCATCTCTATGAAAAAAAACAGCAACAGGTGAACGAGTAAAGTATATTGCCTAAAAGCTATTTGAATATGCATATATTTACACACATGTATTATTAAAATCAAAGCAATGGATCTCCATATATAAGAAGCCATATATAGGCGCGGTTCTGAGAAAAGGGTCCTTTTGGCTTTCTAGCAATTATTACATAATAGACATTTGAAAAACACCTAAAATGACAAAATTAACATATTTTTGTAGTACCACAAAAATGTTTCTATAGCTTGATGTAATCAAAATAGCTAATGTTTCTGAGTATATTTAAAGTTTTGCAAGCTGCCTGTTGCTATAGCAACAATTAGGCTATAGCACCTACAAGGGCTCAAAATGAAGGATGGGTCACTTAAATGCCTATTTTCGACTTAAAAAGTATAAATTCGTACAATTTCATTTGCATTTACATTACAACATAATAAAGCATGATACTACATTAAATGTGTTAGATGGTTATACCGAGTCGACTATAATCAAAAAGAAACTTGAGATCAGCACTCTGACGTCATATTAGGCTAAACATTTTTCTTGACGTCACGTTACAAACCGGATTACATATGCTGGTCCAAACCTCCTTATATTCTTTAATTCTGAAGATAACTGCTTCAAACATTCAGAGAATGCTCTTAAGTGATAGTACTTTGCAGAGGCAACATTAGCTAGATTTTGATCAAGTTAACTATTAGGTACCTTTTGTCATATCCTGACCCATATATAATTTGAGTACGAGCGAGCGAAGCAAGCAAGGAAAATCTTTGGTAAGGTTCTTCAGAGCAAAAGGCAAAGAGGGTCAAAGACAGAAACCAACAACAACAACAAAAAACAATGATAATATTTCATTCCGAGTGAGCAAAGCGAGTGAGGAAAATATTTTGGTACAGGTCTTCAGAGCAAAAGGCTAAGAGGGATAAAAAACAGGAAAAAAACCCAAAACAACAACAATGATAATATTTTACTCAAAGCGAGTGAGGAAAATTTTTGGTAAAGTTCTTCAGAGCAAAAGGCTAAGAGGGATAAAAACAGAGCCAAAACTAAACACAAAAAAACAATTATGATATTTTACTCCAAGTGAATGAAGAAAATATTTGGTTAAGTTATTTCATATTCAAAAACTAAGATCGATAAAAAACAGAACCCAAATACAATATGAAATTTATATTTTACTCCGAGTGGGCGAGGAAAATTTGGGAAGGTATTTATGAGTTAAAAGCTACGAGGGGAAAACAGAACAAACAAGCAAATTCGGTGAATTTATGTCCCCCGCTACTTTTTGTCTATATGAACTATCATGGAACAACCTAAGTTCGCAGAACAGAAAACAGAAACAAAACTTAAGAATTTTATCAAAAGTATATTCATATTTTCAGGCCATGAAATAAGCACATACAGTTGTTTCATAAAGAATTGTATAAAACTGTAGGAGCATTGCACTCAAAGGTACTACATATATAGAGACATTGATAAGATACTGATAGCACTGAAGGCAAAAAATGCTGGAAAAGTGATAAAAATTAAGCAGCTGAGGTTTTATATGATAAGATTAATCTGAGGATTATATCCAAACCACATGCATATCTTCAGACCATGACCAAAACCACACCAGTGAAGTTTCGAAAGAATCGGTATTAAACTGTAGGAGGAGTTGCGCCCACAAGGTATCCCCTGTCCATTCACATTGTAATAGATAATGCCCAAAAAAATGGCGAAGTTCAACTTGCGTAAAAAAGTGACAAAAAATAAACTGAGGATAATATCCAAACCACATGCATATCTTCAAACCATGACCAAACCACACCAGTGAAGTTTCAAAAGAATCGGTATAAAACTGTAGGAGGAGTTGCGGCCACAAGGTGTCCCCTGTCCATTCACTTTTTTGGGGACGGATGCTGGCATCCGGACTCAATTTTAACACTTACAGTTTTTCAGTCACGTCGATTTTTCACCCTTGCCAGGCCATACATTAAATATATGCTACACTCCTTGCAAATTTTCAGACATATAAGTTGCATGGTTTCAATATTAACAATTTAATTAGATGCATGATAAAGAGTCGTAAAGATCCTGACTAGTTTGTTCCTGAGAAGCCAACTGATCCGGATCTACAATGTTTTCCAGAACGGGGTATATCCGGATTCCGCAGGATAAAGGCTTAATGCAAACCGAACAACTTTCTGGAAAATATTACGCGTAAAAAGTAGTTATTTTTTTCGTTGTTTTTTTATTGTTTGTTATGCTTTGCAGTTTAGAAACTTCAGTTTGGGTATCGAAGCAATGATTTATTGCCAATTGCTAATTCAAATACAAATATATTTAAAAAATAATACCTTGCGCAGTAATATAATAATGATAGACATATCGTAAAAGACATAGTGGACTTGCCATTGTAGTCTGCTTTCATTGACAACAAACAAACAAGTCGGCGTGTTTTTTACGCGGCTATGTATGTAAATAATATAACATTCATATAAATCAAGAACTATCTCAGCTGACCCCAAAATGTCGCTTAAATATTGGGGACTAAATAATATTACTTGTATGATTTCATTCGAAGTTTTACTTTATGCCTATCCCGCCAAAACGGTCATGTGATATACACACTACATGTATATGTAAATTATTTATACACAGCCAATCGCAACGCGATTTAGTACGTTCTATTTATAAATATACAATCGGTCAGGCATTGATCAATTTTATGTTTTCGACAACGCTTAGAAAGTTGAAAATGTAAGAACAAATCTAAGTTTTCCCTTTTAATTCAACAAAGGAAACGATGATTAATTGTAAAAGAATAAATAACAGCTCAGACCCAGGAATATAACAGGCAGATAAATGTTTCCTATCGATGACGGATGTAGGTCAGCACTGTTCCCCCATGATTAATAAGTATTGGCTTTTACTAAAGGAAGTGTGTATCAGTAAGCTAGGAGTACAGTAGCATAATCATTATTCGGGTTGCTATATTGACATCAAGGGACGTTTACAAACAGTTTGCAATGTTCCATTGATGCCAGAAAATATAAAATTGCATTGATTAGGTAGGCTACTGCGTTTGTGTTACATGTTGTGCAATTTTCGACACAAAATGGGCCTCAACGCGACAAAGACCTGTCTTTGGGGCTTCTGAAAAAGCGAGTCTAAAAGCAGTCTCCTCATCTACAGAGGCTAGCTAGAAAATTGAAATTTCACTTGTAGCAATTCTAGAAATGATACTTTTCAAAAAGCAAATGAAAAAGGCGCTGATCAGTCTACGCTAATGCGCAGGCTAGTCTGCGCATTTGTTTTTCGCACCCCCATGACGGGCTTTCACGTTCCGAGGCCCAAATATTTTTTTAATCTCAATGTCAGTTTATAGGGTGTCGTGTGTGCGAAAAACATAAGCATAGAGCATTATGTTTCATACGACGAAAACAATAAATTTAAATTATCCTATTGTCTTTGATCCCTATTACCTGCTACCTGCCGCAAACAGATCAAAAAGGTATTTTAACTATCGGTCTTTATAATAGATAAATCAAACCAAAAGTAATTACTGATCATTACACTTTCATTCTACAATTTGACTCAGTTTCACAAAAGTTTCAGTTTATGTTGTCAGAATGGTTCATATTTGTCACATTGGACCGTACATTTGAACACTTAAGTGCATTTGAAAATGCCATTGAGCGCTACCAAAACTATGCCCGGTTGTCCACTGTCGACCCGCCAACCAAATGCCATAATGGAGTTTTGGTGACGGGCCGATTGTGGCCCACTTTTATATGTTTTCTGAGAATGTAGATTACGTACTGTTGTATAGAGATCATAGAACAGTAGCCAAAGCTCCTACGCATAATGAAAAGAAAGCTTGACAAACTGTTAACGTACTACGACATCTCTTTCAGCTGTACACATGACAGCAAATAGGCACCGTGTTTAGAGAACAGATCTACCTACTCAAGAGGTGCAACTCATGACTTTAGATCAGTCTGCACATCGCCATAATAACATCCAGACCACCCGGTACTTTCAGGGGTGTTTTATAATAATAATAAAAATCTTTCTTCTAAATCCAGAAAAACATAGTAGGTATTCAAAAAGAATCACCTCAATGCCATTGAGACGGTTCTTTTGAGCACCAAACCTCAACCCTAGCTGCTGCACTTGAATTACATATTGCACCATCCTCATGTATCAGTCCATTAAAAAGGTATCTACTGCTCTATCATAAACTCGGTAAAACCATTAATGAGCCACTTCAAGTAAACCCGCCCCAGTATAACATGATATTTCATGCTATAGTTTTTCTTGTTAATATGGTTTTTAACAGCGGCTACTGTTTTATGTTGTTGATTTTTTTTCAATTTTAAATAGTCTGATTTTTTCTTGCTCGCTCCGCTCGCAAACGTATATATAGAGATCTAAATTCAAAGGTGCCAGATCGGCGGCGCCCTGCTAAAATCCTTTCATTTTATTGTAGCCTACCATATCTTTCGGTTCCTTTTTCTGAATGACGTCTACTGGAGTCATCTGAGCACTATGTGTTAATGCTCACAACAATTGCCAATTTTATCATACGGTCAAGCATTGTGGCACCAGATCAGGGCAGTCTGAAGCCTGATACACACGATGAAACTTTTGTCTGCAACTTATGTATGCAACTTTTGTGTGTACCATACACTACTGTACAGACGATGCAACTTCACATTACCTGTTGCTCTTTCCTAAAATTGTGCATACTTTTCCAACATGGTGCTTACTGAGCATGCTGAGGAGGACGAAATTGCTGTCCCATTGTGTCTGATGATCATTGCACTTAAATGGACCGCGAATAATACGAAGTTTGGATTCAACGAAGAAATGTATATAGGGCTCACCATATTGTACCTAGCTAAAAGACCCCTTTCTTAATTGTGTATGCACATTTGTAGAAATTACAGGTAAACTGACCTTCAGAAATAGCCGAGCTGTGATTGGCTAATTGTCTGGAAAAATATGAGACAAGTTTCAGAAAATATAGCAATGTCCTATTCGATGAAACTGTTCCATGAAACTCTAAAAATCTCTTGAAACATGTTTCTCGGACGTACACACGATGAAACTTTTGTCTGCAAATAATTATGTTCTTCGCATTTTCACAAAACAGTTTTTTTTCCAATCGCGCATGATATAGTCTACAAGTTCGTTTAGAAAACCATTTGAAAGTTGAAGAAATGACATCGAAGTTCATTTTACCCATTCATTTCAAAATTTTATGACTTGCCTGTTGAAAAAATGAAGCTTTCTGATATAGAATTAAACCGCATGAAAATGTGCCAGAAGGCTCCAAAGTGCGCGGATTTTTCAATAAATCCTGGGGAAGCATGCCCCAGACCCCCTTACCCGCGCTTGGCACCTACAGAACTCGCATTCATGCATTCTGTGAATCAAAACACTCACATTAACTCTCAAACTCGTTGATACGACCCTGAGTATAGGTTGGAATTATTTTCGGTGTGTGAAAGTGTGCCAAGTTCATAACGACAGCCCCCAACGCCCTAGCATGGCTTCGCGTCTTCTGCGCTCGCATGAAAATATTTCATGTTTTAAATATTGCCCCCCCCCAACATGGAATCCAGGATGCGCCCCTGCGGTTCTATCGCTACAGTGTCAAAAATTTGGGATCCAGATCAGGCTCGATGTTTTGTTTGGTCTGATCTGGGTCCAACCTGTTAGCAAAGATTATTTTTTTTGCGGGCTTCACCACTGGTATCATACCGAATTCTTGGCCGCGGATATTGTTCGACTAGTCTTTTCGCGGAGAATAAATAAACTGAAATTGAAGGTTGGGGCTCTCATTTGAAATAGTTAAAACTTATTTACGAACACTTGTCAGGCGCGATTTAAGGCATATACATATTCTTGAATAGTCACTCTAACATCACATCATGGCTAAGGCATTACAGTACTTAACCCTTAAAGCGCCAAGAAAAAATGCATCTGAAAATGTCGTCTTCTGAAGTCGTCTGCTTCATATAATTGCCTAACATTACTGACGAATCAAGTATAGAAGCAAACAGCGTTGACCCAGAACAGACTGCTCCTATAGGAGCAGTCTGGTCTGGGTCCACACTTTCTGCCATAGATGCTTCTTAAACATTTCGGCAGACGAGATAAGCAGACGACTTTTGTTGTGATTGGCGCTTTAAGGGTTAAATATGCGAAAAAAATGCAAATAGATCATGAGCGAGTCCTTGAAATCGGGACACTTTGGGATTGATTGACAATTACACATTTTTACAGCAATGGTTTCTATATTTTTGCGTTTTTGGTGAAACGACATTTACTTGTTTTTACCTGTATGTTAAAGACATATATTTTGTGATATTTGGAATCATTAGTGAATTTATTGATAAGGGACAGTTTCATTATCTCACAAAATTAAAGGGGCCTCAAGTGGGGAATTACCTGTATACAACACAATTTCTTTTGCTGAGATAAAAATCAATATTTTATCATAAATTACCTAATCCCTTCATGGGACCACTTTATTGCCCCTGCAGGGAAGTCACAATCATCTCATTATGACTGTCCTTTGATCTGGCCAGTATGACCCCTGGAGAGAGTCATAATGAGTGGTACCAGTATTATTGCCAAAATTCTATGTCTTTAATGATTTGGCTTAAATAAGCGTCGATTGTTTATGAGAACGGGATTTCTGCCCCTGCCCCTTCAACGGTTGCAAGTCTAAACCATGGAGGTGCGTGGAAAAATACTATAGCGTCCACAGGGTTTTGTTATCTGGCTGCGGGGCAGGGCTTTTTATATTAATTAAAGTGTCAAGAACTAATAATGGGCTCAAAGGCACTTACATTTTGAAAGCCTGTAGTTTCTACCAGCAGGGACAGCTGATACTGGTTCTATTGCGAGTTTGATGCAAATCTGAACCACGGGTTGAGAGCATGCTCCTAATCTTACCGCCAATGTGACCATTGTTTGCGTTGTCCATGGCCGCGGGGTTCTGCAATATGCTTTCTTGTCCAGGGAAATCCTAAAAATCAAAACGTCAGAATCATCTATGACAAAAGATAGCTAGCTGGTGTGCTGAAACGACTGGATCAAAACCCTGTTAGATCAGAATGTAGCCATTGGGTTTTCGCTTTTTTTTATTTTTCTGTATGCTGATTTAGCACAATTATCTAGTTTCTATGTTAGTAGGATCGCCTGACCAAAGTGCTGAAGGTTGTGAGCAGCAAAATCTAGCTGTTTGTGTGTCTGTCCGTTAATCCGTCCGTCCGTCTGTCCGTCTACAGTGGTTCCTTCTTTTACTTATATGCTCGTTTAGCCTGCTTACATTTGTCTAGTAGCTCAGGTGGTTGGAGCGCCTGTCCAATGTTCTGAAGGCTGTGAGCAGCATAATCTAGCCATTTCTCTGTCTGTCCACTTTCCAATGGCTGTCTGTCTCGCTTTTTCTGTCTGTTTTGTTCTTTGCTCTTTTGACTTTTTTGTATGCCTGTTTTGCTAGATTATCTAGTATCTCAGGTGGTAAGTGGGCCTGACCATATTTTGGATACTTTCAAGTTTTCTAAATACCTAGGCTTGGCATTGGACCCAGCATCTTCTCTTTACCCCCAAAATATAAGGAATATCAGGCATACCCAAAACATATTCGAACTTTAGCGACCCCAAAAACATTTTCCAAATCTGAACATTGACCTTAAAAAGCCCCAAATTGATAGAGATGACCCCCCAAAACGTAAAAAAAATAAATCATAATTTCATCATATCTCAAAACATATTTATTTTTCTGATCTCCTGCCCATACAACAAAAAATGTAATTCAAAATTTTGAATCTCCAAAAAGGGACAGAGCCTACTTATATATGATAATATCAGTGTGTCACACCCCCCCTCCCCCCAAAAAGCTGACCAGTGTTTAAGAGCAGTATGCAGCAAAATATAGCTGTCTGTCCGCTTGCTTTCTCAGTCAGTCAATCAATCAGTCAGTCAGCCAGCCTGCCCAATCAACCGCTTCAATTTCTTAGTGTAGACAGAGCCTCTTTGTAAAAGTGTATTCTTGTCACAGAAGAGTACTTGCGTGTCCCAGGGGGCTTGGGAGGGGTGAGTTACTCTTTTTTTCTTCATACGAAGGGTCTGGCCCAGCATCTACCATTCACCCCCAAGAAATATCAGGAATTTCAAGGACCTCAAAAATATTTGAAATTTTAGCAACCCCCAAAAAATCCTTGACGTAAAGAAAAGACCCTAAAATGCATAGAAATTACACCTAGATATAGTCCAATTTCGAGGTGAACCCCCCCCCCCCCCTCCAAAAAAAAAATATCCATATATCTTCATATCCCCAAAATATTCATTTCTCTGAGGCTAGAGGTCAAAATCTAGGACATCTTATTTCCTTTTTAGAATCATTTGGGTTTGACCAACAGTGGCGAGTTCAACAATGTGAGCGTTTGCGGGCACACTTTAATGATGGTACCTACGAGGGATGTTCGAAATGAATTGCTTATTGTCCTATATCTCAATATCCACGTGGGACACGATAAAAACCAAAATATACCTATATAGGTTTATTTAAGGTCTACACAACGGTGTATAAATGTACACGTTAGACTTAATGTAAGACACAAAATTTGCCATACTTCTTCTTCTTTGTTTCTTAAAGTTCGTCCGCTGATTTGTCGGACCACCACCATTCGGTGTAAGAGGGTTCCTTAAGATAAGAGCTCAATTTAAAATTAAAGTTAAAACTGGTGTATTTATGTACAGCTGTGCTATTTACATTGTTCATGTTATTACACATAGTTAAAATTTCTAGCTGGTTAAAATATGTTTTAATTTGGCGACTCTTTTTTGTGAATCTCGTGTATGTACTCTCTGGTGTACAGTTCCACCTGTGTAAGTCCACATTCATCAGCCACTGTAGGTTTAACCATTGCTGAAGGGTCTAATACAAGTCTTATAAAAGTGTCAGGGTCTTGCTGATCTATGCATGATGCTGTATAGTTGGCCATCCTCTGTTTGAATATATTTCTTTCAATTTCAAACACTGGGCATTCAGCGACAAAGTGCTGTCTAGTCTCTGGCGCCGCAGAACAAAGTTTACACGTTGGGTCCACCTGATATTGGTTAAAAACAGCTCTGTTTGCTTGTAAAATATATGTGCCGGTTAACAGTTTGCATTTCAATTGAGCTCTCCTACTATCATTTACACTGTTCCGTACTGTTGACCAAATAGGGTGACACTTGTTGACCATATTAATACACGCAGTCATTGACCACTGTAAGAAAAATAGTCGGTACATGTAAATCAGGAAGGCGAAAATTCGCAGCTTGTAAAGAAATCTTTTCAAATATGAAGGAAATCATTGAAGGAGATGCCAGATTTACAGTTCGTGATATTGCATGAAAAGTAGGCATGTCACTATCAACGGTTCACTTTATTTTGAAGAAACATTTAAAAGTCCGAAATATTTTTGCTAGATGGGTGCCACATCTGTTGACTGATGAGCAAAACAGACAACGGGTTTTAGTGGCCAAAAAGCTGCTTAAAATGTTTCAAACTTATGACAAAAAGCAGTTTGCCAATATCGTCCCAGGTGATGAAAATCGGGTCTATTAGTTTGAGCTGGTCAGAAAGGTTAGCAATAAAATATTGGCCACTAAACATAGCAGACGCCCAATAATTGTCAAACAGCCTTTAAGTGCAAGGAAGGTTTGGTATGCAATTTTCTTCTCTGGTGAAGGAGTCGCAATAAAAGTGCTGGTGGAAAAGGGCAAAAACATCACTGGAAAGGACTACAAAGACATGTAGTACTGGAGAAGCCTAAACATATCAGAAACGACACCCTGTCACTGGTTTTAAACATATCTGTCTTCTACATGGGAATGGCCCTGCTCATGCCTCTGAAATAGTTACAGTGTTTTTGAAGAAAGAAAAAGTAACTATTTTGCCTTACCTCCTGCATTCCCGAGATCTTGCCCCATGTGATTTCTTTATGTTTCCGAAATTGAAATAATTCCTTGCTGGGCGGAAATACAAATATTTTTATAGAACCATTTGTATTTGAAGAACATGTACTATTTCATTGTTTTACTTTCTGTGACTTTAGGCCTTCAGGTTCGTCACCAGATGTTCCACTCTTTTGAACAAAATGACTGCCAGAGCTCTAGCTAAGAAACTTCTTTTAACAGAATTTCCTCCTGAACAACTGGCTCAAAAGCAAGTTAATTTCACAGAACTGTTCCCTATGGTGTCTTCTACCAATTTTGCACAAATGGTTCCACTCCACTGAACAATGGATCCGCAAAAGCTCACGATAAGAAATGCCTTTGAATGATTTCTCCTCCTGAACCAATGATCCAAAATGTACAATAATTTCACAAACTTGGCCCTAATGGTGCACTCTACCAAAATTATACAATTGGTTTGGCTCTGCCATTAAGAGACTTCATTCAAGCTTGCACATAATGTCTATTGTTGCGATTAAGTAAAAGTAGGAAAAACATATACAAAAGTGGACAGAACTTTATCAAATCAGTTCTTGATTATCATTGATTTCTTTGAATAAGTGGATGGATTTGTATTAGGTAAGATACTAGGAAACACTTTCCCTCATCCTCATAAGATCTTTAACCAACAGAAACCAAATGGAAATCTGAAGGAGAAAAAAAACATGCCACGGCATTAGGAAACAAATTACAACTGTTTAGTTTTGGTTGTGCCAAACAGAGTTAAGAGAAAATTGTTTACTGCTTACCTGCCTGAAGAGCTTTCACAAACATTTATTGAGGGATCATTTTAACAATCTATAATAAAAGCGTTTGAAAATAAAGTTTGATCATTCATTTCTTAAGTTAGCAATTATCATCTGGTTTCTTGCATTGTTAAAAAATGGATTACATTTGATAAACTCTCCCAAAAAAGCTGTTTTTGTCCAATGAACAAATGCCAATGTCGTCAGAAAGATTGCTTTCCCATTTCAATTTGTGGCAATATGTTTGACCCTACATCAGAGACGGGACTTCCAGTTTCCATTTGCAGGTTATAGAAAAGATATCTAACTAACAACCTCCCTATTTGAACGCTTCAATGCAGCCGTCCCCACCAGTACTCTCAGTGCTTTTATTATATATAATAATTTCAGCTTGAAAAAAAAAGTTACAAAAAATAATCTGAGGATTATATCTTAAACACATGCGTATCTGCAGACAATGGCAAAAACACCAGTGAAGTTTCGAAAGAATCCGTATTACACTGTAGGAGGAGTTGCGTCCACAAGGTATCTCCTGTCCATTCACATTGTAATGGATAATGCCGAAAAATGGCTAAGTTCAACTTGTTAAAAAAGTAACAAAAAATAATCTGAGGATTATATCTAAACCACATGCATATCTTCAGACCATGACCAAAACACCAGTGAAGTTTTGAAAGAATCGGTATAAAACTGTAGGAGTTGCGCCCACAAGGTATCCCCTGTCCATTCACATTGTTAAAGATAATTCCGCAAAAATGGTTAAATTCAATGTGCGATAAAAGTGACAAAACAAGAAATGTCACAAACACGTGACGAATGCCCCCAAAGGAATTGGTCTAGCATAAGACACATTTTAGGAAAGTAAGCTGTAATAAAGGAGATATGCTCCAGACACGAAAAACCTAGAAATGAGGCCAGAATTCAATGTCAAGGTCAAAATGACCCAAAATGGTATGCACCATTCCGCCATCCCAAGAGAAATCAACACCCCAAACTTGGGATTCCTACATCAAATAACAAAGGAGATATGCTCCAGACACAATTATTCTAGACTCTAGATCGTAGGTCAAGAACACAGTGACCTAAAAATTGTATGCGACACATCAGCAACCAATGACGTATCCATACAGCAAATTTGGGATTCCTTCCTCAAATAATATATGAGATTATTGTAGAAATTAGGTCAAGGTCACAAAACTGATACATTACACTCTGTCATCCCAAGGTGCAACCACACACCAAATTTGGGATTCCTAGCTCAAATAATATAGAAAAATGCTCCAAACATGATTATTCTAAAACTAGGTCAGAGGTCAAGGTCACAATGACCAGTAAATGGTACATGACACTCTACCATCCCAAGATGCATCCACACACCAAATTTGGGATTCTTATCTAAAATAATAGAAGCGATATGCTTCGGACAATAATTATTCAAACTAGGTCGGAGGTCAAGGTCACAGCAACTGGAAAATGATACGTGACATTCCGCCATCCCAAGATACACATACACACAAAATTTAAAATTCCTACCTCAAAGAATAAAAGCGATATGCTCTGGACACAATAATTCTTAAAACTAGGTCAGAGGACAAGGGCACAGTGACCTGAAATTGTACATGACACACCGCTATCCCAAGATGCACCTACACACCAAATTTGGAATTCATACCTCAACGATTATAAGAGATATGATCCGGACACAATAATTCTTAAAACTAGGTCAGAGGTCAAGGTCACAGTGACTTGGAAATGGTATGTGACACTCCGTCATCCCAAGATGCATTTACACACCAAATTTGGAATTCCTATCACAAATAAAATAAGAGATATGCACCAGACTCAATGCAGTTTCTAGAAACTACGTCAGAGGTCAAAGTCAAGGTCACAGTGACCCAAATATGGTAGGTGACACTTTGTCATTGCAAGATATATCAACACACCAAATTTGAGATTCCTACCTCAAATAATATGTGAGATATGCATCGGACATGATTATTCTAAAATTAGGTCAGAGGTCAATGTCATAGTGACCCAAAATGGGATTTGACACACCGTCATCCCAAGATGCATTTACACACCAAATTTGGAATTCATATCTCAAAGAATATAGGAGATATGCACCAGACTCAATGCAGTTTCTAGAAACTAGGTCAGAGGTCAAGTTTAAGGTCACATTGACTCAATTATGGTAAGAGACTCTTCGTCATCCCAAGTTGCATCCACACAACAAATCTGAAATTCCTACCTCAAATAATATAAGAGATATGCTCCAGACACGATTATTCTAAAAACTAGGTCAGAGGTCAAGATCAAGGTCAAAAATGGTACCCGACATTCCGCCATCCCAAGATACATCCACACACCAAATTTGGAAATCCTACTTCAAAGAATGTAAGAGATAGGCTCTGGACACAATAATTCATAAAACTAGGTCAGAGGTCAAGGTCAAGGTCAGTGACCCGAAAATGGTATGTGACACTCCATCATCCCAAGATGCATTTACGCAAAAAATTTTGAATTCCTATCTCAAAGAATATAGGAGATATGCACCAGACTCAATGCAGTTTCTAGAAACTAGGTCAGAGGTCAAGTTCAAGGTCACAGTGGCCCAATTATGGTACGGGACACTTCGTCATCCCAAGATGCATCCACACTCCAAATATGAAATTCCAACCTCAAATAATATAAGAGATATGCTCCGGACATGATTATATTAAAAACTAGGTCAGAGGTAAAGAAAAAGGTCACAGTGACCTGAAAATGGTACGTGACACTTCGCCATCCCAAGATGTATCCACACACCAAATTTGGAATTCCTACCTCAAAGAATATAGGAGATATGCACCGGACACGAAGTGGGACAGACGGACTGACGGACGGACGGACTGACGGACGGACAGTGCAATTACTATGTGCCTCCCAAAGTTCCTTTGGGGGCATAAAACATCTGAGGATTATATCCATACCACATGCATATCTTCAAACCGGGACCAAAACAAACAGACATTGATAAAATATTGATAGCACTGAAGGCGAAAAATGCTGGAAAAGTGATAAAAATCAAGCTGAGGTTTTATATGATAAAATTAATATGAGGATTATATCCAAACCACATGCATATCTTCAGACCATGACCAAAACACCAGTGAAGTTTCAAAATAATCGGTTTAAAACTGTAGGATGAGTTGCGCCCACAAGGTATCTACTTCTATTTGGGGACGGAAGGCCGGACAGATGGAAAGAAGGAAGGACGGAAAGACAGAGAGGCAAAAACTTCGAAAAGGTGGGGGACAAAAAATAACCAAGCGAGCGAAGCGAGCAAGGAAAAAATTTAATTGTGTATATCAGAGTTAAAAGCTAGGAGCGATAAAACATCTAAACAAAAAATAAAGTATAATCTTTACTCTAAGCGAGTGAGGAAATTAATTTGTTTGAAGCCTATTGCCTGAAAGGTATTTCAGAGCAAAAAGCAAAGAGGGATAAAAGGTTGGAGCTCTTTAAAATTTCGGATAGAAAATTGGAATAATAGGAAAAGCATGTAAAGGCGGTTTATCTGAAAAAAAATGACACATATTTACATTTAAACATACATATACATACAATTTGATAAACAGCCTGCTGACTAAAAGCTATGAAAAAGTATTAAAATCTAAGCAAATTGTCTGCTGTCAGAGAATCTTAGAAACCAAACTCAAAAACTACGAGCGAGCGACGCGAGGGAGGAAAAATATTATTAATAATTATGCGTGGAAGTTGCTTATTTTACCCTGAGTGACAAGCAATTATATGTCAATTTAAACAAATAATTGGAGGGGCTTAAGGCTATTCTGACCCCCCTACAAAACTATTTGGGGGCTGTCCCCTGCTGCCCCCCCCCCCGTTTTTACGCTTAGGCTTTACTCTAATACTCTTTCATCTGTCAATCTTTCTACCTTTCTTTGTCTGCTCCAGCAGGCCGGGCCGTGGCTTTGAAGCACCCGCTAGTGTAAACGTTCCCGCTAGTGTAAACGCTCCCGTTAGTGTAAACGTTGACAATAACGGGAGATGTCGCTCCCGTTACTGTAAACGCGTTTACAATAACGGTACCATTAGTGTAATCGTTGACAGTAACGGGAGCGATCTCTCCCGTTATTGTCAACGTTTAGCGGGAGCGTGTGACGATAATTTATGCGATATCAACGATTTTTGTTATCAATGTCGGATTTATTTCTTTTAATACGTTTGAAGATAGAATATTTTGGGTCCTTAAAAAAGATACCTCAAAATTATATAACCAAGAAATATAGGTCATATTGACCTGTATTAATTTTAGGACAAACTTCAGATCATACTTACTTGCAATCAACAAGTATCATGTTCAAAGGCCAATTAAATCACTTATAACGTATTAAATCGGCATAATATCCCGGGCTAATATCTACTGAAATCTCTAATGTTAACAAACGTGATGGGATTCCACACATGGGTTTGCTTATTCGCTGACACGATTCTGCAGTTGTAGATATACCTATCAAATTCTTATGGAATGCAGGCCCGGATAGGATAACTAGGAAACTTGCTATTAAAAATCTATCGTCTGGAGGATTAAGAATGCCTCATATATATTCTTTTATTAAGGCGTTAAAAATATCTTGGTTGAGGAGAATAATTCAACAAGCAAATAATACAACCTGGTACATTCTCAACCAAATTGATTTTGATAAAGTTTTATCACTAGGAGGAGAATATGCAAGGAACCTAGCAATCAATATAAGAAACCCATTTTGGAAAGATATTCTGATTAGTTGGGCTGATTTCTATAAAGAAGTGAAATCAGAAGAAATTAAATCTATTCTCAGCTCACCACTATGGTTTAATACACACCTTAGAAATGGAAATAACTTGTATGTGAATAGCTGGTATAGTAAAGGAATAAAAACCATAGGAGATATTTTAGATGACAACGGTAACTTCTACACATTTGATAGGCTAAAAGAGATATATAGAGTAAGGGGTACCTTTTTAAACTATGAAAACATTTTACAGAAAATACCAAATCAGTGGAAAAACATAATAAATGAAAACAGAGTATTTATATATCAAAATAGGTATAATACTACTTGCAATGTATTCGTGTCATACTTATTAAAAGACAAAAAGGGCAGTAGAAGATTTTATGACATCTTAGCGCATGTTTGCGAAATGGGTGTAACAAATAGGTGGGAAAATTCATTTGGAAATATAAACGATAAAGAATGGAAATTGTACAATTCTTCAATAAAAGACATCAAAGAAGTAAAATTAGCCGATTTTCAATATAAAATTAATAATAAAATTTTGGTGACTAACTCGTTTTTTTTTTTAAATCAAGAGATAAATAGTAATGGGTGTTCTTACTGTAACGAATATGGGGAAACTATAGAACACTTGTTTTTAAACTGTAGTAAGGTAAAAGACTTCTGGAACAGCCTTCAAGATTGGTTAAGAAACAACTGCAATATAATTTTGAATTTAGATAAAAAGTCACTTATCTTTTCATCACAAAAACCAAGAAGTATAGAAAATTATATTCTATGTTTGGCAAAATATTATATATATAAGAACAAGTTTACAAGGAATACCCTAAGTGTACAGAGTTTTATCTCTTTACTTAAAAATAAATCTATTAGTGCAAAATACATTGCAAATTTATATAACCAGTTCGCAAAATTTATGACAAAATGGTCAAAAGTTTATAATTATTTTATCAATAATTAGTATGTAGGCTGTGCCCCTGACAAAAATGTAAAATAGTACTTGAATTAGAATAATAACTTTACCACCGAACGCACGGGCCTTCAATATGTTGAGGAATAATATGTATGTTGTTCCTTCCATTGATACTTTTGTTTCAACGGATTCCCAAAGGCAATGTCCATACGGTTATTTTATTTTAAAGATCTCCGATAATCTGCTATACCTACAAATAGCTTTGTACTCCATGAATAATTTACCGTTTTCTTGCAATATCCAGTAAAGAAATGTTTTGATATTATGTATATCCTTAGTCCCTCTCCCTCTCTTTCTTTCTTCTTCTCTTTCTTTCCACTTACTAGTTAAGTCTTAAAAAAAGAATATCAACTTATCTTAGAGCAAAGTAGTCTTGAAATATAAGTGTATAGTAGATTTCACGTGAAAATTTGGATTATGCTGTAAATATATAAATACTATATGCTAATAAAGAATTATAAAAAAAAAATATGGACAATGTAATGACTTAGGAAAGCGCAGCTGAATTTATCGATTGACACGAACCTTGATTGTTACCGTTCGATAATGGCGTATTCCCAGGTTTGACATCTGATCACGATCAACGTGGTTTGAAGCTGAAACACACAATATATGTATATTTCCCTGCCACTTCTTCCAAAAAGCTCATAAACTAGTAAGCTGTCTATGTGGGATGCACATATTGTCATCATAACATTTTCTATTGTATTGAGGCAAATTAAATAGGTCAAACCCGATGAGAAGCCACCTTTAATCGCCGTTTACATGGATCTGCACTGTTCGTTAATTTCGCATTTGCAGTACAAGACCCTGATTCCCTTATGAGAATTGCTTGGAAAAGGCGTGAAACAAATATGTATTTGTAGATTTACTATGCATTACGAAAAATGCAAATCATCTCACTTACGTAAGCTTTCACTTTCCTGATATTCGTTAACAGATTTGTTTGTGTTTTTGTTTGTTTGTTTTGTTGCTTTACGTCCCAAGTCAACAGCCATGGTCATGGCGGACGGTCAGTTCACCTAACCACACTTTTTCCTGGGCAAGCTTGAACAAACAGTTAACCAGTACTTCGCTTGCAACTGACAACAGCCCTTCTTGAAGGATTCAGCGGAAGGGAGGAGAATGACCGTAGAAATTAATTCATGATCAATCTCCACGTAAGTATTGGACAAGGCCGGGATCGAACTCGCGACACCTGGATCTGCAGTCAGACTCGCATCTGTTGCCAGACACGTTACCGACTGCGCTATACGCGGCCCGGTATTCGTACGTGGTGTCTTGTCGGGTGCAACTATGTTATCATATGTTTTAATGCACAGTTCAAGATAATGAAACACTTACTAATTTATTATTCATGGATCATATTATACTTAAGACCAAAAGTAACTTTACACTGTTATTATATATACCTTTTCTGGGTATTGGTGAGTGGTATTTTAAATGTGATTAATTCATATTAAATTTCAATCACTTATTCATATGACCTTTTAAATTTCATGTTGTTGCTGTCATAAATGCAACCACAATGTCCTTATGAAAGAAGCAAGGGGGCAAAATAAACTTTTCCAAAACGCATCACTTTTGATGTGTTACTGTAGCTTTGCAATTGGACAATTTTTAATTTTAAAGAACCAGTCTGAAAGACAGGCTATTGATCTGTTGTTTAAAGTTAAAATCAGCCTGGATCACCCTTCGAGTAACACAAATTAGAGTTGTGTTTTACGTACATACCCCTTTTTGTAAACTTTAACAATGCTTTCAATGGAATTTTCCATAAGAAATTGTTCGCCGTTTTTCTTCCAAACCGATGGGAATTTTCATCAGATTATCTCGTCACATACTCAGGGCAGAAGTTCCAACAAATCTCTGGAAAAAAATCCAAATGCCATCTTAGATAAAGCTTTTAGCAGGGATTAAAATTTACTATTGTTTTAATTCAAAGGGAGATAATTTCAAAGTGAACCAACTTTAAAATTCTGCCAAAACAAACTATACGTCAGAGACAGAATGTCTTGCAGTATTTTTAATATGCAATCGATGGCCCTTTAAATAACGTGTTCAAATTCTAGGTTTACTTCAGATTTTGTTAGGAAATGCTGATTTTGTGCTTTTAATGAAAGCACAGATAACTCGAAAGAAGATTAATATACCTACGTTTTTTTGTGAGAATTAGGTCAGGGCGGGAACCAGCAACTCGTTGCAATATTTAATTTTATTAAACTCAAAAACAGTAAAGATATATTCGACAGTTCAAAGTGTAAAGCTATTTTTGGCTTTAAGTATATAAGACAAAACCACTGGGCTTTAAGACAGTAGTTTAAACTGGTCACAAAGTTGGTTTTGTCACGGCTGCTCAAATGTCTGCGATAAATGGCCATCTCTTGTAATTTCAATTTTTATTTTCATAATGTTCACACTAACGGTTGATACTGTTTTTAGGGCTGCATTATCGCCCCTTAGTGAAAACACTGTCCTGTTTACAGTAACGGGAGCGATATCTCCCGTTATTGTCAACGTTTACACTAACGGGCGCGTTTACATTAAGGTGGGTGTTCACACTATTTGGTGCCATTTTGGCCAATTCAAATTTGTACAAAAAACCATTTCTAAAGAAATACCAACCAAAGCTATATATCAATATGAAGAGTGTTTGTTTTGCAATACACCCAAGCTATTATTTAACAGAAACATCATTTCAATTTTATAATATTCCACCCGAAAAAGATGATATTGCTAAGCTAGAAATAAAATTGTTTTCAAAAAGGGAAACAGGTATACATGTAATATTACTTGCAAAAGCTTGTTTATGAGCATGCTGAGTACATCTGCTAATTTTTAATTGATTCCAATGCATTGATAAAGCATATAAACCAAAAGCCAATTTACAAATATTGTTAGAAAAATGGAGGAAAAGTTTATCAAAAAAGTAGTCCCGCTTTACAATTTTATGTGTATGGTGGACAAAGCATGTCATATCACTTCTATAAATTACATGTAGTTTTCAAAATAAAGAAATATGTTAGCTAAATTCAAATAGATGAAAATACTTGTATGTTAAAAATGTATTGTAAGTATTAAATGCCATAAAAGGGACTTAACAACAGCCAATTTTGTATTTAAACTTAAAAGTTGCTGCTTATTATAATTCTGACACACATCGTCCATATAGCCAATGGTTAATCCCAGTGAATTATTGGTTGATAGATCAGTGCCCGGACTGGGCATGGACTGGCGTGACACCAATCGGTAGCCACTTTGATTTAAATGATGTCACCTATCACATAGGCATTGTAACGTTGACACTAGACGTTGTAACGTCGTTTTTACAAATTTTGTACGTTCAAAACGTGTTTCAGCTCATGATGCATTGTTATAGACTCTGAAGGATTCGTTCATATTTTTATAGCACTTCAAACTTTGTAGTTGAATAGGTCACATGATATAGAGGTTAGTGGGCGACATTTCGTGTGACCTTGACCCCAAGGTCAATGTTAAAAATCAATTAATGTATTTTCTTGTAAATGTATCTCCTCCTAAACGGTTAGCCGTAGCAACTTCAAACTTTGTAGCTAAATAGGTCACATAATGTAGAGGGTACTGGGCAACATTTCATGTGACCTTGACCCCAAGTTCTAAGGTCAAATATTGAATTTTCTTGTAAATGTATATCCTCCTAAACGGTTAGACGTAGCAACTTCAAACTTTGTAGCTGCATAAGTCACATGATGTAGAGGGTATTGGGCAAAATTTTGTGTGACCCAAAGGTCAAGGTCAAAGGTCAAATATTGAATTGTTGAAGTTCTTTCTCCTCCTAAACCTTTTGACGTAGTAACTTTAAACTCTGTATGTGCATAGGGCACATGATGTAGAGGGCACTGGGCAACATTTCGTGTGACTTTGACCCAAAGGTCAAGGCCAAACAATGTATTTTCTTGTAAATGCATCTTCTCCTTAACCATAGGATGTAGCAACATCAAATTTTGCTGCTGCATAGGTCACAAGAAGTCGAGGGTACTGGTCAACATTTTGTGTGATCTTGACCCCCTTGACCTTGGGGTCAAGGTCAAATAATGTTTTCCTTGGTAATGCATCTCCTTAACCATCTGCCGTAGCAACTTCAAACTTTGCAGGTGACCTTTCCATGTGACCTTGACATTGGGTCAAGGTTAAATCAAATATTTCTTGTAAATGCATTTCCTCCTAAACCCTTGGACATAGCAGCTTCAAACTTTGCAGGTGCATAGGTCTATGATGAAGAGGATACTGGTCAACGTTTCCTGTTTGTCCATGACAGGTCAAGGTCAAAAGTGAAATAATGTACTTTCTTGTAAATGCATCTCCTCCTAAACGGTTGGACGTAGCAACCTCAAACTTTGAAGATGCATTGGTTAGCTCAAAAGCGGGTATTTGCGATGTTATACCATCGAATGAAGTCTAGTTCTAATCGTTTTTGTGTTAGAATCAAAATAAATTCGCACTGGCAGTGAGTTGTTGCTTAATATATCACAGGCTGTTTCTTTGGCACCAAATTGTGTATGCCACTGCCTCACCTGTCCCTCCTTTGTGTCGGCAATTTCTGTGCTTACTTTGTGGTACGAACCATTAAGAGGCAAAACAGGCCTCGCCGCTTCCAGACTTGGTCGAAATTCGGCAAGCTAGTGCTCCGATTTGGGAGCCGTTGACGCGAGAATTTCCAATAAAAAGTAACCGCCGTTTCACCGCATTGAGACAATTGAACCTTTTTTTCAGCTCAAATTTAAGAAACCCAATACAGCTGCTAAAATTGATAGATAAGAATATTTTATTGAGTTAAGCTTCAAATATATGTTTATTTGATTGATTGATTGAGTTAAGGCTTAAAGTCATAGTCACCAATGTTTCAGTTATGTTGGGACTCCTTCCAGAGAAAGGAGAGAGAAAAGAATAAGATCACACTAACCTCCCCCCCCCGCCCCCCCCCATACACACACGAAATTTGCCTCAAGAAAGGGAAATTCTATCCTGTCAACAATTAAAAAAACAGGGCCAAATCCCTAAAAGCTACAGCAAATAGTGCACACCCTAATGCTTTATCTGGACTTATGTGAAAGGCCATTATAGGAAGTGATGTTAAAATGCCAAAATTACATGACGTTATTGTAAATCGCCAACACGACTTTTACGTTATTGTACACAGTAGCTAGGGTCTGGTGCTAAAATGCCATGCATATTTGGCTTTTCGACAGTAAAAATAACTCTTTGGATTCTGGGATTAATTGTTCATACTTTTCTGAATGATTTGTATTTTATACTTTATCTTTCTTTTAATCAGACTAGCATCAGTGTCAAACAATTTAGATCCATATGAGGTCCATCGGGCCTAATCTCTGTTCAAAACTGTTTGCAAAAGGATAAAAATCTAATAGGAATACAGAGTGTCAAACACAGTTTGGATCGAGATCATGATGGACACTATGTCGGGCTTGATCTGGGTTTAAACTTTTTGCTAAAAAAACGTTTTGACAAATTCACCAAGATATATCGTAAATATTCCAAAAAATTGAACACTCTGAAATTTTTAACACCTAAAATTATTGCCGAAAATAATTTTTAAAGATTCTGAAATATAGATAGAACACTGCCCTTTTTAGAGAAAGTGAATATCTAAAATTATGAAACGCGGAAAATCGATGCCAGTTTATATGTTTGTCCCATCCGTGTTCGGTATAATTCTACCGTACAGCCCGTGAACGGTTGTGCCATAGGCAGGCGACATTTGGAAGGTTCCATTCTGCGTAGATGGCTAATCTTTTTCGTGTGCAGAGCGCGCGAGAAAACGCCCGTCTAAGCTTGCGTTCATCATGTACATGTAGGACCTAGGTCATACACTGCCTGGTCATAACTTCTTGTCGTAGACGTAATTAAGCCATATAAACCACAGCGTTAAACAACAGTCCTGATATGCTTGTAAATGCTATATACAAAAGGGCCTTTTCCCACGTTGTGGTTTGAGTCGTGAACCATTCAACACACTGTGATGCTTGAGCCATCATCAACTCCCCAGTGTTATGTGTGGCACAGTGAGCAATGAATGGTATTTTAGGAGTGCACATTTGCGCAGACTCGTCTAAGTACCAAAATATGATAAACAGTTTAATTTAGATTGAGCAGGTTGACACATGGATGAAACAGCGCACTGCATGCATCTTGAAGAAAAGGTAGATTTGTGGTACTTGTCTGAAAATTTCTTTTCTTTGATTTATATGAGTATACCCAGCGTATCGTGCGCATCCGACGCAAATAGGTTAGACATGCGCTTACTAGATTAACTGTTTTATTTCTTCGAATCTCGGAGTACGATTTTTGGGTCTGCCCATTAATGTTGATACAACTGCTTCCGATGAGGATCCAAGGTACATGTATATACTGTAAACCCATCTTATCGTACCATCAGTGTCAAAGAATTTTGATCCAGATCAAACACGACACTGTTTGCATATGCGGATCCAGAAAATTTTGTCAGAGGCAGTCAAACTTTTACACGTTTTTTTTTTAATTTGATGAGGGGAGAGAGGATCCGAATACCTCTATAAGCGGACCATCATCGACCCGCCAGCGAAACGCCATTTAAATGACGTTTCGCTAGAGTGCCGATATTGGCCATACATAAAAATGTGGCTTGGTAGCTTTGTGATTTTTCAGGGGTCCGGACCAATTGTTCAAGAAACTATGTGATATTATAGAAGGGGTCCTCTGGACCACCTCTCCCCCCCCCCCCCCCAATCGGATCCGCGCATGGCGTGGATGAAGAGTGAGGCCGTACATTGTAATGTCTTGCTTGATCTGGTTCAAACTGTTTGCATAAAAAAATGGAAAAATTCTCCCAGGAACATCATCAATGGATCAACATCAGACCCGACGCTGTTCGCAGCAGATCAAGCCTGACCTTTTTATGTCGGGCCAGATTTAAGTTCAAGCTGTTTGCAAAAGTAATAATCAACTTTTAAGGGAGAGGCCCAAGAGCCTGTAAAGGGGAGACAATTAATGATACGTTATCAAGACATGTACCCATTTCTATACAAGATTGTAAAATACAAAAATTATAAAATACAACTCATCAGGCTAAAAATCCGTATTAGGATATCAACCAGTGGATCCAGATCAGGCCCGATCAAGTTTTGGCATTGTATAAATGCAACTAAATTCAGTGGGAGGTGGATTAGTCAATAAATACGATCACAGGTTATCAAATAGTTATATGAAGTAAGCAAAACCAAAAGTATCCTCCGTACATATTACCTATATTGTGTTTACAAATCAGGTCGTGGCACCGCTTGTTAAACGAATCTTTTGCTGCCTTTATTCTGGAAATCGAAAAATAAATCAGTCTCGACATTAAAGCAAACTGGTTTATAAAATAGTTATGAATACCTTGACATTCCTCTCCTGTCCATCGGAATCAAAAGATCGCTGCAAAGCCGTTAGTTTTTGCGTGGAGAAAAGTACCGCTATGTTGTTGTGTATAAAGATAAATTTCGTGCATGACCTCGCTAATGGACAGACACGACTATACATAAAGTAAAATAGTTCTTGAAACGGATTTAAAAAGTGTGAAAATAATCGCAATTAATTCAACATGCATAATTGTTTAGCCAATTTGAGTGTTGTTATGAATAGATACAAACTCAAATACCTGGAAATTCGTCCAACATGATAATACAGTTTCATGTATAAATACGCTATGATCGCATAACATTATTCCATCGAAATTGGACATGCCGGTGTGTCAATATAATTGCGCCCCCATGTTAAAAAAATAAAGTTGACGGTAATTTAGACAGTTCCGAGTGAAATCGAATGGTCATATACTGATAAATTGTTTTGAAATTAGTGAAATAAATCATTTTGACGAATAAAGTCTGTAAAACTGTTGAGAAAAGCGGATGGCAGGACGTCACTGTTCGTGAATTTTATCCGGCACTGTACGAAAACAAAATGTCATTGAATCGCAAATTCAACTTCGAATGTCATGACATTATCGTAATTAGGAAGGATATTAAATATAGTAGATTAGCACATAAACCAGACCAGGTGGTGGTCTTTCGGATAGCATCGTTAAGTAACTCTGAAAATCATTTTATTTCAAAAACATTTTGAAGTTCAAAGTCATGTATAATTATGTACTTTTTCTGACAATTTACAAAACACAACAAGATAAAAAAAATAGAAGCTGTTTTTTAATCATTGCGATAGTTTGGAGTAGCTTTCTGTAGATTGATGCATGTCTTGCGAATGGGAGTCCCTTTCGTAACGGAGTTTTGCTAACAGTAGATTTTTATCGAAAAAGTCTGAAGTGGTACGTTAAGGGGTGCTACATGGCTTATTTTCCCCTTGTGATTGGTCCTGGATTATATTTATACCCCCCGCAAACTTTGTTTGTAGGGGGTATACTGTTTTCATGTTGTCCGTCCGTCCGTCCGTCAGTCCGTGCGTCCGTCCGTCCGTAACGTTTTGTTTCCTTAATAACTCGAAGAGTAATTGCTGGATTTTCATCAAACCTTGCAAACATGTTCATATATGCAAGACAAATACTTTAGACAAAAAAGTAAGGGCTAGGGGCCAATTCTATTAGAGTTATTTCCCTTTGTAGTTCTAAATGGCTTTTAATATAGTGCTTTATGCTTATGCTATTATAGGCCATACACGGGCCGATCAACTCCTACCACAGCTTTTGATGGAACAATTTGATACTTTGCCTATACAATGTAGACACATTGAACATATGCATGAAGGAGTTTGGTTCAGAAAAAATATTTTTTAACAAAATGACAGCTGTGAGAACTTAGACAATTTTTCCTTAATAAGGTGTTTGTATATGCATAGACGGTGCCTTTATGGGCCGATAAACTGCTACCACACCTTTTTATGGAGCAATTTGATACTTTGCCTATACAATGTAGACACATTGAACATAAGCATGAAGGAGTTTGATTTAGAAAAAATATTTTTTTGACAAAATGACAGCTGTAAGAACTTAGACAATTTTTCCCTAATAAGGCTTTTGTATATGCATAGATGGTGCCTTCATGGGCCGATCAACTCCTACCACAGCTTTTGATGGAACAATTTCATACTTTGCCTATACAATGTAAACACATTGAACATATGCATGAAGGAGTTTTGTTCAGAAAAAATAATTTTTGACCAAATGACAGCTGTGAGAACTTAGACAATTTTCCCTTATTAGGCTTTTGTATATGCATAGATGGTGCCTTCATGGGCCGATCAATTCCTACTACAGCTTTTGATGGAACAATTTGATACTTTAGACACATTGAACATATGCATGAAGGAGTTTTGTTCAGAAAAAATAACTTTGACAAAATGACAGCTGTGAGAACTTAGACAATTATTCCCTTATATGTCTTTTGTATATGCATTGATAGTGCCTTTATGGGCCAATCAACTCCTACCACAGCTTTTGATGAAGCAATTTGATACTTTGTCAATACAATGTAGACACTGAACATATGCATGAAGGAGTTTATAATTTTTGTTGAACTTAGACACTTATTCCCTTATATGGCTTTTGTATATGCATAGATAGTGCCTTTATGGGCCGATCAACTCCTACAGCTTTTGATGAAGCAATTTGATACTTTGCCGATACATTGTAGACACATTGAACATATGCATGAAGGAGTTTATAATTTTTGTTTGCACAGATTCTACTGAAATCTTCTTTTCAAAACTAAGGTCTTCTTGTTCCAACTATAACTTGCCAAGTTTTTTCACTGACTCTTACTGTGCGGGGGGTATCTAATAAGCATTGCTTATTGACTTTTTTCATTTTTTTTTTGCAAAGCCTGGTCCTCACTATGTTTTCTTCTTCAAAAAATCCCCTCCCATAAAAATCAAATGGTCGCTCCCTTACACGAGTAATCATTCCCTCATATTAAATTTATTAAACTCGCCAAAGGCTCGTTTAATAAAGTACATATGAAATGATCACTCGTGTAAGGTGCTCTATATATCACGCTATAGGACACTGACCATATACAATGTTTTTTCGAGCAATAATGGCGGACAATACAAACACGCCTGGAGTAGGTGCTCTAAAAGAAGGTAATATAAAAAGCTTTTATGCCCTATTTCGATGTTTATACTCAGCCATATTTTAGGTAATAAGTTATTTTAGGGTTTTGACGTCTTGATTAAACAAATAATGGTTAGATTTGAGCAGATTAATTTCAAGTCGCATGAACATGTGGCTCACCATTTGAATCGAGGACATATTTTACAAAACCAGTTAAACATGGAACTGAACACATTGATTAGGGTCCTTTGCACGAGAAAGTATGATAGTCAATACAGCAAAATTTTGTGAGACTTTTATCTATAATAAATGTGTACTTACGAAAAAAACAACAACAAATTAGTCCACTGTACTCATACCAAAAGTTTACGAGATCTGGTCAAAAAATTCGAGAAAGGTCACACGCTACTGAACGGGTATTTTGAGAAATATAGTAGCCAACATTTTGAATGGGTAGTCTGAGTGAGGTAGATCTGGGAGGCCATGCACATGCTTTTGACAAATATTTGGCACAACGCAACACACCAGTACGTGTGGAGCTGCCTAGCAGGAAGCATGTTATGCCCAAACCTGAAAAACTCTCAAAGTTTCGTAAAATGCTAATACCACAACCACAAATTGCAGACAAGCACATCGCATCAGGAGGAAGAGCCACACAGGATTTACAAGACACTTAGAAGACAAACTAAGCAAAGCAACCAGCTCTCTCTTCCCATATTATCACAGATGAATTCAATGTACTTTATGGAGATAAAAGTTGTAATGAGTGACCACCATCTTAGGTATGGTTTCAAAACTGTCGTCAATATAGACTTTGAAATTGGTTTTTGACTACCCCAAATTTCATTTTCAATTACAGCATTTTTTTGCACCTAATATTTACTGATTATGGTGAAAACTAGTAGCCACAGTTACAGGTATGCTAAAATCGCTTCAAAACTGGGGCTCCTCTTCCTCTTTATTAATAAGGTAGGGGTAGTAATCATAACATTTTAGAGTACAGCCAAACCTGGATTACTCAAATTTGAGTTTGACTAGTTGATGGGTTCAAGGAATACCTATATATACAATTCACTACAGGTTCATTTCGCTAAATGTCTATACGCTGTCCATTGATTTATCTGTCACTTATGTAATGGCAAGTAAACCCTTTGCACACTTGCCAAAAACCTTTGCTTCACGCAAACGCAAAGAAGAGAAGCAAATAAGTAAATAAAACCATGCCAGATCTTATGTCTACAAGGTAGCTGTGCACAAACTTATAAAGCTTGACTTGTAGGCTAATATACTGTGATTGTCCATTGGAAGGTTTGTTTGAGTTGGGTTGGAATCACAGTATAATCCCTGAACAGATTTCTCCTTGGAAAGCAGGCTTACTTGAGTCAACATTGTTTGATCAGGCCTACCCGTTGCTCCAGATAGCGTCTATACAGGGGCAAATTATGAGTACATTTTCCCCAAATATGAATAGAGTTGAAAATTTGGACGTAATGAATACAGGTGTGTTTTTGCCTGTATGGTACATTTTTACCACAATGGAGCATTTCATCAGTTTTATATCAGCAGACACTTGAAATGATTTGTCAATCCACTAAAATCGTTTCGGTAATCTAAATCAACCTGCTAGACTGCTTATCATTTTTTATACAAACTCCCCGACAGTTGTGTTCCTTAGTGGTCATTTCTTTCCTTGAAGAACATGTGTTTCAGAAGAATTTGTTTTTTGGGAGTTAATGCTATCCGTTCGGTCAGAGTGATTTAGTGTGAACCAGCCAGGGTAGAAATGAAAGTATGAATTTCTCAGAAGAAAGCATGGTTGATACAAAGTCCCTGACAGTTGCGTCCCTTACTGGTCATTTCTTTCCTTGAAGAACATGTGTTTCAGAAGAATTTGTCCTTGGGGAGTTAATGCTATCTGTTTGGTCAGAGTGATTTCGTGTGAAACAGACAGGGTAGAAACTGAAAGTATGAATTTCTCAGAAGACAGCATGTTTTATAAACTGAATATATACAGTATATAAAGAAGGTAAATATAGTCTATATAAAATTGGATTACATGTACCGAATGAAAACAGCTTGTACAGAGTAAGAAAGAGGGCAAAGATCAGGAATCAATACAATCAAGCACCACACCTGACCCAGGATACCAATGAGAAAGTGACAACTTCACAATTAGAAATCACAAACGAGAGCCATGAGGTCAGCCCTTTCCCAGCAGGTGACCACAAGGCATCAATAAACAGACCTGCACAAAAAATAACAAAAATAATACAGAAATAACATAAATGATCCACAAAAGAAGCACTGCCTTGGAACAGTCAGTAAAAATATTTTACTGGAAGGCTTAAACCAATTTCATGGCGCGCCAACCTCACCCTTAATTCAGATCAAGTTTCATTTGTACTTGTACTGGTACTGATGCTAGTCAACATTATTTGAAGCCCTGCTGACCTGTCTGAAACTTTTGGATTATTAGAGTAAATGGTCTGACATTTTAAACATTTCTTCTTCTGTGCCAAAATCCATAGTTGAGGTTAAATAAAAAAAAATCATCAGCAAAGTCAACGAGAAAACTCTAGACCATAATACAAAGCCATATTGGGCGATTTTCTATATATACACCAGAGAGTTCTGCTTTAAAAAGCTCTGGCTATCCTGGTAGAACTTGTTGCACAGTACAAAGGTAAATTCCAGTGCTGGGAATTAAGTGCATTGCATATAACATAAGTGGGTGCGTTCAAAGATTCAAATGATTCATTGACATACATTATAATAAATTTTTCAATACTCGGAACACCCGTACAGAATTGGATTCAAAATACTCGCTCAGTGTAAAATAGGGGCTCATAATACCTGTCCAGTACTGCTTGAATAAACTGAGCTGTTCTACACGCGGTTTTCGAACTTTTAGTTTATGTACAGTGATCAAATAAATGGTTTAATTCAATTTTTTTAAATGTATCCTTCACTAGCTTTTGTTTATTCTTAGTATGGTAAAATATAGGTATTTGTGCAGAATATTTGAGCGAAAAAGGACTTTTGATGATGTGTTTTCACTCTTTGAAGATGACCAAGTGAATGCAAAACACACGAGCAGAGCGCGCTCGTATTTTGATCTTCTTTACAACTGACCCCCAAACAGTGAATTATTATAATACAATTCACTGCTAGAGCTGATCTATTTCTTGAATAAGCCACGTGCCGTGTAGACTATGTTACGTCCCTTGATATCAAATATATGGTCGTCAATTTTATTGTCAACTGTTTAGCTGTTAGAGTCTACGAGTCGTGCAAATACTGAATACGAGGGATGTACAAATATGAATGCAAGTAGCCTCATAACTTTCGGCACATATAAACTACAACAAAATGGTATACGTTTCCATAAAAGGACTATATATCACCTTTAAACTGGCACCAGACCTAAAGAAAAATCATACCTATCGAGTTAAGGGTTACCCTAGTATACTAAAAAATTCAATGCTTCAAACATATAACAGTGATACAGACTTGCATATAATTCTTTTATAAACACGTATCTTTATGTTTGCAAATAGATGGAAAACAAAACACCACCTTTCAACTTACAGTTTAACTTATCTCTAACAAAATGCATGAAGCAACATTAAAACTAGTTATAACTCAAAAACAATATGCTGATCGCTCATATTGATTTGCTGCTACAAATTATTGATGGATAGTGGGTAATTTCTAAACGTTGCAATGCAAAAATGTCTTAAATGAAAGGGTTTAAGTATTTATACTTTTTTTCTTCATAACATTGCAGATTTATTCTAAATTTGAAAGCAAGCTTAAAGTTTGACCACTATATGTGTTATTTACACCTGGTCTTGAGGGCTAGACAGATTGAACATACTCCAATTAATGTAAACATATCATAAAGAGGCAGACAATTGCTTGAAAAATGATATAAAATATGATAACTCAATAGAGGGCATCGTGTTTTAAAAAAATCCTTTATGACATATTTAGCATATTTTTGGCAAAACGCAAAGAAAAAGATACAGCGATGTTCATTATTACATCACCAGTAGATTGCTCAAAATGACGTTATTTAAAAAAGTATGACGTCACAAACGTGCCTGTTTACTTGACTTTGAAACAGGATTATGTCAACATTATTCAGCTAACAACTTTGTGAATGTTACTTAAACTTGTATCTAAAATTTGGTGTCATTTTGTCTCAAACTTACAAAGTTATGACATGCACCAAAACATGTATTGCAATTTCAATATCCAGGAGAGGCCTTTTATCATATACAAAGTAAAAAAATTCAGCAAAATATTTATCAAATATAATGCCTATTTTAAAAAAGCTGTATTACACAGCCGTGAAAATATAAATTGAGCCAAGATCTGACAGAAGGGACCTTCAGGCAATAAAAGTCAAAAGTGAAATATTTACAGAGAAAGTAAGACATAGCTGTTGTAAACAATTACAGAAAATTTGAAGAGATTATCTTTACAAATAACAAAGATATGACCGTTTGAACTCGTAAAGATGATGCATTTTAAACATGACGTCATTTAACGTTGTTAATGACGTTCTGATGTCGACACCATTAGGCCACTGGCTGGATATGGTTTACCTCCCCCCAGGGGGAATTTTGTAGACTATATTTGTCTTGAAGCACAATGTCTTGCAAGGATTTTGCAACATGTTAGCCCTCTGACAATGGCAGCGTTAAGCTGTAACAGCCTGTTATATATGTTACCCCACAAAATATTTGATAATGAACATTCTTTTTAAGACTACAGAAAAGTGCAAAAGATAAGGTTAAATTTCCAAATCGGTTATATTTTCTAAGTAAGCTAATACTGGGCCACAGACATTTTTCATTGAACCCTCTTCTAAATGATAAATGAATCTAATATAGTTTGTCTTAACATTTTGTCGAAACCAATTTATGTTCATTAATTTTGTATTATATTGAAGAATTTTTATTTTCCTTTTCAAAACTGCAACCATAACGTTTCTATCTTATATACTTTTTGAGTTTTTAGATGTTGAACACGGTAGCCCCACACACAAAAATATAAAATGTAACTATATAGGCATTGCGCTGGCTATAGACCCCACCTCCCCCAGGGGGGGAATTTTGCACACTATGATTTCCAGAAACTATATTATATAAGCCACAAAATGAAATATGTAAGCCCTCTGCGAGTGGCAGCGTTCTGGGTCACATTATGTTACGTATGTTACCCGCAAAATAACATTAAATTTTCCTGATAATGTCTCCAACATAACATATTCACACTTTTTTTTTGAAGTCTGGCACAGGTTTAAGAACTTCTTATTGCACAGTTACATAATTCTTGTATTTATTTTATAAATATCTCGAGTTTTTGCCATTGTATATGTTACCTAGTGTTTTATATGTTATTTCCAAGTATCAGAATGGCAGTTATTTACTATACATGTATTACATCCGTCGGTCAATATAGCAAATCTATAAGGCTGCTATTTAAATGGATGTAAGTTCCTTATTATGGTGTCTTACGCTATTTTACAGCCCAGGTTACATACGTTACTCTGTGAATACCATTTAACTTTCAAAATATGGTCTACAACACGACCTGCTTGTACTTATTTGCATGCTGGCACAGGTCCATGTACTTCATTTTATTCTGGCTCATTTGCTGAGGAAGTAACTCAAAACATACACTACCATAAACCCTCTTTACTTTTATAGAGACATCATATATAGTTAACATAATACTCATGGAAAGTTTGTAACATACACTGCAATGTGCAAGTAACCAACTTAAAAGATCAAAGGAAAACCATCAGGTAGAAGTTATAGAGCTGGTTCGTGCCAAGCTAGCAGCTCTTCGTATATTATCCAAGGGTTTAAAGAATTTTCCAATACAGCTTATCAATCCTCTATCAGATTCATCTTGCAAGGATTTTACAATATGCTAGCACGCTGGTAATGGCACCATTACCTTGCAACAGAAAATTACATCAGTACCCATCAACGTCTTTGATAATTTTAGTAAATGACATAACTTCTGAAAAGTGCAAACCATAAGGTAAGATTTCCTTATTGGCTGTATCATCCAAGTAAGCTATTTTTTCATCACAGATATGGACCTTCGAATACAAATATGCACCCAAAAGTGTTACATATGTTACATTTTTTTCATTATTCCTATATAAATGATTATGAAACTAATATTTTGATATTTTTTTTAATGTGAATGTGCTTACTAATTCATTTTGTATTAAAGAATGGAAACTGCAAATAGTATGTTTCTATCTTTTATACGGTTTGAGTTGTTGGGTTTTGAACATGGTAGCCCCATATCACACAAAATGTGAAATATAATTCTTTGACTCTTGTTAGGTCACAATCAGGTTTTCTTTCACCTAGAGATACTTGATTTCCTTCCCATTTATTTTTCACACATTTTGTCCATATCTGGAAAGCCTCACTTGTTTTCGTGGGAAAGACTTGATAGTTCAATCTTTGTATGTACATCTTAAGGACAGAAAAGCAGGGGTTGAGGTAAGCTCATGGACATGTCATTTGAAATAGTCAGTATATGTGTATGGCTTTGGTAGGTGTCGTACTGCAGCTTATTTACTTTTACATAAACAGCACATGTTAGGGCATCATGTCACTGATGAGTGCCTAGAGCAATTCTTTGTTTGTTTTCCTACCCTGCTTAGAATGTTGATGAACTAGTGGGGGAGGGGTTCTCTGTCAGTTTGATGGGAACAACCTTTCCGTGGTACTAACACATTGGCACGTTGGTAGTGTCACAATCTGTTAAACAGTGTATTGCTGTAGATCTCTTCCCCAATATTCTGGCCAATATTGTTGACATTCAGAAGGTGCACCTGTTGTTGCATACACCATTGTTGAACAAAACACCCAGGTTATCCCCTGAGAGAACGTTTGTAAGACTTTATAGACTGCTGCTTATACATTGTATATATGTATCAGTGACCAAACCAACATGCCCTGCCTTTAGTGCCTGGTTGAATACTGGTGTCATCAGATCCTTGAAGGTGACAGGAAAAGCTATTATGCTCTGTAGTTACGGCATTACCATCAAAGTTACATGTATGTGCAGCAAATCAAATGTTGGTTCAATGTATGATTGCAAGCCATGCTAAAGTTTGATTTGTCAGTTTTGTTGGAAATTCTATCAGGAGTTGACAGTGACCATAGTACAGGCCCCAGAAGGAATGGCAGTGTCAACTCAAGGTCAACATTATGCCCAATAGAAAGAAGGTCATGCTGACCAAAGGCGCTCCTTTAAGCTCTCATCTGGCTGATTACGTTTTGTAAATTGGACAATTTCTTCTTGTTTGACCTCGCAAGCCTCAAAACTTTATTAGCTTGTAGCATTTTATGGGGTTGTGAAAGGCAGAATTTTAACTAAAAGTGAGTCAATGAAGTCTGCAACAGCCTTCCTACCAATGTCATCAGCCATAAATAAGATCCTAAGCCATGCCAGGCTTAGCAGTAACACTGAAAGACAAAACGTACAGTTCATTTTCTTAAAAACTAGAACTAAAAGGATTAGTGAAGCCTGAAACTGCCTCTAGTACTCGTTCTACTTTGCATCTGAGCATATTGAATATTTCATTTCAGTTGACTAAATAGTTGTTTCGATATATTGAGCACTGATGTGATGAGTAATACACTATTCCATCTGTAGTACAAGCGTAGTTCTAGTTGCTAAAGCCTATAATACGTCTTTATTATTTGCCTGAAAGTTATGTCAAAAGCATTTCTCAAGCAAAGAACCAATGTTGTGACACACTAAACCTATTCTGTTTGAGAGGTTCTTTGCATCTATGATGTGTATCAGACACATTTATGAGTGTTATCAGTTACACAGGTACATATTGTGCGTAGTTGTTGTGATCGTGTGCAATGAACATTGGGAACAAGGCATACAGAGAGAGCTGACATGCAAGTCAAAGTTGTTTTCCTTGTAGCCCTACTCAGTGTCAACACCACCTGAATTATATCCATATACCTTGCCCAGAACTGAGCCTTTGCACAGTGACTGTCTTTCAGAACATCCGATTTGAATGCATGGTATCTACTGTTTATGTGAGCAATATGTGTAGTTAAAGAAAGAAAGAAAGAGAGAGCAAACAACAAAGGCTGATAGATCACATTATAATATTAGTTTAAGTCACCATAAATTTATAAGGAACTTCAATTTATTTCAGCCTTATAAATTTTCTAAATTCTCTGACAGACTTTATACATGTATAGTCAACAACTGCTGTACAGATACTCAGAATAACTTATGTGTCATTTGGTAACACACATAACAGTTAAAGCTCAAGGCATTTATTAAATGAATACTTAAAAAAGGTAAACTTTGTTAAATGAAGTACATAAACCTGTGCCAGCATGCAAATAAGTATAAACAGGGCTTGTTAGAAACATTAACTTGAATGTTTAATGCTATTTTGAAGGTAACTAGATAACATGGGCCTGAAAATAGTGTGAGCGACCATAATAAAGAACTTTAAATCGTTTAAGTAGCAGCTTTATAGGTTTACTATATTCTGTGACAGATGTAATACAGGTATAGTCAATAAATACCATACTGATACTCGGAAATAACGCAATAAACACTAAGCAACGTATACAACGGTAATAGCTCAAGACATTTATAAAATTGATACTTAAAATATGTAACTGTGTTATAAGAACCTCATAAACCTGTGTCAGCATGCAAATATGTACGAATATATCATGGTTGAGACATTATCAGGGATGTTTAATGCTATTTTGGGGAGTAACGTATATAACGCGATGTTACACGTTAACGCTGCCACTCTCAGAGGGCTAATTTGTGTCTTTTATAATGTAGTTTCAGAAAATCATAGTGTACAAAATTCCCCCTGGGGGGAGGGGGGTCTATAGCCAGCTCAAGGCCTACATTGTGTTAACATATGACGCTAAAACAAAGACGCTAGGAGCAATATTTCAAGAATGCTCCAGGTTTCTGTAAATTTTATATGTATGCAATTGCATAGACTGCACAAATAGCCCACATACGCTAATTCCATGTTTGCAAAAACATTTGAAATGAAGGACCCTGTTTTGAAGGTAATGTAAAGTCTATATGCTCAGCTGTTGCCATGGCAACATACAGTATACGTATCACTTAATTTTATCAGAACTATTTGCGCCTTTGATTGTAGCAATTTGACTCCACTGTGAGAACATGCATAATCTTGAAAATTTAGACGTTTTTGAAATTTTGATTACACATAAACTGCTAAAATGCCCGAAGGACCCTTTTGTCAGATCCGCACTCAATTGTATTTCACGGATAAAATTGGATGTCCTCTGCTTTCTCCATTTACTTCCTTGAGCCCACTTCAGAATTTCAAACACCTGTAACTTTCTTATTAGTGGACAAAAACACAAAGTGTGGGCCTATTCATTGTCTTAGTTCGATCGCAAGGAAAATTTTGGTAATTAATTTGTCGGGATTTGCTGAAAGTTTCACTTCCTCCACTCCATCTCCTATTGTTACATTGCAACGTCGTCATTAATATAACGTAATGTGCGAACGTGTATGACGTCATTTAGTGCAAACAAATTGTGCGCTTAAAATTGTATATAATAAAAAGAAAATTTCAATTTTTTGGAATGAATATGCCATTCATTTCATCTCGTGAAGCGAGAAAATGTATGTTTCATTCGTCGCTTCGCCACTCATGAAATATGCATTTTTCGCTTCACTCGATGAAGGTATGACATTTTGTCTTAGCATACATAGACCTATGTAAAGAAAGTTATGGAGATACTTGCATTCATATTTGAACATCTCCCGTTGTCAAACTAAAAATCCCACTATAGCATGTTCCTCTTGAATTTGTAAAAATAACAACACGACCTTGCCTCGACTAATGATTTCCGAGTATTTTTTTCATGTGTAAGTAGGTTAGTCGTTTGACACGGGTAGGAAACTTCATAAACAGAACCATCGGCTCTGAAAAGAAATTCCGGTTCGTATATGAAGGCTCAAAAGAATCGCCTAAAAACCGTCAGTTTTCCATTTACTGCTTTAATAGCAAAAAAATAGAATGTAGTGCACCGCTATCACGGGGGTAATACCGATTTCGCTATTTTTGCTGGCGACAGGGACGGTCCTGTGAAAAGCTGCTATCGACCGAGGTTTACGGCTTTCGATCGGTCGGTACGGCTGTCGACAGTTTAAAAACCATCAAATTCGTCGGTAAGTGTGCTAATTTAGTGTGCGATCCTACAGTTTGGGTGTTTAAACTGTTCCTTGAATAGCTTGCTATTGTTTTAAATGATTTGCAGACCTGACTATTAGCCTGTTTTAACGCTTAGCGTATTTCAACGGATATTCAACAAAAGCTAAATAAAATCAGTATTTCCTAGAAAATTGGCAAACCGAGGCGATATGATGCAGATACACCATAAACATACATGATTACCTTTACTCTGTGAATGTACATGCTATTATATGCCTCTGTGGTACTTTTATATTTTTGTGATACTGCTGTCGATGAACTGAACATTTGCTGGGTACAGTTGTCGACGTTACTGGATACGGATGTCGACGATTCAACGAGAATGTAACATAATTCTTTACTGGAAAATTGACAGTTTAACACTGAAAAAATCGAACTCTCTTCGTCATTTCCTTAGTGTTCATGTATTAGGACCCTGTTAACAGTTTTTTTCAGTCATGCTGGGACGATTTTCTGTATTCTTGGGTTGAACTAGCACTGAGCAGCGGATATGGTGTCTGATTCAAGGAAACAACTCACTGTCTCTGACGATTCTCGAACTAGCAACCATTTAATCCCCAGTCTAACGCTGTACCAACCTGAGCCGCCACTGTGATTGGTACTGAGCCGTTTGGATTGGGATATTGGACTACAGCTAGTATGGAACTATTTTAAAATCTATGAAATCACTTATTACTTCATGTGTTTTTTTGATTTGCAATTATAATGACGAGGAAGAGACAGCTGATTGCGTTGCCTTAATTGTCTGCCCAATGTCATGTGACTGTGTTCTGTAGTTCTTCCTCATGGTGCTTTGGAGTAGTCTGCAGTTTTTGATTGTGGTATTTCCTGACCATGCTCACTTACTTTTGCATGTTAATTGTGAAGGGTGAAACGTTGGACAGTTTTTTGCATTTAAGTACAGCAAATGTTCTGATGTGCCTGTATGTGCATCGAGACATTCTTACCAGAAGCTTCTGGGAGCGCTGTGACTCAGTGGTAGAGTGCGTGTCTCGAGACTGAACGATTGCAAGTTCCAGCCTCATCCGCGTCCCTATGTTGTTTCATTGAGCAAGTCATATTAATCCTTGCTTAATAGTGGGTCAACAAAAGAAGATCCATCTGGACAAAACTGAAATATTGTTGAATCAAATCAAACAAACCAACAGAAACTTCTGCCAAAGAACCAGTATCAGGAATTTTACTAAGAGTGTGTAGCTAAAATTAAATTTCTTATATTTTGTAGGTACTCAAAAGAACCGTCTAAATGGGGGGGGGGAGACAGTTCTGCAGAGCATCCAAATATATTTTGAGGACCAACAACATATGTTTAAACAGGTGGATAATAAAATCATTATACAATTGATGCATTCTTTAGAGGTTAACATCAGGATCAGCCAATCCTCGAAAGTGATGCTCACCTTGGCTTGTTCTTGGGTTGACAAATCCTGATGTTAACCGAAAAAGAATGCAACAATTATTTTGTTATATGACACTGTCTCTATTTTCTTAGTTTTATTTTATTATACATTTACTCAAGTCAGGTGTTCTATTGCACTTTCACTTGGAAGATTATTTCAACAATCTACTTCCCAAATTTCTGGAGATCATATGAGATAGCAAAATAATTGCTTTTTAACCCATATATGCATAGCGTCCTTTTTGTGGGACTTAGGCAAACAGTACAGACCCAGATCAGACGCCACAGAATGCAACGTCTGATCAGGGTCTCCACTGTTTACTTGCATAATTTTCTATTAAAACTTGAATAAAAATGAAAAATACCACCTAACATCCCTTAAAACAGAAATGGACTGTTCCAATTGTTATCGGTGGAAATTTCCATTCGGCATAAATGGGTTAAATGCTGTTCTCATAAAATGAACAAACATTTTTAGCTGTCAGGTAGCAGTGAAAAAAGTCAATGTCACATGGGCTAGATTTAGGACAATCTATTTTAAGCTGTCTGTCAGCACTAACATTTCATCACTGTTTGAAATCATGATTTGTCACAACCAGTGCAAGCTAGTTTCAGCCAATCAGAGGAGATCTTTTATAGGGGTCATATGATTATACTGAATGAAAATATGTTTGGTGGTATCGCTACAATTTGAACCTGCAGATGGAAGGGTAGACTTATATCAGTCGTAGATGTTGTAGGACCTATGAATCCATACCAACCAATACCATTCCACATCTTATCTTTAGCTGTATTCCAGTCCAGAATTTTTAATTTATGCTGGCTCAAACAACGAGATAGCAGAAGAGAAGAAGTATTTGAGAGGAATATGAATATTTAGTGAAATAGATCAATCAATGAACGAAAATGTATATGCAAAGGAAACCCCATCTCATCAGACTTTATATGTCTAATGGAAGGGTTTATAGAGCGTACTGTCTGTACGCACGTTTGTAGGCCTACACGTCAATTCCGTATGAAATTCAACTTATACCCGATTTTGGGTCCGACATGCATATTCGGGGATCTAACATTTTTCCTGGTAGTATTGCATAACTGTGACGAATGTGTACCATGGAGATCTTTATTCTCTATTTAACGGCTAAAAATGACGTGCACAATCAGCACCTGTTCTAATAACAAGTTTCACCAAGCTTTCTTTTATCTCGAGATTTTATTTTCACAACAATTTGACAATATCTGCTACCTTAGCAAATGCAATGTTTAAAGTGCTATGGCGAAATATTTGACGTTCATAATTAGCGTATTAATTGCCACTTAATCACATACCAAGTTTCATGAAGCAAGTTTGAATAGTTTTTGAGTTATCTCAGGTTATAGATTTCAGCGGACAAACAGACGGACGGATGGACATAGAGAGGGTAAACATATACTTCCCTCCAGAGTAAACAGCGGAAGGAGCCTTAAATCAAGACCACCTGGGTTGCTCAGAAAGCAGCCCAGCTGATTCAATACTTAACCTTGCTCCAGGAGTTTGAGTGGTAATATCTTTCTGCCTGTCCGTCTGTTTCTGTCTATCACAAACCATTTTGCCCGACATGTTCAGAGAAAGGCATTCCAAAGTCAAAACGTTCCGATGGTCGAATTCAAAGAAACTGGTTGAAATTTTGGACCATCGGTGAAGTATAGGATCTCGGAGGTCCTGGCCTGCCTGCCTGTCTGCATTTATGCCTGTCTGTCACAAACCAAAGTTGCCCTTGCTCAAGACGTGACTTATTAAAAGACATACTTGTGGAGGTGTGTAAGTCTAAAGTTCCGTTATACGACTGCATACAGTCATTGCAATGAAATTTCTCTAAATGAGCATCTGCTGAAATATCATGCGCGGATTCAAAAACGTTTAAGGCCTGCCTGGAGAGCGGGCTAATATTGGCCCTCCAGCGAAACGCCATTTTTTGAAATGGCGTTTTGCTGGCGGACCAATTTAATCTGATATTTGCAGAGGTGTGTAAGTCAAAAGTTCCGTTATACGACTGCATACAGCAATTGTGATTGAAATTTCTCTTAATGAGCATCTGCTAAAATGTCACGCGCAGATCCAGAAACGTTTGTCTGAAAAGTGGGCTATAATTGGCCCTCCAGCGAAACGCCATTCAAATGGCGTTTTGCTGGCGGGCCAATTTTAGCTGATATTTGTAGATGTGTGTAGGTCTAAAGTTCTGTTATACTATTGCATACAGTCATTGCAATTGAAGCATTTGCTGAAATGACATGCGCGGATAAAGAAACGTTTGTCTGGAGAGCGGGCTAGTATTGGTCCTCCAGCAAAACGCCATTGAAATGGCGTTTGAAATGGCGTTTTGTCAATTTTAGCTGATATTTAGAGAGGTGTGTAGGTCTAAAGTTCCGTTATACGACTGCAAACAGTCATTGCAAATGAAATTTCTCTAAACGAGTATCTGCTGAAATGTCATGCGCGGATCCAGAAACGTTTTAGGTCTAGAGGGCGGGCTATTATTGGCCCTCCTGCGAAGCGCCATTGAAATGCCGTTTTGCTGGCTGATATTTGTAGACGGGTTCGTACGTCTAAAGTACCCTTATACGACTGTATAGTCATTGCGATTGAATTTTCTTTTTATGAGCATTTGCTGAAATGTCATGCGCGGATCCAGAAACGTTTTTCTGGAGAGCGGGCTATTGTTAGCATTCCAGTGGAACGCCGTTGAAAATGCGTTTTGTTGGCTGGCCAGTTTTACTTGATATTTTTAGAGGTGTGTAGGTCTAAAGTTATGCTATACGACTGCATACGCAGATCCAGAAACGTTTGTCTGGAGAGCGGCCTATCATGGGCCATCCAGCGAAGCGCCATTTAAATGGCGTTTCGCTGGCGGGCCAATTTTGGCCTAGCATTGAATGCTGACTTCGTAGCTTTGCGAATTTTCAGGGGAGCTAAGGAAACCTATAGTTTTGCCAGGGTGCCCCCCCCCCCTGGTGCCCCCCCCCCTCTGGATTGGCGCATGAATGTACAGCAGCCCAATCGATAACTGTTTCCGAATCACAACCAGAATATCACTCAAAGCATCTTATAGACCAATAGAACGTCAACCCTAGCAGGTGTCATATAGTGCATACATGTGTCTGATGTATGTGGATCCAGAGGCAGGGTATAGAGGTTATTGACCCCCTCCCTCACGAAAATTCAAAAAGCCGCCACACAAGCAATTAGTGCTGGGTCATCATCCGCCCGCCAGCAAAACACATGGTCCCCTCCCCTTGAATAAAAAATCTGGATCTTTTAACATTACAATTATTCGATGCTCGCTTTTATTAGTCAGCGTGTTTTACAGGAAGGTGAATTGTTGAGTAATGTTCCTCTCTGCACAGGCGCCTGAACTTCTGTGCTCACCCCGCCATTTCAAAAAATGCTGAACGCCAACGTTATAATTTTTCGAAATGGCTCATCTAGCCTAAATATATTTTCTTTCTAATGTCCTTTATTAGTATTTAAACTTCAAGTGCCATCTTTAATCCAACATCACTCTTCAAGATTTTCTATTGATGTTTGCAATCCTATTACTTTAACATAGATTTGCTGATTATATTCTTTATCTGATAGTTTATAGGGCGTAACCAATATAATTTTTATGATTTCTCAACCAAACATATGCTGTGGGTTCTCAAAATAACCCACTCGACGAGACGGTTCTTTTGAGCACCAAAACTCATGTTAAATCTGATGGATTAGAAATGTTTACAATTGTACGCTCATATTCTATCTAAACCTGTGAGTTAGCTTCAGTGACCAGCTTTGTAGACTCCTGTATGAATTTAAATATATGGGAGAGATGGAGGGGTGGAGTTATCTTTGGTGAATTTTGCGCCTTTTAGATAATAATCCGCATAAAACATACACTTTTATTCATTGCTGCTAGTGAACAACGTCTGAAAAAGCAGATTTCAGTTTTAGTCATAGAATAAATCATGTGTATGATAGATAATTTTCATATCTCGTCGACAGCCGTATCATTCATAATACGATAGCCTCGACAGCCGTATCACTGGAAGTCGATAACCGTATCATGTTATTTTTCTAGGGTCCATAAAATCTTCCATAGCGCCAAAAATATGCCATTAGCACTTGATTGAAGAAGACCAAATGGCATACATCATAAATAGGGCGTTTCATTGCTTTCACATCATTCTTAATGCTTGATATTATACTGATCTGATTTTCTATGAAAACTGATCTTTTCGGACGAACCTGTAATTTATAGTGCTTTTCGACGTCACAAACTCTAAAAAAACTAATCAGACAAATACAGGACATTGTCTCTTGAAAAAGCTCTATAGCGTGTGTTGATGTCAAAACTTACGCTGTGACCCCTGCATAGGCATTTAAGTCATGACCCCCCTAAACCGACAGTCGTACCGACCGGTCGAAAGCCGTACTCCATAGTCGATAGCAGCTTTACACAGTACAGTCCCGGTCACCAGCAAAAATAGCGAAATTGGAATTACCCCCGTGGCTATGATCTGCTGCAAATGTAATACGGTTTTGTCGTGAGCTCGGTAAATCCTCACGGCAAAAACGATTCAGATAAACCCTAACACAAATTGCAGCTCGTATCAGCTGGGGTTAGAAGTTGAAAGACAAGGGTGCAGCACTACATTTTCCCTTTTTCGCTATTTTACACGATAACAGCACTGAATGGAAAGCTTTCGCCTTTCAACGATTTTTCAGCGTGCATATAAAGAGCTGGTAGTTTCCTACCCGTGTTTGATATAATTGTAGATCTGTCTGTGATAACAGCTGGTATCCAACACAAACTATAGTTTTCAAGGGTATGTAATACAATACTTTATTCTTTGTTAACAAAGCGCATGTCATGTAAAACTTCAGACACAATGGAAATGGTTTTAGACGAAAATAGAAACGGTTTAGCTGACGACATATGAAGAAATGAAATGCTGAAGAAAAATCATAGCCAACTGTAGTTCCTGTCCAATGAAGCGAAATCGATGGCTTTATCAGCAATGGCATTAGCGGGTGTCTTCGGGATAAATTCCGCATGACTTCCGTAGTTTTACGATGTGATCAGCTCTACATGACACAGCGGGAGTCGTTCATCTGTGTTGCTGATTAGATTCTATGGCCTAAAGCCGATTTGCTCTGTGTTCTTATCGAGGATGAATTTTTGTACATTTTTCAACATTATAGCTACAAATCGACCAATTCCGTAGAATTTTGATTAAAATTGGGAAAAGCCGAAATAAAAAAATAAGGAAAGACCGTACTTTGCGTCTCTTTGACCAAGCACCGGCCTAGCTAAGAAATTCACTTATATGAATAATATCTGAGTTCTGCAAGCTATGCAGACTTAAACCAGGTCAGTGACATAAATAGGTCACTGGTCAGATGGCGCACGTCACGACTGCATTGATGTGCAGGCCGATCGGCTCCTTTTTGCGCGCATGCAACAAAATCGGAGCTTCTCGCGACTTGGGCCATGCGTTCAGATGATTTATTTCATAATCGGAGTGCTGTAACAGATCCAGAATTATTGAACAGTTTGGATCAAGATCAGACCCCGCATTTTGTCAAGCCTTGACCAGGTTATCTCAATAGGACATTCATATGTAGCCTGTCTTCAGGCTCTGTATTAAGAAATCCAGCTGAAAGTTCTAAATAAGACATTCAGAGATGTAAAGCCCTGGTTACACTGTCACGATTTTGGCCACGACGGAGCTACGACTCACCCCGATTTATCAAGTCGTGATGCATCGGCATGAGTCGTAGCAGCACCGTAGAGAGATCGGCGCGAATCCTAGTAGTACCGTGGTGATTCGTGAAGACTCCTGGTGATTCGGCAACCTCCACGACAAGGCTACGACAAGTTTAAACCGTTTAAACTCGTCGGGGTGAATCGTGTTCGATTGTGGGCGTGGCCTAAATCGTAGCTCTACCGTAGCGGGATCGGGGTCATTCCTAGTAGCACCGCGGTAGTATTCGTGGTCATTCGTGGGCGTTCGTGGGCATTCGTGGTGAATCGGGTTATCACTGACACAGGATTCTGGTCTAAAAACAGAGGTATCATTGCTAAAAAATCATTTTCAAACGTGAATTTGAGTTAGCATCATGGAGACTTCAAATGGCTAATTTGCAGCTTGAACTGGACAGAAATGCCGCACAAGTGAACATAGTAGTTGCACAGGCTGGCTGCCTGTCAGTCTGTTCCTCGCTTGTCAGATCTGTCTGTCCCTCTATCGCAGGGGGATCACGATCAGCCTGTCCCAGAGTTGACTCATCATTTTATACAACCAGACTTGGGACAGGACTGAACCTAGCCGGTGGGTCAGGTGACTTTTTTGATTTTGCTGATTTTTTTTTTCTTTTTGGCATGACTGGCTTCCTCAAAGGTCGAAGAGATAATGATATTTAGTGTCATAATTTGGCCAATTGTCACATGCCAACCACTAAATCGTGCACATTCGTGGGAGGTCGTGACGCTACCGTAGCGCTACCGGCTTGAATCGTACTAGCACCGTATCGAATCGTGGAGGCATCGTGAGCATTCGTAGCTCCACCGTGGTGAATCGTAGCGCTGCCGTCTTGAGTCGTAGTGGATCCGTAGATGAATCGTGCAGACACCGTAGGAGTATCGTGAGACATCGTATTGATGCTGGAATTTCTTTTTTCCATCCCGACGCATCCCGATGCAACCAGATTTTACCATCTATCTCAAATCGGGATGAGTCGTGGTGAATCGGGGCTTGAACCGTGACTGTGTAACTGGGGCTTAAATGCTTGTTTATGAATGTGCACATATTTCACTATTGTTCTATTTACTGGTCTGATACCAGTCTAATTCATATGCAACCAAATCAGGTTTTCTCGCGAGTGGGTCCATTTATTTGACACGTATTTTCTTATCAAACAGATTAGATCTAGATAAGGTCTGGCTTTTGTCGAGCCTGATCAGTCTCCAAACAGTTTGGTTATCCCCATAAGACACTCGCATGGAACAAAAAAGTCAACGGTTTTCTCGTGACTAGACACAAATTCAATAGTTTAGACTAGGGCAGGCCACGCACTCTGCCGAGTCTGATCAGGGACCAAACTGTTTGAAATTTTCGACAATAGCAAATTGTTTAACCGTTGTCTGTATACGAAATGACATATCCTAAAAGTGTGCCATTTAAAAGTTTCAAACAGATTGCTTGTCACGCAGACGATTATATTCATAACAATTAGTGAAATAGACCAATGACATGTGATTTCCAACAAGATGGCAATCTGACAAGTGTAGACTCAGGCGAGCCTGTGCAGCCTTCTTTTGAAATATATAAGCCTAACATCCTTTTTGTGGGACGTAGACAAAAAAAATGCAGATCCAGACCAGACGCCACAGAACGCGGCGTCTGATCAGGGTCTCCACTGTTTGCTTGCAGAATGTTCTATAAAAAATTGAATAAAATGATAAATTCTATTGAAACATCTATTGAAACAGAAATGGACTGTTCCAAGTAATAACAGTGGGCGACTCCATTCGACTTAAATGGTTTAAGCTTAGAAAGTTCTAAATGCTGTTCGGTCAGTAACTTAACAGCACGGATGTATACATCCGTGTTTACAGTCATAGTACGTTCAAGCGACTCGCGTATGCTCAGGCTAATCTGAGGCTTTTCTGGTTGGAAGACTCATATGGAGGCTCAATATTACAAACGAACGCTAATGCTGAAACTAATACCCTCGGACACACTGGGTCCGAGTTATACCGCATGGAAAAGGAAATGAGATTTTTGCCAATTTTAGATAATAATAATAATAATAATAATAATAATAATAATAATAATAATAATAATAATAACATATGACAAATCAAGCAGATCTTGATCACTTAATTGAAATAATATAATTGAGTCGCAACATAAGATTTCCAACAACGTGGTGTTTGTGATGAGCAAAGGCTCAGACCAGTCGACGCATACGCGCAGTCTGATCAGAGCCTTTGCTTGTCGCGTAAATATTCTATGGCTCCTAGGCTACTGACCGATCATTATTAGGATTTTTAAGCTTAATAGGAGGCTGCATGGGCTTTTCTGAGTCCACTCGTCAAAATGCCACATTGTCGCGGCTCAATTATACTCAAGTTTTGTTAAGAAAAATGTCATCTCTTAAAAACATTATAGCCCATAATCCCAGCGTGTGAGAAAACCAATCAACCAATAAACCAAGGCCCCCTGTGTACTTCATTCATACACTGTGGTCATGGTGACACAGGTATATGTCTGGGAAACTCGGAAACACAATCGTGACTTTCCGTTATCGCTCGGGCGAGTAAAAAATGATGACCCTTACTCATCCAAATCTAAAAAAAACGATGAAATAATTATTTTACATGTACAATAATTACACCAAATTAATAAAAAATGAAATAAGAAGAATATCTGATCAGCGCCTTAAAGAAATAATTTAAAATAATCTCAAAAACCGGCTTATACTTCATACTCCCGGTCCTGAAATTCGCCAGCATGTAGCCTACATATATATTGATACTCCGTGCGCCTATCCTCCCTCCTACCCTTCTATAAGATATGCATGATCTTTCAACTCAGCTCAGCTTACTCAACTCATCAAGCTGAGCAAAATAAGCATTTTTCGCCCTTTTTCGGAGTGAAATTAACCATGCCACCGAGCTCAGGTTACTCAACTCATCCAGCTCAGCTTACAACTTATGCTACTTAACTTACCTAAGTTGAGTTGGATAAGTTGAACTGTAAGTCAGCGGTCAGTATATTTATAATATATATATATAACTATAACAAACATACATGTGATAGGTCCCTATATTCTAAGTTCTAAGTTGAGTAAGTTGCCATAGCTGTCTATTATAGCCGATGAGTTCGGTAAGTTGGGTCGTTAAACAATGATATGTATCCAGATGCTTCAATGGCTGAGCTAAGTTCGGTAAGTTATAATAGCTGCGCATATGTTAGGATGAGTTGGTGATATGTGTCCAGATACTTCAATGGCTGAGCTAAGTTCGGTAAGTTATAATAGCTGCACATATGTTAGGATGAGTTGGTCATGAGTATAACATTGGACCATTATATGCAGCAAGATGCAAGCTAAGTTCGATGAGTTGAGTAAGCTAAGCAAGCTGAGTTCGATAAGTTAAAAGATAAGTTCGATAAGTTGGATGAGTTGGGTAAGTTCGATGAGTTGGATAAGTTGAGAATGAGTTCGATGAGTTGGATGAGTTGAGCTGTTCGATGAGTTGGGTAAGTTGGATGAGTTGGATAAGTTGAGGATGAGTTCGATGAGCTCGCTAAGTTGGACTGTAAGTTCGATGAGTTGGCTAAGTTGGAATGTAAGTTCGATGAGTTGGCTAAGTTGGAATGTAAGTTCGATGAGTTGGATAAGTTTAGGATGTGTTCGATGAGTTGGATAAGTTGGACTGTAGGTTCGATGAGTTGGCTGAGTTGAGGATGAGTTCGATGAGTTGGATAAGTTGTACTGAAAGTTTGATGAGTTGGCTAAGTTGGAATGTAAGTTCGATGAGTTGGATAAGTTGAGGATGAGTTCGATGAGTTGGCTAAGTTGTACTGTAAGTTGGATGAGTTGGCTAAGTTGGAATGTAAGTTCGATGAGTTGGATAAGTTAACGATGAGTTGGATAAGTTGTACTGTAAGTTGGATGAGTTGGCTAAGTTGTACTGTAAGTTCGATGAGTTGGCTAAGTTGAGGATGAGTTCGATAAGTTGGGTAAGTTGTACTGTAAGTTGGATGAGTTGGCTAAGTTGAGGATGAGTTCGATGAGTTGGATAAGATGAACTGTAAGTTGGATGAGTTGGCTAAGTTGTACTGTAAGTTGGATGAGTTGGCTAAGTTGTACTGTAAGTTCGATGAGTTGGCTAAGTTGAGGATGAGTTCGATAAGTTGGGTAAGTTGTACTGTAAGTTCGATGAGTTAGATAAGTTTGAATGTAAGTTCGATGAGTTGGCTAAGTTGGAATGTAAGTTCGATGAGTTGGATAAGTTGAGAATGAGTTCGATGAGTTGGATAAGTTGGACGGTAAGTTGGATGAGTTGGATAAGTTGTACTGTAAGTTCAATGAGTTGGCTAAGTTAAGGATGAGTTCGATGAGTTGGATAAGTTGTACTGTAAGTTGGATGAGTTGGCTAAGTTGTAATGTAAGTTCGATGAGTTGGCTAAGTTGAGGATAAGTTGGGTAAGTTGTACTGTAAGTTGGATGAGTTGGCTAAGTTATACTGTAAGTTCGATGAGTTGGCTAAGTTGAACATGAGTTCGATAAGTTGGGTAAGTTGTACTGTAAGTTCGATGAGTTGGCTAAGTTGAGGATGAGTTCGATGAGTTGGATAAGTTGTACTGTAAGTTAGATGAGTTGGCTTAGTTGTACTGTAAGTTTGATGAGTTGGATAAGTTGTACTGTAAGTTCGATGAGTTGGCTAAGTTGAGGATGAGTTCGATGAGTTGGATAAGTTGGACGGTAAGTTGGATGAGTTGGATAAGTTGAGGATGAGTTCGATGAGTTGGATAAGTTGTACTGTAAGTTGGATGAGTTGGATAAGTTGAGGATGAGTTCGATGAGTTGGCTAAGTTGTACTGTAAGTTAGATAAGTTGGCTAAGTTTAGGATGAGTTCGATGAGTTGGATAAGTTGTACTGTAAGTTGGATGAGTTGGCTAAGTTGTACTGTAAGTTCGATGAGTTGGCTAAGTTGAGGATGAGTTCGATGAGTTGGATAAGTTGTACTGTAAGTTAGATAAGTCGGCTAAGTTATGAATGAGTTCGTTGAGTTGGATAAGTTGAGGATGAGTTCGATGAGTTGGGTAAGTTGGAATATAAGTTCGATGAGTTGGCTAAGTTGGAATGTAAGTTCGATGAGTTGGATAAGTTGTACTGTAAGTTCGATGAGTTGGCTAAGTTGAGGATGAGTTCGATGAGTTGGCTAAGTTGTACTGTAAGTTGGATGAGTTGGCTAAGTTGGAATGTAAGTTCGATGAGTTGGATAAGTTGAAGATGAGTTGGATAAGTTGTACTGTAAGTTGGATGAGTTGGCTAAGTTGTAATGTAAGTTGGATGAGTTGGCTAAGTTGAGGATGAGTTCGATGAGTTGGATAAGTTGTACTGTAAGTTGGATGAGTTGGCTAAGTTGTACTGTAAGTTCGATGAGTTGGCTAAGTTGAGGATGAGTTCGATAAGTTGGGTAAGTTGTACTGTAAGTTGGATGAGTTGGCTAAGTTGTACTGTAATTTTGATGAGTTGGCTAAGTTGGAATGTAAGTTCGATGAGTTGGATAAGTTGAGGATGAGTTCGATGAGTTGCATAAGTTGTACTGTAAGTTGGATGAGTTGGCTAGGTTGTACTGTAAGTTCGATGAGTTGGCTAAGTTGAGGATGAGTTCGATAAGTTGGGTAAGTTGTACTGTAAGTTCGATGAGTTAGATAAGTTGGAATGTAAGTTCGATGAGTTGGCTAAGTTGGAATGTAAGTTCGATGAGTTGGATAAGTTGAGGATGATTTCGATGAGTTGTATAAGTTGGACGGTAAGTTGGATGAGTTGGATAAGTTGTACTGTAAGTTCGATGAGTTGGCTAAGTTAAGGATGAGTTCAATGAGTTGGATAAGTTGTACTGTAAGTTGGATGAGTTGGCTAAGTTGTACTGTAAGTTCGATGAGTTGGCTAAGTTGGGGATGAGTTTGATGAGTTGGGTAAGTTGTACTGTAAGTTGGATGAGTTGGCTAAGTTGAACTGTAAGTTCGATGAGTTGGCTAAGTTGAGGATAAGTTCGATAAGTTGGGTAAGTTGTACTGTAAGTTGGATGAGTTGGCTAAGTTGTACTGTAATGTGGATGAGTTGGCTAAGTTGTACTGTAAGTTCGATGATTTGGCTAAGTTGATGATGAGTTCGATAAGTTGGGTAAGTTGTACTGTAAGTTGGGTGAGTAAGTTAAGTTGGAATGTAAGTTTGATGAGTTGGATAAGTTGTTATGTAAGTTCGATGAGTTGGCTAAGTTGAGGATGAGTTCGATGAGTTGGCTAAGTTGTACTGTAAGTTGGATGAGTTGGCTAAGTTGTACTGGAAGTTCGATGAGTTGGCTAAGTTGTACTGTAAGTTAGATGAGTTGGCTAAGTTGAGGATGAGTTCGATAAGTTGGGTAAGTTGGAATGTAAGTTGGATGAGTTGGCTAAGTTGAGGATGAGTTCGATGAGTTGGATAAGTTGTACTGTAAGTTGGATGAGTTGGCTAAGTTGTACTGTAAGTTGGCTAAGTTGAGGATGAGTTCGATGAGTTGGCTAAGTTGTACTGTAAGTTCGATGAGTTAGATAAGTTGGAATGTAAGTTAGATGAGTTGGCTAAGTTGGAATGTAAGTTCGATGAGTTGGCTAAGTTGAGGATGAGTTCGATGAGTTGGCTAAGTTGTACTGTAAGTTGGATGAGTTGGCTAAGTTGGAATGTAAGTTCGATGAGTTGGATAAGTTGTACTGTAAGTTCAATGAGTTGGCTAAGTTGAGGATGAGTTCGATGAATTGGCTAAGTTGTACTGTAAGTTGGATGAGTTGGCTAAGTTGGAATGTAAGTTCGATGAGTTGGATAAGTTGAGGATGAGTTCGATGAATTGGATAAGTTGGACAGTAAGTTCAATGAGTTGGCTAAGTTGTACTGTAAGTTCGATGAGTTGGCTAAGTTAAGGATGAGTTCGATGAGTTGGATAAGTTGTACTGTAAGTTGGATGAGTTGGCTAAGTTGTACTGTAAGTTCGATGAGTTGGCTAAGTTGAGGATGAGTTTGATGAGTTGGGTAAGTTGTACTGTAAGTTGGATGGGTTGGCTAAGTTGTAATGTAAGTTCGATGAGTTGGCTAAGTTGAGGATGAGTTCGATAAGTTGGGTAAGTTGGAATGTAAGTTGGATGAGTTGGCTAAGTTGAGGATGAGTTCGATGAGTTGGATAAGTTGTACTGTAAGTTGGATGAGTTGGCTAAGTTGTACTGTAAGTTGGCTAAGTTGAGGATGAGTTCGATGAGTTGGCTAAGTTGTACTGTAAGTTCGATGAGTTGGCTAAGTTGAGGATGAGTTCGATAAGTTGGGTAAGTTGTACTGTAAGTTGGGTGAGTTGGCTAAGTTGGAATGTAAGTTCGATGAGTTGGATAAGTTGTACTGTAAGTTCAATGAGTTGGCTAAGTTGAGGATGAGTTCGATGAGTTGGCTAAGTTGTACTGTAAGTTGGATGAGTTGGCTAAGTTGGAATGTAAGTACGATGAGTTGGTTAAGTTGTACTGTAAGTTGGATGAGTTGGCTAAGTTGGAATGTAAGTTCGATGAGTTGGATAAGTTGAGGATGAGTTCGATAAGTTGGATAAGTTGTACTGTAAGTTGGATGAGTTGGCTAAGTTGTACTGTAAGTTCGATGAGTTGGCTTAGTTGAGGATGAGTTTGATGAGTTGGGTAAGTTGTACTGTAAGTTGGATGAGTTGGCTTAGTTGTACTGTAAGTTCGATGAGTTGGCTAAGTTGAGGATGAGTTCGATAAGTTGGGTAAGTTGTACTGTAAGTTGGATGAGTTGGCTAAGTTGAGGATGAGTTCGATGAGTTGGATAAGTTGTACTGTAAGTTGGATGTGTTGGCTTAGTTGTACTGTAAGTTGGATGAGTTGGCTAAGTTGTACTGTAAGTTCGATGAGTTGGCTAAGTTGATGATGAGTTCGATAAGTTGGGTAAGTTGTACTGTAAGTTGGGTGAGTTGGCTAAGTTGGAATGTAAGTTCGATGAGTTGGATAAGTTGTACTGTAAGTTCGATGAGTTGGCTTAGTTGAGGATGAATTCGATGAGTTGGCTAAGTTGTACTGTAAGTTGGATGAGTTGGCTAAGTTGGAATGTAAGTTCAATGAGTTGGATAAGTTGAGGATGAGTTTGATAAGTTGAATAAGTTGTACTGTAAGTTGGATGAGTTGGCTTAGTTGTACTGTAAGTTTGATGAGTTGGATAAGTTGTACTGTAAGTTCGATGAGTTGGCTAAGTTGAAGATGAGTTCGATGAGTTGGATAAGTTGGACGGAAAGTTGGATGAGTTGGATAAGTTGAGGATGAGTTCGATGAGTTGGATAAGTTGTACTGTAAGTTGGATGAGTTGGATAAATTGAGGATGAGGTCGATGAGTTGGCTAAGTTGTACTGTAAGTTTGATGAGTTGGCTAAGTTGGAATGTACGTTCGATGAGTTGGCTAAGTTGAGGATGAGTTCGATGAGTTGGATAAGTTGTACTGTAAGTTGGATGAAATGGCTAAGTTGTACTGTAAGTTCGATGAGTTGGCTAAGTTGAGGATGAGTTCGATGAGTTGGATAAGTTGGACGGTAAGTTGGATGAGTTGGATAAGTTGAGGATGAGTTCGATGAGTTGGATAAGTTGTACTGTAAGTTGGATGAGTTGGCTAAGTTGTACTGTAAGTTCGATGAGTTGGCTAAGTTGAGGATGAGTTTGATGAGTTGGGTAAGTTGTACTGTAAGTTGGATGAGTTGGCTAAGTTGTAATGTAAGTTCGATGAGTTGGCTAAGTTGAGGATGAGTTCGATAAGTTGGGTAAGTTGGAATGTAAGTTGGATGAGTTGGCTAAGTTGAGGATGAGTTCGATGAGTTGGATAAGTTGTACTGTAAGTTGGATGAGTTGGCTAAGTTGTACTGTAAGTTGGCTAAGTTGAGGATGAGTTCGATGAGTTGGCTAAGTTGTACTGTAAGTTCGATGAGTTGGCTAAGTTGAGGATGAGTTCGATAAGTTGGGTAAGTTGTACTGTAAGTTGGGTGAGTTGGCTAAGTTGGAATGTAAGTTCGATGAGTTGGATAAGTTGTACTGTAAGTTCAATGAGTTGGCTAAGTTGAGGATGAGTTCGATGAGTTGGCTAAGTTGTACTGTAAGTTGGATGAGTTGGCTAAGTTGGAATGTAAGTACGATGAGTTGGTTAAGTTGTACTGTAAGTTGGATGAGTTGGCTAAGTTGGAATGTAAGTTCGATGAGTTGGATAAGTTGAGGATGAGTTCGATAAGTTGGATAAGTTGTACTGTAAGTTGGATGAGTTGGCTAAGTTGTACTGTAAGTTCGATGAGTTGGCTTAGTTGAGGATGAGTTTGATGAGTTGGGTAAGTTGTACTGTAAGTTGGATGAGTTGGCTTAGTTGTACTGTAAGTTCGATGAGTTGGCTAAGTTGAGGATGAGTTCGATAAGTTGGGTAAGTTGTACTGTAAGTTGGATGAGTTGGCTAAGTTGAGGATGAGTTCGATGAGTTGGATAAGTTGTACTGTAAGTTGGATGTGTTGGCTTAGTTGTACTGTAAGTTGGATGAGTTGGCTAAGTTGTACTGTAAGTTCGATGAGTTGGCTAAGTTGATGATGAGTTCGATAAGTTGGGTAAGTTGTACTGTAAGTTGGGTGAGTTGGCTAAGTTGGAATGTAAGTTCGATGAGTTGGATAAGTTGTACTGTAAGTTCGATGAGTTGGCTTAGTTGAGGATGAATTCGATGAGTTGGCTAAGTTGTACTGTAAGTTGGATGAGTTGGCTAAGTTGGAATGTAAGTTCAATGAGTTGGATAAGTTGAGGATGAGTTTGATAAGTTGAATAAGTTGTACTGTAAGTTGGATGAGTTGGCTTAGTTGTACTGTAAGTTTGATGAGTTGGATAAGTTGTACTGTAAGTTCGATGAGTTGGCTAAGTTGAAGATGAGTTCGATGAGTTGGATAAGTTGGACGGTAAGTTGGATGAGTTGGATAAGTTGAGGATGAGTTCGATGAGTTGGATAAGTTGTACTGTAAGTTGGATGAGTTGGATAAATTGAGGATGAGGTCGATGAGTTGGCTAAGTTGTACTGTAAGTTTGATGAGTTGGCTAAGTTGGAATGTACGTTCGATGAGTTGGCTAAGTTGAGGATGAGTTCGATGAGTTGGATAAGTTGTACTGTAAGTTGGATGAAATGGCTAAGTTGTACTGTAAGTTCGATGAGTTGGCTAAGTTGAGGATGAGTTCGATGAGTTGGATAAGTTGGACGGTAAGTTGGATGAGTTGGATAAGTTGAGGATGAGTTCGATGAGTTGGATAAGTTGTACTGTAAGTTGGATGAGTTGGATAAGTTGAGGATGAGTTCGATGAGTTGGCTAAGTTGTACTGTAAGTTTGATGAGTTGGCTAAGTTGAGATTGAGTTTGATGAGTTGGATAAGTTGTACTGTAAGTTGGATGAGTTGGCTAAGTTGTACTGTAAGTTCGATGAGTTGGCTAAGTTGAGGATGAGTTCAATAAGTTGGGTAAGTTGGAATGTAAGTTGGATGAGTTGGCTAAGTTGAGGATGAGTTCGATGAGTTGGATAAGTTGTACTGTAAGTTGGATGAGTTGGCTAAGTTGTACTGTAAGTTGGCTAAGTTGAGGATGAGTTCGATGAGTTGGCTAAGTTGTACTGTAAGTTCGATGAGTTGGCTAAGTTGAGGATGAGTTCGATAAGTTGGGTAAGTTGTACTGTAAGTTGGGTGAGTTGGCTAAGTTGGAATGTAAGTTCGATGAGTTGGATAAGTTGTACTGTAAGTTCGATGAGTTGGCTAAGTTGTACTGTAAGTTGGATGAGTTGGCTAAGTTGGAATGTAAGTTCGATGAGTTGGATAAGTTGTACTGTAAGTTCAATGAGTTGGCTAAGTTGAGGATGAGTTCGATGAGTTGGCTAAGTTGTACTGTAAGTTGGATGAGTTGGCTAAATTGGAATGTAAGTTCGATGAGTTGGATAAATTGAGGATGAGTTCGATAAGTTGGATAAGTTGTACTGTAAGTTGGATGAGTTGGCTAAGTTGTACTGTAAGTTCGATGAGTTGGCTTAGTTGAGGATGAGTTTAATGAGATGGGTAAGTTGTACTGTACTGTAAGTTGGATGTGTTGGCTAAGTTGTAATGTAAGTTCGATGAGTTGGCTAAGTTGAGGATGAGTTGGGTAAGTTGTACTGTAAGTTGGATGAGTTGGCTAAGTTATACTGTAAGTTCGATGAGTTGGCTAAGTTGAGGATGAGTTCGATAAGTTGGGTAAGTTGTACTGTAAGTTCGATGAGTTGGCTAAGTTGAGGATGAGTTCGATGAGTTGGATAAGTTGTACTGTAAGTTAGATAAGTTGGCTAAGTTGTACTGTAAGTTGGCTAAGTTGAGGATGAGTTCGATGAGTTGGCTAAGTTGTACTGTAAGTTCGATGAGTTGGCTAAGTTTAGGATGAGTTCGATAAGTTGTGTAAGTTGTACTGTAAGTTGGGTGAGTTGGCTAAGTTGGAATGTAAGTTCGATGAGTTGGATAAGTTGTACTGTAAGTTCAATGAGTTGGCTAAGTTGAGGATGAGTTCGATGAGTTGGCTAAGTTGTACTGTAAGTTGGATGAGTTGGCTAAGTTGGAATGTAAGTTCGATGAGTTGGCTAAGTTGTACTGTAAGTTGGATGAGTTGGCTAAGTTGGAATGTAAGTTCGATGAGTTGGATAAGTTGAGGATGAGTTCGATAAGTTGGATAAGTTGTACTGTAAGTTGGATGAGTTGGCTAAGTTGTACTGTAAGTTCGATGAGTTGGCTTAGTTGAGGATGAGTTTGATGAGTTGGGTAAGTTGTACTGTAAGTTGGATGAGTTGGCTAAGTTGTACTGTAAGTTCGATGAGTTGGCTAAGTTGAGGATGAGTTCGATAAGTTGGGTAAGTTGTACTGTAAGTTGGATGAGTTGGCTAAGTTGAGGATGAGTTCGATGAGTTGGATAAGTTGTACTGTAAGTTGGATGTGTTGGCTTAGTTGTACTGTAAGTTGGATGAGTTGGCTAAGTTGTACTGTAAGTTCGATGAGTTGGATAAGTTGATGATGAGTTCGATAAGTTGGGTAAGTTGTACTGTAAGTTTGGTGAGTTGGCTAAGTTGGAATGTAAGTTCGATGAGTTGGATAAGTTGTACTGTAAGTTCGATGAGTTGGCTAAGTTGAGGATGAGTTCGATGAGTTGGCTAAGTTGTACTGTAAGTTGGATGAGTTGGCTAAGTTGGAATGTAAGTTCAATGAGTTGGATAAGTTGAGGATGAGTTTGATAAGTTTGATAAGTTGTACTGTAAGTTGGATGAGTTGGCTTAGTTGTACTGTAAGTTTGATGAGTTGGATAAGTTGTACTGTAAGTTCGATGAGTTGGCTAAGTTGAAGATGAGTTCGATGAGTTGGATAAGTTGGACGGTAAGTTGGATGAGTTGGATAAGTTGAGGATGAGTTTGATGAGTTGGATAAGTTGTACTGTAAGTTGGATGAGTTGGATAAGTTGAGGATGAGTTCGATGAGTTGGCTTAGTTGTACTGTAAGTTTGATGAGTTGGCTAAGTTGGAATGTACGTTCGATGAGTTGGCTAAGTTGAGGATGAGTTCGATGAGTTGGATAAGTTGTACTGTAAGTTGGATGAGTTGGCTAAGTTGTACTGTAAGTTCGATGAGTTGGCTAAGTTGAGGATGAGTTCGATGAGTTGGATAAGTTGGACGGTAAGTTGGATGAGTTGGATAAGTTGAGGATGAGTTCGATGAGTTGGATAAGTTGTACTGTAAGTTGGATGAGTTGGATAAGTTGAGGATGAGTTCGATGAGTTGGCTAAGTTGTACTGTAAGTTTGATGAGTTGGCTAAGTTGAGATTGAGTTTGATGAGTTGGATAAGTTGTACTGTAAGTTGGATGAGTTGGCTAAGTTGTACTGTAAGTTCGATGAGTTGGCTAAGTTGAGGATGAGTTCGATAAGTTGGGTAAGTTGGAATGTAAGTTGGATGAGTTGGCTGAGTTGAGGATGAGTTCGATGAGTTGGATAAGTTGTACTGTAAGTTGGATGAGTTGGCTAAGTTGGAATGTAAGTTGGCTAAGTTGAGGATGAGTTCGATGAGTTGGCTAAGTTGTACTGTAAGTTCGATGAGTTGGCTAAGTTGAGGATGAATTCGATAAGTTGGGTAAGTTGTACTGTAAGTTGGGTGAGTTGGCTAAGTTGGAATGTAAGTTCGATGAGTTGAATAAGTTGTACTGTAAGTTCAATGAGTTGGCTAAGTTGAGGATGAGTTCGATGAGTTGGCTAAGTTGTACTGTAAGTTGGATGAGTTGGCTAAGTTGGAATGTAAGTTGGATGAGTTGGATAAGTTGTACTGTAAGTTCAATGAGTTGGCTAAGTTGAGGATGAGTTCGATGAGTTGGCTAAGTTGTACTGTAAGTTGGATGAGTTGGCTAAGTTGGAATGTAAGTTCGATGAGTTGGATAAATTGAGGATGAGTTCGATAAGTTGGATAAGTTGTACTGTAAGTTGGATGAGTTGGCTAAGTTGTACTGTAAGTTCGATGAGTTGGCTTAGTTGAGGATGAGTTTAATGAGTTGGGTAAGTTGTATTGTAAGTTGGATGAGTTGGCTAAGTTGTACTGTAAGTTCGATGAGTTGGCTAAGTTGAGGATGAGTTCGATAAGTTGGGTAAGTTGTAATGTAAGTTGGATGAGTTGGCTAAGTTGAGGATGAGTTCGATGAGTTGGATAAGTTGTACTGTAAGTTGGATGTGTTGGCTTAGTTGTACTGTAAGTTGGATGAGTTGGCTAAGTTGTATTGTAAGTTCGATGAGTTGGCTAAATTGATGATGAGTTCGATAATTTGGGTAAGTTGTACTGTAAGTTGGATTAGTTGGCTAAGTTGGAATGTAAGTTCGATGAGTTGGATAAGTTGAGGATGAGTTCGATGAGTTGGATAAAATGGACTGTAGGTTCGATGAGTTGGCTAAGTTGAGGATGAGTTCGATGAGTTGGATAAGTTGTACTGAAAGTTTGATGAGTTGGCTAAGTTGCAATGTAAGTTCGATGAGTTGGATAAGTTGAGGATGAGTTCGATGAGTTGGCTAAGTTGTACTGTAAGTTGGATGAGTTGGCTAAGTTGGAATGTAAGTTCGATGAGTTGGATAAGTTGACGATGAGTTGGATAAGTTGTACTGTAAGTTGGATGAGTTGGCTAAGTTGTACTGTAAGTTCGATGAGTTGGCTAAGTTGAGGATGAATTCGATAAGTTGGGTAATTTGTACTGTAAGTTGGATGAGTTGGCTAAGTTGAGGATGAGTTCGATGAGTTGGATAAGTTGTACTGTAAGTTGGATGAGTTGGCTAAGTTGTACTGTAAGTTGGATGAGTTGGCTAAGTTGTACTGTAAGTTCGATGAGTTCGCTAAGTTGAGGATGAGTTCGATAAGTTGGGTAAGTTGTACTGTAAGTTCGATGAGTTAGATAAGTTTGAATGTAAGTTCGATGAGTTGGCTAAGTTGGAATGTAAGTTCGATGAGTTGGATAAGTTGAGGATGAGTTCGATGAGTTGGATAAGTTGGACGGTAAAGTGGATGAGTTGGATAAGTTGTACTGTAAGTTCAATGAGTTGGCTAAGTTAAGGATGAGTTCGATGAGTTGGATAAGTTGTACTGTAAGTTGGATGAGTTGGCTAAGTTGTAATGTAAGTTCGATGAGTTGGCTAAGTTGAGGATGAGTTGGGTAAGTTGTACTGTAAGTTGGATGAGTTGGCTAAGTTATACTGTAAGTTCGATGAGTTGGCTAAGTTGAGGATGAGTTCGATAAGTTGGGTAAGTTGTACTGTAAGTTCGATGAGTTGGCTAAGTTGAGGATGAGTTCGATGAGTTGGATAAGTTGTACTGTAAGTTGGATGAGTTGGCTTAGTTGTACTGTAAGTTTGATGAGTTGGATAAGTTGTACTGTAAGTTGGATGAGTTGGCTAAGTTGAGGATGAGTTCGATGAGTTGGATAAGTTGGACGGTAAGTTGGATGAGTTGGATAAGTTGAGGATGAGTTCGATGAGTTGGATAAGTTGTACTGTAAGTTGGATGAGTTGGATAAGTTGAGGATGATTTCGATGAGTTGGCTAAATGTACTGTAAGTTAGATAAGTTGGCTAAGTTTAGGATGAGTTCGATGAGTTGGATAAGTTGTACTGTAAGTTGGATGAGTTGGCTAAGTTGTACTGTAAGTTCGATGAGTTGGCTAAGTTGAGGATGAGTTCGATGAGTTGGATAAGTTGTACTGTAAGTTGGATTAGTTGGCTAAGTTGTAATGTAAGTTCGATGAGTTGGCTAAGTTGAGGATGAGTTGGGTAAGTTATACTGTAAGTTGGATGAGTTGGCTAAGTTGTAATGTAAGTTCGATGAGTTGGCTAAGTTGAGGATGAGTTGGGTAAGTTGTACTGTAAGTTGGATGAGTTGGCTAAGTTATACTGTAAGTTCGATGAGTTTGCTAAGTTGAGGATGAGTTCGATGAGTTGGATAAGTTGGACGGTAAGTTGGATGAGTTGGATAAGTTGTACTGTAAGTTCAATGAGTTGGCTAAGTTAAGGATGAGTTCGATGAGTTGGATAAGTTGTACTGTAAGTTGGATGAGTTGGCTAAGTTGTAATGTAAGTTCGATGAGTTGGCTAAGTTGAGGATGAGTTGGGTAAGTTGTACTGTAAGTTGGATGAGTTGGCTAAGTTATACTGTAAGTTCGATGAGTTGGCTAAGTTGAGGATGAGTTCGATAAGTTGGGTAAGTTGTACTGTAAGTTCGATGAGTTGGCTAAGTTGGAATGTAAGTTCGATGAGTTGGATAAGTTGTACTGTAAGTTCAATGAGTTGGCTAAGTTGAGGATGAGTTCGATGATTTGGATAAGTTGTACTGTAAGTTGGATGAGTTGGCTTAGTTGTACTGTAAGTTTGATGAGTTGGATAAGTTGTACTGTAACTTCGATGAGTTGGCTAAGTTGAGGATGAGTTCGATGAGTTGGATAAGTTGGACGGTAAGTTGGATGAGTTGGATAAGTTGAGGATGAGTTCGATGAGTTGGATAAGTTGTACTGTAAGTTGGATGAGTTGGATAAGTTCAGTATGAGTTCGATGAGTTGGCTAAGTTGTACTGTAAGTTAGATAAGTTGGCTAAGTTTAGGATGAGTTCGATGAGTTGGATAAGGTGTACTGTAAGTTGGATGAGTTGGCTAAGTTGTACTGTAAGTTAGATGCGTTGGCTAAGTTGAGGATGAGTTCGATGAGTTGGATAAGTTGTACTGTAAGTTAGATAAGTTGGCTAAGTTGAGGATGAGTTCGTTGAGTTGGATAAGTTGAGGATGAGTTTGATGAGTTGGGTAAGTTGGAATATAAGTTCGATGAGTTGGCTAAGTTGGAATGTAAGTTCGTTGAGTTGGATAAGTTGTACGGTAAGTTCGATGAGTTGGCTAAGTTGAGGATGAGTTCGATGAGTTGGCTAAGTTGTACTGTAAGTTGGATGAGTTGGCTAAGTTTGAATGTAAGTTCGATGAGTTGGATAAGGTGAAGATGAGTTGGATAAGTTGTACTGTAAGTTGGATGAGTTGGCTAAGTTGTAATGTAAGTTGGATGAGTTGGCTAAGTTGAGGATGAGTTCGATAAGTTGGGTAAGTTATACTTTAAGTTGGATGGGTTGGCTAAGCTGAGGATGAGTTCGATGAGTTGGATAAGTTGTACTGTAAGTTGGATGAGTTGGCTAAGTTGTACTGTAAGTTGGATGAGTTGGCTAAGTTGTACTGTAAGTTCGATGAGTTGGCTAAGTTGAGGATGAGTTCGATAAGTTGGGCAAGTTGTACTGTAAGTTGGATGAATTGGCTAAGTTGTACTGTAATTTCGATGAGTTGGCTAAGTTGGAATGTAAGTTCGATGAGTTGGATAAGTTGAGGATGAGTTCGATGAGTTGGATAAGTTGTACTGTAAGTTGGATGAGTTGGCTAAGTTGTACTGTAAGTTGGCTAAGTTGAGGATGAGTTCGATGAGTTGGCTAAGTTGTACTGTAAGTTCGATGAGTTGGCTAAGTTGAGGATGAGTTCGATAAGTTGGGTAAGTTGTACTGTAAGTTGGGTGAGTTGGCTAAGTTGGAATGTAAGTTCGATGAGTTGGATAAGTTGTACTGTAAGTTCAATGAGTTGGCTAAGTTGAGGATGAGTTCGATGAGTTGGCTAAGTTGTACTGTAAGTTGGATGAGTTGGCTAAGTTGGAATGTAAGTTCGATGAGTTGGATAAGTTGTACTGTAAGTTCAATGAGTTGGCTAAGTTGAGGATGAGTTCGATGAGTTGGCTAAGTTGTACTGTAAGTTCGATGAGTTGGCTAAGTTGGAATGTAAGTTCAATGAGTTGGATAAGTTGAGGATGAGTTCGATAATTTGGATAAGTTGTACTGTAAGTTGGATGAGTTGGCTAAGTTGGAATGTAAGTTCGATGAGTTGGATAAGTTGTACTGTAAGTTCGATGAGTTGGCTAAGTTGAGGATGAGTTTGATGAGTTGGCTAAGTTGTACTGTAAGTTGGATGAGTTGGCTAAGTTGTACTGTAAGTTCGATGAGTTGGCTAAGTTGAGGATGAGTTCGATAAGTTGGGTAAGTTGTACTGTAAGTTGGATGAGTTGGCTAAGTTGAGGATGAGTTCGATGAATTGGCTAAGTTGTACTGTAAGTTGGATGAGTTGGCTAAGTTGGAATGTAAGTTCGATGAGTTGGATAAGTTGAGGATGGGTTCGATAAGTTGGATAAGTTGTACTGTAAGTTGGATGAGTTGGCTAAGTTGTACTGTAAGTTCGATGAGTTGGCTAAGTTGAGGATGAGTTCGATGAGTTGGCTAAATTGTATTGTAAGTTGGATGAGTTGGCTAAGTTGGAATGTAAGTTCAATGAGTTGGATAAGTTGAGGATGAGTTTGATAAGTTGGATAAGTTGTACTGTAAGTTGGATGAGTTGGCTTAGTTGTACTGTAAGTTTGATGAGTTGGATAAGTTGTACTGTAAGTTCGATGACTTGGCTAAGTTGAGGATGAGTTCGATGAGTTGGATAAGTTGGACGGTAAGTTGGATGAGTTGGATAAGTTGAGGATGAGTTCGATGAGTTGGATAAGTTGTACTGTAAGTTGGATGAGTTGGATAAGTTGAGGATGAGTTCGATGAGTTGGCTAAGTTGTACTGTAAGTTTGATGAGTTGGCTAAGTTGGAATGTACGTTCGATGAGTTGGCTAAGTTGAGGATGAGTTCGATGAGTTGGATAAGTTGTACTGTAAGTTGGATGAGGTGGCTAAGTTGGAATGTAAGTTCGATGAGTTGTATAGTTTGAGGATGAGTTCGATAAGTTGGATAAGTTGTACTGTAAGTTGGATGAGTTGGCTAAGGTGTACTGTAAGTTCGATGAGTTGGCTAAGTTGAGGATGAGTTCGATAAGTTGGGTAAGTTGTACTGTAAGTTGGGTGAGTTGGCTAAGTTGAGGATGAGTACGATGAGTTGGATAAGTTGTACTGTAAGTTGGATGAGTTGGCTAAGTTGTACTGTAAGTTGGATGAGTTGGCTAAGTTGATGATGAGTTCGATAAGTTGGGTAAGTTGTACTGTAAGTTGGGTGAGTTGGCTAAGTTGGAATGTAAGTTCGATGAGTTGGATAAGTTGTACTGTAAGTTCGATGAGTTGGCTAAGTTGAGGATGAGTTCGATGAGTTGGCTAATTTGTACTGTAAGTTGGATGAGTTGGCTAAGTTGGAATGTAAGTTCAATGAGTTGGATAAGTTGAGGATGAGTTTGATAAGTTGGATAAGTTGTACTGTAAGTTGGATGAGTTGGCTTAGTTGTACTGTTAGTTTGATGAGTTGGATAAGTTGTACTGTAAGTTCGATGAGTTGGCTAAGTTGAGGATGAGTTCGATGAGTTGGATAAGTTGGACGGTAAGTTGGATGAGTTGGATAAGTTGAGGATGAGTTCGATGAGTTGGATAAGTTGTACTGTAAGTTGGATGAGTTGGATAAGTTGAGGATGAGTTCGATGAGTTGGCTAAGTTGTACTGTAAGTTTGATGAGTTGGCTAAGATGAGGATGAGTTCGATGAGTTGGATAAGTTGGACGGTAAGTTGGATGAGTTGGATAAGTTGAGGATGAGTTTGATGAGTTGGATAAGTTGTACTGTAAGTTGGATGAGTTGGATAAGTTGAGGATGAGTTCGATGAGTTGGCTTAGTTGTACTGTAAGTTTGATGAGTTGGCTAAGTTGGAATGTACGTTCGATGAGTTGGCTAAGTTGAGGATGAGTTCGATGAGTTGGATAAGTTGTACTGTAAGTTGGATGAGTTGGCTAAGTTGTACTGTAAGTTCGATGAGTTGGCTAAGTTGAGGATGAGTTCGATGAGTTGGATAAGTTGGACGGTAAGTTGGATGAGTTGGATAAGTTGAGAATGAGTTCGATGAGTTGGATAAGTTGTACTGTAAGTTGGATGAGTTGGATAAGTTGAGGATGAGTTCGATGAGTTGGCTAAGTTGTACTGTAAGTTTGATGAGTTGGCTAAGTTGAGATTGAGTTTGATGAGTTGGATAAGTTGTACTGTAAGTTCGATGAGTTGGCTAAGCTGAGGATGAGTTCGATAAGTTGGGTAAGTTGGAATGTAAGTTGGATGAGTTGGCTGAGTTGAGGATGAGTTCGATGAGTTGGATAAGTTGTACTGTAAGTTGGATGAGTTGGCTAAGTTGGAATGTAAGTTGGCTAAGTTGAGGATGAGTTCGATGAGTTGGCTAAGTTGTACTGTAAGTTCGATGAGTTGGCTAAGTTGAGGATGAATTCGATAAGTTGGGTAAGTTGTACTGTAAGTTGGGTGAGTTGGCTAAGTTGGAATGTAAGTTCGATGAGTTGGATAAGTTGTACTGTAAGTTCAATGAGTTGGCTAAGTTGAGGATGAGTTCGATGAGTTGGCTAAGTTGTACTGTAAGTTGGATGAGTTGGCTAAGTTGGAATGTAAGTTGGATGAGTCGGATAAGTTGTACTGTAAGTTCAATGAGTTGGCTAAGTTGAGGATGAGTTCGATGAGTTGGCTAAGTTGTACTGTAAGTTGGATGAGTTGGCTAAGTTGGAATGTAAGTTCGATGAGTTGGATAAATTGAGGATGAGTTCGATAAGTTGGATAAGTTGTACTGTAAGTTGGATGAGTTGGCTTAGTTGTACTGTAAGTTCGATGAGTTGGCTTAGTTGAGGATGAGTTTAATGAGTTGGGTAAGTTGTATTGTAAGTTGGATGAGTTGGCTAAGTTGTACTGTAAGTTCGATGAGTTGGCTAAGTTGAGGATGAGTTCGATAAGTTGGGTAAGTTGTAATGTAAGTTGGATGAGTTGGCTAAGTTGAGGATGAGTTCGATGAGTTGGATAAGTTGTACTGTAAGTTGGATGTGTTGGCTTAGTTGTACTGTAAGTTGGATGAGTTGGATAAGTTGAGGATGAGTTCGATGAGTTGGATAAAATGGACTGTAGGTTCGATGAGTTGGCTAAGTTGAGGATGAGTTCGATGAGTTGGATAAGTTGTACTGAAAGTTTGATGAGTTGGCTAAGTTGCAATGTAAGTTCGATGAGTTGGATAAGTTGAGGATGAGTTCGATGAGTTGGCTAAGTTGTACTGTAAGTTGGATGAGTTGGCTAAGTTGGAATGTAAGTTCGATGAGTTGGATAAGTTGACGATGAGTTGGATAAGTTGTACTGTAAGTTCGATGAGTTGGCTAAGTTGTACTGTAAGTTCGATGAGTTGGCTAAGTTGAGGATGAATTCGATAAGTTGGGTAATTTGTACTGTAAGTTGGATGAGTTGGCTAAGTTGAGGATGAGTTCGATGAGTTGGATAAGTTGTACTGTAAGTTGGATGAGTTGGCTAAGTTGTACTGTAAGTTGGATGAGTTGGCTAAGTTGTACTGTAAGTTCGATGAGTTCGCTAAGTTGAGGATGAGTTCGATAAGTTGGGTAAGTTGTACTGTAAGTTCGATGAGTTAGATAAGTTTGAATGTAAGTTCGATGAGTTGGCTAAGTTGGAATGTAAGTTCGATGAGTTGGATAAGTTGAGGATGAGTTCGATGAGTTGGATTAGTTGGACGGTAAGTTGGATGAGTTGGATAAGTTGTACTGTAAGTTCAATGAGTTGGCTAAGTTAAGGATGAGTTCGATGAGTTGGATAAGTTGTACTGTAAGTTGGATGAGTTGGCTAAGTTGTAATGTAAGTTCGATGAGTTGGCTAAGTTGAGGATGAGTTGGGTAAGTTGTACTGTAAGTTGGATGAGTTGGCTAAGTTATACTGTAAGTTCGATGAGTTGGCTAAGTTGAGGATGAGTTCGATAAGTTGGGTAAGTTGTACTGTAAGTTCGATGAGTTGGCTAAGTTGAGGATGAGTTCGATGAGTTGGATAAGTTGTACTGTAAGTTGGATGAGTTGGCTTAGTTGTACTGTAAGTTTGATGAGTTGGATAAGTTGTACTGTAAGTTGGATGAGTTGGCTAAGTTGAGGATGAGTTCGATGAGTTGGATAAGTTGGACGGTAAGTTGGATGAGTTGGCTAAGTTGAGGATGAGTTCGATGAGTTGGATAAGTTGTACTGTAAGTTGGATGAGTTGGATAAGTTGAGGATGATTTCGATGAGTTGGCTAAATGTACTGTAAGTTAGATAAGTTGGCTAAGTTTAGGATGAGTTCGATAGTTTGGATAAGTTGTACTGTAAGTTGGATGAGTTGGCTAAGTTGTACTGTAAGTTCGATGAGTTGGCTAAGTTGAGGATGAGTTCGATGAGTTGGATAAGTTGTACTGTAAGTTGGATTAGTTGGCTAAGTTGTAATGTAAGTTCGATGAGTTGGCTAAGTTGAGGATGAGTTGGGTAAGTTATACTGTAAGTTGGATGAGTTGGCTAAGTTGTAATGTAAGTTCGATGAGTTGGCTAAGTTGAGGATGAGTTGGGTAAGTTGTACTGTAAGTTGGATGAGTTGGCTAAGTTATACTGTAAGTTCGATGAGTTTGCTAAGTTGAGGATGAGTTCGATGAGTTGGATAAGTTGGACGGTAAGTTGGATGAGTTGGATAAGTTGTACTGTAAGTTCAATGAGTTGGCTAAGTTAAGGATGAGTTCGATGAGTTGGATAAGTTGTACTGTAAGTTGGATGAGTTGGCTAAGTTGTAATGTAAGTTCGATGAGTTGGCTAAGTTGAGGATGAGTTGGGTAAGTTGTACTGTAAGTTGGATGAGTTGGCTAAGTTATACTGTAAGTTCGATGAGTTGGCTAAGTTGAGGATGAGTTCGATAAGTTGGGTAAGTTGTACTGTAAGTTCGATGAGTTGGCTAAGTTGGAATGTAAGTTCGATGAGTTGGATAAGTTGTACTGTTAGTTCAATGAGTTGGCTAAGTTGAGGATGAGTTCGATGATTTGGATAAGTTGTACTGTAAGTTGGATGAGTTGGCTTAGTTGTACTGTAAGTTTGATGAGTTGGATAAGTTGTACTGTAACTTCGATGAGTTGGCTAAGTTGAGGATGAGTTCGATGAGTTGGATAAGTTGGACGGTAAGTTGGATGAGTTGGATAAGTTGAGGATGAGTTCGATGAGTTGGATAAGTTGTACTGTAAGTTGGATGAGTTGGATAAGTTCAGGATGAGTTCGATGAGTTGGCTAAGTTGTACTGTAAGTTAGATAAGTTGGCTAAGTTTAGGATGAGTTCGATGAGTTGGATAAGGTGTACTGTAAGTTGGATGAGTTGGCTAAGTTGTACTGTAAGTTAGATGCGTTGGCTAAGTTGAGGATGAGTTCGATGAGTTGGATAAGTTGTACTGTAAGTTAGATAAGTTGGCTAAGTTGAGGATGAGTTCGTTGAGTTGGATAAGTTGAGGATGAGTTTGATGAGTTGGGTAAGTTGGAATATAAGTTCGATGAGTTGGCTAAGTTGGAATGTAAGTTCGTTGAGTTGGATAAGTTGTACGGTAAGTTCGATGAGTTGGCTAAGTTGAGGATGAGTTCGATGAGTTGGCTAAGTTGTACTGTAAGTTGGATGAGTTGGCTAAGTTTGAATGTAAGTTCGATGAGTTGAATAAGGTGAAGATGAGTTGGATAAGTTGTACTGTAAGTTGGATGAGTTGGCTAAGTTGTAATGTAAGTTGGATGAGTTGGCTAAGTTGAGGATGAGTTCGATAAGTTGGGTAAGTTATACTTTAAGTTGGATGGGTTGGCTAAGCTGAGGATGAGTTCGATGAGTTGGATAAGTTGTACTGTAAGTTGGATGAGTTGGCTAAGTTGTACTGTAAGTTGGATGAGTTGGCTAAGTTGTACTGTAAGTTCGATGAGTTGGCTAAGTTGAGGATGAGTTCGATAAGTTGGGCAAGTTGTACTGTAAGTTGGATGAATTGGCTAAGTTGAGGATGAGTTCGATGAGTTGGATAAGTTGTACTGTAAGTTGGATGAGTTGGCTAAGTTGTACTGTAAGTTGGATGAGTTGGCTAAGTTGTACTGTAAGTTCGATGAGTTCGCTAAGTTGAGGATGAGTTCGATAAGTTGGGTAAGTTGTACTGTAAGTTCGATGAGTTAGATAAGTTTGAATGTAAGTTCGATGAGTTGGCTAAGTTGGAATGTAAGTTCGATGAGTTGGATAAGTTGAGGATGAGTTCGATGAGTTGGATTAGTTGGACGGTAAGTTGGATGAGTTGGATAAGTTGTACTGTAAGTTCAATGAGTTGGCTAAGTTAAGGATGAGTTCGATGAGTTGGATAAGTTGTACTGTAAGTTGGATGAGTTGGCTAAGTTGTAATGTAAGTTCGATGAGTTGGCTAAGTTGAGGATGAGTTGGGTAAGTTGTACTGTAAGTTGGATGAGTTGGCTAAGTTATACTGTAAGTTCGATGAGTTGGCTAAGTTGAGGATGAGTTCGATAAGTTGGGTAAGTTGTACTGTAAGTTCGATGAGTTGGCTAAGTTGAGGATGAGTTCGATGAGTTGGATAAGTTGTACTGTAAGTTGGATGAGTTGGCTTAGTTGTACTGTAAGTTTGATGAGTTGGATAAGTTGTACTGTAAGTTGGATGAGTTGGCTAAGTTGAGGATGAGTTCGATGAGTTGGATAAGTTGGACGGTAAGTTGGATGAGTTGGCTAAGTTGAGGATGAGTTCGATGAGTTGGATAAGTTGTACTGTAAGTTGGATGAGTTGGATAAGTTGAGGATGATTTCGATGAGTTGGCTAAATGTACTGTAAGTTAGATAAGTTGGCTAAGTTTAGGATGAGTTCGATGAGTTGGATAAGTTGTACTGTAAGTTGGATGAGTTGGCTAAGTTGTACTGTAAGTTCGATGAGTTGGCTAAGTTGAGGATGAGTTCGATGAGTTGGATAAGTTGTACTGTAAGTTGGATTAGTTGGCTAAGTTGTAATGTAAGTTCGATGAGTTGGCTAAGTTGAGGATGAGTTGGGTAAGTTATACTGTAAGTTGGATGAGTTGGCTTAGTTGTACTGTAAGTTTGATGAGTTGGATAAGTTGTACTGTAACTTCGATGAGTTGGCTAAGTTGAGGATGAGTTCGATGAGTTGGATAAGTTGGACGGTAAGTTGGATGAGTTGGATAAGTTGAGGATGAGTTCGATGAGTTGGATAAGTTGTACTGTAAGTTGGATGAGTTGGATAAGTTCAGGATGAGTTCGATGAGTTGGCTAAGTTGTACTGTAAGTTAGATAAGTTGGCTAAGTTTAGGATGAGTTCGATGAGTTGGATAAGGTGTACTGTAAGTTGGATGAGTTGGCTAAGTTGTACTGTAAGTTAGATGCGTTGGCTAAGTTGAGGATGAGTTCGATGAGTTGGATAAGTTGTACTGTAAGTTAGATAAGTTGGCTAAGTTGAGGATGAGTTCGTTGAGTTGGATAAGTTGAGGATGAGTTTGATGAGTTGGGTAAGTTGGAATATAAGTTCGATGAGTTGGCTAAGTTGGAATGTAAGTTCGTTGAGTTGGATAAGTTGTACGGTAAGTTCGATGAGTTGGCTAAGTTGAGGATGAGTTCGATGAGTTGGCTAAGTTGTACTGTAAGTTGGATGAGTTGGCTAAGTTTGAATGTAAGTTCGATGAGTTGAATAAGGTGAAGATGAGTTGGATAAGTTGTACTGTAAGTTGGATGAGTTGGCTAAGTTGTAATGTAAGTTGGATGAGTTGGCTAAGTTGAGGATGAGTTCGATAAGTTGGGTAAGTTATACTTTAAGTTGGATGGGTTGGCTAAGCTGAGGATGAGTTCGATGAGTTGGATAAGTTGTACTGTAAGTTGGATGAGTTGGCTAAGTTGTACTGTAAGTTGGATGAGTTGGCTAAGTTGTACTGTAAGTTCGATGAGTTGGCTAAGTTGAGGATGAGTTCGATAAGTTGGGCAAGTTGTACTGTAAGTTGGATGAATTGGCTAAGTTGAGGATGAGTTCGATGAGTTGGATAAGTTGTACTGTAAGTTGGATGAGTTGGCTAAGTTGTACTGTAAGTTGGATGAGTTGGCTAAGTTGTACTGTAAGTTCGATGAGTTCGCTAAGTTGAGGATGAGTTCGATAAGTTGGGTAAGTTGTACTGTAAGTTCGATGAGTTAGATAAGTTTGAATGTAAGTTCGATGAGTTGGCTAAGTTGGAATGTAAGTTCGATGAGTTGGATAAGTTGAGGATGAGTTCGATGAGTTGGATTAGTTGGACGGTAAGTTGGATGAGTTGGATAAGTTGTACTGTAAGTTCAATGAGTTGGCTAAGTTAAGGATGAGTTCGATGAGTTGGATAAGTTGTACTGTAAGTTGGATGAGTTGGCTAAGTTGTAATGTAAGTTCGATGAGTTGGCTAAGTTGAGGATGAGTTGGGTAAGTTGTACTGTAAGTTGGATGAGTTGGCTAAGTTATACTGTAAGTTCGATGAGTTGGCTAAGTTGAGGATGAGTTCGATAAGTTGGGTAAGTTGTACTGTAAGTTCGATGAGTTGGCTAAGTTGAGGATGAGTTCGATGAGTTGGATAAGTTGTACTGTAAGTTGGATGAGTTGGCTTAGTTGTACTGTAAGTTTGATGAGTTGGATAAGTTGTACTGTAAGTTGGATGAGTTGGCTAAGTTGAGGATGAGTTCGATGAGTTGGATAAGTTGGACGGTAAGTTGGATGAGTTGGCTAAGTTGAGGATGAGTTCGATGAGTTGGATAAGTTGTACTGTAAGTTGGATGAGTTGGATAAGTTGAGGATGATTTCGATGAGTTGGCTAAATGTACTGTAAGTTAGATAAGTTGGCTAAGTTTAGGATGAGTTCGATGAGTTGGATAAGTTGTACTGTAAGTTGGATGAGTTGGCTAAGTTGTACTGTAAGTTCGATGAGTTGGCTAAGTTGAGGATGAGTTCGATGAGTTGGATAAGTTGTACTGTAAGTTGGATTAGTTGGCTAAGTTGTAATGTAAGTTCGATGAGTTGGCTAAGTTGAGGATGAGTTGGGTAAGTTATACTGTAAGTTGGATGAGTTGGCTAAGTTGTAATGTAAGTTCGATGAGTTGGCTAAGTTGAGTATGAGTTGGGTAAGTTGTACTGTAAGTTGGATGAGTTGGCTAAGTTATACTGTAAGTTCGATGAGTTTGCTAAGTTGAGGATGAGTTCGATGAGTTGGATAAGTTGGACGGTAAGTTGGATGAGTTGGATAAGTTGTACTGTAAGTTCAATGAGTTGGCTAAGTTAAGGATGAGTTCGATGAGTTGGATAAGTTGTACTGTAAGTTGGATGAGTTGGCTAAGTTGTAATGTAAGTTCGATGAGTTGGCTAAGTTGAGGATGAGTTGGGTAAGTTGTACTGTAAGTTGGATGAGTTGGCTAAGTTATACTGTAAGTTCGATGAGTTGGCTAAGTTGAGGATGAGTTCGATAAGTTGGGTAAGTTGTACTGTAAGTTCGATGAGTTGGCTAAGTTGGAATGTAAGTTCGATGAGTTGGATAAGTTGTACTGTAAGTTCAATGAGTTGGCTAAGTTGAGGATGAGTTCGATGATTTGGATAAGTTGTACTGTAAGTTGGATGAGTTGGCTTAGTTGTACTGTAAGTTTGATGAGTTGGATAAGTTGTACTGTAACTTCGATGAGTTGGCTAAGTTGAGGATGAGTTCGATGAGTTGGATAAGTTGGACGGTAAGTTGGATGAGTTGGATAAGTTGAGGATGAGTTCGATGAGTTGGATAAGTTGTACTGTAAGTTGGATGAGTTGGATAAGTTCAGGATGAGTTCGATGAGTTGGCTAAGTTGTACTGTAAGTTAGATATGTTGGCTAAGTTTAGGATGAGTTCGATGAGTTGGATAAGGTGTACTGTAAGTTGGATGAGTTGGCTAAGTTGTACTGTAAGTTAGATGCGTTGGCTAAGTTGAGGATGAGTTCGATGAGTTGGATAAGTTGTACTGTAAGTTAGATAAGTTGGCTAAGTTGAGGATGAGTTCGTTGAGTTGGATAAGTTGAGGATGAGTTTGATGAGTTGGGTAAGTTGGAATATAAGTTCGATGAGTTGGCTAAGTTGGAATGTAAGTTCGATGAGTTGGATAAGTTGTACGGTAAGTTCGATGAGTTGGCTAAGTTGAGGATGAGTTCGATGAGTTGGCTAAGTTGTACTGTAAGTTGGATGAGTTGGCTAAGTTTGAATGTAAGTTCGATGAGTTGAATAAGGTGAAGATGAGTTGGATAAGTTGTACTGTAAGTTGGATGAGTTGGCTAAGTTGTAATGTAAGTTGGATGAGTTGGCTAAGTTGAGGATGAGTTCGATAAGTTGGGTAAGTTATACTTTAAGTTGGATGGGTTGGCTAAGCTGAGGATGAGTTCGATGAGTTGGATAAGTTGTACTGTAAGTTGGATGAGTTGGCTAAGTTGTACTGTAAGTTGGATGAGTTGGCTAAGTTGTACTGTAAGTTCGATGAGTTGGCTAAGTTGAGGATGAGTTCGATAAGTTGGGCAAGTTGTACTGTAAGTTGGATGAATTGGCTAAGTTGTACTGTAATTTCGATGAGTTGGCTAAGTTGGAATGTAAGTTCGATGAGTTGGATAAGTTGAGGAAGAGTTCGATGAGTTGGATAAGTTGTACTGTAAGTTGGATGAGTTGGCTAAGTTGTACTGTAAGTTGGCTAAGTTGAGGATGAGTTCGATGAGTTGGCTAAGTTGTACTGTAAGTTCGATGAGTTGGCTAAGTTGAGGATGAGTTCGATAAGTTGGGTAAGTTGTACTGTAAGTTGGGTGAGTTGGCTAAGTTGGAATGTAAGTTCGATGAGTTGGATAAGTTGTACTGTAAGTTCAATGAGTTGGCTAAGTTGAGGATGAGTTCGATGAGTTGGCTAAGTTGTACTGTAAGTTGGATGAGTTGGCTAAGTTGGAATGTAAGTTCGATGAGTTGGATAAGTTGTACTGTAAGTTCAATGAGTTGGCTAAGTTGAGGATGAGTTCGATGAGTTGGCTAAGTTGTACTGTAAGTTCGATGAGTTGGCTAAGTTGGAATGTAAGTTCAATGAGTTGGATAAGTTGAGGATGAGTTCGATAATTTGGATAAGTTGTACTGTAAGTTGGATGAGTTGGCTAAGTTGGAATGTAAGTTCGATGAGTTGGATAAGTTGTACTGTAAGTTCGATGAGTTGGCTAAGTTGAGGATGAGTTTGATGAGTTGGCTAAGTTGTACTGTAAGTTGGATGAGTTGGCTAAGTTGTACTGTAAGTTCGATGAGTTGGCTAAGTTGAGGATGAGTTCGATAAGTTGGGTAAGTTGTACTGTAAGTTGGATGAGTTGGCTAAGTTGAGGATGAGTTCGATGAATTGGCTAAGTTGTACTGTAAGTTGGATGAGTTGGCTAAGTTGGAATGTAAGTTCGATGAGTTGGATAAGTTGAGGATGGGTTCGATAAGTTGGATAAGTTGTACTGTAAGTTGGATGAGTTGGCTAAGTTGTACTGTAAGTTCGATGAGTTGGCTAAGTTGAGGATGAGTTCGATGAGTTGGCTAAATTGTACTGTAAGTTGGATGAGTTGGCTAAGTTGGAATGTAAGTTCAATGAGTTGGATAAGTTGAGGATGAGTTTGATAAGTTGGATAAGTTGTACTGTAAGTTGGATGAGTTGGCTTAGTTGTACTGTAAGTTTGATGAGTTGGATAAGTTGTACTGTAAGTTCGATGACTTGGCTAAGTTGAGGATGAGTTCGATGAGTTGGATAAGTTGGACGGTAAGTTGGATGAGTTGGATAAGTTGAGGATGAGTTCGATGAGTTGGATAAGTTGTACTGTAAGTTGGATGAGTTGGATAAGTTGAGGATGAGTTCGATGAGTTGGCTAAGTTGTACTGTAAGTTTGATGAGTTGGCTAAGTTGGAATGTACGTTCGATGAGTTGGCTAAGTTGAGGATGAGTTCGATGAGTTGGATAAGTTGTACTGTAAGTTGGATGAGGTGGCTAAGTTGGAATGTAAGTTCGATGAGTTGTATAGTTTGAGGATGAGTTCGATAAGTTGGATAAGTTGTACTGTAAGTTGGATGAGTTGGCTAAGGTGTACTGTAAGTTCGATGAGTTGGCTAAGTTGAGGATGAGTTCGATAAGTTGGGTAAGTTGTACTGTAAGTTGGGTGAGTTGGCTAAGTTGAGGATGAGTACGATGAGTTGGATAAGTTGTACTGTAAGTTGGATGAGTTGGCTAAGTTGTACTGTAAGTTGGATGAGTTGGCTAAGTTGATGATGAGTTCGATAAGTTGGGTAAGTTGTACTGTAAGTTGGGTGAGTTGGCTAAGTTGGAATGTAAGTTCGATGAGTTGGATAAGTTGTACTGTAAGTTCGATGAGTTGGCTAAGTTGAGGATGAGTTCGATGAGTTGGCTAATTTGTACTGTAAGTTGGATGAGTTGGCTAAGTTGGAATGTAAGTTCAATGAGTTGGATAAGTTGAGGATGAGTTTGATAAGTTGGATAAGTTGTACTGTAAGTTGGATGAGTTGGCTTAGTTGTACTGTAAGTTTGATGAGTTGGATAAGTTGTACTGTAAGTTCGATGAGTTGGCTAAGTTGAGGATGAGTTCGATGAGTTGGATAAGTTGGACGGTAAGTTGGATGAGTTGGATAAGTTGAGGATGAGTTCGATGAGTTGGATAAGTTGTACTGTAAGTTGGATGAGTTGGTTAAGTTGAGGATGAGTTAGATGAATTGGCTAAGTTGTACTGTAAGTTGGATGAGTTGGCTAAGTTGGAATGTAAGTTCGATGAGTTGGATAAGTTGAGGATGAGTTCGATGAGTTGGATAAGTTGTACTGTAAGTTGGATGAGTTGGCTAAGTTGTACTGTAAGTTCGATGAGTTGGCTAAGTTGAGGATGAGTTCGATGAGTTGGCTAAATTGTACTGTAAGTTGGATGAGTTGGCTAAGTTGGAATGTAAGTTCAATGAGTTGGATAAGTTGAGGATGAGTTTGATAAGTTGGATAAGTTGTACTGTAAGTTGGATGAGTTGGCTTAGTTGTACTGTCAGTTTGATGAGTTGGATAAGTTGAGGATGAGTTTGATAAGTTGGATAAGTTGTACTGTAAGTTTGATGAGTTGGATAAGTTGTACTGTAAGTTCGATGACTTGGCTAAGTTGAGGATGAGTTCGATGAGTTGGATAAGTTGGACGGTAAGTTGGATGAGTTGGATAAGTTGAGGATGAGTTCGATGAGTTGGATAAGTTGTACTGTAAGTTGGATGAGTTGGATAAGTTGAGGATGAGTTCGATGAGTTGGCTAAGTTGTACTGTAAGTTTGATGAGTTGGCTAAGTTGGAATGTACGTTCGATGAGTTGGCTAAGTTGAGGATGAGTTCGATGAGTTGGATAAGTTGTACTGTAAGTTGGATGAGGTGGCTAAGTTGGAATGTACGTTCGATGAGTTGGCTAAGTTGAGGATGAGCTCGATGAGTTGGATAAATTGTACTGTAAGTTGGATGAGTTGGCTAAGTTGTACTGTAAGTTCGATAAGTTGGCTAAGTTGAGGATGAGTTAGATAAGTTGGACGGTAAGTTGGATGAGTTGGATAAGTTGAGGATGAGTTCGATGAGTTGGATAAGTTGTACTGTAAGTTGGATGAGTTGGATAAGTTGAGGATGAGTTCGATGAGTTGGCTAAGTTGTACTGTAAGTTTGATGAGTTGGCTAAGTTGAGAATGAGTTTGATGAGTTGGATAAGTTGTACTGTAAGTTAGAGGATTTGGCTAAGTTGGAATGTAAGTTCGATGAGTTGGATAAGTTGAGGATGAGTTCGATGAGTTGGATAAGTTGTACTGTAAGTTGGATGAGTTGGCTAAGTTGTATTGTAAGTTCGATTAGTTGGCTAAGTTGAGGATGAGTTCGATAAGTTGGGTAAGTTAGAATGTAAGTTCGATGAGTTAGCTAAGTTGAGGATGAGTTGGGTAAGTTGTACTGTAAGTTGGATGAGTTGGCTAAGTTATACTGTAAGTTCGATGAGTTTGCTAAGTTGAGGATGAGTTCGATGAGTTAGATAAGTTGGACGGTAAGTTGGATGAGTTGGATAAGTTGAGGATGAGTTCGATGAGTTTGATAAGTTGTACTGTAAGTTGGATGAGTTGGATAAGTTGAGGATGAGTTCGATGAGTTGGCTAAGTTGTACTGTAAAGTTGATGAGTTGGCTAAGTTGAGAATGAGTTTGATGAGTTGGATAAGTTGTACTGTAAGTTAGAGGATTTGGCTAAGTTGGAATGTAAGTTCGATGAGTTGGATAAGTTGAGGATGAGTTCGATGAGTTGGATAAGTTGTACTGTAAGTTGGATGAGTTGGCTAAGTTGTATTGTAAGTTCGATGAGTTGGCTAAGTTGAGGATGAGTTCGATAAGTTGGGTAAGTTGGAATGTAAGTTCGATGAGTTAGATAAGTTAGAATGTAAGTTCGATGAGTTGGCTAAGTTGTACTGTAAGTTCGATGAGTTGGCTAAGTTGAGGATGAGTTCGATGAGTTGGCTAAGTTGTACTGTAAGTTGGATGAGTTACAGCCGAACTTAGCCAACTCATCGAACTTACAGTACAACTTATCCAACTCATCGAACTTACAGTGCAACTTACCCATATTATCGAACTCATCCTCAACTTAGCCAACTCATCGAACTTAAAGTACAACTTAGCAAACTCATCCAACTTACAGTGCAACTTATCCAACTTATCGAACTCATCCTCAACTTAGCCAACTCATCGAACTTACAGTTCAACTTAGCCAACTTATCCAACTTACAGTACAACTTATCCAACTCATCCTCAACTTATCCAACTCATCGAACTTACATTCCAACTTAGCCAACTCATCCAACTTACAGTATAAATTAGCCAACTCATCGAACTCATCCTCAACTTAGCAAACTCATCGAACTTACAGTACAACTTATCCAACTCATCGAACTTACATTCCAACTTAGCCAACTCATCGAACTTACATTCCAACTTACCCAACTTATCGAACTCATCCTCAACTTAGCCAACTCATCGAACTTACAGTACAACTTAGCCAACTCATCCAACTTACAGTACAACTTAACCAACTCATCGAACTCATCCTCAACTTAGCCAACTCATCGAACTTACAGTACAACTTATCCAACTCATCGAACTAACATTCCAACTTAGCCAACTTATCGAACTTACATTCCAACTTATCTAACTCATCGAACTTACAGTCCAACTTACCCAACTTATCGAACTCATCCTCAACTTAGCCAACTCATCGAACTTATAGTACAACTTAGCCAACTCATCCAACTTACAGTACAACTTACCCAACTTATTGAGCTCATTCTTAACTTAGCCAACTCATCGAACTTACAGTACAACTTAGCCAACTCATCCAACTTACAGTACAACTTAGCCAACTCATCCAACTTACAGTACAACTTATCTAACTCATCGAACTCATCCTCAACTTAGCCAACTTATCTAACTTACAGTACAGCTTAGCCAACTCATCCAACTTACAGTACAACTCATCCAACTCATTGAACTCATCCTCAACTTATCCAACTCATCGAACTTACATTCCAACTTAGCCAACTCATCCAACTTACAGTACAACTTATCCAACTCATCGAATTCATCCTCAACTTATCGAACTCATCCAACTTACAGTACAACTTATCCAACCCATCGAACTCATCCTCAACTTATCCAACTCATCCAACTTACCGTCCAACTTATCCAACTCATCGAACTCATCCTCATCTTAGCCAACTCATCAAACTCACAGTACAACTTAGCCAACTCATCGAACTCATCCTCAACTTATCCAACTCATCCAACTTACAGTACAACTTATCCAACTCATCGAACTCATCCTCAACTTATCCAACTCATCCAACTTACCGTCCAACTTACCCAACTTATCGAACTCATCCTCAACTTAGCCAACTCATCGAAGTTACAGTACAACTTAGCCAACTCATCCAACTTACAGTACAACTTATCTAACTCATCCTCAACTTATCCAACTCATCGAACTTACATTCCAACTTAGCCAACTCATCCAACTTACAGTATAACTTAGCCAACTCATCGAACTCATCCTCAACTTAGCAAACTCATCGAACTTACAGTACAACTTATCCAACTCATCGAACTCATCCTCAACTTAGCCAACTCATCGAACTTACATTCCAACTTAGCCAACTCATCGAACTTACATTCCAACTTATCCAACTTATCGAACACATCCTCAACTTAGCCAACTCATCCAACTTACAGTACAACTTATTCAACTCATCGAACTCATCCTCAACTTATCCAACTCATCCAACATACAGTACAAATTATCCAACTCATCGAACTCATCCTCAACTTATCCAACTCATCCAACTTACCGTCCAACTTATCCAACTCATCGAACTCATCCTCAACTTATCCAACTCATCCAACTTACAGTACAACTTAGCCAACTCATCGAACTTACATTCCAACTTATCTAACTCATCGAACTTACAGTCCAACTTACCCAACTTATCGAACTCATCCTCAACTTAGCCAACTCATCGAACTTACAGTACAACTTAGCCAACTCATCCAACTTACAGTCCAACTTACCCAACTTATCGAACTCATACTCAACTTAGCTAACTCATCGAACTTACAGTACAACTTAGCCAACTCATCCAACTTACAGTACAACTTACCCAACTTATCGAACTCATCCTCAACTTAGCCAACTCATCGAACTTACAGTACAACTTAGCCAACTCATCCAACTTACAGTACAACTTGGCCTACTCATCCAACTTACAGTACAACTTATCCAACTCATCGAACTCATCCTCAACTTAGCCAACTCATCCAACTAACAGTACAACTTACCCAACTTATCGAACTCATCCTCAACTTAGCCAACTCATCCAACTTACAGTACAACTTAGCCAACTCATCCAACTTACAGTACAACTTATCCAACTCATCCTCAACTTAGCCAACTCATCGAACTTACATTCCAACTTAGCCAACTCATCCAACTTACAGTACAACTTATCCAACTCATCGAACTCATCCTCAACTTATCCAACTCATCCAACATACAGTACAACTTATCCAACTCATCGAACTCATCCTCAACTTATCCAACTCATCCAACTTACCGTCCAACTTATCCAACTCATCGAACTCATCCTCAACTTAGCCAACTCATCGAACTTACAGTACAACTTAGCCAACTCATCCAACTTACAGTACAACTTATCCAACTCATCCTCAACTTATCCAACTCATCGAACTTACATTCCAACTTAGCCAACTCATCCAACTTACAGTACAACTTAGCCAACTCATCGAACTCATCCTCAACTTAGCATACTCATCGAACTTACATTCCAACTTAGCCAACTCATCGAACTTACATTCCAACTTACCGAACTTATCGAACTCATCCTCAACTTAGCCAACTCATCGAACTTACAGTACAACTTAGCCAACTCATCCAACTTACAGTACAACTTATCCAACTCATCGAACTCATCCTCAACTTAGCCATTGAACTTACATTCCAATTTAGCCAACTCATCGAACTTACATTCCAACTTATCCAACTCATCGAACTCATCCTCAACTTAGCCAACTCATCCAACTTACAGTACAACTTATCCAACTCATCGAACTCATCCTCAACTTATCCAACTCATCCAACATACAGTACAACTTATCCAACTCATCGAACTCATCCTCAACTTATCCAACTCATCCAACTTACCGTCCAACTTATCCAACTCATCGAACTCATCCTCAACTTAGCCAACTCATCGAACTTACAGTACAACTTATCTAACTCATCAAACTTACAGTACAACTTAGCCAACTCATCGAACTTACATTCCAACTTATCTAACTCATCGAACTTACAGTCCAACTTACCCAACTTATCGAACTCATCCTCAACTTAGCCAACTCATCGAACTTACAGTACAATTTAGCCAACTCATCCAACTTACAGTACAACTTACCCAACTTATCGAACTCATCCTCAACTTAGCCAACTCATCGAACTTACAGTACAACTTAGCCAACTCATCCAACTTACAGTACAACTTAGCCGACTCATCCAACTTACAGTACACCTTATCCAACTCATCGAACTCATCCTCAACTTAGCCAACTCATCCAACTTACAGTACAACTTACCCAACTTATCGAACTCATCCTCAACTTAGCCAACTCATCGAACTTACAGTACAACTTAGCCAACTCATCCAACTTACAGTACAACTTATCCAACTCATCCTCAACTTATCCAACTCATCGAACTTACATTCCAACTAAGCCAACTCATCCAACTTACAGTATAACTTAGCCAACTCATCGAACTCATCCTCAACTTAGCAAACTCATCGAACTTACAGTACAGCTTATCCAACTCATCGAACTTACATTCCAACTTAGCCAACTCATCGAACTTACATTCCAACTTACCCAACTTATCGAACTCATCCTCAACTTAGCCAACTCATCGAACTTACAGTACAACTTAGCCAACTCATCCAACTTACAGTACAACTTAGCCAACTCATCGAACTCATCCTCAACTTAGCCAATTCATCGAACTTACAGTACAACTGATCCAACTCATCCAACTTACAGTCCAACTTACCCAACTTATCGAACTCATCCTCAACTTAGCTAACCCATCGAACTTACAGTACAACTTAGCCAACTCATCCAACTTACAGTACAACTTACCCAACTTATCGAACTCATCCTCAACTTAGCCAACTCATCGAACTTACAGTACAACTTAGCCAACTCAATCAACTTACAGTACAACTTAGCCAACTCATCCAACTTACAGTGCAACTTATCCAACTCATCGAACTCATCCTCAACTTAGCCAACTCATCCAACTTACAGTACAACTTACCCAACTTATTGAACACATCCTCAACTTAGCCAACTCATCGAACTTACAGTACAACTTAGCCAACTCATCCAACTTACAGTACAACTGATCCAACTCATCCTCAACTTATCCAACTCATCGAACTTACATTCCAACTTAGCCAACTCATCCAACTTACAGTACAACTTAGCCAACTCATCGAACTCATCCTCAACTTAGCAAACTCATCGAACTTACATTACAACTTATCCAACTCATCGAACTTACATTCCAACTTAGCCAACTCATCAAACTTACATTCCAACTTACCCAACTTATCGAACTCATCCTCAACTTAGCCAACTCATCGAACTTACAGTACAACTTAGCCAACTCATCTAAGTTACAGTACAACTTATCCAACTCATCGAACTCATCCTCAACTTAGCCAACTCATCGAACTTACATTCCAACTTAGCCAACTCATCGAACTTACATTCCAACTTATCCAACTTATCGAACACATCCTCAACTTAGCCAACTCATCCAACTTACAGTACAACTTATTCAACTCATCGAACTCATCCTCAACTTATCCAACTCATCCAACATACAGTACAAATTATCCAACTCATCGAACTCATCCTCAACTTATCCAACTCATCCAACTTACCGTCCAACTTATCCAACTCATCGAACTCATCCTCAACTTATCCAACTCATCGAACTTACAGTACAACTTATCCAACTCATCAAACTTACAGTACAACTTAGCCAACTCATCGAACTTACATTCCAACTTATCTAACTCATCGAACTTACAGTCCAACTTACCCAACTTATCGAACTCATCCTCAACTTAGCCAACTCATCGAACTTACAGTACAACTTAGCCAACTCATCCAACTTACAGTCCAACTTACCCAACTTATCGAACTCATCCTCAACTTAGCTAACTCATCGAACTTACAGTACAACTTAGCCAACTCATCCAACTTACAGTACAACTTACCCAACTTATCGAACTCATCCTCAACTTAGCCAACTCATCGAACTTACAGTACAACTTAGCCAACTCATCCAACTTACAGTACAACTTGGCCAACTCATCCAACTTACAGTACAACTTATCCAACTCATCGAACTCATCCTCAACTTAGCCAACTCATCCAACTTACAGTACAACTTACCCAACTTATCGAACTCATCCTCAACTTAGCCAACTCATCGAACTTACAGTACAACTTAGCCAACTCATCCAACTTACAGAACAACTTATCCAACTCATCCTCAACTTAGCCAACTCATCGAACTTACATTCCAACTTAGCCAACTCATCCAACTTACAGTACAACTTAGCCAACTCATCGAACTCATCCTCAACTTAGCAAACTCATCGAACTTACATTACAACTTATCCAACTCATCGAACTTACATTCCAACTTAGCCAACTCATCGAACTAACATTCCAACTTACCCAACTTATCGAACTCATCCTCAACTTAGCAAACTCATCGAACTTACAGTACAACTAAGCCAACTCATCCAACTTACAGTACAACTTATCCAACTCATCGAACTCATCCTAAACTTAGCCAACTCATCGAACTTACATTCCAACTTAGCCAACTCATCCAACTTACAGTACAACTTATCCAACTCATCGAACTCATCCTCAACTTAGCCAACTCATCCAACTTACAGTACAACTCATCCAACTCATCGAACTCATCCTCAACTTATCCAACTCATTCAACATACAGTACAACTTATCCAACTCATCGAACTCATCCTCAACTTATCCAACTCATCCAACTTACCGTCCAACTTATCCAACTCATCGAACTCATCCTCAACTTAGCCAACTCATCGAACTTTCAGTACAACTTATCCAACTCATCAAACTTACAGTACAACTTAGCCAACTCATCCAATTTACAGTACAACTTATCCAACTCATCGAACTCATCCTCAACTTAGCCAACTCATCGAACTTACATTCCAATTTACCCAACTTATCGAACTCATCCTCAACTTAGCCAACTCATCCAACTTACAGTACAACTTACCCAACTCATCAAACTCATCCTCAACTTAGCCAACCCATCGAACTTACAGTACAACTTAGCCAACTCATCCAACTTACAGTACAACTTATCCAACTCATCGAACTCATCCTTAACTTAGCCAACTCATTGAACTTACAGTACAACTTATCCAACTCATCCAACTTACCGTCCAACTTATCCAACTCATCGAACTCATCCTCAACTTAGCTAACTCATCGAACTTACATTCCAACTTAGCCAACTCATCGAACTTACATTCAAACTTATCTAACTCATCGAACTTACAGTACAACTTACCCAACTTATCGAACTCATCCTCAACTTATCCAACTCATCCAACTTACCCAACTCATCAAACAGCTCAACTCATCCAACTCATCGAACTCATTCTCAACTTATCCAACTCATCGAACTTACCCAACTCATCCAACTTATCGAACTTATCTTTTAACTTATCGAACTCAGCTTGCTTAGCTTACTCAACTCATCGAACTTAGCTTGCATCTTGCTGCATATAATGGTCCAATGTTGTACTCATGACCAACTCATCCTAACATATGCGCAGCTATTATAACTTACCGAACTTAGCTCAGCCATTGAAGCATCTGGACACATATCACCAACTCATCCTAACATATGCGCAGCTATTATAACTTACCGAACTTAGCTCAGCCATTGAAGCATCTGGATACATATCATTGTATAAAGACCCAACTTAGCGAACTCATCGGCTATAATGGACAGCTATGGCAACTTACTCAACTTAGAACGTAGAATATAGGGACCTATCATATGTATGTTTGTTGTAGTATATATATATATATATATATACTTTATAAATATACTGACCGCTGACTTAAAGTTCGACTTATCCAACTCAACTTAGGTAAGTTAAGTAGCATAAGCTGTAAGCTGAGCTGGATGAGTTGAGTAAGCTGAGCTGAGTGGTATAGGTATCTTGTCCGGAAAAAGTGGCGAAAATTGCTTATTTTGCTCAGCTTGATGAGTTGAGTAAGCTGAGCTGAGTTGTAAGTCATATGAAAGAAATAAAAGGGGTGGAGGGAGGGTAGACACACAGTGTATCATAATATATACATGTAGCTATTGTAACTCATCAAACTTAGCTCAGGGCTCTCTTGTAACATTGCCGTTGTTTAAAGGCCTAACTTACCGAACTCATCTGTTATAATGGACAGCTATGGCAACTTACTTAACTTAGAACTTAAAATCGGGACCTTCCATATGTATGTGATATCTCAATAGAATATATTTACAGTCTAATCATTTCAGTCATTTTTGTCCCGAAATTATTTGGTCTATAGAAATACATGGGGACTCCTGTGGGCTACGTACTTCATACTCCGTGTCCCGAAATTTACTGTCTACGTTTAATAGATGAATATTGTGAAAATTATGCTGAGATACTTTGTGTCTTAGTATATTGCATAGGCATGTGCCTGAGACAGAATTCGGGACAGGGAGTATGAAGTACCTGCCCAAAAACCGCTTTTAAACGAACAAAAGTCACTTCGTCATTTTACTTTACATAGAAGTCAATGGGAGTTTTTTTCTACCTTTAAAGTTAAAACAGTTGGTCTTACCCAAATCATAGAAAAATGTTAAAACATTCTTTGAATAGCTAAGATGAATAGCTTTAAAATGAAATCAGCGCCTTAAAAATAAACTGAAAAATAAAGATTTTATAAGACTTTTTATGATAGCTTCCCATTAAACCTAATGCAAAGTAGTTTATCGGTTTTTCGACCAGGTAAAAATCCATTGTTGGATATGATCGTTCTGTCAAAAAGAAAAAAGAGATCGTTCTGTCAATGGAAATTTGTTTTAAACAATAAACAACCACATAATATGTTACTGTTTAAGCTCAGATTACAAATAGAGTTGTCGGGGTTCGCCGCATACGAATAAGCATTATAGTGGATGAGAATTGCTGAAAACAAACAAACAAACAAACACACTGTTGTAGACGTCAAATATCAGGCATCTCTGCCTCTTCCAGACGCATTTGGATTACTTGGATAGTTTGAGTAGACTCTGGTGGTTTACCTTGATTTTGGGCGTGCAGGTAGTCTTAGTTCACAGTTATATTGAACCTACCACAGATTACTACATATGCGCATACGGGACTTTAACGGACATCCAGGTAGCTGCGATGCGCTTAAGCGGTAATAGGGAATTACAATGGAAGGTGTTAGTTTTTATACTATATCTTTTGAAATTATAAAAGCAGAATTCCTGTGCAAACAAATGTTTTACCTAAATATCTCACGATTATTCTGGTATATAGTTTATGAAGAACATCTAGCGATAAGGCGTACATTTTCCCTAGTTGACATAATTACAAACACCAAATTTTCAAATTGCCCTAATGTTTTTGAAATTGGTGTAGTTTGGCAGTAAAATATGCATAGTAGGCAACAAAATATGTTTCAAAGCGATTCACCATTTACAATACCGTGTAAACGTGCACTTTCTACCCCCACCCCTCATTTAACGCCTTTATACTGGGTGCCGTTTAGACCAGATTTTGAGTGAATGCATTGCGAATTTAAAAAAAAAAAGTGCTAAAATGTTACGGATATAAGTGCTCTTCATTTCCAAAACCTTACCGTATTCCTTCTGCGCATGCGTACGAAATACACCTAAAGTTGTGACGTTTGTCATTGGAAAGATGAAACTGGTGTCTTTCAGTTTATTTTTAGATGCTTTGCCCCCCTAGACCCAAGATGCCCTTTACATATGTTGTAAATGTTTATAGCGACATGTCGTTGTCCAAAGGGCATCTTGGGTCTAGGGGGGCAAAGCATCTAAAAATAAACTGAAAGACACCAGTTTCATCTTTCCAATGACAAACGTCACAATTTAGGTGTATTTTGTACGCATGCGCAGAAGGAATACGGAAAGGTTTTGGAAATGAAGAGCACTTATATCCTTAACAGTTTAGCACTTTTATTTTTTTAAAATTCGGAATGCGTTAACTAAAAATCTGGTCTAAACGGCACCCAGCATAAAGGCGTTAAATGAGGGGTGGGGGTAGAAAGTGCACGTTTACACGGTATTGTAAATAGCGAATCGCTTTAAAACGTATTTTGTTGCCTACTATGCATGCTATACTGCCAAACTACACCAACATTAGGGCAATTTGAAAATTTGGTGTTTGTAATCATGTCAACTAGGGAAAATATACGCCTTATCGCTAGAAGTTCTTTCCCTCTTCAAACTCTTCGTCCTTTTTGATGGTTTTTGATGGAACCCTAAGAATGATTAAATTATATAGAAAAACAGGCCTTTTAAGATCTGCTCATTGGTAGATATCCAGTCATAGTTTTATCTTAGCTTTTTTGAAAGTATTTATTTATTTATTTATTCTATAAAGTTGCGTCTGATCAGGGTACGCACTGTTTGCATTAAGAATATTCTATTAAAAATTAAATAAAAAAAATACCACCCAACTTAATACAGAATGGACTGGCCCAAATGACAATATCGGGAAATTCTATTAACCTAAATTGGTCAAAATTCTTCACTTGCTAATGGCTCGGACCCGAGCTAGTAGCGATAAATTTGGTACATGTAGTGTCGATCTAGATCAGGCCCGAAAAGCGTCAAACTGATCTGAATACATACTGTTTGAGTAGAGAAAGTTTGACACTGTGTTGGTAGTAATGAAATAAAAGGCAAAAAGATTTGAAATATTGTTTCAAATGCCCATTTAAAAAGGAACAGTAGATAACAAGATAGCCGGCAAAATTACCCAGCATGCAAAGAGTTAAATTACTACCAATTATTGAATGCTAAAATTGGCGACGCTTGGCGGGGTCTATTATTGGTGTAAAAACTGAACTTGTCAATTACTACTAGAATATAATTACTGCTCAGTTAAACTTTGCTCTTCGGCGTCTGATCAGGGTCTACACGGTTTCTTATAAAATGTTCTATTAAAATCTGAATTAAATTATAAATACCATCATACAACTCTTGGTTTAGAAATGGACTGCATCCGCTGATAAGATTGGGAAATTCCATATGGCTTAAATGGGTAATATTTCTATTTCTTATATTATAAATTATGAAAGTATAGCGCGTTAATTGTATGATATAAATGAGCCATGACCTGTGATTTCCAACAATGTGGCATTTTGACAAGTGTAGACTCAGACAAGCCTGTGTAGCATCCTTTTAAGCTTAGAAACTCTAAATGATGTTCAGTCAGAAGCTTAACACTCATAGAATGTTCAGGCGACTAGCAAAGGCTCTGATAAGACTGCGCGTGTGCGCAGGCTGATCTGAGGCCTTGCTGGTCGCACATACATTATTGTTGGAAATCTCCTGCCGCGGCTCAAATAATAATAATTCAGCTGCAACCATTATTTACAAGTATGTTATATCAGAATCTTGAATAATTTTGACTTTTAAGAATGCAAACATTGCAGACCTAAATGAAATGCCACAGAACGCAGGCACCTAATTCGGGTCTTCACTGATCGCATATAAATCCATTTGTTTATAGTGGATAAGCCGATAAACAAAGATTAACAGATCAACACGCCGTATAGACCCCATAAAATTGATTTTTTATTGCATGCGTGTGTTTTCTCATCTTTTTTCTTTCTTTCTTTTAAATTTTACTTTTTAAAAAATGTTTTTAGATATACTATATACCATCTGTTGAAATCTAATAAAGATCGCGTATTTTGCCGTGTCTGATCTGGGTCCATTTTGTTTGGGGAAAATTGATATTCTGGCTTTTCCTACGCTAGCATGGGCATTTATCAGGGGCAGTTGTGCATGTGCGATAAGTTCCAACATGGGCGTTTATCAGGGGCATTTGCGCATGTGCAGATCAGGATCAAGATTTTGTCCGGTCTGATCTAGGTCCACGCTGTTTGCAATACAAGCAGTAACTCCACCCTTCACCGAGAGACGCATCATTGTTTGGATCGAGTTGGCTACGTAGATTGTTTATTATTTTATTTTATCTAGAAAGCACCGTTTAATCAGGGTCTTCACTTTTCGCTTTCAGATGGTTCCTCTTTAAGTTCAATAAAATTTAAAAACCGACACCAACAGCTGTAAAATTTGAAATGAACCCGTCCGATAGATAAATGGAAACGTTCGGCTTAAATCTGGCGAAAATACAGCAGATCTATCTACATTAACATTGGTCAAGCAATGATCAGACTGTGTCTGTGTACGTGTTGTGTAGTAGAAGCAACGCGTACAAGAAAAAAAATGGTTTTCATTCATCTTGATCCAATTTGTTATGAAATGTATTAAAGCTATACTTAATTTATACTTGTTTCATTTGATGCATATCTGATGTACACTCTGATCAATGTGCGATGCACACGCGCAGAAAATTTTGGCATACTATTCTAATAGTAATGCTACAAATTTTCGATAATCTGTTTCAATATAAAAACATTCTAACAGTCCAGTGGATCAAACGCCTTTAGCTATGCATGGTTACTATGGTGACTCTGCCACCTGCTAAGGGATTAAAATACAGGTAGTGTCCTGGCAGAATGAGATACGAACACTCGATGTCCTCCAAAGTTCGACATGCATGGCAGTGAATAGTCATGCTTTACCTGTTTATAGGAAAAATAGAACTACCTCATTACTATGCATCTTTGAAACTACTATATACGTAAAAGGAAAGGTAAACAACACCGTATCACAGTATGTAAACTGAAATAAACATCCTGTACCCGTTCCTCCTAGCTCACGCCGTATAAACATGAATTTCAGCGCTTGTGTGTAACCAGTAGTCGGAAAATTCGTGTATTTATAGGGCTGTACACGTATCGATTTCCATTGTTACGGTTACAGATAGGACACAATCGAACAAGGTAAGTAAATTAAATGCTTTTTTATTAAATTCATACGTTTGATTCCATAATTTTAGCGGTTCCTCCTACGCATTTCGCTTTTTATATATACAAACTGCTTGGAAACAGTACCGTTTTGTCCGGAAAATGAGCTTAAATGCCAGTTTGCATTGTTTTCATGTAATAGGGAGTCACATGTTTACATGATTGTATGGTTGTAACTGTTAAAGTTTCTTAGATCTGTGAAAAAATAACCCTAAATAGATGGACCCTCACAATTGCAGCTGTACCACCAACTCAAACATCTGAGCCAATCGCTATACCACTAACTTGTGCGAAACTGTACCCCTAACTCGATTGGCAGACTATTTTTAAACGACTTAAAGTCACAAACGAAATGTTTAGTCCTTCCTAAATGGTTCGTATATAATCCAAAATATTTGCCTATAATCCAAAATATATGCCTCTTTTCTAAGCAATATTAATTGAGTTGACTGCATTATCATGGTTTATGGACTGCCGGAGGGATATATTCTGGACAGCCAGTTTGACATAGCTTCGCCTGTGGCTCCAGCCATCCAGACTCTGATTTACAAAGTAATGACCTAGGTGTTATTCCAAACATTGTTACATAGGTATACGTGATTTTATACACTAATATAGGGATGAAACATGTCTTTGCATGAATTAACGTTTGTCATGGCCTGAGAGGCGTTACTTACTGAGGACAAAGCCTGACGTTTGGGGGACCTGGGGGACGCAAAATCAATTGAAACATCGTTATAATTGCATTGATTAAATAATATATTCAACCAGATTTACGAAACTATAATTTGGCACTATAAATTGTCACTGTTTGTGGTTGGACGTTTTTATCAATATTCATGTTCCAGGACCAAAAGGTAAGTTAGTATGACAAAAATGCCACAATTACATACAATGCAGACCAACCCATGGCTTCGTTCATAGGTGTCGGCTAGGAAACAGTGTAATTAAGGTACCAAAAACTGTGCACTAACAGCATGTGAATGGCCTCGTTTAAAAATTAGATTGTGCTGGTTGAACCATGACTGTTTAATATATATGAAGCACGGATTTTATAACACAGAGTATAAATATTACGCCATTTCATGAGTGACTGAACTACTGCTAAATTTCGAACTTAGACTATTCAAATGTTAGAAGAGTCCAGGTGTAGTATGAGACATGTAAATCAAGAGGAAATAATGGTCATACCTTACCTGTTATCGATTCAGTATGGATAGCATGGACAGTAGATATTTGTTTTAGAAATAACTGTTACAGTCTGAATTACTTTGACCTGCTACTGCGTAAACTCGTCCAATCTTTGATCCATCTGAGGTCGAAATTGACAAGTATCCTTTCCTGGTGGAAGTGTTTTGGATAAAGGCCTGGACTAATCATTTTTTTGTTTTATAGTTTCTATTTTTGCTGCAAATTACACTTCCACAAAACGCTCTGAGGCGTGACTGTAACAGTAAATGAAATGAATGAATTGAGGGTCATTACTTAGAGGTCGCAGTATAAGTATACATGAAGGCTGTTATTATTATGAGCCTGTAACAACGGCCGATAAGAGGCTATATAAAACTTCAAACAACTTCGTTGTAAAGTCGTACAAATTAATGTCTTCAAACATTGGTATGCATTTTTAACACATTTACTAGAAAATATGTTCATTTTGCGCATGTAATACTATCAATGCTTTCAAGCACGTATCACTTTTGGGGAGTGCATAATCTGTTTCAAGCTAAATCGGCCAACTCAATATTGGAGAGCAAGGTAAAGTTGGTTTGTTTTTCTTTTTTCATTTTTTGCTTTTCGTTTTTCGTTTTTGATTTTTCGTTATTCATTTTTCGTTATTCGATTTTGTTATTCGTTTTTCACTTTTTTTTTTTTTTTTGCTTTTATTATTCGTTTTTCACTTTTCGTTTTTCGTTTTTCACTTTTCCTTTTTTGACAATCAAAATTGGGCCGATGTATCGTATTTTGACATAGGAACTGAGGCAAAATATAGTATTTTTACATTTAGAATCTTATTGTGACATTCGAACTGGGGTTGAATATCGTATTTTGACTTTCAAAATCCTATTTTGAAATTCAAAATCGGCTGAATATCATGTTTTGACATTCAAAACCTTATTTTGACATTCGAACTGAGGCAGAATATCGTATGTTGACATTCAAAATCCTATTTTGACTTTTGAACTGGGGCCAAATATCTTATTTTGACATTTAAATCCTATTTTGACATTTGAACTGGGGCCAAATATCGTATTTTGACATTCAAAAAATATGCAACATGGTTATGTTCTGAAAAAGTTGAATTTTGACATTTAGACCCCCATTGTTGGCAGGGGGGGGGGGGGTCTGCTGGCAAAATATTTCCTACCATGTTGCTGCATTTGTGATTCCTTTTAATTTGATATGCAACATGACCATGTTCTGAAGAAGTTGAATTTTGAGCTTTTGACCCCACCCCCTAAGTCCACCCAGGGGATCTGACCGATGCCTTTGAACTAAAATCACGTTTGATATGTTTCATAACTATGGTACCTCTGTCTGCATGAGACAATTGAGTAAAAAATGTTGACAGCTGACTAAGATATTGCAAAATTTGAATATTTGACATTTGACCCCACCTAAGGGGTCTAGGGGTGGGGTAAAGTTTAAATCACTGTCATATTTATCTACAGGCACTGGGTAATCATGGTCTATAGTGAGAAGTTGTCAGATATGATAGTTTTGGAGAAATGTTAATTATATTCCACAAAAAAGCCAATATAGCTTTAATTTGCATTAGCCTAAACCTAAGGCAAAACAGGGTCATAAATCAGTAAAAAAATTGTGAATGATCTCCAAATTCGAACTTGAACTGTATTCTATGATGCTATACCCTTCAGTAAAATTTGAATGAAATAGTTGCATCCCTTCAAAAGTTTTTGATCAAAACCCCCAATTTAGCCACAATCTAATTAAAAAAGGGGTCATAACTTAGTCAAAATTTTGCGGATTGTGGCCTATAGTGAGATGATAGCAGGCGACACAAAAAATGTACATTTTGTGATTAAACTGGAACTTTTATTGGATTTTAAAAATTATTGAAAGTTAATTAAAATTTTATGAATGGTAGCCTCCTTTGACTTATGATTGTGACCTTGACCTTGAGCCTGCATAGTTATGCTATTGGTTTGCATACCATTTTAGTAGGATCAACATTTCACCAAAGTTTGATAAAGATCTTTCAAATAGTTCAGGAGAGCTGAAAAGGACAACGACGTGTTATGGACAGATGGTTGGATGAGTTAATAGATAGATGGGCACATGATGTCCATTTTCATAATCCACTCTCCAAATTGCAGTTTGGATTAGAAAGACACTCTGAAGATGTCCAAAGGGCATTTAATATTCTGTATCAGCAAACAATATCATCATACAATTGTTAATTTGCTTCATAAAAAAATCACCAATGGGTATCATCAAAGAACAGGCCAGCTCATGAGATTTTGACACTATCACATATATCTAAATGCACTATTTGAGTGTCAGTCTGTAGCTATCTACAGGGGATTGGCAGCCTTTGGCTTATATACACACCCTTCCTTTGTGATTATGTGTCCTTCGCCAAATGACTTTATCCACTAATAAGAACTGGTTCAACAGGGGAAGACAGAAAATCGTTCAGACATGACTGATTTGTTTACAGATACCAAAGCATCAAAACAAACTTTCCTTGTGAGTGTAAAAGATGAATATCATTGGCGAATCTGTGGGAATGGAAAGCTTGTCTCAATCATCGCTACTTAGATGCATGAAAGTAATAAACTTTCTTGAAATTATAATTAGATGAAAGCTTTTAATTCGTTTGTGACAGCTAACTGATGTATATGGTCCTTTTATTTTATTTTCTAAATCAATGAAAACACTGGAATGCGTCTTGAGATTATAAAGATGGAATTTACAACTGTATGAGCATGAAGTCAGATTTAGCTTCATCCAGTTAGTGGTACAGTAACTTCATCATGCATCCAAGTTAGGGATACACTGCGAGTGCAGTTGTTGGTACAGTATTTATATCGTCAGTGGACACCATTTTAAACAGTTTTAAGCATAATTTGTAAAGATCTCATAATAAACCTTTGGTTGGAGGGCAAAACTATTCATATACGGACTCTTGATGAAAATGACTGACAGCAACCTGCGTTTTCTTTGACAATAACGCCTGATTTAATAAGCTGGGTTGAATGCAAATTCCAAACACAGCAAGGAGGATTTCGTTATACAAGGTTAAAATGGGAATAAAAACAAGAGAATACACAATTAACTTACCGCACGTATGCTACAGTCGCTAAATCATGATAGCTGGTCCAAAAAATCGGCATAAAGCCTCAAATCGGCACGATTACCGGCTACTGGTTACGCACGAGCGCTGAAAATCATGTTTATATGGCGTGAGCTAGGAGGAACGGGTACAGGATGTTTATTTCAGTTTACATACTGTGTGTATTGAAACATGTACGCGATAGGTGAAGATAGGTATTAAAGATAGGTTGCAGACGAATTTTGACCTGTCTAAAGCTAATACTGTATTTATTTATTTTATTTATTTATACAATATTTCAAGAGGGTGACATATACTCAACGTCAGTGAAAAGTTACCAGTATATCCCATACACTTAACATAGGACAATATTCAGTCCATTCTGAACGAAAAACGGCGGATACTTCAACACTCAATTTTATGGCATAGAGTCCCATGCATCAGCACTATGGAAAACGGTATGCATCACATCCGAATGCATTATAAACATTCCTTGATGGACCCCTGTAGTTTCCATTGCATTGTACAGGAAAATACAAAGTTTTGGTGCTACCTTAAAGTTTGATCCTCATTTTTCGCGTTTAATGGGATAATCTTAACCATTTTAGTGGCGTTTTCAATTTAAATGTCTAGGGCATGTCCTGGCATGTTGTCTTCTGAAAATAATGATTTTAAATTCTTAAAAACTGCAAAAAAACATAAAATGCACGTGCATCACGTGCACCATAGTTCCAGGGCTCGTGTAACTGTTTTATCTCTCCAAACCAGCTTTTCGTTGACCAAAAACATGAACGTAACAGTAGCCAAGGAGCTGTATTATATTTTTTTCTGAAATATCGAAATTTGATACTGGTAATTTTTCATTGACGCTGAGTATATTTAGCTCGACGGCCAGTCTACCATATGGCCCTCTGAACATATAACTGATATATAAAACATGGAAATAGACGAACGGTTATATGATCATATAAACAAGCATGCAGTTTCAGACAATTTAAAAGTATCACACAGTCTTACGTCAGGTGGCACATTTGTTGTCTACATTGTACATCCGATCATGTGTTTCCCACAGCCTGAAAAAGGGGCAGGGTGCCAGTTCCAAACAGGGCAATTTTTGACGCGACAAGACGTTTGAAAAGGGCAATTTTTGCGGAAACATTTACAAAAAAGGGCAAGTATATTAGATTTGGTAGTTTACTTTGGAAAATTTAATATACTTTCCCTTTTTTGTGCATATATTGTTTTTCTAATTAATGATAATTTTTAATATTGATTTAATACCATATACTCTTAAAACATGAACCTGTTTTTGAGAAAATAAAAGAAATAAATGGTACTATTTGTCATTCTTTTATCACTTATCATTTCTTTTGTCCCCTTTATTTTGGCAAAGATATTCAGCAGAGAGAGAGAGAGAGAGAGAGAGAGAATTCTACCTGGCTGCACCAAAAAATGCTGCAATGCTGTGATTTGTCTTTGAGACTTTTGCCCTGTCTTTAGTGATTTGGTCTTGCAAACGCTTCTTAGAAGGCATCGTGATACTTTGCAAACTTCGAAAGCAATGAAGATGGTCACAATCAAACAAACACTTTGCCCTCTTTCACACCAATTATCCAATTAATGACCAAACTAACTTACCAGCTATTAATTTCGCCAGATTAAAAACAAGCTCCATCCAATCAGTGTTTATTGAAACAATCCTTTAATCAAAGCGCGTTGTTGATCAAAGAAAGATGTCGGCATTGTTACAATTATTGGGTATTTCCAAATCTGTACCTGGTTACCGGCGTTTAATCAATGTATTATCGGAGACGCGCGTCGAATCAGGGTACCAGCATATACACTCGAATGAACACAGTAGTGTCGTGTGAAAAAGATAAACAGAATTGCTGGCACGTGGTGGTTAATTGGATTATATCATAGAGTAGCAACAAAACGTACGTCTTGGGGTTTGATAAGACACGTGGCGCATTAAAAGGGCAAGGAGGGCGCAAAAAGGGACATTACTTACCCGAATTACGGCAGCGGGGAGGAAATTTAGGGCACCAGGGGGGGAATTTGGGGCAACGGGGCGGAAAGTTAGGGCAACGGGGCGGCCCGCCCCGCCATTTCGCTTTATGGGAAACGCTACGATGTGTTCTGATGGGTATATAAAAATAGTGTGTTCATAAGTAAAATTACAGTCTCTAAAATGAAATAAATTCTATCAAAGCTCTTTTAAATGTATTCAAGGAAGTTACTTGTTTAACTGATGTAGGGAAAGTGTTCCATAGCTTAGGGGCTGAAACTGTAAAAGAGCCGGTGTAAAAAGACGTCCTGGTTTTTGGTACCATTAATGAGCCATTTTCTGATGACCTAAGATTTCTGTTATATGCTATAGCTGTCGGTGTCAGTAAATCGGCTATATATGGTGGAGTTGGATTGTATAAGGCCTTGTATGCCAAAACAGCCTTGTTATAATTGATTCGTTGGGATACTGTCATCCACCTTAGCCTTTGGAACATTTCCACTGATGGGGTAATATAGTCAACTTTTAAAATAATACGTGCCACTCTCTTTTGCAGTTTGTTAATTCTTTCGATATTCAGTTTTGTTGTGGATCCCCAAGAACTTGAACCATAATCTATCAAAGGTAGAACATAGCTTTGATAAAACATTTTTTGAACATTTTCAGGGACATAATAAGACAATTGTCTTAGAAGTGAAATTCTAAAGGAAATGATTGAACATAAGTAATCAATAGGCTGGTTCCAACTAAGTGTTTCATCGATATATACGCCTAGTAGTTTTTGTGAGCTGACCTGATTTAATTGGGTATTACTGATAGATATGTTTAATTGCCCGGCTTGTTGAATTTTATGCCTTGTACCTAAGGTCATAGTGGTTGATTTCCCTTAATGAATTTATTATTTATACTCCAAACCTCTGTTTCATTTGCGTCAGACTGCAGTTTGTGTTCAATCTCTGGTTTATTTTTTCCCGATGCATGGATAGTATTGTCATCAGCGTACAAGTCTGCTGGACAATGGTTTAGATGGAGAGAGAGGTCATTAATAAATAAAAAGAATAGTGTTGGCCCTAGGATAGAGCCCTGGGGCATGCCCGATAACAGTTCTAAGAAATCGGACAACCCATCATCACTCTTTATAGATTGAATGCGAGTACTAAGATAGGATCGAAACCAGTTTAATGATGTAATACTAAGCCGATAATGTGCTAGTTTTTTTCACAAGTAGTGAGTGGTCGACCATATCAAAGGCTTTTTGAAAGTCTATGAATAAAGTACCAATACCAATGATGTCTCCCATATCGATACTCGCCATCCATTTGTCTAATAATTTAACTAATGAAGTATTACAACTGTGTTTTTGTCTGAATCCTGATTGGTATTCGTGAATTAATTTATGTTTATTAAGGTACCCCATTAGGTGACTGTTGACATGCTTTTCAAAAAATTTTGAGATGGTGGGTAAAATAGAAATTGGGAGGTAATTTGATGGATCATCTTTAGAGCCATTTTTGAAATTCGGATAAACCTTTGCTTGTTTAAGTTGATTCGGAAAACTGCTACTTGTGATACTTTTATTTATTAGGACTGCAATGCTGGGTGATATGATATCACAGGCCATTTTTAATATTCTGGGGCCTACGCCATCCAGACCAGTAGATTTTCCAGGGTCCAGTTTACGAATGAACTCCGCCACATGTGATGTCGTGATGAGTGGTATTTTGAAGAACGTATCCGATGGTACTTTATTGTTGACGTAATTGATTAACTTGGATTGGTCGTCCATCTGTGCTGTTTTTTGGGTTGAGTTTAGTCGTAAAGAAATATTTGTAAAGAATTCATTAAGTTTACATGCGCTTTCATGGGAATCGATTATTACTGAGCCATCGATATTCAACTGGTCCGGTAATAATTTCGAGGATTTGTGCGTACTATTTTGTACAGATTAAACTTGTTGCCATAATAATTTTGTGTCTTTATTATCAGTTACCGACGCTGTAAAATGGCTTCTCTTTGCTTTTCTTATAAGCGATTTTGTTAAATTTCTTTATTTTCTATATTCGGCCCAGTTTCGTAGTTTTTATTCATATCTCTATATCTGCGTGCTTGTGCAATGTCAGGATTATACCATGGGGGCATTCGCTTGGTTTTAACCTTCTTCGTTTTAATAGGCGCATGCTGGTCGAGACGATTTAGCAATATATTATACCATGCGGTAAGATCCTTTTCAATATCTGATTCACTGATAGAGTACCGACTAAAACCCTCAGACAGATCTGCCAAAATGTTTCTTCATTTAGAGACTTAAAACATCGATAGATGGTACTTATATGACATGACCTTTTGACCTTACTGTTGATTTTTCTTGTAAAACATATAGGAAAATGATCGCTAATTGAGTATTTTGGTACGAAACAGTCAGAGATATAGTCTGGGTTTGAACAGTATAAATGATCAATAATAGAGCTCGTATTTTGAGTAACTCGCGTGCGGGTTGTTATCATTTGCTTAAGGTCAAACAGTTCTACTAAGTGTAGCCATTTTTTATTTGAGCAATTTAAGCAGTTGATATTAAAATCACCGATGAGAATTATTTCAAAACCTGTTGTTTGTGCTACAGATAATTCTTCTTCAAATAGATCTATCCAGTCACATGGTGCATTGGGTGGACGATATATCGTGCATAAAAGGAATGGTTTTAAATTTGGGAAAGATATCTCAGACCAAAGAGTTTCAATGTTGGAAATCTCTAACTCTGTTTTACGCCTGCAGTTTATTGAGTCCCTATAATACAGTATGACTCCGCCACCTGCTTTATTTATGGTGCAGCTTCTGTCTTTACGTAAAAATTCATAATTAGTAACAGATATTAAATTATCAGGTGTACTTGAATCCAAAAAAGTTTCGCACATGCCTAGAATATCAGGCCCATTCTCTGAAGCCAAGACTATCCCGATCTCATCAAATTTGGAAAGCAAATGCCTAACATTAAGGTTTGCAACATGTAAACCTTTTGTGTAGCGTCTCAAGCTTTGATATACAAAAGTGATGCACACTCAACTAATGCAGCGTGTATTTAATTTGTCTGTGTATAGGTCTACCTTCGCAGTTAACGTTTTTTTCAGTCATGTCGGGACGATTTTCTGTCTTCCTATATTTGACAATTACTAAGAAGCGAATAACGTGTCTTGCCCAAGTACATAAAACAGCGACCCCGGTGAGTCTCGAACTAGCAACCCTTCGATCCCCTGCCTTATACTGAAGAAACTGAGCCACTTAGCCCCGCGTGCAGCCACAGTGTCTTTGAGACATATGATCTATCCCATATAGTTAAAATTCTTATTAAACGCCTCTTTAGACAGATAAAGGCATGCTAAACAAGCAAATTCGATAGCGAATTGAAATTCCCCGCCGAATTTATAAAATTTAGGCAATAACTCCTGTTCTAATGAATATTCATGTGCATCGGAATGAGTATTCACGTGTATCGCCCGAAATTCATTGATATTTAGGCAATCAGAGGGCAATAACTTCTCAACATCTAATGACATCCTTATGGATCTTCACATTCATCATCACACTATTGCCATACATAAATTTCATGAAAATCCTTCTATTGCTTGAAAAAACATTGACATTCTGAAAGCTCATATTGCCCAGGATCCATGTGCATTATAGTATCGTCACATATTCTCAGAATAAAATCCATGAAATTTGATCGATTGCTTACTTCAACCGCGGTTACATTGATACCACCGACAGTCGGCTGACTGTCAGTGATGCAAAACGGCTGATAGTCGGCCGACAGTCGGATTATTTTGTGTGCGATTTTAGCTGCTTTTTAGGGTCAGCAGGCTGCAAAAAAAAATATATCAGACCATTTTTTTTTCTCGATCAGCCGACTGTCTTTGGGACTTGGCAAACGGTTTGGGGTCGACTGACCGTCTGTTGACAATCGGCCAATCATCGGTCGACGGTCGGCTGACACTCCGCCACCTTCTATTTTTTAAATGAGTCACTAAAACCTGGCTAACTGTCAGCCAATCATAAGCCACGTCCCATATTTTTATTGCATTCATGTATAACTTACTTTCTCTTAATGTCTTCTTCTTTAGGCGGAAAGCAACTAAATACAAATTGTCAATTTCGCTACTATATGCAAAACGGATACTGAAGCCAAAGTCATATTATAGTTTGATCAAACGGTGGACAGTCGGTCGATTGTCGGCCGTCGATAGGCGGATAATCGGGCGTTGGTTGGTCGATTGAAAAAAATTTGAGGTTGATTAAATCAATTAGAAAGATTTGTTTTCATTGTAACTGCTAGAGTCGGCCGACTAAAACCTCATCTTTCGGCCGATCAACATGAAAAATCTAGTCCGCCGACTGTCTGTCTTAATGTTTCTCAGGTATAAGTTATGGCTGAGGACGGAATAAATAATATAGAGAATAGTAAACTGTGTTTCTGTGATATGAAAATTATGTCACGAAGGAATGGTGGTGACTCGGTAAACAACGAGTCCGCAGGACGAGTTGTTTACCAAGTCACCACCATTCCTGAGTGACATAATTTTCATATCACAGAAACACAGTTTTACTATTCTGTATATTATATACCTTCCACTGACTGATGTTTCAATAAAAAAAACGAAGAAAGAAAAAGTCTTTTAACGACCCCCCACCCCCGACTGCCCCAACGATAAAATGGTGCGTAGTAATAATTACTTAGCCACGCCTACATCGGCATGTCAAGGCTCGCCACGCTCTACGACGAACAACAACAACCTGTAGACACTCGCAAGTCCCGGGATTCTGACTTATCTTTATTTATAATTAGAAGCTAAAGAAATGTGACTGCGTTGCGATAATTAAATATAATATATTTGGATTGTTTCCCTTACAACGTAATGTTGCCACGGAGCCAAGGGAAAGCACTCTAAAAGCCTGCAGAAATGAAATGTCGCGGGGAACTGAAACTGAAAAACATTTTGCTCGTTTTTTTAGCCATTCGCTGGTCCGTTTCTTTGCTAGTGGATCGGCAATAGCTTGAGGAATTGATTGAAATGTGTTTGTCAAACATAATGAGGATGGACTTGTGACGAGGAAAGGATTATTTGAGTGGAGATAGAGAACTGGAACAGGTCTAGGAATGCAGGAGAACAACTACGGCTCAGATGTAAATATTTGGCTGGTGTCTGATCTAGGTCTAATAATAACATCGGATCAGCATTGTCAATTTTTATGTAGAATGCCGTACAATCTTCAAAATTCCCAAATTCCTCTAAGCTAGACCAGGAGGCAGGAAGGCAGGGTGGTGAGTCTGATTTTATACTCCTAAATGTGTTGTGCATATGTGTATTGAAAATAAGTAGTTCCGACAAAAATATCGACATGGAGCAGTGATGATATGACTTTTTCATATCATCACTAGTGAAATATTTCACTCCTCAAAGATACTAAAATTATCTCACTGCAAAACAATAGGAAATTAATGCTAGGTATATAATATACAAATTTTAGCAATATAAGGGCAATAACCACGTTGCTACTTAGGAACCCTGACAAAACAATATGTGCATAGCCACACATGGTCATATATACTCAGTATAAGTTTCACGAGGTTCTCTATTTCTTTCTTTCTTTCTCCCTCTCCCTCTCTCTCTAGCCGATGCTCAACTAAGCGGACATCAGTTTTTCAGTCAGGTCGAGACTCTTTTGTGAGTTGAAAAAGTGCTAGGTTATTAGGACAGTGTCTTTCACGACGATGGCGATGGGTTTCGAACCTGGCAACTGTTGATAACTAGTATACATTGCGCATGTCATCCATTTGATTAAGTTATATAGAATCATTGGAACAGTCTACAGGCACACAAGGCAAAATTATGCATCCATTGTTATATTGTGTGCAGGCCTTGCCGTACAAAGGACTACTTTAGTACTGCAGATCTCAAGGCTGTCAGAGGGGTCTACTGGTCAGATCTTTGCAACATCTAGTGTTATATACCAAATGAAAATGCGGGGTCTCTAGTTTGTAAAAGTAGTTGATGACACCTCTGATTCTGAGTACTAACCGAGTTATCTCCCCTTGAATTACCCCACCCATTTTGATCATATTATAAGAGGTTATGGTCATAAGCTTGTTAACTAATTGAGTTGAAGCATCCTGGCCCATCATTACTCAAAACGGTTGTTGAAAAAGTAGAAAAGTTAAGTTTTGATCAGAGAAATTGGCTTTTAAACTGTTTTGTTCGTCTTTTAAAGTTAAATTATGTGTCCAAACTCCATTGAATAAAAACAAAATATATTTGAAACTTTCAATTTAAGAATCTGCCCATTAGTGTTATGTCCTTAGAAATGACTAAAAATTAAAGAACACTTATTTATCTATGTTATCTGGGTTTCTAGATTCCAATTTCTGTATACGGAATGCTCTGACAGCAATGATAAGCATGTAAATTACCCACCCACCTATTACTACTGAAGATCTCATCACTGTTTGAGGGTGACCTTGGTCATATTTTGCTAACATCTGGTTTCATATACACGTACATATACCAAAATAAATGTCAAGTCTCTAGTAAATAGAAACAGTTGATGACACCGCTGACTCTGAGTACTAACCTAGTTATTTCCCATTGAATTACCCCACCCATTTTGATCATATTATAGAGGTTATGATCATTAGTTTGTTAAATAATTGAGATGAAACATCCAGTAAAAAAAATCATATTGGTACTTGAAATTATATTGGTACTTGAAAAAGTAGAAAAGTTAAGTTTTAGTCAGAGAAATGGTTTTTTGAACTTTTTTGTTGGTCTATTAAAGTAAATTTGGTGTCAAAACTCTATTGAATAAAAATATATTTGAAATTTTCAATTTAAGAATCTGCCCATTAGCGTTATGTCCTTAGAAATGACTAAGAATTTAAAGAACTCTTCTTTATCTATGTTATCAGGGCTTCTAGATTCCAATTTCTGTATACGGATATGCTCTGGGGACAATACTAAGCATGTAAATACCCCACCCACCTATTACTACTGCAGATCTCATGGCTGTTTGAGGGTGACCTTGGTCAAGTTTTGCTAACATCTAGTGTCAAATACATGTACATGTACCAAACAAAAATGTCGAGTCTCAAGTAAATAGAAGCAGTTGATGACACCGTTGATTTTGAGTACTGACCGAGTTAAGTCCCCTTGAATTACCTTCCCATTTTGATCATATTATGAGAGATAATGGGTATCAGTTTTGGAATATAATCAAGACAATGCATTCAGGAAATAAATATAGCCATCACTATTCATAACAGCATTTGAAGAATTAAATAAATTTAAGTTTTACTCAGAGAAAAAGGGGTTGGAACTATTTTCTTCGTATATTATAGTTATATCTTATTTCAAACAGCAGCTGCTTTGAATAAACATATATAAGAAACTTTCAACTAAAGAGTCTGCCCACTAGAGTTATGTCTTAACAATGAATAATAATTTAAAGATCAGTGCTTCAGCTATGTCAACAGGGTTTCTAGATTCTAATTTCAACAAACAGAATGCTCTCCGGCAACTACTAGCATGTAGATACCCCACCCACCTATAAGATGAGGCGAAAATGCTTACATTGATAAAGGTCTTATAATACTAAATCACCCAAAAATGTTACAGCCTAAATACGAAGAGACTAATTTCTGACAGTTTAACTGTATTGCAAGTGCATTTACATGATCTTTCTTAAGATTGTCAAGCATAGCCAAGAACATCATTTTAGGTCACTAGTGGCACCAATAACCATAACTCTTGCAAGACTAAACACAATTTACCTTATAACTTGAATGAATATATGTTACCATTTATACCTGAAACATACTGGGGCTAATATACATAGTACGCCAAAAACAATTTTAATGCATTACACTATCTAGATATTCTAGCAAGAGTTACTGCCCTTGAATATTATTACCATTGTTTTGTATGGAAAACTGCAGTAAAAATAATAATTGCTCAATAAGTTAAATTTGATAACTTGTTTTCTAAATAGGATTAAATCTGTGCTGAACCAATACTATGACAAACTGCAGATCAAAATTTGTTTCTGCTACATATTTCTATTTTTCAAAACACGAGTTGCTGTCCTTTAATGGCAAGACTCACACAAAGAAAATGGATATATAATCGAATTTTCCTCCAATAACTTGCTTACTTGGGATCTGATTGCAATAAAATATACAAGACATTTGGTTTTACACTTTACACATCTTTACAGCATCTTTTTTGTATTGCTTTAGCGATATAAAATACTGCATGGAACATGCATTATTGCCCTTGATTTTGCGTTTTAAGATTAAAAATCAATATAATAGGCCTTATAAATAAATGCATCAATGGTCCCAAAATATTGGTGAAATTTTGAAATTTCCTTCATTTATATAATTTGAAGACGTTTGCATTTGTCTTCATGTATCACCCAACATAAATGTGTATTTGCATTTTATACTTTCATCAAACCAGAGTAAATGATCGTTGACAAAGTGGGTGAGGTAGGAAAATACTGACAATCTTAATGGCTTCATATTTCATCAGAAATGATGACTATTCTAAATCTAAACAGTATGCAGCTTTTAAGCTTTCTATATATAGATATTATGTATCATCCTCCTGTTTTGCTTAGATTTTCGTCTATGCTTTGGAAAACTCTTATGTCTTTTTGTATCTTGTTAGTTTTAAGTACCCTAATACTTTTGATAAACCAACTTCATTTCCTAAACATTCTTATCAGGACGCCCCTGCAAGACATATTACCTACAGATTATTCCATTAACCTCAAATGATAACCTTACTAACTCACATTTTCTCGTCAATAAGTCTGCTCTATAAATTAACAATGAGCTGTTTTAGTCTTTCTTACTCAGAAATAAATGTACTTTATTTTCATACCACTTTCAATTACCTTATTGCAATTGAAGTCATAATTTAATTAAAGATAAACTTATTGATCTTATTGAAAGAATCCTCCAGAACAAAGGCTCTCCTTACCTTGCATGTAATGACCAGAAATGCATTTTTTACTTCAGAAAGACCTAAAAATATCATGCATGGTCGTGTCAAAACGTATGTGATGCGCTGACCTTTTTTTGTTAAACAACATTTTTATTCGATTTGGCACCAAGCTGTATAGACAAAGTAGTTGGGATTCCTATTGGCACTAATTGTGCTCCCCTGGTTACTGATTTATTCCTGTTTTGTTATGAGAGGGAATTTATGATATCTCTTTCTGATGATAAGCAGGCTGATGTTATTGACAGATGCGTTTAACACTACATCCAGATATTTAGACGGTACTTTAAATATAAATAATGTTTATTTTGACAATATGGTTAGTCAAATATACCCTTCACAGCTCCAACTGAATAAAGCCAATACCTCTGATACCAAAGCCGCATTTTCAGACTAGCATTTGTCTATTTCTAATAATATTGTTTCTACATAAATTTATGATACACGTGACGACTTGATTTTGAAATTGTCAATTTCCCATTTTTAGATGGTGATGTTCCTCGTTCTACAACCTATGGAGTCTATATCTCTCAACTCACTCGTTTTGCTAGAGCATCTAGCTATGTTGCTTACTTCAACACTCGCAATAAATTGTTAACTCAGAAACTTCTTAAACAAGGCTATCGGTATCATAAACTTCGCAAAACATTTTCAAAATTTTATAGACGATACTATGATTTGATTTCTAAATTCCAAGTTGGACTTAAATCTCTCCTTCGCCAAGAACTTTCGGAACCTGATTTCTATGGTGACTTGGTGTATAAATTGAAGACTATTGTTGGCTCTTATAATTTTTCAGTGCAGTTCATTAAAATAATTTCCGATTATAAAAAGATTGGCTATAACATTAATGTATTGCAACAGACTGCATGCTTGGTGTCAACCCAATCACGGTTGGCAACTTTGCTTTCCTCTTTAATTGCACACTGGTGGGTAGGACTTCAGACTCTATGATGGTACCGACTTAAAGGCTTATTTATTGATGAGATGGAAGGGCCTGATGATTTGGCTGTTTATCGGGCCCACCGGGGTTTACCTGTTGGATTTCTTTTGCTCCGGTATTCAGTTTTATTTACTTTTGAGTCCTTATCTTTGCTTTATCCCCTTGTTTTATCTTGATTTGTATGTTCTAGGAGATGATACATTGATAAGTTAGGGGTCTTTCATGCAAACTAAATATCTATGTGTCTTGATCCACATCTGAATTAAGGGTGAGGTTGGCGCCGTCAAACCGGTTTAAGCCCTCCCGTAAAATATTTTACTGACCGTTCCAAGGGGGTACTTCGTTTGTGGATCTTTTTTTGTTTTTGTTCTGTCTTGTGTTTGCTATGTTTTTGTGCGCGTCTGTTTATATGTGCTTATTGGTCACCTGCTGAGAAAGGGCTGACCCCTTGGCTCTCGTTTGTGGTGTCTTACTGTGAGTTTGTCACTTTCCCATTGGTATCCTGGGTCAGGTGTGGTACTTTATTGTATCGATTCCTGATCTTTTCACCCTTACTTACTTTTTAAATTATTCATATTTTTCAAAGAACATGTTTCTAAAATACACCAAATAAACAGGGCCTGCAAATGGTTGACATTTTTTCTATCAGATCTAGATTATAACATACCAACATGTAGACAAAATATTGTATGTGTGGAATCTGAAGTCATTGATAGTGATGGCAGTACAATCAAAATTATGTTGAACCTGTTCAGTTTTCAGAAATTTTAACATATACAGTATGTATGATATTTCTGTAATGGCAACGTTTATATAATGGAAACCTCACTGTACTTTGATGCTATTCGCGTTTGTATTTCAAAAAGGTGATTAAAATCAGTAGACAACAATAAAGCATAATAAAAGAGAACCACTGGACGATACTACATACTGAATATCAAGGTTCTAGACCTAGTGGCTTCAGAGAAGGTGTTTTTATGTTTTAACTATACAAGCCAATGTAAAACATCTGATCCCCCTGGGTGGAGCCATTTTTAAATAGACTTGGCATCTCCAAGCCTTGTGGGTTCAAACAAGAAGGTTTTTTGTGTTTATTTAAATAAACCTATATAGCCTTTGTGGCTTGTTTTTGTCTGCACGGCCATTATTTGAACAGACTCAGTTGAGTTCTCCTTTGTGATGCTACATACTAAATATAATGGCGTTGGGTCATGTGGTTTCAGACAAAAAAAAATATATGTTTTCTGTAAAAAACTATATAAAACATGTGATCCCAAGGGGATGACTTTTTTGACCAAGGGCCATAATTTGAGCAAACTTGGTAAAGTATCACTAGGTGATGCTACAACTCTGTGAATATTGTTTTATGCTCTCCCTATTTTGGCAACATGGGCATAATTTTAACAAACCTGGTGGAGGGGTCTACTAGATGACACTAAATACCAATTACCAAGGCTCTATGCCAAATGGTTCCAGACAAAAATATTTGCTATGTGTACCCTATATAAACCTATGGAAAACATGATCAAACATGTGAATCTGGAGCGGGCCACTTTTGGCCCTAGGACCATAATTTAACAAAATTAGCAGATGTCTACTAGATGATCCTACATATTTAATATCAAGGCTGTAATGGTTTCAGATAATCTTTCTTCTTGTTTCCCATTTTAAAGAAAGCAAGTGAGTATGGTCAGGAAATATCACAATCACACTCTACAGACAAACCCACGGCCTATGTAAATCATGTGAACCCAGAGGCGGGACAACTTGTGGCCCCGTGGACATAATTTGAACAAAAAAGAAAAATATCTACTAGATAATCCTACACAAAATATCAAGGCTATCATATCAGCCTTGTGGTTTCAGACAAGAAGATGTTTAAAGTTTTCGAAAATCTATTTTTCCCATGCGATCTAGATAATACTGCCACCGGAATTTTTTTGCCAAACCAGTTTTTGGCAAAATGACCTAGTACTTTTAGTTGACATAGAAAGCTAAAGTGACTTATTTCCAGTAGAATAGACCCTACTGAGGAAATTCGATAGGTATTTGGCTTAAAATCTGTTTTGACCTAGAAAATATTCCACGACAAAGGTCAAAATCCCCGCTGGGATTATCAAATCCCCGCTGGGAAAATATTTCCCTGCGGGGATTTTTCACCATCCCCGCGGGGATTTTTCACCATCCCCCCAGGGACTAAAACTAAATGTTTAGGGGCCCAGTTTGCCCCTGAAAAAAGGGTAGTATGTAAATGTATGAAGTCTTGTCAAATCTGACACTAGCTGTTGGTAGTTTACAAATCTTCATTCAGCTATTTACAAATACTGTTAATTAACCCTTAAACTGCCAATCACGACTGCAACAGACGACAATTTTTGCGACATATTTCCTAATTTTCAAAAAAAATAAGGTATGATATTTCAGCAGACGATTCTCATAAAATACCATGCCTTATTTGTTAATTTTGAAAAAACAGTAATATTTGAAATTGTCGTCTGCTGCAAATAATAAGTGGCATTATGGGTTAATATGGTAAATCATAAGAGGAATACAGATTTTGAGGGTCTCTGACTTCAATGAGTGAAGCAAAATCAATGCTTGGCAATGCTGTTGAAATTAGTTTAATTTTCCACTGAATCCTGGGCCCCTTAGTTTTGAGCTGGGCTCCCAATCTTTTTTGTTTTAGGGGCCCAGCTTGCTCCTGGCGAAAAAAAAAGTTAGTCTGTATCCCTGTATAATGTTCAATGAAATGTTAAAAAAACAACTTAAATAAAACATGTATGTAAAAATCTAAAAATAAAACAGCCCACAAAGGCCGGGCCCAGTTTTGGGCTATCAGTAGGGCTGGCTTATCAGTGCTTATATGAAAATCATTATCAGTACTTTCATTATAATCTAGACAATCGATTAGTAATCACTTCGGGTTTGGATACAGTTTTGAACTTTCTAGAATGCTATCTTGTGCATGAATCTTCTTACTTTTGCACGTAAAAGCATACCTCTTGGGTTGAAACTCGAATTTTTGACCCATTTTCTTGGAATTGAGTATGTAAATATACATACCTAAAGGATTTGCATATCTTTAGGATTTTGAAATTTGGCCAGTTTTGGCAGAGTTATGCACCTTTTTAAATATTTTTAATTATTTTTCTCTGTTTTTTTTGCCCATTTTGGTCCATTGATACAGCAAAAGAAAACAACAGATGCACATTTTTCATTTTTTTCCTCTGAACATTACATAGCTGAGTTATGCCCCTTGATAGTAGTGTTGTTCGATTAATATTGGATTTTTCATAATCGATCATCAAAAATGATCGGTCAGGAGGTTTCAATTGATGATCGATTATAATCAAAAGTTATAAAATGAAAGGGAAACACAGGTACCATCCCATAGAATGTCTACCCTTGTACTGCTTGAAACTCTTCAATCTTAAAAAAAAATTTGTTAGCATCAAATACCACAACTGGTCCTGACAGCAAACTCAAATTAACAGCCATTGGCATTTTAAACCCTTTATACATGTACGCTTATGGATTTTTCCTTCTGGTTTGAAACAATAAACTTGGGAAGGTCCACTGTAAACATCAAGGGGTCACAGGTTATCATTCCCAAATAAATATTTCTTTCTCTGAAGATCTTTATTTCCTTAATAACAAACAGTGTATACCCTGTTGAAATGCTGCATTTTGTTGCATTTCATCAGAGTTTTCACTCTTTGTTAAGGCCAACCTTAAAAATATTTTTGTTTCACCTTATCCGACCCTATTTTACTAGTATGGGTTGATCGGAAACTTATTTAACAAAAAATCTCAAATTGGATACCCATTAAACATAATTGTATACAGTAGAACCTGTTTTTAGATGCCACTCAAAAAAGACATCGTATAATGCAGGTCAAAAGTAATGCAGAATGCTCCCAGGGAGCATTCTGCAATACTTTCGACCTATATTTAGCGCCCATTTGTCTTAACGACCTTTGCGTATATCTTTAAGTGGCCGCCTTAGGCAGGTTTTACTGTATACAATGTAGTTCTACTATAGGCAATAAGATTAAATACACAAACAATTTACGAAGGTAACACTGTTTACATTGGACAATTCACTCGGTTTGCAATGAAATTTAAAAAAAATATATTCTTGACTATAATTGAAATAAAAAAAATTGAGTAGGGCCTTTTTTCAGGGTCGGTCGGGTAAGGGGAAACAAATACAATTTTAATTTAGGCCTAAAGTACGCATTTAGGAGTAATTAGCATACAATGGGTTAAGATTGCATTGAAGACTTCTTAGTCATGATTTTAAAGGGGATAGAATATACAACAAACATGGCTACAGTTTATTTCTTTATAAACCTTCTAATTTATGGATTGCATTTTCTTGTAGCAAAGTTGCATATTAAGAATAGTAGCCTACAAGAGAGTCAAGTGTGAATCTTTTCAATTATAACCGATTGTTACCAAACACCATCGATTAGTAGAATCGAGAGAAATTTTCGATTGATCATCAATTATAATCGCTCATCGATACAAGACTACTTGATAGTGAGCAGTTCAGAAAGTATCACAACTCCTCCTAGGATTTTTGACCGATTTTCGTGAAAGGGCTCTTTCATGGTATGGGAAATTAACATGGGAGCCTGCCCACGCTTGGAATTTGATAATATTATGTTTATTAATTGTCTGGGGTATGACTTTTATATTTATGGTGCATTTGAGTTTTTATGCAATTCCAATGCTAATTTATGACGTCATGTATAATATCACTACAATACCTTAGGGTATCCAGTTATAATCATTTCTAAAGTAATTGACATATCATGTAACGGGCGCAGAAATGCTTTATTAAATAACTATATCATTAATAAGTTCGTTGATACTATAAATGGCTTTGTATGTATTAGGATAGAGTGTGGGCAATCATTTTTATGAGATGGTACCCCAATTTTCAACTGTATATTTTGTATTCAGTGAAATTTGGAACTAAAATTTTCACATGTTGCGGTCTTTGTCAAGATACCATTTCAACTTATAAACTTTCCATATATGTTAAGAATATGTAGACAAAATTTCATGAAATTCAAGGAACGGTAACATATTTTTTCAACTTGATATAAACACATGGCCCTAATTCATCAAAATGTAAAACATACAATAATTATGTTTCTGTGTAAAACATACTTGAATACTTGCTTAGTTTGAATCACCATGCTAGTACGTTTATTGGTAAAAGTTGATATGTTCAGTGTTTTTCCCTATTACTGATTGGAAAAAGACAAAAAACAATATTCTTTCATATTAAGTGTCATGATTCTTATTTAATGAAGTGCTTTCACAATAATATTACCCAAAACCATACAATATGGTGACACTGGACTTACCACATCTAGTTTAGAACGTTAAAACTACATCTAACCAATGTTACACTTAATATGTAACATTATTAAGAATTTTAATTCATACAGAAGAGAAACCTTATGACAAGTCAGTTCATAGAGGAGAAGAACCTTATATCGATGGTTTTATAATTGTAGGCCTCATTAATAAACCTGGTTCACAAGAATAAGCCCCTGTCAAACCTATTGGTTAAAATTAACCATTTTGGTCACAGAGAACTCTTGGCTTCAAAGGTATTGCTAAATTAATGCTCAAATCTTCTCTGTTTATTCTGTTTTGTAAAACTGATGCTGATTTCCATCAAATGGCAACATTTATTCTTCGGCTGGATGTATATTCCAGGCATACAGTTTTGTTTCTGGACCTCACTTATTCATGTAGAACACTGTTCTGTGATACCTTTGATATGACTCTGTTACACTTTATCCTGGTCACGGCACCAAAATGTGGTTACTCGAGCTCAGTTGGGATGTATAGAAATATTTGATCTTCTTGTTTTCACACGTTTATTGATAGGATATTATGTTTCTTAAACAATATCATGCAGGACTTGAGAAAGTGATACACATTGTCTTGGCCCCTTAGTGCCATGACATGGGGCCATGACCTTTGGCATTTCCGGCCATTGAATCATTTGAAATTGTCTAAACATGTCTTTAAGATGTGCACATTGTTAGGATTTTGAATTTTGACCATTTTTTGCAGAGTTATACACCTTTTTCGATATTTTTGACATATTATTTATACCCCAGCAAACTTTGTTTGTGGTTGGTACACTGTTTTTACGTTGTCCGTCTGTCCGTAACGTTTTGTTTCCTTAATCTCTTGAAGAGTCATTGCTGGATTTTCAACAAACCTTGCAAACATGTTCATATATGCAAGACAAATACTTTAAACACAAAAGTTAGGGCCAGGCAAGTAGGGCTGTGGATTGTTAGGCAAGTGGCGATCCGATTCGATCCACAATTCATGAGTTACGATTCACAGATCGAACTGCGAGTCACTGGTTAATAGAAAAATAAGACTCCTGTTATGAAACGTCTATTATTAGGTCTATTTACTTAATAAATCATCCCTTTCTGTTAAACCAGAGTAACCACATGTATACAGTTAGTTATCAAAGAAGATAAGACTACATTTTCACTCACGACTGTCAAGGCATGCAACACAAATCATAACTTTGATTTTATACCTCCCTGACCTTGGATAACCAGATATTCTGACAGAAGTGTTTTCAGTATAAGACCATTTTCCTTTGTCTTGTTGTTCACACACAGACAACATGACCTGGGTCACGTAGGCCTAATCAGCTGTCATTTTGTCGACAAAAATTAAGTTCAAAGAAAAAAAGAACCCTTTGAAATCTATTTGATAATTGACACTACTTTTGGCTCTGTTTATTTAATAGTACAATGTACCGATGAAATGTAACTTGGTGTGTTTAAACAGAATAGATTGGAATATATTATCAGCTGATTTTGGAATACATGTATTTTACTGTAAATTGCCGATAAAGGAGACAGCAAAACATCACTAAGCTGCGAGAAACAAAGGTATTTAAACGAGATATCAATTAGAACCGTAGTCATAGTGAAAAAATTCAATCGACCATTTTGTGAACTACTTCTTGTTTCAGTAAAAAAAAAAAAAAAAAGATCGCGATCCAACGATCTCGGCAGTGACGAATATTCATACTCGATTTTTTATTCAGATCCGCGAATATCCGAGTACTCGGATACTCGCAGCAGCCCTACAGGCAAGTGCGGATCCAGAGGGGGGACAGGGGGTCCGGACCCCCCCCTGGAAAATCACAAGTTATATGGGTTTCTATAAGGAATAAGCAATTGGACCCCCCCCCCCCTGGAAAAAGTTGGACCCCCCCCCCCCTGGAAAATGTTGGACCCCCTCTGGAACTTTGAAAAATGATAATTTCCTTTGAAATTAACCATTTGACGTCTGTAAAATAAGCTAAGGACTAAAAAAAAAAAAAAAAACGTTGTCAGGGCTTTTTTTGTCAGATTGACCTGGACCCCCCCCCCCCCCCTGGCGAAAATTCCTGGATCCGCGCATGCCAGGGGCCAATTATATTAGTTATTTCCCTTTGTAGTTCTAAATTGCTTTTTATATAGGGTTTTATGCTTATGCTATAATAGTCCATACACAGGCCGATCAACTCCTACCACAGCTTTTGGTGAAACAATTTGATACTTTTCCTATACAATGTAGACACATTGAAAATATGCATGAAGGAGTTTGGTTCAGAAAAAAATAATTTTTGACAAAATGACAGCTGTGAGAACTTAGAGAATTTTTCCCTAAGGCTTAAATGAAATGTTTGTGTGGTTCCTGTTGGCCTACCTACCCTAATTTTTTAACCCTACCCTTGGTGCCTGATGCTTATCTGTAGCTGGACCCACCGTGGCTCAACTTGAGGTTTTCTTTAGGGCTGACTAGCTGTGAGTCATGAGCCCTTTTCTTTGTTTCATCATGGAGTGTTAATTTGATTAGAGTGTTTTCCATGATGATACATTGAATTAGTTAGATGGCCTCCATGCGAGCTGAACATTTCTTGTACTTCAACAACAGCAGAATCTAGGGCGAAGATTTGGTACCAGTAAAATGCATTTAAGCCCCCCGGTGGCTTAGGCTGCTGTCCGTTCTAAGGCGGTGGTTCTGTTGTTGTTGACTTTTTGTTTATTGTCACTCCCATTGTGGGAGTCTGTAATTGTTCTATGTTTTGTTGTACGTTACTTTATGTCCATTCTAGTATTGCAATCATCTTGATGGGGAAGAGAGAGCTGATTGCTTTGCTTAATTTGTCTTCCTTGTGTCTCGTGATGGTTGAGCGGCTCTTCCTCGCGGTGCCACGGGATTGTCTGCAGTTTGTGATTGTGGTATTTCCTGATCATACTCACTTACTATTTTGGAGAAAAAAATACCTAAAATGGGCACTTTTTCAGATTTTCTCACTCTTTTCTTTGTTAAATGTTATAACAAAATTTAATAATTTCCCTACCTACCTACCCCTAAATTTTGTTGGTATGCAACAGGAACCACACATATATTTCATTTAGGCCTAATAAGGCTTTTGTATATGCATCGATGGTGCCTTGGCGGGCCGATCAACTTCTACCACAGCTTTTAATGGAGCAATTTGATATGCTGCCTATACAATATAGACACATTCAACATATGCGTGATGGAGTTTGGTTCAGAAAAAATAAATTTTGATAAAATTACATCTATGAGAACTTAGACTATTTTTCCGATATATTAAAGCTTTGATATATAGAGCTTTCAGGTGTGAATACAATGTAATTTGTGTATTTGATCTTAACAAATGTCCCAGATTGCAAGCTTTAAGATCATTGGCATAGATTCTACTGAAATCTTGTTTTCTTAGATTCTATCCATTTTTTTTCAAAAAGTTCTAGGGTCTGCTGGTTTGAACTATCACTTGCCAAAACTAAGTTTTTTCACTGACCCTTACTGTGCAGGGGGTATCTAATAAGCATTGCTTATTGACTTTTTTTCATTTGGTAGTATTTTTCATGTATTTTTCTTTGAAATCTTTTGAAATTTGGTTCATTGATAGGACAAAAATCAAGAAAAAACAAACATTTTCCTTGTCACGGACAAGAAATAAAATCAGACAACATACCCTGTCCTCTGATAGGTCTTGTTCTCTTCACCTGTAATAACTATGGCACCACAGTGGGGGCATAGTGTTTTATAAACACACCTCTGGTTCAAATCTTAACATCCCTTCTAAATCTTTGCTCACCTGGACCAAATTGCTTATTTTCAATTATTTCATTTTCTAGATCAAGTGTCAGCTCAGAAAAAACTGGATCCCTGGATTTCCAGCAGAAATCGCAACCAAAAGCTGGTGCGAAAAGGAAACTTCTCCTAGATGCAGGTAACATTATGATTTTCATACAAGGACAACAAAAATAATTCTTATTTCTACAACTTGTAACAGTTAGGCACATCCGTTCGAACGAGATATAATATTTCGATCTAGATATGACCACTTGTAATATATCCAGAACGAAATATGTTATGTCAATCGACATATCCCATATATTTCGATCGAAATATTTTTTTTCTCAATCCGCACACGTGGTCTTTCTTGCGTCATGCGCAGTCTCGTATCGATTTGCGCATAGCGCGAAATTTTGAATTCGAAAGAAACAAATAATACCTACAAAAAAGCCAGCGTCATGGGTAAGTTCACCAGGGAAATTTCATACAAAATAGTGTCGAAAGTTCTCGCCCTCCAATGCTGAAGTAAATCCAAATAACGTTTCAAACATTGTTCGTCACGTTGTTGGAAACCTGGATAAATCACCCTGGTCCGTTATTACATTACAGGCACCGAATAAAACCTACAGGTTTCGTAATTTTAACGTTTAGGTTATGAATAAAATGGAGAAAAAAGATTGTGGCGAATCCGTAAGAGTACATTCAATGTTAAGGTTTTCAATATGCTAATAGCCTTACGAACCCCACAAATTATGATTGATTCTATTTGGAATATCTAGAAACGTCCCTGTTGAGGCATACGCAAGAAATGCAATATCTATTGGGACCAGCCAGTGCTGATTTCACTTTCTGAAGTATGAACTGTCGTTAGAATATCGTCAAGCTATCATTTCAAATATCTAGTCAAAAAGCGCACACACAAAAAAACTTCCACGCCGCTAAAGTATTTTAGTATTTTAAAATCGAACACACCTCGCCAATGCTAAAAAAATCGTGTTATGGAACATCAAAGTCGCAGTTTTGAAAGCGCGTGGTAAGCGCGCGCTATAGCTGACGTCAATGTCCACTGCAAAATGACGTCAGTTATTACGTATAGACGGTGTAACTTGAATGACTTTACAAATACATGTCAACATACATGCGAAACAGTTCAACTATTGCAAGATTTCTTCAGTGCAGTGGCGGAAAGTTGGAAGAAGCTGAAGACTTCAATGTGTTTTCGTCGTTTATTGCGTGTTCGAATCGAAATAGATCAGCTCTAGCGCGATTGTGATTTTATCCTCTTTACAACTGACCTCCAAACAATGAATTATTACTGAACAATTCACTGCAAGAGCAGATCTTTTTCTTAAATACGATTAAGCTTAACGTTGATATCGATACAAAAAGGCTTATGTTTAGGCTAGGTAGTTTTGTTACAGACAAGCAGGCAGACAGGCAGATAGATTTTGCTGCTCGAACGCACAGAGCTCGCAACACTGTATGTCGATGAACTGTCTTCAAATCTGTCGGTGAACTGTCTTCAAAATGTATGTCAGTGAAATGTCTTGTCGCATCTGATATAAACGCCTCAAAAATATCAAGTTAATTGAAATAGCCTAAACTTATATGTCGTTTTAGATATAATATTTCAAATGAAATATAGAAATCCGGATATAGAGTTATATGTATCTCGAAGGAGATATTATATCTCAGTTGAAATATAGTATGTTATATCTCGATTAAGGTATGTTATTTCGAATCAGATATCATATTTGGACCGACATAATATATCTCGTTCGAACGGATGTGCCTAACTGTGTAACGAATATTTCTTAAAATTGTTAAAGCTGATACATGATGTTTAGTTTTAATTGTCAGAGGAAAAAAAAAAGAAATCATAACAACATGTGGTAAAGAGTCTGTAATAAAATATTCACATATTGGAATAGCCTTCCCCTTTCTGCAGTTGGAGAACAGACTGTAAAAAAGTGAAAGGCTTTCCTTTAGGTATTTAAGCAGAGGTATGTGTTTTAGCATGCCTAGTAAGCTGAGTGAGTCTGACCATGGATTATTTGTTAACTTTTATAATAAATAAGCTGTAAGAGTCCAGATAATCAATTGGCAGATTCCATTTTATAAGAGTTAAAAGAATAGTACCTTTAATCATGATTAGTCAATTTACCAATAATTACCAGGCATTGTATGATTGAAACTTAATATCATTTGATCATTTACACAAATGTATATTTTTTGTATAAAAATCTCTATATTTATACATATGTATAGAAAATTAATTTATAGCAGAGTATATCATTAAATGCCTGATGTTGTTGAATAGGGTACACAATGTTATTGAGAAATATACAGCTGGTTGTCAGCAGACTTTTTGCTGGTGACAACCGGTTTTCACCAGACATTTTGCTAGTGACAACCGTTGTCACCAGGCATTTTGCTGGTGACAACCTGAAGTCTGGTGACAACCGGTTGTCAGCAGACCTTGCCTAGTTTTATGCTCCTTCCAGCTAACCCAATTTTTTGCGCTAAATCCTGAATTTAGCCTTATACACCCCACCTGAGGAAATGATAGGACTGATCGTCGCAGTATTAGAAGATAGATAAAATCATGTTCCTCACCAGAAAGCAATAATATTAATGTCTCTCATTTTGTTTTTCAGATGACTCTCTCTCTCCGAAGCCAAAAAGGCTTAAGAGAGAGAAAGCAGCTGCCAGAGAAAAGACAATGGCAGCTGCCAGCAAGGCTTTAACAGAAGCTCCAGAAAAACAAGCATATACAAAAACACTACCATCACCGCTAAGAAGATCCCCTCGTTTAGCGAAAGGTTCAGCAGAAGTAGGCCCAATACAACCTCTACAACTACCTTCTATTGAGATTTTGACAAAGAAGGTATTTTGAGAGGCATTTTATATTGTTAGACCACAAAAAATGCCTAAAACCATATCAAGAATGTCTCTGAGGATGTAAGAGACAGACAGAATGAAAAAAGCACTTTAAATTAAAAGTGTCTTAAGTTTATCAATTTACCATGGCATTCCATTGTTAAAACCCATGTTATTGATTTCTACCTAATGAAACATTTTTAGAGCAAGGTTCAAAAAGGGAGGGTCAACTTGAGACTTAATTGAGTTACCAGAACCAAGACATCTTTCGTGGCCTTATTTTAGCTTTTTCAATTTTTTCAGCAAGCTAAAGTTAAAGTTAAATAAATGATAATGTTAGCCCATCTTTTCATCAAGCAAAAACTAATGTTTGATATGATAAGTCTTATAAGTTGAATGATTCTTTCTACTTATCCTGAATTAATAATAATAATAATAATAATAATAATAATAATAATAATAATAATAATAATAATAATAATAATAATTAACTCCATGATTTGAATGCAAGTATATTTGAAAAAAATAAATAAATAAATAATTCGAACCACAAAGATAATAAAAATGTTTTGGAGTAAAACATTGAAGGTTTCTTTCCCATTTGGTTAATTTTCTAATATATATTGTAGATGGATATCCAAGAAAGTGATGGAGTGTCTAGGAGCAATCAACAGCCTGAGATCCAGTAGAAGATGTGCAAAGAAACATCTGAAGGTAATTTCCCCTGGTATTGATTATCAAAGATATGCATGGACCTCTGATTGCAATTGCATGCATTATGCCTTATGCTACAATTTCAATTACATAAACAGCCTCAATCTGACTTTTGCTAGAATTTTTAATGCAATAATAAATACAGTCTGATTATGTAAACACTTGTGAAGAGAGTGCTCTACAGAACTTGAACTACTTGTACAAGAAATTGGAGCCAGCTTATGAGAGAATCATCGGACTGACTGTGTGCCCAGCAAAGACGAGGTTCAACCTGCATGCACGTTTGACAAGTCTGCAGTCTGATCGCAAGTAATCAGAGAGTTCCCTGGTTACTTAGATAACCCTTGGGACATTGGTCAGTTATCAAGAGCACAGTCTTACAATTGATTAGACAGCTAGGCTGTTCAATCTTATTCTTCACTGGCAGCATGCTCATGTCACTTTGTTGATTTGACTAAACTAATAAAAACAGGCATTTCACTTTTTGTTTGAAGTAGCCAGTTAATTTTAGGAAATAAAAGGCATACCTTTTTATTGCCATTATCAGAAGGCAGATTTAATAGAAAAACATATTTTGGTTGGATTCCTGGGATAGTTCTGGAGGGGGGCTATGCTAAAAGGCCCATAATTTTTCAGAAAGGCTCCTTCTGGAAGGTATGGACCCTTTTTATAATGTAACGAAATGGGGAGGTGTTGCCCTTGTCCAAATATTCTAATGTATTTTGTGAAAAAGGTCCATTACGTTTGTCAGCCAGAAATATCCCTGGGATTCTAATGAAATTCCTTTAACACTCCTCATCAAAATCATGGTTAGCATGGTTTGATGTGAAACTGTTTCCTGCATGATAATTACATATTCTTTTTCAGAAAAGAAACAAACACAATATGGTTGCATCCCCCATTGCATGTTGCTGCATGTCATACTCTTGTTTTTGCTGATGAAAAATATTTTCTAAAGAGACAGGCTTCCTACAACTAATCTAAACAGGTAACTCTGTGAAATGTAATTTTCAGTTGTATCTGCATTCATCTTCAAAATTGACAAAAACTGAGAGCTACTTCACTTGACCAGGTACTGTCACACAAGTGAACATTATTAAAGTTGGAAAATATAGAAACAGATGTTCAAATATTATGGTGAAAAATAATGAAACACTATATATGACCCAATGTTTTGGTCCATTGAAACCAAGTGAGTTAGAATAGTATTGTTGCTACTTTTTACAAAAAACATTTTAGTTGTATTGGCAAGGCGCAATTCAGGCAAGCTATGCTGTCATGTGACAGCTCTTGTTAATTTTACAAATTTTTGCTACACAGTTTGTTTGCTGTTTGTTTGCTTAGAGAACTTATATGACATAGCTTGTGTGAACAGTAATGTGTTAAAGGGCATTGATGTTCCATGGCAACAAAATAATAAATACATATTCAAAACTGGTTATTAATGTAAAAACAACACAACATACAAATTCCATAAATTTCCTTGTCAAATTTAAAAGCATAGCTATTTAGAAATCATGCTTTAAATTCTGTACATGCTTATCTCAGTAAATTGTTCCTGCACAGAGGAAAACAGCTTGAGAAGTACATTAATTTCGCCAGCATAATACATACCGTATTCGTTTGATTTACTGCATGTTCAAATATTATGACATATACTGACCTGAAGATATGCATGTGGTTTGGATTTTTAATTTTGACCATTTTTGGCAGAGTTATGCCCTTTTTTCATTTTTTTTGACCAATATTTATAAGTTTTCTTTTTTGGTCGATCTCTTTTTACATTTGCTTCATGGATAGAACACATGAAAAGAGTTGACTTACATTTTTCAGTTTTTTTCTGACACACTTTAGGGCTGAGTTATGCCCCTTGATATTATGGGGTATCGAAAGTTTGTTAGCAATCTCCTACAGTTTCTGACTGATGTCAACAAAATTTAATATGTAAGCATATACTGACCTGAAGATGTGCATGAGGTTTGCGATTTTCGATATTTTTTGCCCCTTTTGTCATTTTTTACCAATTTGTATGGAGTTTTCATTCATGTTTTTCATGTATTTTTCTTTGAAATCTTTTTAAAATTTGGTTCATTGAATGGGCAAAAAAAAAGAACAGAATTTTCCTTGACCTGGACAAGGAATAAAATCAGACAACATACCCTACCCTCTGATAGGTGTTATTTCTCTTTGCCAGTAATAACTATGGCACCACAGTGGGGGCATAGTGGTTTATAAACACACCTTTAGTTTTCTCCTTCCCATGCTACTGGTATCAAGCATATATACAAAGCTGCCAGTATCAGTCATTATCTGATTTCTGCTTTTCAGTCGTTTGAAGAGTTGCCACAGATTATGTCCACCATTAATACTATTCCAGTTGAGAGTGCAAGTGCTATGCTTCTGTCGGGTAAACTACTTTTAATTTCTTCATTTTAAAAATGTAATGTTTTATCAACAAGTTTAGTTCAGTGAGTCATTTTCAATCAAACTTTTCCTAAAAACAGTGAAATACAACAACTTATTGCTGAAAATTCAGCAAGTCAGATACAGTTTTTGTGTAATTAACAGATGTATATGAATCACTGATAAATGACTGAAGTGTAATCAATTGACGATTGTTTACTAAATACATGTATATGATGTATGTACCATAAATTTCCTATATTTTGCATTACATTTCAGTGCAGGATGTATATAAAAGCACTTTAATCACAAATTGAATGTATAGCAATCTGGGGCCAGTTGTTCAAAACTAATCGCATCGTTAGCTAAGTTAAAATTTCAATCATTAATATCTCAAATATGCCATTATTTAAAAAAATGTGAGAAGCTTTTCACATTTCACCAATAAAAATACCATTTTAGTTGGTTATCAAGTCATAAAACACTTAACGAGTTGACCTCTTAATGAGCTCGTTAGGCTAATGAGGCTTTGAACAACTCACCCCATGAAATTTTCGGATATTGCAAATGAGGCACGAATAAATGAAATAGCCTTTCGAGGGGGTAACTCTTGAGAAGGGTATTTCAATTATGAGTGGCATCTAGTCTCTGTTTTGTATCACAGCCAACCAATAGAAAGCCAAGTCTTCTAATAATATTTATCAGATATGCCTTAATTTTCAAGTAGACTGACATATTTGTGGGTTTTTTTTTATCAGCCTTACAATTAACAACTTTAGTTTTGAAGCTTATCGTGTGCCACTGGACTTTTGGGTTGGTGGTTATTGTGAAAAAAAAAGAAAAGAAAAAGAAATCAAACGGTGCAGACCCTGATCAGACTTCGCCTCTTTTAGGAACAGTCTGATCTGGGTTTTCACTATTTGCTAAGACACTTTTGTGGAGAAAAGTTGCCAAAACTGGAAAAAGTGAGAAGTCTGTGTTTCAAATATTACAAACAAAGCCACTGCAGTCATTTACATGCTTGTAATTGAAACTGTCAGCTGTGCTCTTACTGGAGTTTGGTAAGAGCTCACTAGTAAGAGCATGGCTATGGAGTGACTTCATTGTAACTGAATGTGAATCTTAAGCTACGCCTCTTTGGTATGTTTCTCACAATTCGGATTTAGTCTGTTAAATCATGCGTACCATCAAAGGAAAAAAACTAGGCTATGATACAAGAATTTAAAAGCTACAAACACAATTGAATTTGACATTTCCTGGTCATTGCTAACCTTTTATATTGCTGGGCCAGGCAACATTCTTTTATTTCTCCTGTTGATTCAAGAATGGCAGTTGTCAGTAACTGACGAAAGAATGAGTACTAGTACAACAGCCCTTTGACAAATGTTGTTACAATGTTAGACAACACAAGCGCATTAAATAGTACCAGCAAAGTGAATGGTAAGTGTTTGCCCCAATTAATTTAATACACGCTTTGATGAATTCACTCAATGTGGATTGGATGATTTTGATTGCTCATAATTTATATTTTACTTCCAAATTTTTATATTTCCCTACAATGTTTTCTTTCCCTAATTGGTACAGAGCTTCAAAGTAGACAAAAAGGGCAATGATGAGAGATCGACACAATCAAAACACCACACCAAACAAGACCACACAAGCGAAAAGTAAAAGTGGTCAGCACTTTCCCAACTTTCTCAAAGTAGCTAGAAAATAAAACGGGCAATAGTCAACAATCTAATCCAAAACACCAAAAGTGATAAAAACACAAACAGCCAGAACATTAAAAAAAATAGGGTGAAAAGCCAATTTAGAAACTGGTACTTTTCCCCACAATGCTATTCTGAAGATGGAACAAACAGTCAGCAGATGAAAAATTACAGCCTTTCTGAATTTTACACACGACAGTCTGACCGAATCAGCTAAAATTTCAGTCAGTCTGGTGCAAATTTTCTGAAATTTCTTTACATATTTAATCGTTTTACCAGCTGTCAGTCTGGTGAGCTGCTGGCAATTTTCGTAAACTCTGCTATTGCAAGCAGAATAAAGCATATAATAGAAGAATCAATGTTAATAGTAGATTACTAGGGACTTATTCAGTTTTACATGGCTATATGCAATACTCACCTTAGTCAAAATTGTTAGTGACATCAAATGCTGGCATCAATTAACAACCAATTTAAAATTGAATGAAATTTTTGAACACTTTTGAAGGAGTATTCTTTTCACTTACAGACTTTGACAGCTCTTCAATCTACCAGTGTAAGCTATGCAAAAAGAAGTTTGGTGCAAAGGAATATTTGGACTCGCACATTGCTCGTGCCCATCAGGGTAGGAAGAAATTCTGACTGTCGTTTAAGTTTGTTTTGTTGCTTTACGTCCCAAGTCAACAGCTATGGTCATTGTGGGACGGTCAGTTCACCTAACCACACTTTTTCCTGGGCAAGCTTGACCAAGCAGTTAACCAGTACTTTGCGCACATACTTTCGCTTGTAACTGACAACAACCCTTCTTGAATGATTCAACGAAAGGGAGAAGAATGACCGTAGAAATTATTTCATGATCAATCTCCACGAAAGTAAGGGACCGGGCCGGGATCAAACTCGCGACCCCTGGATCTGCAGTCAGACTCGCAGCTGTTGCCAAACACTTTACCGACTGCGCTATGCAGCCCGGTACTGTCGTTTGTGGATTACTTTTTTTCATAAATAAAATTTAACTAAAAGTTAAATCTTTTTTTTAAATTCATATAAACAATGGTCAATGTAACAGGACAATGATCATTATATTTCATACAGGACCAATTAATTAATGATTACAGTTGTTGATCAATTTCTTTCTCCGCTATATATACATGTTGATTTGAAAATTAAGTTGATAATTTATTCAGAGCCTGGAGATAGAAAAGATGATGACAAAAAGCCTGTTGATGTCCTTGGAGATTTTAAAAGTGACTGTGGTAAGTATGTTTTGAGATGAACCTGTATTCTTTCATGATTTTAATGAAAGGTTGAATTATGGACAGCATCATGTCTGCATGATGCTTAAGTTCTTGAATTTATTAGAAAGACTGAAGCATAATATCATGTGTATATACACAGAGCTCAGATTGACATGTACATAGTTGTCATAAGAGTTGCTTTTATTCAATGTCACAAACATCAGATAATGTCATTGGTGAAGTCTGAATTTCTAATTGAAACAATATCATTTTGAAAGTGGTAAAATATCCAGTATGAGCCGTATCATGAGAAAACATGTCTTCAGAGGTGAGCTTGCTAAGCTTTTGAGTCTTGAGACTTCAGTTATAAGAAGGGAAGGAAGATATACTATCTATATTAGCAGCAACAACAAAGGCACTGATCAGACGGCACAGATTGATGCACAATCTGATCTTTGCCTTTGTTGTTTGCATCAAAAGCAGGTTTTCCCATGATGCAGTTCATATGAAACAGGCACTTTTTTGATGTCTACATATAGTCCGGGGCGCTGTCGGCTGAAAAAACATGAACATTTTTTTTTCCTTCAAAACCAATTTAAGTATCGCAGGGCTGTGGAAATACCATGCCCGACTTGTCCGACCTGGTCCGATTACACTCAGGACAAGTTGAAAATTTCTATTTACTTGTCCTTGGACAAGTACAAATGTATTAAGTTAATACAATTTTGTATTTCATATTTTAATTAATTATTACTAGCTCACATCTTGCATTTAAAACAGTATGGATCCTGATAAGCTGGCCACTTCATAAGCCAGCTGAGCTGGATCTACATTGTTTACAATAGAAGCCAGCTGATCAGGATCCATACCGTTTGCAAGCGTTGATATATATCTGGTTTCATACTGTTTTTGAAAGAATAAATTGTTGAAGCACAGTAGGGTATAAGCTAATTTGTTCTTTCGGACAAGTAAAATTTTCTATGGACAAGTACATTTTGGCTATTTACTTGTCCTTGGACAAGTAGAAAATCTTACTTTTTCCACACCCCTATAAGTATAATACTCTGAATATAGATTACTGCATGATTATTTGTTCAAGACCTGAGCTTTGTTGGCGAGGCCAGATTTGGCGTGCAAATCAAGTCCACTGATCTGGAGCGGTGCAATATCAGCGCCAAAACCACGTCTAAGCTGGCTTTCAATTTAGTGGAGTTTATTGTTCCAGAAGACCTGGTGAAGTCTGGGGTCAGTGTGTATGGAAACAGCCAATACAAGTTGAAGGGCATGCCTGACAACATTGTTCAGGCTCTGAGGGGTGAGTCCTGTAAAAAGTTAGTAAAAACTATGGTATTCCACATGTGTAATGAAATCTGCCGAAATTTAATTTAAATTAAATTTTAATTTTAATTTTAAAATCCCTCTTTTAAGGCTATTATACATGTTAAAAAAAGAGGTTAAATGCCGCAATATATGTATATTTCACATAAGCTTTCCACCCTTATTGAAGAAATACTTGGTTTTGATGAATGACGGGAAAATGAACATTAAAAAATAAAGCGGTTTAAAAAGATGGGTGCAGTGAAAATCAAGTATCATATAGCATATATAGGCAATGCGTAACTAAACTCAGTGACTTTAGTGTGTAGATTATGTTTGAATTTGAAAATAGCAAAGAATCTTAGCCTGCTAATAATGGTTTTCTTTTTACGCAATTGTTATTACTGCCGCAAAGCAACTCATTAAAATATGGCCAAAAAAAGCTGTATTTACTGTTGTGTCGGAAAATAATCGGTCAGTAGGTCAGGATTTTTTTCTGAAATGCACAAAAATGCACATATTGGCTTTCATTTATGCTTTACCAGCATAAATTTAGTGTTTATAAAGGGAAAAAAAGCTAAAATGACATATAACTTGCGAAAACATTGTACTTTTTGTGCTTAAATAGTTTTTATTGTGCTCTGTAAATATTCTTTTAGAAAATGTGGAAAAAAAGTTTAGGGTCAGTCAGGTTACAGTATATAAGCACAGCCTTTTTTTGCCTAAAAACATAACGTGCAGGAAAAAAGTATAGCTATCAACATTAAACTATTAAGAATAACTTTTTCCACCTTTGTATTTTTTAATTTTTGGTGCTTTCAAAATGGCACTTCATTGTTTATCTACAATAAAAACAAATAAAAATTATACTGATCCCACCTGGGATCAAACCGGGAACCTCTGGCATACTAATCTGACACATCCCCTAGACTATCGCTCTATAGTAACAGTGTTGATGTTATTAAAGGATAATAAGTGTTATTTAAGGATTAAAAGTAAAAGGTAAGCCACGACCAGGAACTGATACAATCAGAACCAAAATCCTGTCCTCGCAACCCAAATGGGAAATAACTATAAAACTACAAATAGACATATTACAAAGAGAACATACAGTTAACCGAGTCAGCAGCTCTTTCCCAAAAGGTGGGCACTCAGCTACCTTAACCGAACTTATTATACCTGCACATACATATAGTGACGATGGTACCGAAACTGACATAAAAAACAAGCAGCAGAGAGAACCGCAACAGAAGTACCGCCTTGGTACGGTCAGTAATTAATTACTGGGGGGACTAAAGCTGGTTCAATGGGTACCCAACCTCGCCCTCAGTTTCTGCAGAAAAATTAAACAGGCACAGATAACTGCACTTTCATAAAAAAATAGATTAACTAAAATGTTACTTTCGTTCAACTTTAATATCATATACAAAGAAATTAGGATCCTCATTTAATAGACAGAATTCTTAAACATGTATGTTCAATGAAATGAAAAAAAATGTCACAAACCCAAATGTAACCATAATATGTAAAATCTGAAGAAAAAAAATTCACCTACAGAGGAAAGGGCTACATAGCTGTCTATAGTGCAATTTTAGACACTGCATGATATATAAGATTCTTCTTTTATATATTTATATATTGCAGTTTAAGAGATCATAGATCATTTTATGTTTTTTGTTTTTTCTTGAATAACGCCGGGCCGCTAGCGCAGTCGGCAGCACGTCTGACTGCAGATCAAGTGGTCGCGAGTTCGATCCCTCATGGCCACATACTTTCGTGGAGATTGATCTTGAAATCTTTTCTGCGGCCATTCTCTCCCTTCTGGTGATTCAAGAAGGGCAGTTGTCAGTTACTGGCGAAAGTATGTGCACTAATTAATACTGGTTAACCGCTTAGGATATATTAGCCTGCCCAGGAACAGTGTGGATAAGTTAACTGATTGGCTCGACATGACCTTAGCTGTTGACTGGGCCTTAAAACCTCAAAGCAAACAAAAAAGCAAACAATATATATATTCCGAAGAAGCAAACAATTCAGTCCATAATAGGGGTAAAAACTAATTAAATCATTGAATTTAATTTTTTCAGCAACCGGTATCATCATTGAATTTTCATTGACAATTCAATGATGATACCTGTTGCTGAAAAATATAATTAGAAAACTTAAAAGTGTTCCAGTGTGTCTTTTTTTTAATTTTTAATTATTTTTTACCTGTATTAAGGACTGAATTGTTTGTTTGTACGAATATATATATATATATATGTAGGTCACAAATATATATATATCTTACAGGTCACATATTCAGCCGTTTACCAGTGGGGCAAAAGGAGGAAGAAGAGAAACAATGGATGGATATAGTGTCAAGAATAAACAATAAACTTAAAAACCTCAGAAAGGGGAAATATGCTAAATATGATGTGTGAGAAGAAGGAATTGCAACACCACCAAATGCAGGCTTACACGTCGTATTTAGAATATTCCCCTTTCTGAGGAAATGTGAATCAGCAAGTAGATAAAAAAAATTCTCATCCAGCTGTTGTTTTTTTATTCACTATCGTCATTGACAAGAAATTTTCTTCACTGCACTTTCACTTAAATTTCAGTGAAACTTCTCTGAAATTTCAGTGAAACTTCTCTGGAATTTCAGTGAAAATTATCTGAAATTTCACTGAAATTTATACACATTTCGGTGATATTTCGGTGAAATTTCCATGAAATGCTGGAGAATTATTTCAGTGAAATTATGCTGAAATTTGAGTAGAATTTCACTGAAATTCCAATGAAATTTCATAGAAATTTCACCAAAATAATTCTCCAGCATTTCATGGAAATTTTAGAGAAATTTCACTGAAATTTTGGTGAAGATTTCAGTGAAATTTCCATGAAATGCTGGAGAATTATTTCGGTGAAATTTCACTGAAATTTCACTGAAATTTCAGTGCAGATTTTCAGTAGGGTTTAGTTATACACATGGGCAAGTCAGTATACAGCTCATAACAAGGAGTCAATTATCAGGCACCTTTTCTGACTATTAACTAGAATTGATTTTATGACTAATTAATGACATTTAGTGTTTTGGACCTGATCTGGATCAAAACGGTATGATCCTGAATGATTCATGTTATACACATGGTCAAGTCAGTTTACAGCTCATTACAAGTGGTGACAAATTAATGACATTGAATGTGTTGGGCCTGATCTGGATCCAAACTGTTTGACTACACTCTCAGGGTGTTGCTGAATGATTTATGTTATACACCTGGTCAAGTCAGTATACAGCTCATTACAAGTGTCAATAACCAGGCACCTTTTTCGGAATATTTTATGATTGCCATGGTGATTGTTTTATTGTACCAGGTATGGCAAATTAGTCCATTTTGTCTTTTTGCATGGCAATCATCTATAATTACGAGAAAAAGTTTCTGACCCGTTTATAGGAAATGGATTACAATGTTGTATCTAACAATCATCACTGTTAATGTTCTAAGTCTTTTTCATTCAGATTTATAATATAGAAAGAAAATAAGCATTCATTATTTTGCCTTTAGATTAGCTTTGAGGAATTTAACGTTTCACTTGACTGAAATGAAGCATAATACCATACACTTTTTACATTTCACACAATTGATTTCACAAAACACAACTTTAACAACAGTTAATGCTAATTTCAAGAGAATGGAAAAAGCAAAATTCATAAATAAATTGACCACAAGCCTCTATATTTATAGAAAATGTGATATTGTACATAATAGCATTGGGTCAGTTGAACAAGTTATTGTGATTGTTAAACATTTAAAATACACTTAATACTTTGGCATTCTACATTATAACATTTAATATAGCCTTAACAATAAATAAAAGAATACGTGTATATATATAAAATTGATTTGATGTATATTGTGACAGGACAGACAGAAGACCAACAGGTTAGCCAGCAACACTTCCCTTCACGTGTGTTGATTTTTGAAATCGATCAGCCGATTATAAACGTCCTTTTCGCCCAATAACTATGTAATGAAACACAATGGTGCCATCCTATATCAACTTTATTTACATGTAGGCTATTATCGCATACTTCGAAAGAAGCTATAAGGAACCGTTCAAGATGTACTTAACATTGCGATGTGTTTTTTCATATCTACCCTTCTGATTCGTCAAAACAATGTTTTGAATAAACCGAATCTATTTTACAGCCCATGTGCCCATATTCGAGGCCACCTAAAAGTGTCCATTCTTACGTGACAATAAATTTTGTGTTGTGAAACAGGCACTCAGACGTCCCACTACATACGCAAGCATTTTAAACATGACCTGTTAGTAGATTAAGGAATGATCCCCAAAAATACGTTTTCATACCTTATGGCGATGGCAGCCATATTGGATATTAAATCTCACCCAAACAGGCATCAATGTAATCTTTGGACAATTATGATGTGTTTGTGTGAAAGTAATTGAATTGAGTTGTGGCAGATACAAATGGGAGAAAACGAAACATTACATATTATTTGGTTACATATGGTACACAACATTTCATGGGTAAAGCTAAAGCAGCAGTTCTTTGAATTTAAAACTAATGCTCAAAACTTTTAAAACAAACACATTGTCATTCCTGAAAAGTAGTTTGATTTCAATTTGATGACGCGTTGGCGAGATAATAGCGTTTGTATTAAACGCATGCACACGTATGACGCACATGGGCTACCATACTTTATTAGCTCTAGTGGCGTTATGCAATTCCGAGAAGTTTGCTAAACAGTGGTTTCGTATGCATCATATATACTTCTTCAAATTTATACTATAACAAACCTTGCTACTTTCCGGGTAACCATTTTTTATTTTTTTCACCCTGGGCCCCAGCCTATAAACGAGATTCCTGATATCAGATTTACCACATACCGGAGAACTAATTTTAAATAAGCTGTGGACAGGTAGACATAGCTTTTGTCAAGGTTGCCTGAAAGCTAAAAATAGTTTGGGATTTCTGACGTCATATTTTCACATACCAGAGAGCTAAGTTTAGCAAGCACAATCAAGCATGAACTTTTGTTTTAAATTGTTGCAGGCACTTCCAACCAATGAGAGAAGAACTTTACTAATTTGTATTGTCGCTAATATTCGCGAAATAGGTCGATCATTTTTCAAACTAGTATCTCGGCAAAAAAGTGAAAGCAACAGCTCGTCTTCAGCAAATGTCTGGTAGAGCTTTAAGGGTAAGACAACAATCCAGTTTCATGCTTTCCTCTAATGGGCATATCCTTAACATGCATTCATGAGGATTGGCCAGTTTGGGCAGTTTTACCGGAAGTAACCCAGTATATGGCATCAACATGATATGGCCATTACATGAAATTTTGTACTTATCGCATATGCGTAAAAGCGTCCAATAAATCACAATGGTGACCAATCTAGCGGGGACATAGGTCAGATTTGATCTGAGGCTTTATCTACATCCATACTTTTCGTGTGTTTAAGCGACGAAGGCCCCAGCGAGTCTGTGCATATGCATATGCACAGACCCGCCTGAGCCTAAGTTGTTCGCTGATGGAACAATTCATTTGTCGGCTCATTTCTCTTTACTGTCGTGCCAACCAAGAGTGACAGTGTTACAATACTTTGTTTACAATTGCTAAGTTAAACGCTTACGTGTACACTTCACTTGAGCTAACGCGAATCGATAGATCACTTGTGTATTAATCCTATCCTGCGGATAGGATTAATACACGAGTGATATATCGATAATAAGTCACTGATTACTTTGTGAACAAAACATGACGTCACTGTCACCCTTGGCTGACAGGACAGTAGGTTGCTAATTTGAGAGATGTTTTGTCTGATGAATTGAACAAGATTTAACTTCAAGCTGTCAACGTACAGGACTGTTATAGCAACCAGCTGGCAGACAGGTATGCGGAGAATTGTCTTTGACATAATGCACATTGTACCACTGTACTGGTCGACTTCAGTCATATCGGTTAATCCGCGCTAGCATGCACGTGCACCAAATGCCATACTCGTCTGAAACAATGTTGAACTCGGCCCAGAATCACAGTCGTTGTTAAGAGTTAAGCTTTTATATTTTACCATGATATTTTTTGAATTATTTATATGTTACTGTCCTGCCAGCCAAGAGTGACAGTGAGGTCATTGTCAGGGACTTATAATCGATAGATAACTTGTGTATTAATCATATCCGCAGGATAGGATTAATACACAACTGATATATCGATTCGCGTTAGCTCAAGTGATGTATTAAAGCTAATGTTTTACTTAACAATTGAAAACGAATATAAGTCACCGTCACTCTTCGTTGGCAGGACAGTAGGCTCGGTGAAGTACACATGGCCAAAGGTGTCATTGTGAGCTACAGGTTACATAAAACACTTTTGATTTTAAGAAGATTGAAACGTAATTTTTCGTATCCTTAAAGTTAACTTCACTTAAAGGATGTATTGTAATTTTGAGCCCTTACATTAGTCGTTATGTTTCTATCAATGAGGATCGAAGTAAGAAAGCAATGAGCGCATGAACAGCCCAAAATAAACCAAACCGTAAGAAAGCGGTTTTATCAGCGATTCATGACTTACAAGAAGCCAAACTGAATGCTTAATGATGATTTACGAAGTGCCATATAATGACTGGTATGTGGTACTATAGAATTAAGGGGGAGCAGTTTTTCGCTAATTGATAGTTTATGTCATTCAAAAGACAATGTAAGTATACACATATGAGCCTTCCTGTCAGTTGTTTTTGCCAGAGTCAAATCAGCCTGCCCAGCTACAGAGATTAGCCAGGATATTGAAATTTGGTATTTACATGAAGCAAATTTACTGTTATGCTTTTCAGGGAGAGAATAGCAAATGTTCCGACCAGACTGCGCGGATGCACAAACTGGCATGTCCTTTTGTTCTTCGCATGTGAAAAAAGGGATAAGCTAGTGTCATTCTTAACAGTGGAATCAATATAAAATGTAAAATGAGTAAAAGTGGTATTTTCACAAGTAAAAAAAATAACAAAAAAGCAAGTCACTGTTTCATTAATATCGTGATTTAATTGCAGTGACGCAAGAAGTAAAAATGTAGACAACTCAGTAGTAGAACATGGACTAACACTAGCAATAAAACGTTGGCAGGCTTATATGTTTTTTTATGGACTTAAAGAAACCAGGAGAGCATGGGAAGCTTGCTATGATCCTCATCAACAAACACCCCACACTAAGCAGCCATATCAACGAGAGACCTCTCATCAAGCAAATAGTGCTCATAGGTTTTAGCATGCTTGCTTTATGGTGTTAATGTTAATGTAGTACATTTTCAAACGCCCACAACATTGTAAACAGTCTTATCTACAGGCGCTAAAACAAACTTCCTATTGAATTCCTGGTCCATTTTCTTCAAATTTCTAAAAGTAAATTTAGGTTTAGACGTTAGAAGATCTAAAATATTGCTATAAAATGAAATTCTGCTGTCAATAATATTAAAAATATTTAATTTCCAAGTATTTAAGGCATTATATTCAACATGCTCTCCGTTACACCATTTATTACAAAATTCTTGTAAGGCACCAGCAATTTCTTCACGACATACCAAGTACAGTTACTAATTTGCTCTATTTTGATACAGTACCTCGAAAAGGTTTATTGTACTTATAACAAATAATAGGTGATTCCGTATTTTCAAAATAAGTAGGAATCGAAGATATAACATATTTATCTTTAGATATACTGGGTAAGTTAATGAATTCAATCCCTTTGTTGACACATTGTATTTTGATAAACTGCCTACTATAAATAATTTCAGAGTCAATGTAAGGTCAAAGAAGCTTTTGAATATAACACCTTGTAAGATGTGCTGCATCATAAAGGTTATGAGCTACACCATAGAATTTATTGGCTTCAATATCCAAATTTCGAAGTGAAGAGATAGAAAGACTTATATCTCTCTCGCGACAAGGACTTTCGGAACCTGAGTTCTATGGTGACTTGGTGTATAAGTTGAAGATTGTTGTTTCAGCGCAGTTTATTAAAATAAATTCTCATTAAAAAAAGATTGGCTATAACATTATTGTATTGCAACAGACTTCATGCTTGGTGGTCAATCGAATCACGGTTGGCAACTTTGTTTTCCTATTTAATTACACGCCGGTGGGTCGGACTTCAGACTCTATGACGGTTCCGCCTTAAAGACTTATCGTTTTATGAGATGGTAGGGGCCTGGTGCTTTGGCTGTTGTCCCGCCCACTGGGGTTTATCTGTTGGATTTCCATTGCTCCAGTATTCAGCTTTATGTACTGTTTAGTCCTTTTCTTTGCTTTATCTCTTTTTTATATCTTGATTTATATGTTCTAGGAGATGATACATTGATAAGTTAGGGTATTTCATGCAAACCAAACATCAATATGTCTTGATCCACATCTGAACTAAGGGTGAGGTTGGCCCCATGGCACCGTGTTAAGTCATCCAGTAAGAGTATTTTTTACTGACCGTTCCAAGGCGGTGCTACTTTTTGGATCGGTTTTGTTAGCAATGCTTTATGTTGGTGTGTTGTGATGTCGTGTCTGTTCCTTGTAGCCTTGTGATCACCTGCTGGGAAAGGGCTGACCTCTTGGCTGTTGTGTTTGTTGTGTTGTGTCACTTTCCCAAATGTGTCCTGGCCCACATCAGAATTAAGGGTGAGGTTGGCGCCGTTAAACTGGTTTAAGCCCTCCATTAAAATAATTTTACTGACCGTTCCAAGGCGATACTTCTTTTGTGGATCATTTGTGTCATTGCTGTCTTGTGTTTGTCATGTTTTGCGTCTTTTCATGTGGATCACCTGCTTGGAAAGGGTTGACCTCTTGGTTCTCGTTTGTGATGTTAAATTGTGTTTTGTATCTTTCCCATGTGGTATCCTGGGTCAGGTGTGGTACTTGATTGTATCGTTTCCTGATCTTTGTCACCTTTCTTACTTTGAGTTGCCAAATGAAGTTTCAGAGGTGAAACATAAACAGAAGGTAATATTATGGAACTATATTTACATTATCAGAACAAAGCGACGTCTTCGGTTACATTCACCTTCTTTACAGATTCCACAGTCGACTACTACATCTTCGGTTACATTCACCTTCTTTACAGATTCCACAGTCGACTACTACATCTTCGGTTACATTCACCTTCTTTACAGATTCCACAGTCGACTACTACATCTTCGGTTACATTCACCTTCTTTACAGATTCCATAGTCGACTACTACATCTTCGGTTACATTCACCTTCTTTACAGATTCCACAGTCGACTACTACATCTTCGGTTACATTCACCTTCTTTACAGATTCCACAGTCGACTACTACATGTAGTAGTCGACTGTGGAATCCGTAAAGAAGGTGAATGTAACAGATTCCACAGTCGACTACTACATGTAGGAGTCGACTGTTGAATCTGTAAAGAAGGTGAATATAACCGAAGACATCGCTTTGTTCTGATAATAACCCAGCGCATCCCAACAAAGAAATCACGTCGGAACAACGTCGTATCTACGTTGATGCGACGCTAACGTCGATACGACGTCGTTTTAACGTTGTGTGTTTGCTGTACATTTTAACCGCTTGGCAAAAGCGAGCCTATAGAAACGCGTATTCTTGCATGGGAATTCGTTACGCGAAGCTGTTTGAAGCCGCATAATCCATGTTCAAATCATGAGATTCACGTGCTATTTGAACATGGTTTTTACTTGAAAAAGCCTCAACTGGGCCATGATTTGCATGCATGACGTTACATTGGAAAGCGTTGCGGCCGTGAGTGATCATTACGCCGATGCTTCCGTTCGCGAAAACGTTGCACGCGTATTTATGACATTTATGACATTGTGGCGACGTAATGACGTTCGAAAGTTTGACGCTGACGCCATTTTGTTTTGAGAAATCTAGTGTAAGAAAATGGATATTTAATGTTTAATCGACGTTTCAGCGCGGTTTGTGCTGAAATCAGGTAAAATATGCAAGAATAACGATCACACATGTTTGTTTCATTGCATTAACACTTGCCGGGTCCCTCGGAAGATGTTTGAACACTCGGTCTATTGGCCTCGTGTTCAAACAGCTTCCTCGGGACCCGGCAAATGTTAATGCATGAAAAAACATGTGTGATCCCTATATTCACACTGCAGTCTTCCTTGTCCACATGCACTAGGTACTGAAGTAAACGAAGGCAAGATAAGTGTACATGTCCGTCTGATAGTGTCAACTGAAGATACATTTTGTTTTGTTTGTTTGATTTGATTCTTTACGTCCCATCAACAATCTTTCAGTTATAAAGGGGCGGGTCTTCCTGAGTTGAACCAGTACTAAGCTAGGATTAATGTTCTTGCTCAAGGACACAACGCAGTGACGCTGGTGAGGCTTGAACCTGTGGCCCCTCGGTCTCGAGTCAAGCAATCAACCACTGAGCCACTGCGCTCCCGAAGATACATTTTGTAACCTTTGCCAACAATTACTCGACCATCAAACGTCAGGACTGATCTTAGACTTCCTGAAAGTATTCAAAGTTTGGAAAATACTCATTAAATGACAAAAGTCTGCAGACGGCAAAAGGCATGTAAAATAACCCAAGTATACAAATGGATCTAAAAATGAATTTAAGCATTTGGATAAAAAAAAAAATCACATGATACAGCCTATGAACCAAATCACAGGAAAACCTGCCATCTGTTGTTGTTGTTTTTTAATTTGATACACCGAGTCTGTCCAGCTACAATTATGAGTAAAAATTAATTTACAAGAAATATATGTTTGGCTGACATGTCGAGGAGCAATCGTGACTCTGATCCAAATGCGCAAATTAATCTGTGTGTTTCGGTTGTTCGCATATGTTTTACCATTGGTGTTGGGCATATTTTATGATATTAATATACATTAAACATAGATATTATCGTTGTTTTCTCTATCAGATAACGTAATGAGCCAGCTCCCGAGATTTGGGTACTTATCGCACATGCGAGCATCGAAGGCTCAGACGAGCCTGCGCGTCTGCACAGGCTCGCCTGAGCCTTCGCTGCTCGCACACACAAAGAAGGGGCGTAGATGAAGACCTACGCTAACATAGTCATCTAGCTATACTAAATGCTGAAAACATGAACTTACTCATATGCGATAAGCACTATTTTCATGAAGTTGCTCAAAGTTTGATGATAAACTAATTTTCAGAGTTTTGATTAATGAGAGCTTAATGTTTTTATTATTAATATCACATATGTCATCTTTTTGTCTCCGCCTCTGATAAGGGGATTCAAGCATATGAAGCTTCTCCACGGGGTTCGGAGTTAGCGACAGGATTAGACTCTCGACAACATATGGTAAAGTAGAGAAGTCTTGGATAAGAACAAGTAGAGGGTAGGGTAGTATAGGCGTAAGGTAAGATATAATATGGTAAGGTGAGGTAAAATGTAAAGGTACATTGTATGTTAAGGTAATAAGTTAAAGTAAGATAGAGTAAATTTAGGTAAGCTAAAATAAGGTAAGGTAAGACAAAGTAAGATATGGTAATGTCAGGTAAGGTTGGTAATGGCAGTATAAGATGGGTTTCGTAATCTAAGGTAGGTTAAGGCACTGCTGGGTAAGGTAGAGGTCGTGATCATGTCATTAGGATCTACGGAATTCATAAAATAACAATGACTTAAAAGTTTTTGACATATTTTTTCACATCTTATAAAAAGCATTCCTGTGCTATATGAGCAGTGGTGGCCTTTTGAAAACAGTTTAGACCTATACCAGGACAAACAGAATGTTAATTCTGAACTGGATCGAGGTAATGTTGGTCCTGATCTAGATCTAAACCATTGAACACACTGATTGTCTTCCTGAAAAGTCAATTTCAAAAACTAGTCAGCAGACGAAAACGATTGCATGAACTGTTACAAGGGAAACAAATGCGACCACGTGTCTTAAGAGTTAGCAACATAATTATACCCACATTTTCAGCTTAGAAATTTTTCATGGGAATGTATAAAATGTGCATGCTGAACATCTCGTCTACTCTCTTTGATACTTCTCTTTTCTGGACATCAAACTCATGTGATCCTCTTACCCACGATGCATCTGACCGTGAGCCTAGCTTCACCTGTCCACATGCAATATCATCACCTAAACTGCCTCTACCGATCAGTCTCAGGCTCAACGTATTTAAAATGTCTCAATATCTAGCAGTTTTTTTTGTTGTTGCTTTCCCATGTGGTGTCCTGGGTCGGGTGAGGGGCTTGGTTGTATCGATTCCCGATCTTTAACATCTTTCTTACTTTGCTCTGGACACACCTTCGGTAGCTGTCGAGTTCTTCACTCTTCAAGTTTTAGTTACACAAGAGAATCTGTTGTTGTTTAACGCAGTCCCAAACAAAGATATGACATCCCCCTTAAGATCCTGGTTGTGAACTGTCATTCAATAGTAGACAAAAAGCCCCTGTTTGAAAAAGTGTTTGAGAGTAATCAGGCAGACAAAGTACTTGAAACAGAGTCTTGGTTGAAAAGTGATCACCTCTCAACTGCGATTTTTCCTAAAGGATTCAATGTCTACTGTAAAGACAGAATCAACAAGGCAGGCGGAAGTCTGTTCATCTTGGTGTCTGACAAACTGATTAGCTCCGAACCAGAGGAACTGAAAGTGGATGGCCAATGTGAATTAGTTTGGGCATATCCAAATTTCTTGGACAAGCCAGCCCTTTGTCATATACTTTTACCGTCCACCGAACATAAATGACCCAAATAAACTAAATAAATACTTACCCTACAAGGGTACCTGCGGGTGTTGTTCACACGTGTATTTGGGATGACTTAATCTTAGTGACATAGACTGGGAGGCAGACAGTGTCAAGCCCTGGGCTCGCAAATCGCGTCTCTGTCAACAGCTTCTGACATTCACAAAAGATAATTTTCCTCCAACAAATGGTGTCAGAGCCTACCAGAATAACAGAAGACACAGAAAACATCCTGGCCTCGAGAAATAAAGCGCAATGATTGGTTGCTTGCGGACACGTGTCCGCAAGCAGCCAATCATTGCGCTTTATTTTGAGTTTGAGAATGAACTCGAATTTTATAACCTAGAGGCCTGGTTCTCTTCTTCTGTAACAACTCCAAATAAAGCGCAATGATTGGTTGCTTGTGGACACGTATCCGCAAGCAGCCAATCATTGCGCTTTAATTTGAGTTTGAGAATGAACTCGAGTTTTATAACCTCGAGGCCTGGTTCTCTTCTTCTGTAACAACTCGACCTTAGTCATCAGCGTAGAAGTTATCCCTGGCATATCTAACCACGAGTGTGTCTACATTGAGCCGAGTCTATACCCATCAAAAACAGTGACACCACCGAGGAAGGTCCATCTTTATCACAAGGCTGCTTTTGAGTCGTTAAAGGAGGCGCTCAGACGCGTCAGGGAGGAATTCATCTCTATGGAGCCAACAACCACCACCCAAGATTTGCGGGTGATATTTTGCTCTACTGCGTCTGGCCTCATGGAAAAGTATATCTCATCTAAGATGCTCAAAGGAAACAAAGGCAAGAAGCCTTGGATGAACAGGACAGTCAGATCACTTATCCGACGACGCAAAACAAACTATTAAGGAAAATGAAAACAACCAAGAAGGAGAGTGACATAAGGAAAAAAAACGAAAGGAAGAAGGTCTCACAGAAAGCTGAAAGACAGTCACCTTGGTCCTACATTAACCATTAAAGCGCAAAGAAAAAAATGCATTTGAAAATGTCGTCTGCTGAAGTCGTCTGCTGTAAAAATTGCTTAGCATTACTGATGAATTAAGTATAGAAGCAAACAGCGTGGACCCAGAACAGACTGCTCCTAAAGGAGCAGTCTGATCTGGGTCCACACTGTTTGCCACAGAGGCTTCTTAAACATTTCAACAGACGAGAAAAGCAGACTTTTGTTGCGATTGGCGCATTAAGGGTTAACAACATAATTGAGACAGAAAACGACGAATAGGATCATCCACCAAAACAGAAGAGGTTCTGGAATTACATTAAATCATTACGTAAAGAGTCCACATGTATCACACCTTTGAGAAAAAATGGTCGCTTGTTCAATGCTTCCAAAGATACCGCATCTTGAACAGACTATACCAGTCGGTATTCACGCATTAGAACCCAGACATTACCATTCCACACCAGGGCAGTGACGAATCAATTTACTGTCAGCGAGGAAGGCGCGAGGAAGCTGTTACAGAAAAGCAAGCACCCCATTGAACGCTTCAGACCCAGACATGATTCCAGCATGGTTATTGAGGGAATGGACAGAATACCTGGCTTTGATCTTGGCAATTATCATCAACAAGTCTCTTCAGACAGGAACCGTCCCCATCATTGTTAGACTGGCTACAAGTATATGATATGACTCATTGATAAAAAATGTTTTAAGGACTGGAGCCAGTCTAACAATAGCTATGACGTAACAAGATGACGTTGACATTTTCGACATTCATAGAAATAGAACAACGTTATTTTGATTCATGCAGGAGCTCACAAGAAATATGAAAAATAGACAAGGTAAGTAAAGGGGCACGTGCATTTAGGGGCTGTTTGGCCCCCTTTAGAGCCAAAAACTGAAAATTGCTTTTAAGCAATTTCTTTTGATTGGTTTATTAGAAGAATAATTGAAGTGTAAAATATCGGCATTTATTAATATTTACTGTTGCTATGGTAACAGAAATGGCCAACAAAATAGGCCTTAAACAAAGAAATTGCCATTTCGGACCAAATTTAAGGCTTTTGGAGACCAATATTTTAAGAATTAAACATCAACACAGCCAGATACCAAAAATCCTTTTAATATGTTGTGTGCCGTGGTAATTCTCATCTTCTATTACAATATCTATTTGGTATATTCTTGTGCTCTATATTAATTTCTCTGTCAAAACTCTCAAATTTGCTCCAAAATGGCCTATTTCCTATTTTCAGCCTATTTTGGCGGCCATTTTAGTTACAATAGCAACGGTAAAAGTCAAAGTAATTTGTGACTTTTACACTTTGGTTATCGTTCTAATAAACTAATAAGAACAGATTTGTGAAAATCAATTTTTATATTTTAGCCCCATATGGGGGGGAGGAGGGGGGGGGGGGCAAAAAGCCCTTAAATGCACGTGGCTCTTTTAGACTTCTTATATTTTGAGCTTCTTTGCAGGGTATGCTTGTTTTATTTATAGATTTGTTACAATATTATTTGCGGTATCATCATTCATGTCAAAGGTTGTTTTGAGGCTTCACACTAATTTCGAACAGTACATATAGTGTAATATAGGGTAACCCATGGTCGGGGTAAGTTGGGACACCAGTGGTGGGGCACAAAGGCCTATGTTTACAATGTTCCAATTTACGCCGTCTTAGATATATCATGATCATTCCAGAGAACCACTGTGCTTCAACAGCGCAGTCATCGCGTGGTGGTTGCAGTTGACGAGTGCACAAAATAATGTACCTAGCTGTTGAAAAGGCTGCTATTTTGGTCAATATTTTACTTCGAAAAATATTCATCACGAATTATTGTCACTTATAAATCCAGCCATGAATCTGCTTAACAAAATTTTGGTGGATTGAGTGATAGTCGCTTTAGTGCCAGAGTAAACCCAAAATGTGATTTGTTTTCATGAAAAAGAGGATGAAAGAAATTTTTGCGTATGTTCTGGAATTTATGCTTACTTTAGCTACATGTAAAATGAAAAATAACAGTACTTCAATGTGAAAACAGTTCGAAATCTGAGGCTGGGGCATTTTGAAAGTTATTCAAGGTTTTCAAACTGGGCGCATAATTCTGTATATCCGATGCTCTGGCCCCTTGGTCGGGTCGTTGATTGCAACACGTTGATTTTACTTAGGCACTCGACTTCTGGGCCAGAACACCCGATATACCGAACTATGCGTACAGTATGAAAGGCTTTAATAACTTTCAAAATGCTTTGTCCTCAGATTTCAAACTTTTTGCACATTAAAGGGACGGTATTTTGCATTCTATCGAAAGTAAGCATAAATTCCAGAACAAAAGCAAAAGTTCCTTTCATCCTCATTTTCAGGGAAAATATCATATTTTTTTGCATTACTTTGGCACTGCAACCAACAAACATTTGTTAAGCAGATTCACAGCTGGATACATAAGTGACAATAATTCGCAATGAATATTTTCAGAAGTATAATATTGTCCAAATTATTATCCTTACTAACAGCTAGGTACATAATTTTGTGCACTCGTCGACTGCAAACACCACGCGATGACTGCACTGTTCGAGTAAAGTTATTCTCTAGCGTCGGTATTAATAAGAAATTGTTTGAGCTGTGTCCTATTCAGTTGGTGTGTCATATTCTTTTAAACCGCTATTCGCTTTCAAATTGTTACTGTATTTTCAGCCAGTAGACAGTTTGTCTGATTTTTGATTTGATTGTTTACGTCCCATCAACAATCGTTCAGTTATATAGGGACGGGTCTTCCTGGGTTGGACCAGTACTAAGCTAGGATTAATGTTCTTGCTCAAGGACACAACGCAGTGACGCCCGTATGTTTCGAGCCCGCGGCCCTTCCACTCTACCACTGAGCCACTGCGCTCCCCACAGCCAGTAGACAGCAACCTACTTACTGACAAATAATAAGCATTTTTGAAAAGCTTATACTTGTTATTAACCAGGGAAGTTATTTATTGAATTCAATAGAGCTTGAGTGACACAAAACATATGTGTACCCGACATTTTCGTTTCAAAATTTCAATACCTCTGGATTTCATTGCCGCAGTGATCTGAGGGTCTGCACCGATGGCTTCGACATCAGGCGAACCCAAGCCATACAAACATTTGAAAGACCGTATCTCAGAAGACAAAATACAAGAGGTATTTTTCTAAAGTCGTGTAAAAATCCAAACATGATATATATAAATAATGATTGAACTATTTGAGCTGCGATATGAGATTTCCAACAATATGGTATGTGCGACCAGCAAAGCCTCAAATCAGCCTGTGCATACGCGCAGTCCGATCAGAGCCTTTGCTGATCGCTTGAACATCCTATGACTGTTAAGCTACTGACTGAACTCCATTTGGAGCTTCTATCCATAAAAGTAGGCTACACAGGCTTGTCTGAGTCTACACTTGTCAAAATGCCACATTGTTGGAAATCACATGTCACGGCTCATTTGCGAAAACCCCTGCCTTCGGTGTAACCGACCAGGTAAGGCAAAATCCAGTCTGCTAAGTCACATAACAGAAATTAGTAAGAATATTTGTAGCTTACTTATGGCAAAGGTGCTATCCGCGCAGTCTGCTCGGAACATTTATTGTTCGCATGTAACAAAGGCAGATTTTCAATCGAGTCGAACATATGTACATTTATCATATGACGTCGCGTCTGGGAGTGAAATAACGCCATGCAATAAAATCTGTAAACCACTAGTGGTTTATAGATTTATGGGAAACGTTATTACGTCATAACAACGTTGCGTAAATGGCAAAATTATAACGTTTTTACGCGAGAAATGAGATTTCAAAGTAATCTTAATGTCATATGGCAAATAGAATCTAACATTCGTGCTCTTGTATTATTGAATTTATTAAACTCGTTGCGAAAAAAAGATAAAATGCTCGGCAAGCCTCGCATTTTATCTCTTTTCCCCAACTCGTTTAATAAAATTAATAAAACATGAGCACTCATGTAAGGTCCTCTATATAATTTATTTTTATTTCATTGACTATTATAATACCTTTCAGAAAAAAAAGAATAAAAATATGGGGTCACCGAACTAATTCTCGTTTTCAGGAGGGCCAAATTGAACCCCACCCCCATTGGTTTCATGCATAATTCAATCTCTGGAATTACCATTTCGGTCCTTTTGACGATGCCATTTTTCTAGCATATGAAGCCATTATCATTAAAATTTTTAAAAAGAAAGAAAAAAACACAATGAAAATAGGTGCGCACCCGGGAATCGATCCAGGTCCCCTGGTTTTATAGCCAGACATGCTAACCACTAGGCCACGAGGTCAGGTCGTGCGCGGCTCTAAATGACCATACAAATAGGAGAGACTCGGCCACTTTCGTATTTGTAAGCAGGGTAATTGTGAACATCGTTTATTTCGTCTGAGCTACATTTATCTGTCTTTGGCACTGAGACGATTAGTTCTGATAAAAGGTCAATAGATATTTCGGACACATTTTTATTACTTTATTTTGTCAAGAAAAAGTCGGAATACCGATATGACGTAAGCGTATCTGAAAACTGTGTTGGTCCGAATCCGTAAAAGATCGAAATACAGGACCGAGGCAACTGTACCTATTTCCCGACGCGGAAAAGATGCGCATGGGATTTAGCCGCATATGTCTTTAAATAAGCCATTCTCAATACATTTATCCAGTTCTGCTTAAAGCTGCATACTCGGTAACTATGAACATTTTTCGAAATTTTTTATTTTCATTTTAAATCATTTGTAAAAGTAGAATTAAGCTATGTTTTTACAATAAAAATGTTCAGTACAGCTGAAAACTGCATGGAAAAGTCAATTACCTTATCAAATAGGTGTGTTTTTCTCTGATTGGTAATTATTTGCGTCCCTCCAATAATTCTAGACCGTTGAATTTTAATATAAATGCAGTTGTTTTGATTGTGATAACTTGTTAAGATTTACGAAAATGGTAAAATGTTTACCTATATTTGAGTATTTTTACTGTGTTCTTGAAAAATAAAAACATTATTTTTAAAATTAGAAGATCGAAAGTTACAGACTATGCAGCTTTAACTAATATGAATCATTTGTTCATGGGACTCCTTGAGGCGGGGATAAAGGAGGCACGCCCGCGCGGGACCTGCGCCGAATCCAAGGGATAGACTGGCCGCAGCGAGCGAGAGGTAGCCAGGGCTAAATCGGGTTGGCAGGCGCGCAGGGCGCTCAGTTAGGGTTAGGGTCAGTGGGTCGCCTCCCTTTGACCATACGGCTAGGGTTTGCGTTAGGGTTTCTAGGGCTTACACAACCCCTGGTGCCAAGTTGCCGGGACCTGTCCCGAATCGAGGAGAGGGATAGGCCGGGGCTAGAGTTTGGTTACAATTGTGGCTAGGGTAAGGGTTCTCGTTATGGTTAGGCTAATTGCCTACCCTTGACCACGCAGCCAGAGTTGAGGTTAGGGAGGAGTCAAGATTCGCTATAGAAACGTCCCCTGCTTTTTTATGAAGAAGGTGTTGACAACATACTTCTTAAAATAGAAACGATAGCCCTAATTTGCTGTTTAATCCACAGGATATGTATAAAATATGAAACTGCACAGGCTTCATATTTTGTACATTAACTGCACACCTACTCTTAGTTGTAACGTTAAAAGTTTTGAGCATGAATAGCGAAAGCCACAATCAAACACTTCACACCAACACAGAGTATAATGATAGAGACACACACAGAACACTAACAAGAAGACTTTTAACCCTTAAAGCGCCCTAAAAAATGCATCTGAAAATGTCGTCTGCTGAAGTCGTCTGCTGCAAATGATTGCTTAGCATTACTGACGAATTAAGTATAGAAGCAAACAGCGTGGAACCAGAACAGACTGCACTATAGGTGCAGTCTAATCTGATCCACACTGTTTGCCATAGGGGCTTCTTAAACATTTCAGCAGGTGAGAAAAACAGACGACTTTTTTTGCGAATAGCGCGTAGAGGGTTTAAATAAAATAGGCAGGTTTTCTTTCGTTTTCATCGCGATTATTGCAAAACTAGAAAGAAAAATAGATACTGCATAACGCTTAAAAGATCCAACACAAACCCCAACACATGATAGTAGGAGCAACAGCAGCAGCAGCAGCAACAACAACAACAACAACAACAGTGATAGAGTCCGTGCTCGATAAGAGTAGAGTTACGTAGTTGGTCACGTCATGGTATTTTATTCGCCTGATTGGACAAATATAGGTTTTTCGTTCATACTTCTAACTGTAAATCTGTTTCGTCACCCTACTCAGTTCAAATCTTTTCAGGCATTCAAGCTTCTGCAGTCGGATGAGCGATGTGCCGTGGAAAACTGTCGCTACGAACGAATATTGGAGGACCGCTACGAAGAAGTATGTACGTTCATCACAGAGCACTACTGTCCTGATGAACCACTTTCTACACATTTTGGAATAGTGTTAAATGAAGACCCTGTAATGAAAGAAATTACAATGGACGACCTGAGACATAACATGTCAATTGCTCTGATCTCCTGTCAAACAAATGAAGTGATTGGCATCCAGTTGTTAACAATCGCTCAGAACCATAAAATAAATCCAGATGAATTTGAAAAATCAGAGAAGGCTAGGCAATTGATGAGTTTCATTGCATATAAGGATACTTTGGTGAATGTTTTTGATTTCTATGACGTTGATGAATTGTTTTCGATTTTTGAACTAGCAGTTCATAGAGAACATAGGCAGAAAGGAATTGGTTACAAGCTTATGATGGCGGCGACAGTTTTAGCATCTAGTTTGTCAGGTGGTCGATGTGTCATCAAGGGAAACGCTGTTTCGAATTACTCCAAGCGTATTTTTGAGAAACTTGGTTTTGATAATATAGGTGAAGCAAAGTTTGAAGACTATAAAGTTGATGGAGTAAAGCCAATTGATAACATTGGTGAACACACTTCGTTTAAGATGTATGGTAAAATATTGTCATACACAGATTTAGATAAACAAAAATTTTCAGCGTAAAATTGTAAATATTTTCTTACCCATCATTTTTAACATATGTTTTTGGTGCTCAAAAGAACCGTCTCATTGAGACGGTTCATTTTAGTACCCACTACATATGTTTTGGTTGAGAAATAAGAAAATTAATTTCGTTACACACTCTTAACTAAAGTCCTGGGACTCATAAATGGAGGCGCCAATTTTAGCATCCAGTTGGTCTGGTGGTACTTGAGTCGTCAATGGAAGGCTGTGTGTATTTTTGAGAACCTTGACTTTGATAATAATTGGAGAAGTAAGGTTTAAAGAGTATGTGTTATATTTAGTTAATGGAGTGAAGGCTCTAGATAACATTGGTTTAAGATGTATGGGAAAATATTATTATAAATGACGTCTTTAATTTAAGCATCTAGATTGTCACGTGGATCATTTAGGTAAAACGGCGTCAATTGTAGCATTTAGTTTGCAACGTGGTCCATGTGTCAACAAGGGAAGCTATAAGGGTATTTAAAATATATGATAAGCAAAGTCTGAGTACTACTTATAAAGGCTATGAATAACGTTCGTGAGCATGCGTTTTATAAGGTGAATTTATATTGTAAAATATTGTCAAGGCATGTACGATTCGGGCTTGGACTTAAATCTCTCTTGCGCCATGGACTTTCGGAACCTGATTTCTATGGTGACCTGGTGTATAAGTTGAAGAAGATTGTTGGCTCTAATAATTTTTCAGCGCAGTTCATTAAAATAATTTCCCATTATTAAAAGATTGGCTATAACATTTTAATGTATTGCAACAGACTGCATGCTTGGTAGTCAACCCAATCAAGGTTGGCAACTTTGCTTTCCTCTTTAATTGCACGCCGGTGGGTCGGACTTCAGACTCTATGATGGTTCCGACTTAAAGACTTATCTATTGATGAGATGGTACGGGCCTGATGCTTTGGCTGTTTGTCGGGCCCACCGGGGTTTACCTGTTGGATTTCTTTTGCTCCGGTATTCAGTTTAATTTACTGTTGAGTCCTTATCCTTGCTTTATCTCCTTGTTATATCTTGATTTATATGTTTTAGGAGATGATGCATTGATAAGTTAAGGGTCTTTCATGCAAATCAAATATCTATGTGTCTTGATCCACATCTGAATTAAGGGTGAGGTTGGCGCCGTTTAACCGGTTTAAGCCCTCCAGTAAAATATTTTACTGACCGTTCCAAGGCGGTACTTCTTTTGTGGATCTTTTATGTTTGTGTTCTGTCTTGTGTTTGCTATGCCTTTGTGCGCGTCTGTTTATATGTGCTTTGTGGTCACATGCTGGGAAAGGGCTGACCTCTTAGCTCTCGTTTGTGGTGTCTACCGTGAGTGTGTCACTTTCCCATTGATATCCTGGGTCAGGTGTGGTACTTGATTGTATCGATTCCTGATCTTTGCATTTGAAAAACAGTAGCAAAATAAACGGCATAAAATGGTAAGTACATGTATTACATTAGTATACATGTAAATCGATTTAAGCCACGTTTATATGAATTTTCACCCTGGTGCAAATTTACTCGCGGGTGCAAAATTGCACCCTGGAGTAAATTTGCTACCCCTTATGTAGCGTTCATATGTCAATAAATTGTGTTCATATGTTATTGGACTTGCTCTTTAAACATATCAAAAATGTTTCAGTTTTACTTTAAGGAGAAATTCGATGTGTTAAGAATAATTCGATTATTAGTCAGTTCAAGATACCGTCGTGTGAGAAAAATGCAACTCCGTTTGGTTTTATTTGCTTTATTTATTTTTCAATATTTAAATAGGCTAAATACACCAGTCATTTGTATCCACGGCCCCCACCTACGGGGATAGCCGTGGAATAGCCGGGGTAAGTTGCTGGACAATTACCTTTTGACTGTCCCCGCAGTGCCGGGGAAGTGTGGGGGTTATTACATTTGGACACTTACCCTGCAGGAATTTTCTGTTGTGTATGGTGGAGCAAAGAGCAGAGTTGCTACCATCAGCTTGTCCCCACAGGTCGGGGCTTATACCAGGGCTCTGGAAAGTGAAAATCATTATCCCCGCCCATCCCCGTAGGTGGGAGAGCAGTGGATACAAATGACTGGTGCATAAATGACACTTATAGAAGCTGTTGCAGCGTGCTAAGTAAATATATGACTATCTAGCCAAAAGAGAATTGGACGGACGTAGTGCTTGAGACTTATACATGTACTGATGATCCATGGCTTCCAAATGTCACGGGCTCTGCGACAAACTGCGCGAATGCGCGTGTGCGTTAAGTTGTTTCAATTGAACTGCTGGTGACAGTTTGACTTAGTACTGCGCAGAGCTGGACAGTTGAGAATCTCTTCGTAATAGCAAAATAAACGTCTTGTGAATGTGTGAAACGGGTTTAGTCTTCAATTGTTGACGAACCCTTCTAAATCTCTGTTAAGTTTCCGAAGGGAAATGGCTCAACCGAGGTTATCAATGGCTTCAAGAGGTTTGGATTCCCGAATTGGGGGGGGGGGGGAGAGGGTAAGATAGAGGGTAGACATATTTTGATTATTGCTCTGTCTGAACATCACGTTAATTTCATGAATCGTAAAGGGTGGTCACTCTGTTATTATGCAGGGGGGGGGGGGGCATTTCCACCATTGTGTACATCGGATAGCATGGACTCGTGCATGGCGCAAGGGTTCTGGCAAACCTTGATTTCCATTGCTGAGGTTAGGAAGAGATATTGTTCGGAAATAGAATCGTGCAAATCGAAGCCCATAGACCAGAAATTCTAGTTGTTCTGCGTGGCAACCCGGCATAGCCGATGAAGTAGTGACTACAAAGAGAAGCCATGACCTTAAGTTTGATAAAGGGACTATTTATATACATGTAGTTTATTTTTATACACATGTACATGTTCATATAGAAAAGATGGGTAATTTATCAAAATCTAAGCTCAAATTGTATATATGTGATAACAAGTTGCGTTCATGTGCGCAATTTGCACCTAGGGGCAAATGTGCACCCGGGTGCTAATTTGCTCCACGAAATTTGCACCACCTACAAAGGTGGAGCAAATTCGCACCCGGGTGCTAATTTGCACCCGGATGCATTTTCATAAAACAGTTCTAAGACTAAACCCCAATCTCCCTGAATTCCATTATCTCTGGATTATCAAGCGTATGATCTATAACGGTTTGACCTCAGCATGGAGGTAATTAAATAGCAGTTAAACCTGTGGCACTGACCTTTCTATCTCTGCATGTTACAACTCGCAGACATCATAGTCTGCTGATAAACTTTGCAAACTTTGATCTAAATACAAACTGTTTGACACTCTGAAATTGTTTTTGAAAAAAAGTTGACTTTGAAAAAAAGCAGCACTGCAGACTACAAAACAAACATGCCAAATAACCCAGCATGCAAAATTACCAGGTATGCTGGTTTAGTTTAATTTTGGTTCATCTTTTATCATCAAAGCACCTGCGAAATTGACATCTAAATTGTTGTCTGCTCAAGTTGTCAGTTGCATATATATTGCAGAGATTAATTGAGGTGTAAACAGTGTTGACACTGATAAGAGTCCTGGTCTAGGACTAAAATATTTCAGCAGACAACAAAACTGATTCAAAACTGATGGTATTTCTTTAAATGGCACTTTAAATGGCACTTTAAGGGTTAAGAATACTACAACATGTGGCAAATTGTGAAGACATTTTGTGAAGAAATTAAAGCCAAACAATAAGCTTACATCATAATTTAAGTCAAATAAGATGATATATGGACCTCAACACGCGAAAACCTGCCTTCCCTATCCGCACAGTCTGATCAGCCCCATTGGAAAGGGGTCAAAATATATGCATTTTATAAAACTAGTAATTCTTAATTCTTTGCATGCTGGATATTTTGTTAGACTGGCACCAGTCCACTAAAATGCATATAATTACATTTACATAATATTTAGCTGGGAAAATATATTATAAAAATTTTATCCTCTGATATAGACAGTCAAAACCTAGAACCACTCCAAGTAAAAATTTAAAATCTACGATAGATAGATAGATAGATAGATAGATAGATAGATAGATAGATAGATAGATAGATAGATAGATAGAGAGAGAGAGAGAGAGAGATAGCCATAGAAGTGCCATTCATAGCAAAAGTTGTCTGCTTATTATATAAGTGTCTAAGACAAAATGTGTAGATCAAGATAAGTCTCATTTTCAGACAGTCTGATCTGTGTCCACACTGGTTGCCTTTTGTTTGTCAAACCAACTTAAATCAGTCTATTGTGATAGTAAATATATGCAGCAGACGACATATTAAGACACATTTTTGCAGGCACTTTAAGGGTTAAATTCTTAAAAATCACTGACCTTCTAACACAAATTAAATATGGTAGTCTTTTTGTCTGTATAAATTTAGTAAAAAAATTTAGAACAATAATTGTATGATTATCTTCTTTTGTCAAAGTAATTCTCTACATTGAACACACTGTACATTCTCATTTTCAGTTTTATTTTATTCTGCTAGCAGAATTTTTGTAAAGATAACATCTGGTAGTACTTTGGAGGGCAGTTTGTTATCTTAATGTGCTGGAGCATGCTGAGAGGTCATTATGACTGAAAGATGATACCGAGTAGAAAGTAGTAGCTTCCAGTGGTTTAGTCTTAGAACTGAAAACACCGTTTATGTGACCAAAATACACCCCAGGTGCAAACTTACACCCTGGGTGTATATTTGCACCGGGATGAATACTGTGCATATAAACGAGCTTTAGACTAAAAGCCATGATCTTAATTCAAAAGTCGATTAAATACATTAAACGGAATTAAAGACTTCATTTATTTGCAAAGAAGAGAACTGTTAAATACCTCTTCACCAAGCTTAGCCGATTCACACGGAACAAAACAACATGTGTCATCCAGTATTGACCTAATATCGTGTGTTTGGGTTTTCCCCATTTGAAACATGTGTCATTTTCTTTCAAGGAAACGTTTTTCCAGTAATTTGTAGGTCTCTAGGTAAACGGACACAAGGTAAGATTGCCACATTATTAGCTGTAGTATTAAAAGAATAACGATTTTCATTGCAACATAGTTTTTCATGTGTACAACTGATATGGTATTTTGTAACTGTTGTTGTTCTCTATAGATGCTATAATGTGTAATGTTATGAAGAATGACCGTGAAGCGCATATTTAAGTATTGAATTTAACGCAGCAGTGGACACAATTTGAATTTTTCGCTACATTAAAAGAGAAAGCCAATTTAATGTTTCGACTCAGTGCTTTCGTTTTAATATGTTATTCTTGGTGTGTATTAATGTGAAATTCTATAAATATATGTAAGTCGATACCCATAATAGTATGTGTATATCAATTTTTTGTTAACCTTTAAAGTGCCTATAAATAGAGTTGCTCGCTCCTGTTGAATTATCCCAAAGGCCCGATGTTCGAATGTGTACACGTCATAACTATATGTTAAGCCCAGCAGAGATATAGCGTCGAAAAAACGTCGTATCAACGTCTACGCGACGTCATTACGTCACATTGACATTTATACGACGTTATACTTACCAGCTTTAGCACGCACTATCTCGTGATGTGCAAGGTCTACTCTAATGTAGGTCGTATAAAATAGTTATACCATGTTTGTCCACCTGTACGTAAGATAGTCTACTCGCTTAAGCTCGTGGATTATCTCAACGTTAAGGCGGACAACCCATGGTATCACCCTTACTTAATTTAACAGTTTGTGTTTGTTGGAAGCTACCAGGAGCCAGAGAAACAACGTAAAAACAAACTGCGGTCAGCGTTGCGCAGTCGGTTACGATTCGGGTTGCTTATCTGATGCAGTAAGAACGTCGTCCCGGTGAGTTTGAACACTTGTTCGGTAAGAGTCCCTGATAAGGGCTGGTAATTAAAACAAAAATTCTCAATCAAAACTTATATTGTGGGCACTCAATGAGACGGTTCTTTTTAGCACCAGTGGTTATCCTGACCTTTGATTGATGCATAGTAGATTCAATTGAGGTTACTAACAAAAGTTCTAGTAATCTTTTTACGACCATTCACGGAAAATGTCGTCTGACTTGTCATCTGCGGATGTTTTCTGTTGAAGATATTGCCAGCAATATGTGAATAAATCCGCAGAGTGATCACTTAGAGACAATCTGATCAGGCTCAACTCTGTTTGTTTTCATAATATATGAGCCACGACATGTGATTTCCAACAATTTTGCATTTTGACAAGTGTAGACTCAGACAAGCCTGTACAGCCTCCTGTTAAGCATAGAAACTCCAAATGATGTTCAGTCAGTAGCTTAACAGTCATAGAATACTCAAGCGACTTGCAAAGGCTATGATCAGACTGCGCGTATGCGCAGGCTGGTCTGAGCCTTTGCTGGTCGCACATACCACATTGTTGGAAATCTCATGCACTGGCTCATATGCAATATGTAGCATATTCTGTATGTGCAGAGTAATAAGGCAACAACATTTTCAGCAGAAACTATTCCCACAGGGTTCGCACAGGTAAAAAAGTACTTGAGTTCAGAGGGCTTTTTTGAAAAGTCCTTGAAAATTAAATATGCCTTGAAAATTAAATATTTCTTGAAAAGTACTGAAAATCACTTAAAGGCCTTGAACATTGCTTGAATTCTTCTATTTTCTGTAGGACTTAGCACTGTCGACAGAGATCTAAATCAGCAAATGCTGCACCAAATAAAGGTACAACAGATTTATACTCGTTCTCTAGTACTAATTACTCAATTTTCTCAGTCTAGCGTTTCTGAAGTAGAACTTTAACATTTAAATCAGGATTTTTCATTTTTAGTCCCTGAAAACTGTAGGATAGTCTGTAAGAGTCCTTGAAAAGTTCTTGATTATTACTCAAAATTGCCTTTATGACCCCTGTACCAGGATAAGGGTTAAGGGTTCAATCACTACTATTCCGCTTTAGAGGAAAGGACATGAGTTTATATAGAGGACCTAATGTTAGTGCTAATGCTTTATTGGCTTTATTAAACAAGTTGAGGAAAAGATATTAAATGCGAGGTTTGTTGAGTATATTACATCTTTTTCGCTATTAGATTTATATATTCAATAATACAAGAGCACGAATGCTAGACTTCACTTATCACATGACATTAAATCATATCAAGCGCATTTTGCGTGAAAACGTCAAGATGCAACATTATAATGGATGCCATTATGTAACGTTGCTAAATATGCAAACCACTAGTTGTTTATCGAATTGATTGAGTGACGTTATATCACTCCTGGACGAGACGCGAAGTCACATGATATATGGCCAGAAAGTACCATATAATTATAGAAGATCATAGACCAACCCAAGATGAAGAGGCTAGAACACACCCACACCCACGTGATCAGTCACGTGCTTTTGTCTACTCAGAGTCAGTTCGTGGACTCTGGTAGTTATTCTTACTTATAGAGTATAGACAACATTATCTCTCGAAAATAAAGGGTAACTGGTTCGAGCCTAGGCTTACAACAGATACTTGTTTGTGTCCTCAAGGATAATTCTTTATCCTCTGCTTAGAAGTTGTATTCACTGATTTTTTTTCTTGGTTTCAGAAATGTCACTAAGGCCTTTAAAGACAATAAAAGAACACATCACTGACGATCGAATACAAAAGGTACCATTTTGCAATTTACATAATATACGCAGTCTGTGCATATAAACAGTTTTCAAAATACATGACCACTTTCCCCACAAAAAAGTGTTGATGGCGACCAGCTGGCTTATGAAGAAGTCATATGGTCAGAATAAGCACTTTAACACCCACTCGATGAATCGCTTTTTTATAATATCATGGTACAGCTCGCATTGTTGAAAATCAGAGGTTGATAAAACGATCAAAAAGCTAGTGAATATGACGAACAAATGCCACAATCACTTCCACAAGACCAACTCGTGCACCATAGGGAAGAGATACCATTGGCGTAGCCCCCATTACGCAGTTGCGCACATGCGTAATAAAAATAGTAACAATCAATGGAGTCCACCTTATGTGGTAAATGTGTTTTTTTTCCATTCCATAGGGAACTGCTCTTAAAGGAAATTATTCGCTCCCTCTGGGTGCAAATTCTTTCCATTTAGAGAAGTTACCATTTTGAAAAGGGAGGGTAATTGAAGAAAATCACTGCTTGATCCAGTTGTCTCCCTTTAAGGTGCGCTATTTTTCTGCGTCTTGGCCACGTCATTGGATACAGAACACCAACAGTCACATGGCAGCAAGGACACAATTTAACTAAAACAACCAGCTCTCTCTCCCTCTCTCTCCCCCTCTCTCTCTTCCTCAGCGAGATGATTGCAAAACTAGATAAGTCACTAAGTACTGCATAGGAAAATAAGGACCGTGATGCACAAAACCTCAACAGACAATGGGAGCAACAAACAACAACAGAACTACCGCCTTAGGAGGAATAGCAGGCAAAGCCACTTGAAAACTGAAGAGATATTGCTGATCCAGACTGATATGTGCCCTATAAATGGACCGGTGGTCAATTTTCCAATCAAACACATGCATATGTTACAATTTTAAGGGGCGATTTGAAATTTTGATAGGCCTCTAGAAAATTTGATTGGCTGAAGAATCCTTTATATGCATCTCAGAGCAAAACTAATGGTATATTTGAATAGCTTACACTGAACCCAGCCAATAAAGTCCATTTTGGTTTTACATTTATAGTTTTCTCACAAAATGGTTCGGCCCATCCCAACATTATCCCGAAAATTATAAACGAGCTCATTTTGAACTCATCCCCTAAGGGATACAGTAAAACCTTTGAAAATTGGCCTCTCTCAAAAGGCCCGAAAATCGGTTTTCAAGACTAATTATTGCTTAATGCAAGTCAAGATTATTGTAAAATGCTCCAAGAGGAGCATTCTGCAATACTTTTGACCTTCATTAAGCTACCATTTGTCAAAAAGGCCTTTGTTTTGTCCATTTTTGAGTGGCCGTTTTACACAAGTTTTACTGTATTAACATTTCTCTTAAGGAACTACTTTTCATTCGGTTATTTGCAGGCATTCCAGAAGCTCCAAGCAGATGACAATTTGGCGGTAGAAAACTGTCGGTATGAGCTGGTTCACGAGGATCGTTACGAGGAAACATGGCGGCTGATAGCAGACCAATATTGCCCTGATGAGATATTCTGCAAGAATTTTGGCATTGTCGCAGATGAGGGAATGAAGAAAATGGTCTTCAGCGATTTACGGGATAACATGTCCTTGGCATTAGTTTCCAATGATACAAATAGTATCATTGGTATACGGATCATTCGAGTTTCAAAGAAAGGAGGTCAAGTTGACCCAGAGGCAGAAGAATCGGAACCAGTTAGGAAATTACTACGCTTTGTGAAATTCTACAATGACAATCTTTGCAATGTTTTTCAACATTATGATGTTGATGAGGTGCTCTCCCTTTTTCAGCTGACGGTACATCGTGACTACCGTCACCAAGGGCTTGGTCTAAAATTGATGCAAGCAGCACTGGTCTTAATTTCGGCGCTGAACATTGGCCCATGTGTGGTGAGGGGAAATTGCACATCTATCTACTCCAAACGCATCTATGAGAAATGTGCTTTTGATAATCTTGGTGAAATAAAGTTTGAAGATTACAGGGACAATGGCGAAGTTGTCGTAAAAGATACAGGAGAACATAAGTCATTTAAAATGTTTGGAAAAATATTATCACCGTGAGGTACATGTAGTTCAAAACCTAATGAGCCAGTTTACAACCACGTAACTACCAATTTAACAAACAAATTCCAACGAAACGCTTCCAGGTAAACAAGCAGTCGTTGATTGTCATCCAGGTGCATGGACAACTACATGTATATGAAAACTTGTATATTTCGACATGCTCTTTTCACTGATACAATAACAGTAGTTAAAAGTTTGTTTGAAAAAGCTTAGTTAATATCATGGTGAAAATGTTTGCATATTAAGTCAACAAATCAGAAGAAATGCTAGATGCCCCTCAGGAAAATTATTGGTGGTATTTAACTATAATAATATGTAGTACTGTGTAGGCTATAACCAAGTCATATGTTTGATGCTGAATAAAATATATTGTATTGTATTGAAAAAACTCATTATTTTAAAAAGACATCTGCTGTAGCAACATATTGGAATCGCCTCTATGATTCCAATGTGTACCAACAACATAATAATATACATAGATAGACATAGAAGATTTATTTTGAGTCGAATATACATATAACAAGTAACATAAGCCCTGTAGGGCTTTTACTTCGACAAACAAAATTAAAGAGAACAAACACAGAACATATCACAGATCATGCAAAGTTGTATTATAAATATATATATACATTGGAAGAATGAATAAATAAGGTTTGAGTTGTAAAACAAAATTATTTAAAAAAAATGTATCTCTATGAAAGATCTAATAGGACACTAAGAGACTAGTATACTAGAGTAGATGCAAAGCGGACGGTAGTGCAAGTAGCACCCAATGAGTAACATAAAGTCTTTCCTTGAAGAATCAAGGGAAGAAAACTGTGAGGCAGAATTTATGTTGCAAAGTAATCACATCCTGTTGACATGCAGGTCCCCTTAAGGCGAAAAAGGCGAAAAACAAAAGCAAGGCTTAACTCCATCATGTAGTCTTGAAAGCGAAATTTTTTGGCACAATGGTAGAATAGGATGGGATAATGGATAATAGATTATGTAACTGAAACTAAATATAACTATTTTGAAGTTTAGACTTACCAAGTATCATTCCCATTGAGTTTGCCTCTTTGAAACATCTCGAACTGCCAATCAGTACTAAATACCTTTCACCATACCACAAAATGTTTATATTTGCATGAAAATTCGATGAACTACTTATTCTGCTAACCTGGTAGTTGCGTGGTTGTATCAGGTTCTGGTACTTGGCTCATATGCGAGCAGTGAAAGTTCAAACGCGCATTATTTTGATCTGACCGTTTCCCCGTGATAACGGATTTATTTAGCTGGGAAGCCTCACATTCTTCTGTTGTGGGGTTTACATTAAATCCAATGTACGCAATTGTGTGTACGTGGTCAATGCATTTATGTAAAACAAATCCAAAAGCGGAGCATTTTAAAATAGCGTAAACCCAGATAAGACGCCGCAAAACGCGGCGTCTCATCAGGGTTTGCGCTATTTGCCATGTTAAGCACATTCTTGGTAAGGGTGGACAATGTTACATGTAAATCTTATATGAATCAGGACCTCTTTCACCTCGTTAATGGGTGCTAAACCCTTAAAGGGTAATATAGCAGATAATGCCATTATATATAACAACTACAAAAATTGAAATCAGACACATGAGAATTGCTTTTCCACACACATGTTGTATTCGTATCACCAAGAAACTTTCAGAACTGGGATAGAATAATCTCATATTCTCGGTTCAAATGTGTACGCAAATGCTTTTTGCGTATATGGTAGCTACGCCCATACTCTCTAATGCACAGACTTGTAAATGACCCTGGGCATGAGAACAACAAACTTAATGGATGTGATTGCAGCAAATACTCATATCAGCCTGGACATCTGCGCAGTCTTACCAGTCTCTGCTTATTATTAACAGTGAGTGCCCACAATCTCTGCTTAAGAGCAGACAATATGAGTACCATGAGCCCACAACCTTTTGTGTATAAATGGAGGGTGGGGGTCGAGGAGGTCAAATTAATAATGGTGTGTTAATGTGGTGCAATTGGGCAGAAAAATGAAAATAAAAATACTCCTGTATACCATTTTCCACCTTACAGACAACTTACCATTGCCTTCACTGCACATATTTTAATGTGATAGAAAAAGACGCCATACATAAATACAATAAAGATACCTAAATAGACATGAGCCCGGAATTTCAATGCCTCCTTAAAGTTAAGGAAGACTCAAGCTAAGTATTGATTTTTCAGGATGCGACAAATAACGTTTAAAATTGATTAAAATCAAACAATAGTTTCATTTTTTCTGAAGATCACAATGATATCTTTGACCACAAGTACCACATCGATCCAGGCAATGTATTTAATACAGAACGTTGAAATATCAATACGTAACTCTTTTTTTTCGTCTTGTTCCTTTTATTTTCTATAATCTTGTTACAGAAGAGTATCCAGCCATACATACAGTACATACGTACATGAGCACCCTTAAACAATACTCTCCCTGACAGCCTGGATCCTGTCGCGTAACTTTAGTCTTCCTTAGTTTTAAGGAGACATTGTAATTCCAAGCCATGGTCAACAGTGAACTCTCACCTACAAAGTATGTTTTTTTCAGGCTAGGCTTCGAAGTTATATAACTTTTTCCATGCTCAAATCAACTGAGAATGAGATTCATCCTGCTCATAAATGTTTAAAATGCCAACAATTATTAGCATTTTAACATTTTAACCTGGACATCTTTTTATTATTCAGCACTTACGTTTTTATGAAAAGTTGAAATTTAATATTTCATGCTTGGTCGAGTTGGGCATGAAAAAAAGTTTTATAATCTCGAGGCCTGATTTGGGTCCAGCTGAGCATATGCAAACAGATGGATTATGTGGTGATATTGACAGAACCATCACTTCAAGGTGGCCTACTTAGGCTAAAAAAAAGAGGATTGTTTCTCGGGCCATTTTGTTTTAAAAAACAGATGCGGGAAGGCGGCTTTTTATTTTAATTTTTATTCAGCAGAAAACATATGCGAGAACTTTTTTTTTCGAAATTCAAACGATTTTTTCGGATATTATTCAAGTCAGGCCATAAAACTTGATAGTGTTTGCCTCTGCACATTAAGTAGATTTGACGTCATCACCTATGCATAAAACTTACACTTTTGGGGCTCGATAACTAACAAAATACAGTAGAAAAGCATCGAGGATACCGGAAATAGAGTCGAGAATAAATTTAAACTAGCCAACATTACCGGCAATGGACCACAACGTCCGAGTGAAACCACATGGCCGATACCGATAATGATGTTAAGAAATTGGAAAAGCGTTTTTTTTCTTTTTCGTTTTTAGAAAGCAATAAAAAAGTAATGCGGGGCTTTTAAAACAGATGCGGCGGTGCCAGAGAAACATTTGTATTTTTTTAGCCTTACTCATTCGTGTTCAAACTAAACTATCAGGCGAACGGTACCCTTCGTTACTCAAACATTTTATATTGGTAACTAGTACCCGACGACATGTAGTGATAATGGAAATGTACTAAAACAGACATGTATAAAATAATGTTATTTCTTTAATTTGGTGATTGAAATTCAAAATTTCTAACTAGATCAACAGCTTAGCCAACCAGAACTGCTTCACTGTCGGATATTTCTCTGAAACCAGAAAAGAAAACTGGGCTGATATCCAGCAAAAGGTCTAAGTTGACATGAGCGCCCATCGAAGACTCAGATCAAACTTGAGGGGCACTCAATGGATTAATTGCTTCTGTGTGGCCTAATTTATTTAACAAATACATTCAATTTTTGGAATGTCCATGGAATCGTTAATACTTCGTCTCACTTTGCAAGAGACCAGAGATATTCATGATTCCATGAACTCCTAAATTATGAATTTATTGCTTATATTTACATTTTATTAGACGTAAATATCTAAAATATAGAACTTATGTATAATTTAGTGGTAAAACAGTTTTGCATTTTTAAAATATGTAATCGTATTAACGGTTTTGTTGGAGTGTAACACGAACAGCCAATGGAGCAAACATGAGGCTTATTTTGCACGTGCGACTCAGGCGTGACTCGCTGTCAATCACAACATCAGTGTGATTTCTGGCGAATGAATTCGATGTTCAAAGCGTATTGCACGGGCATGTGAGCTTGGCAGCTGTCAATCAAATTTATGTCATACATGAGGCTATAAACGGTTGTAAAAATCTAAAGATTTATTAAAGCCTTGCTTTGAAAATGTAAATATATTACTCATGAAACGGTCATGTTACATGTACCTACCCTCACAGCCGTCTTGATAAAGTAAGTAAGGAGGCAAAGATCAAGAATCGATACAATCAAGTACGAGGGTCATACAATAAAGAATGAGACTTTCTTCATAGTCTGAAAATCTGTGTGTGCAACTTGTTGAAATTCACCATGATAATAGTATGACATCTTAGCTATTCAGAAATAGAAACAATATTTTTGTGATTGACCAGTTGCCATAGTAACGAGATGTTTTGTGGAAGGGCTTGGAGACACATGGCCACGTTTATATTATTTTTTGATACACACGGTCATTCAAAGTCTTTTATATTCGATCACAGATATCATTTAACCTCTTGATATCATTTCTGCAACTGAACAATCTTAGTGTTACATAAAATGCTATCAAAGAAGAATCAATTATGCATATCCTTAAATTTGGTTGCCTAGCAACCAATTTACTCGAATTTTGATAAACACACTACTTTGTGTTGCTTTGGTAATTGTGTTAGCGATGTATATCCTACAAAAAAATATATTATGTGCAGCTGATTGTAATTTCAGTTACATGAATAAAGTCCTGTTCACCTAAGTTGCCTTTGACTATTTGATATTAACTTTTAAAGTCAAGAGGTCAGTGAAAAATACCATATATTTTTAAGCTTTGTTTCCATGGTAACAGCTGAAGACTCTGGAACATTACTTTTCCCTTTTGATTATAGACAGATAGCATGAGCATATACAGGTATTAGTAGAAAAATAAACCTTACGTCTTAATCCGTTGCCATGGTGACCTTCTATAGTGAGATGTCCACGCAGGTTTGCCTAGTCTTCCAATGTTGCCTGGCAACAAAAATTGGAACTATCTAACACGTCGAATACGGTACATGTGAATAGCCAAAAAGACATGCTAGCTTTGGACGCATTTTCATAAGTCTAGCATGTTAATTCACTGCGCTAGAGCAAAAGTCTCATTCTTTATTGGATGACCCTCGTACCACACCCGAACCAGGACACTACACGGGAAAGTGACAAAACACAACAAAACACCACACACAAGAGGGCCAAAAGGACAGCCCTTTCCCAGCAGGTGACCAAAAGGCTGCATTGAGCAGACATGAAAGCATGACAAACATGAAACATAAATAACAAAAGCATCGCCTTGGAACGATCAATAAAAATATTTTTACTGGAGGGCTTAAACTAATTTCACAGCGCCAACCTCACCCTTAGTTCAGATGTGGATCAAGACACATAGATGTTTGGTTTGCATGATCTAACCCTTAACTTAGCTATGAATTATCCCCTAGAACATTACATAAATCAAGATGTTAAAAGGAGATAAAGCAAAGATAAGGACTCAACAGTACATAAAACTGAATACTGGAGCAAAAGACATTCAACAGTTAAACCCTGGTGGGCCTGACAACATGTTGTTTGCAATATGTTTTACAACAATTACTTGTTACTTACAGTTACTCATACCATACCATACAGTAGCTACGATCTTAAACACTCTATTGTTGAAATAAGACTATTTCATAGTCATTGTAACAGCGGAAATGTAACGTTTCGTTTTTTAGGGTACGCAAATAACTCCATTAAGTAAAACATGGTTTTACCTCCCCTCGCACATGAAGGTGTTTTCTTACCTCGTCTCACATATGAAGCTGTGTTGTCCTTGACAATTTCTGTCATCCCAGTATGTTTTTGAGCCATGGTAAATGATGACGAGACAGTTTTCGTTGCCACCGACGTTGTCTGGTTTATTATGTCCCCAGTGTGTATAATTGCTAATAGGGACAGATTTCCCGTCCTCTCGCATCCAGCGCCAGTCATTGACAGCCACTATCTCACTGCCACCTATCCAGTACAGTTCATCGATGTGTGAACCTAAAATAAAAACATGTTTGGCTGTTAGTGTTCTTTCAATCTGAACTGTCTCGACCAATTCCGTGGAATCAGACCTCGGATGTACAGTGCATGGAGGGTCTACTTTGATAACCTGACGCTAAAGTCACAGTAACCGTGCCAGCACAATTACAGGTTTGATTGCAGCGAAACAAACGGTTAAAATATTCAACAAGAGAATAGTTTCCAGTTTAGCAGTCCCCAAAAGTATTCCTTTTCGCATGTCTACTGTTGTTACGCGCACTGTCAACAATTCGATAACGGCCGCCATTTTCTTTCTGTCCGCTTCTGTTAATCAAAAGCTAACGCACGCAAACCATTAAGAGGGACAGCGTGTCGATCTCCAATAAAATGACCGAAAAAAAAAAATAATCCCAATAAGCAATTCGACGGGGGTGTGGGGGCGGTAGCCCCCATATAATTAAAATGAATGCATAACCCGATAAATAAACTTACAACAAGAACAACTTACCTCTAAATTTCAAAGCCATTGGCGCTTGAGGTTGATGTGTTCATTGAGATGTTACAGAGGGGTTTCCTGGCTATTGTTTTGTCTGTACAACTAAGGGAATTTTTATCTGCTTTCCTTTCCCGGTAACTCTCGATACTTCAACCTAAGGTTCAAAGCTTGGATGATATACCTTTTTAATGAGCTGTAAAAACTCGAGGAAAGGGTATTCTTTGTCCGTAAGGAACTGCTTTCTCACGCAATAACGAAGTAGGTGTCATATAGACTTTTGGTTGTGCCGTGCTTAGGAAGTGACTCTTTATATGCTCGAAATTTGCTTTCAATCGTATTGGTATGGGTACCTGTCTCGGGGTATACAAAGTTCACAGAGTGATTTACCGAGAGATGATGAAACCTTTACTGTTTAGGAAATTGTAAGCCTTCCAGCAATTTGAATAAATAGTTGAGCCTGCCAGAATGTTTACTTTAATAATAGATATGAGGAGATTCGCAGTCCTATCTCCTACACACTTGAAGAAACACTTTTTAGAGTCCCTCTCTATTCCTCTGAACACGCACACACATCTGCTTTTCTACCCTTGTGAAAATCTCAACATTTTTGCCTGGCCCCCATATTTGTTCACTGAAATGTTCTAATAAGAATATGCAGACCTCTCTAGAGAAGTTATACCAGTCTGCAAAAGCCGTGTGCGAGAAGCCCAGCTCGTGCTTCACAAAGGACCTCGGACAGTCTTCTATTCAATCTGCCCAATTTTTTGACATTCTGTTGCTAGGATAATGCATATTTGACAACTTTATTTTTGTGCTTAAATAAACCCCTGACATTTAATGTACCTAGCAAAATAAAAATATTTTGAAAATATTGCGATTTTATGCCAGGGCGTTAGGGTTTAGGGGGTGGGGGTATTTTTTGTGACCAAATTTGATTTCACAGAAAGTCAAAGTTTCGCCGGATATTCACCTAAATACATGGAAATATAATGTTTTGGGCATAAAATTTGCGACAAAAGTGATGCGTTTGCATAAAATTCAGGTTGAGAAGATTTCATAGCTTCTTCTAAATAAGTATGCTGTCCATAACTTTTGACAATAACCTGTTCAATTACAACTACCTGTAGGAGTTCAGCCAGTTTGACATGTTTACTGAGGTGTATGATACCTGTACTGTATAAGTCATAGTCTAGATAAACACAATTTTTGAGCTTAAAATTATAAATATTTTTTTTAATAATCAGATTTAACATATAATTTGGTCATTAAAAGAACCGTCTCATTGAGATGGTTCTTTTGAATGTTTTGGTTGAGAAATAAGACAAATAATCACTTGGTATGCAATCATAACTAAAGCCCTGATATATGCCATTGAAATTGATATCTACCTACAGGTTTGTACAAAATAAGTTCCAGATAAGTTTTTATAATAAACTGTTTTTGAGCATTTTGACATCGTCCCCGCCCCCCCCCCCCCCGTGACCAATCATGCCGTTTTTATATGACGTGTGAAATGTAAAACTACAACAGTATGCAAAAGGATTAGTTTGGTCACGGGGGGCGGGGGGGGGGAGCACTTCAATAAATTGTTTCTTATTTTCTATATGTTGAATAGCAAAAACAGGGTTTTCAACCCATATTTTTGAATAGGTACTTGTCCAATGAGTAAACAACTTTTGAGGATAATTCGAGAGTAGAACCTACTATCGATTTGATAGAAAAACTATCGTTTTCTTTGAAACTTTTTTTCTGGCCATTTTTATGGGCAATCCTTCATTAAGACTGTCCGAGGTCCTTCTTGCTCTGCTCTATACACCCAGAAATATGTGAGAAGGACAATAGTCTCGAGGGAGAGATTGCTGTTTTTGAAAAACGCGAGCCGTGTCAAATCGGCACTTTCTTACTGCATGCTTTGTTCGAGGAGCGGCAAGAGCACTGATCTGCACTGAACAATGAATCCTTTCTGAGGCCAAAGCGACCTTTTTTTTACAATATTTACAAAAGGACACCACTCAATCCAATACCAACCCTCACTGGAACAATAGCTGTATAAGACTTTTTCTCAATTCTCACAAATTCCGTAGCCTGAGAGGCATTTAAATAACTTTTATCTGCTTTTTTTGCAGTGACAACACTTTTGTGCATGTTTGTTTACATTGGAATCTATGCGCGTGCTTCCGGTTTCTCACGCTGGTCAGCTGATGCTAAAAAATGGAAACCACTGAACTTTTTCTTTTCATCCTCAAAAACTAATTCATATCTTTAGATATTAGATACCGAAGGTATTAACATAAAGTCTCACATTGAATTCATTTTTGGGGTTATTTTTGTTTTTTACTGTATATTTTAGGAGATTTTAGGGTTGCGTGTCTCTCTTTAAGTGTTTTGCGTGCTTTGCACGCGATGGCATGCGGCCGCCCAACGTGCATGCTTCGCACAATTGTGCGCGCAAAGCGGGCCATTTTTTTACAATTTCTGGGGACCGCTAAACTGGAAGTCTTCCAACATGAAGCTATGAACGTGACGACAGTCAATTTCCCACTTTTAGATGGTGATGTTCTTCGCTCTACATCCTATGGATTCTATATCTCTCAACTCATTCGTTTTGCTAGATCATCTAGCCTTGTTGCTGACTTCAACACTTGCAATAAATTAACTTAGAAACTTATTAATTAAGGCTATCGGTATCATAAACTTCGCAAAACCTTTCGAAATTTTAAAGACGATACGATGATTTGATATCTAAATTCCTAGTTGGACTTAAATCTCTCATGCGCCGAGGACTTTCAGAACCCGAATTCTATGGTGACTTGGTGTATAAGTTGAAGAAGATTGTTGGCTCTAATAATTTTTCACCGCAGTTCATTAAAATAATTTCCCATTATAAAAAGATTTGCAATAACATTAATGTATTCTAACAGACTGCATACTTGGTGGTCAATCCAATCACAGTTGGCAACTTTGCTTACCTCTTTTATTGCAAGCTGATGTTTCGGAATTCAGGCTCTATGACGAATCCGACTTAAAGACTTATCTATTGATGAGATGGTAGGGGCCTGATGCTTTGGCTGTTGTCAGGCACACAGGGGTTTACCTGTTGGATTTCCTTCGCTCCGGTATTCAGTTGTATGTACTGTTGAGTCCTTATCTTTGCTTTATCTCCTGTTAATATCTTTATTTATATGTTTTTGGAGATGATGCATTGATAAGCTAGGGATCTTTCATGCAAACCAAACATCTATGTATCTTGATCCACATCTGAACTAAGGGTGAGGTTCCAGCGGGGGGGGGGGGTTTCTCTAATTTTTTCCACATACGTAGGATCGGACCCAGCATCTACCGTTCACCCCCAAAAAATATCAGGAATTTCAAGCACCCCAAAAAAATATTTGAAATTTTAGCAACCCAAAAAAAATATCCCAATTCTGTACCTTGACCTTATAAAAAGACCCTAAATTGCATAGAAATGACCCTCAAACTAGCCTAATTTTGGATGACCCAAAAAAATATCCACAAAAACTTCATACCCCAAAAAAATATTCATTTTTCTGAAAACCCAAAAAATATTGAAATTCAGAATTTTGAACCCAAAAAAATGGGCCGAGCCTATGTATGTGTGAAAATATCAGAGTACCCCCCTGGGGGTGAGGTTGGCACCGTGAAACCGATTTAAGCCCTCCAGTAAAATAGTTTTACTGACCATACCAAGGCGGTACTTCGTTTGTGGATCATTTGTGTTTTGTGTGTCTTCTGTTTCTCATGCTTCCGCGTCTGTCCATTGCTGCCTTGTGGTCACCTGCTGGGAAAGTTCTGACCTCTTGGCTCTTGTTGATGATGTTTATTGTACTTTTGTTACTTTCCCATGTGGTATCCTGGGTCAGGTGTTGTACTTGATTGTATCGTTTCCTGATCTTTGCTGTCTTTCTTACTTGAGTTTCTGTTCAATGAAATATCGCTATAGCATACTTTAATTATAAAACAGCAACAACATAAACTATACTTATTATAGTAATCATAATTAGGATTCAGAGATAAATTTCCTTACGCCAGCTCTGGCTAAAAATCAAGTTTCATACCTAATACTAGCCTTTAAGCGGCTTGATTATTAAAATGGGCCGAGATATTCCGATTGGCTGTCTTTGTTTTTTTTTTCCTCACGGTGCCATAGTTTGGTCTGTGATTGAATGACTATTCCTTGCCATACGCACTTACATGTTAAAGGTAAATGCTAATTGTGCTTCCATGTGTTTTTATTTTCGCACTTGAAGTATATTGTGGTACACATTGAATATGGACCAAAATGCACGCATTGTAAAACAAAGATTTTTGATTAAATTTTTCTATACATGTATGCAAGAGTATGGTGTGGTGTTCTTGCCATACCACGTAATATCTGTATTGGCACAAATAAGTCAGAGGTCGTTGAACTACAGACCAGCGACCATCCAAAATGTGCTGACAGGAAATTTAATTCAAAATCAAAAAGTGAAAAAAAAAAACGTTAATGGCTTCCATAAAAAGAAATTTGTTTCGTCCAAGCGATAAAGGATGTTTCAGTCCACTTGATAAATGAGCTTTAACGATATTAAAAGGAAGACCTACTGTAAAATTGAATATTTTCGCGAGAATTTTATTTCGCGAATAGCGTTAAATACATATTTGGCACTTTGAAAATTCGTAACTAGGGTATAAATTACCTAAATAAGACGTCATTCACGAGGGCTTTATTTCACGAAACTTCGCATACGCGAAGGTTCGCGAAAATAAAACCCTCGCGAAAATTTCCAAATTTACAGTACCATGTAATGTTTGTAGAAATCCCTCAACCAGCTTCTCTTCAGCATCTGAGTTTATTTCTGCCAACCCAGCACCAAGCATCTTGCAGTAGGCCTGAAAAAAGGGTCTTACACGAGTGCTTATGTTTTATTGAATTTATTAAGGGGATATAATCTTTCAAAAGCTCTTACTTGCATGAACATTTTCCCTGTACAAACAAAAAAGTTTTTTATCAAGAAGACGGATACCTTTGGCAACCTTGTTGTATGAACAATTTATAGATCTCACATAGCTCTCTTTACGCCCCAACATACAGGTTTTGAGCAATCCACAGCATGCAAATCAGTCTTTCTAGAGTCAATGCCTGGTTTGATACCGTTTACAATATTGTGACACGCTGGGTGAATTTTAGAAAACAACAGTTTGCATGAGAATGAACTACAATTATTCGACTACAATATTTAGAAGTATTTTCGCCAAAAATGTACAGATTTCTGGTAGAAAAATATATATTTGCAATTTTTGCTTGCGAAATTTTCAAGTTCAAAATGAAAAATTGTAAATAATACCAGAATTACATTATATTTTGGTCAAAATACTTCTAAATATCATAGTCTGATTATTGTTGTTTATGTTCATGCAAATGGTTTTCTCTAAAGTCACAATATTGTAAACGGTATCAAACCAGGAAGTAACTCTAAATAGACTGATAAGCATGCTGCGGATTGCTCAAAAGCTTTATGTTGGGGCGTAAAGTGATCTATGTGAAATGTTTAAAATGTTTATCACAATGTGGCCAAAGGTATCAGTCTCCTTGATAAAAAAGCATTTTTTGTCTATACAGGAAAACTTTCATGCCAGTAAGAGCTTTTGAAAGATATATCTCCTTAAATTAGTTGGAGGAAAAGTGATAAAATGCGATGCTTGCCGAGCATTTTATTACATTTTCGCAACGAGTTTAATAAACTCAATAATACAACAGCACAACTGTCGGATTCTATTTTCATATAACACCAAGATAACCATGAAATCTCATTTTTGGCGTGAAAAGTAAGATTTTGTCATTGTGTACGCAACGTTGTTATGCACGTCATCTCATAATTTTACCAAAATCTGTAAAACTTTTAGGGAATAACTGTATTCAAAATTTTCATTTGAGGAGGTATATCGTCGGATATGCGTTCTAAATCACGTAATATCCGAACGCATATCCGACGATATACCTCCCTGAATGAAAATTTTGAATTCTGATGCACTAGTAACATTTTTCTTCAAAAGAACAGTGAAAATGGCAACATATTGCGCCTACATCCAGCGACTGCCAACTGCAGCAAACCACTTGTCAGACAATGAGAGCGACGTTACGCAATGAAGTCGAGTTTATCCAATCAGACGCCGCGTTAAATTTGCAAGTGCATTTGAATAGTGGTTCATGATTTTTTTTATCACTCCAAGGCGCGGCGTCATTTGATAATTAATTAATAAAGCAAGATCGATAATGATTATTGTTATACAATAATGAAATTATCGTTACTACATTGTATTTTTAAATAACTGGTGTATCTATAAATGATAATCTTTTGAACTGTCTGTTTTCTGGCCATTTGATACAGAACGCCTGATCAACGAACTGATGTCGTCTGAATCCGTATCACCATCCTTTAAAACGAGGCTATCGTCGGTTACCTGTTTTTGCGACGTTACGTAAAGTATATTTCAAGCATGGAACCAGAGACGAAAAACATGATAACATTACGCCAAGAAACAAAACATAAAGGTAACGTTTTTTCTGTATTAAAGACCAAAACAATTTCATAAAATCAATATAATGTCAGAAAAAGGTATATTAATAGTAACTTGATTTGGCGTACGGTATCACGTCTCGCGGATTGGACCATCCGAGACTCTTTGCGTCTCGGGTGTTCCGATAGTATTATCTCATCCACTCGACGTGACTCATTGTTAGTACGCCAGATCAAGTTAATATTCAGTGTAATAATGTGCATGTAGTGTCCTGCCAGCCAAGAGTGATAGTGGCGTCGTGTTTTGTCTACAATTGTAAAGTAAAGCATTAACTTGTACACTCAACTTGAGCTAACGCAAATCGATACATCTTGTGTATTAATCCTATCCACAGTACACAGTCAAGTGATTTATCGAGTCTTAGTCCTGATAACTTTGTAAACAAAACATTACGTCATTGTGACTCTAACCTGGCCGGACAGTAGAACTTACATAAAATAATATCCATAAATAATTTTAGCATACATCTAAGATGAAACAGCTGCTCTTTTCATAATGGCTGTACTCGAATAGCGCAGTCATCGCGCGGTGGTTGCAGTCGACGAGTGCACTTACAGAAAAATTGTTGCTTTGGGAGCAACCATTGGATTTTATGGGGGGAGAGGGGCGACCAATGGAGTTTTATGGATGGAGGAGAGGGGGCGACCATTGTGTTTTTATGGGATGGTCCTGGATAGTTTTTCTTCGCGTGGCGGGGCCTGGCTGTTTTGCATGGTATGGTCCTGGATTTATTTTTCAGCCAGGATCGTGAGTTTAAAGACCAGGCAAAAACAGTACATAATATTAGTTTTGATAGAGACCTGGGATACGCGACTATGGTTTGAAAAAAATGCAATTTTGATATACATGTAATCGAGTAACAACATAAAAAGTAAGTCGGAACCGTCATAGGGTCTAAAGTCCGACCCTACGGTGTGGAATTAAAGAGGAAAGCAACGTTGCCAAATGTGATTGGGTTTACACCAAGCTTGCAGCCTGTTTCAATACATTAATGTTGTAGCCAATTTTTTTATAATGGGAAATTATTTTAATAAACTGCGCTGAAAACTTATGAGAGTCAACAATCTTCTTCAATTTATACACCAAGTCACCATAGAATTCAGGTTTAGAGAGTCCTTGGCGCGAGAGAGATTAGTCCAACTAGGAATGTAGATATCAAATCATACATGTGGTATCACCTATAAAATTTAGAAAATGTTTGGCGAAGTTTATGATACTGATAGCCTTGTTTAAGAAGTTTCTGAGTTAACAATTTATTGCGAGAGTTGAAGCCAGCAACATAGCTAGATGCTCTAACAAAACAAATGAGTTGAGAGATATGTACTCCATATGATGTAGAGCGAGGAACATCACCATCTAAAATGGGAATAGGATAAATAGAATCTTGTATTTGTGCTCAGATGATATTGGTATTATTAAAAACTCGTTGCTGAAAAACGATAAGATGCTTGGCAAACCCTAACATCTTATCTTTCTATAAAAGATACAACTTAATCGCAGTTTTGTCACTGGCATCTGTGACAATTAAGTGCCAGTTCTTCACATCTGTGATAATTTGGTACCAATTTTTCACATGTGTGAGGATTTGGTACCAGATATTCAGACAGGTGATGATTTAATACCAATTTTTCACAACTATGAGGATTTGTTACCAATTTTACACATATGTGAGCATTCTTCAAATTTGTGGGAATACGATACCAATTCTCCAGATTGAAAAAACCCGTACCAGTTCTTCACTCTTTAAAATATAGAACTGTGAAATTTGATCATAAATGTTAGACCACTAAAGCTACCGAAATTGATCCTACGTAAACTTCACATTTGCCAAAAAAGACTTATTGGTACCTATTCTTCATATGTGTGGAATTTACGAAGTGACATTATCAAGTCTGCGAGTCACGTTGTTCAGTGATTCTTCGCCAAAAGCATTGCATAGAAGATAGCCAACGAATGGCTAATCTGGCATACTGACAAATTGTTTGCCTTAAAACACAAAAATTGTCAGTTTTCAATGCTTTTGGCGAACTTGAAGAATCAAACATTTTGACTCGCAAACTGTGTTAGGATATCCAAGGAACAATGAAAGATGATAAAATATCATTCCCGGGGATTTTACCAAGATGAGCAAAATACTTTCTAATTTCTTTGTTCTACATTTGGGTTAAAACTGCACAAAAATCAGAACAAAATAGCAAAATTACAGATGCATGAAGATTTGCACCAAACTGTGAATGAAAACGTTTTCATTCACATTTTTGTGCAAATTTTCAAGATTTTTTATGAGGGACAACTAAAGAAACAAATATTATACAGCAATACACTGATAATTTCTTATATGAACTTAAATCCATTTAAAATGGTGTTCCAGTTACATTTTTATTTTAAACTACATCCAATTTTCCCAATTTTGATAGTCCAAATGCTTTTTTTCGTAAATTCAACAGGCTAGGCCCCTGATCCCGACTTCTGAAAGGTAAGAAATCCTGGTTCAACTTCCAAACGAGTTACGACATATGAAGACGGTTAATTAAACGATAAACATTTTGTTATTTAAGAATTGAAAGTTATTTTTCTGCGTTTCACTGAGGTATGAAATATTGGGAAAATTACATCTAATCTGCATTACCAAATCTAAGCGTTTTAACCTAGCTTGATCAATCTGCATTCTAATTTCATTCTTTTTCCTGTCGTTTGTCCTTTAGTTCTTACCTTATACACATTCTAAAGTGTGAAGTCATACCATTATCAGTAACAACCCTGTTCCTCGTGGAGGTTGGAATTATTGTATTATTTTGTGGTTTTGTTGTTGTTGGTGTTTTGCTTTTCTTATTGTCTATAATGGGTACACTAAATATCGCTTAATCTATTCTGACACTCATCTTGTGTATGTCTAGGACAGGCGTTATATTTATCTGTATCCATTGGTTGTCTATTTAAACGTGTTCCTAATTCTAATAATATACAATCTGTTTGACCTTGCAGTTACTTATCACAGTTTCCATTGGGATACAGTTCACAAAAGTCTATATGCTTTCGTCTGAATCCTTTCTGTATAAATTAGTAACGACCTTTTTAAGTGTTGGTTATATGTAAGTATTTATACAAAGAAATAAAGTTTAAACCAATCAAAGGATACAAGAAGTTCTCATAACACATTGTGTTTGTAACTTTTCCTTCATGTGTATCCTTGCCAGCCGACAGTAGACATGGTGTTACAGTGCCTAAAATGGAATTCGACCTACTGTTACGTGACAGTTTAATCAATTAGTAAATTACTGCTTATCTTTGAAATTGCTCTTGTTTTCAAACGTTATGAACAGTTTGTGTTTCTTTTTGAGTACACTGTAGATTATCAGCATCGATCTGACGCAGTGACTCGGTACAAACATGCAAATTGCGTTAAGTAACACGTGTCATTTGCGACCAAGACGTCAAGCATTGCATACGGTCAGTATTCATTTTATTTTCAAATTTACGTTCTGTAATGCCCAGAACAGTTTGATCAGCTTAATTTTGTTGTTTTCTAATAAAAACTTTTTGTGGCTTTTCCATGGGTAGTAAGCAGTACTGGGCCGGGAAGGTTTTATGGTTTGTGTGTGTATTTTATGACGGGAGCACCCGAAGGCTTACCGAAGGTGTTTTTTTTGGAGAAGCCGGAAATCAAGAAAATTTCGTCAAAGGGTTCAGCTCTGACTTTTTGGGGGTAATGCTAAAATTTCAAGTGTTTTGTTTGGGGGTATGCCTGATATTTTGGTGGTACACATAGGCATTCTATGCATTATTATGTTTACAAGAATCTCTTTGTCGTGTGATATCTAGCTTACTTTGGAAGTGTTGTAAAGTTATATAATAGATGCATGTACTGTACAATTTACATAAAAGTAGGTTAGGGTGAAAAGATCAGGAATCGATACAATCAAGCACCACAACTGACCCAGGATACCAATGGGAAAGTAACAAACTCACAGTTAGACACTACAAACGAGAGCCAAGAGGTCAGCCCTTTCCCAGCAGGTGACCACAGCGCACGTATAAACAGACGCATACAAAGGCATAGCAAACACAAGACAGAAAAAAACATAAAAGATCCACAAAAGAAGTTTTTGCACTCTTCAAATACAACAGTTTACTTTCTCCTGAATCCCATTTGTCTACTGTATACTATTGTATGTCTTTATATGTTGTTCTATGTACTAAATATACAAATAAAATATGCTTAAACCAAATACAACAGTTTAAAGAGACTAGCTCTGAACAATTTTCGAAAAAAAAAAATTCTTTTTAAACCTTTTGTAAAAATAGAATTAAGTTATATTTTCACAATAAATATGTTCAGTACAGCTGAAAACTGCAAGGAAAGGCGAATTATCTTATTAAAATATGCGTTTTTCTCTTATTGGTAATTATTTACATCCCTCAAAACAATCTAGACAGTTGATTTTTAACATAAAGGCTGTTGTTTTGATAGTGGTAATTTGTTTAGATTTACGAAAATGGTAAAATGTTTACCTAAATTTGATTATTTTTACTGTAATCTTGAATAATAGAATATTTATTTCTAAAATTAAAAGATCAAAAGTTACAGACTTTGCAGCTTTAATCATTTACATACTTTGAAAATGCCACTTTTCTATTGATGTCAATGGTGAAAATGTTCAAAAATTGTCTAAAATCTCTTGTTTAAACCCATGCAGGTTCAAAATGCATGGACGCACTTAAAATAATATTACCTTAATTGTTTAACTTTTGAATGACATTTAAAACATAATAATACTGGCAAGCTGTAGCATAGTAAATTTTCTTGCAAACGTGAGATTGCGCTGAAGTCTTATGGACTTCTGTGGTTGCGGAATTACTTTCGATCCCTGACTGTAGCAAGAAAAAAATGAAAGTACAGTAAAACCTGTGTAAAAAGGTCACTCTCAGAAAAGACTAAAAATTGGTTTATAAAGTAAGAAAAGTGAGAAAGATCAGGAATCGCTACAATGAAGTACCACACCTGCCCAAGGATACCACATGTGACTAATTATTGCTCAATGCAGGTAAAAATATTGCAGAATGCTCCAAGGGGAGCATTCTGCAATACTTTCGCCCTTCATTAAACTACCACTCGTCATAAAGATCTTTGTTTTGTCTATTTTTGAGTGGCCGTTTAACACAGGTTTTACTGGACCCCTTCACACACCCTGGGGTCCTTACCCTGGCCTCGATCCAGCTGGCTTCCAATGCCAAAACTTTGTAGCAATCGACGTTGTGCTTCTGAAAGCCATCAGGACAACGAGAATCAACTGAAAGAAAAAAATATTATAAAACCATAGGTCAAGCTAAACAAAAGATATGAATATTTCTTATATGTAAACTGACACCAAAAAGTAAGTGAGTAAGATCAGGAAATACCACAATCACACACTTCAGACCAACCAACAGTACCGTGAGGAAGAGTCACAGAACATTTACAGTAACAAAATAAAAGCAAAGCAACCAGCTCTCTCTTCCTATCCACCACGATTGCAAAACTAGAAAGAGCACAAAGTTATGCATAACAAAACAAAGACAAACACAGAGCCCCCACAACCAATGGGATGCACGCCAAATAACCGATCAACAACAACGGAACCACCGCCATAGAACGGACAGCAGCCTAAGCCACCAGGGGGCTTAAATGCATTTTACTGGTACCAATTCGTCCGCGAGTGGATGGTGCTTTTTATCTGCTGACTATGTTCAAAATTAACGTTTTCAAACAATTATTTCAGAAGCAATATCAGAGTGTCCATACATGCCTTAACTTTGGACTGAAATTAGTTAGATAAACCAAACTTTTAAGGGAGACTCGATAGAATTCTTTGAGATATTCACAAAAATCACTTTACACCCCCCCCCCCCCCCAAAAAAAAAAAAAAATAAAATAAATAAAATATAAAATCTTTTATTTTTATGTAAGAAACTTGTGATAAACACAACAAAGTGTGACTTATGATTATTTCTTTATAAAATGTGATTTTAAATGGTCTGAAAATTCTGTGAGATTTGAAAATCTTATGGGAATCGGCTTTCAGAAGGGTCGAATTCTATGAGATTTGTATGACTGTCAAAAGCTTTGAACCCAGATCAGGTCCAAAATGTTTGCAAAGGTTATCAGTAGATGACAAGTCACCGCTAGCAAGAAAAGATTTAATGGAGTTACACATGCATATACACTGTAGTTTACAAAAATATAGAAATTCTAGTTAGTACCTTTTAGAATTAATGCTAAACTCAAAACTGTCCAAAGTAAGGCAAACATGATGTCCATATCAGTGTGTTAAAAGTACAGAATAGATAAGCTGTTTAACTCTTTGCCTACTGGGTAATAGTGCATGTATTGTCGTCTGCAGATTTTTTTCGAATTCAACCTTTTTCGGAAAATTCTTCCAGGAATAACACCACCGATTGATCAGGGTGTCAAACAGTTTGGATCCTGATCAGTCTCGATGTTCTGTCGATCTGGGTCCAAACAATTTGCAAAAGTTATCAGCAGTCGACACTAGTAGGCAAAACGTTTAAAGAACATTGTCCATGAGCAGAGTGATAGAAAAATGGACTAGGTCACAACTTCAAAAGCGTAGTGTTCTATAAGCAGGATATCTGCAAACAATGTACATGTAGACCTAGACCCGATCCCTAAAATATGTGGCATCACATCAGGGTCTGCGCTGTGTGTCTCAAAAAAGTATTTCTTTGCCTATCTTGCAGATAACAACCAGCCCATGCTGTAGAACAAGTATAAGCTTTCACAAAATAACTTGTCTCACCACATGGAACAACAAATATAGGTATTCCCTGAATTTTGTTGATTTTCTGGATGATCAAGATGCTGTAACAAAATTATGTAAACGAATAATGTACAAAGGTTTTGCTCGGAACAGGAAATGCATACTGTTACGGGCGAGACATCATGGGTGAGAAACCTCAATATTTAGAGATACCTCAAGTGGTTGTTTCGGTCTACATTGTATTTCTGGCACTTGCGGACAATTTCTGACCCGTGTGGCAACTGTTTGTTAATCATCATATGAACAGCTGTTGAATCAATTCTTAGATAACAGTGTACCGTGCGTAGCTTTACGCCAAAGGGGGAGTTCCACCCTATATGGAATGTGCATAGGGTTCAGTCCACTCACAGAATTTTATAAAACTTTGTAGAAAGATTGGCTATTACATGTGTGTTATATTTGTGAGAAACCCATTCATATATTTCAGTTGTTAAATTTAAATCATTTTAAATTTTAGAATTAAAAATGGACACTCTAATTAAAAGTGGCCCTAGGCGACAATATTTTTTTTTATTTTTCAATCTAATTTATTATCAACACGATGCCTAGTAGTTTGTAATTATTTATGTACCATTCCAGTATTTAAATGTATGAAATAAACAAGTCTTTATTAAATTTTGTTTAAAGGTTCTCCCGTAAATTTAACATTTTGCAAATACTTTCAACAAATTAAATTGTCAATTTTGCCTAGTTGCAGTTCTTGTCAACCTATGAAATTCATATTGAATTAGTCCACATATGTGTTGGATATAATCATTAAATCTCAAGAAAAAAACCCCCAGGTAAAATGGTGTAAAAATCAAGATTTTTATGTAAACTTCCAGCAGTTTGCTTAATTTACATAGAGTTCTGTTCTGTACATGCATGGATCATGATAATATTATGCAAATTGACTATTTGGCTTATAAGTATTTTGTTTTCTATCGCTTTTCATTGGTTGGTTACAACATTTGGTATTGTGTAGTATGTGAATATAGGGGTACCCTCCACATCATCCCAATTTATATCTATCAGACATTAGAATTCTAAAATTGATAATTATAAAATAATCTGTTAGTTCTAGCTTATGTGTGCGGTACACACATTACCATATTTATCACATAAAATGGTTAAAATAAAGTTTCTTTTAGAATATTAACTCAAATTCAGCTTTACAAAAAAAAAGGCAAGGTCTGCTACCAGTTAACTGGCAGCAGCGATTTTTCGTAAAAATCGCTGCTACCAGTTAACTGGCAGCAGCGAATTTACGTTAAAATCGCTGCTACCAGTTAACTGGCAGCAGCGAATTTACGTTAAAGTTAACTGGTAGCAGCGATTTTAACGTAAATTCGCTGCTTCCAGTTAAATTTTTATTTTTATTTTGACAAGAAGGTTTGAGTCGGTGACGCATGGTGCAAACCAGTGTTTATACACGGTACAATCCCTCTACTTCCTATATACGAAATTTCAAGCATGTATCCATCTTGTATGGTTGTACAGCCTGGTTTGTGTGGAGTCTGGTCGGAAATCCCGAAGACCGGTTTTCTCACGACGAGACTCATATGTTGTGGATATATACCAGAATCGCCGCGGTGAGGAGATTCTAATACCTATCCACAACATATGATTTTATGGAGAAATTCTGAAAATTATCACGTTTTATCACTTTAATACCAACCCCAATTTTCCTCTATTTTCACTTTGTACAGTTAAGTTATCTATAAGGTCTCCATAAAATCATATGTTGTGGATATGTACCAGAATCGCCGCGGTGAGGAGATTCTAATACCTATCCGCAACATATGATTTTATGGAGAAATTCTGAAAATTATCACGTTTTATCACTTTAATACCAACCCCAATTTTCCTCTATTTTCACTTTGTACAGGTAATCTTGCGGAATGCATTTCCTGTGATGAATGGTTCAATCTTAAACTTTTGAGGCATTTGCTGCATGAATATTGAAATGTTACGTCACCTTTAATGTGCTTTACCTCTCGTCTGCTTAGGCACCTAAGATGAAACCATTCATGACAGGAAATGCATTTTGCCATCTCACTGTCGTAGAGCCCTCTACAAAAACAAAATAGTGTTTCTTTGTTAATTACAATTTTCTTCTTCTTCCACATTGGGTTAATGCTGAATGGGAAATTTGTAAACTCATTTTCTTTCAGGCAATGGAGAAGATGGTCTCTCATTTTACTCTGTTTAAAAATCAGTTTTGACGGATTGAGACCAAAGCATAGGGCCACGGCAAAGGCAATGGCAAATAAGCCGCAGTCAGAGCCACCAGCTTGGTGCTGCACTGGTACCTTTTGAAGTTTTAAACATTTTCCCTCAAACTTCAAAATACTCGCTATTTGCGACTTACTCTCTTTGTCTATATCATTAAATGCATACGTTCTAATTATGGTACTTTTACAATTACGTAAATCATTCTAATAATTATTCATCGCAACCCTTTAACTTTAATCAACAGAACAATATACGCTTCTATATAGGAAAGAAAATACAAGTGACAAAAGACAATTCAATCGAAGCCGACCGAAAAAACAAGAACCCAACTTTTTATAAGCCGCATCGTGAGTAAACCTTTCTTCCGGGTTTACGACCAGGATGTTATCGAAGCAGCTTACGCACTCACAGCGACTAACAAAACTCTTTAGGTTTTTGTACATGAAGTGACATTGCAAAGTATCAACTCCCGAAGAATGATAGGAGATTGTAATTTCAAATAATTTCAGCAGAAGATGTTTTAGTTTAAATTCTTGCATTGTTGGGTCCATTAAAAAGGCCATGGGATTCAAACAGCAAAACTATTATTTTCCGTAATAATAAGATGTGCGCTTTTAAAATTAATCAAAACTAGCAACAGCATATTTGTTTGTTTGTTTGTTATATAGTCACTCTTTTACGTTTTTGGAAGCTCAACATAGCCCATACTCACACTTTAACATGAAACAAATTCGGAAACACGTTAAACAACTCATTAAGTAAGGCATTCACTAACATTTTGCTACTTCAGTCGATGCAAAATAACTTTCTATACACACTACAATAAAAATACTGAAGCGAACTGGCAGCAGCGATTTCACTTTAAAATGGCTATAACCAGTTAACTGGCAGCAGCCATTTAACGTTAAAATCGCTGCTACCAGTCAACTGGCAGCAGCCATTTTAACGTAAAATCGCTGCTACCAGTTAACTGGCAGCAGCCACTCCGAAAAAAAAATCAACAACGTTTGGATTTTAATTTTGGTGTGTTACAGTTCTTGTAAACTTTCCCATCCATATATAAGTATAAGGATAATATTCATAAGATTTGAAGCCCGGAAATATATTTTGTTTGAATGGTGAATCGGACTTTTGTTAAATGACTAAATATTATTGAACTCAATATATTAATTATGCCCAGTTTTACAGAAATATTTAGTATGTCAGCATTATAAGGTCATTTTAGAATCAAATTCATGATTCTATAACCACGATGGAAATAACCGCACAAAGACTGTGTCACCTTCTCTAATGCCAGGGACTTTGCTAAACATGTTAAGTATTTATACATTCAAAAATTCGCTAAATGTTTCTTAATATTTGAAAATCATTTATAATCTTAAAAAGTATCATTTTTATTTTCATCAAAGTAAGAAACACGGCAAAAACTCCATTTACTCCAGTTCTATTTATTAGAGCAGTTTTAAAGCTTTTGTTGGAATATTATGATTTTAACTGTGGTTTATGATATGTATTTTGGATACTCTTTTGAAATGTTTTGGCAGATAAACTTAACGCAAGAGAAATAACCACAATCAATACCAATAAAGATACAATGCAATTCAAATAAGATTCTGTAAACCATTCATTAAGAGACTAATTCCTTCAGGCGGCTCTAGTCAGGTATGAACTAAGTTTTTTAAATACTGTTTAACTATATGGACCGGCGCACAGGTTTTGGCTCTCGTTACTTATGCTAAAGCCGGCTTAGTCGAAGCATTCATGCAATATTTGGTGTGTGCGAGTAGTGAAGACAATAGGGACGCAGAAGGCCGACAAAACGATGCGACACGTGGCCGAATCTTGTGTGCTGGCTCATATGTCAATGTTTATATTGTTAGCGTTTTATGCGCAAATCTAAGTTTATATATTTCCTAATTTACTTAGAAAGCTGGGGATTATGTGAGACGGAGCAGACGTCTAGTCTGGCATGTGCCCGAGCATTTCGCTAGTTGGGTCTGCGTTGGGGTATTGGCTATTAACCCTGTACTTTGTGATGCACTCCCCATTGTTTCTTTAGAGACAAGGTTAAATCAAAATTAATATAAAATAAAGAAATAGCGATGCCTTTCCTGTCCCTAGGGGCTGTCGTATTCTCGTCAAATGGTGCAGACACAATGTTGACGTGCAGCTTAATGCTGCAATTCATCTGGGTCTTCACTGTTTGATAAAGTACAGACGGGTTAAAATGATCATCCAATTTTAAGACATCTCCTATTTTCTAGTAGTCCTTGTGTTTCGTTTCGACAAGGTATAGGAATAGTTTGTATGAAAATGCCTCATACACACTATTGGTTCCCTTGTAGTCCCTTTTCTTCCTTTGCTCTTTCACTATTACTGATAGACAATTCCGCAGTGAAGGAATGGGTCTCAGCTGAACCACCCAGTGTGTAATCTCAAGTGACTCAACTTGCTTGTATTCCAGTATTTACTCTCAAAGATTAGGCCATGTTCTGCAAGAATAGCATGAAGTCCAAGACAGAGTTGAAGAAGGTGTGGATCATGATCAGCTGGCATGGTCGGCTGATCTGGATCTACATCATTTTCAAATGTAAATGCATCAGGTTTTCATTGTACTAAATTACTCCAAATAAACTTAACAGATTATTTCAATAGTGGATAGCTTGTTGCCTCGTTCAATATCATGTAACTACCGAACCTCACGTAACCAGGTATACCCGGGTCAACATCGATAGTCTCGTCGTGTTGACACGAGTTTGCACTGACTACGATGGCTTAACCTAGTCAAATGACTCACAAATGGTCTCAAATAATATTAATAACAATTAAGTCCTTTGTTCCGATTTGTAAAAATCTATTTTTGTGTTACTGTATGTTCTGGATTCTTTTTGTACTTATTGTATATAAACTCGTTTGTTTGTCGCTCCACGGGGAAGTATACTCTTTGTTAACCTACTATGTACGCATTGGTTCTAGCGGACACAGGACTCGCAGTGGGCTCGTTTTTATGTCGTCCAAGCAGTTACGATGTATAATCGACTGCATAACTTAAGTCTCGTCCTGTTGATATGTTAACTCTTGGACGACGTTGTGGCTCTTTTAATTTCCATATCCACTACTTGCTTAGCTGCTCTATGCATAATGTTTCTCCGCATCCTCCAGCTTTAGATCACTATAAACGGCCTAGGCGCGATTGAAATTCAGATATACAGGATGCGGATAGGCTTACATTATGGGCGTCACTGTAAGGTTAAAGGTATAGCGCATCTAACAACTTTCGAATTAATAATTTTCCTGTCACTTCTATTAATAAATGCCGGTGATATCGAACTCAACCCAGGCCCTGACACTTCTCAAAACGACACAGGGTCGGTCGACGATTTGCTAATATCAAGCTACTTCTCTGTAGTCCATTACAACATACAAAGCATTTTGAACAAAGTTGAATTGCTTCTTTTGTGGATCTTTTATGTTTTTGTTCTGTCTTGTGTTTGCTATGTCTTTGTGCGCGTCTGTTTATATGTGCTTTGTGGTCACCTGCTGGGAAAGGGCTGACATCTTGGCTCTGTTTGGGGTGTCTTCTGTGAGTTTGTCACTTTCCCATTGGTATCCTGGGTCAGGTGTGGTACTTGATTGTATCAATTCCTGATCTTTGCACCTTTCCTTACTTTGATAGGTTCTGAACTTAGAAACTTCAATATAATTTGTCTGACGGAGACCTGGTTAGGTCCTAACACAACAGATGAGGCTCTAAGAATAGACGACTATAGTCTTTATCGTCGCGACCGACCAACAGACAATCATGGTGGCGTATGCGTGTACATCAAGGAAGATATTTACTCTCGACGCAGACTTGACCTAGAGTTACCACATGTAGAATGCGTATGGGTCAAAATCAACATTCACCACAAAAAGATTCTAATAGGAACATTTTATAGGCCACCGAACTCACCTGCCCAAACATTATCATATATTGAAGACTCGATCAACTTAGCATTAGATTGCAATATTAATGATATATTTGTTACTGGGTATTTTAACCTTGATACACTAAAACATGCAAGTAATCAAAAAGTTCGTGACATATGCCAACACTTCAATTTTGATCAGTTAATAGTAGAACCAACTCACTTTACCGAAAGCTCCTCCTCCATTATTGACCTTATATTCACCTCTAACAAAAGTAGCATACTGCTAAGTGGCGTTGGAGATCCCTTTCTCGATCAAAGCGTGCGCTATCACTGCCCAGTATATTTTGTCCTAAGCTACCATAAGGCCCCTACCCCAATATCAACTAGACATATTTGGCTATGCGACCAAGGCAACTATCAATCATTTGCAGGCGATCTTCATGAAACCAACTGGGAACTTTAAAAGATAACGATATAGACGCATATGCAAAAAACATTATAGATCGAATCACTACACTAGCAAAACAGCACATTCCAAACAAAACAATTAAAATACGCCAATCAGATCCCCCCTGGTTAACATGTGAAATAAAGAAAATTATAAGAAAACGTAAACGTTTATACAAAAAATACAAGAAAACAAAACGACCCGCTAACTTCGAAAAATACAAACATACTCAAAACATTACCACAGCTGAAATCCGTAAAGCAAAACAATCTGTGATTGACAAATTGGCAGCGAAACTAAGAAACACTGACACTGGACCACGTGATTGGTGGAAAACCCTTAAACATTTTATTAAACCAAATAATACCACATCAATTGCTTGATGAAGGCAAAGAAGTCCGTGCTGTATTTTGTGACATAAGCAAAGCATTTAACAGAGTATGGCACAGAGGCCTCCTCTTTAAACTTGAGTCTATCGGTGTTTCTGATTCCCTATTATTATGGTTCAAGAGTTATTTAGCTGACCGTAAACAGAGAGTAGTACTGCCTGGAGCAGTATCTGCCTGGAAATACATTAAAGCAGGTGTGCCCCAAGGCTCTATCGTAGGACCTCTTTTATTTCTTATCTATATTAACGATATTGTTGTAGACATTCACTCAAACATCAGGCTTTTTGCAGATGACACATCTCTCTACATCATTGTTGACAATCCTCAACAGGCAGCAAATTTATTAAATGCAGACCTTGCGAAAATTCACTTATGGGCCTCTAGATGGCTTGTATCTTTTAATCCCTCCAAATCTGAATCTATGACACTTTCACGCAAACAAAACAAACCTCTACACCCTCCTTTGAATATGGCTCAACTAAACATCAACGAAGTCACGTCGCATAAACACTTAGGACTTATTTTTTCTGACGATGGCAGCTGGCATGAGCACATTGACCATGTCAAGGCCAAATCTTGGTTTAGATTAAACATCATGCGTAAGCTGAAGTTTCAGCTTGACAGAAAATCACTTGAAATAATATATACTTCATTTATAAGACCCCTTCTTGAATATTCCAATGTAGTCTGGGACAACTGCACTCAATATGAATCAAATGACCTGGAAAAATCCAGAACGAAGCTGCCCGCATTGTCACAGGAGCCACTATACTAACATCACTACAATCTCTCTACATTGAAACTGGCTGGGAAAGCCTTGCTTCTAGACGACAAAAATCAAAGCTTGTCCTCTTTTACAAAATGCAAAATGAAATGACCCCTGAATACCTCTCATCTCTTGCACCTCCGACTGTCGGTAGTACAACAAGATATAGATTACGCAATGAATCAGACCTTCAAACTATTCCTGCTAAATCACAACAATACTATCACTCTTTTCTGCCCTCAGTTACACGAGCCTGGAAGAGATTACCTGAAGAAACAAAAACATCGCCTTTTATCACCGCATTCAAATACAAACTTAACAAAGACACAAAGAAGCCACCTCAATACTATTATTGTGGTAAGAGACTAGGCCAAGTACACCATACACGCCTACGACTAAATTGTTCTTCTCTACATCAAAATCTATTCTCAAAAAACATCATAAATGATCCCTATTGTGAGTGTGGAGAAATTGAAGACACTGAGCACTACCTCCTAAATTGTAATCTCTACCAAAACTTGCGTGAAGAACTCTTAAACACAGTCACCACTTACTGTCAGCCTACTTTAAATGTACTCTTGTATGGAAATGCTAACTTATCAGATTCAGAGAACAAAACTATTTTTTCTGCAGTTCAAAAATTTATCTTGAAGACTAAACGCTTCTGACCCAACAACAACAACAACAACAGCAACAACAACAACTTATTTTCTAAAACATAATACATTTGTGATCTCTTCAGCCACTTACGCCTCGTGTTTGTTCTTGTCTTCTTGCAGTTCCTTGCGGCCTAGTGATCATCTGCGTGAAGAAACTGGTGCAATACTTTACTGTTACGATTTCTGATCTTTGCCTTTACTTACTCACTTTTATATCCCTACACAAACAATAGATTTTGCCTTACGAGCCAAGCACTTGAGCTAGACATATTATTATGCTTCCACATTATCGTAGTATAAGATAGAATGAGCTACAAAACGAAGCGCGCTGCTTGATCCTGTTATCGCGTTGAACCTGTGTGAAAAAAAACAACAATCTAAGTTCCATCCCCGTGGAGCGATACGCAATCGTTGCTGTATATTATAACTAATGGTTACTATAAAGATCCAAAATAGTATTTGTATATTGCATGAATATGAAGATAATCACATCATCTTAGCTTTTGAACATGTGAGGGATACAGATTCGAATAAGTCTTCGGACTTCCTTCTGAATCCCGTTTGTATAATGCTTATATATATCATAACTATTTTGCTTTGTAAGTTTTTATGTATTGTACAAATGAAATAAAGTTTAAACTAAGGGACTACAAAATAAGGATACTAATTAATTAATGTGGAAAAACGGATCGTTCCATAATAGAAATAAACTATAAAGTTTTAAAACTTAAGTCTCAGTTTTACTCAGTCTCCGCGTGATACTAAATGGAAAGCAACGCAGCTCTCATGCCTCCTAGCACTGGCTTAAATGTCCTTCTAATTTCTGCTGAGACTAAATATTCCAGAAGGACCAGACTATGAAAATACAACACTTTATCAATGTACGGGGGTTAGTTTAACCTGCATCAAAGACAGCTGGAGTGAAATCCATTGTTCTATGAAAAAAGAACCTATCAAAATAGTTGGACTGTACACAATTTCTTAAACACTAGACTTGGTTTCACTTAGTTTATGAGAGTTAATGAGAAGTATGCACATAGTTCTGAACCAATTTGCCCTCAATATTTGATATGGAGGGACATAAGATAGAGGAAATTCTAGGTGCTCAGGAACATTGACTGTAGATGGAGACGATGAATTACCTAGCATAAGTCCTAATCCATTTGAATTCAATGGCGCAAAGAAATTAAGAGCATAAACACCTGTTGGCTTCAGGCTGAAAATAATTTGGAAACCAATGGAAGATCAATTTACGAATGATACCTGCTGGACATACACCCATACAACTAAATTCTAGGCCAAGTGCTACTTATCAAATGCTGCTTACAAAAATGCCAGTTTTATGCTATTAAATGAGCTAAAACTTCTGACACCGAAAAAATATTGAAACTAATTTGGATGAAGAAAATAAATAGTGATAGTCCATGCGTTTTTAGAATAATACTAGTGGAAAAACTGCGGTTTGTAAGACCTAACTGGAATATTTTAATTGAAATCACTGATCAATCAAACCTGACTTAACTCATTTCATGCAAATTATAACACTGTTACCAGTGTCCAAACTGTATGAAAATTTACATGCATTAAGGGAATGTATTTGACCTACTTTTCTGAAACCATGATAGGTTGGGTTGACAAATACTGGCACATGATAAATATTAGGACATAATTCCATAAAGACACTAACTTAAATGTTCAATATGGGGATAATCAAAATTTTGATGGGTCGGAAAAAAATTATCTAGATGTATTCATATACATTAATGGTAGTAAGGTATACCCTGTGGAGTCTTCTTTCATATTTCATTCAAAGAATGTAGCAGTCATTTGAGACTGATATGTAATAGGCCATATGTTAGTACAAAGAGGGTGCACATCAAGCTGCCCCCCTGTGGCCTAACAGCCTTCGAGGAATAAAATAATTTCATTTTTTGTAGTTGTTATAACGAAGGTATTCAACATACACATTATTATCGAAATCCATGCGTGGGCAGATTTGGAACTCCCCCTTCGGCGCAGCTCATTGGTCTAGGTCAGACTAGGTGTAAACTTTCAACGGCTATAGAGATTATGTTCTGGTCGATGAACCATCTACGAAGCTAAGCACATCGAATAGGCGGCAATCGAAAACGTTAATACTATCGACGAAAGTAGATCTAAAATAGTAAGAAACAGTGCTTTTGATTGGCATTTGTCGCCAGTCGGGCGACAAATGGCAATCGAAAACAATGTTTCTAGCGATTGTTGATCCGCGTTCGTCGATTGCTAAGAGTGTTTTCGATTGCCGCCTATCCGGTGTGCTATGGGACTGTACAGAATCCTGATCCTTTATGCATTTATAACTCCTGTTTTATTGTAGCACCAAATAAGCATAATTAAAGAGGACTACAATCGGCCCGACAGCAAAACGTAATTAGAATGGGATTTTACCGGTGGGCCGATAGCGGCCCACGACTGTATGTTGCCTGGGATCGAACGCAATATCACTGATCAATATGCATCGATAGCCAGATTGATCTCTTTACCCTTTTAAGACCAATTGAATGCCCATTAAGTTTGATAAAGTAACGCCAGGGTGGTCATTTTTATATTGTGGGGTTACGGGTTGTAATTTCCAAACAAAATATAATAATCCTTTCTCTGAAGATCGATTTTGTAAGTAAGTAAGTAAGTAAGTAAGTAAGTAAGTAGGTAAGTAAGTAAGTAAGTAAGTAAGTAAGTAAGTAAGTAAGTAAGTAATAGTTTATTCAAGTGCCACATATCAATTATACAGCTATTAACATATAATACAATTTAAAATAGTATGGCTTACGAGACACTAATTGCTTGCATTTTACATTTACAACATATAAAAAGTTAGGATGATACATAAAGTATGCTGTGTACATGCATAAAGTTGTTAAAAACAGTTAAAGTAATTAGATACGATGCTAATAGTGTACCTTACAAGGACTCTTTCTACAGTTATTTAGACATTAAACCTCAATAGACAATATCTGACAAGTACTTTTTTGTTCTTTGTACTTTTATAATTAGTACACGTTACGCATTATAGTCGTTGTGCACGGTCTGCTGAAAAGCTTATTTGTTATCAAAGAGACTTCTGCGCATATGCGATGAATAACAAATTCTCATGCGGATCTGAAAAACTTATCAGCAGACCGTATGCGTAACGTGTACTTTCATTAATATTCATTTAATCACAAAGAACAAAGAAAGTACTTGTCAGGTCCACCGTCCACTTATATCGTATTTCCATAAGCAAAGTGTAGACCCTGATCAGGCAGCTCTTACAAGAGCTGCCTGATCTTGGTCTACCCTGTTTGCAAAAGCGTTAAAATGCATCTGTATGAGGTAAAGGGTTAACCTTAATATTTTACCAATTGAAATGGAGTTTCATTACCAGTTACCCAGGAATGTGTATGCAATTTACGGGTTTATTAAAGAAGCTCCCGTGGTGTAGTGGATAAGCGCTATGCCTTGTAAACCAGGGGTCGCAGGTTCGATTCCCGGCTTCTCCATAAAACCACTTTCGGATGAGCCTTCGGGAGTTCCCGTCATAAAATACACACACAATTAATAAACCCTCCCGGCCCAGTACTGGTTACTACCCATGGAAAAGCCACAAAAAGTTTTTTATTAAGGCGTTTTATCGTATTTAAATGCGCTGTGTGCATGTGTACGCATCCGTTAATAATGACAAAATACTATAAAACTATCGCCTGTGCGTGACAAAACCAGGAGTCTGTGCCAAACCTAATCGCGTTAAGTGGGGAGCGAAAAACCTAAGCGTTCCCCTTCGACTAACGAAGCTCGGTTGCTCAGGCTGCTCTGATTCACGGTGATTGGCGTCTGGACGATACTGAACCACACTTCTAACGCAAAATCAAACTGAGCCTTAAAGATTACATATATTGTTTCATCTATTGTAACGCAATTTTATCAAAAATTAAAATACTTATTTATGAAAATGAAAGTAGGACTTCATCAGTCAATCATTCTCTTTTAATCATAGCCTGATTGGGTGAATTTCTGCCATAACCCCTGAAAGGTACAATGGTTTAGGCAAGACCTCGTATATTCATTAAAGGTACATTCCTGAAAAGTGTGGGTCGGTATATATTCTGCTCTTTTTATGTTTGGTAGCATGTTCGGGACACTCAAAAGTCCGTTTAATTGAAAGTTCTAAATATTGCACATAAAAAGGTTGTGTGCTACATTGCAGGTATTTCCGGCTGCAAAGTATGGAAGGGAAAATGTGCCAATATTCTATGCATACATGTTAGTTTTTGTATGTTGGCAACTTCATTTTATTTTGTAAATTGTGTCATTATATCATGTGAATTGTATTATGATAACAGCTTTGGATGCATACTGACAAATTACTCATAATACAAAGTAATTTAGAAATAGAGAAGAGCACTAACAACATTATAAAGTGACACTCCATTCATTCAAAACAGTAAGTTAAAGCATTGAATATTGGCGGTAATTCCCCGCTTCTTTCAATGCTAGATATTTTGACGCCAGAGGGCGCGCTTTCATTTATAATTTACAGAGTATCCCTTATTTCGTAAAACGGTGATGAAAGTTATTTTGACTACTATGGTTTATCCTCAGGGTGGATAAGATTAATGAACCAACAAAAAATCAATTTTTTGCCTTTTTGTAAAACGTTTGTTATAGGATACAAATTGCAATCTCCAATTTAAAAAAAACATGCAAAATCTCATAAATATAAGCGCATAAAATTTTTTAACGAAATAAATAGAACGAATATTAAACATTGTTAAAAAATCATTTAAAAGGTGCAAATGCATGCATGTCTTCCCTTGAAGGGAAACAATTCAGGAATACATGTACAAGCTTGGTCTTTTAAAAAAAGTTAGAGCACAAACCGTTTTGATAGTTTTAATTTTGCATTATCCAAAGCTGAGATATAAAGCCCCTCTTTTTCCATTTTATCATGCATTTCAAGCTGAGTAGTTGTATACTAAGTTATGAATAGGTGATCCATTGGAAGTAAAAAAGCCTCGGGAAGGGGTTGGGATAACTTGGAAGTCATATTGGTGCGGATGAGCGGCCCAGAATTTCAAAACCAAAACTATTCATATATATAGATGTTGAAAAATAGGACCTGTTCATATATAGACATCATTAAATGTTGAGCTATTCATATACTGCCATTCGAATTTCCATACCTATTAATAAGGCAAATCTTCTCAAACATCTGTTGAAGCAGAACTCACATGTATGTTAAACCAACAAAATGAATTATAAAGTATTTAAATAAAGGAACATAAATTGTCCATATTTAGATAAGGATAGTTACAAAAGCGTGAAATGCGAAACTTTAGGGCCATTGATATATTGACCAAGTAAAAAGGGGGCTTTTCATATATGTATTGATAAAAACTGAGTGCTATTCAAATATCTGAGTGGCAGAGCTGAAAAGGGGGCTATGTCGGTCGCACATCCGTACTTTCTCTCATATAGGAATTTATCCCCCCCCCCTCCCCACAAGAATAAAACACAGGAAATGCAAATTTACCAGGTTGGGTTATTGACTATTCATGACACGCCACGGATCACAATATTTGTCCCTGGACATGCTGAAAAGTGCTAGAGTTCAAGCTCTCGCTTTTTGTAATGCACCAGTCATTTGTAGGCTATCCCCCGCCCCCCTCGGGGCGGTGGAATAGTGGGGCTTTTAACTTTTCAATTTTCAAAGTCCTGCTAAAAGCACTGCACTGTGTAGCCAAATTTGTGGAAAAATCCCTGCTAAATGTCCCCAACCCCGAAGGTTGACAATAATAAACTAGAGGACCAGAAGGTCCTGAAGCGCTCACCTGATCTGCTTGATAATGTTAAAATAGGGCAAGGTCAACTTATAATTTGAAATTTTGTGTTACCATATATGGGGATCGTGGCCACTTTGGTAAATGACCTAAAACAATCTAGTGAATATGTCATATGAAATTTGAATTCATTCAGCTCAGTGACTTCTGAGAAAAAGATGTTACGCTACGTATGTATAGCCCTGTATAAACAGTCAAAGGTCTGCTTCGCATTTGCTACTTATATAAAACCATTGTCTCATTTATATAAGGCTTAACATATCTCGTGAGTAGGTGATGGGCCCATTTCATAGTTTTAGAAATAAAGATTTGTGAATAGTTTTTACTTAGCATGGCATGGAAGATATTTTGGTGGCAATGACAATATAGTCATATGACGGTTATGAACACTAGTCAAACATACATTGTAGAGCCTGCATCTGCAATTCTATATACCAAAGCCCAGGGTGGTAGAAATTATGTTGCGCCCATTGTTTTGTGGGGTTTTTGTTCTTGGTTCTTGTTTTGTTGTCAATACTTTAAGTGTGGTTTCTAGGTATGCAATCATTAGAGCTGGTTGCTTTACTTTAATTGCCTTTTGATGTAATGTGGTCATTAGTGTTCTGTGTCTGTTCCTCAAACTACCGTAGGTTGGTCTGAAATGTGTGATTGTATTGCATTTCCAGGTCATATACTCACTTACTTTTTGGTTCTGGGGATTTTTTTTAAATATTTGACCTGATATGGGCATGAAAGCCATATTTGTCATGCTACCTAGACCACATATTCATTTTTACAATGTCTCATCCAACGGATGCTCCAACTGGCCTTGTGGCTACTTTGAACCAAACATTTTCTTATATAGAATCTCGCAGTTGATTGTGGTAGCAATAACTATATATAAACCATAATCAAAACACCAAAATTGGGGGGGGGGGCAAAAAGTGATGTGTCCATGCAAGTTAGCAATATGGATCTCCTAACTGCTTAATGAATTACCATCTGACCATTAAACAATATTAACTGCTTTTTCATTGATATAGAAAATGTATTTATACTCAACTTTTACAGATCAAAATAACTAAATTGACTTAAGTTTCAACAGGATCAGAAAATAAAATATGTTAAGAATAAGCATTGAGGTCTGCTCATTGACTAATACTCACTCATTGTAAAGAAATTGAAGGTCAACCTCTCAGGATCATACCAAATGATGTAGTCTAAGGTCAAGTATACCAAGTTTTGTAAGCATGGCAGACATCTTGAACATGTTAAGATCAGGACTGTTTAAACAATTTTAGGTATACAAACTAGGCATTTGACAATTTGTACTGAATAACAGCTGTTTTTCCTGACTGTTGGCCTCTAGGGTAGATATAAAAGACAAACAAAAAGAATTAAAAAAAATCCCCTTTTATTTACATTTAAAAAGAACAGCATTTATATAAAATAGGACAGAGTTTGTTATAATGTTGCAATTATAACACTGAAAAAGTTATACCATAACTAAAAGTAGAAACTGCGTTAGTGAAACACTGAATCATATGGCTGTCTAGAAAGAGTAGAGCGCTTCCTTAAACAAGGGTCATAACTCAAGAAATATATTTTTAAATTTCCTCAAAAATAATCAAGTCCCATAAGCTTGTCAAGTTACATTGAAACCTCATGGAAACCTTTGATATCAAGAGAGAAATTAGCATATGAATCGCCTGTGGTGGTTTATTTTATATAGAGTTATGAACCTTTTAAGAATCTTCCAGTGAGACATAGGGTATCTTTCGTGTCCATGCAAATTCTAAACAACTTCTGTTTGAGTTTCAATGAACATTCATGGTAGCCTAAAGTATCTAACATTTATTGCAGTTATATACTTGACAGCAAAAGAAATGCACAAAGCAACATTTTGTTTATTGTAAAAATGAATTATAAAATTTACATTTGAGTGAAGCTTATGTGATGCATTTGCTTGACCACATGTTCCATACATTTTTGGTGCATGTCATATTGTTAAATCATTATATAACACCTGATTTATACAGAATACCCAATTAGTAAAAAATATGTGATTCTTTTGCTGTTGAGTATTGCATACTAACAAGGTAGACAAAACAGACAGAATACTACAGAAATATAATTTAGCCACAGTGTAGCATTTGACCATCACTTTGATGTTATTTTGTTTAAGTTAAGCTGGTTTGGTTGTTCTCATGCAAGCTCTAGAATCTTAATCAAGAGACATTGCATTTTTAGAATGAGAAAAAGTTGATACAAAGAGAAACCCCAAATTTTTTCTTTCAACACTAAGCTACAATAAATTTATGCAATTTAGTTTTTTACATTTTTGCAAAATGTAAAACAGTACAAGAACAATTTCAACAATGATTTTCTGATGTAACACAAAAATAAGAACATCATGGTAGTTTTAAAATTTAACCTACTTTGTGGTCTCTGGTAACTTTAAATATATTATGTACTTTGACTTTCAATCACCTTTGCAGTTATTCACAATCCACAAATGAGTCAATACTGATCTGGCTTTTAAGTATGTCTTTGAATGTTTCTGCTTCTTTGGCATTGTTAAGATGATACTTTTTTCTGTATGTTTTTTGTACTGAGGTAACATATTCCGTATTATTTCATTGTTTCCTTAAATGTGCTTCATAACATCTTCTTTAACTATTGGTTGATATGGTCAAAGATTCTATATAATAGGTAAAAGCAGCTGTTGTATCCTCAAACCAATTCAGAGAGCTTCTCACATCATCATGTCTTATGTAGTACAAATTACAATCCTTTAAACTGTCCTGTTTAAACCTTTATCCTAATATTTAAGTTCACCATCTGCTATTGGTACATGTATTCTTCAGCACATCTGAAAGCGCATCATCATCTGATATAAAATACTAGAAATGACATAATTCTCTTTATAGACAGTTCATACAGTTGATTATAGCAGTCTGACTGTGGTTAAACACTTGCAATGATATTGTTCTCTTTATAGACAGGTCATACATTTGATTATAGCAGTTTGACTGTGGTTAAACACTAGCAATAATATTCTTCTCCTTATAGACAATTCATCTTTTCAACTGTCATTGATATTGTTTCTATATAGATGTGCAGTTTATCTGTTCAACCATGATGAAATGCTAGCAATGATATTGTAATCCTCATAGTCATTTCATCTGTTCAACTGTGGTAAATATTAGCAATGATATTGTAATCATTATAAACACTTCATCAGTTCAAATGTGGTAAATGCTAGCAATGGTATTGCAATCCTTATAGAGAGTATATCTGTTCAACCATGGTAAATTCTAGCAATGATATTGTAAACCTAATAGAGAGTATATCTGTTCAACCGTGGTAAAATGCTACCAATAATATTGTAATCCTTATAGAGAGTATATCTGTTCTACCCTGGGAAAATGCTAGCAATGATATTGTAATCCTTATAGAGAGTATATCTGTTCTACCCTGGAAAATTGCTAGCAAAGATATTGTAATCCTTATTGACACATCATCAGTTTAAATATAGTAAAGTGCTAGCAATGAGTTCTTCTCTTAATAGACAGTTCATCTGTTCAACTGTGGGAGAATGCTAGCAATGAATTGTTTTCTTTCATAGACAGCCGTTCATCCAGTTGATTAGTAGTTATGTAGCTCTCAGCAATAAAAAAGGATTGCAGCAATAATGCACTTTGGACAAAGTCTAGTAGTTTGCTTCATCTAATTTACAGGAGTCTTTAGAGAAATTATAACTGATGTTCTAATCTGAGTGTTACAAAAGAATATTATTATTGAGCTGACTTTCAATGTACATTCATTTATTATGTCATATACATGTAATTGTATTTTAGCATTAACTATTTTGCAAGGTTCTTTGATTAGCTTACAAAAAAATACAATGATAAACCATAGCAAATCTCATTGTTTTTCTTAAGACCATATACCCGAAATCCAGATGGTGTGGTGGTTGTGGTCAAACTAACGGGACCCTAAGGGTGCAAGAAACCTATAGATACACCAAATCATGTGAGCTGCCGTGGTGTAGTGGATATAGCCACTGCTTTGTAAAGCAGGTTCTCAAGTCTGTCTGATCAGACTTTTATGTTGTGGCCCAGTCTCTATTTGACCTTAGCTGTTTGCAAGATGTTAAAAACACACACATATACACCAAATCCAAATAAAGTCTATCAACTTTTTGCAATATTGGGCATGATTGAAATGTTATTTTCTAATTTATTAACAAATACTGTCAAACCTGTTAACAAAGGTCACTCATGGGAACAATACACTCTGGCCTTTGTTGGTACAATGTAGTTGGCTGTTATTCGGAGGTCAATTTCTATATAAACTTGCCTTATGGGATTCAGGCACTAGGCCTTTGTTCACAAGTTGGCCTTTATTCATAGGTGACCACTAACACAGGTTTGGCTGATGTTATGCATACTCAGAAAGAATCGTTTCCAATCGGACGGTTCTTTTCAGCATTGCAACAAAATGAATGTTTAAACTAAAGAATGGGAAACTTATGAAAAAAAATAACAGTGAGATGATTGCATAGCTTTCATTTCATCCTCTGTTCATGTTGTTCTTTTTTGCTATAAGTACTGTTTTATTCTATCTGAAAGCATTTTACAGTGTATATGCACCAAACATAGGCCCCTTTGCATAGGCCCCTGGAATCTATACAATCAAGCACCACATCTGACACAGGACACCACATTTGAAAGTGAAACATCACATACAAGAGAGACTAGTGGTCAGCCCTTTCCCAGCAGGTGACCACAAGGCTATATTGCATGAAACATAAATAACAAAATTTACCCTCAAAAGAAGCAGATATGAATGTTCAGTAAATATTTGTGAAATTAAATCTAAAATCTGCAACATGAGATTTTAAATATTGCTACAAACATTATATGCATGAGGCACCTTAGTTCAAAAAAGATGCAAATCATCAAAAATAAACATATTGCAATAAAATTTGATAAAGTAGAAAATGTCCATTGGTATCATTACAGACATGCTTGAAAATGATCATAGTCTAATAAAAACATGTACTGTAACTATGCATTTAATGATCATACTGCACTCAGAGTTCCAGCCCTTTTGACCATTCTAAGCGCATTAACAACATATTTCAAAATGCTTGCAAATACTAGTTGCAAACAAACCAGCAAAATACTTAATAGACCTTATTGCACTCTACCAACTAGTAATTCAGTCATCACTTGATAACAAGGTATATACAAGAGGATGGATGAACCTAAAAGCAATCTGCTTCATCAGACATTAACGTGCAAAATGTATATACCTAACTGCACTCAGAAATGCCCAAAGGCTTCTTAAAAAAAAAACGGTTTTGATGCGGGTCAGTATACAAAATGCATTTATTTACCTTACAACACTCAGAAATGCTCAAAGCTTTGACCATTTTGAGTGCAGTAATAAATACTAGAGGACCTGACGGTCCTGAAGCGCTCACCTGATCTCCTTAACAATGTTAAAATAGGTCAAGATCAACTACGGCTTATAATGAAACATATTTTGTTTAATGGCGGTTGCAGCCATTTTGGTCAAGTGACCTAAAACAATCTAATGAATACTCCATCAAACAGCCAAGTGATATCTGAGGAAAAGATGTTTAGATAGATATGTGACAGTCCAAATGAGTGGCCTTGAATAAAAGGTCACAGGTTAGCTTGACATTTGGTACTTATATAAAACCGTTGTCTCATTAGGTTAAAAATTTCTTGCTTGGGCCTGAACAGTTAAAGAAAAATGAACATTTCAAGATTTTTCCCATATAAATGCATTAGAAATCAAATTTGACCTTGCTATAAAGTAGGTCAAGGTCAACCTAGATTCATCATTTGTGCAAATCCTGTAGGGCCCACATCCCCAATGCTACATACCAAGTCCCAAGGCCATTTGGTTCCAAAGAAGATATTTAAAGGGTTTTTACCATATATGGATGTGGTGGCCATCTTGATCATGTGACCAGTACAATTTTGTATAAAATTAGGCTAACCTATCATAAGGAGTCATCATATGAAATTTGAGGTTGAATGGCCAAGTGGTTTCTGAGAAAACTATATTTTAATGTGTTGATGGGACTCCAATATGAGCGAACTTGGCTGAAAAGTTAAAGGTCAACCTTGACCTTTAAAACTTATTTATAGCCATTGTTTCATTTGGTTTAACATATAAAGTAAGAATAATGACTTAGGTCTCAAAAGTTTTCAAAAAAACAACTTTTCAAAAAAAATCCCATTTAAATGCATTAGGAAGCAAATTTGACCTTGACATTGAGTGGGTCAAGGTCACCTTAGGTTCATCATTTGAACAAACTTGGTAGGCCCCACATCTCCAATGCTACATACCAAGTTCCAAGGTCATAGGCCTTCTGGTTCTGGAGAAGAAGATTTTTAAATATGGGCGTGGTGGTCATCTTGGTCATGTGACCAAAATATTTAGCATGAATTTTGGCCAACTTATCATAAGGAGTCTCATATGAAATTTGAGATCAATTGGGCCAACGGTTTGTGAGAAAACTATGTTTTAATATATTGATGGAACTCCAAAATGAGCAACCTAAGCTGAAAGGTCAAAGGTCAACCTTGACCTTTGGAACTTATTTATAACCATTGTCTCATGAGGTTAAACATATCAAGTGAGAATAATGACTTAAGCTTCATCAGTTTTCAAAAAAATCAACTTTTCAGAATTTTTTCCAATTTAAATGCATTAGGAAGCAAATTTGACCTTGACGTTAAGTAGGTCAAGGTCAACCTTGGATCATCATTTGAACAAACTTGGTAGCCCCACAATCCCAATGCTACATACCAAGTCCCAAGGTCATCGGCCTTCTGGTTCTGGAGAAGAAGATTTTTGAAGGGTTTTTACCATATATGGGCATGGCCGCCATCTTGGTCATGTGACCAGGACCATTTGTACAAACTTCCCTTCCCCCATCCTAAGGAGTCTCCATATGAAATATGAGATCAATTGGGCCAATGGTTTGTGAGAAAACTATGTTTTAATATATTGATGGGACTCCAATATGAGCGACCTAAGCTGAAAGGTCAGAGGTCAACCTTGACCTTTAAAACTTATTTATAGCCATTGTCTCATGAGGTTGAACATATCCATTGAGAATAATGACTTAAGCTTCCACAGTTTTCAAAAAAATCAACTTTTCAGAATTTTTCCCATTTAAATGCATTAGGAAGCAAATTTGACCTTGACGTTAAGTAGGTCAAGGTCAACCTAGGATCATCATTTGAACAAACTTGGTAGGCCCCACAACCCGTATGCTACATACCAAGTTCCAAGGTCATCAGCCTTCTGGTTCTGGAGAAGAAGATTTTTGAAGGGTTTTTACCAAATATGGGCATGGCGGCCATCTTGGTCATGTGACAAGGACCATTTGAACAAACTTTCGTTCCCACATCCTAAGGAGTCTTCATATGAAATATGAGTTCAATTGGCCCAGTAGTTTCAGAGGAGAAGATGTTTGAAAATGTTGACGGACGACGGACGACGGACGACGGACGGACGGACGGACGGACGGACGACGGACGCCGGAGTCACTGGTATACTATTAGCTCACCAATGAGCCTTCGGCTCAGGTGAGCTAACAACAACAATTGACCTAAAACTTTTGAATACACATTCCATCTTTTCGCCTATCCCATAGTGGTGCCACCAGAAATTTGGCTTCAGATGCCCCAGTGGTTTCAGATAATTAACAAATATTCTGTACAGAGCATAACAAAGAACCTATAAGAGGCATCAACTTGAACCTTCAGTGGTAGATAGATCTCAATGAGGAGAAGTGCAATTTACAAGAAGCGTACCTCTCTTTCGCATAATCTAGGAGTTATTGCCCTTTGTTTTTTTCTCACTTAAATTTTGTCTGCAGCACAACACAACAACTACATCTATAAGAGGTGTATCAACTTAAAACTTCAATAGAATATAGATCTCAATGCGGAGAGATACATTGTACAAGAACTATAACTCTCTTTTGCATGATTTAAGAGTTATTGCCCTTTTTATACTTGGGTTTTGTCCAGAGCATAACATTACCACTATTAGAGATATCAACTTGCTGCCCTTATCGAACAACTGTATATTTAGGCTACCAATTCTCTTGACCTCTGAATTATGAATACACAGAGAGGTGGTGGGGGTGGGAGTCAAGAGGTCTGGACCCCGCTCACCCAAAAATTGTCAGGGGTTAAGGTTTCTTTAGGAATAAATATTAGGATCTCAACACCCATCCCCTACCCCGACCCCCATAGCTCCTTAAACTTGGAATACCTCCCTCCTTGGAAATATTTGTTCCCTTTGAATTGTCAATTGGAACACTCATTTAAAAGTAAGTAAGTCTCGTCTAAAATGTCAGTCAGGCTTGGACCTCCCCCTACCCTCCCGATACGATAGTTTCTGAATCCGCCCTGCCCAAGAGCATGCAAATTGACAACCAAAACCCTTTCGGTTTATATTGGCATATTTATAATTAGATGTTTAAAAGCTCTGTTAAGAGGACCTTTCAAACAAGTTCTTTCAGTAGTGGCCTGTATCTTAGCGAGAAATGAAAACCCCGGCACATCCACAGGACTGTGGGGACACTGTAGGTCAAATCCCGACACTTAAGCCCCGCTATATATGTCCTCGGTATCCCCAGCCCCCAAAATGTCTGTCAGGCTTGGACCTCCCCCCACCCTCCCAATATGATAATTTCTGGATTCGCCCCTGCCCGAGGACATGCAAATTGACAACCAAAACCATGTCGGTTTATATTGGCATATTTATAGGTAGATGTTTGTAAGAGCTGTTAAGAGGACCTTTCAAATAAGTTCTTTCTGTAGTGGTCTATTTAAGCAAGAAATTAAAACCCTGGCACATCCACGGCACTACGGGGACACATCTTAGGTGAAATCCTGACACTTAAGCTCCGCTATGTCCTCGGCATACAAATGACTGGTGCATAATTGCATTATTATGGAGAAGTTGATGACGGGAAGGGATGAAAATGCATGGCATGATGACAATTGTTCCTATTGTTCCTATTGGGGATGTGATTGCAATATGCTCCGTTTTTCTGTCATTAAGGACATATGCTACTAAATACTTCCCATGTTGAAATATGTTCAATACTTTGCATACAGTTTGTTTAATGCATGGGCTATCCATTTATGAAATAAAAAGGATACGTCACCGTGCTTATTTTTTCAGAATCTCATATGGAAGTTTCCAGCATTTGACCAATTTTCTAAAAAAATAAAATGATAACACTTGTCCTAAATATCGATCTAAAGTGGTTGTAATTTTCAGCCAGCTTCTTTCTTTTAACTTAAAGTATTGCTCATGACCTCAAACCTTTTAGAAAGTGTGCAAGTTTATTTGTTATCCCATGCTGTGACAAGATACTGCATGATACATGGCAATTCGTCGAAAATTTGAATCTGTTTTTTTTTTATATAAATCATGTATTAAAAAATCTGATGTTGAAAATCTTAAAAAAAAAATTAATTCATGGACTTTTATAATACCTTTCAGAAAAAAGAATAAAAATCTGGGGTCACCGAACTAATTTTCTTCCAAGAGGGCCAAATTCAACCCCACCCCCATAGGTTTCATGCGTAATTCAATATGATAAGTTCAGGAATTACCATTTCGGTCGTTTTGATGATGCCATTTTACTAGTAAATGAAGCAATTTCGCATTAAAATGTTAAAAAAGAAAGAAAAAAACACACTGAAAATGTGCGCGCACCCAGGAATCGATCCTGGTCCTCTGGCTTCGTAGCCAGACACGCTAACCACTAGGCCACGAGGTCAGATCGTGCACCGCTCTAAATAACCGTACAAATAGTAGAGACTCGACCACTATCGTATTCGTGACCAGGGTTATTATGTACGTCGTTTGATTTCAACTGAGCTACATTTATCTGTCATTAGTGCTGAGACGGTCAGTTCTGATTAGATGTCAATAGATATTTCGGACACACTTTAATTATTTTATTTTGTCAAGAAAATGTCGGAACACCGATAAGATATAAGAATATCGGAAAGCTGTGTTGATCCGAATCCGTTAATGGTCGAAAGACAGGACCCAGACAACTTTACCCGTTTCCAGACGCGGAAAAGGTGCGCATTGGAAATAGCCGCATATGTCCTTAAAACCACTAAACGTGACCGGGCCTTGATGTCGACAGAACTTGACGACAGTACAGGGCGACTTTGTGTGCTTGTTTGTGTTGATACTTTCATCATAACAATTTTCATACTTACAAGAGGTGTTTCATATTTATTTGAACAATTTGAAATCGTTTAAGAAATGAGTTCGATTTTTGGAATGTTCATGGAATCATAAATACTTCGGGTCTCTTGGAAAGTAAGTGAAGCCCAAAGCTTCACGTTAACTTTGCTAGAGACCCGAAGTATTCATGATTCCATGAACAGATCAAAAATTGAATTTATTGCTTAAATTTACAGTTTATCATAAATATCTAGAATATAAATATTATTTTTAATTTAGGAATGAAAACAGTTTTTTTTCGTATTAACGGGTTTGTCGGCGTATAAAACGGAAAAGCAAAACAGCCAGCTTAAACACGCGCAGCCAATGGAGAAAACAAGAGGCTTGTTTTACACGTGCAACTCGGGTGTGGCTCGCTGTCAATCACAACACCAGTGTCACTTCTGGCGAATGAGTTCGATGTTAGAAGCGTTATGCACGGGCAAGTGAGCTTGGCAGCTGTAAATCAATTGTGTGTAATTCATGAGGCTACGAACGGTTGCAAAAATCTAAAGATTCATGGAAGGATTGCTTCGAAAATGTGAATATTTCTCGTTATATTTTGTAATAATTGATTTACATAGATTAGTCTAATCTCCAATAATACACAGTCACCACGAAAGTAGCTCTTTGCTTTTCTCACTTGTTTGAAATAGTCTTTGAAGATGAGTATTCAAAACTTAATCGTTTAAATATGCTGTCTGAAACGAAATCTTCTAAATCGTCCTCGAACGATTTCTACTAAACAGATGAAGGCTTTATACATGCATACTTGAAGCGTGTTCCATTAGAAAATTAAAAATTTCAGCTGGATATTACTTTTTGGAAGCAATTTGAACACCAAATTTTAGTGTTTACAGTTTCAAAGGCAACATCAAATTGGATGCCGAAATATATTAATGCAATATTATGTGATCAGTTTTATTGCCAATATATACTTAAATTATCTAAGAACTTGACCGATACTTTAGAAAATTTGCGTTTAAAATTTCTTCCAGGACACATTTTATACATGGAATTCCCATTTGGACACTTATATGGCGAAACTTATTAAACCCAGTTGCCAAGCAAACACAAGCGCATAGAATCTGTTTTTCATTAAAAATAGACTGAATGTTCCTCTAAACTTTAACGAACATTGCATACTTTAATACGCATCTTTACGGAAAAAATAGCCGTATTAGCTTTTAAAATCATTAAAAGGGGGTGGGTGTGTATTAATGTTTATGCTTGAAATATCCATTTTGTCTATTTGGCCATAACAGGGACATGTCCGTTATTTATGAGAAAGTATTTTTTTATTTATATGCAACAGCAAAAAAGTGAAATTCAAATCTGTTCAAATAAGCATGAAACAGGTCTCATATTCCTTTGTTGAACCGGTACTAAGCAGAAGTTAAAGTATCCTGCTCAAGGATACAACGCAGTGCCTCTCGTGAGGTTCGAAACAGCGACCCTCGATCCCGGGCACGACCCGAGTAAAGCATTTAACCAACTGAGCCACCACTGCAAGAATATATGCGGATCCAGAAATATTCGTCAGTGTGGGTCCAGGTCCAGTAAATAAAGTTCAACTTATTTTACAGAGGGGCCTCCAAGCGGGGTCGCACTCATGATTTTTCAAGGGGTGGGGAGGTCTGGCCATTAATTTATTTTTCAGGTGTGGGGGGGGGTCCAATTGTATGGATAGTCGTTTAATTATTTTTTTTTCTTGTAATGGATATCCATTAATCATACTCAGGATAACCATAAATCTGGCTGATTTTTTTACATCTATAAGTGGGTCTCGACGATAACAAAACCTGTCTTTGAGGTTTCCGACAAAGCGAGATTCAAACCAGTCTCCACAGCTACAGAGACTAGCTAAGAAATTGAAATTTCGCATGTAGCAAATTTAGATATGATCAGGGACGTACCTACGTGTATGCAAATACGCATGTGTGTATAACTTGACGCAGCCAGTATAGGCGACTCAAAATAGACAAAAACCCGATCTTAATGACGAATGGTAGCTTAACGAAGCTCGAAAGTATTGCAGAATGCTCCTCTCGGAGCGTTCTGTAATACTTTTGATCTGCATTCAAGTGATAATCGGTCTTGAAAACCAAGTTTTGGTCTTTTTGAGTGTTTTACCATATTTAATTTGATTTTGGAACAAAAATGCAGCTAATAGTGAGGCCTTCGAAGGGTTTTAGGGATACAGGGATTTGGGCCAAAGGCATAAAGGGATACGGGGTATTTTTGTAAATATTTAAAGGGATACGGGATATTTGAATCAATTCTAGGGATATGGGGATACAATGCTTTCTGGATTTGGGGATATTCACTGGTGCCCAACTCCGTCACAACGATATTCGGATTTTCGCTGATCCGTCACGAATTTTCACTTACAACTGTGACGAAACTTTTAAGACAACGTCACGGAATTTAAGCCAAAAAATGCCAGGACACGTATAAGGTCGAAATAATTATTGTAAGTGATTTCTTTTTATTCCTAATCGTCGATATCGTTTTAAAAGTGATAACGGACAGCACACCAATAATATTCATAGCTATTTACTCAGCAATTACAATATCATTGTGTTTATTGGCAATAAGGTTTCCTAGGCGTTTTCATAAGTAGGATTAGTAAAATAAGAATAATTTAACCTGGAAGCATGATTCTATAGATTCATAAAATAGTTATATTTAATATCTTGTGCATATCTGTTGTATAATCGCATAAAACAACAAAACAAAAAAATGTAATGTCACAGTTTGGTTGATACAATATCACGGTTTTGAAAACGATTCAAATAGATCTGTCACGGTTTATTTAAGACATTTTACAAAATGCCTGAAATTGGGTTTCTTTGTAATCTTATCAAAACAACATTAAAATGAACACTATTTGGTCCACCTTTAAACTGACAGCTTGACTAGTACTTTGTAGAAGGAAAACAGAAACAACTGAGTATGTCTAGGAAACGTCACAATCAATGAAGGCAGACCAACTCAGTGGATCATGAGAAAGAGATGTAGAACACAGACAGCCACAATACAATTAAACTAAAGCAACCAGCTATCACTTGCTATATAATTGCTAAAAAAGACCCACACCAAGAACTACACTACAAAACAAGTTACAAACACAAACCCGTCAAATGGGAGCAACATCATACAATGGATAAACAATAACAGAATAACCACCTTAAAACTAACAGCAGCTAAGGCAATTGGAAGAGGGCGGCTATTGTACTAATCTTCACAACCAAATCGTTCATCTGGTATGGAGGCTTCCTAACTTTTGCAATGCATCATTTAAAAAAATCAAATTATCATACTGATATGAAAAATAAAATAAAAGGACACACAATTCACTGACAATTTGAGATAAGGAACACCAATAGCTAAGCCAGAATGGGCCCAGCTAAAGACAACCTTCAAGTGCCGACCCACCCATGAAAGGTTTGAGTTGAAGTTGTTATTGTGCTTGAATACTGACCAATCATACAATTGAAGATGAATTATATGAATTAATGACAAATATATTCTTAGAAAAGGGTTTTCAAATTTTCAAATCATTAGTTTCACATGCTGAACAGCCACTGCTATAGGTGTAGAGAACGTGTTGCATTGAAGTAGATGAAGTTTCAGACAAAACTTAATTATGTTCACCTCTATGCACGTTTCATTTTTGTGATGGCCCAGAAACCACATGATAATTGAAACTCCAAAAATAACAAAAAAGATCATCAATGGCATGTGGCCTGCCTTGTTTGATGCATTAGTTTATGCTAATTAGGATGATACCTTTGTTATTTCATGCGAAACAGCTTTTTATGCAATACTATTTATTTACTCATGAAATTGAGTAATTGAACTCAAAACTATGAGTTAACGAGCAATATAAAGCTTATGTAGTGAAAAAATGCATTTACTTGGCATTTTACCCGTCTCAACCAATCTTTGACATTGTCTTAAACAGACCGTGACACCAAAACTCTGATCGCTGTCCAAACCGTCACAATTCTGTGCAAATGCAGTGATTATGAATGTGTTGCTATTTTCAGTTAGAAACGATAAACAAATTAGAAACTCGAAGTGGCAAATGCATCTGGCAGTTGTTAAATAATAAAAGCACATGTTTGACCTTTAAAAATCATAAAATGGTTAAAAAAAATTACTAACGTCTTTCCGTTTTCCGAATTGTTTCGCGACGACCTATCAGCGAAAATCCGAAAATCGTTGTGACGGAGTTGGGCAACAGTGATATTTGCTATTTTTCTTTTCGGGATATGGGATATTTTTCAAAATATTTTAAGGGACATGGGATACTGGGACCCCCTGCCAGGGCCTCAATAGTGTTTAGCTGCGTGTCTTAGCATGCTTAAGGGGTAATTTTAGCCCTTTGGATTGCACAAAAACCATTTTCTGCCACATGGCCTCACCCTTGGACCCATATAGGGGAGAGCCCCCCCCCCCCCCGACCCCCTCAAGAGTGTGACTTTATAAAAGTGGACCTCCTAGGCTTTCGTACTTTATCTCCTTTTTATATATGATAAATATGTACTAGGAGATGATGCATTGATAAGTTAGGGGTCTTTCATGCAAACTGAACATCTATGTGTCTTGATTCACATCTGAACTAAGGTAAGCGGCTGATGATACAATAACAAAGGCGCTAACCAGTCTGCACAGATGCACAGGCTGGTCTGCGCCTTTGTTGTTTTTAAACTCCGACGACAGAGTTTCTCGAGTCGAGGCCCAAGTGTTTTATTGCTATCCTAAAATATATTTGACGCGTCATGACCGTTGTCGCAGACAGGAAACACTCTTGAGGGGGTCAGGGGGGGGGGGGGGGCTCGGGTAAGAATTCGATCCTTTGGTAGGCGGGTCAAGGCTCAGGCCCAAAAAATACTTCTAGCCCCAGGAGGTAGCTCTTATACTTGTGCACTATATAATTAGGAATTCACGCAAACGCCCGGATCTTAAAAGCTGTATTTACTAAGTTTATCCCGAATCCTAAACTGGCAGCGGTTCATCTAAGAAGACAAGACGATGGCTTTAAGTCACATCAGACAGACTTGGAGAGCCAGGGGTGGAACTCAGGGGCCCTAGGTATAACGCGCGCGAGTGACTAATCCACTATACCACTTTTAAGTTTTAGTGACTTTCCATGGGTTGGGCTGGAAGGGTTTATGACTTGTGTTTATTTTATGACGGGAGAACCCCAAAGGCTTAACCGAAAGTGGTTCTGGAGAACTTTTTTTTGTGGAGAACTAAAAAAACTTTTTGTGGCTTTTCCATGGGTAGAAACCAGTACTGGGCCGGGAGGGTTTATAATTTGTGTGTTTATTATATGACGGGAACTTCCAAAGGCTCAACCGAAAGTGGTTTTATGGAGAAGCCGGGAATCGAACCTGCGACCCCTGGTTTACAAGGCATAGCGCTTATCCACTACACCACGGGGGCTTCTCTAAAACTTTTTGTGGCTTTTCCATGGGTAGAAACCAGTACTGGGCCGGGAGGGTTTATGATTTGTGTGTTTATTAATATGACGGGAACTCCCGAAGGCTCAACCGAAAGTGGTTTTATGGTGGAGAACTAGGAATTGAACCTGCGACTTATCCACTACAACACGATACATTTAACAGATTTCAATTTCAATGCACATTTTAGATTTTATATACTTATGAATTTACAAATATTATGATGTGTTTCTTTTTTCTGACAAAGAAAAAATCACCTCCATTTTGCTAAAATTTCTTTTATTTATAATTCCCAAATACAATCTTATACTTTATATAAATACATCAACTTTCATGACAGCTTGAAAAATAAATAAGATGAAGCTGCACTATTAAAGGGAGGTGATTTGAGGATTAAAATGCATGGTTCAAAGTAAGAAACAGGGCATAGACATGGCCGTATTTAATGTGGTAATATGTGCCATCTGCATGTGCGGATCCAGGAATTTTCACCAATTGTGGGGGGGGGGGGGTAGAGGGTCCAGGCCCACCTGACAGTAAAAAGCTCGGACAACGTTGATTTGTTATTTTTGCTGTTTTTTAGTCTTCACCTTCAACTTATTTAACAGTTTTACAGAGGGGTCTGATGGTTTATTTTTTGGAAAACAATAATTTTCCAAGGTTTCAGAGGGTCCAACATTTTACGGGGTGGTGTGGAGGGGGTCCAACTTTTTTTTACAGGGGGGAGGGGGGGGGGGGGCGTCCAAATGCTAATTTCCGTTGAGAACCTATCGAAATTGTGATTTTCCAAGACCCCCTATCCCCCCTCTGGATCCGCGCATGTTCTGCCTTCGCTTGTAGCTCGGACCCAGTAATAGTTCTACATTTGTTGTTTGTGTCCGGGCTTGGAGGGACGGGACGAAGTTTTCCCTTATATATATACAAGTAAGGGGAGTGCAGCGGCTCAGTGGTAGAGTGCTTGACTCGAGACCGAGAGGCCACGGGTTTGAGCCTCACCGGCGTTACTGCGTTGTGTCCTTGAGCAAGACACATTGATCCTAGCTTAGTACTGGTTCAACCCAGGCAGTGTCGTCCGAACATAACTGAAAGATTGTAGATGGGACGTAAAGAATCAAATCACACGTAGGGGGAATTTCTTGGTAAAAATTCATCCCTAACACCGTTTGCAGCGAGTTCTACTTGCATGGTAGATTGGTTCCCCACGTTGATAAAGCTCCACTTCCGCTACGCATATTACGTTTGGTAACTAGTAATTTTTTACCAGTAGAGAATCCCACTCATCCGACTGCGCATGCTCCAGAAAGAGCATCTGTTTACATCCTGGGTCAATTTCGCACATCAAAATGAGAAATGAACATGTACTGAAAACTGAGAAGATTTGCCGCACTTTGTTTTCGATACGAAGCCTTTCAAATATTGCTGTTATTGGTAATTTCGATTTTAATAATTTTTTCAATGTAATTAGATTTTGATGTAATCAAGTGACGATATTTGTCAAAATAGCGCAATTGGTAGCGCATTAGCTTAACGAGGTAAGGGTCTAGAGATCGAATCCCACACACCTGATTTTTTTTCTTCCGCATATGGTATTATTTCAAGTAGAGAACCTGCGCATGCCCCAGAAAGAGCGTCGGTGTTGAAAAAGTTCATAAATAGGCCAGGTATTATATGAATCCAGTGTGAACCAAATTCAATTAATTTTTTTACTATATAAAAGGCACAGAAAGTGGACTGGGTGGGCCAGCTCATGCTCACTTACTATCCAATGATGCAAACCATGTTTCAAGGTCACCAGTCTTGTGGTTCATGTAAAGAAGGTTTAAAGGGTATTCACTACCTAAAAATAGTATGTGAGCATGATCAGGAAATACCACAATCACAAACAGCAGACAACCCCATGGCACTGCAAGGAAGAGACACACAACCATCAAGAGACACCAGGAAGACAAACTAATACATCCGTGGATCATCGTGGCTACAGCATGGGATAGAAATGTATAGAACTCCCGTAAAACAAAAATCTGCACCCTGCAGAGCGTGTCTGCATGGTCTGTGGAAAGAGCGCACAAGAGGTCCGAAGGATCGAATCCACAAAAAGATCAGACATCAACGCCAAAGCATTGCCCGCGAAATATGGGGGCATTAATGTAGAGAGTGGCGTTAGGCTTAAATGAAATATATGTGTGGTTCCTGTTGCCTACCTACCCTAATTTTTTTAACCCTATATACCCTAAACAATAAAATGGTCTTTGGAGAAAAAATGGGCACTTTTTCAATTTCTGTCACTATTTTCTTTGTTAAATGTTATAACAAAATTTAATAATTTCCCTACCTACCTACCCTGAATTTTCTTGGCATGAAACAGGAACCACACATATATTTCATTTAGGCCTTATGTGTAGAAACTGTTACTCGAAATTACAGAACCTCGATCAAAGATGTAGACTTTTTTATGAGGGGTGCCAACGAAATGCAAGGATAGTGATGCGTGCTAATACTAAAAGAATGATGCGCTCCTCTCCTCTCTCTGGACCACAAAAGAGAATTAACTTCTCAAAAACACCAACAAAGACACGCAAAACACAACGCAAAACACAATTGTTTAAAGAGAGTGCCACCCCTGAAAGTACCACACCCGAGGAAATTGGCCTTAAAGTGGATTTTGTTACTGGTAGGATGTGTTTTCAGGTTTTAAGTGACCCCCGTTTTTCTTTTTTTAAACAGCTTTAAAATGATCTTAGAAGAATGCACACCGCGTAACTAAAACCTATGGATCCCCGGAGCCCCCCCCCCTTCCTAAAAATCACAAGTTATTGTGATAGCAATTAGCATTTGGATCCCCCCTTGGATGGACCTCCCCTGAAAATGTTGGACCCCCTCTGGATCCTTGGGAAAGTATAGTTTTCTCTGCAATAAAACCATTGCCCCCCCCCTCTGTAAAATAAGCTGAGGACTAAAAAACGTCTCAATCTGGACCCCCCCCCCTGTCAAAAATTCCTGGATCCGCGCATGATATTATACATGCTTTAAAGTCATATTACGGGGGTCGCGCACATGCGTTCCTTTTTCGCCACGCTCCCTAACTGTGAATGATGACCATCCCGCCCCCTCCCCTAAAATATCCACAATTTTATCATAGATCCCATAAAATATTTATTCAATCTGAACCCCCTAAAATTATTGAAATTAAAAGTTAGACCCCCTCCTAAAAAAAGGTCCCAGTCCACATAGGCTACGAAATATCAGAGTAACCCCCATCCGATCGGAAATCCCCGACACAGGCATGCACGGACCCAGAAAGTGTTGTAAGAGGGAGTCCAATTTATCTTTAACAACTTTTTATGGTGAGAATCCAAATACCTTTCAAGGTGTATCATCATCGGCCAATTTCAATGGCGTTTCGCTAGCGGCCGAATTAATGGCCCAACATTGAATTCTGGCTTGCCTTTGAGATTTTCAAGTGGATCCAGACGAGTATTGCTAAATAAATCCTATAGCTTTGTGATTTTGCTGGGCCCGGAGCCCCGGCCCCCTCTGGATCCGCGCATGGATAGTTTTCCTCGTAACCTGGCTTATTTAATGAACATGAGACAGAGGGGCCGCGGGTTCGAGCCTCGCAGGCGTCACTGCGTTGTGTCCTTGAGCAAGACACATTAATCATAGCTTAGTACCGGTTCAACCCAGGAAGACCCGTCCCTACATAACTGAAAGATTGTTGATGGGACGTAAGAATCAAATCAAACAAATCTCCTTCGCAATGCTGGCCCAATGTCATGTGCTCCGGAAACATAAACTTCTTTTAACACCAAACACATTATTCAGAATACAGGCACAGAGGATTTTGTAATAATATAGTGGTGTTTAATAATGAGAGAATGGTCGACATTGTTGCGTCGGTTCGATGTTGGTACAAGGTTGGTATGCGGCGACGCCCACATTTCCACCAACTACCAACGTGGGCCCAACGTATCTTTGCTATCTGTGTAGTGACCCCAAACACAAAATATGACGTCCGCTGATATTGTTCACGAATTCCAAACATACTCGCACCTTGGTGAGAAAGGGGGGGGGGGTACTCTGATATTTTCAAACATACGTAGGCCCGGACCATTTTTGGGTTAACTTTTTGGTATTTTGTGATGACCCCAAAAGATATCCACAAAATCTTCATACCCCAAAAAATTTTCATTTTTCTGAAAACCCTCAAAGGTATTGAAATTCAAAATTTTGAACCCCAAAATGGTGCGAGCCTACGTATGAATGAAAATATTATAGTACCCCCCCCCTCCACCCTCTCCTCGCAGATAGAAACAGGGGCCGGGGGCGTCCAGACTCAAATAACAGAAAAAACTCTGATAAGGGTGTTTATTGTTGGTTTTTTTGCAACTATATTATATTTTTTTACGGTTCAAAAGGGTCGAAACATTTATCGGGGGGGGGGGGGGGGGGGGGGGGGGGTGCAACTTTTTATTATTATTTTTTTTGGGGGGGGGAGGTTGGGGGGTACAAATCCTTATTTCTATAGAAACCTATATAACTTGTGATTTTTCGGGGGGGGGGAGGGGGTCCGGACCACCTATCCCTCTCTGGATTCGCGCATGGGTAAGAAATAAGTAATTGCCCACTTCCCTGTCACGGATTGAGTTTTCTGAAAGTCTCAGAAGGTTTACCGGCCGGCGCAGTCGGTAACATGTGGGTTTTTTTTCGGGGATGGGGGGGGGGGGGGGGTGGCAAATGCTTATTTCCAACGAAACTTAAAAAACTTGTGGTTATTATTTATTTTTATTTTTTTTTTTTTTGGGGGGGGGGGGGGTGTCCGGACCACCTATCCCCCTCTGGATCCGCACATCGGTTAGAAATAAGTAATTGCCCACTTCCCCGTCACGGATTGAGTTTTGTAGGTGCAAACTGAAAGTCTCATAAGTGTTTCCCCTGTGAACATTTGAAATTCCAGAAAATAGTTGTACCGGGCCGCGTTGCGTCTGACTAGATGCGAGGTAACTGTATTTTTGTTTATTTTCGGGTGGCGGGGAATGCTTATTTCTATAGAAACCCATAGAACATGTGATTTTTTAGGGGGATGGGGGGGGTATGGTGCGGACCACCTAACCCCCTCTGGATCCACGCATCCAGTGTTGGGTTGGGGATGCTTATTTCTATAGGAACCTATAGAACTTGTAATTTTTCAGTTGCCATATTCCTGATAATAGAACAAAATAAACTTTATAAAAAAATCCAATCCGCACGTACAATTGGGCCACTTTCGGCCCGCCAACGAACCGCCATCCGCAGGTGACGGTTCGTCGGCGGGTCGATAGTGGCTCGTGATGGGATGCTAGCTGGGAGCAGTTGTTTAAAAATCGCAAATGCACTTTTTATTCAATACCGCAGATGGACTCAAGACGTCCCAGGTATTTTCCAATACTACGTATTTTTCCATTACTACGTCAGTGTATATGCTATAAATAGACGCAATGGCGTTTAGTAGTTACCTGTCTTAATATGCTGACAAGCTATTAAAGGGAGAGAACCAGTCTACTTGCATGGGAGAAATTATTTATTCCCAGTAAAATTGGTGCGCCCTCTGGCGTCAAAATACTAAAGCATATTCACTTTCGTATTATGACAACCCAGTTCTGCCTTTTTACAACATACACATGTATATCTGACTGTTTACAACCTAGTTCTGCCTTTTTAAAACCGAGAAATGAGATGATCGGAATCTGATTACGAGTGAAACAACTGTTAAATGACAATTTGCATGATATAATGACACAATTTACAAAATAAAATGAAATTGCCAACATACAAAAACTAACATGTATGCATACAATATTGGCACATTTCCCCTTCCATAGCAAACAATCCTGTAAAACGTTTCATGGGCGGGTCAAAAGGGGGGGCAGGGGGTCCGAACCCCCCACGAAAAATCACAAAAATATATGGGTTCTTAGAAAAACTGGTCCGGATCCCCTGAAAAATCACAAAGCTACTAAGTCAGCATTAAATGTTGGGCAACCATCGGCACGCCAGCGAAACGCCATTTAAACGGCGTTTCGCTGGCGGGCCGATGATGGCCCGCTTTTAGTGGTATTTTGGATCCTCCCTCCCTTCAATTAAAAAAAACCGTCATGGTTAGACCCCCTCTGACAAAACTTTCTGAATCCGCCCATGCGTTTTATTTGGTGTCAGCTTGATTTGAAAAAAAAACAAAACAATCAGCTTTGTGTCTGGAGCAGCACGCTACCTGTAACATGTGTACAATAAACGATTTTTAAACCCCAAATGGAATTTCCCACTCTTATCAATTGGACCATCCGTCCATTTCCGTTTTAAGGGTTGTCTCTCGTTTGTGAAGTCTAATTGTGACGTTTATTTTAAATACAAACTTGTGTGTTACATTGTAGGTGTTAGATAGAGCAGTCTCATTGAGACGGTTATGTTGGGAATATTTTACATCTTCCAATAATATCTGGTTCACACCAACGGCGAATGCCGCGCTTTAAATCAGCGAGCAAAGCGCCGTCATTTTTGTTTACTTTTCCAAAAATATCACGATCTCCTACGTAATGTTACGCTCTGATAAGCTCTGATACGCTCTGATACGAATTGGGGGACGAATTAGTGCCCGACTTGTTACGTTTCCTCACGATTTGATCCTGCTTTGATGAGGCTATGTTACGCTTGAAATCACGCTTTGATAAGCTTTGATAAGCTTTATTACGCTTTATTACGCTTTGATGCGATTATGACGCTTTAAATCAGGCTCTGGTACGATTATCAAGCTCTGTTGTGCATTGTTACGCTCTGTTTAGCTCTGTTACGCATTGGAAAATGTCGAGATCGCCGATTTCATGCCGCTTTTGACCCAGTGCTATAAATAAAGATGCAGCAGATCCACAAAATCATTGCATCTTTGATTCCAGAACACGATGGCAGAACAAGAAGATCCAGAAATTCCAGATGTTCCAGAGCATGATCTATCTGAAGCAGACATGATGGCTGTCTCCCTGCTGTATAACTACATCCTAGCCCTTGAGGCGGAGGAGAGCGTGAAAGAGCGTGAGAGAGCGTGAGGAAGCTTGCCAAGCGTAACAAAGCCTAACAAAACGTGTCAATCCTTGATCAAAGCGTCTCAATTCGTGTGAAAGCGTGAGAGTCCTTCATGAAAGCGTAACAAAGCGTGTCAGATCTTGATGAAAGCGTCTGACCTCGTGTCAGATCTTCATGCCAGATCGTAGCAAATCTTGAAACATCTCAACGAAGCGTGTCAAGTGGTGACAGACCGTGAAGACTGGGGTCCCCGCTTTGTACCAAGCTCTGTCAAGCTTTCCTACGTTTTGAGTCAAGCTTTGCTGAGCTTTGTTACGCTTTGTTAAGCTTTGATACGCTCTCGGCGCTTTAATCAATTCGTGACAGAGCGCCCAAAATTTTTAAACAGTTTAAAAAAATTTGGCGCTCTTGCCGAATGTCCCGCTTTACTCCAAGTTTTCCCACGATCTATTACGACCCTGCCGCTTTAATCAAGCTTTGTTACGCTTTGGTGCCGCTTTGCACGCCGCTTTAAAGCGCCGTCAAAGCGCCGTTGGTGTGAACTAAGCATTAGCAGGTCATTTTTAGGTTAGAAAAATTGTGAACTTGTTTTGGCACTGTTCTCATAAAATGTTACATTTTAGTCAGTTGACCTTCCTTTCAATATTTTATTATAACAATTTGCTCTATTATGTTGAAGCATAAAATTAAATTCCGCAGTTATGACATTGGTCAAGGGTTCGTTTATTTATCTGAAATTGCATTCGTTTTCTTTACCATCAGTGTAAACTTGTGTTTTGGGTGTTCGGGGGAGCCGTCTCATTGGGACGGTTCTTTTGAGCACCCTCAATATAGGTTTGTTTTGAGTGTCCAAAGGAGTCGTCTCGTTTAGGCGGTTCTTTTGGGCACCCAAGACTTATGTTGTATTTGAGAGATGGGAAAAATAAGACATTGAGACGGGTCTGTTGGAAAATTTTTATATCTTCTGATAAGCAGGCTATTTTTAGGTTAGAAAATTGTGTAAACTTATTTTGACACTGTTCTCATAGAATATTACATTTTAGCCAGTTGACCTTCCTTTCAATATTTTAATATAAAAACTTGCTTTATTATGTTAAAGCATAAAACAAAATCCCGTAATGACATTGGTCTAGGGTTCGTTTATTTATCTGAAATTGCATTATTTTCTTACCCATCAATTTAAGCTTGTGTTCTGGGTGTTCGAGGGAGGCGTCTCATTGAGACGGTTCTTTTGAGCACCCTCAATAGTAGCTTTTGAACCATTACGGTATTTGCTTTGGATCTGAAACATTTAAATGCTTGCTATCTGTTTTCCTTTCAACTCATTTCTTTTGCTGTTATATATGTTTTGTTCATTTTATTGTATGTTGTATTCTCATACCCCGGTTAGGGGTCCAGAATAAAATTTTGACTTGACTTTGTCACTTTCCCATTGGTACCCTTGGTCAGGTGTGGTGCTTGTTTGTATCGACTCCTGATCTTTGCCCTCTTTCTCACTTTGTTGGGTGGTATTCTTCTTTTAATGGAATATTATGTAAACAAGCAGTGGAGACTCTGATCAAATGCCGCGTTCTGCGGTGGCTGATCTCGGTCTGCACTGTTAACCTACATGTATGTCACACAATAAAGGACGCTAGGGGGTAGGGTTAACATTGTCATGCTCAATTAATATTTAAAAAAACACCTGTCTTAAGCAGCCACTCAAAATAGACAAATCAGAGACAAATGGTAGCTTAATGAAGGTCGAAAGTAGACTGGCTCCAGTCCTTAAAACAATTTTTCATCAATGTGTCGCATCATATTACTTGTAGCCAGTCTTACGCTTATGGCTCTGTTTTAAGGACCTTAAAACAGAGCCATCAGAGTAAGAGTGGCTACAAGTATATGATATGACACATTGATGAAAAAGTGTTTAAAGGACTAAAGCCAGTCTATGTCGAAAGTATTGCAGAATGCTCTCTTCAACACTTTTGACCTGCATGATATTGAAAACCCACTTTTGGTCTTCTTTTTCAGTGGCCGCTTATGACAGGTTTTACTGTACTGAACTCCTTCACATTTTTATCTGTTAACCGGGCGCATTCCAGTTGTAAACATGCATTTTCGAAACCGTGTGGATCCTCAGTGATCAGATGGTTTCACCAGAAGCCAGCTGATCTTGAATTGCAGTGTTTTCAACCAGGACATATCCAGGCGTAGAAGAACAGGGGCTACAATTTGTTGTCTCCAAGTACTGTCGTGCCATCCAAATGTGACAGTGACGAAATACTTGGTTTATAATTGCTAAGTAAAACACTAACGTGTACCCTTCAGTTGAGCTAACGCGAATTGATAATCACTTGTGTATTAATGCTATCCTGTGGATAGGATTAATACACAAGTGATCTATCGAATCTAAGCCCCTGATAACTTTGTAAACAAAACATAACGTCACTTTCACTCTTGGCTGGCAGGACAATGCTATTCATTCATTCATTCATTCGTTCGTTCGTTCGTCTGTTCATTTATTTATTATTTATTTTTTTTATTTGTTATGCAGTAAAACACCTATATTCAGCGCTCACTAACAGTTACCATTTTCCATTCCACACATGATATTGTATTTATTAAAAGTGCGTGCGTTTTCTTGCGACCAGGGTCTTTCTATAGAGAGTCCCTGTTGCGACCTAACGCTGCATGCTAGGCTAGACTCAAAATTTAATTATATACGCCGTTTTGCACAATGTGCAGGCATGCATATTACCAACTGGATATAAAATCGTAATTATTATACCATCTAAGTCTATATTGCGATTGGACAGAGGATTCGACGACATACAAGGTAAAGAAATACAAGCAATCAGGGGCCTCGTCAGAAAATACTAGTAGTTATAAGCGAATCTCGAAAATTCGAAGTAATCGGGCCTTGGCTTTGAATTATCACTTCCAGATAAGTATTTTTTTAGCATAAATTGCCTTTATCATGTTTATTATCCATCAGTTTAAACACGCTTGCTGGGCATCTCATTTCAGAAGACGTAAGCCACATACAGTCTCCACAAATGGTGTACTAGGTTCTGCCCAAACCAAATCGAAAGAGACCACTTAAATACAAAACGTTGCAGTCCCTGATTGACAAGAACAAAGTTAATAGTCTGCAGATTAAACACCAAATTGTGTATATGCATTTATATGTAACGAAGGTTTCGGAATAGCCAAAATGCCAAAGGAGTTGTCCTGTTAAGGCGTGAAATCTGCCTAAAAGTCTTTGTGAAAAAGTCAATTTTTTTAACTGCGAGTTTTGCAATAATTTTCGTGACAATGCATTGGCATATATATATGCATTGTCACGAAAATTATTGCAAAACTCGCAGTTAAAAAAATGACTTTTTCAATTCAATATATATATATATATATACATATTATTAAAAAGCACATTTAGCGATGTTCAAACCTAGGGAAATGGGGCGATAAATATGGCTTAACATAACTAATGCGAAAATAGTATTTTGATACTATACTCAGAAAAACAATTGAAGTATATTTGGATTCAGTTCCATTTTTAACATTCAAAACAATGGAAACTAAACTAATTGCGCATGCATTTTATTGTTCAATATATATATAGTAATGGGTGCTTGATTCTTGTTAAGGTTCAATGGATAAAGTGCAGTACTCGTCCAAATGGTGCTGGCGCCACCCTCTACACACTAAAAAGTCGCAAACATTCAAAAATAAGTGAAACCCATTTTTATCGTTTATATTCCATAATGACTGGCTCTAAAATCATAACTCGCTCTCCACCAGGAGAGTGCCACCTACATTTGAAGTTGTTGTCAGTGTTTTACTGCCAACTATTCGTCAGATTGGCTCGGGTATGCCATATCTGTGCATTTTTGGTGAAGAATTCGTTATTTAAAGCAATGGCTGAAATGGCTGAAAAATGGGTGTGAACTTTTGCCTGTGGTCGGAATTAGAACATAAGCAATGTCCAGGTAAAAGTGCAGCCAAAAATATAAGCGCTAATTATTTTGTTTGTGAACTTTGGGTAAAGAGGGTTGGTACATTTGGTGTGGTACTGTATCGTAAGCAATCATTTTTACATTTTGCTGAATTGCATATTGGTAGTTCTATCAGATACGAAAATACTTTGTTTGGACATTAATTTCTTAAATGTTATATAGTCAAAATAGTTTTAATATCCTTCAATTGTTTTTTTCTAAGTATATATCAGTTTGAAGGACTAAAAATCATGATTTTGATTGAATTCACAACTGTGTTTTACCATCAAAAATGTAAAGAATATGAGCCGAGACATGCAACTATAATATTCTTATCTGGCCGTGGTTTGGCTTTTTCATCTGCAAACAAGGGAAATTAGGTTCTATTTATAATTTGGTGAAGTTTGGGCAAACGTGCGTGCATTTGATGAAAATCCTAACCGTATGCACACTGAACTCATATTTATTAACCCTTAAAGCGCATACTCACAAAATGTATGTTTTGTCGTCCACTAAAATATTTGAAGCCTCATAGATAAACAATGTGGACCCAGATCAGACTGCTCCAGTCTGATCTGGGTCCACAATGTTTGCCTCTATGCTTATGTTAAATATACATTTTAGATGCAGCTATTTTGCTGGCGTTTTAAGGAATAAATGTGTTTGCGTCTATACTGAGGTAATAGCGCAATATGATACAGTTACTTTTGAATAAAACCATGCCTCATTTACAGCTTTAACCTTTGTCTAATGTTGACTAGCCCTAATTACGCATTCATGAGGTGACGTCTTTACAGTAACCAAAAAGTCAAGTAATATAAAAGTATTGGAAGAATGTGGCTTAATATGTGAGCTGTTAAGTACTACTATAATTTTTCTTGTTTATGTGGTAGATGGAAGTGTTATGGTAACTTTAATCGCAAAACAAAGTTAAAATTATTGTTTTATAAGAAATGAACTGCAAAATAAATAGCCCAGTGGGTGCTAAACTCCCTTATTTTGTACATAAATGACGTCATGGAGCCTTACTATATAAGAAAATACATTCAAACTGTTTCTGTGCTTAAAACAGGTGTTGGAATCACTGCAATAAGAAAATTATGAACCATTGAGTATATCATGTGCTATGCAAAACCAGAAGAAATTTTAAAATGGTTTCATAATCAGAGTTTTAACAGATATATTAACTAGCACTTGACTGTGATTATTTTGGTAAATTGATGGATGTTTAAAAATTGTTATAGAAGAGCAATACATGCTCATAGTTTTGCTGCACGTCTATATGGTTAGCATTTGAATAGTTAATTGTAATGGTGCAAAAGCAAAATCGCATACTGATCGTGACATTGTGCAGACGGAATTGTTACGTCGATCCCTAAAAATTCGATGCCTGCTTTAGAACAATGTTAAAATTAAAACTAACAATGCCCCACACTTATACTAAATACAGCCAGGCGTAGGATATTGGCGGGCTACAGCCAGAACTCCCTTTTCAAAGCCTTAGTGGGTGCATATAACAGGGTGTGCTGCGTGCGCTTTATATGCAATTTGTGAGGTCCACGGAACACCGTCACTATAACCGAAAAACGACAATTTCTAAATATAAAAATGCGCCATTTTAAGGTTAGCAAGGAAAAGGATTCATTATTTGTGTGAGGATGGGATAGAAAAATCCGTCACTCGCGATCACCATTTGCTATCGTGATGCCAAACAGTGATCCTTGGGACAGATTTTTCTATTGGGACATCCTCATGTTGTATTCTGATATTCTGTCACTTATCTTTTCAGTTTCAGAAATCCTAGACACAGCAGATCTGTAGAGACAAACAATGGTAGTTGGTGGACACTACTTGTGGTGCTAGTGTGGCTACTTGCCATTGTTGTCTATATAACTTATTATATATTTCTTAAAGTTTCAGTAATCCTACATACAATAGATCTGTAGAGACAAACAATGGGTAGTTGGTGGACATTACTTGCGCTGCTAGAGTGGCTACTCGCCATCGATGTCTATGTAACTTATTCTATATCTCTTTAAGTTTCAGTAATCCTAGATACAATAGATCTGTAGAGACAAACAATGGTAGTTGGTGGACACTACTTGTGGTGCTAGTGTGGCTACTTGCCATTGTTGTCTATATATAACTTATTCTTTATCTCTTTAAATTTCAGTAATCCTAGATACAAAAGAGCTGTAGAGACAAACAATGGGTAGTTGGTGGACACTCCTTGTGGTGCTTGTGTGGCTATTCGCCATCATTGTCTACGTTGAGGGTGCACCAGGCGCAGCACTTGCAAGAGGTAGGTAATAAGAATCCATCATGAGTGTGAGATAGAAAAATCCGCCCCGAGGATCACCTATTGGCATCACGAGGCTTGCCGAGTTAAAGCCTGAAAAAATGACGCCTGCAAATGAACTGCATTTGAAATTGGCATCTGCTGAAGTTGTCTGCTAAATATACTCGCTAAAACTATTGACAAATATAAGTATAGAAGCAAATAGTGTGAAACCCAGCCTAGACGGCTCCTACATGAGCAGTCTATTTTTTAGTCTAAACTGCTTGTCGAAAAAGCTTCTAAATCATTTCAGATACAAAGTATGGCATTGTGTTATTTGTGCTTATATACTAACGGGCAATAGAACCGCTACATGCAAACTTTTCGATAAATTACTCAGAAGAAAAATAAAATTAGTGACAGTAGTTAAATGTTCATGTATATTATACCCCTATTCCACACAGGCCCCGAATCCCACGAATTGCCACGAATTTACAAATATTTGGATTCGTACCCAGTTCGTGAAGATCTTAACTGATTCACGCAGACGTAGTCAGTTCTTGCAATTCGTAGGTCTATTGGGAATTCGGCTCAAAAGTTTTGAACGGTTCAAAACTTTGGCCACGAATTCCCTGATTCGAAAATTCGTGCGTGATTCGTACCAAATTCCTAACGCATTCTTGGACATCGTAACTGAATCGTAATCGATTCGGAGGCGTTTTGGGGCATTCGTAGCTACTCTTATCTCATTCGTGGGGAATCAGGAGATTAATCCAAGCAATAAAACCAAGGAAGAGGTAGTAAAAGGATTTTCCAAAAGGATTAATAAGCCGCCACGCGCATGTGAGCCAGTCCTAGAAGTTGAAACAGATTTGGCAGATTCTGGAGCACAATCAGGATCAGTCAGTAGCTCCTGGCTGGTGGTTTTGCCGATGAGAATTGGTTTGGAGTGTGGATTCATCTTAAAAGATGACATTTCTCAATCTTAATACAATTTCAAACCCAATTAGTCCATTCTAAATGTTTGGCAGTACTTTTCTTTTGGTCTTTCTCCTGATAAAGGGCACTTACTATGTAGCATCAATTTTGAACATCCAAAAATGCGCTTAAAATATCTTTTAAAAGTCATTTTGTTAAATTATAAAATTTGTACAACCCGCTAGTGCACATACACCCAAGTCAATCAAGTGATTAATTGTTGATACACTCGATAGCCTCAATTCTCAAAATATATTCACAATGCTTGATACACATGACATTATAGATGACCACCACAGAGTTCTTTGCTGCTCTCCTTATTAGCCCTTAATTTGAAATTGAGTTTTGATAAGCAACTTTGATTTACTAAAAATATAATCAACTTTTTCAGAAGTTAAAACTTGATACAAAAAATCTCCAAGAACAATCAATATTGTTACTAACTATAACTAGATATATCGTTCGTGTATTGGCAAAAAACAAATCATACATCAAACAAAGCATATGTTTACAACAAACACGCAAACACGTATAGGGTGTGTAAATAATTATGACAAAAATCGCTATCTATAAAAATTTTGGAAAGCAGCTGTATTTTTGGTAAGTGTAATATTTTGCCTTTGCCCCGCCACATGTTTTGCATGCGTAGCAAATTTGAATGTTTTTTGTCGCCCACTGTTTGTTTTCAAAATTAAGAATTTCAAAATATTTTTTTCAGAAATAGCATCGATGTATAAAGCAGTTTAGATCCAGATCAGGCCCCGAAATATTTTTTGGGCCTGATCTGGGTCAAAAGTGTTTGCAAGGTAATCAGTAGATGACAATAATATAGAGGTAATGATTACATCTGTTTTTTAGAGAAGCGAGATGACTGTTGCTGGCAGTGGCCACCAGATTGTTCTTGCTGCATGGAGAAGACTTGGTGTAACTGACAGAAGACGAGTAAAAACATTTGTGACAAAACCAATTAACAATACTAATAATTATAGATACTTGCATATTATATCTTGAATTGCTTCCCAGCTAACACATAACGTTTATGTAACGTTTGCAAAAGGTCCCAAAATGGTTAGGTCGGACCTAACGTTTTGATAACGTTTCGAAGACGTAACTCTGATTATTATTTTTTTTATACTATTAAGACAAAATCGCTTGTTCTTTAAATCGTGCTAAAATGCACAAAAACGTTTGTTGTAATTTAAAAATCGAAGTATCTGATAAAAAAGGCTTTTAAGCGACGTTTGAAAGACCGTTTAAACTGTTTATATAAATATTTCTCGAATGTTCGAGTGCAACGTTTTAATAACATTATTATCACCTCAGTAATGTGTGCTTTCTCAAAATGATGCTGTAGCCTGCATCAGATTAAACAATGATTAGAAGAATGTTCTGATATATAAAACAAAGTCTAAAATCATTTAGAAACGAGTTTATTTGCACGGAAGAGGCCATTAATAGTGTTTTATCAAGAAAACAAAAAACAAACAAACGTCATATTGACGTCCAAAAGACGTTCTTGACTAACCATATCTGAGTTTCGCATTTTTTCAAATGATAAATACGTTTTGTACACACACTCCACTGTATCCATCTTTATCATATGTTTTGTATCCGAATCTACCAGTTGCTCTTTCCCACCAATTTAAACACGTGGTTTTGAGAACAAAGACTGACACAGTCTTGATAATTTAGAGGAATGTTTTCTTTACATAACGAAATTGGACTTGCTTTAAAGTTGTATATGTACCGCTTACATGTTGGATATATTTTGTTTTAAATGTTTGCTTAATAAGCAGATTCTGCAGGTTTTACCTGCGTATTTAAATATAAAACATCCCCAGAATGTCTTCAAAAACGTTCCAATAATGTTTTCAAAAGACAAAACGATAACGTTATGAGAACATTATATAACGTTTCCATAACGTCTTTATAAAACGTTATTAGGTCGTACAAAAAAACTTGCCATTTTAACGTCATTCAGACGTCCCATAAAAACGTTATGTTACGTTATCTATAACGTTTTTAAAACATTTTCAAAACGTTTTTGTGTTAGCAGGGTTGATAAAGTCAGATGAATATATACTTAAAAGCAAAATTGTGTGGCGTTGTTTTAATATTAGCCCATCTGCATGAACTGTACTCTATTTTTAAACGTGTACAATCGCATGAAATGAACACATTTTATACATTTCAAGCGATTATATTTACATTTTTCAAAGCACGCCTTTAATAAATCTTTAGATTTAACAACCGTTCATACCCTCATGATAGCATAAATGCCAAGTTCACTTGACCGTGCAAAAAAATTAAACGACAGAAGTGGCACTGGCCCACTTCGAATCGAAATTTAGTTCCTACTAAAGTTCTGACGTAATAAGTGCGCGCGCACGTTTACACCCCAACGGCTACAGTTGCAACTTTAGTTGGTTTGCAAGTAAATAAATATGGTCGAAGTGAATAGCTCTGTATGCCTCTTTTCAATTCTTCATCGTAGACAAAAAGGATGTTTATATACTGCCCAGCCTACACTAATTAACAATTACGAATAAGTGGGAACGCAAATAGATCAAAGCAATGATTTATTTTGCAAAAATAATCATTTTTAGGCTAATTTCAGATCTGGAAACCATCTTGCTAGATAGGTAAAGAGCATGGAACCAGGCTATCTACTAGAGTATCGGTGCTCCAAACCACCGTCGATCTCTAGTAGGTTCGTGACGTCACTATAGTAGCGATTATCGATGTTCAAATAAAACCACAGTCACTATGGTAGGAAATATATATGTAGTTCGACTTGAAAGGGGTCACTGTTGTTGTGATTGGCAGCGACCTCGCCTGATTCGCACGTGCAAAAGAAACCTCTTGTTCGATTCCTTGGCTGTCCGCGTTCACCTTTCCGTTTTACATTTCGCCATCAAAGACAGCTCCGATTCAGCCAATCAAACGAGCACACGTTTAGTGTGTAGTCTAGGGGCGGACTTGATTTAGCAATTTTAGAGTACGCGGAGTACGCCAGAACAGTCATCTAAAACAAGCAAAACTGGGCATCTTGAAGTACTCCGGATTAAATCAAGCGATTACTGTTTGAATTGTGAAAAAATAACACTATCCGATTGCCAAGAAGAAGAAAAAAGAATGACAAAATGCATGTGCTTTCAATCCCTTTTACTAATGACCATATTTTTTTCAATATGAATAATTATCAGAACCTATCGGGAAAGACTGAAAAATATCTCAGTACAGTGTATGCAGTGCTCCGCCATTTTATTTTGGAACAGGTCACGTGACTATTCTGTCTGCAACACCTTGGAAGATGGAGTACTCCGGCATACGCCAGCACAGGTGTTCCAGCGCACTTGATTTCTGTTTTGCCTGTTCGGAGTGGAAGGAGTAAAGAGAACAGCTAAATCAAGTCTGCCCTAGTATAATGATACTGTTGCCAAAATGAACCCTACTATACCACAAGTATAAGCTTTACAAAAATGCTAGCCATCTTTCAGCATTTAACTAAAGTGGTTGCTGTCGTACAGTAGACATTTGAAAGTATACTTTCAGTAGTTGTTTAAAAAACGAAAGTAATGATCTATTAAATGACACACCCACTCATCGCCATCTCCGCTCGCGCAGATGGCGATGAGCCGGTCATGTCGTTTTAGTGCTGTGACACCAATAGGCAATATGAATAGGCCTCGAGGTTCATTCTCAGACTCAAAATAAAGCGCAATGATTTGCTGTTTGCGGACACGTGTCCGCAAGCAGCCAATCATTGCGCTTTAATTTTGAGTCTGAGCTTGTACTCAAGTTTTATAACCTCGAGGCCAGGTAATTTTCAAAAAAAGGGCTGCCTCATGCTACACCTCTTAGGCAGTGTTACCATGCAGGTTTCAAACTTAGTCCAATATATACGCCATCTTTTCTTGAAAGATGACAATCACTGTCAGAGCATGTGCAGAGAGATGAAGCGAAAGGATTATCTCTTGTAATGACTAAATCGAGGCCATTTTGCATTTAGCAGACTGTGGATGTGCATAAATAAAACCAATGCGCACAACACTGAGATGCAATGTAAAAGCAACAAACTATGTTATATTGAATTGTGTATTTGTTGATCTGATGACGAATGTTGTGGATCAGCTTCGGATGCAATCTTACACTGATGCTATGTAGAACAATGGCGATGAAAGAGTATAGATTAAGTATAGCAAACGATTGATACAGGTATATTATAGATCAACTCACAGTAATGTGCACAACCCGTGATGAGAATTTTCATTAACTGGACAGACTCACATAGTTATTATAGTGAAGACCCAATAATCATGCAATATTATAGTACAGACCAAAGGGTCATGCAATACTCACATAGTGTTTATAGTGCAGACCCAAGGGCCGTGTAATAAATCGACTTGTTCCATTTTATTAAGAATCATTGCTATAAGATTATAATTGAGCCAGTGCATTAGATTTCCAACAATGTGGTATGTGCGACAAGTAAAGCCTCAGATCAGCCTGCGCATATGCGCAGTCTGATCAGAGCCTTTGCTAGTCACTTGAATATTCTTTGACTGTTGAGCTACTGACCGAACAGCATTTGGAGTTTCTAAGCTTAACAGGAGCCTGCACAGGCTCGTCTGAGTCTACCCATGTGAAAATACCACATTTTTGGAAATCACATGCTGCAGCTCAATTATGTGGCAGCACATAACATTTTGGCACTAATTTACATAAAGTATGGAAGTATAGGTAGTCTGAGACCACAATTATATCTCTAGTCCCACAGTTTATGATAGAATGACAACACCGGGTAGGCGGCAATCGAAAACGTCAATACTATCGACGAACGTAGATCAAAAATCTTTAGAAACATAGTTTTCGATTGTCATTTGTCGCCCGACTAGCGACAAATGACAATCGAAAACACTGTTTCTATCGATTTTTGATCCGCGTTTGTCGATTGCAAAGAGCGTTTTCGATTGCCGCCTACCTAGTGTGATGACCAAAGGAGGAAGTAGCAAATAATTAAATAGTTTGTAACAGTTATAGAAGCCCACACTAGAATGCATAATTACTGATGAAACTGAAAGTGATGTAATTCGTATATTTTAATTATGACAGGAAAGAACGCCATATTTGGAGCAAACGGGAAAAGGACGCCATATTATTAAGAAGTAAAACAGTTAAAAAAAAGAAAAAAAGTCAGAAGTTACCAGATACTAATCACCGCCAGGAAACTACATTGTAGTCGGGGAACCAAAGTTGCATATCGTGCAAAAACACAAATTTTCTGCACCCGAAAGGTATACGGCTGGAATTTTGTATACTGATAGTCTATATAGTGCTTGATATGAAACCACTGTATAGCAATCCGACCAGAATTGCATTAAGCGGAAAAATGCATTTTTGTATGCCACAAAGGTCATGTTAAGCAATCTTTCATAGCATAGAAATTATGATGTTTCCCTTATCAATAAGTTGAATAGTGTGCTTTTGGTCTTCAAAAGAACCGTCGCATTTAATAGGTCCATTTTAGTACCCACAACATATGTTTTGGTTGAGAAATAACAAAACTAATTTTCCATTACGCACTCTTATCTGGAGGATTGGTATGAGAAGCCGTTTGACTGTTCATTTATACAATAATACACTATCAAAGGCATTTAAAAGTATGGGCAGTCATCTGTGCACCAAAATAATCTTCTTAGGGACTTTTTTGTCTTTACAAGTACTATACGGTTACATTTCTGAATCTCAGACGGGGACAGACAGGTTTTCCATGGTGATATGTTAATAGTTATACGACTTTTTTCATATTTATTTTACCACTGTTAAATAAAATTATTGTTTTCAGTAGATAAAAATCCCCTTGGTCCCTACAATGACCCTCTGTTTCAAAGCTGCTGTAAATATGGAAGATAAACATCCTTTAACCCTTGATAAATTTCATTTATTGGTTAAACTGCTCTTAAGTTGCCCTGGTATGTAACTACGCACCCGCTGACATGGACTAAATTACAAAGTATCAAATTATCGTGGTTTCATATTTTTACTTTTCAGCTAGTACCTTTTCTAGTTTGCAAAAGAAAATAAAATAAATTGTCTTAAATTATGTCCCAAACGTCTGTCTAACTGTATGCAGTGTTTAAACACATTCAATTTAAAATTTATTTATTTTATGTAAAAAATATGCAATTCAAACCACTTCAGTGGGAGGACAAAAATGAATAAGTAAGCACACATTTTTTTACGAGATATGATTCCAAGCGATATATAAATAATTATCAAATACGTTTTGGGGGCAATTAATGCAGTTTTAATGAGATTTGAAGAAAAGAAATCTATAAATTTAATTTCAAAATGGGGGTGCCCTAATCTACATGCTTTAAAATCAATAAGCGGTATTCTTAGATGACCACCACTGTTTCTGAGGTCTACCCCGAAGTTGTATTATTATATAATCTCAATATTTTTCAATCCTGAACTTTTTAGATAAAAATGTATAACATTTTGAAAAATATTATTTTGACATGTTCTTGCTAGGCTTCCGTAGAAAATTGACTGCTCTGGCGTAATGCAAGTCGATCGAGTCTGCTATACAGTGGTTTCAGATACACCACAGAATCACCTTTGCAACCATAAAAAATTCAGCTGTATACCTTTCGGGTGCAAGGGTTAGCATTTTTCCTACCTTGGTTCCCCGACTATTGGTTTATGAGACCATGACGCTATCAACCATGCTACGAGAATACCATAATTGATATCGATCCTAAGTCTACTTAACCCAAATACGTTATGCCCTTGATATATTTACTTGCATATAATAAGGACCAATTTAAAAGTTAATGGTTTCTTGGGATTTATACAAAATTTAAGATTGTTTAGAGTGACATAATTCTTGTTGTCTAATAGTATTTCGATCCTAAATCTACCTACCCAAACTGCGTTATGTCCCTTGATATATACTCAGAAAAACCGCCGCTTTACGTTTGCGCGGATTGATATATCATATGCGCGTTTTTTTCTACGAAAGCGCGGAAAAAGTACTATCATATGCGCGTTTAAATTGCGCGGTTTTTAATTACTTTTATATGTCACTTGGACAGGTTAAACATACTATAGTCGTATCTCGTTATCAAAACCATAGAAAAGACTTTCTTTTCATCTTGTTCATGATTTTGTTCTAGGTTTATTCCGTTCATTGTTGGCATGGCACTGTCTGTTCTTAAGCGTCCTTTACATTTCTTATTTGTACACCGCCATGATATATCTCCGCATTTCAGAACACCGTCAATTCTATATATAAAGCCATCATAAATTAAACTTTTCTTTCCTTTATTTGTATCAGAGATTTTAAAATCCATGGTTAAGTTTAAAATTCCTGGTTAAAATTCAAGTTTAAAAACAAAATACGAAAACATCTAAAACCTTTAAAAAATTTCTAAAATATGACTAAGATAACGGTTATACCTGAGCAAGACGATTGTGAACACAGGTAAGCTGGGCTAACAGGTAAGCTGGGCTAAATATTAAAGGCGAGCCGCGCAAATGATACCTTATTTTCAAGCGCTTTTCATACAACGTCACGGTATGATTTCCGCGCTTATGATATACGGCCAGAAAAACAGTTGAAGGATATTAAAATCCTTTTAAGCATATAGCATTTGGGAAAATAATTTCCAAAAAGAGTAGTTGCGTATTTAATAGAACAACCAATCTGCAATTCAGCAAAATGCAAAGTGAGATTTAAAGGTCATTGGTTACAATACAGTACCACGCCGAATGTATCAACTCTCTTTACCAAAAATTCACAAGCAATAAAATTCGCTTTTATATATTTCAATTGTTTACTTGACCTGGGCCCGGAATTACAATGCCTCCTTAGAGCTAATGAAGACTTAAGTTAAGTATTGATTTTTCAGGATGCGAAAAATAACGTTTAAAACTGATTAAAATCAAAATAGTTTTAATTTTTCTGAAGATCACAATGATATCTTTGACCACAAATACCACATCGATCCAGGCAATTTTTTAGCATTGAATATAGCATGTTGAAATATCAATACTTAACTTAAGTCTTGCTTAACTTTAAGGAGGCATTGTAATTCCGGGCCCTGGTCATTGCTTGTTTTATAATTCGGACCAAATAAAAGTTACACCTGATAATGACAACAGATTCATAGTAAAACATGTACAACGACTACAAAATAAGGTGTTATACTTTTGACTGAAAGTTTTTTTGGGACCAACCACTAAGGAATACAAACGATAAAATGGGGTTTTTATATCATTTTTAAATCTTGTGACTTTTCAGTATAGAGGGTTAAACAATTTGTAACTGCACTGTATTTTAACCAATGAAGCGTTGCTTAATCTAAACATCAATTGTGATTGCATATATCTGGAACTATTTTTTATTTTATTGAATGAGTATACTTGTTTATAAGACTGACCGATAGCGTTATGAGCATATGACCACGATCTACCGGACTAATCTTCGGCAAGCCCGAATTGTAAACAAAATACCAACGCAGGGCATGTTTAAACTACTGTCGGTTATATATCTTCATTGTGACACGCGATTTTTTAAAGTTACCTATTTCATAGAAATTTTGCTTTTTCAAGTATACAAATCGTACATGTATTCACAATAGTATTTGTCGCATTTGCATTATAGCATCCTCATAAAATTTGTGTCCTAACATAAAGGAATGATTGAGCTGTTTAAAATTATACCAAACATGAATGGGTTTAGTAATCAGCTACTGGGACAAATACCATGCTACGTACTTTGCAAATGCCCTCGTACTTTATGATATGACAAAAAACGATAGAAAAATAGTCAAACATTATTAATTATGGACAATCATAGTCAGATATGACTCAAGGTTGTAACACTTTTTCATGCTCAACTCAACTGAGCATGACCTTTATTATGCTCAGTTGTGTTGTCAGTTAAGCATGAAAAAAGTTTTATAACCTCGGGTCCAGTTGTCACTTACAACACCAGGAAGTAACATTTGAAAATTTCTTGTCAATGTAACATTTGCATCAGGTTTTATATCACCCTTACCAATTTTAGTACAAAATATCTGGTACTGTGTCCTTTCTGGTTTTACAATCATCCCGCTGGGGGAGAGAGAGCTGATTGCTTTACTTTTTTGTCTCCAGGACCTAATGATGCTGTTATTTTTTTTTTGCCTCTTACTCAGTGACCTAAGCATTGCAAAACCAGTTTAAGCACTTCTGAAAATTTGTCAGAGCCAGATAATGGCGTTATCAAAATGGTGGCCATCTTGAATTTTAATGAAAATCTACTTTGCATCAAAATTCTCTTAATACTGGGTCAATTTTTTGACCTCAGGTATCAAAATGTTCAGGGTGAAAAGTGTGTTCTACTTCTGAAGAAAATATGGCATAGCCAAAAGATGACGTATTTAAAAAAGAAACCCTCTTGAATTGAAATGCAAATCTATTTTGCCTTATAATATCATTTATACTGAACCGGACACGAAAATGTGCAGAGTCATAGTGCTAAAATCAAGCTGACATCAGTTCTTTGCAAACAGTTTGGCCCAAGATCAGGCCCAAAATAAACTGATGAATTGTTTGACAAACCAATGTTATTCCTGTTAACATTTTTGAGAAAGTTTATATTTGAAAAAATGTAGATGGCATAAATCATGCAATTTTCAAGCATACAAAAAGTTATCAATAAATTCAACAACACCAGTTCCTTTAAAGTTGGCTTTATCAACAGTACTGACCTACCAGCCAAAAGGACAGTGGCGTTGTGTTTTGTTGACAATTGTTAAGTAAAACATTCACATGTACTCTCCACTTGAGCTACAGGAATCGATAGATCACATGTGCATTAATACTGTAATCTATCGATTCTAAGTCCTGATAACTTTGTAATCAAAACATGACGCCAATGTGGCTCTTGGCTGGCAGGACAGTAGTTGTAGATGATAATTGAGTCGATTTCCAGCAACAGGTCTGGTCAGAGTCTTCGATGGTCGCTCTATGGGTAGCCAATGGTTCAAAGTTTCTTTAAGCGGATGCGCAGACTGATCTAAATCTTCACTGTACGCACATACTGACAGGATAGTGTTGGCTCTAATATTTTTTCAATGCAGTTAATTAAAAAATTATCATTATAAAAACGATTGGTTATAACATTAATGTATTGCAACAGACTGCATGCTTGGTGGTCAACCCAATCTCAATTGGCAACTTTGCTTTCCTCTTTAATTGTACGCCGGTGGATTGGACTTCAGACTCTATGACGATATCGACTTAAAACCATATCTTTAGATGAGATTGTCAGGACCTAGTGTTGTACTAGGGTTTCAACTGTTGGATTTCTTTTGCTCCAGTATTCAGTTGTAGGTACAGTAACTGTTGAGTCCTTGTGTTTTTTCTCTCTTTTTTATTTACTAGGGGGTACTTTGATAAGTAAGGGATCTTTCATGCAAACCAAACACCTATATGTATCGATCCACATCAGGAAAAAGGTGAGGTTGTTACCGTCAAACATGTATTTTCCCCAGTATTTCTTTATTACTGAACGTTCTAAGGTAGTGCCTCTTTTATGGATAGTTTTTGTTATTTGTGTTTGTCTGTAAAACTGTCTTGTCTGTTCTTTGCAACCTTGTGGTCACCTGCTGAGAAAAGGCTGGCCTCTTAGCTCTCTTGTATGTGATGTATTATCCTGTTTTTGTCACATTCCCTGATGGTGTCCTTGGTCAGGTGTGGTATTGATTGTATTCCTGATCTGATCTTTGCATTCTTCCTTATTTTGTATCTTATGCAGGGTACCGGATATTGTTCTTAATTATCATGTCTATTTTTTTTATGATTTTATGGCTGTCGTCTTTTTAAGAACCATCTTTCCACCCACTATTGTCCGACTAGGAAAAGACACAGCTTATCGAGTTATTTTCGTCTAATACGAATTTAACCCTGACGTGCATATAAACGATGACATGATAAAACCAACATACTGAGTGTACGCCGAGCGACGACTCAGATCAGCCTAGGCATCATCGCCCAGGCTGATCAGAGTCTTCATTGTGTGCTAATTGGGTAAACAATGGGCTGTAGCTTTATTCGTGCTGACAGCGAAGTATATACGAGATTTCTCTTGGCGCACAGGAACATTGTTGGCTTTGTCGCAGCTCATATGACATTGAATTTCATAATTATCTTCATTTAACCTCAATTGTGCTTGTTCCAAATCTATCTTGGTTGTGCTTGGGTACATTATTATTTTTTATTAAAATTACTGTATATCTCATGAAAAATGTAACTCAATTAACATACTACCCATAAAACACGAAGTCCTCTTGCCTCATGAAAACAAAGTATATTTTAGCTTTCTTCAAGCGGTCGGCTTAGCGATTGAAGGGTTAACATTGTCTTGCTGAATTAAAATAATGGTATAGTTTTGCATCTGTTCCCCGACTAGATCACTAGCACGACCCTCTTCGATATCTGGACCCTGAATGACAATGGTTAACACTTGTCATCCTTAACATTTTTATGTACTACACTCCTCCCCAATTATTATCCTGTAAGCCTGCAGCATTCCAGTTGTAAGCACGCATTTAAAAGCAGAGTGGAAAACAGTGTGGATCCTGATCAGCTGGCTTCTTCAGAAGCCAGCTGATCAAGATCTACAGTGTTTTCAAAACAGGTAAATCCGACACCAGCAGAACAAGGGTTAAAAATCAATTCTCATTATGTTTTTTAACAAAGAACAAATGGATATTAATTACAGGTGTAACATTATGACAATAAAATGGAGGATATATTATGTAAATGTGTTAATACTTTTTGTAAGTGCTATTTTCTTATCAAACTTTAATAATAATAATAATAATAATAATAATAATTATTATAATAATAATAATAATGATACTAATGATAATAATAATAACCAAAAAAAAACTAAGGAAAATGAGTCCATTCCTCAATACCTCTATAATTATGAGACAGCGTAAATCAAAACCAACGCGATTACCTGTGACCCCCCCCCCCCCCTCCACACACACACCCCCGCTCAGCAAAGCCTGTGGTCGTCATTTAGGGTCAATGACTAAACATCTAATGGCAAACGAGCAAAGCATCAGCATGTGTGAAAATGAAAAAAGGTGACAGAATAAGTCAACATGTAAAATACAGCAAAGTTCAGAAAGATAATTTATCTAACAGTGTCTAAAATGACACATAAAATGCGACAGAATATTGAAATCACAATTTTCAGATGCGACTGTTCATTGGGTTTATCGTTAAAGATGTTCAGGCCCTGGAAAGTATAATTTATCATAAATATGACGTCGCGTCTGAGAGTGAAATATTACATGTTTGGCGGAAAAATATCATAATTTATCAAACAAATAAAATCGGTAATTTTGCTTTTGCCTAGAAAGATTTATTTTGTCTAGGGAACTCCGGAACTCCTTCTTCCTGACCACAAGTGACCAAGGCATCGATGAAATGATACGCATGCCATGTTCCTTTTTGTTTTATTATTTATAAACAAGCATACCGCTTCGCTGCACTTTTGACGTCACAAACATTAACAAATGACGTCATTTACACATGCGATGACGTTGCATAACGTTTCTGTCTTCTAACACTGAAACTGGAGGATCGAGGAACAAAAACGAAAATTCTAGAAAAACAATAAACTTAGTACCAAAATATTCGTTACGACCTAACTAAGAAAATGACTACCCACACTTTATAGACTTCGAGCTAAAAAAGGTCCTGCTCCCCCCCCCTAGGGAATTTTGCAGACATATCCTATCTTGAAGAAAATTCCGAGCCGCATCTTTTAAGAGATGTTTGCACTCTGTGCTCCGGGGCGTAAGTCTCTGACAGCCTGTTACATATGTTACTGTAACAAACTAAGGACAAATCAAAATGAAAGTTTGAGCTACAGAAAGAAGACATTTAACCATCTAATTATTCAAATTTCTTATGTAGTTTGCAAGCTGGATGCCTAAGCTACATAAAAGCAGCATTTTAAACAAAATTAAAGCCTTCAATGGAGTTATATGCGTTACATAGATTAAATTTCCCTTTGAAAGTTGAAATCATGACTAGCATCATTAATTTTACAGACGATTTGTGCATTTTTACAAGTGTTTTAAATCTTAGTTTACTAAAATACCCATTTGACTAATAGAAAAAAACAAAGTTTGCTTTTCTATCTCAAATACATTGTTTTATATGAGCTATTAAACAACCCTACCCCCAATTTTAAGTATCCAATTTTGGTATCTATTATTGAAGAAAAATATATGAAAATATTTGACGCTCATGGATATCTTACATTTTTGGCACTGTCTTGCTAATGCAATAAAGAATCATACATTTGCAAGTTTGACATCAGGATCAGAGCACTTATTAAAGTATGTAACGCATGTTACATGGCATAGTGAATGAGCTAGGAAATTTTCTTGGAAGTAAGAGATGATATTTCAGAAAAATACCGTTTTTCACATGTTTCCTATTAATCTCTAGCCTCTGGTGCCTTAGTCTTAGTAATTACAGTCATTGCTGATAACAAGCCCATGGAATTGTGTTACATATGTTATATATAACCTTTTTAATCACATATTTCCTAATGCCTATAATATTAAAATATATAGACATATAGATAGAAAATAATAGTTCTCATTTAAATGACACAATTTAATAAATATTCCTAAATAAAATTATTCAAAAACAATCTTTATTCAAGTCACCCTCACAATGTCTATCATTGTGTCTGCTTCTATGGCAAAATAATCACCCATTTCATCACAACCAGTAGAATCATGGCATTGTCTTAGGACTGCAAACTGAGTACAATCCTGTTCCTCTCCACCCCTTTGGGAATTGTGCAGACATATCCTACCTTAAAGAACAATTCAAGCTGCATCAAATAAGAGATGTTTGCACTCTATTAACTAGGGGTTAAGCCTGTAATGGTATGATACGTATGTTACCATATCAATTTAAGAATAAATGAATTGAAAGTCTGAGAAACAGAAAGAAGACATAAAACTATCTATTTATTTAAATTATTCATGTAGTTTGCATGCTGAATATTTTTGATACATAAGAAAAGATTTTTTAACAAATATACAGCTTCCTATGGTGTTATATGTGTTACATTAATTAAGATTACTTTTTAAAATTGGTAATTGTGACAAACATCACTTATAAGCATTTCGTGTAATCCTCCTCTTTTGCCATCAAAAGACTTAATTTTCTTTGTATGTGTGGCCAGTGCCAGTGTCAAACAACTTGACTCAGCCAAACTTGAATCCTTAGCATTCTTCAAAAGCAGAAACAGCATGTCAGTGTCATGGGATCAAACACCTGATTAAATATGGGTTCATTTTGATTTTATCGATTCCTGATCTTTGCACCCTTACTTACTTTAATGCCATTTCACATATATGCATACAATGGAGTATGACTCTGGTATATATCTCTTCCTGTGAAGTGGCAAGAGCAATTTAACTGCAGCTGCCTCTGCATCCGTGCTAGTCAAATGATAACTTTGCTCTGATTTTGCAAAAACTATGTCTCTACCGTGTATCTCTAAGAATACTTTAAGATTTCTGACATTGGTCAAACAGAAATTTGATAGGCTGCTTTTTTGCATAATTTGCCATGGAACCTATCCAGTCTTTTGGTGCTTAAGTCCCCAGGTCTTAGATCAATAGTATTTTGCTGTATTTAGTTTTTTTTAGTTACAATGTTGACTCTTGATGGCTTTGGCAGACCGTCTGAAACAATTTCTGTTACACCTTGAAAGTTATCTGGTATAAGAGAAAGATTATGAAGTTGGACATTGCCATCAATTATGTTTGCAGTTGGTTATTTTTGATGTCAGTACATTGAAGCATGTCTTAAAATAATGTAAAACCTATGATTTCTCTGTTTTTGCAGCCATATCATTAGCTGTTGCATTCAAAAGAAGGAAAGTGGACTATAGGTAGAATGGGATAACCAGTAGTTCGATATTATGCTCTATGGAAGATTTATACAGAGTAAACAAGTTGATAAGGTGCCTCATTTCATTATCCATTGAAAACACTGAAATTAAAAACACTTGCCTCTGACTGTGAAATCAAAAAGGATGTCACGACAATGCCCTTGCTCATTTATTATGACGAGTTATATATGTTACATCCTTTAATAAGCGCTCTTATCTTAGAAACTTAGTGAATCATTGAATTGAAAAGGTCTAATTTGCGCTCTGTTCATCCTGCATTTCATTGCTTTACCTGCTGTGATACATCTAGTTTGTTTATCTGAAGGGAAAGAGTTACCTCGGTTTCAGCACTTCAGATAAGTTTTTGAATGCTTGGGGAAAGATAATAAGTGCAGAGACATTATTAGATGAAAATATGTAGGTTGCATGTATGGAAAGGCTACATTTATAAAAGTTAACCAGCTATGATTCTTTATCACAGAAATATCAAGGTACATCAGTCCAGGTACTTAATGCTCTTAATGGCATAGTTTTCCTCCTTGTAAAGCTTTAGTCTTTCTCCTACTTGCAGAGTATCACTTGAAACACATACTCAAAGAGCCAACTATTAGGAAGTCATATCAGTTTCCGAATGTTCCAAGCCATAAATGGCAAAATTGGAAAGTTGATAATGGCTTATCAATTTTGAGTGGACTGGTGGTAAAATTGAATAACAGTAAATGATTGAAATATTGTGTGATGATTCTACTAGTTGCAAGGAGGCGTGTGATAATAATGATTACCACAGAAGCAGACAACGACAAATGTTTAACATGAGTGTTAAATCGATGAGAAATAGTTTGGACCATTTCATTTATTGTATCTTCTTGTAAAAATGTAAAACTATCTTTTCTATTAGTGGCTCTATATTTAGCATTATATGCACAGTATTAGGAAATGTGTCCAAAAGGTCATTGATAACATCTGTAAAAACAGTCCATGGGCTTGATAATCAGAAATGAATATAATTTCTAGTGTTTTGGCACCAAACACTTATAAGTACACATTAAGTGTCCTGATCTTAAACTTAATGACATCTTGCAGATATATGAGCAAGACAGACTAAGAAAATGAAAAAAATATCCACACGCTCTAATCGCTTTCCTGTGTTTTACTTAAACGGTAATAACAAAATTCGCTTCTCTGTAAAACTGGGAGTAGGGCTGTGTATTAGCTCCTATAAGACAATATATTTAAGATAGAAAAGCAAAACTTGGTTTTTCCTATTCATCAATTGAGTATATGTTTGTAAAATCTAATAAAACAGTTTGAAACACAGTCATAGAAGTTGTTTAACTAAATGATGATAGCCACAATTATAGCTTTTAAATTATAATTAGGTTCATGTAACGCACATAACACCACAGTTAGCCATATTAATGTTAAACAGCTTCCATATGTAGTAAAGACATCCAGTATGCAGACTATAAGAATGGCAATTTATTAGATAATTTTAATGTCTTCTTTTGGTAGCTCAAACATTCAAATTACTTATTCTCAAATTGATATAGTAACATATATAACAAGCTGTTTCAGGCTAACGCCCTGACTTACAGAGTGCAAACATTTCTTATTAAATGCACCTTGAATGGTGACATAAGATGTAATTTGTCTGCAGAATTCCAAAGGGGATTAGGATGGAGCAGGCCCTTACTCAGCTTGATGTCAAAATACTGTTTGATGATTTTACTTATCACACTAACATATGTAACGCTCTCTGATCTTTAAAACTTGATGACAACTAGCAGATCTATAAGTCTTTATCATAGGAGCCAGTTTAAAATCCCTAAACAATGTAAGATATCCAACAGCTGCAAGTTTTTTCACAATTTTAGCTCAAACTTTCAAACTACATTTCCTTTATTTGATATAGTAACGCATGTAACACGCTGTTTCAGACTAACGCCCCAACATAGAGAGTGCAAACATCCCTTACTGAATGTAGCTTGAGTTGTACTATAAGTAGGAATATGTCTGCAAAATTCCCTCGAGGAGATTAAAACATTTTTAGGCATATCCTACGTAAAGACAATGAGCTTGCCCATTTATTACGTCAGGTAACATATGTTACAGCCTCTTATATTAAAAGTTTTGCAACAAACTTGCAGATTTATGAGTCTTTTTATATAAGCAAACCAATCCCAAACAATGAAACACATTCATCAACTGCAAATATTTTTTAATAATTTTTACTTTAGTTTTAATACCAATCATTTCACTTTAAAACTGAGTAGGGGTGGGGTTGTTTAATTGCTTATTCCAGAAAAAAATATTTAAGCTAGGGAAACAAACTTTAATTTTTCTGTTAGCCAATTGCATAAGCTAGTCGGAAATGGTTAAAACATTTTGCAAAACACACAGAGAGATTGTGAATGTAAATGATGTTAGCCACACTTGCAAATTTTAATGGGTTATCTGATTTATGTAACGCATATGACACCTTAGGAAGCCGCAATTTTGTTCAAATGGCTGTCATATGTAGTTAAGATATCCAGTATGCAGACTATATGAATGATTTTTAATTATAAATATTTTAATATCTTTAATTTGTAGCCCAAACTTTCAATTTACTTTTTCTTAGTTTGATTAAGTAACGTATGTTACAGGCTCTTACAGACTAACGCCCCGGAGCACAGAGTGCAAACATCTCTTAAAAGATTCGGCTTTCAATTCTCTACAAGATAGGATATGTCTGCAAAATTCCCTAGGGGGGGGGGGCAAACCCATTCTCAGCCGTCCGTCTATTATGTTTTCGTTTACTAATAAAAAAGGCTCTATGCCTTGTGGTTATTTGAAATAAATTTGATTATGCTACTATTGATTCTTTTAGGAAACCTACATAAAATAAGTGTACTCCAGGGCGGGACCTTTTTGCCACAATGCCGCAATTTGGATTAATTTGGTATAGGTCAACGAGGTAATGTTATATACTCATTGAGACGGTTCTTTTGAGCACCACAACATATGTTTCCGATGAGAAATAAAGAAAATAGTTTTCCAATATGCACTCTTATCTGGAGCCCTGTATGTAGCAGACAGCTTAAGCAGATAACATTTTAGATGCACATTTGGTGGCTCTTAAAGGGTGCCGGACACAAGGGTGGCCTGGGGGCACGTGCCCCCCCCCCCCCCCCCCCCCCCCCGAAGAGGCCATGTGTGCCCTAAAAAAACTTTTTTCACGCATTATATGATATTGCGAGTATATATGGGAAATATTGCCTATATGATAACGGATTCATAACAACTCTGCTGAAAGAAAGGGTGGGGGGGGGGGGCAGACAGGGCTGTCAGCGTGACACGGGCTTATAAATGATGGGATTTTTAAATGTCCTGTAGTCTGGTTGCAGACGACAAAACACTTTTTTGCCCCCTCCCAGTCCCAAACAGAAAGATCGGAGATATTGGGTGGGGGGGCACTTATTTTCCATTTCGTTGATGCTTACATTGCAAATCCCATGTAGTCTAGTAGACGCAAAGATAATAAGTAATAGCCGTGCCCCCCTCCCCAAATCAGACTCAGATATAAAAAGAGAGCCCTAGTCCCTAGGCTGCTGCCGCGCTGGGCCTATGTTATTGGGTTGGGGTGAATGAAAAAGTACAGAATATAGGGGAACCTATGCCCATTTTTTACTTAGGTGTGGACTTCATTGTTTTTTCTAGGATTTTTTTTTCAAATAAAAGCCCCCACTCCCTCACAAGGGCTCTGCTGTTTGTCTGACCACTGAACATTGGGCTGCCTCAGACTAGCATTGCAACTGCTGTGCCCCCCCCCCCCCCACACACACACACATGGGATCCTAGAGGACGACAAGAAAATGCAAATTAATTCTCAGGAACAAGGCGTTTGAGTCCCGGGGGGGGGGGGTACTCTCATTTTTTCTTCATACGTAGGCTCGAGCGCAGCATCTACCGTTCACCCCAAAATAATATCAGGAAATTCAAGCACCTCAAAAATTATTCGAAATTTTAGGAACCCAAATAATATCCCCCATTCTGTACCTTGACCTTAAGAAAAGGCCCTAAAATGCCTAGATATCACCCCTAAATATAGTCCAACTTTGTGATGACCCCCAAAAATATCCACAAAACCTTCATACCCAAAAGAATATTCATTCTGAAACCCCCAAAAATATCGTCTGTCAAAATTTTGAACCCCCCCCCCCCCCCCCCCCCAAAAAAAAAAGCCCGCGCCAACGTATGTATGAAAATATCAGAATACTCCCTGGGGTTTGAGTGCCTAACCTTACTTAAAATTGAGGTTAAAGAAAATGAAAAAAAGGGTTTCAAAATGGCCTGAAATGCATTCTCAGAGACATAGATTTTAAAAAATTTCCGGGGGAGCTCCCCAAGACCCCCCTCCACCTTCTCATACTCTTCCCCTGCTCACGGCTTGCACCGCTCAGTTCAAGCCTTTGGCTTGAAATGCCCCCCCCCCCCCCCCCCCGTAAACAACCCCCTGGGTCCAGTCTGAGTGAGTAAGCAAACTTTTATTAAAGTTAGAAAACTGACACTCAGTACCTGAAACATGTCCAATGCAATGTAATGTTCATAGGTAGTAACTCTGTTTAATCTATATCTGCAACTGCGGTGTCAGAGATGACACAAACTGAGGGACATACCTAAACAAACCTGGCACAGCTTCAAATCAAAACGAAAGAATAATCGATGCGTCTATCATGGTAGATTTTTACCAAAGACTAACATCACGTCTCTGTTTGTTTTGTTTATACTACACGGGTGGGCATCAGCGGAACTACCGCGAAATCGTGTTAATATGAATTTGTTCCTTCGTCACATCCGGGACCTTTCGCGGTAGTGGCATCGTCACGGAAAAGACAAACATTACAAAGGTAGGTACTCTCGCTTGTTTTGATTTTTTGTAAAAGAATGAGCTAACTAGGTATAAATCCGACAATGCTATTCCATGTAAATATGATTTACCTTGCTAAACAGGCCAAATGCGATGTTGAAAAAAGTTTTGTGAGATGAGAACCGTAACCAAATCGAACCCAGAACGGGATTTCTTCAGTTTTATGTCAAAACGAAGAAAGTATGCAGGTGTTTTGCCAATTTTTGCTCAGAAGAAGAGCATTTTACACATGGCATGTACATGACAGCCCTTATTCGTGCTTCGGACGTAAAAAATCAAACCGATCATGTTCTCTGAAGGAATGATGCCAAAGTTTTCAGGCGCAGTATCGCCTTCGCCATCGCGGTAGTTGTATCGAACGCTGAGTCAATTCGTTAAAGAGTAAGCACAGGATTTGTTATCCTGTGTCAGATGTGGTACTTGATTGTATCGATTCCTGATCTTTGCTCCCTTACTTACTTTACCTATATCAGCAAACGACAGAGTGATTTCTCAATTTCGCGAAGGATTCGAAGTTTCCGCAAAACTTCGCATCGCGAAAATAAAACCCTCGCGAAAAATTCAGACTTTACAGCATTGTTTTTGACTTTGATGCTTGATCTGCTTTAATGTGGAAGTTCAAATTTTATTATGCTCTATAATTTGTCAAGCCTTTAAGAGCCACCAAATGTGCATCTAAAAGCTGTCTGCTACATATTTAAGTTGCTAACATTAGTGACTAATGTAAGCATTGAGTCAAAAGGTGTGTATCTAGATCAGACTGATCTCGGTCCACTCTGTATGTCATAGTGAGATCTTTCATGCGAACCAAACATATATATGTCTTGAGTCTAATTAGAATTAAGGGTGCGGTTGGAGCTTTAAAAACTTGTTTAAGGTAGTGCGGGACCCATGTCAAAAGATAACCTTACTTTTACTTTAAAGTAAGAGTGTAAGAGTTATCGTTCCTGAATCTTGTTTTTAAAAGAGAATACTTATTTGTAAGACAGTTGGTATTATTCTCCCCTGACAACTCTTTGATGCTTGAAACGTAATTCTGTAAGTATTTTGCTTTCACAAAAAGAAGGAATGCAAGTATTAGCTTTTAAAAACATCACCCAGAGTATGAAGTCATTCAATATTTTGATAGTTAAAAGTTGCGGACCGTATAAATAAACATACTATATACATGTCTCGGTTGCTATTACTGCATGCTGCCACTAACCTAAGACCCACCCCCACCCTAAAAAGGGGGGGGGGTGTAGACGTGCACATGCCTTGTATGTGACATTCTCATGTTTTAGGTCCCATGGAGGTACATGCTTATGACGTAACTATTTCAATTACCTTATCACACCGGATAGGTAGCAATAAAAACAGTCTAAACAATCGATGAATGCTGATAACAAATTGCTAGAAACAGTGTTTGTGATTGCCATTTGTTGCCTATCGGTCTACAAACAACGATCCAAAATTCTGTTACTTACAATATTTAACTACGTTCGTCGATAGCATTAACGTTTTCGATTGCCGCCTATCTAGTGTGTTTCTGATATACTGAAGACGTAGCCAAAACAATCTGATACAAGGGCTAGGAGTTATTTCATGTTTCTGTTGAAAAAATTATTTTGTTTCGTTGCATGTTTCATGATGATAAAATGGACATTTCTGCATACATTTTAATAAAATTAATTGGAACTGCATGTGCCTGAAAGGAAGATATATGACAATATAACATTCTTTTCTGTATATTAACGGTTGGCAAGCATGGTACAGATGCGCAGATCCAGGAATTTCCATCAGGGGGGGGGGGGGAGGGTCCAGGTCAGTCTGACAAAAAAGCTCTGACAACGATTTTTTTTAATCCTCAGCTTATTTTGCAGAAGTCAAATGGTCAATTTCAAAGAAATCTATCGTTTTTCAAGGCTCCAGATGGGGTCCAATTTTTTCCAGGGGGTCCTACTTTTTCCAGGGGGTGTCCAATTGCTTATTCCCTATAGAAACCCATTTAATTTGTGATTTTCCAGAGGGGGTCCGGACCCCCTGCCCCCCCCCCCCCCCTCTGGATCCGCACTTAGTGCAGCCCTCACAGCTTTATGGTTAAGGCTACAACACATTATCTCATTTGGGATTGGCAAACGTTAATAGACAGAAGAATGTATCATCCTTTTATTGTTATATACCTTATAATAAGTGTTTACTATAGAAACTTGAGGTGTTTCAATCGCTGACAATTGTACATTTTATTTAATAATGTGTCATATTTTGTTTGATCGTTGACCAATCACTGACCGCGGGCTTTATTTCCGATAAAACATGACTGCAAAGGGCTTAATTGCCATTTCAACCTGCTCACGGATATCCTCTGCGAGTTAAGATACCGTCGCTTATGCTTTATTGAGGATTGACCAAAATTTTCAATTATCATAAGATACGCTACTTAATTACATCGGATAGGCGACAATCGAGAAGGCTCTGAACAATCGATGAACGTGGATCGCAAATCGCTAGAATTTACCATTTGTCGCCAGTCAGGCAAACAAACTGCAATCCAAAAAGTCTGTTTCTGACGGTACTTGATCTACGTTCGCCGATAGCATCAACGTTTTCGATTGCTACCTATCTGGTATGTGTATTGATACAATGAATACGTAACCAAAACAATCTGAAACAAGAGCTAGGAGTTATCTACATTTTTCAGTCATGTTTCTGTTGAAAAAAAAGTTTGCTTCCAACCGGATAGTGAGCAATCGAAAACACTCTTAACCATTGACGAACGCGGATCAAAACTCGCTAGAAACAGTGTTTTGATTGCAAAGTGTCGCCTGTTCGATGAGTGATGGTAATAACAAAAACTATGATTCTAACTATTTTTGGTCTATAATCGTCGTTAGTATTGATGTTTTCGATTGCGCCTATAAGGTGTGGTTTTGTTGTATGCCTCACGATGTTACAGTGGACATTTTTTTTTGGAAATGCTTTTGCTTGAAAGGAAAGTATTCTAGAACTTTTTGGATACTGTAAAGGCGGCGCCTCATGACTGCCTTATTAGTCTACTTTAGACATAGGTAAAATCTGAAAAATGAGGCGTTATAACTACATTCGAAAGTGTTTGTTTACTGTTTAACATTAGTATAGAGGCAAACAGTTTGGACCCAGATCAGACTGCTCTAGATCTACACTGTTTGTTTAAGAGGCTTCATAATATTTCAATAGACGATAAAACATACGATGGTGTGTAATTTACGCTTTAAGGGTTAATAAATGTGGGTTCAGTGCATTAACGGACAGGGCTTTCATGAAATGCACGCAGACCTGCGCGGCTCAAGCAACTTTTAAACGCTTAACCAATGGATAGAACCTGATTCCCATTCTTGAGCAGTTGAAATAACCGAACCACGCCCAGATATGAAAATTAAAGTTGCCACCTTTACAGTACCCAAAAATTCAATGACAATAAAACATTCCTTTCTGTATATTAACGTTTGTCAAGCCCTTGTGCGATAATGTGTCGCAGGCCTCACCGCTGTGTGGTTTTGGTTGCAACACATCACATTCAGGCTTGCCAAACATTAATACAAGGAAAAGAATGTTTTATCCTCTTATTGCATATTTGTAAGTTTATTCTTTAAATGACATTTAGATCTATGCATCAGGAATAAAGCTATAATTTTTAGCTTTTATCTACATAAATCCTACGTGTAAGAAAGCATCAAAGTATCAAGACATGCTATAGCCATGCTTTAATGAGAATCATAATGTAATGTGCTGGGTCACATATGCTAGGTCAAAATCTTTTTTTTTGTCATTTTCTACGCCCATTTGTCAGTGCTTAATCAATAATAGCTATGTCTCCGCCCAGTGATATAGATAGGGCGTAGACAAACAAAAAAAATGGTTGAAAGGGGAGACAACACTTATTATAGTCTTTATTTTTTTCAGGATTTTTCAGAAAAGTCACCAAAACAAAAAAACGAGCACGGTGACACATATTTTTTATTCAATCATTAGATTTTTCATGAAAATATCTTTGTAAAAATATGTTTTTTGTTGTTCCAGTTACATTCTCTACTATGTTTATTTTGAATATTAATGTTGTTTTTTTTGGCATTTATTCGTTTGACTTAATTAGGATTTTGCTTAATAAATTGTGTAAATACATGTTATTTCACTATTTTTTGTTTTTATTTATATCTCTGGTGTGAGTAGTATTTGTTCTGAAAAAAAAACTGTATTGCGTTTCTTGTTAATTTGTTAACAAATTCTGTGTTTGTTCCATTAAAAACCTGCGATTTTGCAGTTTTTGACATAAAATAACTTTTTAAAAAGAACAGTGAGGTATTGTTTTTTTTGTCTTAGATTATAAGTATAAGTCTGTATTATAATATATTAAAAGATAAAACACTTTTGGACATATGCCGGTGAGTCCGGTACTACCTTAAGCCCACCAGTGAAATTTTTACTGACTGTTCCAAGGCGGTACGTCTTTTGTAGATCCTTATTGTTATTTATGTTTTACGTTTGTCTTTAGTATACTGTATTGTCTGTTCCTTGCAGTCTTGTGATCACCTACTGGGACTGGTCTCTTGCCTCTCGTGTGTGTGATGTTTCCTTATATTTTTTTCACTTTCCTATATACATGTAGTATCTCTGGTCAGGTGTAGTACTTGATTTTATTGATTCCTGATCTTCGCCTTCTTCACTTTCAATGTGGAAATTCGAGTTGAATTTTGCTTTCAAATTGATTAACCCTTTATGAGACATCATAGACGAAATGAAAATGTTGTCTGCTGCATCTGAAAATGTTGTCTGCTGCATAATTGGGCCTCGACGCGAGAAAACCTGTCTTCGGGGTTTTGCGAACAACACAGCCGCAGACCAGCAAGCGCATCCGCACTGTCTGATCAGCGCTTTTGTTGTTCGGTTTTTGGAAAGTATCGTATATTAGCTTGCTACAGGCAAAATTTCAATTTTATAGCTATTCTCTGTAGCTGAGGAGACTCATTTGAAACACTTTGTCGAAAACCCCAAAAACAGGTTTTGTCGCGGCGAGACCCATATATTAGCTACATGTAACATTAGTGACTTACCTAAGTCCTGAATCAGAGGGTGTTGATCTTGAGTCTGATCTGGGTCTACGTTGTTTGTCAAAGAAAACATTTCAGCAGATGACAAAACATATCTCAGGATAAAACTTTTCTCTGCTTTTCTGTAAGGCAATTTGCAATATTTATTTTACAGAAGGATGTCGAGCTCCAAGGGGCAACCAAAGAAGCCATACGTGGACCCGCTAAGGGCCGGGGGTGGTAAACCTTACGTGGACCCCTTAAAACGGGAATACGTTGACCCATTGAAAATAAAGACAAACAGCTTTGAATTTAGTCAAAATAAAGTAGAGTATAAGCCCTACACAAGTTTCCATGCGTTCGAACCCAGTAAGATAGACCCTCTGACTGGTAGACCATATAAATCTAACAGGAAGGAGAAGGAAGAAGTCTTGGAACCTACAGAAACAAAGGTGGGTATCATTGAATTTCGCACGCAGGAGGACACACACAAGCGCGCACATACACGCACGATCAATCGCATTCACGCTTACACAAACAATAAATAGAAACACAATATATGGTACACGCACTAGTCTAATTTCGTACATTGGAAATCCTCGGGACTAGAAGTTTGATTGCCAATTATACGTTTCATTTACACAACCAAAACATACATGTACGACGTCGCGGTAAAACTATATTTCCGACCGTATATCCGACGATATACCTCTCCAAATAAAATATCCCCTAATTTAACTCTTTAGAATTTTTAGACATTTCATTCAGGTTTAATGGCTGAGTGAGGAAAAGGCATTTGAGCACAGCCAAGCAAATATAGTAACAGAAATGCAACCGACTCTCTCTATATTCGAAATTCTAACACACCTCGCCTATAGCGTCAATGGTAAGAAAAACATGATATACAGTCGGGACGCGTAGTGAACACGTATGAATATTTTCAGACCTGCATAGCAACAAAAACGTCTTTCTCAGCGAAGCGAGGAACGACACCCCAACTTTAACTGTTTGTTGCACGAATGTCCCACATCTTATTCTGTTAAAAACTGGCCAGTTATACTCGTTGATTGTTTAAGCTGTCCCACAGCGTAGGTTTGTTAGTCTACGACATAGCTCTGAAACAAAGAGACGGGCAGACCAGAAAACTTGCAAAACGTATGTGACCATCAAAAATTCAGGGTTACCACAGAAATTCTAAAACAAAATTCCATAATTGTTCCATGAGTTTTCAATAATCAATAATGTAATGTCCATGATCATTTAATGTGTGGCCTCTAACCTCCCCTATTAGCCGCACCTTCACCACCTTGAGCTGAAATTTACTTAACTGTTATAAGAACGATTTTTCCCTATAATTCAAATAACACCTTTTCATTTTTTTTTCTTTTTATTATCAATATCATATCATCATTTCTAAATATCTAACCAAAAAGAGCACTTACACATCCAATTCTAAAATCAGATTAATACCTTGATGACTGAACTGATACAGTCCCCAAAAGCTCAGTTTCATGATGATACTTTATTAGATACATTCATTTGATAACACTGCTTCGGAATCTGATAGTTAAAATGATTCCATAAGGATTATGCATTCAATGTAACAGCAAATAAAACCCCAAAACAATATAACTTCTTTTTGGTTATATCTGACAATCAAATAACAATAACTATGATAATTCTTACAATTTGTAGCAAGACTTTAGTTAAGAGCGCTTGCCAAACTTTTTTCCTATTTTTAAATCAAAACTTGTGGCCTGGGTACACAAAAGAACCCTCTCAATAAGACAGTTCTTTTGAGCTAACAAAACAAACGTTTTAATTGATAAGTAAGAAAATATTTGCAATTTTAAGCTCAACAAGTTTGCTTATCTAGACCTATGGTTTGAAGGCTACCTGTCTGACAATAAAATACCAAACAGTTAATAAAGGAAAACCATTCTCGCATGTCAGACAATGAATGACGTATTCAACCAACATAACTATAAGATACTGTTATTGTAAGTGTCTATTGCACTAAAATAGTAAGTGAGTATGATCAGGAAATACCACAATCACAAATCACAGACCACCCCATAGCACCGCGAGGAAGAGCTGCTCAACCAGGAAGACAAATTAAGCAAAGCAACCAGCTCTCTCTTCCCCATCAAGATGATTGCAATACTGGAATGGACATACAGTAACGTACAACAAAACATAGAACAATTACAGACTCCCACAATGGGAGTAACAATAAACAAAAAGTCAACAACAACAGAACCACCGCCTTAGAACGAACAGCAGCCTAAGCCACCGAAGGGCTTAAATTTGATTAGGTTCTTGCACTGACTTTTCTTGTTTTTTCACTAATTTTAAGGTTTCATCCCCTCTATCCCTCATAGCAACAGATTGAGCTGAAATAGTGGAGTCATGTTTTAAGGACTCTTGAGCCTTCTTGTCAGCAGCAGCAATTAAAGACTTGGCTTCTTCTTCAAGGAGCTTCTGTTTCTTTTTAGCATGAATGTGTTCTTCCTTTGCTTCTTCTACTTTTCTCTTCTGAGTATCTTTATCTTTCTTTGTCTTTTGCTCCAGGAGATGATCTAGCATTTGATCGCCTTTGAAAATGAAAAAGCAAGAGAAATAAATTATATATTGATGGATGCTTCTCATTTAGATGTCACAGAACAATATGATTTAAGTATTAACACAGAGGCTTGTACTAGGAAGTTATGTACATACTTATTAAAGCAGACATTACATATCCACAGTGTTTCAGCATTTCATTTGGAATCAGGCCTCAAGGTTATAAAAACTTGAGTTCATTCTCAGACTCAAAATAATGTGCAATGATTGGCTGCTTGCGGACACGTGTCTGTAAGCAGCCAATCATTGCTCTTTATTTTGAGTCTGAGACTGTACTGAGGTATTATAACCCCAAGGCCTGGTATTGATGTACAGATATGCTGGTAGACTCCATAGCATCATGGACTGTCTTCATAGAACACAATGCCTCAGCCCTCATGTTTGGCAGGAGAATATCATCATTGATGGAGAATTCCTTTCAACTCATGCTTGGCCATGTGGTAATATTAGATTCTAATGCATTTGGTTTTGTAACGCCACTTCTGATTAGATAACGTCAAAAATTTGCGACAGTATATCCTGCGATATACTGCAGGAAACAGTTTGACGTCATTAATTACGTCATATTTCGTTGGATGACGTGCGGCATTATAAGGCTTGCAACGCTTTAATTGGAGACAAAACTGCAGAAATGCATTAGAATGGGGATAACCATATTCAAAATTTTCATTGGGGGAGGTATATCGTCGGATATACGTTCGGAAATCACGTTTTACGGCTCCGCTCGCGCGTCGCTGTAAAACTAAATTTCCGACCGTATATCCGACGATATACCTCCCCAAATGAAAAATTTGAATACAGTTATCCCCTAAATTATTCTGATAATGTGCCAGAGTTCCTTATAGTGTTCTTTGGTGGATAGCAAGCTATGGTGGAATTCAACCAATCTTTCACTTTTGGAGTTAAACCTCTGAAGAATTGAGCCAGTGATTGAGATTTCCAACAATTTGACATTTTGACAAGTGTAGACTTGGACGAGCCTCTGCAGCCTCCTTTTAAGCTTAGAAACTCCAAATGGTGTTTTGTCAGTAGCTTAACAATCATAGAATACTCAAGCGACTAGCAAAGGCTCTGATCAGACTGCGCGTATGCGCAGGCTGATCTGAGGCTTTGATGGTCTCACATAACACATTGTTGTAAATCTCATGCAATGGCTTGTCAATGTTCTTTTCATCTCTGATTAACCTACAAAACTGTTGCTCTGCAGCATCATACTCCTGTCATGTTCTAATTTGGCTGAGACTAGCTTTCTCGTTACAGTCTGGAAGGTAGATCTACAGTTATTTGAAGCCATCTCTGCAGGGTTCAGTGTGGTACTTGATTGTAACGATTCCTGATCTTTGCACCCTTACTTACTTTTATACACTCCAAAGCATGTAAGAAAGACTATTACAGTGGGCATCTCTCTTGAAGTTTGTCACACACTTTTATGAGCATCTTCCGACAGTCACTTCTAAATTCAAGTTTTTTCAGCTCACTTACATTGATGACTGCTAGAACTTGCCTAGCACCATTACCAATGAATGTTGACTTTTTTTTAGTGTTACTCCCATTATGGGAGTCGGTAATTGTTCTGTTTTGTTGTACGTTACTTTACGTCCATTCTAGTATTGCAATCATCTTGTCTTCCTGGTATCTCGTGATGGTTGAGCGGCTCTTTTTCGCGGTGCCACAAGGTTGTCTGCGGTTTATGATTGTGGTATTTCCTGATCGTACTCACTTACTATTTTAACTTTCTTAGCCAGAACTTGATTTTTTGGTGTCATGTATGTCTAAAGTAGCAAGTTTATAACCACCTGTGTGCTCTTCTAAAACTGATGGCTTTATGAACAGTTCAAGCAAACTCACCATGACTGAGGCTAAATCATTTCCCAAGAAAACAAATAGAGGTTCATTCGCCTGAAAGTACAAATATAAATCTGATGTTCAATATGTAAGGGAATGCATAAAAGTACTGCAAATTCTATGTGTCAAGGTGTACAGGAAGTGGCTGTTATGAAATGGTGTACACTAATCGAAAGTTCTAACCAATCACTTGCATTTTTCAAGCAGGCGATATTCGAGGTTTATAAATGAAATTCGTTAGAACTGGTTAGATAGGGTATGAGAAAATGTCATTTCAAAAAAAAAATATGAAAAATTGATATAAATTTTACATACCAGTCCCTATGGCTCCATTTACAATATGGAGACTGCAAGAGCCAACGTCAAGGTGATCAGGCATACCCACATCAGCTCTCTTCCTCTCTTCAGCGTAGATTATCTGTAGCTTCAGGTTGACATAAGGACCATCAATTCCCAGTTGTACAAGTTTTGATGGATCAAGTCCAGCGAGTGACTTCTTTATGGCCTCTAGTGAATCCTCTGCCTTTCCACTATCAAGAAATTGACGCCCTAAGTACCTTGTCATTACTTTGTCTGCTTTCCAAAATATTACTAGAACATCCATTTGATCTAGCTGAAGTAGGTCATTAAATGATTCATCAAAGACAACCTTGAAACAACTTGACTGCTTGACACTCTTCTGTAGCGTTTCTTCAAAGTATGGGGCTAAACCGAATGTTATAAGATATCCAAGTTTTGTTCTATTGAGACTGTAGTTTTTTGTAATATAACTATCACAAAACATATGTGCAAATAAAGCTGAAGTATCATCATTAGATTTAAATGAATAACGGCAAAGAACATACTTTAAAGCCAAGAGAATTTCCGTTTTCCTTTTTGCTTTGTTTTGGAGCCATCTGCTGAGGGTTAGGGCACTTGCAGTTTCCACAGGAGTCCCTTGATTTCCAGCATTGTTTGGTGGTAGAGGTGGTGGTGGTATATTCAGCATGTCTAAGCCATTCTCTTCATTGATTGGTTGAGGTATAGTTGGATTTACTTCAGTATCAGAAGTATCATTGTTGTCATCCTTACAAGCTGGGGTATTATCATCAGCCGCAGTACTGAGGTCTACAAGTCTCGCCTCAACTTTGAGAGCCTTTGAACTCGAAACAAACTCTGGCATTGATGACTGCGCTGTGGCTTCATTCTAAGTGGATCTGCTTTGTAACCACTGTATGTGCTTTTTTTTTTACTTTGCATTGCTGTTAATTGCAGCTATACCCATATTGCTGAAATTATTTTTTGACATGGCTTGCAAAATGCATCATGTGGAGACTTTACCAGGCTTTCCAGCTAACCGCTGTATTTTGGGATAGAGGCCCACGAGGCATTTAATGTTGTGGTCATATTTAGTGATTAAGGTTTTAGTCACAGTAAAGTAAGTTTTAGTAACAGTATTTTAATTTATATAAGTACAGCTCTATATCTAATCAAGCACTATTGTGAAAGCAACTATCAACTTTAAAAGCTTTTTAGCAAACGCAGAAGCATCAACACCTAGAAAAAAGAGTGGAAAAACATGCTTACTGCATTCAAACTTATAAAGATAAAGACAATATTTCTATCACTAAAAATCCAAGAGAATCAAATGCTGTAACGTTAGTTCTGAGTATTAAATGCTTATCTATGCATAAATTCGTACTTGTTTAAACTATTAGTTGCATGTTGCAGAAAGTGACCGCTAGAGATGGCGCACAGACGTCAAAAATCCCAGGTTTCAGCTTCCAACAGGATTACAGAAGCTTCGATATGAGGGTAACATTTTTGTGTTTGAACAACAACGGAATCTAGTGCAAAGGTTTGGTACCAGAAAAATGCATTAAGCCCCTCACCCAGTGGCTTGTGATGCTGTCTGTTCTACGGCGGTGGTTCTGTTGCTGTTGATTCCTTGTTGCTCAAATTGTGGGGTTCTGTGTTTGTCCACGTTTTTTTTTTGCGCATTGCAACCATCTTGATGGGGAGGAGAGAGCCAGTTGCCTTACTTTGTTTGTCTTCCTGATGTGTTGTTATACATTTAGTTAATATTCTGTTGCTCTTCCTTATGGTGCAATGGGTTTGTATTCAGTGTGTGATTGTGATATTTCCTGATTATACTCACGTGTGTGTGTGTGTTTGGGGTCTTATGTTATATTTGCCCCTGTGTGAAATTGAATTATTATTTTAATTCATTTGGTTTGCTTGTTAAAACTATTAATTGCATGTTGCAGAAAAATCTTAGTTAAAACATGGGAAGTTAGCAAAACATATGACAAAGTAACGTAGATATTGAAAGCTTAATTATGTATAACACAAAGAATACTGTATGGTATGAATAAATATATAATACATGTAATTGGTAATATTGGTAGATTTGCTGTGACCTCACGTGTTCATGTTTTTATAAGTCTTAATGCTGGTGGCAAAGTCTTGCTTGTGAATAAATACAATAACATTTGCATATGATAATCTTTCTATCGTCAGTATGTGTAACAAATAAGCAAAAACATGGGTAAACTGATGATATACACGTTTAAAATTATACCTGTTCAAATCATTTTATTAAAGAAGGCAGTGGAACTGTATTACAGTTTTTTTTAAAGAAACACTAAAGGAAAAAAGTGCTAAAAGTTATTAAACAACCCCCGTATGTATATTAATTTAGTTAGTTGCTAATCAGAAGTAAATAGTTCTGAAATGTATGTTATAACTAAAGTTACGAGTATATTATTTCAAACAAATGTAATATAATATGCACAAGTTCATACGTTTGTTAACTATGTGAGGAAAGTTGCTGATATACAGATAGCATCAAAATGGCAGTCCTTCAGGTAGACAGATTAATATTTTGTTGTTGACCTAAATACACCATAAGATTCAAAGTGTCAATATACAGAACAACTATAATTGTTGTATTTTCAATATTTTTCATGGAAGTCATTGTGTTGGTTGTAGTAATACAGTGTAGTTATATTGATAAGTGCCCTATAGTTTCAAACTACTTTCTAGGAATAAAGTAAATTTAAGGGAGGGGGTGGTGTAGTGTTATGCAGCAAATAAATAATCAATGTTATCAAATAATTAATTTATAAAATGATGAGATAACAAATAAATAGAGTTAAATTATTCAAATTTGATAAAATAAATAAAGTCACATAAAGTTGTTATAAAGACAAAACATTAGAAAAGGGAATTTATAACAGAAATAAGTAAGGTGTTTGGTATACGCATATAAGGTGGTGTCTCGTAATGGTTGAGCGGCTCTTCCTTGCGGTGCCATGGGGTTGTCTGCTGTTTGTGATTGTGGTATTTTCTGATCATACTCACTTACTATTTTAGTTTGTTTGCAGTCAGTTATAAAGCAGCATTTAGCATTCACTCACTATCACTAAGCTTGATGCAAGTTATGACAAAAAGCTAATACCATCCTGTCCCTGAGGTGCATTTTGCATATTTTATGAGCTTAATAGTTCTTCTAATCAATTTAAAACTTTTTTCGCTTGTACATAAACGGTACGTGTTAACGTTATGGATCAATCTCGAGAGAAACCAAATTTGAAAAAAAGTAAATGAATAATATAAACTGAAGTCAGTTTTAATGAACAAATCTTTTGTTTAAAATAATCGTTTTTACTGATTATATTGATACCAAACTTCATGATGGTAGTTTGGAAAAGTTTTAAAATATGATTTTGATGCTAGAAATTATGGTTTCATGATAGAAGATCCATGCAACCTTAATAAGGCGTTTTAATAAGTAGAATTGGCTCAAAGTTGATAGGATGCTGAATTCAGCAGAAGTAGAAACTATCAGTAAAAAATATGCAGATTGTGAATTTAAAGTCTTACATTGGTGTCTAGTTTTCCTTTTCTGTTTAAAGAAAGTAAGGGTGCAAACAACAGAAATCGATACAATCAAGAACCACACCTGACCCAGGATACCAATGGGAAAGTAACAAACTCACAGTTAGACACCACAAACGACAGCCAAGAGGTCAGCCCTGTCCCAGCCGGCGACCACAAGGCACATATAAACAGACGCATACACGGGCATTGGAAACACAAGACAGAAAAAACACAAAAGATCCACAAAAGAAGTACCGCCTTGGAAGAATCAGTAAAATACTTTACTGGAGGGCTTAAACCGGTTTAACAGTGCACAAACCTCACCATTAGTTCAGATGTATATCAAGACACATAGATGTTTGGTTTGCATGAAAGACCCTTAACTTATTAATGCATCATCTCCTAGAACATATAAATCAAGATATAAAAAGTAGATAAAGCAAAGATAAGGACTCAACAGTAAATAAAACTGAACTACCGGAGCAAAAGAAATCCAACAGGTAAACCCCGGTTGGCCAGACAAACAGCCAAAGCATCAGGCCCCTACCATCTCATCAATAGATAAGTCTTTAAGTGGGAACCGTCATAGAGTCTGAAGTCCGACCCGCCAGCATGCAATTAATGAGGAAAGAAAAGTTGCAAAACCGTGATTGGGTTGACCACCAAGTATGCGGTCTGTTGCAATACATTAATGTTATAGCCAATCTTTTTAAAATGGGAAATTATTTTAATGAACTGCGCTGAAAAACTATTACAGCCAACAATCTTCTTCAACTAATACACCAAGTCATCATAGAATTTAGGTTCTGAAAGTCCATGGCGTAAGAGAGATTGAAGTCCAACTTGGAATTTAGATATCAAATCATAGTATCGTCTATAAAATTTAGAAAAGGTTTTGCGAAGTTTATGATACTGATAGCTTTCTTTAAGAAGTTTCTGAATTAACAATTTATAGTGAGTGTTGAAGTCAGTAATATAGCTAGATGCTCTAGCAAAACGAATGAGTTGATAAATATAGACAACATAGGATGTAGAGCGAGGAACATCACCATCTAAAAATGGGAAATGGACAATTTCAAAATCAAAGTCGTCACGTTTATCATAATTTTTTGTAGAAACTATATCAAATAGACAAATGCAAATCTAAAATGCAGCTTCGGTATCAGAGGTATTGGCTTTATTAAGTTAGAGCTCTGAATGGTATATTTAACTTACAAAATTGTCAAAATAAACATTATTAATTTTTAAAATATCGTCCAAATATCTAGATGTAGTGTTAAACACATCAATAACATCAGCCAGCTTGCCATAAAAGTTCTGTTTCAATGATACTTGATTGAAAAAAATATGGAGTACAATGTACACTTGAAAATTAGATTAATAAATAGTGCATTATGATCTTATATGTAACTATAACTCTGAGAATAAATATTATATGTTAAAGCATAATTTCGTACTTTTGATATCAGAGTTATGTAGCATTAAGATAAACAGAATTAAACCTAAATGGTAGATGATTGGTGAAATACAAAAATGACCATACAGTTACGAAAGGTTAAGGATTAAAGGCCATAAATGTAACTGCAATTTAAGTATTGAGTATTAAATGTCTCGAGCATAAAATCTTACTTGTAAAAAAAAAAAAAAACACGAAAATTTGCAGTTTATATTGAAGCCTAACTAAAATCAAACTCGTAACTCTTGGCACGATTGGCGATCAACTTAAATCAAGTTTATACTTGCAGTTGAGTGTAAAATGTAACATATTTTACATCTGACTGTAACTTTGTTGATGAGTATTTAATGCGGTGAGCATAACATCGTACTTTTTCATACTATAAGTTGCACGTTATATTGAAAAGTAGGAAACAATTATATTTGGAATAGTCCACAGAATTTAAAATTAAATTGTTAAATGTAAACTGTAACATATCTTACATCTAACTGTAACTTTAGGGATGAGTAGTACATGCTTCAAGCATATCATTGTACTTTGTACACTATACGATGCACGTGATATTTTTTTTTTTTTTTTTTAGTTGTTATTGCTTTATTCTCCCCGTCCATTGGTGTGTAGGGGGTCGGGGAGGACCATCCCCCTCTCACACCTTACAAACTACAATTTTTTATAAATAAAATCAGTGTATAATAAATTAATAGACTTTCTGCTAACTGTAAAGGCAGCAACTTAATTATTCATATCATATCGATGCACGTGATATTGATAGATAGGCAAAATCAAATTTGGAACAGTCCGCATATTTTAATAAATTGAAATATAGTTGAGTGATAAAAGAAACATATCTTACATGTAACTTGTAACTCAAGCTTTGAGTATTTAATGCCTCGAGAGTACCATTGTACTTTTGAAGCTATTAGTTGCAGGATATGTTAAGAAACTAGTTAAAGGAAATATAATAAGGACCCACATAATTTGTAAATCAAAATAAGTAATTGAATGAAGTGTAAAACATAGCTGATAACGCATGTCATTGTTACTTTGGTTTGAAGTATTATTTTATGCATATTGACGCGTAATTTGTACCGTATAAGAGTTGGTTATACATTGTATTAGGTCCATACTAATTGGCGAAAGTGACGAAAGTTACGACTTGTTAATTGTTTTAGACATCCACAACATGTAACATATATAACTGCATGTTTTCAACGCTACTGTAACGTTAATTCTGAGTATTGAATGCTTATCAATGCATAAATTCGTACTGGTTTAAACTATTAGTTGCATGTTGCAGAAAGTGACCGCAGGAGGTGGCTCCCAACAGGATTACAGAAGCTTCGATATGAGGGTAACATTTTTGTATTTGAACAACAACGGAATCTAGTGCAAAGGTTGAATACCAGTAAACTACATTGAGCCCCTCACCAAGTGGCTTGGGATGCTGTCCGTTCTTCAGAGGCGGTTCTGTTGCTGTTGATTCCTTGTTACTCTAATTGTGGGGTTCTGTGTTTGTCCTTGTTTGTTGTGCATTGCAATCATCTTGATGGGGCAGATAGAGTTGGTTGCTCTACTTTGATTGTCTTCCTGTTGTCTTGTTATAGTTATTGTTCTGTGGCTCTTTATCACGGTGTCGTGGGTTGGTCTGCAGTGTGTGATTGTGGTATTTCCTGATTATACTCACTTGAAGGTGCTGACCAGACTGGTCGGGTGCGCCGGCTTGTCTGCACATTTGACGCTTGTGTGTAACAAATAAGGTTTTTTCACGGCGTGGCCCATGTATTATTAGCTGTAACCAGCGATCGTGGCGTTCCATGGTTATGCGTGTCTCTTATCATCTGGTATAGTAATACCAGCGTGTTTCTATTCACAAACTAATGCACCATTCGTTCGTGTTGTCAAAATATTTAAAGATCGTTACATGGATCTCTTCACGTGAAGTCCAATGTCATGTATTTGCCCTGTTTGTCCTGGTTTCGTATTCAAAAGAAGTAATACATGTATTTGGCAAAAAGTTTAGTGGTGAAAATAGGCTCTTGTTAATGATTATGTGTATTTAAATGTGTCACTTTTACTCAAAATGCATTTGTTTAGCTAGCATAAAACACCTTTTTAGTGGGGCGGATATGTAACAATTTTGAGAAGAATCGTGCATTTTATGATAAAAGCATGAAACTTGGTACATGGCTACTTGATAACAATACAAACAAATTAAGGGTCAGTGCCACGCCGAAAATGTCATCTAATGGTCGCCATCTTGATTTTTCCAAAATGGCCGCCTTTTTAAACTTACTCATTATAATGTCATTTTTAATTTGCAAACATAATGTTTTCTTCAATTAATTTTACTTAAATAGCCTTCAGATATATCTGAGTTCCTTAAAATAATATTTCAATTTTAAAAAAGTCAAGATTGAGGCTGTATTTTAAAGATGGTCGCCACTTTTGTATCTAAAAAGTGCAGTTGTATAGTAGTTATATATTAGAACTTTACAAAGTTATAAATTTTGATGCAAATTACTTCTAGCAAGTAAAAATAGTCCCATTAGACAAATCGCTTACTTATCAGTATGGCTTTATTGTTGCTTATTGTTCCAACATGGTATTTAAAGATGGCTACCAATGTACAAATCATAACATAATATCTGCTTTAATTTGGAATTGGAAGAATGTAGTTTGAATTTATGCAAACGACTTTCAATAATAATTTTATTTTATTTGATAGCTTTGGATAAAAAAGAGAGCATCCATTATGCATCTAAGATGGCTGTCAAAGTGGAAATGTTATATGATCACCATTTATAAAGTGGCCGCCATCTTGGTTTTTCCAAAAATTGCAGTCTATTTTAAACTGAATTATTTTAAGCTCATACATTTGCAAGCCAATATGTTGTCTTCATTTATTTTCACTTATTTTGCAGTCAATCATACTAATTTGCCTCAAAATTTGTCATTTAGGCTAAGAAAACACAAGATTTAGGGCATAGTCTCAAGATGACTGTCACATTTTGCATCCTCAAAAGTGGTATTATACCAATCTGACAATTTATAATTTTCATGCAAATGTCTTATGCAATTAAATAGAAATAGTTCACAAAAACCAGGGACGAACTTATCAGGTTTTTTTTATTTATACGTATTATTACATGGTATTCAAGATGGCTTTGATCTTAGTTTTTGAAAAAAAGGAAAGTATTTTTTTTTATTTTCAGTTGTAAAATATTTCGAGGTTGTTTGAAGAAATTTTCAAGAAATGATTATATTTAATGTAATAGGATAGTACAGGGGACATCCAGCCTGACATCCACGATAGTTGCCAATATGTTTCTAAACGCTTTTTTCTGAACTAAGGGTGAGATTTGCGCTGTGAAACTGGTTTAAGCCCTCCAGTAAAGGTGTTTATACTGACGGTTCTAAGGCTGTGCTTCTTTTGTGGACCATTTTTGTTATTTGTGTTTCGTGTTTGTCTTGTTTTCTTGTCTGTTCATTGTAGCCTTGTGGTCACCTGCTGGGAAACTGGCCCCATGGCTCTTTTGTATATGATGTTTTATTGTGTTTTTGTTACTTTCACATGTGGTGTCCTGGATCAGGTTTCTTGCTTGATTGTATCGATTCCTGATATTTGCCTTCTTTTTTATACAGATATTCCTATAGATGTGTTTTATATAAAATGGATATGATCAAAATGAGATGCGAAGAATTTTGTTTCTATAGCAAACTAGAAGTCCTTTGTAGAATTGTCATTGCATAAAATAACATTTGTTTACATCAGATTAAGTGGACAATCCTATAAAATCTGTAATAGAGATATATGTATCAGATTCTTTTTTAACCTTTCTCCTTCTGACCAAGTTCCCATAGGCTTAAAAAGGCTATAAATTTCCAAAAACTGTATACAAAATTAAATGTATACAATTTGAAAAAAAACATGATCCCTGGTTTTCACACATCACATCAACTTTTCGACTTGTTATTGACAGATGAAGCATTTGCTGCAGTCAGCCTTATTCGGTTGTGTTTATGATGTAGCTGGCACTATCACATCTACTCGACAGTAAGCAAAGTTTATATTTTTCTGAAGTCAAGCCAATATAAAAAGTTGCCAGACATCTTAATTTCTAGCCAAACTCTTATTTCCTCACTAATAGCACGCTAGTGAGTCGAGCATTTGATTCCATGATAGCCCAAGGTTCAAAAACCTATTCAGTCTAGTTAGTTGAAACCAAAGCTCTTTTGTGTATTTAGGTATGTAGGGGTTTAAATAATGATGTTATTTCACTTTGTATTTACAGGGGTGTTCTTTATTTCATTTTTGTATAACAACATGTGTACATATAATGCAATAAGTTCACATACAGATCATTTCGAAATACAAAAAGGGATTCAGAAGAAAGTCTATTGACTTTTGTAAATCTGTTCCCCAGCTATTCAATATTAGAAATACAATAAACGTATGACTTAAATTTACTTTAGTATGTATAAACAATACAGCAAAATCTTGATAAATCGAATTGTAATTGACCAGGTGGGGATATGGTCGTTTCCTCTATGTACCCAGCTAGCAGAATAGTCGTCAAACCAACCAATTGGGGATGTTCTTTTGCAGCCCAGGGATCTTCAGCTAGGTGTCCCAGACCGTATATTCTGTCGAATCTTTGCCCTTTCTGCATCAATGTGTGCTCTTCGTGATTTATTGTTCACTGTGGTTATTCATTGACTAGTCAAAGTACATCCTAGAAACTGTTCCAAGGCAGAAGTGCTGTTGTGTTTCTCGTTTTATTATTATTGGTGTAAATGTTATTTGTATATACTTTTATATACATGTATGTAAATGATTTTGGTTGTGTTAAGGTAGCCTAGTGACTAGGTACCTTCTAGAGAAAAGCTATTTATCACCACTGTTTACTGTATCTGTATCTTTAGTTTTCCCCATTTTGGTTTTGTAGGAAGAATGTTAGCTTTGATTGCACTACTTCCTTGTCATTGCTTGAGTTTACCTAGTATATAAGCCAAAAAGGGTATACATGCCCAGAGAGACACAGGCCAACAGTCGCTAAGTGAAAAAAGCGTAAAAAGGAGCGTGGAAAGAGCATTATGAATTAACTCAAATTTGAACTCTTTGGAATGCAGAAGGTATGACAGAGGAAAGCCCAGTTGAAGGTCTAGCCAGCTGCTCAGTACAGGATTTATCAATAAAGCAATTAGCAGGATGTGTCCTGACAAAGCAGACAGATCATCAGCAATTGTCATTGAGATGCTTTATTCTACATGTTTTTGGGAAACTGGCACAGTCAAGGTATTAGACCTCAATGGCAACATAATCTCAAGAATTAGTACAACTAACTGGTAGGAGAGCAAAATCGACAGGATGTACATACATGTAGGCAAAGGGGGTGCTCTGAACAGAGGCTTGAAGTTAATTAAGCAATTAATAAGGGTGTTTGAGTGCATATCCGAGAGACATATAAGGCAGAGAGTTGAGGTCGACGAGATGCAGTGCAGATTTAAATCAGCTACAGAAGTTGCACCTGATTTCTAACAAGCCATTCTACATCTCTTTCATTAACATAGGGAATGGCAGCAGGTAGGTAATGTGCATGCCTTTAAATCAATAAGTAGCTGGTCAAGGACATGACAAGGAGGGCAAAAGTTGGCAATTGTTGCAGGGAGAAGTTTGGGTGTTGTAGTTCATCAGGGCTCTGTTCTGATTCCACTGCTCTTAATTGTTAGGTAAGAGACTCTATTCACGGAATTCAGAACAGACTGCCCATTATTGCTGTTGTACAAAGATGATCTGGTGATCAAGGCTGAGTCCATGGAGGAACTGCTGGTGGAATGCATGAAAGTATTGGAAGGAGAAGGATCTACATGTGAACATAAGATATGAAGTCATATAAAGTGGTCCCTTGAGCTCAAGTGCACCAAATGCCTGTGGCACAACACTTCTTAATGATGGAAGATGGAGGTGACAGAACGTACCTGATAAAAACTTGAGATAGGAGTTCTGTAACCAAATGGATATTCTCTACGCTAGAGACATCCTCGAGCTGCCTGTAGTCATATACTGCAAAAGTACATGGTAGAAGCTCCGTAAACTTCTTAGCCTTCTGATCAACTAGCATCTGCCGCTTTTCACTCATGGCAGGTAGTACATAACATGCATTTATTTTTTTTGTTGAGTGTATATATCCAGTACGTCCTTAATTATGAACAGTTCACTAGCATGATACATTCTAAGTGATGTCGAAAACGCAAAATAGTAAAAAAGTGATGATTTTTTGAGAAAAAAACCCTGCAAAATATCACCAATAGATAGAATTTTCCATTTTGGCGGCCATCTTGGATGCCATGCTTGAATCTACAGTTAAAAAAATTTCAAAATTATATATTATATATAAGAAAAAAATTCTCGTTGCAATTAAAAACAAATTTCACTCATAAAAATCTTGAAGATATGTTTATGTATGAAAAAAACCCTGATACAATCTTTCTTCTTTGGCAGCCATCTTGGATGCCATATTGTATAAAGGCTCTCTTATAAATTGATCACAAATAACAAGGTCACATTTTGAGCCATTCTATGCTTGGAAAAACTTGGATTTCATGCAAAAATCCGAATTTAAGTTCATTATATGATGTTTTCGTAAAGCAAGAACGATTTAATATATTAAAATGGCGGCCAGCTTATAAAATGGCGGCCATCTTGGATAAAATGCCCATCTACATGTGATGTCAGATCATTACAAATGTTTAATTGTTAAAATAGACACTTCCACTTGCTTTAAATATAAGTTTATTGCAAAATGATATCCGGTTTAGCAGGCTGTACATGAAAAAAGGTCGCCATTTTGAAATTCAAGATGGCGGCCGTCAAGATGCATTTCTGGCGTGGCACTGACCCTCAAAAATTTTGTTTTTTACTTATCTAGCCATGTACCAAGTTTCATGCTTTTATCATAAAGTGCACGATTTTTTCACATATCTGCCCCACTATTTAGAACGGGGTCGAAAAGCTATGTTTAGTGGTTAAAGAAAAAACTAAAATGCTAAATCTGCCAATTGATATGCAGAACTGTGTGGTATGGCAGTATATTTGTATTGTATGGTGCTGTAATTTATGGGTATAATTTAATCCTTAGTTTTATCTTTTGTGCTTTCAAAAGAGTACTCCAAATGAGATTCCATATGATGAAATTGGCCGTTATGCTGCTTATATACTGAAATACTTTAATAACGCACCACCTGCTTAAATGCTAATTTATGTCGAAAATTTGATATTTTCATTATGTGAAAAATAAAACTGACAAGTTCCGTTGTTTAGCTTGCATTCAATAAGAAAATCGAAACGCTGTGGCTTATGATTGCCGTGACGTTGCGCTAATTCTGAGACAACTCAAATTCAAAAAGTCACAGAGTCCCCATACCTTCCATTATGAACGAAAAAAAGTTTTCGAACCGCTGTTTGTTCTTGAAAGCAAAAGAAAGGACAAATTCAAATCATGAAGTTTTAGGCCTCTGGCAACGTTTTTAAGTCTACATGACGTCATTGATTTTTGACGTAATTGGCCGTTTATATCCCAATGATCAGGAATAATCAAAATCTTTTTGTTGCCAACAGTCACTCCTTAATCAGTTGCATAAAAGACAAAAGTATCGCGACATGCGCAGACGTCACCCGTCTGTTATTGATGTTTGAAAATTTCAGAATGACGTTAGCAAAGAAACGCTGCGAGTGGGAGTGTAATAAAACGATTATTTCTGAAAACCTTTGTGTTTTTTCGTTTGTTAAGACATCTGGCTACCATCTAAAAGTGTGTTTTTTTTTCAAATTGAATCAAATTCACATTTGTCAGACGACAATTGTTGAAAAACACTTACGTCGATATTACGTCAGAACGAACAGCATGAGCAAATCGAAATAATGGCAAATCATGGTCCATTTTGCAAGGGGATAAAAAATGTTGAAGAAAACATCCTCGAATTAATCACGAGGAAGAGACAGAGAATGTAAAATGGTGTGTTTTTAAAGTCCCTAAGTATATTTTGATCAAATCACGTGCCATTGGCTTTGGAAAAGGTTAATTTGCGGCAAGCAAGACAAAATATCAAGTAAATTGTATGATCATACAATTTATGTATAAAAAGTTTTATTTTTCTATATGGCTTAATTGTTTACAGATCGCTTTGAATAATTGTGTTTATTTTCTCCTGATTATTGGATACATCAACTACATGTATCTGCAAGCCTCGTGACGCCAAACGGCGATCCTCGGGTCGGTTTTTTTTTTATATCTAAACCCCCCTCGCACTCATAATAGAATCTCATAAACTTATGTACATATAAACGAGTCTGCAGCTTTTCAATATTGTGGGTTCACTCCACTTTTGAAGTATCCGTTTTCCCAGAATACTTTGTTGACAGAGCATGATATTTCAACATCTCATAGAAACTAAATAATATACATGACTGTATGTACGAGATATAAATATGTTTTCTTGCTTTAAAGCTGCATGGTCTGTGATTTTTGATCTTTTAATTTTAGAACTAATGTTTCTATTTTTCAAGAACACAGTAAAAAAAACTAAAATTCAGGTATACATTTTACCAATTTCGTAAATCTTAACAACTTATCAGTATCAAAACAACGGTATTTATGTTAAAATTAGCTGTCTATAATTATTGGAGGGGCGCAAATAATTACCAACAAGAGAAAAACACACCTGTTTTTTTATAAGATAATTTACTTTTCCGTATAGTTTTCAGCTAAAGTGAACAGATTTATTGTGAAAACATAACTTAATTCTACTTTTACAAATGATTTGAAAAGAAAAAAAAATCGAAAATTGTTCATAGTTGCTGACTAGTCTCTTTAAAACTCTCAGACGTTGTCAACAATTGTTGGCATTTTAACATTTATTAGCAGGATAATTTTTTGATCAGTTGGGTTTGCACAAAAAAAGGTTTTATAGCATTGGGGTCTTAGCACGCGGTTATAAAACTTTTATCATACTCAACTCAAATGAGCATGTAATTTCACCGAACTGCTTATAAAACTACAATGCTCAAAAGTAAGGGGTTTTCTGACCTTCAACCACTCAGATGTTGTATTTATCTTGCTAGTTAATGATAAAATGCCTACAATTGTTGGTATTTTAACATTTATGGGCAGGATAAATTTCATGCTTAATTGAGTGAGCACAAAAATGTTTTATAGCATTGATGTCAGTGTGTGCATCAGCGAACATCAAAGAATAATAGTTATGGTTTGCAGAATTGAGTCTATCAGCTTGAATGCCAAATAGGCCTATGGGGTTGACGAACTTGTGGAATTATACTATTTTCTCCACTTGTGTCTGCATACCGCGCATACTAAATGAGCTGTTGCATGTGATTTCCAACAATGTGGTATTTTGACGAGTGCAGACTCAGATGAGCCTCTGCAGCCTCCTTTTAAGCTTAGAAACTCCAAATGGTGTTCAGTCAGTAGCTTAACAATCATAGAATACTCAAGCGACAAGCAAAGGCTCTGATCAGACTGTGCGTATGCGCATGCTGATCTGAGGCTTTGCTGGCCGCACATACCACTTTGTTGGAAATCCCATGCACTGGCTCAAATTATATCGAAGTGAACCTTTTGCGCATCATGCAATAAACACTATTATCTCATTGTAAGGTTTATTTATATTTTCAGAAACCAGTCCCTAACCTAGTGTTTCCTCTGACTCACCGAAGTACAGTGGGGTCAACCGAACGATTTAAGAAAATTCTGGAAAATCTTAACTTCTAACCGGAGACTTACAGCCTTGTATCCCACGACTAATTTCGCCTTGTCAGTTTTTTCTTAGGTAGCATATATTGCAAACAATATAGACCCTGATCAGACTGCCCCGGGAGCAGTCTGCTCAGATTTTATATTGCTGTCTTCCATGGTGCAACTGCATATATGCAGCAGACGTAAAAGCAGATGACAGTTTCAGGCTAAACAAATATTGGCAGGAAAAATGTTAAGCTGATATCAGTGGCGAATCAAGAGGGGGTTCAGGGGGCTCGCTCGAACTCCCTCCCCCCCCCCCCCCCCCGTTTTTAAATATCTTATGAAAATGAAATAATTTGGTCTCAGTGAGACCAAATTATTCCATTTTCATGGGATATTTAGGAAAAATGAGATACAACCCCCACACATATATATGTAAAAAAATTATGAACCCCCTTTCCAGAAATCCTGAATCCGCCCCTGGATTAAAACTAAACTATTATATGCATTTTGCAAGGGAAGTTTCAGATCTTTGCTAAATGATTTCTGTTTTTCATGTATATTTTGATGACAACAAGCAGTGTACAATGATTCTGAAGAAATGTTACGTTCTGAGGTATCTCGTATGTATTCTACATTGTACTTATTGGGCGCTTTAGGTATGTTTTTGTTGTTGTTGTTGTATGTTTTATTATCTGCCGGTGACTTTACGGCGCACCCCTTTAAGCCAGAAAACAGGAAGGTTAGTTTCACAACACGCCCCACATTCACATGAAAAAACATCAAAGGGAGACTACTGGATCAAGCAGTGGTTCTCTTCAATTGCGTCCTTTTCAAAATGGGAACTTCTCTCAAAGGAAAGAATTTGCTCCTACAGGGATCCAATTCTTCCTTTAAAGAGACTAGGTCTGTAACTATGAACATTTTTCGAAAAAAAATATTTTCTTTTTGAATCATTTGTAAAAATATAATTAAGTTATGTTTTCACAATAAATATATGTACAGTACAGCTGAAAACTGCATGGAAAAGTGAATAATCTCATAAAAACAGGTGATTTTTCTCTTTTTCAGAATTATTTACGTCCCTCCAATAATTCTAGACAGTTGATTTTACTCATAAATGCTGTTGTTTTGATAGTGATAATTTGTTAAGATTATGAAAATGCTAAAATGTTTACCCGAATTTGAGAATTTTTACCGTATTCTTGAAAAATAGAAACTTTATTTCCAAAATTAGAAGATCAAAAGTTACAGACTATGCAGCTTTAAGAGCAGTTCCTTATGGTATTTGTTTGTTTTGATGCTTTACGTCCCAAGTCAACAGCTATGGTCATGGCGGGACGGTCAGTTCACTTAACCACACTTTTTCCTGGGCAGGCCTTAACAAGCGGTTAACCAGTAATTCGTGCACATACAGTAGCCTATAGATAAGTTAAAAGTGACGTATAAGAGCGTACCAACGCTTGAAGGTAATACAGGTTATACCGTTATTAACGGTAAAAAAATACATTAATACCTGACAAAGGTTTTCAAAATACGGAAATTATACCAAGCCGTCATAGCTCAGTCGGTTGAGCCGAGGCAAATATTTGTATCTATATCTATTAACGAGAGATTTAAAACGGGGGAGGTTCGAATCCCACACGATTGATTTTTTTCATGAAGGAGATATTTTTAAATATCATTTTTGCTTAAACAAGTCTTTCTATCATATTTTTGTTATATTTTAAATGTTTTTTTCTATAGTATTTTTTTTGTGTGTTTTATTGTGAGTTTTTTTCTAGTTTTTTTTACATTCTTCACATATTCATTTCATTACAATACAATACAAAACAATACAAAAGAGGTCAGCACAAACATTCTTCGTCTGCTGATTCTGTGTCGGAATAATCTGAGCACATAGAGATTTATGAAGACAAATTGGGCCAATCAGAAGATAGGATTCTCTGCAGTCATAAAACAAAGTGCTATATTTATAAAGTATTCCTTCTTTCCGCTTTTCGTTTACTGTCATATCTGATAAAAATAATAAAGGTCATCATTCACAAACATAAAATATCAAAAGCAAAGATAAAAAAAATGTGCTGTGATTGGGGTTCGAACCTTCAATTGCAAAACTTCGGGACAGAGGTCTACGATCTTACCACCGCGCCAGCCCAACTGTGACAAATATTAATGATAAAAGAATATAATGTACAAAGTTAGCGAAACCGTCTTACCTTTTTACATCAATGGACAATGTCCAATTATCAAAACATGCTCTGACGTCACTTTGAACTTATCTTTGTTTGTTTGATTTAATTCTTAACGTCCACTCAACAATCTTTCAGTTATGCGGGACGGGTCTTCCTGGGTTGAACCAGTACTAAGCTAGGATAAATGTGTCTTGCTCAAGGACCACAACGCAGTGACGCCGGTGAGGCTCGAACCTTGAACTTATCTAGTAAGGACAGTCCGTTCGCTTGTAGCTGACAACAACCCTTCTTGAATGAATCAGCGGAAGGGAGGAGAATGATCGTAGAAATTATTTCATGATCAATCTCCACAAAAGTATGGGACCGGGCCGGGATCGAACTCGCGACCCCTGGATCTGCAGTCAGACACGCATTTGTAGCCAGACACGTTGCCGACGGCGCTATGCGGCCCGGTGTTCCTTATGGTATGGAAAATCACTTTTACCACATTAGGTGACCTCCTTGAATGTTACTTTTTTATTACGCACGTGCGTAACTTCGCCAATGAATAGGACTACTGTTAACGCTTAAAGAGCAAAGAAAAAAAATGCATCTGAAAATGTCGTCTGCTAAAGTCGTCTGCTGCAAATAATTGCCTAACTTTACTGACGAATTAAGTCTGGAAGCAAACAGCGTGGACCCAGAACAGACTGCTCCTGTAGGAGCAGTCTGATCTGGGTGCATACTGTTTGCCATAGAGGCTTCTTAAATATTTCAGCAGACGAGAAAAGCAGACGAATTTTGTTGTGATTGGCGCTTTAAGGGTTAAGCTAGTGATCGAATTTGCAACAAAGTTCTGAACAAGAATGGCTACAAATGAAATGATTCAGCACATGGGATTCAAATTGGTACTTTTAGCGAACAACAAAAGCTCAAGAGAGCATGTGCATTCATTTCGCGCATACTCGCAAGGGTTTTTATTGCTTGCCCACACACAGGATGGTACAGACCAAAGATTATAGCTTAAGTTCCACTTAGAAGCTGCGATATACAAGATTAAAGAGACTAGGTCTGCAACTATGAACATTTTTCGATTTTTTTTATTTTCTTTTTAAATCATTTGTAAAAGTAGAATTAAGTTATGTTTTCACAATAAATCTGTCCACTATAGCTGAAAACTGCACGGAAAAGTGAATTATCTTGTAAAACAGGAGTGTTTTTATCTTGTTGGTAATTATTTGCGTCCCTCCAATAATTATAGACAGCTTATTTTAACATAAATACCGTTGTTTTAATACTGATGAGTTTATAAGATTTACGAAATTGGTAATTAACATTCTGCTCGTTTCATCGAATAGAGCAGAATATTTGTCTAGTCGGTACTAGCATTAACAAAGGTTTTGCAGTATATTATTACTCAGTCGTCATGCACGGACTGAGAATAATCAGGTATTTGTGAACGAAGTGTGTGAAAAATCAGTTCTAAGGCGGCTTCACAGATGTGAGCAACACACAAAATTTTGTATAGATTCGAGCAAGAGATCTTGCCGTGTTGATTTGCACGTCGTCATTGCTATGTGGTATACTGCACTGTTTAAAATCACAGCAAGTTTTCGCCAAACAAAAAATAGAAAGTTTGGTGTCATGTGGGCTGGACGGCAGGTACTTCGGCAATGAGAAGATCTAAGGGTTAAGTAAGCTGTGTTACTGGCAGGGCTTTTACAAGCACTTCTTAAATAGATCTCATTTAGGGTCTACAACGTCCTTCCATGTCACGCTGCTCATTTGCTCACATTAAAGCGCGCCAACATGCAAACTGTGTTTGTTTTCTTTGTTAGAAGTTAAGAATAGACAATGTATACCTGAATTTTATTTTTTTACTGTGTTCTTGAAAAATAGAAACATTTGTTCTAAAATTAAAAGATAAAAAGTTACAGACTATGCAGCTTTAATGAGTGACTGTGTATGCAAAAGATACCTATATCCGCTGGGCTGGTCCCAATCTTTGATTTTTTGTGGTGTAATTGCATACCCATTTGTATTCTGATGGATTATATAATGGCACTATAAGGATAGGATCGCCTATTTTTATTCAGGATATTCCCGTTTAGTAAACTCCTTTTTTATTCCTCCTACTCCCGTTTCTTCCATCTCGCGTACACTGAAAGAGCTACAAAGTCACTCTTCACCATTGTCTTCTGATTGGCATATTAAAGGAGAATAACTCTGGTATATATAAACTTTTTCCGTTGTTATAGCACATGTAGCAGAAAATGACCGCTAATATACAATTCACTTCAATGAGGTTTACTCTGAATAAACAGCCCAGCGGCTGACAAGTCAGTAACAAAATGTTATTTGAGCCAGTGCATGAGATTTCCAATAATGTGGCATTTGACATGTGTAGACTCGGAAAAGCCTCTGCAGCCTCCTGTTACGGTTAGAAACTCCAAATGGTGTTCAGTCAGTATACCCCGGCATCCAATTTAGGTTACCTTGCACCCCCCCAGGACAATTTTTCATGGGTGCCAAATTGTTCATTGGGACCCCCTGGATGGGAAACGAAGGTTTTGGTTTGGGCTATGTGATATTGCATGGTTTCTATGCAAACCCATAGCGAATTTGAGAAGGGGGTCTGCCTATAAAATTACTCATATCTCAGCTGTTACTTATCCTAGACCACTAAACTTAATACCAAATTAAAGCTTAGACATATGCCTATTATCCCCTTGTTGCATATGGAAATTATCTAATTTGCATATTCATAAATATTTATGAAAACATTAAAAATGTGTTTCACGAATGGGGGTATACGTACAAGATCAATAATATCTCAACTGCTTTTAGTCGTAGAGTACTTAAATTTGTACTAAAATAAAGCTAAGACATAGGCCTTTTATTTCATGGTCAAATATGCAACGTACCTTATTTGCATAATTTGCATATTCATGAATATTTATAAAAGCGCTAAAAATAAGGGAAAATCATTACAAATATAAATAGGCTGATTTCATCCCAATATTGTCATTGTTGCATGTTTTAATATAATCAATGTCACAATTTGACATGGTTAATCATCCAGTGGTCCTATATGAATATTATCTCATTTGAATATTCATGAAAATGCATGAAAACTTAAAAAAATGATGGAAAATCACATAAAAACTATAAGCCTAGGGGAGGGGTTAAGGTACGATCTATCCTGCACTCCTAGGGCCTTTTGAATTCATGCCAAATTGTTCAGTGGGACCCTCAAAATGTGAAATGAAGTTCTCCTCACAAGAAATTAGGTATGGGCTACGTGAAAATGCATGGTTTCCATGGCAACCGCTTTTATGATTCTCGAGATTGGGGGGTAGGCCTACAAATTCAATCATATCTAGGCTTCTACTTATCTTAGAGCACTAAAATTGGTGTCAAATTAAAGCTTAGACACATGTCTTCATTCCTTTGGTCAGAGTTGTAAATCATCTAATTTGCATATTTATGATTATTAATGAAAACCTACAAAAATGAAGTAAAATCATAAAAAAACAACATAAATGAACATATTTCAGCACAAAAACATCATCAAACCACAATTGTTGCCAAATTTTATATCCTCAGTGATTCAATTTGATAAGTTCTTTCATCCAGTGGTCCTATACGAAAATTATCTCATTTGCATATTTATGAATATTAATGAAAAGTTTTGTAATTAAAGAAAAAATCTTAGAAAAATTAAGGGATGTACATATAAAATGACAAATATTTCACCTACCATGTGTTCCAGTGTATCAAACCTAGTGCCAATTTACTGCTTAGACATTGTACTATTACCATAAGGTATAATATGAAAAATATTTACCATGAATATTCGTGAATTTTAATGTAAACTGAAGAAATGAAAGAAAAATTACGTAAAAATCAAGGGGGTGCACTTCCATAATTACTCATATCTCAGTAGTTAAGTGCCCAAATAGTGCCAAACCTGATTTTAAGTCAATGCATAGACACAACATGTTTACAAAAATGATCCAATTCATAACACATCAAATTTAAATTCTCATGAATATTGATTAAAACATGAGAAATTAAGAGAAAATACAGGAAAATTAAGGGGGTATAACTACAAAGTGATTCATATCTTGGCTTCCAATTGCCCAATAGTAACAAGCTTGGTACCATATCAAACAGCATAATCCTAAGTAAAATTTAGTAAAAGAAAAAAAGTATAAAATTTATAACAGCTCAGATTTGAGTAACTTTGTAAGTACACTGCTAACAATTTGTATACATTTTTTACTTGTATTTTTAAAGTTTTTATTAATATTGATATTAAACAAATTGGTTAATTCTTATATCTTCCCACTAGGTAAAACTGCTATGCATAGACTTTAATTAAGTATATTGTTTGCTACTCTAGGGCAATTAGCAGCTAAGATATTAGTAATTATGTAGGTATACCCCATTCATTTTTCGGTGATTTTTCTCTTTATTCTAAAGTTTATATTAATTTTTATGAATATGTAAATGCAACAACTGGCAAATATTACCATTGAGATTAAGAGCTGTATCATAGCAATAAGTTGGCACCTTGTTTGCTACGTAATGGCTATAAGCTGCTGAGATATGAGTAATTTTGTAGGTATATCCCCTTCATTTTCAAATATTATTCTCAAAATGCTCATGGTTTCATCAATATTCATGAATATTTTAATACGACCGTTTTAAAATTTGATAATTTGTTAAACATACTATTGTCTAAGCATTAGTTTAAAACCAATTTTGGTACTCTAGGGCACTTAGAAATTGAGATATTATTAGATTTGTAAGTACACCCCCTTGATTTTTCCGTGATTTTTCATTTGTTTCTTCAGTTTTAATTAAAATTCATAATTATTTATGTTAACTATTTTTCAAAGCTGAACTTAAGGTAAAAGTATTATGTCTAAGCATTGATTTGGCACCAAGTTTGATACACTCGGACGCATAGCTGCTGAGATATTGGTAATTTTATACATACATCCCTTAATTTTTCTGAGATTTTATCTCTCATTTCTAAAATTTTCATTAATATTCATGAATATGGATATTAGATAATTTGCATATCTAACTACCAAATTAAACTGCTATGTCCAGGGATAAGTTTGGTACCATGTTTAGTAATCTAGGATGAGATGTTGTTAAGATATGAGTATTTTTTATACGTATACCCCCAATCTTTACAGTCGGCATAATGGGTTGCCATGGAAACCATAAAATTTCAAAAACCCAAACAACATTTATTTGTGAGGACAATATTTTTTTAAAATTTAAGTGGTCCTACTGGACAAATTTATGCCCATAATAAAATGTGTGATGTGTTCAATTTAGGTCTGATAACCCCCGTTGCATACTATAGTCTTCCCCTGCTTTTTTTCATCCTTTTAAGATTTCATTAATATTCATGAATATGCAAATGAGAAAATTTTCATATAGGACCATGAGATAATTTTCATATAGGACCACTGGATGAAAAACTTATCAAATTGAATCACTGGGGATATAAAAGCTGGCAACAATGGTGGTTTGATGATGTTTTTGTGCTGAAATATGTTCATTTATGTTTTTTTTTTATGATTTTACTTCATTTTTGTAGGTTTTCATTAATATTCATAAATATGCAAATTAGATTATTTACAAATCTGACCGCAGGAAAGAAGACATGTGTCTAAGCTTAATTTGACACCAATTTTAGTGCTCTAGGATAAGTAGAAGCCTAGATATGATTGAATTTGTAGGCCTACCCCCCAATCTCGAGAATCATATAAGTGGTTGCCATGGAAACCATGCATTTTCACGTAGCCCATACCTAATTTCTTGTGAGGAGAACTTCATTTCACATTCTGAGGGTCCCACTGAACAATTTGGCATGAATTTAAAAGGCCCTAGGAGTGCAGGATAGATCGTACCTTAACCCCTCCCCTAGGCTTATAGTTTTTACGTGATTTTCCCTCATTTTTTTAAGTTTTCATGCATTTTCATGAATATTCAAATGAGATAATATTCATATAGGACCACTGGATGATTAGCCATGTCAAATTGTAACATTGATTATATTAAAACATGCAACAATGACAATATTGGGATGAAATCAGCTTATTTATATTGGTAATGATTTTCCCTTATTTTTTAGCGCTTTTATAAATATTCATGAATATGCAAATTATGCAAATAAGGTACGTTGCATATTTGACCATGGAATAAAAGGCCTATGTCTTAGCTTTATTTTAGTACAAATTTAAGTACTCTACGACTAAAAGCAGCTGAGATATTATTGATCTTGTACGTATACCCCCATTCGCGAAACACATTTTTAATGTTTTCATAAATATTTATGAATATGCAAATTAGATAATTTCCATATTCAACAAGGGGATAATAGGCATATGTCTAAGCTTTAATTTGGTATTACGTTTAGTGGTCTAGGATAAGTAACAGCTGAGGTATGAGTAATTTTATAGGCAGACCCCCCCTTCTCAAATTCGCTATGGGTTGGCATAGAAACCATGCAATTTCACATAGCCCAAACCAAATTTTTTTTTGAGGACACCTTCGTTTCCCATCCAGGGGGTCCCAATGAACAATTTGGCATCCATGAAAAATTGTCCTGGGGGGTGGGGGTGCAAGGTAACCTAAATTGGATGCCGGGGTAGTAGCTTAACAATCATACAATACCCAAGCCACTAGCAAAGGCTCTGATCAGACTGCGCATATGCGCAGGCTGATCTGAGGCTTTGCTGGTCGCACATACCACATTGTTGGAAATCTCATGTACTGGCTCATTATTATTTTGATTGAGGCGAAACTTTCTATTGATTACGCTTAGCACACTGTGAAGATACATTGTACGTGTAAGTTGACACCAAAAGTGGCAGTATCTTACCGGCAGTCCCTCTTGATGTTAAGTTACACTTTTCTTTCCTACTAAAACAATTTGAGGAAAATATTTATCCAGTGAAAATGCAAACATTTCTACTTGTTATTGTTGTAACAGAAAAATATATTTTAAGCTATTGAGATGCCACATAAAGGTGTAAATATACAGTTTTCTTACAATATGCTGGTTACATGTACCTATCTTATCTTATCTGACTACTGAATTTCAATTTCTCCATTTATTCTTTATGTTGCTTCGTCTTTGCTTATCCACATATCTTCGTGTTCTCTTTCAACAACATGATACTAACACTTGGTGTATAAATTGAAGAAGATTATTGGCTCTAATAATTTTTCAGCGCAGTTCATTTAAATAATTACCCATTAGATTGGCCATAACATTAATGTATTGCAACAGACTGCATGCTTGGTGGTCAACCCAATCACGGTTGGCAACTTTGCTTTCATCTTTAATTGCACGCCAATGGGTCGGACTTCAGGCTCTATGACGGTTCCGGCTTAAAGACTTATCTATTGAAGTCAGAGATGTTAGGGGTCTTATGCTTTGGCTGTTTGTCGGGCCCAACGGGGTCTACCTCTTGGATTTCTTTTGCTCTGGAATTCAGTTTTATTTACTGTTGAGTCCTTGTCTTTGCTTTATCTCCTTGTTATATCTCGATTTATATGTTCTGGGAGAGATGATGCGTTGATAAGTTAGGGTTATTTCATTTAAACTAAATATCTATGTGTCTTGATCCACATCTGAATTAAGGGTGAGGTTGGCGCCGTTAAACCGGTTTAAGCCCTCCAGTAAAATATTTTACTGACCGTTCCAAGGCGGTACTTCTTTTGTGGATCTTTTATCTTTTATCTGTCTTGTGTTTGCTATGCCTTTGTGCGTCTGTTTATTTGTGCCTTTTGGTCACCTGCTGGGAAAGGGCTGACCCCTTGGCTCTCGTTTGTGGTGTCCAACTGTGAGTTTGTCGATTTCCCATTGGTATCCTGTGTCAGGTGTGGTACTTGATTGTATCGATTCCTGATCTTTGCACCCTTACTTACTTTGCTGAGTACTGAATTATTTAATTTTGACGTCTTATCATTTTCAGAAACCTGGCTGAATCCATCTGTAAGACTAGTTCGAATGATCTACATATCAGTCTTTTAATGAGCCGATTATATTTTTTTTATCCAGGATGATACATTGCAATAGTTAGGAATCCTCAATGCGAGCGTAACATTTGCTTGAACAACAGCAGAATATAGGGCGAAGATTTGATACCACTAAAATGTATTTAAGCCCTCCCTGGGGGCGTTGGCTGCAGTTCGTTCTAAGGCAGTGGTTCTGTTGTTGTTATTGATTCGTTGTTGATTGTTATTCCCATAGTGGGATTATGTATAGTGCAAATCATGTTTACTGTCGTCGCCCTGGGCCCTATCACCTGTTAAACTAACGGTACTGGGAGCCAACTCACGACAGTAAACAAGAAACGGATTATTTTTTTTTTTTTATAATTGTTTTATGTTTTGGTGTGTGTTACTTTGTGTTCATTCTAGTTTTGCAATCATCTTGATAGGGAAGAAAAAGGTGGACGCTTTGCTTTGTTTGTCTTCATCGGGTCTCGAGATTGTTGTGTGGCTTTTCCTCACAAAGCCTTGGGCTTGTTTGCAGTTAGTGATTGTAATATTTCCTGATCATACTCACTTACTAATTTTGAAAGAGATTCAATATAGCAAGAAATGTTTACCAACAGATGGACGCAGGATGGACTGACGAAAAGACGCTATACACTGCATCTGAGAAAAAAATATTTGGGATCGTGACACAGGAAATTAACAATGTGATGTGTCACCTCGATTATAAATACTTTTTTTTTTGCATTTAGATACATTCACAAGAAAAATAAAACAACAACAACAAACGATCAGTATCAACATATAGCCATCATAAGTAATTGGGCCTCGACGCGAGAAACCCTGTCTTCGGGGGTTTGCGAATAACACAGGCGCAGACCAGCCTGCGCATCCGCGCAGTCTGATCGGCGCCTTTGTTATTCTCTATTTGGTAAGTATCACATGTTAACTTGCTACAGGTGAAATTCGAATTTTCTAGCTACTCTCTGTAGCTAAGGAGACTGGTTTGAAACTCGCTTTGCCAGAAACCCCTAAGACAGGTTTTCTCACGACGAGGCCCAAATGCTCATTGGTCTACATGACCTCATAGAGAAAATACTCGGTTCGATGGTAAAGAATTATTCGAGATAGACTCGACACTAACGAGAGAAATAAAGTCTGTGGTCTGTGTTTGTGACATCTCCTGGCCTCGAGGTTAGAAAATATGAGTTCTTTATTTTGAGTCTGAGACTGTACTCAAGTTTTATAACCTCTGTGCTTGAATATGGGAATTTAAAAATGATAAGTATCAGGTCATCCAGGCTAAAATATATTTATATGAAGCCAGTGACAATAAAATGTGTCATAGCTTGGTGGCTAAGAGCCAAGATTGTGCTATTCCGGATACAAGCATGAAACTTTCCACACTTGTTAAGGCTGGTGAGCTGATGATTTTTAGACATAGAACCACGCCGACAAATTTCCTCTGCGCATGCGCAAGGCAAAATTCACTTCCGCTATAGAAAATTTGGTCTTACTTGAATACAGAGACCAGTATTTGCGTTTAACATGGTAAAAATCGACCCACCATATCTCTAGATGTCCTAAGAGACATAAACATATATATTTTTAAATATATTCCATAATTACGCATGCGCAAACTAACTAATACTTCCAGTTATCTCACTCAATGATGTCAAAATGGTAGAATTCATTGAATAAATGGAATACATATATCTTTTGGCTGCGAAATAAATATGTTTCTGCACAATCATTTATCCAATAGATTTTGCTGTGCATGGATTCAAGCTAGAGAACCACTGTACTAGAACAGTGCAGTCATTGCGGGTCGAATGCGGTCGATGAGGGCACACACTATTCTATTTTGGTTTAATGTGATCCATTCTATGAGCTAGTTCTTTACAGCTATTAATTTTCACGATGATGTTTTCATTTGCAATTATAACTTAAGTATTGTAGTCCATTCTGGCTCAATTGGAGTCTTTAAATTCTAAAACTAGCTAAGTACCAGCCAATTTCTGGATAGCCAGTGAGATTTTTTATGTGTCCCAAATGTGTTAACAGACTAATGAGTGCGCTATTTAAGTCATTAGTTATGATTTAATGGCATCATACAATGAAGAATACAAATAAGTGAATGAATAGAATGTTTTGCATATTTCTGTTTATTTTTTGTGAAGTTGCAAACCATTTTGTAGCTGTACACAAACATTGAGTAGTCAAGGGCATTGTACCAGTAGTCGAGGGTTTAAATATAATCAATTTGTATGTTATCTATGACCCCGTCACTGGGCCAGAACAGCCGATATATGTAGTACTATGCGTACAGTTTGAAAAGCTTGAACTATAGCTTTCAAAATGTACTACCCTCAGATTTCGAACTTTTGCGCATTAAAGTACACTTTACTAATATTTTGCATTTTATCTAAACTAACTAAAGTAGGCATATATTCCAGAACATAAACAAAAATGCCTTCAGTCCCTTTTTAGGAAAAAATATCACCATTTTTGGCACAATACAGGTGCTGTATCGACTAACGCTTAACTCACATAAATATTTGTTAAGCAGGCACACAGCTGGATATATAAGTGACAATGATAAGCACTGAATATTTTCAGAAGTAAAATATCGACAAAAATATTACCTTTTTAACAGTCATGTACATGTACACTTAAACGGTATATTTTGTGCCTTCGTCGACAGCATACAATCCGCGATGACCATGCTGTTTGAGTACAGTGGTTCTCTAGCGCAGCATTTGACATGAATGAATTTCTCTCGTCATGCTGGGGACACACATGGTTTACCCATCATGTTATTGAATGACTACATACCGTGATGTAATTTCGACTGTACCGTTTGTTATGGAGTTTACTGAAGAATGTTTGACTGTCTTTTGGATCTATGTCAATGCACTGTTATGGGCCAAGATGAAAAGATCACCTTGATATTATATACAAACGTATTACATTTTCAAAGTGACATTCAACCAAGAAAGCTGGCAATATGTGCGATACTCTGTATGTATGCTGATATGTCACAGCCATCTCAAAGGATTTTTAGTCCTTTAACATTATCCATTTTCAAAACAATCATCAATTTACAGAAATTTAGTGTTCAAAGTTGCCACCACAGGCACAAAGGGTCGTTCACTGGAGAGTTGCATTGTCTACTTCTGCAACCTTGACGAAAGCCATATCTCACAAGGTTAAGAGAAGATATTGATGCTTGTGGTATGGTGGTCCGCAGTGGACTGTACATTCCAGTGTCTAGTTCTATCCATCACAGTTCGCTGGATTTGGTAATCATTTCCCCTGTTCTAGCGCTGACCTTTACACATGAGCCTTAATATGCTGCTTTTAAAATGTGCTGGTACAAAGCCACCTACGTAAGGGCTGTCATTTCATCGAACAAACCTTTTTGGTAAACAAATGTTTTCTAGCCATGTCTATGTTCGTGTAGGTGCTTATTTGTTCTACCATACAGTAATGTGATGAATTTTCCAATGGTGCAAAGGTAAACTGTAGGTGGCTTTTCAGGGAGAGAGGTTATTTTTTTCAAAATACCCAGCTACAGCTTGAAGGCTTACCCACTGCGGAGAGAGGATTTTATATCGCCCCTGTGAGTGGATGAAAAAAAGCAAGACAATTTGATTTCATACGAAGGCTAGCCAGCGATTTTTGCCAACCCCACAGTTCAGCCACTAACAGCTGTTGCACCACAGGTATGACCAGAACTAATACATCAGTATCAACAGCGCAACTGCTTAATTTCTTGTTCAAGCCTTTTAGCTGCTTCCGTAGCACGAGCAAACATTCTTGTACCTGCCTCCTCTTGCAAACAAAGCACAAGTGAAGACATATCGCAAGCTGGAGACACTTGGACTGAGCTTCTTTTCCCGTAAAGTGCCGGGTTCTCTCTAGAGTATTGTCAAACTCTCATCGTGCAACACCTGATCTCCATCTGTGGTAACTGTTTCTTAGTTGGCATATCTTATGTCCAACAAACACAGCAGTTGGAAAGATAATGAAATAGTTTATTGTCATCTACTCACAAGAAATCTTGCCAGTTTTCGGCATGGCAGTTAGTTGAAGGACCAACCCGCCGGTGGATGTCGTTTCCTCGTTTTTCCCTTGTTGATGCTTTTAAACTGTCCGCCTTTCATGTGTCGCACACTAAATCCACTTGATCAACTGTACAAAAAGTGGATATAACTTTCGTTTTAAAAACACCAATCGTATACTGCTCACTGAACATTGCTTACCCCTACAACTTTAAGCATCTGAACAATGGAGGCTCCATCCAAAATGACAACACTGACTCCAAGTGTGATTTTTTTACAGGAGGAACTAATGCCCCGAAGCCAGTCAGTGGCTTTACAACAAAAACTATGAGGCATATCAGGCATTCCCCTACCGCCCCCCCCCCCCCAAGAAAAAAATACTTTAAATGTTATCATACCCACATAAAATAAATTGGCGTAGACTAACTAATGTTTGCTATGGTTCATTTACGGGATATGAGACACTGGAAACATACATTTTTAAGACAGTTCACTGACAGTTTGGAGTCATTTGACAGACAGTGATATGAGGTCTGCGAGCTCGAGCACGGCAAATTATATCTGTCTGCCAGTCTGTGAGACTGTCTGTCTGTCTATCACAAAGATATATTGCCCTTGGCCAGTGACCTAGTGATACGTCACTGCCTTGGCTTAAAACATAACTTTTTTAGACAGAGACGTCCCCAAGTCAAAACAATCCAAATTGGTCAACACAAAGAAAATATGTGGTGGTGACTTAGGATCACCCTGGTAACTCAGGTGGTGAGCGAGTCTGTCCAGTGTTCCAAGGGCTTTGAGCTCAAGCAACAAAATCTGATTGCATGTATGTCTGTCCGCCACAAGCCTACAATCCTCTTTGCTTAAAACTTGACTTCTCAGTCTAATAAAAATTTTATATATGCTTAGCGTAGACAGAGCTTTTTTGTGAAAGCTTATACTTATTAAATCTGGTTTTGTTTATCATGTTTAAAGAAACAAACTGCACATGCATATCTAAACATGTCTGTAAGTCCCTATGTTAAAGACATGCTTCGGTCCTTTAATAGGGGAATCAGGTTTTGCGCAGATTACAATAAAAGAGAAACAGAATACCATCTTTGTACAATATTCAAATTTTATGCGCATGCACAGCAATTAAAGAATGTAGAAGACTTATTATAAACAACAAACAATTAACATCAGTTATGTCATATTTTATCATTCTACAGCCAACATGACCCCTTCTTTAAAGTCAAGCTGTATGAAAGATCTATGATAACAGCCGAAAAATCAGAAAATGCATTGCGCATGCGCAGTAGGTATTTCCCAATGTGGTTCTATATCCTATTCTGCTTAGTGAGTCATTGTCTACAACTGTGCCAAATTTCATGCTTGTATCCGGAATAGCACAATCAGGCCAAAATTTGGCTCTTGGCCACCTAGCTATCATTGCCATTCCTTGTTTAGTTTTTGTCAGATTCTAAAAAGGAAACTCTTTGAAATGATAAAACAATGTTCGTTCTCTTAAAGCTGCATACTCTGTAACTTTGAATATTTTTCAAAAAAAAAATATTTTCTTTTTAAATCATTTGTAAAAGTAGAATTAAGCTATGTTTTCACAATAAAAATGTTCATTACAGCTGAAAACTGCATGGAAAAGTGAATTATCTCATCAAATAGGTGTGTTTTTCTCTTTTGGTAATTATTTGCGTCCCTCCAATAATTCTAGATCGTTGAATTTTAACATAAATGCAGCTGTTTTGATAGTGATACCTTGTTAAGATTTACGAAAATGTATTTTTACTGTGTTCTTGAAAAATAAAAACATTATTTTTCAAATTAGAAGATCAAAAGTTACAGACTATGCAGCTTTAACAGATTATTTGTGGTTTGTCTGTTTGTTTTTCGCACGCTTATCTATGAAGAAAGCAGCAAAGTCGCGAGATCTGTTGAAATATCTATAAAAATAGAAGTGGATTAATCAACAGGGCCCGGAATTATAATGCCTCCTTAAAGTTAAGGAAAACTTAAGTTAAGTATTGGTGGGTTTTCAGGATGCGAAAAATAACGTTTCAAAAGGGACATAACTTCTATAAGTTAAAATATATTTCACTTGAGGAAGTTAAAATTGTGCCTTTTCAACAAAAAATTCTAAGTGATGCTACAGAAAGTAACTTATTTAACTTACGAGGGTTGTCCCAGAAAGTCGTAGACTTTTTATGTTACAAGAAAACTATACAGTGTATTGCAATTAAATTTTACTTGTGAACTCTTCCATTATTCCTGCATTTTAATGCAAAATTTGAAGGAAAAATATCTGATAGTGAAGCTCGTGCACTCATTTTACCAGCTATATGTCTGGCACACCGGCGCACAACATTTGAATCACTAAGGACGTCGGAAAGTTTACAATTATAACTAGCATGGTTGTGTGCGCAATCATCTTCCAATAATAAACGTGGAAAGCATCTTGCAGATGTCAGTGCCATTTTCAAGTCTGATTTTAATATCATATGCACCCTAGGGTTCCCTCAATCTGACCTTTCAGCCAGGTAGCGCACCTTTTGTCTTCTGTCTTTGCTGACAACTGATTCGACTTTAGTACCTTTGCCAGTATTTCTAAGTAGCGGTCTTCCTATATGCTCGTCTACAGGTTTCCTCTCCCGAAATCTCGAAAATAATAATTTGTATACTAAAGCCTGTGATACATTCAGGTGGTATTCGTCTTGTTTTACTTAGTTTAAAGTATTGAGTGGTGTCATTCCGGAGTCAAAACAAAACTGTATTACTGTCCACTGCTCCGCCCTTACGCAAGACGTCGCCATTAATTCACCGCTCGAGCTCATCCCTACTTGTTTTGATCGTATGCCATCAGTTCGTAAATTATGCAATCGCTTTGAAATTTTGTGTCAATACGCGCAATTCAATAACGTTTCCTCCAAGATGAATGATTAACAGGTATCATTTTGAGTTTTAATACAACCACTTATCATAAATGAAATATACTATTTCATTTCTTCCACTTTTTGCGTGCGCCGGTGATGCGTACCTTACCAAGATAGAATGACCATAAAAAATGATTCCTTTTGATTTTGCTTGTCATTAATACACTCAAAATGTTAAAAATAGATTGTTCAATATTTCTAGAAAATATAAACATGCTCACGCGTCAACTTTTCTTGCTATTTGAAAAGTCTACGACTTTCTGGGACAACCCTCGTATATCTGAAATTATTTAGGCCAAGGTCAAATTGCAAGCCATCAACAATATAACTTATTCAGGTTAAAAAGTAGCTTATTTTCTGAACTTCAATGACCTCGCGTACTTATTTATAGACGATGCGTGCAAAATTTTATTGCATAATCGTAAAGTTATGTAATAGGTCTTTCAGATAAAATTACCCACATGGCCGTGAAAACTGCGGTAACTTGGGAATATAAGGTTGAAAAAAGACACGTTCACTCAAACAGGTTACTTTTGTTTTTGTTGCAAAAAGAGTAAACTGCTTTAAGTGATATATTTTTTAACTTTTGGAGGTTATGCACCTGATCAAAATAGTTTCGCTTTTCCGTAGATCACAATGATAAAGCACATTCAGACGACGTGTCATACAAGATCCATAACTCATGCATGCATATTTTTCAAATTATTCCCCTTGTAACATAACTAATTGCAATGATGTTATTTTTTATTCCTAAAAGGGGGAGAAATCTGATTTTTCGTAGAAAAACAATTCTATCTGTTTGTGCCCTTATAATGACATTATGAGAAGGAAACCTTGAGGACGAATGTTGTCAATCATGAAATAAGTAAAGGGTGACATAAGGACTAATTTAACCAAACATGGCGAACCAAAATCAAAACTTTGCCTGTAACCGTCTACGGAACATATCAGCCAAAGTATTAAATTTCTCAAGAATTTTTAAACTCTTTATACCCCTATTCCACACAGGCCACGAATCGCCCGAATCGCCACGAATTGATTATTTTTGGATTCGGGGGGATTTGTGAGGTTTCATTTTTTTTCTCCAATCGTGATGTTGTACGAGTCATTCCCGATTCAGATACGATGTCGTTACGAATATTCGGGGGAATAGGCTCGATTTGGCTGGAATCGCGCAAGAATTCATTACGATTAGCAGAATAACATTAGAACATGCTGCACGAAAGTTAAGGAATCAGTTACGAATCAGTTAAGAATATGCCGAATGCAGCACGAATTGGGCACGAATTAACAGAAATCCGCGACGATTCGACACGATTCGCGAGATTTTCACTCACGATAGTTATAAAAAATGGCCCATACATGCTTCGAGGCATCAGTTCCAACTTGAATGAATGTTCCTCGTAAAGCAGCAGTAGAATTGATCCTGCAACTTGAGTGTTGAAAACGGCTTCTTATATATAGCTAGAAGAAAACAACTACGTTAAAGTCGAGAGGCCCTGACCCAGACTCTCTGACTTGGAAAAATATGGCAGTTCCCCATGGGCAAAATCACCAGCCAGGAGCTACTGACTGATCCTGATTGTGCCCCAGAATCTGCCAAATCTGTTTCAACTTCTAAGACTGCTCACATGCACGTGACGGGGTAATTAATCTTAGGGAAAATACTTCTACTACCTCTTCCTTGGTTTTTATTGCTTGGCTTAATCTCCCGATTCCCTACGAATGAGCAAAGAGTAGCTTCGAATGCCCAAAAACGCCTCCGAATCGATTACGATTCAGTTACGATGTCCAAGAATGCCTAAGGAATTTGGTACGAATCACACACGATTTTTCGAATCGGGGAATTAGTGGCGAAAGTTTTGAACAGTTCAAAACTTTTGAGCCGAATTCTCGATAGACCTACGAATTGCAAGAACTCACTACTGACTGTGCGAATCAGTTAAGATCTTCACGAACTGAGTACGATTCAGCCACGAATCCAAATATTTGTCAATTCGTGTCCATTCATGGGATTCGGGACCTGTGTGGAATAGGGGTACAAGAAGTTTGTCACACGATTGATTATAAAAAATGATGCCACAAAGTAGACCTATCAGAGGTTATTACAGACAAAATGGGCCTTGTATCCAGTAAAAGCAACATAGTAAAAAAATGTACGTTGTGTGAATACCTTAATATGTCAATTATTAGCACTGTTTAGTTTCCCGAGGCTATATCATATGTTGAATAATTTGACAAAGGCATCAGTCGTTTGGTGTCAGTTAGAGTTTGTTTCTAGGTATTGCTTGGCAGAGGTACTCTCCAACCCGAATAACTGAACCTTGATTGTAACATCTTGGATCTACATTGGGAACATAGCCAGAGGACGGTGGTTTGATATCAAACTCCTGTGTGATACGAGTCAGGTAGAGGAACGTTCTCGTCATTGCAAGTGTTTCACCAGGGCATGCTCTCCTACCTATTGAAAAGGGAATACATGATTGTCTGAGTTCATGATCGGCTGGCAGCAACTCCCCAGTAGCACCTAGAAACCGTTCTGGACGAAAGGTCCATGGGTCATGCCAGATTTTCTCATCATGATGGATAAACCATATGTTTGGAAATATGATTGAACCTTTCTTAATAGTATACCCTTCAAAAACCACGTCTTTCTGACACATGTGTGGTAGACCTAGGGGTAACTCTGAGGTGTATCGATGGACTTCTAGTAAAAACGCTTCTGTGTATGGCATATTTCGTCTATCGTCAAGATTTGGTGGACGTGAGGTCCCAACAATCGTGTCTATTTCAACCTTTATTTTCTCCTTACATTCTGGATATTTAAGAAGCAAAGCAAAACTGTTCACCAGAGCACTATAAGTAGTATCTGTTCCAGCTACAAATAGGTCTAGTATTAAGCCTCTTAGGTCACTGACCTTCTCATATCCAGCCCGTAGATTTAGTTCTTTTTGCATTTTTATCAATTTGCCCACAAGGCCATCTGCTCCATCTAGGCCAACATGAGATTCATTATCATTTAAGGTGAAAAATCTTCGTAGAACTCTGTCACGATTAAATACGATGTTTCTATATACTCCACTTAAGTAACCAGGCAGAAATCTAAAAAGAGGCATTCTCGTCAATATGGCGTTAGTTCCCGCAGTAGCTATAGCTATTGCAGACTCATTAAACTCCCATATTATCTTTGAATCATATACCATGGCTTTTTGTCCTGTTGCAAGCGTTGACATCCAATTGGCAAAAGACTTCTTCAATGATAGACACATGTCAAAGTCATTTCCAATGTATGTGTTAAATTCCATAACCATTCTATCCAGTTCCTCACTCACTTGGAGTTCAAACCTAGGAACGCCTTCGCCAAACACTTTTAGTACTTTGTGTAGCATTTTACGAAGAGCATATGTGACTTCATTTGCTCTTCCAAAAGCAATGTCAACATCAAACACAATGTATTTGCTTATAAAAGAACGTGGTCGATCAGCAAAAATGTCCCTATATTCTTCACCTAGAAACGCCGTCCTTAACATATGTATGTCATTAATCACGACTATTTCTTCACCAAGAAGAGATACTCTAAATATTTTGCCATATTTCTGTGAAAGTTCATAAAATGTCAAGTGCATTTTGGCAGTGTTTATAGATAAAATATTTCCAACAAAGGGCAGAGGCCATGGCCCAGGTGGCGGATGTAAGCATAATTTCCTTGTCTGATTATACAATACTAGCGCCATGAAGAAAATTACACATATTGCCAACGATGTCAAAACTTCCATTTTGAATTTTGCACTAATGTAATGACTATAATGTTACAAAGTTTTAATAGCCAAATATAGGACAAATGCATATTTAAAGTGCGTCTTATATTACAGTGTGGGTCATGTGATAGAAATAACTTGCAGTTGAATTGTTAACTAATGCACTTGTGCAAAACAGTATAAATTACAATTTGAAATTTGGATTTTATTATACTAAACATCTGAAGAAACCTGACGCTTTTTGTTTGCTTCAGACTCGTAAATAATAAAGCATAGAGCTTAACCCATATACTTATTTTAATAATAAGATATTAGAAAATATTTTTGGAGAAAATAAAATATTACAATCAAATTTTGAACATGACGTCACAACGTCAACAATATCGTTTTTATCATTTTTGTCTCAGGAGTGTGTATCTAAATGTTTAACTTTTTTCATGCATGCAAGGCCAATACAAGTACAGAAAAATGTTCTCTTTGCGTTTGATATTTGTGTTTCTTTTTGGCATGTTTTCTAAATTATTTATAAATTTTTCTTAAGCATTTTTCGTTTTTTTTGGAGGCGTAAATTTATTTTTGTTTCTGACAAGTGCGTCATCGTCGTCATCTTCTTTTCCATCAAAATATTCTAAAAGTCTTACCTTTCGTGTAAATGCTGCTAAATTGTCTTTCAGTTCTTGAGAATTTGGTTTCTGTGGAGTTGGCGTAAATTTCAACCCCTTTCCTAAAATACTCTGTTCTGTTTCAGTTAAATCTCGACTGGATAGGTTGACTACCTTAATAGATGCGTCTTGTATGTCGTTAAGTTAGTGTGTGTTATATGTTACGTTTCTATCATGAATTCCTCCTTCTTGTCTAAAAAATAATTTTGAATAATGTTTTTGGTATGTGCGTTGTCTTGACGGATTTCCGTTGTCTGCATATGGTTATATATTGTCTCTGAGATGGTGTAGACCGATTTTGTCCAAAGGTCCTACGCCTTGTACTATCTGTGCTCTGATGTGCTATATTAAATGAAGCCGTGTGTTCGTCTCTTCGTTGGTTATTAAATCTTTGGCCTATGTATATAACATTTGCGTCTATTCTAGGCTCATTTCTGTATTGACTCCTACTGGACTGTCTAATATTTTGTTGTACAGCGTTAGCGTACAATTGTTGTTGTGCATTAGTGCTCCTGTATTGTCTTTTGCTGCTATTCCATCCTCTGTTATTGCTCATTGTTGGCCTGTTCTGTCCCCTCGTTGGCTCATAAATTCAGGATTCCAAGTGTCTTGTGGTATCAATGGGTTCCTTATCAGCGTGCTTTGTTGTGGATTCATGTGCGTATTTATTCCAGCCAGAATTTGTTTTTATTGTCCAATCTGCGGAGTGAGATGGTTTCTTGTTATTTGGTATCATTTCGCCATATCTCTAATCAATTCTAATGTACATTTCCCTGTTGCTCTCTGCTCGGAGACTCAGGAGGTCTCTCTCTGTCCAAAAGTTATCTAGTTCTTGTCGTTCTCGCCTACTAGCCTGATCCACAGGTTCCCCATTTATAGGATACATTTGTAGTTTCTACAGTAGAATAATGGGCGTTTTATACCGCCATTCTTCATATACATTTGCAGTGTTTTCATTTCTGACTCGTGGCCAAAATTGGTTCCGCCTATTGGAAAGGTTTTTGTCCTAAATGTTTATCAGTGATGTTTTCTACGGCGTTACTTATTAATGCATAAGTAACTAATATTAGTTCATTTATGAGACAGTGGTTACTTAGCCTATAATTGTAATTGGTTTTGAAATGGACTCTTCCGAAGAGGGGTGTGATCAAAGTTATTGTTTCAATGAATAACGTTTTGATTAAATGTTTCGTTTTTCACAGGGTAAAGTAAAAACAAATGTAGACTTTTCTTATTAAAAGAGTATTTAAAACGTCTAAAACGGGGTGTCTTTTCAGTGTAAATGTCGGATGTTCAACACCTGCTCTCCCCACGGACCGTGCCTAAATTTCACTCTCGTCAGCTGGTCTAAAGGTCTAATTTAGAATTGTTAATTAATATTTCTACAAAGAAAATATTTCCAATGGTGTGTTGTCAGTGGTTTTCTGGGGCGAAATTATTGATAAATTCATAACTATAGATAAGAAATTCTTAAATAAGTAGACTCTATACGTATTTTTTCAGAACGTTTAAACCCAATTTATTTATAGAATCACGCGGTACCTAGATTTACCGGAAAGACCCGAATTACCGGAAAGACCGCCGAAATACCGGAAAGACCAAGGAATAATAAGAAAACATTGATTGGTGATTATTGATTAATGAATATAATAAAATGTATATTTTGCTTATTTATAATGGACAATACAGAAATTGGACATTACAGAATAAAAATCTAAAAAGTTTATTTCAAAATTCAAATAAAACATATTTAAATTTGCAGTGTCAACTATTCAATTACTGGTATGTCCACCTTTACTTATCATTTATCATTTACATTGATTGGATTGTTAGGTCTTGGTGTTAACAGGGGTCCTTTAATTAGGCTGGTTAATTCCCATTATTGACACGTTGATTGGGATTATAAGTTATCAAGGGTCCTTTAATTGGGCCTTAATCCAATTTGTCATTACTTTGAATAAACAAGATTCGAATAGAGGGTTAAATATTTAAAACGATATAATCATATTGGAAATAAACATACAACATACTTTAAGCCCCAAACAGGTTAATACATAACTAAGCATTTAAATTTAAACTGGATAGCATATTTTAATTCCCTATTATTCTTTGGTCTTTCCGGTATTTTGGCGATATTTCCGGTAATTCGGGTCTTTCCGGTATATCTAGTCACCAACGAATGTAGGGCAAAAAAAATTACACAGCCATATTGTTTTCGTGGTTACATTCAACAGTAAAATGCGTTGTTTATTCTGTGAAAATAGCGGTAAAACAATGAGTGAGTACTTCAAGAACTTGTCAAAGACTGCAAAGAGACGGTACGAAGAAAAACTTAAGGACATTGGTATTGAGAATGTAGAAAAAGGGTGACCCCTTTCTGATTTCTAGTGAGTGGGTTGACGATGTTTCAAAATGGCCAGCGGTGGAGTTCGGACAAATATATGTGTACTTGATAGATTCGCCTGGTTCATACACCCGAGAGACAATGAAAGCTTACAGTTCCCTCGAAGCATATCAGCAATTTTTCAACGGCTGGGTGAGAACATGCTACCTACTGGAGGTCAGTAACACATTGTTGCTGAAGGCAAATGAAGGCAAAAGTGATGAGGTCTCAAGCTCCCGCTCAAGCTCTGACAGACACACCCCATGAAGTGACAAGTCGGATGCAACATTCTCACAGTGCACCATACCTGTATGGCAGGGTGAGCATTCTATATATTTTACTTTAACAAACCAGCAATGGCATATATCTGCATACAGCAAAGAAATCTGTTCTGTTTGATTGAGTTGTACAGTCATGACGGTACGCCCCAGCCAATATTAGGATCACTCTCACAAGGCAGGGGTTGTGTGTGCCCGGCCTGACAACTGACACCCGAGAACATTGTACAGTCAAAAAACTAGTAGTGTTTAATCTGAGTTTGCTAACCACACAGTAACACTGGGCACGAAATTGCCACAAATATTTCATGTCAGCAGTCTTAACGGTTGGAGTCTGTTTTTTTAAAATGTGGAGAAAGCCTGTCAGTGCCCGCAAAAAAGACCTACAGCAGCTCGACCAGACAGCTTGCATGTCACATCGTTTTGTCAAAGATGTTCATGTCACTTTTGCAATTTACAGTTCTGCTTTATGCCCTTAAATAGGGAATTAGTACCTACATGAATTAACGCATTCCCCATTGAAAGGTAAAAAGAGTAGCTATTAACTCTTTGTATACTTATGGATTGATACAATGAAAGTAGGATAGTCCATTGTATATATCTAGGGTCATAAATCTAATTTTCAAAAATTTGTACATTCTTTATCTGAGACCCTGATCAAATTCCACATTAAGCCGCATTTCATCTGGGTCTATAATGTTTGTTAAAGTGCCGTCTGAGGTGTTTCCCTGTATACAAAAAGTTAAGATGGCCCTTTGAATATATTTTATTTTTATTTCAGGCAAGGAGAAACGTGCACCCATGTAGCTGCCCTCCTGTTCAAAGCCGAAGCTTGCACCCGTCTTGGATTCAACAAAGTTTCTTGTACCTATGACCCATGCACCTGGTACCAGAACTACACCAAGAAGGTAATATATTGCAAAAACTATTTGAGTCATCACCAGACTCTGACTGGTACCTCATTCAGTCGCAAGCCGCCACTCAAAAATAGACAAAACAAAGCTCTTAATGACAAATGGTAGCTTAATGAAAGTTGAAAGTATTGCAGAATGCTCCCCTTGGAGCATTCTGCAATACTTTTGACCTGCATTAAGCGATAATCTGTCTTGAAACCCAATTTTTGTTCTTCTTTTCGAGTGGTCGCACCCCTTTTGCAATGTAATTTAGGTGACTTTTTTTCCCAGTTTGAAAAAAAATATGAAAATCAATTTGCTTATTTAAAAATTTATCTGATTGACATTAACCACATAAACAACAGGGTGACAATCAACTACCATTGCATCGGATTCCCTAGCAATTTAATGGCATTAGAAGAGTAATAGCTACCCATATTGTGGTACTAAACCAAAATACATCTAAGTGAGACGGTTCTTTTGAGCACCAAAACTATGTAATGGATTAAATTGCATTAGTAAAAATAATCATTAAAAAAATAAGGATCAGAAGGATGTGTGTATTTAATCGATAAATTTGTCGACTGATCCTTCCCCCAGACTTGCTTGTGTGTGGCATGAGTAATTTGAAGTTTTTTCTCATGAAGATGTTTTGAATAAAAAGTCTTATTTTTGATTTTTTTCAGGTGGAAGCAGTTGTTATACAAGAAATTTCCTTCCGAAGGGAGAAAATTTTCATGTACAGCTTCAAGACATTGTCGTTGACCAACAGCCAGTTCACTTTGCAGATACTGCATCATTTCTTGAGAAACTAAAGAAAGCGAATAAATCTGCTGTGATATTTAGTGTAACTGACCCCAAACCTCAACCAAAACTTTCAGGACCATCACTTCCGCAGGTTTTACCCCATCTTTACAACACTGACAATGTGATTCTTTCACCTGATGAACTGAATGCAAAGTGCATACAAGTGTTTAAAGATATGACTGTTTCTGACACTTTTTTCATGAACAACTTGAGCATGAAATTTGAAATGCTCATAAAACTGAAATGTTGAAAATACATGTTTTGCTTTCAAACTCTCAGACATTGTCTTTACCATGCTTATAGTTGTTAAATGCCAATAATTGTTGGCATTTTAACACTTATGAGCCTGATATAATTTATGCTCAGTTAAGATGAGCATGAAAAAAGTTTTAAAACCTTAGGACTAATCCATATACCTTGCCTGTTAACCACAGGACTAATCAATATACAGGGTGCAAGTTCAGGGTCTGCGGCTATAACATTTTTTCATGCTCAAATCTGTGAGCATGAGATCTCATTTCCTCATTAGAATTAAATAAATGTAAAACTCCCAAGTAGGAAAACGTAAAAAACTGAAAAAGAGACTTTTTAATATTAGTGTGATAAGATTCAAGTCAGTGAGCGATTCAAAAATAGATTCTTTCCTTTCATATTGTACATATTGCATGAATAAAGGCCTAGAGGTTAAAATATGTTTTTCATGCTCGCCTCAACTAAGCATGAAATTTCAAATGCTCATAAAAATGTTGAAAATAGACTTTAGGTTGCTTTCAAACCATGCTTATAACCAGGACTTAAGTTAAAAGTGTGCACCAAAAATGTAATATTCTTATTTCTCAACCAAAACATATGGTGTGGGTACTCAAAAGAAGTCTCAATGAGACGGTTCTTTTGAGCACCCAAAAAATATGTTAAAACTGATGGGTAAGAAAATATTTATAATTTTTCGCTAGAAAATTGTGTTTATCAAAACCTACAGGTATGTTATAATTGTTAAAATGCCAATAATTGTGGCATTATAACACTTAGTCACTTATGAGCCTGATAAAGTTTGTGCTCAGCTGAGAAAAGCATGAAAAGTTTTTATAATCTCGGGACTAATCCTTATACATTGCTTAAGTTAACCACATGACTAATCAATATACTGGGTGTAAGTTCAGGTTCTGAGGTTATAACATTTATTTCATGCTCAAATCTGCTGAGCATGAAATTTAATTTGCTCACAAGGCCAATTAAAATACCACTTAAAACTCTCATATCTAATATTTTTCCTGCTCATAACTTTAAGGATATCGACAGTTGTTGGCATTATAACATTTATGAGCAGGATCAATTTCATGCTACATGTAAGTTGAGATGAGAATGAAAAATGTTTATAATCTTCGGTCTTTGTCGCCAGATAAGTGTGTAAATCTATTTTTTATTGATGGTAAAATAGTGAATACTTTTTAAAAGTTTACTTTTGGTGCTCAAATAGAACCATCTGATTGAGGTGGTTCTTTTGAGTACCCACTACATCTTTTGGTTGGTAAACAAGAAAATAAGACCCATCCCTATATAACTGAAAGATTGTTGATGGGATGTAAAGAATCAAGTCAAACCACTCAAAGTTATCTACCTAGAGGCCTCCTCTGAAAGAAACCAGCGAACGAATAGTCCCTGATCAGACTGCTCAAACATGGATGGTTTATTATTTGCTCACTTCTGTCGGCCTTGAAAATTAATTAAATCACTTTTTACACAATAATGCAGACCATGTTTCTGCGGTTTATTGTCAAATTGAATAGGAAAAAAATAAGAAAATGTCTTGTTTCCGGTTACCCTACCCACCCTAATATTTTGGTGCCTACTCAAACTTTTTTGAAGACTTTCTGGATTTTAATGTCTATGTTTAGACTATCTTTAAGGATTTTCATACTTTTTCAATACAAAAAAAAATATTTTGTATAAAAAAAAGTTTGCCTTCCTACATGTAGCGATCCTAAAAATTTTGGACATGTAATTGGAAACAATGCATATTTTTCTTTTGGCCTTAGAGTGCCAAACAGTTTGGCTCCAGATCCAGCCTGACTTTCTGTTAGAAGAGATTTGGGTACAAAAACAGTTTGCAAATAATATATGTACAATAAAACGATGTTACTGACATGTAAAAAAATTTAAAGCTGTCTTTTTCAAAATTTCATTTATAAAAACAATCATAATTTCAAATAGTCTGGATGAAGGGCAAGAACAATATTCTGTGTGGCCAGATCTGGATCCAAACTGTTTGGATAGTTTTCTGGCATCAAAAAGTTAATACTATATGTATATGTACATGTGCCTGTTTGTTAACCCTTGTCATGCTGCACTCGGGTGAGTGCTTTTGAAAACACTGTAGATCCAGTTCAGCTGGATTATGGCAAAGGTCATCTTATCAGGATCTACATTGTTTTCCACTTTTAACACTAATTGATTCTTCCTTTTGGTTAGCACTTGAGATACATGTAGTCCAATGAATTCATATTGAAGGGGTCACTGGTAAATATTTCCAATTGAAAATTATATAATTTTCTCTGACTATCACATTTTTTGACAGAAAATGTAGACCTTGATGAAATGTCACATATCATTATGTGTAATTTCATCTTGGTCTTGATATCACATTTTAAGGAGTCATAAGAAGAAAAAGGATAACAAGGACAGAAAATGCGAAAGAGTGTAGTAAATATAAATATTCATCATGGCAAGGGTTAAATACAAGTATCTGCAAAAAACTAAAATGGAGCAGGTTAACTTTTATATATATTTCAAATGTTTTTGTACATCATGTAAAGTGTTACTGCTCAATAACAGAGAATATAATGTAATTTAAGAGTATTTTGTTATATTTTAATTTCTTAACCAAAAGATATGCATGGTATAAAGTTTGAAGTTTTTAAGATTATTCCAGAAATAAGGATTTGTGGCAGAATTTCGGACCATAGAAAGCCTGCCATTAATCAGATGAAATTATACTTGTATTTTAAATAAGTTGCTAATTTTAGAACTTGATTTCTAAAGTTCAGGATGTTGCAAATTTTGAACTTTCACCCATGCATATGTTATGGAACCTCAAAGGAACCGTCTCAATGAGATGGTTCTTTTAAGCACCCAAAACCAACAGAATATACAGATTATTTAGAAAATCCTGATAATTTCAGTCAAATTATTTGGTTATCCAACAATTTTAATACCCATACATAGGGCCAGTTAAGCAAAAATGTTGGCATAGAATTGCGGTATCAGTTTAAACATGTGTTTTGGGTGCACAAAAGAACCGTCTCATACAAACGGTTCTTATGCGTACCTACAACATATGTTTTGGTTGAGAAAAAAATCTGGGGGCCCGCCCATAAATCTGTGTGCAGAGCAAGGATTAATGTTGAACGTGTTATGATTTTGATTTGGCAATTTACATGTAAACCAGCAAAGTTTTGATTTTCTGTAGATTTATAAATCATTGTGACGTCATTCTTTCTATATTTATCAGTGTGCGTGGTTAAACTGTTTCGTTTCACCAAAAAACAGAAACAAACTTTTCATTTTATTAGAAAATAGGAGCAAGAAAATGTAAAACAAACAAATAGAACCGACAATAGGCCTGCAAGCAGAAAATATGAATAAGCAGAGAAAATTATCTCCCTTAAGAAAGATTAATGGCAAAACACGGAAAATAGGTCATTCGTTTTGTTGTTTCGATGTCATTGAGGCATACATGTGTCAATTGCGGAAGCATCATCATGATAGTAGATTTTTCCTATCACCTGCAAATTCATGACTGGGGTTTGATTTATTTCCATCTAAAGGAGGAAAATGCATGGGATATTATTTTTGAAGTCACGAACTTTCGGCTTTTTCTTTCCGCGCGGACAAGTATTATTGGTTTTCATAAGACTGAAGATAACAAGTATTGATTGATTTTCATTTAAGATCATTTTTGGGAAGTAATAAATCCAGGACCAATACCCGGGACTCGGGACCAAATTCCGGTACCAAAGTTTGCAAGCATCAAAATGGTATTTTAAATGCAAATATCGACCTGAAAATTAGATTAGATGTTCATTATAGGGTCTTCTTAAAAATGCATAAAAAGATTATTTATGACTTTTGATTTTCTGTGATCAATACCCAGTCACATAGAGGTCATCTTCTGACTTCTTAGAGAAGGGACTATGAATTTCACTTATAAAAAGATTTTTAATAAATGAATTAATACGCCACACACAACTCCTAATACCGTTACCCTATGGCTCCATGCCATTCAATGTTTAAACATAAGCCTCCTGTCGATATGTATGAATTAAGGGGATTGTATTCAAAGCTGTTTTTAGTGTGTGACACACAACTGATTGCGAGATATATAAACTGTATGTTTAATGATAAAGACACATATATCTGGCTGCCTTGTTGGCAGGGTCCACAAACAGAAGAAATCTACAACATAACTACTTTGCTGTTAATACTAAGCAGTTATGTTAAGGAAGAAGTCTAATATTTATGTATTCATAATCGAAGGGTCTCGGTGACGCTGTGGTTTGAAAACAAGCATAAGCTTTCACAAAAGCTTGCTTCCCCATCACTGTCTGATTGAATAGTTTATGTGTTAGCGAAACGTCAAGCATTTAATGACTCAATTCAAAGCTGCTTTTATGTAAATCTTATTGTGAAAAAAACTTCATTATTATCCTTCATCTATTATTACTCATAAGAACCTTTTAACAACGCCGTTTATAACATGTAACACATGTTATAGTTTTTCTTGTTATCTTTGTCGCCTCCTTATCGATTTTTTGGCTTACAAGTTTCGTTGATAAGCTCTTTTATACTCTCACAAAGTTGTTGGGTAGCGTTCTGTGTAATGTTCTGTGTGGTATAATCTTGAATCGTTCATTCATTAGCAGTACTGAGTGGAGTTGAAATCTGGTTGTCTGGCAATTTAAGCAAAAAGTCTAAGATTTTACTCACATTATTTTATATTGTGCTTAAACTTAAACTCTCCAGCGCCATCATTAGTGTCAAAGTAGCTGAATCCATACTTGTATCCATTGTCGATTGACTCAATACGCGCCTAGTAGTTGGCATGTTTTCGCTATATTGGGTCCAAGAATTGCAGAAAAAATATTCCCCAAATATAGTGAATATAGAGAAAAGTATGTGAGAATAAGCCGTAAATTACATCATTTTAATTCAATCAGGAAGATGTAAAAAAGTGGCATCAGTGTCATAGTAACGACGTCTTAACGTAACGTAACGTACCGTAACTTATGCTAATAAACCACAATGTATGCATAAAACCCTAAGTACATATTTAAAACATTCGATTTACTGTCAATAAAATATGATTCTTTCATCTTGCATATCTCAGGGTGGGTAGTCACGTGGTTTCTGTTAGGATACACTGTACGGAAAAATGGCGGACTTCTTTCCACACCGATGTTTTAAGGAAAAGTAAGTAGATATTTCTGCGTGTTTTTTCATCTTTACACAGAAAATTATACACCATTTTCCAGCCCCCATTTTTCCCGATCTAACGATGTCAGGATATCCTCATAAAGCTTCTTACTTTGAGTACAGACTCTGTCACAATTTTTTAAGCGGCGAAGATCGGGCCTGAATTTGGAAATAAGCTGTACGGACAACATTTGTGACAGAGTTAGTACTCAAAGTAAGAAGCTTAAAGATGCTATCCTGGTAGCGTTTGATAGGGGAAAATGTGGGCTGGAAAATGGTGTATAACTTTCTGGGTATAGATGAGAAAACATAGAGAAATCTACCTACATTCGATCTGAATGTCCGTACAGTGTATTCGAACATCCGTACAGTGTATCCAAGCAAAAACCACGTGACTACCCACCCTGTATCTGCTTCCTTCATGTTATATAATGGAATAGCTCGAATGGAGTTTCACAATTTCTTGCGGCTATATGGTTGCTAACACGTAGGGTTCTTACATTGGAATTTCTAATTTGTTATCTGTGCACAGTCATTCTGTGACGAAGACTATCGTCTTTCTCTATTATGTATTCTTCGTCACATCCCGTGCATTGCATGGCATAAATAAGGTTTTTGGCATCACATCCCATGCTTGTTATGACATAAAATGTCTTAACCACATTTAAAAGTAAAGCTGTTGCCTAAATTAATTGCACAGACCACAATTTGGACGATTACAATTATTTATGGTAGCAATTTGGATGTTTTCATCAAATTTAGCTCATGTTAGTAATCGTTTTAAATTCTGCGGTTGTCTTTTACTTTCTATTATAGTGTTCGCCTGTAAAATATCATTCATTTTTTATCTTCACGTAAAATATTCAAGTTTTGAAGGATAGCCCTAAACAGTTCCGGATTTTCGGGATTAAATTTGGAAACATATGTCACAACATTAGCCTCGGGATTCTGCATCACTTGTCTAAGTTCAGACCTATTTAAATTCAAAGCTGTCTGAATTCCCACATCAATAACATTTTCTGGATATTTTTGTTTTAGTAAGGTGTGTTTTAGTTCCACAATTATCTGTGGCACTTTTTTGGCGCTACCGTTCTCCATCGGGGATCTACCGGCCAAACGCCGGGGCATACCGCGGTTCTTCATCGCTGACAGTTTATCCAGGTGGAGACAGGGGCGTTTCCCGCGACGCCCCGGTTGAGGATTGTGGTATGGCTCATCACAGCTCATCCTGGATCACCAAACCGGGCTGTACAGGCCCCTTAGATAGGGACAGTGAAAATGCAGCTGAATATACAACATATACATACAAGCTATACCAATACAGTGGTCGATCAAGGGTTTCTGGAAAAGGGGTTTCATATATTTGAAGGTGTAGGGGGTACGATCTGCTGATTTTATCCATAAAAATGAAATAGTTTGGTCTCATTAAGACCAAATCATTTCATTTTCATAGGATATTAAGAGAACGGGGGTCGGTGTGAGGTCCATGGTTAAAGCGATGCCCCAACCCTCCCCCTCCCCTGGATCCTCCACTGTAATAGTTTATTGCTATCCAAGTGCCACAACCTTCAACTACTGTAAAGCGAGGATATGGTAGGGTTAGAGTTATTACATATATCGATAATCCAGGATGACCAAGCAAGGATATCTATATTCGGCGGAAAAGATGACATGCTTCGAAAAAGCTACTGGCCGATAAGATAGCTATATTCGTACGCAGTAGATGTGTTGGTAGGCATCCATCAAATACAGGTAAAGAGTGGCTCTATTCGAAGGTAGCTCTATACCTCTATACGGTACAACAAAGCTTCTTATTTTTTATCTTAATTCTATAATTACACAGATAATGATGATGATGATGATGATGAGGATGATGATGCATTTTAGATTAGGCTTAATTCCCATTAAATGATCTTCGGTTTGCTGCCACAAATCTAAACTTTAACTAGAAAACGTGTTTATGAAACACTATGCCACGAACCATTAGCTTGACGATAAAGAGGATCTCATCCCCATCCTTTTCACCAGATAATCTACTCCCCAACCTCTATCCGCTGACCATATCTGAGGCTACTAGCTGTAATACATTTGGAGATATCTTTATTACAAATTTTTGATATCCATATTTGCAAAGGGCAATTACTCGAAAAAAACAAAATAACGTTTTTTTTTTTTTAATTTTCACCAAGTAATTGACTTATTATTTTCTATCAGCTAACCAAGTTTGAAGCTCCTAGCTGTAATAGTTTAAGAGATATCGAGTTTGCTATGTTCAAATTTGCAAAGAGCAATAACTCAAAAAAATAAATTTGGTTTTTAATTCCAGGTAATCTACTCATTATCCTCTACTTGCTGACTCAGATTGAAGCTCCTAGTTGTGATAATTTTGAGATATCTTTATTAAAAAACTAAATTGTGACCCTTTAAAAGGGGTTTAACTCCACAAAGGGAGATAATCCAGAATTTAAAAAATACGGGTCTGCTATTCAGTTATTTTTATATGAAACCCTATCTTAAAATTTGTTCGGACGAATGGATCGACAGACAGACAGACAAGCCCAAAGCAATATACCCCTTCAACTCTTCCAAAGTTGGGGGCATAAACATATTTTAAAATGTATTATTCTGGCTCTGCGTTTTAAAAGTAGGGCTTAGCGTAAAACAGTGTATGTTTATTAAAACTGCAATTATAGTATTCAGTTTGATTCGGCAAAACGTTTCAGCCACAACGCACGGCAGCCTGACTTTGTTGCATATGAATAACAAAGGTGCAGACAGTCTGTGCATCCACGCGGTCTGATCAGCTCCTTTGTTATTCACTCACACCAAAGAATGATATCTAAGATTGCTTTGCCGAAGGTGCTGGTCTTATCAAAGTTGATATTTACAGTAAAACCTGTCTTAAGCGGTCACTGAAAAACAAGTTAAAAATTGTTTTTTAAGACCAATTATCGCTAAATGCAGGTCAAATGTATTGCAGAATGCCCCGAGGGGAGCATTCTGCAATACTGTCGATCTTCATTAAGCTTCCATTTGTCATTGAGATTTTTGTTTAGTCTTGTTTCCGAACGCCCGCTTCAGACAGGTTTACTGTACTTTATTAAAGTTCAACTATGTACTTATTCCAGACAGTTAGAGTTAAATCTCAAGGCATTTGTTAAAATAACTTCAGCAATACGTTTAATGAATTACATTGTGTAAAATGCAACAGATTGCACTCTCTTAATTGATGTCTGGCTTCAGTGACCAGATGTCGTTGCACAATACAAATGTACATGTACTCTTCCTTATCTCAAAATTTTGACACAATTATTATCATTTATTAGGCTTTTCTCAAGGATGGAGATCAGTTTCACTTTGAAAGAGGGTATGTAATTGACGGACAGAGAAATGCACAAATCCAGAAGGGGGACCCCTACCTCGGAAAATTACAAAGCTGTAGGTTAACTCAGAAATACTGGTATGGACCCCTTGAAAAACCACAAAGCTGCCCAGCAAGAATTCAATGCTTGGCCATCATCGGCCCGCCAGCGAAATACTATTCAAATGGAAACCCGCTTTGGTTACTTTGGATAGAAAAACTGGTATGGACCCCATCCCACCTCTGTAAAAAGTTTTGACGTGGACCTCAAAATCAGCACAATTGAATAATTATGCCATCTATCAACTCATATAACAAAATGTTAATCATTTGAAACCAATCTGATGCCATTTACGCAAAATGAAATAAAAAAAGTATGCCTAATATCAGCGCAAAATGAAATAATTATTTCATTTTGAACCCACTGCACATAATTGACGCAAATTGAAATAAAAAAATCTAGATTATTTCATTTTGCGTCGACATTGACAACGAAAAATAAGATGAAAAACTCAAAATGAAATAATTATTACATTATTTCATAACGTGTTGCAACACTGCACCCATTTCTTACACTCTTACATGTAAATATGCAAAGCTATATAATACACTCAGAAAAACAATTGAAGGATATTAAAATTATTTTGACTATATAACATTTGGGAATAAAATTTTCAAACAAAGTCAGTTTGCATCTGAGAGAACTATCACTATGCAATTCGCCAAAATGCAAAATGAAATTTACGGGTCATTGGTTATAATACAGTACCACACCAAATGCACTTACCCTCTCTACTCAAAGTTCACAAGCAATTAATTTATCGCTAAATTTTTTTTGCTGCAACCTTAACCAGGTCATTGCTTATGTTCTAATTCCGACCACAGACAAGTGTTCACACACACTTTTCAGTCATTGTCCCTAAAAATTGGACAACTTCTTCAACAAAAATGCACAGATACATGTATGGCATACCCAGGCAAATTTGACCACAAATTGGCAGTAAAACACTGACAACAGCTGCAAAAGTAGGTGGTATACTTTTGAGGGAGAGCCAGCAATGACTTTGAAGCCAGTCATTATGGAATACAAACGATAAAAATGGGTTTTAATATTTTTTGAACGTGTGTGACTTTTTGGTATAGAGGGTTGCACCATTTGGATTTGTACTGTACTAAAACCATTGTAGCGTGACTGATATAAAGCATCCATTTTGATTGCATATATCTGGAACTATGAAATGCATGCATATTTAGTTTAGTTTGTATTGTACATGTATTGAATGTTAGAGATGGGACTGAATCTAAATATCCCTAAATTGTTTTTCTTGGCGTAGCATTGTCTGTTTACTGACAGCAGTGTTTTTTGGGCCCTTTGGTACTTGAAAGACATGATTTCAGGTAAATTTACTATTTTTCTGACCTCTTTACTCCTGGTTGGTATGCCATATACTTCTTTTTATAGTAAAGGGAGTTGCTGTACATTTAACGTCCTATGTATGCCATGGAAAATCGATGTTTGTACAATTTTCATCAATGAATTGAGGAAATACTTGGAGAAATTAAGCAAACAGTAGGTTAAATATGGTTTTCTGAACGTTTGTTTGGTTTCTTGCATTTTCTAAAGCATTTTGTTACTTTCTGATCAACATTAAAATACATAATAGCAATAAAGTATGAGTTAGGGAGGAAAAACTTATCTTTATTTCTCCAAAATGCAAATATCTGCCATGTTGGACAAAACAAGTGGGTATACCTGTTTTAATGCAGCAGTTTTAGGTTTTGATTTATGCAAGCTAACGAAATTTACCCTTAGTTGGCGTTTCGTTTTTATTTCGATTTTTTTTATATTTGTTGGTATTTATCTCCCCTTTTCTTTTGGTCACTCTCTGCTGAGTGGCATCGAAGCACTAAGTTTCTTATAATAATGTAAATCATTGATCTTGTTGTCATCTAGTGTCAAATAGTTCAAACACTCGTTTTCGTCATGCATTCCATCCTTGAAGGGGTAAGAGGTTGCGTATAGAAAGAGCATGGTAACTCGTAATGGTTATTCTATGCCACAGATATGTTCACAGGAGACAAAACCACTGTCATAATGGCTGTAACAAAATGTGATTTGATGGCATAGAAACACTCTAGATATCGTACAAGGTCTGGACGTAGCATTGCCTGTTTACCGACAGCAGACATTTTATGGGCCTTTTGGAACTTGAAAGACACGATATCAGGTTAATTCACTATTTTTTTCTGATCTCTTTCCTCTGCTTTGGTATGCCATATACTTGGTTTGTGCATTTTTATAGTAAAGGGAGTTGCTGTAAATTTAACGTCCCATGTATGCCTTGCAAAATCGATATTTTAACAATTTTCATCAATGAATTGAGGGTATACTTAGGAAAATTAGGCAAACAGTATGATGAGAAAGGTTTTCTAAACGTTTGTCTGGTTTCTTGCACTTTCTATAGCATTGTGTTACTTTCTGATCTACATGAGTGTACATAATAGCAATGAGGTATGAGCTAGAAACGAAAAAAACTTATCTTTATTTCTCCAAAATGCAAATATCTGCCATGTTGGAAAAATAAGTGGGTATACTTGTTTTAATAGCCATAAATGTATTATTCTTCAACAGATCCTTATAAAATTTTGCAAATACGCTACCAATTTATTGGCCCTGCACAGGATAGACTCTTTAAGAGGAATGCAGCAACTTTTGGTCTTGATTAAGGCAAGCGTACGAAATTTATCCTTAGCTGACCTTTCGTTTTCAATTTCGATTTTTTTTTTATATTTGTTGGTATTTATCTCCCCTTTTCTTTTTGTCACTCTCTGCTGTGTGGTATCAAAGCGCCAAGTTTCTGATAATAAGACTAATCATTGATCTTGGTGCATCTAGTGTCTAAGAGTTCGAACTCTCGTTTTCGTCATGCCTTCTGTCCTTGAAGGGGTAGGGGTTGGGGTATAGAAAGAGCATGGTCACTCTTAATGGTCATTCTATGCCACAGATATGTCCATAGGAAACATAAACACTATCAAATAGTTGTAACAAAATGTAATTTGATGACATAGAAACACTTTAGATACCGTTCAATGTCTGGACGTAGCATTGCCCATTTACTGACAGCAGACATTTTGTGGGTCTTTTGGTACTTGAAAGACACGATGTCAGGTAAATTCACTAAATTTTCTGACCTCTTTCCTCTGTTTTGGTATGTCATATACTTGTTTTGTGCCTTTATATAGTAAAGGGAGTTGCTGAACATTTTACGTCCCATGTATGGCATGGAAAATCGATATTTTTACAATTTTCATCAATGAATTGGGGGTATACTTTGGAAAATTAGGCAACAGTATGATGAATAGGGTTTTCTGAACGTTTGTCTGGATTCTTGTATTTTCTGAAGCATTTTGTTACTTTCAGTTCGACATTAGTATACATAATAGCAATGAGGCATGAGCTAGAGACGAAAAATTTGTCTTTATTTCTCCAAAATGCAAACGTCTGCCATGTTGGAAAAACAAGTGGGTATACCCGTTTTAAAAGCGATAAATGTATCATTCTTCAACAGATCCTAATAAAACTTTGCAAATATGCTACAAATTCATTGGTCTTGCACTAAATGGACTCTATTAGAGGAATATAGCAACTTTTGGTTTTGATTTAGGGTACACTGCACTAAATATTCATGAAATCTGGCCTGGCTTTTGTAGGGAGGGCATATACTTTCCATTAGAGCCAAGATGATGTTATTCCTAAATATTCGTTGATTGACAGATGTTATGGCGTGTTTAATTAAAAATGCGAGTCATTGTCCGTTTTAATGGAGATTGCTTAGGTAATAAATTCTGGTACCAGGTTGATTCCAGATGGGTTTTGCTTCTTGGACCCCCTTAAAGAGCTATCTATACTAGGAAACATGTTGTTTCGTAGTACGTCAGTTTAAAGAGATATAGTGCAAGGTTGAGCCGGGAAACATGTAGTAATTCTTCATTGAAACTAACCAGCAAGGATGATATTTTAAAATGAGGCTGTTTTGGTAAATTTTGTAAGTATAGTTTTCAAACAAGGTGTTGAAATTTCAATATGGTCGTCTATGGAAAAATAGTAAGTGAGTATGATCAGGAAATACCACAATCACAAACTGCAGACAACCCTGTGGCAACGCGAGGAAGAGCCGCTCAACCATCACGAGACATCAGGAAGACAAATTAAGCAAAGCAATCAGCTCTCTCTTCCCCATCATGATGATTGCAATACTAGAATGGACATAAAGTAACGTACAACAAAACATAGAACAAATACAGACTCCCACAATGGAAATAACAATAAACAAAAAGTCAACAACAACAGAACCACCGCCTTAGAACGGACAGCAGCCTAAGCCACCGGGGGGCTTAAATGCATTTTACTGGTACCAAATCTTCGCCCTAGATTCTGCCGTTGTTGAAGTACAAGAAATGTTCAGCTCGCATGGAGGCCATCTAACTAATGCAATGTAGCATCATGGAAAACACTCTTATCAAATTACCTTATAGTGGAGTGCAACCTAAAGGCAAGCTTACGAAGTTTACGCTTAGCTGGCATTTCTTTTTTATTTCGATTTTTTTTATATTTGCTGGTATTTATCTCCCCTTTTCTTTTAGTCACTCACTGCTGAGTAGTAGCAAAGCACTGAGTTTCTGATAATAAGATAAATCATTGATCTTGGTGTCATATTGTGTCAATGAGTTCAAAAAACTCGTTTTTTGTCATGCATTTCATCCTTGAAGGGGTAGGGTGTTGGGTATAGAAAGAGCATGGTCTGTCTTAATGGTTATTCTATGCCACAGATAAGTTCACAGGAGACAAAAACACTGTCATAATGGCTGTAACAAAATGTGATTTGATGACATAGATATACTCTTGATATCATACAAGGTCTTGGCGTAGCATTGTCTGTTTACTGACAGCAGTGTTTTTTGGGCCCTTTGGTACTTGAAAGACATGATTTCAGGTAAATTTACTATTTTTCTGACCTCTTTACTCCTGGTTGGTATGCCATATACTTCTTTTTATAGTAAAGGGAGTTGCTGTACATTTAACGTCCTATGTATGCCATGGAAAATCGATGTTTGTACAATTTTCATCAATGAATTGAGGAAATACTTGGAGAAATTAAGCAAACAGTAGGTTAAATATGGTTTTCTGAACGTTTGTTTGGTTTCTTGCATTTTCTAAAGCATTTTGTTACTTTCTGATCAACATTAAAATACATAATAGCAATAAAGTATGAGTTAGGGAGGAAAAACTTATCTTTATTTCTCCAAAATGCAAATATCTGCCATGTTGGACAAAACAAGTGGGTATACCTGTTTTAATGCAGCAGTTTTAGGTTTTGATTTATGCAAGCTAACGAAATTTACCCTTAGCCGGCATTTCTTTTTTATTTCGATTTTTTTTATATTTGCTGGTATTTATCTCCCCTTTTCTTTTAGTCACTCACTGCTGAGTAGTAGCAAAGCACTGAGTTTCTGATAATAAGATAAATCATTGATCTTGGTGTCATATTGTGTCAAAGAGTTCATAAAACTCGTTTTTTGTCATGCATTTCATCCTTGAAGGGGTAGGGTGTTGGGTATAGAAAGAGCATGGTCTGTCTTAATGGTTATTCTATGCCACAGATAAGTTCACAGGAGACAAAAACACTGTCATAATGGCTGTAACAAAATGTGATTTGATGACATAGATATACTCTTGATATCATACAAGGTCTTGGCGTAGCATTGTTGTTTACTGACAGCAGTGTTTTATAGGCCCTTTGGTACTTGAAAGACATAATTTCAGGTAAATTTACTATTTTTCTGACACCTTTCCTCCTGGTTGGTATGCCATATACTTCTTTTATAGTAAAGGGAGTTGCTGTACATTTAACGTCCTATGTATGCCATGGAAAATCGATGTTTGTACAATTTTCATCAATGAATTGAGGGAATGCTTGGAAAAATTAAGCAAACAGTAGGTTAAATATGGTTTTCTGAACGTTTGTCTGGTTTCTTGCATGTTCTAAAGCATTTTGTTACTTTCTGGTCAACATTAAAATACATTATAGCAATAAAGTATGAGTTAGGGAGGAAAAACTTATCTTTATTTCTCCAAAATGCAAATATCTGTCATGTTGGAAAAAACAAGTAGGTATACCTGTTTTAATGCAGCAGTTTTAGGTTTTGATTTAGGCAAGCTTACGAAATTTACCCTTAGTTGGCGTTTCGTTTTTATTTCGATTTTTTTTTACATTTGTTGGTATTTATCTCCCCTTTTATTTTGGTCACTCTCTGCTGAGTGGCATCGAAGCACCAAGTTCCTTATAATAATGTAAATCATTGATCTTGTTGTCATCTAGTATCAATGAGTTCAAACACTCGCTTTCGTCATGCATTCCATCCTTGAAGGGGTAAGAGGTTGCGTATAGAAAGAGCATGGTCACTCGTAATGGTTATTATATGCCACAGATATGTTCACAGGAGACAAAACCACTGTCATAATGGCTGTAACAAAATGTGATTTGATGACATAGAAACACTCTAGATATTGTACAAGGTCTGGACGTTGTATGTATTTGCCTGTTTACTGACAGCAGACAGATATTTTTACAATTTTCATCAATGCATTGAGGGAATACTTGGGAAAATAAGGCAAACAGTATGATGAGTTGGGTTTTCTGAACGTTTGTCTGCTTTCTTGCATTTTCTCAAGCATTGTGTTACTTTCTGATTGACATTAGTATACACAATAGCAATAAGGTATGAGCTAGAGACGAAAAACTTATCTTTATTTCTCAAAAAAGCAAATGTCTGCCATTTAGGAAAAAACAAGTGGGTTAACTGTGCTTATGGCCATAAATGTATTTTTCTTCAACAGATCCTTGTAAACCTTTTGCATATATGCTACAAATCTATTGGCCTTGCACTAAATAGACTCTTTAAGAGAGATGCAGCAACTTTTGGTTTTTATGAAGGTAAGATTTCGAAACTTACCCTTAGCTGGCCTTTCGTTTTTAATTTCGAGTTTTTTTCTTATTTACTGGTATTTATCTCCCCTTTTCTTTTTGTCACTCTCTGCTGAGTGGTATCAAAGCGCCAAGTTTCTGATAATAAGATTAATCATTGATCTTGGTGCATCTAGTGTCAAAGAGTTCGAACTCTCGTTTTCGTCATGCCTTCTGTCCTTGAAGGGGTAGGGGTTGGGGGTATATAAAGAGCATGGTCACTCTAAATGGTCATTCTATGCCACAGATATGTCCATAGGAAACATAAACACTGTCAAATAGTTGTAACAAAATGTAATTTGATGACATAGAAACACTTTAGATATCGTTCAATGTCTGGACGTAGCATTGCCCATTTACTGACAGCAGACATTTTGTGGGTCTTTTGGTACTTGAAAGACACGATTTCAGGTATATTCACTAAATTTTCTGACCTCTTTCCTCTGTTTTGGTATGTCATATACTTGTTTTGTGCCTTTATATAGTAAAGGGAGTTGCTGAACATTTTACGTCCCATGTATGGCATGGAAAATCGATATTTTTACAATTTTCATCAATGAATTGGGGGTATACTTTGGAATATTAGGCAACAGTATGATGAATAGGGTTTTCTGAACGTTTGTCTGGATTCTTGTATTTTCTGAAGCATTTTGTTACTTTCAGTTCGACATTAGTATACATAATAGCAATGAGGCATGAGCTAGAGACGAAAAATTTGTCTTTATTTCTCCAAAATGCAAACGTCTGCCATGTTGGAAAAACAAGTGGGTATACCCGTTTTAAAAGCGATAAATGTATCATTCTTCAACAGATCCTAATAAAACTTTGCAAATATGCTACAAATTCATTGGTCTTGCACTAAATGGACTCTATTAGAGGAATATAGCAACTTTTGGTTTTGATTTAGGGTACACTGCACTAAATATTCATGAAATCTGGTCTGGCTTTTGTAGGGAGGGCATATACTTTCCATTAGAGCCAAGATGATGTTATTCCTAAATATTCGTTGATTGACAGATGTTATGGCGTGTTTAATTAAAAATGCGAGTCATTGTCCGTTTTAATGGAGATTGCTTAGGTAATAAATTCTGGTACCAGGTTGATTCCAGATGGGTTTTGCTTCTTGGACCCCCTTAAAGAGCTATCTATACTAGGAAACATGTTGTTTCGTAGTACGTCAGTTTAAAGGGATTAGTGCAAGGTTGAGCCGGGAAACATGTAGTAATTCTTCATTGAAACTAACCAGCAAGGATGATATTTTAAAATGAGGCTGTTTTGGTAAATTTTGTAAGTATAGTTTTCAAACAAGGTGTTGAAATTTCAATATGGTCGTCTATGGAAAAATAGTAAGTGAGTATGATCAGGAAATACCACAATCACAAACTGCAGACAACCCTGTGGCACCGCGAGGAAGAGCCGCTCAACCATCACGAGACACCAGGAAGACAAATTAAGCAAAGCAATCAGCTCTCTCTTCCCCATCATGATGATTGCAATACTAGAATGGACATAAAGTAACGTACAACAAAACATAGAACAAATACAGACTCCCACAATGGAAATAACAATAAACAAAAAGTCAACAACAACAGAACCACCGCCTTAGAACGGACAGCAGCCTAAGCCACCGGGGGGCTTAAATGCATTTTACTGGTACCAAATCTTCGCCCTAGATTCTGCCGTTGTTGAAGTACAAGAAATGTTCAGCTCGCATGGAGGCCATCTAACTAATGCAATGTAGCATCATGGAAAACACTCTTACCAAATTACCTTATAGTGGAGTGCAACCTAAAGGCAAGCTTACGAAGTTTACGCTTAGCTGGCATTTCTTTTTTATTTCGATTTTTTTATATTTGCTGGTATTTATCTCCCCTTTTCTTTTAGTCACTCACTGCTGAGTAGTAGCAAAGCACTGAGTTTCTGATAATAAGATAAATCATTGATCTTGGTGTCATATTGTGTCAATGAGTTCAAAAAACTCGTTTTTTGTCATGCATTTCATCCTTGAAGGGTTAGGGTGTTGGGTATAGAAAGAGCATGGTCTGTCTTAATGGTTATTCTATGCCACAGATAAGTTCACAGGAGACAAAAACACTGTCATAATGGCTGTAACAAAATGTGATGTGATGACATAGATATACTCTTGATATCATACAAGGTCTTTGCGTAGCATTGTCTGTTTACTGACAGCAGTGTTTTTTGGGCCCTTTGGTACTTGAAAGACATGATTTCAGGTAAATTTACTATTTTTCTGACCTTTTTACTCCTGGTTGGTATGCCATATACTTCTTTTTATAGTAAAGGGAGTTGCTGTACATTTAACGTCCTATGTATGCCATGGAAAATCGATGTTTGTACAATGTTCATCAATGAATTGAGGAAATACTTGGAGAAATTAAGCAAACAGTAGGTTAAATATGGTTTTCTGAACGTTTGTTTGGTTTCTTGCATTTTCTAAAGCATTTTGTTACTTTCTGATCAACATTAAAATACATAATAGCAATAAAGTATGAGTTAGGGAGGAAAAACTTATCTTTATTTCTCCAAAATGCAAATATCTGCCATGTTGGACAAAACAAGTGGGTATACCTGTTTTAATGCAGCAGTTTTAGGTTTTGATTTATGCAAGCTAACGAAATTTCCCTTAGTTGGCTTTTCGTTTTTATTTCGATTTTTTTTTTATATTTGTTGGTATTTATCTCCCCTTTTCTTTTGGTCACTCTCTGCTGAGTGGCATCGAAACACCAAGTTTCTTATAATAATGTAAATCATTGACCTTGGTGTCATATTGTGTCAAATAGTTCAAACACTCGGTTTTTGTCATGCATTCCATCCTTGAAGGGGTAAGAGGTTGCGTATAGAAAGAGCATGGTCACTCGTAATGGTTATTCTATGCCACAGATATGATCACAGGAGACAAACCACTGTCATAATGGCTGTAACAAAATGTGATTTGATGACATAGATATACTCTTGATATCATACAAGGTCTTTGCGTAGCATTGTCTGTTTACTGACAGCAGTGTTTTTTGGGCCCTTTGGTACTTGAAAGACATGATTTCAGGTAAATTTACTATTTTTTCTGACCTCTTTACTCCTGGTTGGTATGCCATATACTTCTTTTTATAGTAAAGGGAGTTGCTGTACATTTAACGTCCTATGTATGCCATGGAAAATCGATGTTTGTACAATTTTCATCAATGAATTGAGGGAATACTTGGAGAAATTAGCAAACAGTAGGTTAAATATGGTTTTCTGAACGTTAGTTTGGTTTCTTGCATTTTCTAAAGCATTTTGTTACTTTCTGATCAACATTAAAATACATAGTAGCAATAAAGTATGAGTTAGGGAGGAAAAACTTATCTTTATTTCTCCAAAATGCAAATATCTGCCATGTTGGAAAAAACAAGTAGGTATACCTGTTTTAATGCAGCAGTTTTAGGTTTTGATTTAGGCAAGCTTACGAAATTTACCCTTAGTTGGCGTTTCGTTTTTATTTCGATTTTTTTTATATTTGTTGGTATTTATCTCCCCTTTTCTTTTGGTCACTCTCTGCTGAGTGGCATCGAAGCACCAAGTTTCTTATAATAATTTAAACCATTGATCTTGTTGTCATCTAGTATCAATGAGTTCAAACACTCGTTTTCGTCATGCATTCCATCCGTGAAGGGGTAAGAGGTTGTGTATAGAAAGAGCATGGTCACTCGTAATGGTTATTCTATGCCACAGATATGTTCACAGGAGACAAAACCACTGTCATAATGGCTGTAACAAAATGTGATTTGATGACATAGAAACACTCTAGATATCGTACAAGGTCTGGACGTTGCATTCATTTGCCTGTTTACTGACGGCAGACAGATATTTTTACAATTTTCATCAATGCATTGAGGGAATACTTGGGAAAATAAGGCAAACAGTATGATGAATAGGGTTTTCTGAACGTTTGTCTGCTTTCTTGCATTTTCTCAAGCATTGCTTTACTTTCTGATTGACATTAGTATACACAATAGCAATAAGGTATGAGCTAGAGACGAAAAACTTATCTTTATTTCTCCAAAAAGCAAATGTCTGCCATTTAGGAAAAAACAAGTGGGTTAACTGTGCTAATGGCCATAAATGTATTTTTCTTCAACATATCCTAGTAAACCTTTGCATATATGCTAAAATCTATTGCCCTTGCACTAAATAGACTCTTTAAGAGAGATGCAGCAACTTTTGGTGATTTCGAAATTTACCTTAGCTGGCCTTACGTTTTTAATTTTGAGTTTTTTCTTATTTACTGGTATTTATCTTCCCATATCTTTTTGTCACTCTCTGCTGAGTGGTATCGAAGCACCAAGTTTCTTATAATAAGATTAATCAATGATTTTGGTGTCATCTAGTGTCAAAGAGTTCGAACTCTCGTTTTCGTCATGTATTCCGTCCTTGAAGGGGTAGGGGTTGGGGGTATAGAAAGAGCATGGTCACTCGTAATGGTCATTCTATGCCACGGATATGTTCACAGGAGACATGTACACTATCAAATAGCTGTAACAAAATGCGATTTGATGACATAGAAACACTCTAGATATCCTACAAGGTCTGGACGTAGCATTGCCCATTTACTGAAAGCAGACATTTTGTGGGTCTTTTGGTATTTAAAAGACACCATTTCAGGTAAATTCACTATTTTTTTTACCTCTTTCCTCTGTTTCGGTATGTCAGATACTTGTGATTTGTGCCTTTATATAGTGAAGGGAGTTGCTGTACATTTTACGTCCCATATATGCTATGAAAAATCTATATTTTTACAATTTTCATCAATGAATCAGGGGCATACTTGGGAAAATTAGGCAACAGTATGAGAATAGGGTTTTCTGAACGTTTGTCTGGATTCTTGTATTTTCTAAAGCCCTGTATTACTTTCTGATCGACATTAGTATACATAATAGCAATGAGGTATAAGAAGATTCGTTGAGACCTATCACATAACGCCTCATTTGAATCCATTCTGTTTGCCATATTATTTTGAATTTCCAGCATATCATGTGTAATACATCACAATATTTATACAATAGCCTCTCCTTCTGTTTAAACGTGAGAGATAGTTTATAAATTGTTATGGAAGTGTTATCTCATAGCAAATGCATATTACATATTCTATCAGGTAAATGTTAGTCATCTTGTATCTACTAAACCATAATTTTGCACTTTGATTTGTAAATGTAATACTGTTAATATTGCTCTTCTCATTGTATAGAAGTTAGAGTAGATGCACATGCCTGGCTAACTCAGTTAATGAAGTATAAAAGCATCATTCTAATACAGTTAGGGGCCAACTGCAAGTAGAAACTAGTAATGGCTAGAGCTATGCTGGTGGGGCTACCATACCCCTTAGCGGTCACCGTAGCATAATTGGTCTAGTTTGAAGGGTCTAAAACACAGTTGGAAATCTTTCTTTAAATTTTCTTTCTTTCCTTACTACTGAATCCTATCTTTCCTATAGTTTCGCTTTCTCTACCGCCCACAGTATCACAAACGTCAATGGTGACAGACGATACTTAACTATTAGATGTAGATGTAGACAATAACGGGTTGAAATGTTTTTACTTTTATCATTTGCGAAATGGTGGTGTTTTTTCTTTCAGTAGAAAAGTGAGAGTAAGTTTTCACCAGAAGGGATGGCAGCTCAGCAGGCAAGGACTTTTTGAAGAAAAAAAAACGAATGATAAAAATTCTAGATGTCGCTCTAAGGGTTAGTTCGTCTTTCAAGGCAAGAAAATTCAATATTATAAATTAAATCTGACTAATTGCATGTGCCATGTGTCAGTCGCAACATGTGAAAGCCTCTCTCTCCAAACAGAAAACTCTTGCCCAACATCACGAACGGCATCATGTTGTAATTACAAGTTGCTATACAATTGCATGTCCTTTTAGGTACAGCGTGATCATCATGTTCAACGCTGGCCGACGCGAAACATGGGCCAGTATCATATTGAACACTCAAGTGAGCAATCTAATCTCTGAGGTTGTTTGAGTCTTAGGAAACTTAATGCTGCATTTTCATCTGGGTATTCACTGTTTGCCAAAATACCCATTTCTTGACGATTAAGAGAGAGCTGGTTGATTTGCTTTAATTGCCTTTTTGGTGTCTTATTACTGGATGTCTTATGACTGTTGGTGTTCTGTGGCTTTCCCTCACAATGCCTTGGGATGGTCTGCAGTGTGTGATTGTGGTACTCACTCACTTACTTTTTGCCTGTATAAAAAGGGTTAACTTACCTTTAGAAAGGTTGATTTTAGCGTATCTAGAGAAGACACATGTTCACGTAGCATGCGGGTGTTTTTCTGTAATTTAAAATTACGCTTTGACTATGACGCATTCATGCAGAATAGTACAGCTGCTTTCCAAAATTTTTATCGAAAGCGATTTTTGTCATAATTATTTACATACCCTATACTTGTTTGAAAGTTTGTAATAAACTTATGCTTTGTTTGAGATATGATTTATTACTGCTCCTGTATGCACGACATATCTAGTTATAGTGAGTAAAAATATGACTTGTTTTTGCAGATGTTTCATATCAAGTTTTAACTTCTAAAATAGCTGATCATATTTTTAGCAATTCACAGTTGCTTATCACAACTCTATTTCGAATTATGAGATAATAAGGAGAGCAGCAAAGAAAACTTTGGTGGGAATCTATAAAGTCATGTATACGGTGCATTGTGAAAATACTTTAAGAATTGAAGCTATCGAGTGTATCAACAATGAATCACTTGATTGACTTTGGTGTATGTGCACTTGTAGGTTGCACAAATTATATGATTTTACACAATTACTTTTAAAATATATTTTAAGTGCATTTTGGGTGTTCAAATTTGATGCTACATAGTAAGAGCCCAATTATTAGGAGAAAGGCCAAAAGGAAAATACAGTCGTGCCGAACAGTTAAATGGCCAAGAGGGTTTGAAATTGTATTAAAATTGGGAAAATGTCATCTTTTCAGATGAACCCATACTCTAAGCCTATTTCTTTTGCAAACCTATTTCAATCTGGCGCCTAAACACGAACAAATTTATCCACATTACAGTGATGGATGGGTAAAAAAAAACCACTGGAGTCGTATTGAGGGGACTATCTCGTAATTTTTAAAGGAGTTATTCAACTTAAGCTTGTTAATGAAACAATCACCAATAAGGCATATCAGGATAATATCAAAAGCGATATAAAACTCCAATATGAATCACGCGTAAATATTTTTAAGAGATATTGCAAGGTACGTTATCTTGTTGAATGCTTGGGGTATAGTGCATTCATATTGGAGTTTTACATCGCTATTGACATTATCCTGATATGCCTTACTGGTGATTGTTTCATTAACAAGCTTAAGTTGAGAGACACCTTTAAAAGTTATGAGATAGGCCCCTCAATACGATTCAAGTGGATTTTACCCATCCATCAATGTAATGTGGATAACTTTGTTCGTGTTTCAGACGCCAGATGGGAATAGGCTTGCAAAAGAAATAGGTTTAGAGTATGGATTCATCTGAAAAGATGACATTTTCCCAATTTTAATACAATTTCAAACCCTCTTGGCCCATTTAATTGTTTTGCAGTACTGTACTTTCCTTTTGGCCTATCTCCTTATAATTGGGCTCTTACTATGTGGCATCAAATTTGAACACCCAAAATGCAATTAAATATCTTTTAACAGTAATTATGAAACATTATATAATTTGTGCGACCTACTAGTGCACATACACCAAAGTCAATCAAGTGATTCATTGTTGATACACTCGATAGCTTTCAATTCTTAAAGTATTTTCACAATGCACCGTATACATGACTTTATAGATTCCAACCACAGTTGTCATTGCTGCTCTCTTTATTACCTCATAATTCGAAATAGAGTATTGATAAGCAACTGTGAATTGCTAAAAATATGATCAGCTTTTTTAGAATTTAAAACTTGATATAAAACATCTGCAAAAACAAGCCATATTTTACTCAATATAATTAGATATGTCGTGCATACAGGAGCAGAAATTAATCATATCTCAAACAAAGCACAAGTTTATTACAAACACTCAAACAAGTATAGGGTATGTAAATAATTATGACAAAAATCGCTATCGATAAAAATTTTGGAAAGCAGCTGTATGTTCAATCTGTCTGCAATCTAGGTTTTTATTGGGATATCATTTGCATAAGTTTTAGACAAGTTACAGTATCCTGGCAAGCAAGTGGGTAACTCACGGAGTATTTCAATTCGATATAGGTACTAGATCTAACACATATTTTTTTCATTTTTTTTAATCATGTTAATTAAAAAGCCAAGCAATTGTCACAATCACAGACTGACAGAAACACTAAAAGAGTAACCCATTTATGCCTAATGGAATTTGCCGCACTTATCATTTGGGCGATCATTTTCGAATCCACATTTGTATGAGCCGTCAGGTAGTAATATACATGTGCAACTATATTCACAATTTAAAAGTATATTATATAGACAAACAGTATATACCTCAATCAGACGTCATGTACTGTGGCGCCTGATTTGGTTGTGGACTGTTTTTGTGTCGTGTTATGTTATGCCAGACCTTTGAAAAACGGGATATGCTCCGTTTCCGAATAGTTTTGAGACTACCCCTTTCTGCCACGCATACACGAATTGTACATGTCAATAAAAGACTTAGAAATTTAGGACGAATTCAATTTATTACAAAATCTTCATCTTTTTACACACAAATCTGATTGCGCCACAAAAACAAGACTTTTTGGAGAAGTTGGCGGAAAGTCTCCTCTACAACTTTCATCACTAACACAGTTTGCTAAAATTGAAGATAAAAAAGTTATTACAAAAAATTAGGTCTAAAAACTTAACAGCTGGAGTTTAGCGGTTTACAGAGTTTCGGGAACCATTATGACGTCCATAACAACGTTGCGTTCATAATGACAAAATTATTACGTTTTTACGGCAGAGTGAGATTTCAAAGTAATCGTAACTAGAGCAGAAGTCGATGGTACACCATCGCAAATACCCGCTTTTTGACCTATAACCTTTACCTTGGGGTCAAGGTCACACAAAATGTTGCTCAGTACCTTCAATATAATATGACCTATGCACCTGTAAAGTTTGAAGTTGCTATGTCCAATGGTTAAGGAGAAGAAGCATTTACAAAAAATACACTATAGACCAAGGTCACACCAAATGTTGTCTAGTGCCCTCCAAATCATATGACCTTTGCACCTGCAAAGTTTGAAGTTGCTACGTCTAACAGTTAATGAGAAGACGCATTTACAAGAAAGTACATTATTTGACCTTGACCTTCAGGTTCAGGTCAAGGTCACACTTAATGTTGACCAGTGCCCTCTACATCATGTGACCTATGCACCTACAGAGTTTGAAGTTACTACGTCAAATGCTTTAGGAGGAGAAGCATTTACAAGAAAATTCAAAATTTGACCTTGACCTTGGGGCCAAGCTCACAAAAAATGTTGCCCAGTACCCTCTACATTATGTGACTTATACAGCTAAAAAGTTTGAAGTTGCTAGGTCTTTCCGTTTAGGAGGAGATACATTTACAAGAAAATACATTATTTGATCTCTGACCTTGAACTTGGGGTCAAGGTCACACAAAAAGTTGCCCAGTACCCTCTACATTATGTGACCTTTTCAGCTACAAAGTTTGAAGTTGCTACGTAAAAAGGTTCAGGAGTGAATGCATTTACAAGAAAATTCAATATTTAAACATTGACAATGTTGCCCAGTACCCTCTACATCATGTGACCTATTCAACTACAAAGTTTAAAGTTGCTACCTCTAACGGTTTAAGAGGAGATACATTTACAAGAAACGTGACGGACGGACGTACGCACGGACGGACGGACAGACGGACGGACGACGAACACGAAATTAATATAGCTTTTTTTATCTAAAGAAAAAAGCGGGTATAATGACATATGATATATAGAATCCAACATTCGTGCTCTTATTTTATTGAGTTTATTAAACTCGTTGCGAAAGAGAGATAAAATGCGAGACAAGCCTCGCATTTATCTCGTTTCCTGAGCTCGTTTAATAAATTTGATAAAACATGGGCACTCATGTAAGATCCTCTATGTATTATCACTTTTGACGTCACTCATGACGTCCTTTATGTGTGTGTTGCCGTTAATACTCATCGGTTACCTCTCATATTAACTGCACTGTTGCACCTTGACCTGATAAACCTTGTCTATATACCTAGTTATCTTAATCAGGTCAATATGACATTGCATTTTTAATGACGTCAATGACGTTGAATAGACGTAAGAGTCTATAATTAGGTCAATAAATGGCCAGTTTAAAGTGTGAGCGAATAGTTTAACTGAAAAATCGAATATCAGGTTCGCGTCTTTTGATAAACAGTTTTTATACCAGCTCGGAGCCGTGGGTTGGTCTGCACCGTGTGATTGCGGTGTTTCCTGATCATATCCTCTTGCTTTTTGGAGAATGCATGCTGAATTGCTCGACAGAGCTCACGATTCAACAGATGTTCTCGAATCCTTGCCAGGTAAACTTGATATCAAAACATTAACCTAGCATTTTCTATTGCGCGGATCCAGAAAATTCTGTAGGTGGTAAAGGGTCCTGGCAATGTTTTGTTTTGTTTTAGTTATCCAGTTGAACGTATTTCACAGCATGAGGGCCGTGCAGACCTCCCTCGAGAAGAAATTGGACCTTATGGCAAGGGATCCAATTGCTTCTCGATTGGGACGGTGGTCCCTTCCAGTATTTTAAAGACTATAGCCACTTGTGATTTTCTAGGGGGTCCGGACCCCCTGTCCCCTGCTATGTATTCGCCTTTGTTAGCGTATCTGCCTTTCAACACTGAAGCCACAGGGCAAGGACAAATCGACAAGTTCCTAAACCGTGCTGTCTTACTTACTGTTATTAAAAGGACAGACAAATTTGGTACCAAAGTGGTCTAATTAAGAAAATGATTACTTCCACTTAGTCTTTTTTTCTCATTTACTAGCTATAAGAAAGTCACAGAAGTTTGGCTTCATTCAGAAACTGTATGAAGTTTACAGTTTGACTAACAATCTTAAACGGCCACTGAAAAAAGACTAAAAATTGGTTTCCAGGACCGATTTGGCCCCTGACGTAATGCTCAAGTATGAGCGAGGCCAGTCCCGACAGAAAGTAACGAAAGAAAGATCATCGCTTAATGCAGGTCAAAAGTATTGCAGAATGCTTCAAGAGCATTATGCAATACTTTCGACCTTCACTAAGCTACCATTTACCATTATGCCCTTTGTTATTTTCTATTTTTGAGAGGCCGCTTAAGACAGGTCTGACTTTTACTTGAGGTCTAGCAATTTGTCTGGTAGAATTCCTAAACTTTTCCAGGAGTTTTTTTTTTTCATTCTTTAAGGATTCAATTCCACCAACGGCCGAATGCATCTAGAATATGCAAAATTCCTTCGACAGACTCAAAGGCGGCAATAAAGGTTGTGTTTTCATAGCTAGTTACAGACGTTTCAATGTCATAACTGGACTCAATGATGTCATAGAGATTGTGCTCACATTCATTTGTTAGCCAGTAACCGCAGTCGCTTCAATGTCGTAAACGGACTCAATGGCGTCAGTAGATTGTGTTCTCATTCATTTGTTAGCCGGTTTCGACGCTTCAATGTCGTAAACAAACTCAACGGCGTAAATAGATTGTGTTCTCATTTATTTGTTACATTGTAGCTAGTTACAAACGCTTCAATGTTGTTAACGGACTCAATAGCGTAAATAGATTGTGTTTCATTCAATTGTTAGCCAATTACTGCTTTCTCTTCAATGTCGTAAATTGACTCAATGTCGTTAATAGACTGTGTTTTAATTCAATTGTTAGCCAGTTAGCGCAGACTAGCCAATGTCGTAAATGGACTCAATGGCGTCAATTGATTGTGTCTCATTCATTTGTTAGCTAGTTACAGACGCTTCAATGTCGTTAACGGACTCAATAGTGAAATAGATTGTGTTTCATTCAATTGTTAGCCAATTACTGCTTTCTCTTCAATGTCGTAAATTGACTCAATGTCGTTAATAGACTGTGTTTTAATTCAATTGTTAGCCAGTTAGCGCAGACTAGCCAATGTCGTAAATGGACTCAATGGCGTCAATTGATTGTGTCTCATTCATTTGTTAGCTATTTACAGACGCGTCAATGTCGTAAATCGACTCAATGGCGTCAATAGAGAAAGCAGATGCCACACAAAGGGTGTTTAATTTATATTTGCATCTTTAGTTTGTCGTACTAATAAGGTTCCTGTTTTCAGAGTGATATTAGAGAGACACTATCCCAAATTGTCCGCATTTTGTATTGAATACGCATTGATATCTTGGCGTAAAACGTGTTATTTAATTTTTGTTTTAATCATTCCGCACTTCACACGGGACGATGCAATTAATTTCATATTCATTTCAAAATATTGAATATCTTCAGATTACCATCTTTAAGTAGTCACATCATAACCTTAGCAATGTAACAACTTAGTAATGCTGTAGCATTCAATGTTTAACGTCAAATATATCGCAATGCACAAAGTGCGGATGCATACTGGTGCAATAATAGAGGAATTTATTAAACAGTTGGGGAAAAGAGATAAAATGCGAGGCTTGCCGAGCATTTTACCTCTTTTTCGCAACGAGTTTAATAAATTCAATAATACAAGAGCACGAATGTTAGATTCTATCTATCATATGACAAATTTTTTGAAATCGCATTTCTGGTGTAAAAACGTTATGGTTTTGTCATCATGTACGCAACGTTATTATGGACGTCATAACGTTTCCCGAAAATCGATAAACCACTAGTGGTTTACAGATTTTATTGCATGGAGTTATTTCACTCCCAGACGCGACGTCATATGATAAAGCAAGATATCGTATGGTTTTGCGTCTGTACGGGCGATAATTCACTCGCTAAAGCTAGTGGATTATCTTCCCGTAAATACGCACAAACTATACGATAACTTGCACTTGTCTGTTCTGTTTCAGTTTTCTTGGCTTACTAGATCAGGAAGGACTAACCATGGGGAATTGGTGGACACTACTGTTGGTGTTAGTTGCACTACTTATCATGGTGTGTCTACTAGAAGTTGAAGGGGCGCCAGGTGCATTGCTCTTTAGAGGTAAGTACCCTACTAGAGGTTGAAGGGCCACCAAGAGCATAACTTGTAAGAGGTAGGTACCGTACACGAGGCAGAATGGGCGCCGGGTGCATTACTCTCAAGAGGTAGGTACCCTACTAGAGGTTGAAGGGCCGCCAGGAGCATAACTCGTAAGAATTAGGTACCCTACTAGAGGTTGAAGGGGTGCCAGGTGCATTACTCGTAAGAGGTAGGTACCCTACTAGAGGTAGAATGGGCGTTGGGTGCATTACTCGTAAGAGGTAGGTACCCTACTAGAGGTTGAAAGGCTACCAGGTGCATTACTCGTAAAAGGTTGGTACCCTACTAGACGTTGAAGGGCCGTCAGGAGCACAACTCGTTAGAATTAGGTACCCTACTAGAGGTTGAAGGGGCGCCAGGTGCATTGCTCGTAAAAGGTAGGTACCCTAAGTACTGTAGGTTGAAGCGCCGCCAGGTGCATTACTCGTAAGAGGTAGGTACCCTACTAGAGGTTGAAAGGGTACCAGGTGCATTACTCGTAAAAGGTAGGTATGCTACTAGAGGTTGAAGGGCCGCCAGGAGCATAACTCGTAAGAGGTAGGTACCCTACTAGAGGTTGAAGGGGCGCCAGGTGCATTACTCGTAAAAGGTAGGTACCCTACTGTAGGTTGAAGTGCCGCCAGGTGCATTACTTGTAAGAGGTAGGTACCCTACTAGAGGTTGAAGGGCCGCCAGGTGTATGACTCGTAAAAGGTAGGTACCCTACTAGAGGTTGAAGGGCCGCCAGGTGCATTACTCGTAAGAGGTAGGTATCCTACTAGAGGTTTAAGGGCCGCCAGGTGTATTACTCGTAAAAGGTAGGTACCCTACAGGAGGTTGAAGGACCGCCATGTGCATTATTGGAAAATTTAGCAACCCCCAAAAATATCCCCCATTCTATACCTTGACCTTAAGAAAAGACCCTAAAATGCATAGAAACGACCCCTAAATATAGTTCAATGTTGTGATGATCCCCAAAGATATCCTAAAAATCTTCAAAACCCCCAAAAATTGAAATTCAAAAAGAAAATGAACTCAAAAACATGACCCAAGCCTAGATGTGTATGAAAATATTAGAATACCCCCCCCCCCCACCCGGGCACTTCGTTAGCATTTATACGAAAAGGCGCCACTTAATCTTTAAAGCGCCAGCAAATGTTCATCTAAAATATCGTCTGCTGAAGTCGTGTGCCGCATAATTTTGCTAAAATTATTTTACTTGTATAAGTATGGGGGGCAAACAGTGTTGACCCATATCGCACTGCTCCTACAGAAATAAATAAAGTATGAGCACTCATGTAATGACCTTCTGTTTCTGTTTCAGGAAACTGTTGTGGCCGCTTTCCAATCAAGTGCAGTTGCTGCCCACATATGTGCCGATAATTGCGGGACGTTCAGATAGTTTGAGCCTCGAAATGTGAATAAATCCGTCTTCGGGGTTGGCGACCAGTCCCTGGGGCCATAAAACTTTTTTCATGCTCACTTCAACTAAGCATGAAATTTCAATTGCTCATAAAAAGTATAATGGTGAAAAAATGCTTTAAAATATTCATCATGCTAATATATGTTAAAATGCCAACAATTGTTGGCATTTTAACATTTAGGATTCTGACATATCCAATGCTTGGTTGGCTTGAGCATGCGAAAACATTTATAAACTCGGGGCTTAGGCAGGGTATTAAATACCCAGATGGAGTATACATCATGCTAATAAATGTTGAAATGCCAACAACTGTTGGTATTTTAACATTTATGAGCCTGATAAATCGTTGAATTTAGCACGCAAAAACATAGATAACCTTGGGGCTTGGGCTTAGGTGTTATACAAACCACTCAATTTCATAGAGCAGGGATTTGCTAGAATCTTAGAATTTTCAAAAAACATTTTAATATTTCGTGCCATGAAAACACAACATCTGAGAGTTTGAAAGCAAGTACGCTCTTCAGTTTTCAGAGAGCAGATGAAACTCTATGCTCAGTTGAGTTGAGCATGAAAAAGGTTTTATAACCTCCTGTCTAGCCTGTCTACTTGTGCAGTCTGATCAGCATTTTTATGTTGTCTTTTTGCTTTGTTTATTTGCCAAATGATTGCTTGTTTGTTTGTTTGTCTGTCTTGGTGTTTGTTTGCTTTTCTATGGAAATATAAAATCATGCAAAATTTAAATATTATATCTCATCTGTGTAAAGAAAAGGCTGGTTTTGGCTTTAGATTGCTGTAAACCCGAAGACAGATTTGTTTAACGTAGAGGCTCAAATAACTAAAAACGGGATTTCCACGAAGCAGCTCACTTGATAATTGTCAGGAGTGAAAATAAATAGAAAGTACCTACATGTATTTTGTTATTTTTGGATATACTTTATAACACACACACACACACACTTGCATCCGTGCTTCTGTCCTGCCAGCCAAGAGTGAAAGTGACATCATGTTTTGTTAACAAAGTTATCATGAACTTATTATCGATAGATCACTTGTGTATTAATCCTATCCACAGGATAGGATTAATACAGAAGTGATCTATCGATTCGCGTTAGCTCAGGTGGAGTGTACATTTTACTTGAAAATTGTAAACAAAATATTACGATTCTGTGACTCTTGGTTGGCACGACAGTAATGATATTAGCCATGCTATGTGCAGAAAATGTGAGTATGACTAGGAAATGCCATAATCTCAGATCAGATACTAACCCATGGTACCGTGAGGAAGACGTATTAGAACACACACACACACACACACACACACACACACACACACACACACACAATGTGTGTTTGTTTGTTTGTTTGATTTGATTCTTAACGTCCCATCAACAATCTTTCAGTTGTACAAGAGGGTCTTCCTGGGTTGTACCAGTACTAAGCTAGGATAAATGTGTCTTGCTCAAGGACCACAACGCAGTGACGCCAGTGAGGCTCGAACCCGCGGCCCTTCGGTCATGAGTCAAGAACTTTACCACTGAGCCACTGCGCTCCCCCACACACACAATGTGATCTGATATGAAAAATAACTTGTTAGAATATGATACTATACGATGGGGCTTTAAAGACGAAACACTATTTTTTTTATATCTTTTATAAGACTTCCTTTAACTTCGATGATACTTGTGCCAAATAAAAAATACCTGTGTTTAGGGTAACCAGACCCTATCTAAATTGACTGGTGAAGCCTAGATTTTTTTAGGTTTTCTGAAAAATATATAATTTTATGCATTTTGAAAGGCACAGAGGAGTAACTGAGTGAACATATCCAAATCGCTTTTGTTTTATCAACATTTATCATGAGTCCAGACATTTCATGAAAAATGTGTAAGACATCTAGTGTTTCACTGAGTGAGTTTTCGGATCCGTTTAAGAATAATTAATTATCGTCTGCATATTGACTTATTTTATACTCCTTATTATTAATTATAATTCCATGGATATCACTATTATTTCTTATCATTTTTCCTAATATCTCAGCGCATACGATAAAATATTATAAGGTGATATTGGATAACCTTGTCTGCAATCCCGTTTTAAATAGAAAAACTCGGATATTAATCTGTTATGGATGATACATGATTCTGCTCCTTTTTAAATGATACTTATCCACCTAATAATCGAGTCTTCAAAATTATCATTTTTGATGTTTTTTCTATAAACTTCCATCATACAGTCTAAAAAGCCTTTTCGAAGTCAATTGATAATATAAGGCTCTGTAGATTCAGATTTTTAGTTTTCAAATAAAACATCATATATTAGACGGACAGTTTCTCCTATAAACTTCCTGAGATAAAACAGTGATATTGGTCTCCAGTTGTTTTTTTAATTATGCCTACATATTTTTGGTTTTGGCAGGCATGTTCTTATGACTTGTTTTGGGGTTACTGATAAAGAACCTGTTCTCTAGCCATAATTTATAGATCTTAGAAAAAAAAACTCCAATATCAATTCAAAAGAATTCAAAAAAACAAAATGAAACCATCCTGACCTGGACTTTTCTCATTTTTCATCTTTTTAATGCCTTTGTTTATGTCATTTCCCCTTCAATTTTTGTGCCTCTGCTTCTGAAAGCTTGGTGTCATTTTTCCCAATAATATTTTCAATGGGTGTATCGTCGTATATTTCATTTACATTGTCAAACAGTTTTTCATAAAATTGTTTTGACAGTTTAATAAGTGATTTATTTTTGTATATTTAACAGCATCATATACATGTATTAGTTTATCTATAACTTTGTTGGTATAGTTTCTATTTTCCAGATTGAAAAAATAATTTGTATGTGACGACAATGACTTAAATCTTTAACCTGATGTTTGTCTTAGGCTGGGCCCACCATGGCTTGACTGTTTTTAGATCTGACAATCTGTGTGCTGAGAGCCATTTTCATTGTTTCAGCACAGTTTGTCAATTGTTTCTGTTGTTTCCCTGTGATGATACATTGCATAAGATAGGAAGCATCCATGCGAGCTAAACTAATTTCGTACTTTCCAATGTTCAATAGAATCTAAGATCACGATTTGGTCAGTAAAATTAATTTTAGATTCCCAGTGACTTCAGCTGATGTCCGTTCTAATATGGATCCTGTTGTTGTTTATTCATTGTTTTCGTTGATCTCATTGTTTGTGGGGGATAAGAGTTAGGTATTTGTATTATTTTGCAGTACTTCATGTCCTTTCTAGTTTTGCAATCATCTCGCTGGGGAAGAGAAAGCTGGTTACTTTACTTCTGTTGTGTTCTGAATGTCATGTCTCTTCCTCGCGGTACCATGGGTTGATCTGTAGTATATGATTGTGGCATTTCCTGGTACATGTACTCACTTAATTTTTAAATGGTGGTCCCATTTCTTGGACGTTTTGAACCAGAACCACTGCTGGTTGAGCATTCTGGTGCTCCCCACATAAAAAATAAAACCAAATACCCTCCCGGCCTAGTACTGGTTACTGCCAAGGAACAGGCAGAAAAAGTTTTTTTTTGTCTTAAAATTTTATGCGAATTGCCTATCCAGATCTAAGCTCCCTATGTGCAGTTCAAGATCAATACATAAAATTGGTACAGATTTCAATCTTATGACAACCTAGACGTTGGTCTTGTTGAGTACCAAAGATCATAATTTTAGTTTTATCATAATTAACAGGCCTCCAGATAAGATAGAGTAACTGAAAATCATTTTCTTATTTCTCAACCAAAACATATGTTGTGGGTACTCAAAAGAACCGTCTTGATGAGACGGTTCTTTTGAGCACCCAAAACACATGTTTGAATTGATAGGTAAGAAAATAATAAACATTTTACGCAAATAAAATTTCCTTATCTGGATCTATGAATTAATAGTTAAGTGCCTTAATTCTGAACATTCATAGAACATATATCTAAATTATTTGAAAATGCTTTTCATCTGTTCCAAAAACATCTAGATCGTCGGCATAAAACAACACAAACCATTTCAAATCATCATGTTGGAACTCACCATTGCAACTTTTGTCACATAAGAAAGATTCTAAATCATTTTTAAAAAAATAAGGCAAATAATACAGGGGATTAATTGCATTGCAATAAATTGCCTGTAATTATGGTATACATGGTCAAACCTACATGTGGATTGAGCCATTCTTGTCTGACAGAAGCCAACAGGTCATTGTTGATGGAGCTGTTTCAGATAAAGCGCCAGTGGTTAGTGCTGCGCAGCAGGGAACCTTCCTAGGGTCCCTCTTGTTCCTGCTGTTTATCAATGACTTACTAGATTGTGTCATTACCAAAACCAGACTGTTTGCAGACGACTATTTTATCTACAAACCTATTAAGACTACAAAGGGCTGCCTACGGCTATAAGATCTGCACAGACCGGCTGAGTGGGAAGACAAATGAGGGATGTGTTTTCATCCAGAAAAATCCGTAGAGTTACTAGAGCAAGATCACCAGTTCTGCACCCTACACACTGAAAGGATAGATCCTACACACAGATGAACAATGAACATACCTAGAAGTTGACATAACAAGTACTCTTTCCTTGAATCCTCGCATAGATCGGATTGTGAAGAAAGGCAACAGCATGCTAGGTTTCCTTCAACGGAACTTACGAGTAACCAGCCGTGAGACAAAAGCATCTGCCTTCTTTACACTTGTACGACCGAACCTAGAATACTGCTCAAATGTATGGAGTCCTTATACCATCCAGTCAAAGAAAAGGATAGAGATGGTCCAGAGGCGTGCAGCAAGATATGCTACAAATATATATCGGAACATTAGCAGTGTTAAAGACATGCTGGAGAACCTCAACTGGGATACACTTGAAACAAGAAGAACCAAGTCACAAGTCAAAAGATCATTAATTGCCAAGTGGATATCTCAGCAGCTGACTTTGTTACCCCAGCCTCAACCAGAACAAGATCACACCATGGCAAGAAGCTGAGACAATATGCTACCTCAACGTTCTTCCCCTGCACCATTACATTGTGGAACTCCCTCCCAGCTTCCTTAGCTGAAGCCCCCCGACCTGGTATCCTTCAAGCGGGGGCTGTCTACCTTCTCATTCTAATACAGTTAGTGGCCAACTGCAAGTAGAACCTAGTGATGGCTAGCGCTATGTTGGTGGGGTTACCATACCCCTTAGGGGTCACCGTAGCCAGATTGGTCTAGTTTGAAGGGTCGAAAACACAGTTGGAAATCTTTCTTAAAATGTTCTTTCTTTCCTTATTACTGATTTCTATCTTTCCTATAGTTTCTCTTTCTCTGCCGCCTACAGATTCTTAATGGTCAATGGTGACAGACGATACTTAACTATTAGATGTAGATGTAGACAATAACGGGTTGAAATGTTTTTACTTTTATCATTGGTGAAATGGTGGTGTTTTTTTTTTCTTTCTGATGAAAAGTGAGTGCAAAGTCTTCACCAGAAGGGATGGCAGCTCAGCAAGCAATGACTATTTGAAGAAAAAAATCGAATGATACAGTACCAATACATGGCACTTCAGGGGTATGTTCGTCTTTCAAGGCAAGAAAATTCAAAAAAAATCTGACTTATTGCATGTGACATGTGTTTTCAGTCGCAACATGTGAAAACCTCTCTCTCCAAACAGAAAACTCTTGTCCAACATCACAAACGGCATCATGTTGTAATTACAAGTTGCTATACATCTGCATGTCTTTTTAGGTACAGCGTGATGACCATTTACAACGCTGGCCGACGCGAATCAGGAGCCAGTATCATATTGAACACTCAAGTGAGCAATCTAATCTCTGAGGTTGTTTTAGTCTTAGGTTTAAGCCCTCCAGTAAAATATTTTACTGACCGTTCCAAGGCGGTACTTCTTTTGTGGATCTTTTATGTTTATGTTCTGTCTTGTGTTTGCTATGTCTTTGTGCGCGTCTGTTTATATGTGCTTTGTGGTCACCTGCTGGGAAAGGGCTGACCTCTTGGCTCTCGTTTGTGGTGTCTACTATGAGTTTGTAACTTTCCCATTGGTATCCTGGGTCAGGTGTGGTACTTGATTGTATCGATTCCTGATCTTTGCACCCTTACTTACTTAAGAAACTTAATGCTTCATTTTCATTTGGGTATTCACTGTTTGCCAAAATACCCGTTTCTTGACGAGTAAGAGAGAGCTGGTTGATTTGCTTTAATTGCCTTTTTGGTGTCTTATGACTGGATGTTTTATGACTGTTGAGGTTCTGTAGCTTTCCCTAACAATGCCTTGGGATGGTCTGCAGTGTGTGATTGTGGTATTTCCTGATCATTCTCACTTACTTTTTTCCAATATAAAATGGTGACATGCAAATTACCTTTAGAAAGGTTGATTTTAGCGTATCCAGATCTAGAGAAGGTACATGTTCACGTACCATGCGGGTGTTATTGAGCAATTTAAAATTACGCTTTGACTATGGTGCATCCATGCAGAAAGTATGTGCAATCTGTCTGCAATCTATAAGTGGTTATTAGGTCGAGACCGTATCAGGTACCCATTTGCATAAGTTTTAGACAAGTTATAGTATCCTGGCAAGCAAGTGCATAACTCACGGAATATAATATTTGATATAGGTACTAAATATAACACAAATATATTTCTTTTTAATTTAAAAAAGCCAAGAAATCGTTACAATCACAGACTGATAGAATCGTTTAAAGAGTAACCCATTTATGCATAATGGCATTTTCCGCACTTATCATTCGAATTAAAAAAAAATGTACGAGTCGTTGGGTAGTAGTTTACGTGTGCAGCTTCATTCAAATTTTAAAAGTACGTGCTGTAGGCAAAACGTGCAGACCCCGATCGGACGCCATGCTCTGTGGCGTCTGATTTGGTTCTGGGCAGTTTGCATTTGTCCCATACAACGGACGCAAGGCTTCGTCTGTCACTTGCCCATTGGTATCCTGAATCAGGTGTGATACTTGATTGTATCGATTCATGATCTTTGCACCCTTACTTATTTAACTCACGATTGCAGATTGCTGGAGGCCGACTGCTTGATCTACGCATATGCACTGTGTTGTAAACGTATTCTTAATAGATAACTTAAGCATATTTTAATTAAGACGCCATCTGGGGAGCCCAGTGGCTCAGTGGTAGAGTGATTGACGCGAGACGGAAGGGCCGCGGGTTCGAGCTGCGTCCTTGAGCAAGAACATTAATCCTAGCTTAGTACTGGTTCAACCCAGGAAGACCCGTCACTCTATAACTGGAAGATTTTTGATGGGACGTAAAGAATCAAATCACAAGACGCCATCTGAGTAAATATATAGAAGTCGTCTGCTTTTATAGAACATTTCAATCATTTGATAATTTAACTTCATTGTATATATTATTGTAGTAGCCCTTTACCTCATAGCTCAAGACGCATTTGAACGAATTTGCAAACAGGGCAGACCAAGATCAGGCAGCTCTTGTAAGAGCTGACTGATCTGGGTCAACTGTGTTTGCTTATGGGAATATGATCCAGCTGATCCTACATTAGTGGACCTGACAAGTACTCGTTTTGTTCTATGTACCGTACCAACATGAAAATTCATAAAATTTTCATAGTGGGTGGAGCCTAGCACACGGGTGGTAAACCTAGGAACTACCACGAAATTGTGTTAACGTAATTTTGTTCCCAAGCCACATCCTGGATACGTCGTGGTAGTTTCCAGACCGAAAATTGGATAAAGAAAGGTTGGTGTCACTTTCATTTTTGTTTTATTTTACAACCAAGAACGAACAATGATGAAATCCGACATTGTTGTTCCGTGTAAATATGTCTCAGCGTCCCATCCAGCCCAAAATTTTGTATGAAAAGTTATTTTCTTTCTTTTGATTCGTGTTTCCCCACTGAGCATAAGACCAACTTTTACCAAAGTTCGAAGGATTTTAGCCCATATTTGTCCAATTAAATGGAATGAATTTGATATCATTTGACGATGAAAATGATAAAAAGACCCTCAATAAACGTTCCTACACAGAAATAAAGTCTGAGCATTTACTCGTAAACAATTTATGCCCCGCTCGTCCTGCGTGGTAGTTTCCAGCTCACCGTGGTAGTTAAAATGCTATCGTGGTAGTTTCCAAGACTTTGTAGGATTTTAGTAGTAGTTCGCATCAGCAGATGTTCACTATTCAGGGGCTACTTCATTTTTTTAAAGACAGGGTGAGCGGACCAACCTTGACTACCCCTCTTATTTATACGAAGACCTTTTCAAACAACCTTTTGTCAGAGATAACAAATGTCGACTGCCTTAATTTTAAATTTAGTGGGCTATTGAAATGATGAGAAGAAAGAAAATAAGGGATATTCACATATTTTGTTTTTGAATTTACGTGCTTTTTAATTATCACATAACATGCCCGTTCATCGTCGCACTCACATGTAAATGAAAAGTGACCCAACCCGAGGATATTCCCCTTTTTTCTGAAGCGCAAGTACTAACAATACTTTGGGCAGTGCCATTTTATCTTAAAGTTGACTGAACATGGAACAACTTAGCCAGTGACGCAATTTTTATATCATTTTTTCGTCTGTGCGCTTGCTTCACCTGGGCTCAACTGATGACCTTTTTTGCTTTAGATTTCCAGAGGTGTTGTTTGGCAGTCCAGGGCATTATCTCAATCTGTCACGCATCACATTGAATCTGTTGAGTCCTCAGCTTTGTTTCTTCATGGTGTTGAAATGTGATTTATTTGTTTACCGTGGTAATTAATCGACGAGTTCGAGGGTTAGCATCCGAAACAAACACCCACTTAAATGTTTTGTACCACTTCAGAAACTTATCCTACAAAGTCTTGGAAACTATCACGATAGCATTTTAACTACCACGATGAGCTGAAAACTACCACACAGGACGAACAGGGCATGATTGTTTACGAGTAAATGCTCAGATTTTTTTTCTGTGTAGGAACGCTTATTGAGAGTCATTTTATCATTTTCGTCGTCAAATGATATCAAATTCCATTTATTTTGACAGATATGGGCTAAAATCCGTCAAACTTTTTGAAAGTTGGTCCTATGCTCAGTGGGGAAACACGAATCAAAAGAAAGAAAATAACTTTTCGTACAAAGTTTTGGGCTGGAGGGGACGCTGAGACATATTTACACGGAACCACATTGTCTGATTTCACCATTGTTCGTTCTTAGTTGTAAAATAAAACAAAAATGAAAGCGACATCAACCTTTCTTTATCTAATTTTCGGCCTTGAAACTACCACGACGTGTCCCGGATGTGGCTTGGGAACAAAATTGCGTTAACACAATTTCGTGGTGGTTCCTAGGTTTACCACCCGTGTAGCAGGAAAATACGTTAAGGAATGAGTTAAATTGATCTATTTTATACGAACTAGTGAAATACTGGATAACTTTAAATGTTTGCAATAAAGCGGTACAAAGATTACTTGTAAAATCGGTTAAGAACTTCGCAAATAACTTCATACGCATAGCTCGTTTTATAGGTAACACCCAATTATTTCATATTATATCATGAAATTCAAAAACGTTGCTGTATTTATTTTATACTTACATTTAGCAGTGAAATCAATGCATAACAAAAAAGGATAAACGTGATACCAATCACAAATGAAATGATATGATATCAATCACTAGTGATGATATTATATAATTATTGTCTCCAATGAGGTAGACATAAGGATTTATCTACCCGAAAAAGTGATTATTCACCGAGGCCGCTAGGCCGAGGTGAATATCGATTTTAAGGGTAGACAAATCCTTATGTCTACCGAAATTGAAGTCAATAACTGTTTTAATATATGGCTTTCCATTTATGAATGAAAAATTTTGCTATTGTCACTTTCGTTGATAAAGACATGTTCAACACCTTCAATCGAAGACATCTAAGGACGTTCTCACAAGTTTTAGCAACTGTAATTAAAATATTTTAATGTATAGTATTTTGTATTTTCAAATGTATATTAATTCTCGTAAAGCTGCATAGTCTGTAACTTTTGATATTTTAATTTTAGAACTAATGTTTCTATTTTTCAAGAACACAGTAAAAAAAACTAAAATTCAGGTATACATTTTACCAATTTCGTAAATCTTAACAAATTATCAGTATCAAAACTACAGCATTTACGTTAAAATTAACCGTCTATAATTATTGGAGGGACGCAAATAATTACCAACACAGTTTTCAGCTATAGTGAACACATTTATTGTGAAAACATAATTTAATTCTACTTTTACAAATGATTTAAAAAGAAAATAAAAAAAATCGAAAAATGTTCATAGTTGCAGACTTAGTCTCTTTAATGGGGAATATAAAATGTTATCATAAAACTGTTTTTACAATTTGTTTAGTCAAACAAAGATAACAAAACAAAACTGTTGTAAAAAATCATGAAAGTATTTTATTTACCTGGTGGGAGATAAAACAGCAAACCATGTCAATTTCATGCAGCACACTCATCATGTTATTTTAGCTCTCTAGATGGTAATACTGCAGAAGTGTCAAACTGTTAACTTCTGGAAACTAGTTCAAGGTGGTTTTCATGCAATATTAACTTGTGGACCGGTTTAGACCAATTTCCAGGTAGACATAGAGATTTGTGAAGACTAATTGGGCCAATCAGGAGATGGGATTCTCTCCAGTCATATAACAACAGCATAGCGTTTTTTGGATTACCTCTTACTTTTCCATTCACTTCGGACTCAATGAAAAATAGTCCTCCCGAGGATAGAGCTAAATCCTACATTTCCATTTTCCTTTTCCTATTCTTCTCTTCTAAAATCAACTCGCCACTTTGTTGTTGTTGTAAAAGAAAAATATGTATGTAAAATTATGAACCTCATGCTGGTTACATTGTAATCCTGAGTGAATAAAGAATTTGTATTTGTATTTGTAGAACTTCAAGCGCCTATATTTTTCTTATTTGTGAACGAAAACATCAAATGTGGGTATGCATTTTCTTAGTTTGAACGTGACGAATATTTTTGATACCAACTTTATTTGGGTTTGCTAAAATTTTTTGTTTTTATATTTTCAGCACCTCCTTTTTCAGTGATGTAGCCCACACACGTATAAAATAAAAAGAAAACTTACACTTTGTGCGGTAATTACCACATATATTTCATCTCGTGAGTTGAAAATATCAGAATTTTCACTCGTGCTGCTCACTCGTGAAAAATCTGATGTTTTCAGCACACTCGATGAAATATATTTGGTATTCACCTCAAAAAAGTAAATATTCTCTATGTATCATGACGTCACGTCTGGGAGTGAAATAACGCCATGCAATAAAATCGATAAACCACTAGTGGTTTACAGATTTTTAGGAAACGTTATGACGTCCATAACAACGGTGCGTACATAATAACAAAAGTATAACGTTTTTGCGGCAGAAATGAGATTTCAAAGTGATTTTAATGACATATGATAAATATAATCAAACATTCGTGCTCCTATCGTATTGAACTTATTAAACTCGTTACGAAAAGGAGATAAAATCCTCGGAAGGCCTTACATTTTATCTCTATTCCTCACATTCGTTTTAGCTAGTTACAGGTACTTCAATGTCATAAACGGACTCAATGACGCCAAATTAGACTATAGTCACATTCATTTGTTACAATGTAGCTAGTTACAGACGCTTCACTGTCGTTAACGAACTCAATGACGCCAATAGTGATTGCGTTATCATTTATTTGTTAGCTAGTTACAGACGCTTCAATTTCATAAACAGACTCAATAACGTAAATAGAGACTGTGTTCACATTAACTTTAAGCTAGTTACAGACGCTTCACTGTTGTAAACGGACTTTATGACGCCAAAGAGATTGTATTATCATTCATTTGCTAGCCCGTTACAGGCACTTCAACGTCGTAGCTGAACTCAATGACGTCAATATAGACTATGCTCACATTATTTTTTTAGCTAGTTACAGGCGCTTCTATGTCGTAAACGGACTCAATGACGTCAATTTGGCTATGTTCACATTCATTTGTTAACTAGTTACAGGCGCTCCAATTGCGTAAACGGACTCAATGACGTCATTAGAGGTTTTGTTATAATTCATTGGTCAGCTACTTACAGATGCCTCAATGCCATAAATGGACTCAATAACGTCAATAGAGACTGTGTTCACATTAATTTGTAAGATAGTTACAGACGCGTCACTGTCTTAAATGGACTCAATGACGCCAATAGAGATTCTGTTATCATTCATTTACTAGCCAGTTACATTGTACAGGCACTTCAACGTCGTAATTGGATTCAATGACGTCAATAAAGACTACATTTCTATTCATTTTTAGCTAGTTACAGACGCTTCAATGTCGTAACGGACTCAATGACGTCAATTGATGCTGTGTTCCCATTCATTTTTAGCTAGTTACATACGTTTCAATGTCGTAACCGGACTCAATGACGTTAATATAGATTATGTTCACATTCAAGTTGAGCTAGTTAGAGGCGCTTCAATGTCGTAAAAGGACTCAATGACGTCAATTTAGACTATAGCTAGTGGATGCACTCCACTATCAGGTTTTCCATAGACGACGATGTTATCATTTTAACACCTTCTTAGTAAATACAAAATTTACCAAACATGCCTCATTTTATTATATGATGCTTGCCTATTAGTTTCAATGAATAATAACTACATGTTTCCCAGCTCAATCCCGCACTATATCCCTTTAAACTGACATACTACGGAAAAACATGTTTCCTAATATAGAGAGCACTTCAAGGGGGTCCAAGAAGCAAAACCAATCTGGTATCAACCTGGTACCGGAATTTATCACCTTGGTCATCTCCATTAAAACGGACTTTGACTCGCATCTTTAATCAAATACGCGATAACACCTGTCAATCAACAAATATTGAAAAATGGCGTCATCTTAGCTCTGATGTAAAGTAAATGCTCTCCCCACAAAAGGCGGGGCCAGATTTCATGAACATTTAATGCAGTGTACCCTAGTTACAGACGTATCAATGCCGTAAACGGACTCGATGGCGTCAATACATTGTGTCTCATTCATTTGTTAGCTAGTTACAGACGTTGCAATGTCGTTAACGGACTTAATGACTTCAATAGAGATTGTGTTCACATTCATTTGTTAGCCAGTTCCAGGCGCTTTAATGTCGTAAATGGACTCACTGACGTCAATAGTGATTGTGATCTCATTGATTTTTTAGCTAGTTACGGGCACTTCAATGTTGTAAACGGACTCACTGACGTTAAAAGTGATTGTGCTCTCATTGATTTGTTAGCTTGTTACAGGCGCTTCAATGTTGTAAGCGGGCTCAATAACATCAATAGAGACTGTGCTCACATTCACTTGTTAGCCATCTACATGAGCGCCAATGTCGTAAATGGTCTCAATAACGTCAATAGAGAGTGTTTTCTCATTCATTTGTCAGCTAGCTACAGACGCTCCAATGTCGTTAACGGGCTCAATGACGTCAATAGACTGTGTTCACATTCATTTGTTAGCCAGTTACAGACGCTTCACTGTCGTAAACGAGCTCAATGATGTCAACAGAGATTGTGTTCCCATTCATTTGTACGCGTGTTACAGAATGTCGTAAACCAACTCAATGACTCAATAGAGAAAGCAGATGCCAGACAAAGAGTGTTTATTTCATATTTGCATCTTTAGTTTGTCCTGCTGATAAGGTTCCTGTTTTCATAGTGATATTAGGCAGACACTATCCCGAATTTTCCGCATTTTGTAATGGATACGAATTGATATCTTGGCGTTAAACGTGTTATTTAATATTTGTTTCGTAACTTGTGAATTAATCATTTCGCACATCACACAGTACGATGCAATTAATTCATATTCATTCCAAAATATTGAATATTTTCAGATTACCATCTTGTGGGAATGAATAAATGCGATTAAATGTTTACTGAAGTAGTCACATCATATATATATACTTAGCAATAAAACAACATACATCTAATGTTGAACGTCAAATATATCACAATTGCAGATACCTGATGGTGCAATAAGCAAGTTATCGTATGTTTTTGCGTCTATACGGGCGATAATATTATCGTCCCGTAAACACGCACAAACCATACGATAACTTGCACTTGTCAGTTCTGTTTCAGTTTTCTTGGCTTACTAGATCAGGAAGGACTAACCATGGGGAATTGGTACACACTTCTGTTGGTGCTAGTTGCACTACTTATCATGGTGTGTCTACTAGAGATTGAAGGGGCGCCAGGTGCATTATTCGTAAGAGGTAGGTACCCTACTAGAGCTTTAAGTGGCGCCAGGTGCATTACAACACTACAAGAGGTTGAAGGGGCAACAAGTGCATTACTTGTAAGGTAAGAGGTAGATAACCTACTAGAGGTTGAATGGGCGCTAGGTGCATTACTCGTAAAAGGTAGGTACTCAACTAGAGGTTGAAGGGACGCCAGGCGCATTACTACACTACTAGAGGTTGAAGGGCGACAGGTGCTCTACTCGTAAGAGGTAGGCACCCTACTACAGCTTGAAGGAGCGACAGGTGCATTACTTTTAAGGGGTAGGTACCCTACTAGAGTTTGAAGGGGCGCCAGGTGCATTACTTGTAAGAGGTAGGTACCCCACTAGAGGTTAAAGTGGCACAGATGCATTACTCGTAAGAGGTAGGTACCCTACTAGAGGTTTAAGGGGCGCCAGGAGAATTACTCGTAAGATATAGGTACCCTACTTAGGGTTGAAAGGGCGCCAGGTGCATTACTCGTAAGAGATAGATACCCTACTAGATGTTGAAGGGGCGCCAGGAGCATTACTCTCAATAGGTAGGTACCCTCCTAGAGGTTAAAGGGGCGCCAGGTACATTACTCGTAAGAGATAGGTACCCTACTAGAGGTTGAAGGGGCGCCAGGTGCATTACTCCTAAGAGGTAGGTACCCTACCAGAGGTTGAGGGCCGCCAGGTGCATTACTCTCAAGAGGTAGGTACCCTACTAGAGGTTGAATGGCCGCCAGGTGCATTACTCCTAAGAAGTAGGTACCCTACTAGAGATTGAAGGGGCGCCAGGTGCATTACTAGTAAGAGATAGGTATACTACTAGTGATTGAAGGGGCGCCAGGTGCATTACTCCTATGAGGTATGTATCCTACTAGAGATTTAAGGGGCGCCAGGTGCATTACTCCTAAAGGGTATGTACCCTACTAGAGATTGAAGGGGCGCCAGAAGCATTACTCCTAAGAGGTAAGTACTCTCAACGCATACCAGAGGTACACGAAATGATTTGTTAAAATTTTCGTATGCTGAAAAACCCTAGAGGGTAACTTTGGCAAACAGTGAAGACCCAGATGAAATGCCGCAAAATGCGGCATTTCGTCAGGGTCTGCACTGTTTGCTAAGATATAATACAATCTTCAGGGACAGAAATATATCCCCATTTAGGTACCCAACTAGAGGTTGAAGGAATGTCAGGCGCATTACTTGTAAGAGGTAAGTACTCTACCAGAGGTATTTTTTTTATTTTTAAATAATTGTAATTAATAATATCAATAATAATAATAAATCCAGAAAACGAATGTGATAAAGAAAAAACGATGCGCAATAAGGCCTAAATGAAATATATGTGTGGTCTTGTTGCATACAAACAAAATGTAGGGTAGGTAGGTAGGTAGGGAAATTTTAAAATTTGTTATAACATTTAACAAAGAAAATAGAGAAAAAAGCTGAAAAAGTGCCCATTTTAGGTATTATTTCTCCAAAGACCATTTTAATGTTTAGGGTAGGGTTAAAAAAAGGGTAGGTAGGCCAACAGGAACCACACATAGATTTCATTTAAGCCTAATTGCTTTTCATTAATTTCCAGTTTAAGGCTTTTAGATATTTTATTCTTAGTTACATGTCTTAGAATCTTTTACGTCGGAAATATGTTTTATCGCATCCTCAACTCTTAAGCTGTGCCATTTGCACATGTACATAATGTTTATAGTTTTCATATGTACCATAGTTTTGTGTGTTTGCATGTTTTATAGAGGACCACTTGGTAGACTGGCTATAATAGCTACATTGTGTAAAAGTGCAACCCTCTGAAAATATTGTATAAATAAATAAGAAAATACCTGTATGCCCCAAAACAATGTCAGTTTACAACGATTCTCGTCTATCTTTGAAACATCAGTATATTGTTTATTGTATGTATAAGATATATATTGATAAGTATGAACACTCATGTAATGACCCTCTATTTCTGTTTCAGACAAAAGAGCTTTCAACTGTTGTGGCCACAGCCCAGTGCATTGCTTTTGCTGCCCACAAATGTGCCGATAATTGCGGGATGTTCAGATAGTTTGAGCCTCGAAAAGTGAAAAAATCCGTCTTTAGGGTTGGCGACTAAGTCTGCGAGGCCATTAAACTTCAACTAAGCATGAAATTTCATTTAATCATAAAAAGTATCATGGTGAAACAAATTAAAGATTTTTCTTGCTTCAAAACACTCAAATGAAGTATTCATCATGCTAATAAATGTTAAAATGTCAACAACGAATGTTTGGTTGAATGTAGCATGCAAAAACATAGATAACTTTGGAGCTTGGGCTAAGGTATTCTACAAACCACTCAATTTCATAGAGAAGGGATTTGCTAGAATCAAAGAATTTTCAGAAAGACTAATGATTGTTGACATTTTAACATTTCGTGGCATGAAAATACAACATCTGAGAGTTTGAAAGCAAGTACACTCTTCAGTTTTCAGAAAGCAGTTGAAACTCCATGCTCAGTTGAGTTGAGCATGAACAATGTTTAATAACCTCAGGTGAAGCCTGTCCACCCGCGCAGTCTGATCAGCTTTTTTTTATGTTGTCTTTTTGCTTTGTTTATTTGCCGTTTGATTGCTTGTTTGTTTGTTTGTCTGTGTGTGTGTTTGTTTGTTAAATATTATATCTCATCTGTGTGAAGAAAAGGCTAGGTTTGGCCTTAGATTGCTGTAAAACCCGAAGACAGATTTGTTTAACGAAGAGGCTGAAATAACTAAAAACGGGATTTCCACGAAGCAGCTCACTTGATAATTGTCATGAGTGAAAATAAATAAAAAGAAAGTAGAAATTATATAACCTACATGTATTTTGTTATTTTTTGAATATACTTTATTACATACACACTTGCATCCTCGCTTCTGTCCTGCCAGCCAAGAGTGATGGTGACATCATGTTTTGTTAACAAAGTTATCATGGGCTTATAACCGATAGATCACTTGTGTATTAATCCTATCCACAGGATAGGATTAATACAGAAGTGATTTATCGATTCGCGTAAGCTCAAGTGGAGTGTACAAGTTAATATTTTACTTAACAATTGTAAACAAAATATTACGTTTCTGTCATTCTTGGTTGGCACGACAGTAATAATACAAGCCATGCTATGTGCAGCAAAATGTGATTATGACTAAGAAATGCCATTATCATAGATTCGATACTAACCCATGGTACCGGGAGGTGGACGTATTAGAACACACACACACACACACACACACACACACACACACACACACACACACACACACACACACACACAGAGAGAGAGAGAGAGAAAAAGATATCATCCACCTAATAATCGAGTCTACAAAATTATGATGTTTTTTCTATAAACTTACATGATACAGTTTCAAATGCTTTTTCGAATTCAATTGATAAGGCCCTGTAGATTCCGAGTTTTAGTTTCAAATAAAACATCATATATTAGACGGATATTTTCTCCTATAATCCTTCCTGAGATACAAAAAAAAACTTTTTGATTTTCGTGGATAATATCATTTAAACTTGATTTGTTATTACAGCTGAAGCCATTTAGCAGAGAAATTGGTCTCCAGTTGTTTTTTTAATTATACCTACATGAATTTGGTTTGGGCACGCATATTCTTATACCTTGTTTTTAGGTTACTGTTAAAGAACCTGTTCTATAGCCATACTTTATAGAAACGCTCCAATATAAATCCAAAAGAATTTGAAAAAAATCAACAGTTAAACCATCCAGACCTGGACTTTTCTCATTTTTCATAATTGTATTCCTTTGTTTATTCAACATTTGTCATTTCCCTTCATTTTTGTGCCTCTGCTTCTGTAAGCTTGGTGTCATTTCTCCAAATAATATTTTCAATGGATGTATCGTCGTCTTCTTCATTTACATTGTCACATAGTTTTTCATAAATTTTTTTGGCAGTTAAATACGTCATTCGTTTTGGTATATTCAATATCATCATATATTAGTTTACCTATGACTTTATTGCACTCCTACGACTAGGATCTGTGCTATTTATAGAACTCCATTTGGCTGCTATGAAAATCTGATCAGATCTGATATATTTATCAACTCTAGTCGTAGGAGTGATTGGTATATTTTCTATTTTCCATATTGAAAAAATGATTTGTATGTGACGACACTGACTTAAATCTTTAACCTGATGTTTGTCTTAGGCTGTGCCCACCATGGCTCAACTGTAGTTTTAGCTCTGGCAGCCTGTGTGCTGAGCCATTTTCATTATTTCAGCGCAGTTTGTCAATTGATTTTGTTGTTTCCCTGTGATGATACATTGTATAAGGTAGAAAGTATCCATGCGAGCAAAACTAATTTTGTGTTTTACAACAGAATAATCTAGGGTAAAGCTTTGGCCAGTAAAATTTATTTAAGAATCCCAGTGGCTTCGGCTGCTGTCCGTTCTAAGGTGGTTCTGCCGTTGTTTATTCGTTGTTTATGTTGCTCACATTGTTTTGGGGGATTAGTGTTAGGTCCTTGTATTGTTTTGCAATACTTTGTGTCCTTTCTAGCTTGCAATCATCTCGTTGGGGAAGAGAGAGCTGGTTACTTTACTTTTGTTGTGTTCTGAATCTTTTGTTGCTGTAATTGTTCTTTGACTCTTCCTTGCGATACCATGGGTTGCTCTGTAGTATGTGATTGTGGAATTTCCTGGTACATGTACTCAATTATTTTTAAACGGTTGCCCCATCGCTTTGACGTTTTGAACCAGAACCCTTGCTGGTTGAGCCTTTGAGTGCTCCCCACATAAAAAATAATACCATAAACCCTCCCGGCCCAGTACTGGTTACTGCCAAGGAACAGTCTGAAAGAAAGTTTTGTGTGTCTTTTACTTTTAAGCGAATTTCGAATCCAGATGGAAGCTCCCTATATGCAGTTCAATATCACATTTGAAAAACAATCAGAATCCAAAAAATGAGATGATGATAAGTTCTCACTAGTAAAGAATCACCAAATTTAAATAATCCAAAAATCAGCACTGTAGCTCATCCTAAATATCACAGTTCTACATTATAAAATATTTAAGAAACAATAGATGATATGTGAACAATAGTAACATGTAGCTGCTTATATCACAGTTCTACCTAACTAAATATTTATGAAAACAATTGATGATAGGTAAACAATAGTAACATGTAGCTGCTTATATGACAGTTCTACCTAACTAAATATTTATGAAAACAATTAATGATAGGTGAACAATAGTAACATGTAGCTGCTTATATCACAGTTCTACCTAACTAAATATTTATGAAAACAATTGATGATAGGTGAACAATAGTAACATGTAGTTGCTTATATCACAGTTCTACCTAACTAAATATTTATGAAAACAATTGATGATAGGTGAACAATAGTAACATATAGCTGCTTATATCACAGCTCTACATTACTAAATATTTATGAAAACAATTGATGATATGTGAACAATAGTAACATGTAGATGCTTATATCACAGTTCTACATAATTAAATATTTTTTATAAAAACCATTGATGATGTGTGAACAATAGTAACATGTAACTGCTAATATCACAGTTCTACATTACTAAATATGTATGAAAACAATTGATAATATGTGAACAATAGTAACATGTAACTGCTTATATCACAGTTCTACATTACTAAATATTTATGAAAATAATTGATGATATGTGAACAATAGTAACATGTAGCTGCTTGTATCAAAGTTCTACATTACTAAGTATTTATGAAAACAATTGGTGATGTCTGAACAATAGTTACATGTAGCTGCTTATATCACAGTTCTACATACACTTAATATTTATGAAAACAAGTGATGATATGTGAACAATAGTAACATATAGCTGCTTATATCACAGTTCTACATATCTAAATATTTATGAAAACAATTAATGATATGTGAACAATCGAAACATGTAGCTACTTAAATCACAGTTCTACAAAACTAAATATTTATGAAAACATTTGATGATGTGTGAACAATAGTTACATGTAACTGCTTATATCACAGTTCTACATTTCTAAATATTTATGAAAACAATTGATGATGTGTGAACAATAGTTACATGTAGCTGCTTATATCACAGTTCTACATTACTAAATATTTATGAAAACAATTGATGATATGTGTACAATAGTAACATTTAACTGCTTATATCACAGTTCTACATAACTAAATATTTATGAAAATAATTTGTGATTAGTGAACAAATAGTAACATGTAGCTGCTTATATCACAGTTCTACATAACTAAATAATTATGAAAACAATTAATGATATGTGAACAATAGTTGCTTATAGCTAATTATATATCACAGTTCTACATTTCTAAATATTTATGAAAACAATTGATTATATGAGAGCAATAGATACATATAGCTAATTATATATCACAGTTCTACATAGCTAAATATTTATGAAAACAATTAATGATATGTGAACAATAGTAACATAAAGCTAATACTATATCACTGTTCTAAATTTCTAAATATTTATGAAAACAATTGATAATATGTGAACAATAGTTACATGTAACTGCTTACATCTCAGTTCTACATTTCTAAATATTTATGAAACACGATTTATGATATGTGAACAATAGTAACATGTAACTGCTTATATCACAGTTCTATATAACTAAATATTTATGAAAACAATTGGTGACGTGTTAACAATAGCTACATGAAGCTGCTCATATCTCAGTTCTACATTTCTAAATATTTATGAAAACAATTGATGATATGTGACGATAGTTTCATGTAACTGCTTTTATCTCAATTCTACATTACTGAATAATTATGAAAATAATTGGTGATAAGTGAACAATAGTAATATGTAGCTGCTTATATCACTGTTCTACATAACTAAATATTTATGAAAAGAATTGATGATATGTGAACAATAGTTACATGTTATTGCTTATATCACAGTTCTACATTACTGATAATTTATGAAAACAATTGATGATGTGTGAACAATAGTAACATGTAACTGCTTATATCACAGTTCTATATTACTAAAAATGAAAACAATTGATGATATGTGAACAATAGTAACATGTACCTGCTTATATCACAGTTCTACATTACTAAACATTAATGAAAACAATTGAAGATATGTGAACAATAGTAACATGTCACTGATTATATCACAATTCTACATTACAGAATAATTATGAAAACAATTGATGATATGTGAACAATAGTAACATGTAGCTGCTTATATCACAGTTCTACATTGCTAAATTATTATGAAACAATTGATGATATATGAACTATAGTTACATGTAGCTGCTTATATCACAGTTCTACATTACCAAATATTTATGAAAACAATTGATTATATGTAAACGATAGTCACATGTGATTGCATATATAAAATCAAGATTCAATCTGGACTTCACAAGAAGAAATGACCGGAAATTACAAGTTAATAGTTTCTACTATTTAACATGGGTGACTTAATCAATTTATTGAAACTTTTATTGATATTCGCACAGTAAAACCTGTGTAAAACGGCCACTCTCAAAAAGACCAAAAATTTGTTTTCAAGACCAATTATCGCTTACTGCAGGTCAAGAGTATTGCAGAATGCTCCTAAGGGAGCATCAAATCATTGCGATTTAAAGCTCGTGGATTATCTCCCTGTAACACGCACAAATCATACAATAACTTACTCATGTAGAATCTAGAAGCCTCGGATCAGCTTGTTTATTAGCAATCCCCCAAACAATCTAAATATTTGATATATGTTTACAGTTATAATTAAGATGATTCTAGAAATCTTAAACAACAAACTATTTTCTCATTAACAGCAAAATTGGAATGATTGAGCTACATGTATCTGCTTTCACAATATAAATTCTACTAAAGTAAGTAAAAGATGTGGAATATTTAATACATAACAGTACAGTAAAATCTGTGTGAAACGGCCACTCCAAAATTGACAAAACAAAGAACATAATGACAAATGGTAGCTAAATGAAGGTATCAAGTATTACAGAATGCATTCTGCAATACTGTTGACCTGCATTAAGTGATAATTGGTTTTGAAAACCATTTTTGGTCTTTTTTAGAGTGGCAATTTTTACACAGGTTTTACTGTATTTACCAACCTACTTTGCCAAGCAAAGCAAATTACCCCCTAGAATCATATTATTTTTCATCAGCATGTCTGGCCATATGTGATTTCAGTGTATTAGCGTATAGAAACTGTCTTAGACACATTTCAGAAGGAATATGGGTTTTCACCACCATGTACATACATATGTGTCCTAAGATGAGCTTCACGTGTAAACCTTCTCTTGCATACTTTACAGCTATGTTGCCTTTCTCTACTATGAACAAGCTTGTGCTTCTCTAGACCAGGCCTCAAGGTTATAAAGCTTGAGTACATTCTCAGACTCAAAATAAAGTGCAATAATTGGCTGATTGCGGACACGTGTCCGCAATCAGCCAATCATTGCGCTTTATTTTGAGTCTGAGAATGAACTCAAGTTTTATAACCTCGAGTCCAGCTTTATGGAAAAAACTGTTCATTACAGATAACACACGTGTTTGCATTCTCTCTAGAGTGAAGTTTCGGGTGTGTTTTGAGCTTCGAAGCTTCTGCAAACAATTTGAAGCATATTTTACAAGAATATGGTTTAGCTTTGTGAACGAACATGTGTAATTTTAGAGTGTTTTTGTGTGTGAATTGTTTGTTGGATATTTCGAAAGAATGTGGTTTAATCCCAATGTGTGTCAGTGTATGTGGCCTAAAAGTATATAAATCAACGAACTGCTTCTGACATATGTCACATGTATGTGGTTTAGCTCCAATGTGAATACGTATGTGTCTTGTGATATGTCTAACAGATGGGTAGGTTTTCATGCAAAAATCGCACGTATTAGGTTTGTCTTTCTTGTGTACTACCAATATGTGCTTTTAGGTTTTTGGCCCGTTTAAAAGCTTGCTTACATAATTTACAGGAGTAAGGTCTTTCGTTACCATGAACAAGCATGTGCCTCTTAAGAGTTTCGACGAATCGTTTGCTAGATGTCTGGGAAACATTATTAAGTTTTAGTAAATACTTTTTGTTCAATACTTTCTCACAAAATATAGATAATTGAAGTGAAGCGTTTTCACTTTTGTTCAGTATATATCCTCCAAGAAACTGTATGGACCCTGTTTCTGAAGTGTCTGGTCTGGATCTAGACTGTTTACCTATGCTTGGTTGAATTGAGCATGCGAATACATTTATAACCTCGGGGCTTGGGCAGGGTATTAAAATACTCAGATGAATATGGAATATCATTTATGCTCTCAGTTGAGACCACAGGCTGAAGAAATATGTTGATTTAAAGTAACTTTCTAGAATTATGACCTGTCATCAATGTTAGCCACTAAAATTCATGACCTGTCATCAAAGGCAGCCACTTCAAAATTGTTCTGTTGACAAAGGCAGCCATTTTTCATCTACCTGTCGTCTTTAATGGGCTCCAGTAACTTTATAAGATCAAACTGCGGCATCAAAATTTGACAGAAATGTAGCTGAATGATAGTAGTTTTATTGTATTTAAGTGCGGACAGCAGACTTCATTAAAATAATTTCCCATTATAAAAAGATTGGCTATAACATCAATGTATTGCAACAGACTGCATGCTTGGTGGTCAACCCAATCACGGTTGGCAACTTTGCTTTCCTCTTTAAATGCACGCCGGTTGGTCGGACTTCAGACTCTATGGTGGTTCCGACTTAAAGACATATCTATTGATGAGATGGTAGGGGCCTGATGCTTTGGCTGTTTGTCGGGCCCACCGGCGTTTACCTGTTGGATTTCTTTTGCTTTAGTATTCAGTTTTATTTACTGTTGAGTTCTTATCTTTGCTTTATCTCCTTATATATCTTGATTTATATGTTTTAGGAGATGATGCATTGATAAGTTAGGGGTCTTTCATGCAACCCAAATATCTATGTGTCTTGATCCACATCTGAATTAAGGGTGAGGTTGGCGCCGTTAAACCGGTTTAAGCCCTCCAGTAAAATATTTTATTGACCGTTCCAAGGCGGTGCTTCTTTTGTGGATCATTTATGTTTTTGTTCTGTCTTGTGTTTGCTATGTCTTTGTGCACGTCTGTTTATATGTGATTTGTGGTCACCTGCTGGGAAAGAGCTGACCTCTTGGCTCTCGTTTGTGGTGTCTAACTGTGAGTTTGTCACTTTCCCATTGGTATCCTGAGTTAGGTGTGGTACTTGATTGTATCGATTCCTGATCTTTGCACCCTTACTTACTTTGATGGAGAGACGCACAACCTGAACAGATAACCGTTTTTTGTGACTTTTCTCGGGAAACCTCTGAAATAATGATCAAGTGTGGCTTTATTTGTGAGTGACATATTGTCAACTTGTTTCTGTAGGATCTCTCAACACTAACAAGTGTACTCATCCTCCACAAAGTATCAGAGGGCTTCTCTTAACAATTTGCCAACCGAAAATTATAACCTTCCCTTCATGGGACATAAAAATCCGTATCTGTCATCATTGTTAGTAACCTGTCATCAAAGCAGCCGGTTGTACGGTGTGTATACCAAACCTTGTTTCAAAAACACATATGATTATACAAAGGCATCACAATATTTAGAAAGCCTGAGCTCGAAGTGTATGTGTAAAATCATGCAGAGAAAGCACTGAGATCATTTGCTGTTTGGTCACATTATGTATCTGCTGAATTATAAAACTTTTTTCAGCTGAGCATAAAATTTCAACTGCTCATAAAAAAATAAAATGCTGAAAATCACTGATTGTTCTTGCTATCAACTCTCAGATGTTGTATTTATCCTGTTTATAAATGTTTAACTGCCAACGATTGTTGGCATTTTAACATATATGAGCATGGATAAAGTTTGTGCTCAGTTGAGCTGAGCATGAAAAAAGTCAGGTGTGGTGCTTGATTGTATCAATTCCTGATATTTGCCCCCTTTCTTATTTGTATAACCTCGAGGCATGGTTTCCACTTTAATTGCACGATGGTGTTTCAGGCGTTAGAGTCTCCGACTCAATGACGATCCTGGCCTTAAACTTTCATCGGTGGGCTGGTGTCTGATGGCCGCCGTCTTTGGTTGGGCCCTCCGTGGCTCAACTTAGGATTTTCTTTAGCTTACACTGTCTATGAATTAAGAGCCTGTATTTTGCTTCATCACAGCATGTTTATTTGATTCACTTTAATACCTAATAAGTGTTTACTATAGAAACATGCATGTTTCAATCGCTGACAGTTGTACATTTCATCTAAATTTAACGTGTCGCAATGCGGCTGATCGTTGGCCAATCACTGGTCGCGCGCTTCATTCCCATCAACATACGGCAGCAGATGACTTCATTACCATTTAAGCCCGGTGTGCTGGTTAGGACCGGTGTGCTGGATAGGACCGGTGTGCTGGAAAGGACGGTATATAGCATTCTTTTCCGTATTAACGTTTGCCAAGCCCGAGTGTGCTAATATGCTGCAGCCCAAACCACTTCTTCGAGGTTCTTCGCGGTTCGGGCTGCAACACATTATCACACTCAGGCTTGGCAAACGTTAATAAATGGAAAAGAATATTTGACCCTCTTAATGTATCATCACGGTGAAACAATCAGTGAGTGTGATTGTTTTCTCTAAATGATATAGTGATGTAGTGTACTAGTACAGGAGTTAGTAAGCCTATATGCGAGGACAACCTTCACTATTATGCGAAGGGACAGGTAAATATGAGGGGGGGGTAACCCTTAATTCATTTAGAAAAAATAAATGAACACCTGTATTGAGTATCCAAGTCACTGTAGTAAAAGTTAGATAATCGATCACTCTAATTAAAACATACAAAGGCCAAATATTTGCACTAGAAAAATATACAAGTATTCAGGTCCTCGCCTTTTGTAGAATGACTAATATATACCATACAACGTCACCATGTGATTGCATCCCGTTAATTGATTAGGGTTTTGTGTTATGGTTTATATCGTAGAAAAAGTGTGACATTTTGAAATGAGGTACCTTTTCTCTAACTTCATCCGTGCAAGAAGTACACATCATTTTTAAATGATATAACTTGAAAAGTATTGATTCCTTTAAAAAGGCATGAATTTTGTATACCCTATGTTTCACTTTCTGAACTAGCGTAGAAATGTAAGGTGACCGATTAGAACTTGGTTTTAGTATATATTGGTTCATCCATTGTAATGCAATTTTATCAAAAATTAAAATACTAATGTGAGAAAATGAAACTAGAACTTCACCAGTCAATCATCCCCGTTGATTCACACCCCGATTCACACTGGTAAATGTATACGTCGATTTGCTGGTATTTACGCGTATTGCCGGTACTTCATAATCCGGAAGTGGTAGATATTGGTGTTAATTCTGTATAGAAAAACATGCCATATGCCTAAAGGACTATAGAATTAGATCATTTTTAAGTATTTGACATGCACATGGCGATTTATGTAAGCATTTAGGAATAGATTCGAGTACCGATCTGGATGATCGGTACTCGAATCTATTCCTAAATGCTGACATAAATCTACTGAATACTTAAAAATGATCGAAGTCTATTGTACTTTAGGCATATGGCATGTTTTTCTATACAGTATTAGCACCAATACCTACCACTTCCGGTCTATGAAGTACCGGCAATACGCGTAAATACCAGCAAATCGACATATACATTTACAAATGTGTGATTGGGTGAAAGTCTGCCATAGCCCTGAACAGTACAATGATTACGGCAAGACCTCGCTATATTCCTGAAGCATTTTGCGTTGGAAGTGTGGGTCAGTATATCTAATCTTGCTTCATAGATATTTCAACATGCTATGTAGCTGCATAAATGGTTCGCTCCGCCAAACTCGTCTTATTGGAGGAAATAAAGAATTATTATTATTACCTCATTGTCCAATCAATTGTATATTAGCGGTTATTTTCTGCTACATGTTCTATAGCAACGGTAAAAGTTGAATAAATACCAGAGTTATTCTCCATGTATTTTATATACTAGGCCAAAAAAGAAACGCCGCATATAAAACATACATTGTATATGGGGGATTCTTAACCAATCTCTCGCAAACGATTGGTCACAGTTTTAGCGCTGATTCTTTGATTATGAGTTCCTGGGGTTGTGCAAGCTATCATTGACACCGGACGAAATTGATTCAGAACTTTAAACCTACGTTTTTATCTATCTTGACGTCGCGTCATTAGGCGATGACGTCATGAATGCGCATGAGCTGACATTGTTCCAATTTGTCAGAAACGTTTTCTAAGACGTTCAATCACCCTTGCATGACATTGAAATTGTTGGGCTATCACCAATGGCGTCACGTTAGCTTGTAACATTCTTTTCGCCTTTTCGCGCTCAACAAAGTTATAAAATGTTTTCAAATTAATGGGACTTCAGACTAGTGATTTCAATAGTTATTACATGTGTAAATCTAAATAAAATGAATGTGCACGTGAAAAACTTGAAAATAAAAAGACAGCCAGTACACTGGTTTGGGTTGACTGAGCACAATGAAACAAAAGAAATAATGTGTGGCAGGTATAGTAGCGAAAGATAGATAGCAGATGGAATTTTGTAACTCTCATTTAACGCGCAATATTTTTAATCTTTATATGCGGCGTTTCTTTTTTGGCCTAGTATATATCGATCAGAAGGAAATGGTGAAAAGTGACTTTCAAGTTTTGGCTTCATTAGTAGCTCTTTCAGTGTACGCGGGATGGAAGAAACGGGTTTAGGCGGAATGAAATGGGCGTTTACTAAACCGGAACATCCTGAATATAAAATGGGCGATCCTATCCTTATAGTGCTATTATATATTCCATTAGACTACAAATGGGTATGCCATTACACCATAAAAATAAGCAATGACCGGATATAGGTATTTATCATGCGCGGATCCAGAAAGTTTTGTCAGTAGAGAGGGTCCAACTTGGACAATGTTTTTTTTTTTTTTTTTTTTTTTTTTTTTTTTTTAGAGGGGAGAGAGGATCCTAACCAAACTAATACAACTATAAGCGGGCCATCAACGACCCGCCAGCGAAACGCCATTTAAATGGCGTTTCGCGGACGTGCCGATCATGGCACACCATTGAATGCTGGCTTGACAACTTTGTGATATTCAGAGGATCCAGACAAGTATTGCTAAGAAGCCCTATCTTTTTGTTATTTTTCAGGGGAGGTCCGGACCCCCTGCCCCCCTCTGGATCCGCACATGTTTATTGCATATACACAAAGTCACTCTTTAATCATGTATATCGCAGCTTCCAAGTGGAACTTAAGGTATAATCTTTGGTCTGTACCATCCTGTGTGTGGACAAGCAATAAAAACGCAGGCGAGAATGCGCGAAATGAATGCACAGGGTCGCTTGAGCTTTCGTTGTTCTCTAAAAGTACCAAAATCACATGCTGAATCATTTGAGCCGTGACATGTGATTTCCAACAATGTGCCAAAATGACAAGTTAGACTCAGACGAGCTTGTGCGGTCAGCCATTTAGCTTAGAAACTCCAAATGATGTTCAGCCAGTAGCTTAATACTCCTAGAATATTCAAGCGACTAGCAAAAGGCTCTGATCAGACTGCGCGTTTGCGCAGGCTGATCTGAACCTGTGCTGGTCGCACATACCACATTGTTGGAAATCTCATGTCACGGCTCCAATTTTCATTTGTAGCCATTCTTGTACAGAACTTTGTTGCAATTTTGATCACTAGCGTAACAATAGTCCTATTATATTCCATTTTTAACCAGACACGATGAATGTGGGGCGTGTTATGAAACTAACCTTCCCGTCTTCTGACTTGAAAGGGGTGCGCCGTAAAGTCACCGGCGGATAATAAAACATACAACAACAACAGCATGCCTATAGCGCCCAATGAGTAGGACAGATACAAGATGTGATACCGCAGAACGTTACTTATCATCAGAATGTACACTGCTTATTATCATCAAAAGCATACATAACAAGAGAAATCATTTAGCAAAGATCTGAAATTTCCCTTGCAAAATGCATATAATAGTTTAGTTTTATTTGGCAGTTTAATATCCAGGGGCGGATTCAGGATTTCTGGAAAGGGGGTTCATAATTTTTTTACATATATATGTGTGGGGTTTGTATCTCATTTTTCCTAAATATCCAATGAAAATGAAATAATTTGGTCTCACTGAGACCAAATTATTTCATTTTCATAAAATATTTAAAAACTGGGGACGGGGAGGGGGTTCGAGCGAACCCCCCTCTGGATCCGCCACTGATATCAGCCTAACCATTTTCCTGCCAATATTTGTTTAGCTTGAAACTGTCGTCTGCTTTTACGTCTGCTGCATATATGCAGTTGCACCATGGATGCCAGCAATATAAAACTTGATCCGACTGCTCCGGGAGCAGTCTGATCAGGGTCCATATTGTTTGAAATATATGTTATCTAAGAAAAAAGCAGACAAGGCGAATTAAGTCGTGGGATTAAAGGCTGTTTGTCTCCGGTTAGAAGTTAAGACTCTCCAGCATTTTCAAAGTTCGTTTGGTTGATCCCACTGTACTTCCGTGAGTAAGAGGAAACACCAGGTTAGGGACTGGTTTCTGAAAATATAAATAAACCTAACAATGAGATAATTATGCTTATTGCAGATCAGGACATGTGATTTCCAGCAATGTGGCATTTTGACAAGTGTAGACTCAGGCGAGCCTGTGCAGACTCCTGTTAAGCTTTGAAACTCCAAATAATGTTCAGTCAGTAGCTTAATATTCATTGAATATTCAAGTAACTAGCAAAGGCTCTGATCAGACTGAGAAAACGGATACTTCTAAATTGGAGTGAACGCACAAAATTTGAAATCTTCAGACTCGTTTACACGTACATAAGTTTATAAGATTCTGCTATGAATGAGAGGGGGATTAGCCTGGATATTTGGCACAACGAGTCTTGCAGATGGTCTTGAGGAACGTTTTGGTGTATCCAATATTCAGGAAAAACAACAATAGAAGTATTCAATGCGCTCTGTAACAGTCAAACCATATAGAAAAGTAAAACAAAGTCAAATATGCATTTTATACATAAGATCATATACTTTACATGGTATTTTGTCTTGCTTATCATCGCAAACTCACCATTTCCAAAAAACAATGACACGTGACTTGATCAAAATATATGCAGCATCAAGGATGGAACAGCATTTGGTGTTCTCTTTTTAAGCAGAGTATCGTATAAACTTGTAAAATTAAAGAATTTCAGCGCCATACAGTCAAATTGACATGACCATACAGTCAAACATTTGCAAATGCATATCAATTGATAGATTAGCATTTTAGTTTTTCCTTAAACAATAAACATAGCTTCTCGACCCTGTTCTAAAAGGTGGTTTTATGCTTATAAAATATGCATTTTGAGTAACAGTGACACCTAAATTACCATAATCATCAACAAGAGCACTATCGAAAATGTAAGTAAGAAGGCAAAGATGAGGAATCGATACAAACAAATACCAAACCTGACCCAGGACACCACTTTGGAAAGTGAAAAAACAAGAAAACATCACATACAAGAGAGCCAAGAGGTTAACCCTTCCCCAACTTTTACCCGCCTTTTCTTTAATTTTTCGTTTCGCAAATGCTATCCTTGTCTGTACGAAAACAGCACAAAACCAAACCAGGACACCGTGGAATTGGACTTCCCTTGAACATTTGCAAATACATATCAACTGATAGATGAAGCATCTTACATAATTTCAGGGTGTATAGAAAATGTTTAACTGATTATTATAGCCAGCACATTCAGACATCAGAATCATGATGATTCCAGGCAGCTCTCAGAGGGTTGACATAATTTGATCGTATCATGAAATGCCTTACGTTTTTTGGCTCAGAATAGGTGCTAATATGGTACCCATGTATTATATTAACATGAGGTGGACTACCATGGGTTTTTAATCCATTAAGGATTGAAATGCAGATTTTAGCTTGCACTGGATAATGCAAAACATTTGGTTTTTTAAAAACTTCTCGGAGATATTAAAACGCTAATGTTTTGCATTATCCAGTGCTAGCTAAACATATGATTTTCAATTCTTTGTTATCAATTAGATATGCCATACAATCTTACATCCAATCCTACATACAATCCTACATACAATCTTGCTACCCTTTTAGAGTGAATTATTTTATTTGCAACGGGGTGTTTTAACAGCCAGACAGCGAAACTCCAGTACACAACGTCATGACGATACGTTAATTACGTCATGGTGATAGGATAATAACGTCGCACAAACGTCGATAAGGTCACAGCCATTGGCTGACGTTAACGTTAGTCTGCCTATAGGCGCGTGGAATTTCTCGTGATTGTTCAATGTTTTGCATGAGAAATCCGGAATGTTAGGTTTCAATTGAAATGTAAATATTGTAAAATGAATATGGTGTCCAAGTTGGCCGCCCAAGCTATAAAATTAGATTTTTGTCCATATTTTTGCTTTTTGACACTGATGAAACTTTAAAAATGGTGTTGAAGAAGTATATCAAACAATTGTGAACTGGGGTTAAAACAAATAAAATTGACATACGCGTTAAAATCAATAATGCATATTTGAAATATTAATACACAAAAGTGAAAGGCATTCACAATCAACACTCTTAAATGGTTTAAAAAAACAGTGATACCACCACAAGAAGGAGATGATGATGATGATGATGATGATGATGATGATGATGATGATGATGATGATGATGAAAATGATGATGATGATGATGATGATGATGATGATGATGATGATGATGAAAAAGATGATGATGATGATGATGATGATGATGATGATGATGATGATGAAATAGAAAAGAAGAAAGAAGAGTATATGGCAGAGCAACCCATGAAGACTGTGTTATTCCTGTGTGGCATAATGATTGGTAATGCCACGGCAGCCAGAAACGTAGCTCGCCGTGGAGCAAGGAGACCACCAACAGCTGCAGAGTAGAAAAATCAGTGTACATCAAAATGTAAAAGACGGATGCGATGATCAAGATCAATATGGGTGCGGAGCATAGCTTTTGGAGGAACGAATGCAACAATTGGGTATCCTCAACGTTAATATACAGGTAACTAGACTGAGGCTTGACATCGAAGATGTAAACGCATTTCAGATCATTCTTAGAATGCCTCCAAAGCTCTTCGATGAGACCCTTGAAAATATAACACAGCAAGTGTATCAGCATTAACCCTTTGTACACTAGTGACTCCTCAATGAGAATGTTTTCAAACAGTGAAGATTCTGAAGAAATGCCACATGATGCAGCATTTTATCAATGTGTACACTGACTGATATCCAGAGAAATAAATACGATATGATATGGAAATCATAACCTGTGACCCCTCGATACATACAATGAAACTACCCAAGTTTGTTGTGTCAAACCAGAAGACAAAAATACAAAGGGTCAATGGTGCAAATGAACAGACCTGGGATTGAGGTCCCGCAACAGGCAATCCTTCTACGGACTGTTAAGGACATACTCCAAGTTTTTCTAAGGTATGTTACGTTCTGTCACGTTTTGTTGTGTTCTCACCGTTATACTACGTCACATATAAGTAGGTCAATCCCGCCGTGCCTGCAGTGGCAAATTTTTGGACTGTTTAAAACAACGCAACCATGGCGAGCTACGTTTGTCGATCCCGTTTCCCGAAATCGTGATTGCCGTGTCCGCCGGGAACATAGTGGAAACGTAGCATAAGCCACTCCAAATCATGCGCAAATTCACCTTCGTCCTTAAGTGTGGATGCTCAGAGATCATCTGACGTGTAGCCGCTTCCAGGAAGTCTTCAAGGCACATGTACCCGCTGTGAGAACTATAACCGATGAAAGTTTGATAATGACAATAGAGGAGGCATGTGTCACATGATAGCGAAACTCCAAGCCTTTAAAGCACAAATGTTACTGCACATAGTTATGCTATGACACTGGGTAACCAAGCTGATAAGCTGATCTATGAGAGCATATGTCATTATTTAAGGAAAACGATTGATGATGTAACAGGCGAAAACATGTAGAAAATGACCCTGGGTAAATACCGCTGACTGAGAAGGTAAATTCAACTGTGTGGTCCGGCAGCTGCAGGAGAAATACATAGCAGTAAACAAGCGGCTTCATTTGGCCTTCGTGGACCAAGAGAAGGCATTTGACCTTGTCCCTCAGGAGGTTATCTGGTAGGCTATAAGAAAGTTTGATGATGAGAATGTAATGTGCCGATAGTGTTGGTGCAGGTTACAGCCAAGAGTTTATTGCGAAGGTCTGTGTCCACCAGGGTTTTATATTTAATCCCCTGCTCTTCATCATTCTGCTGGAGACCTTATCACATGAGCTCCACTCTGTGGGTCTCCAGAAGGATATCTATGCTGATGATCTTGTCACCAATAGTGACTCACTGTAGGATTGTGAAAGGAGATTTGATATAGTTAAAACATGGAAGAAAATGGCTTAAGGGTATAAGCAGGAAGAAAAACAGCATGATCTGCGTTACGATCCTGGAACAGGATAGTTCTAATGTGCTTATCATCGTACGGGATTATGCATCAACCGCATCTACCGCAATGACTGCCAACAAGTGAGTGCATAAGAAATGTAACAGGCTCCAATGACTGATACCTAATCCATATAATAGGTGTACACGGTGCACGAGATCTGCTCAACCTATTGGTGACAGGCCGCAGAATAAAGATCAGGTATTAACTGATACGCTGGAGGCTGTAATTTCCTTCTGATACCTAGGTGGCATACATGCTTCTGTCCGAGGGTGTAAACTGGCGGTCACAGTGAAAATCACCTGAAAGAAGTTCTTGGGGCTACTGTCAGTTATCACATCTCGCCACTTCTCTTACAAGACCTGAGACCATGTGCACACTCATGCATTTGGAGTGTCATTCACAATGCCAGTAAAAAAATCCATTGAGCAAGCCAGACATTCAGTGCTTGCTGCCTAACGACAGGACCATGATCAAACAGATATGCAATATCAAGCCAGAGGATGTGGCCACTGTATGGTTAAGAGAGCTACTGACTATAAGGACCTTGTCCTCATTTTGAGAAAGAAAAAAAAGCTTTGCTGGATTTGATATGCAGTGTTTTGTGGTGCAATCGATACACATGTTGATGGTAGGCGCGGGCAAGGGAGGCCCAAGATGATGTGGAAAAAATGACTGAGAATGACTGTCGTGAGAGGAAGCCTACGACAGTCAACCATCAAGAAAGTAACACCTATCTCTTACTTATCTGAGGCATGTGAGAGAAAGTATTATCTTTATAAATGAGAACCCTGACCTAAACCTTCCATCGGTGAAATATTGCCTGGTGTTGTTTTCCTTTGTCTGTGCCCAATTTTAGCTCTGACTGTATGTGAAATTAGAGCCCTTCATTTGTTTTATCACAGTACGTAAATTTGATTTGATTATTTACCTGTGATGACATTGCGTAGGTTAGCAACACGAACGAATAGTGCATTAGTTTGTGAACAGAAACACGCCATTACTAATAAAACCAGAAAAAAAGAGACAAACAAAATTACGAAATACCACGATCGGTGGCCATAGCCAACATTATATGAGCCTCGCCACGAGAAAAGCTGATTTCGTTGCATGCAAAAACCAAATGTGCATAATAGGCTGTACACCTGTCCATCAGCACCTTTGTTATTTTCTCTGTGTAACATATAAAAGCTACACAGTAGTTATATGCAAACTGTCAGTATTCTAGCTAGACTCTGTAGCTGAGTAGGCCGAATAGAGCATTACCTTATCGTAAACCCCGATGAAAGCTTTTCTAGCGACGTGACCCTTATGGTTTAGAGGTAACACTCAGTCGCAAACCAAATAAAGGGAAAAACAAGTGAAGCATATCATTCAAAGGCACTCGCCAATATACCAATAAAACAGTAGCAGTACTAAACACGAGCACAAACCACGAAAATGGTTATTGGTTATAGTTTTTGTATATATTTGCAATACTCCCATCTTTTAAAAAGACCCAACAAGACCTCGTCCGCTGTGCTCAAGGTTTGTTTATATTTCCTTTTTTATTTAATTGTTTTATTATTGATATCAGCTTTTTAACTAAGATAATATCCGTATCCTAATTACCGAGTAGGTACTACGAAAACCCTTGTACCATGTTTGGGTACAGTATAGACCCATAGGCGACAGATGTCCTGCGATACGCACGAGACTCATTTCTAGCCAATGAAAATTAGTGCTGCGTCTGTAATATGCTCTAGTTAGTCTGGTATCCTGCGTCTTTAAATGTTTCAAAAATAGAGTGGCAGAGGAAAGGTACCAGACCATACTTTTCATGTGTCTAAAACCAAAGGTTCCATAAGACCAGAGTATTGTTGTGGTGAAACCTTACCTCATACGAAACGTAAGTCGAAGATTCCCTGCAAGTAACAAACATGCCATAACTATACAATTTTAGCTCGCATTAATGGCTATGGTGACTGTCTATATATAGCTACATTATCCATGTTTTAATCCATATAAGCCCAGCGTCCTTTTTAAGGTACATACCCAGATCAGAATGCAGCGACTGATCAGGGTTTCTCCTGTTTGCTTACAGAAGGTTCTACTGAAATCCAAATAAAAACCGAGTATTATTATTATAAAAATAACAATTGTTATATTCAAAATAAAAAATAAATTGAAGCAATTTGTAATAAAATGATTTTTATTTTGGTGTGATAAGTTATGGTAATGTTAATTTCTAACAATTTCCTTTAAGATTTTTTTTCATTATCTTGTCTCCCATTCAGTTTAGTTTTCCCCTTAAATTTCTATTTAAAAATGATGTTAGGTTTCTCGACATTATCGGCATATTGAATAGTGCGGAAGCATAATAGACACATACTACGAGAACTTAGACATTTTCTCCGCCCTTTCAAGAAGGCGCTAAACTCAATTTTCAACCTAAAAATGACAGAACTAAAATTTATTTTATTTCTGTGAAACTTATATGGTTGATATCGTTGTGTGATCGAGATACCATTTATAACTTATAAAACATCGAGACAATATCAGAACATGATTATTTTGGGGTCATAAAAGGCACACCAAGGGCATTTGCAGTCAGTTTACATAGAAATGAATGGGATTTTATCTTTTTGTGGCTTTCCCTGGGTAGAAACCAGTACCGCCGGGAGGGTTTATGATTTGTGTGTTTATTATATGACGGGAGCACCCGAAGGCTCACCGAAAGTGGTTTTATGTGGTTTTATGTTTTTTTTTTATGGAGAAGCCGGGAATCGAACCTGCGACCCCTGGTTTACAAGGCATAGCACTTATCCACTACACCACGGGGGATTTTACCAGTCAAAGAGATGAACAATTTGACAAAACTAAATATTATGTTATTTCGTATTTGTTTATATCATTATAAAGATAAAACATTAAATTTTCTTTTGATAACTTATAAAATAATGACAGCTTAATAATAAGTTAGTTATTAATAATTTATTTAAAGGGTTGCATACTTTTCTGTGTAATTGATGCCACAGATTTTAACAGGTAAGTTGCAGGAGTGGTCAATATTCAAGGGAGATAATCGGGCAGATAAAACCGATAACAGCTAATATTGTCCCATATGCGAAAAATACAGCTCAACAACCCTTATAATGGTAAGAGTGGGAAAAGGTTTGATTAAAAGGAAGTTATATCTTATACATCTGGATTAACTGAGTTAACTTGAAGTTTGTCGTAAGTGATTATGAACAGTATATGCCATAATGACAGGCCAGAGACCAACCCACGGCACCGCGAGGAAAGACATTTAAGAAATGAATTCGATTTTTGGTCTGTTCATGGAATCATGAACACTTCGGGTTTCATGCAAAGAAAATGAAGCCTGAAAATTTAATTAATTGCCTATATTTACATTTTATATTATCAGTTCAGTATCAATCTTCATTTGTAACCCAACTGGTTTTCAGGATATTTTGAATTAAATCAGACATAACTGATGTTTAGGAATAGCCAAAACGCAAAATTCTTGCGCATAACTTCATGGTAAACGTGTTCATCGTCACGCAAACGTCAGTAAACAAACGTTCTTGGATAGCGTTGGCATTGGTCCGCCCAAATGGCGCGCATGTATGCGTGGCTAAAATCGATCCGTTTATGAAGGCGTGAAGGACATCTCAAATGTAAAAAAGTTTCATTTAAAGACTCACAGTGGAAATTAAAATATAGAAAAATAACAGCCACACGACAGCAAGAACACAAAGTAAAGCAACCAGCTCTCTCACACTCAGCGAGGTGATTGCAAACCTAAAAAAGGACGTTAGGTACTGAATATTTGCTATTGATGTTTCTATTTATTGTGTATGTAAGCGTGCGTGCGAGCGATCGTGCATGTGTGTGCGTGCGTGCGTGCGTGCGTGCGTGCGTGCGTGAGTCAATGATACCCACCTTTGTTTCTGTAGGTTCCAAGACTTCTTCCTTCTTTTTCCTGTTTGATTTATATGGTCTTCCAGTCAGAGGGTCTATATTACTGGGTTCGAACACATGGAAACTTGTGTAGGGCTTATACTCTACTTTCTTTTGACTAAATTCAAAGCTGTTTGTCTGTATTTTCAATGGGTCAACGTATTCCCGTTTTAAGGGGTCCACGTAAGGTTTACCATCCCCGGCCCTTATCGGGTCCACGTATGGCTTCTTTGGTTGCCCCTTGGAGCTCGACATCCTTCTGTAAAATAAAAGATAGACTGGTACATGTATCAGACCAGTAAATAGAAAAATATTAAAATATGTGCGCATATATACAGTATATAGCATATACACCTCTGAAAAAAATCACTGACTGTCTTATTTCTGAGCAATGGGGAAGTAATAAAGTATCATAAATTTATCTCTGTATTAGTTATACATGTAGAACTTTTCAGTTTAGATGTCTAAACACAGGGCCTGAAGACAGGCTAACAAAAAGATTGCAAATTGCCTTACAGAATAGCAAAGAAAAGTGTTATCATAAGAATATGTTTGTCATCTGCTGAAATGTTTTAGAAGCCTCTTTGACAAACAGCGTGGATCCAGATCAGATTCTAGATCAACACCGTCTGACTCAGAACTTAGATCATTCGGGAAAGTCCGCCACAATTCGAGAATCGAATCATGGATCGGGTGTATGTAAAGAGCATTACGCGTTGTACTATGATAAGTCACTAAATGTTAGCTAATACTGTAATGAATTTTTCGCGAGGACTTTATTTTCGCATATGCGAAGTTTCGTGAAAATAAAACCCTCGATAAATGGCGAAATCACTATGTCGTTTATCAATATAGCTAAATTTTGCCTTAGTCGGGAATTTTCACATCACTAATATGTCTTTTTAATGCTAGCTATTCGCGAAAATAAAATTTCGCGAATATTTCCGAATCTACAGTATATGCAGCAGACAGCATTTTCAGATGCATACATTTCGTGTATGATGGCTCTTTAAGGGCTAATCAATTTTAGAGCAAAATTCAACTTGAATTTCCACATTGAAAGTAAAGAAGAAGGCAAAGATCAGGAATCGATACAATCAAGTACATGTACCAAACCTGACCAGAGACACTATATTGGAAAGTGACAAAAATACAAGGAAACATCACACACAAGAAAGTCAAGAGGTCAGCCCTTTCCCAGCAGGTGATCAGAAGGCTGCAAGGATCAGACAATACATGTACAGTATAATAAAGACAAAAGTGAATCATAAATGAGTCAGTGCAAGAGATTTTCAACAATGTGACATTTTGACATATGTAGACTCGGACGAGCCTCTGCAGCCTCCTTTGAGGCTTGGAAACTCCAAATGCTGTTCAGTCAGTAGCTTTACAGTCATAGAATATTCAAGCGACCAGCAAAAGCTCTGATCAGACTGCGCATATGCGCAGGCTGGTCTGAGCCTTTGCTGGTCGCACATACCACATTGTTGGAAATCTCATGCACTGGCTCAAATAACAAAAGGGATCCACAAAAGAAGCACCGCCTTGAAACGGTCAGTAAAAAATTTCTGGAGGACTTAACATGTTTCAAGCGCCAACCGCACCCTTAATTCTAATGTAAATCAAGACACATAGATGTTTGGTTCGCATGAAAGACCCTCTTTGACAGAGTGGACCGAGATCAGTCTGAGCTAGATCCATTCCTTTTGACTCAATACTTACATTAGTGACTAATGTTAGCAATTATATACAGCAGACAGCTTATGCAGACAATATTTTCAGATGCACATTTGATAGCTCTTTAAAGGATAACCAATTTAAGAGCATAATAAAACTTCCACATTAAAGCAGATCAAGCATCAAAGTCAAAAGCAATGTTGTAAATTCAGAAATTTTCGCGAAGGTTTTAATTTCGGGATGCGAAGTTTCGCGGAAATGACCTTCGCGAAATTGAGAAATCACTCTGCCGTTTACTGATGTAGGTAAATCCTGTATCAGCTCCGAATTGGAGCATCACAAATATGTCATCTGGAAGCAACTGGAAATATTCCCCGAAACATAAAATAAATTATCGCGAAAATATCCGAATTTACAGTATTCTTAGACTTTTCGCTTACTGTAAGGGCGGCGCCTCATGAATGCGTTATTAGGACTTGTCAACTTTAGACATAGGTAAAAGCTGAAAATGTGGCGTGGTTTTATTCAAAAGTAACTGTATACCTCAGTATAGACACAAAACACAGTATTCAGTCTTTAAAACGCCAGCAAAATAGCTGCATAACTCCGCCAGCAAAATGTCTATTAAACATAAGCATAGAGGCAAACATTGTGGACCCAGATCAGACTGCTCTCTGATCCCGGTCCACACTGTCTATGAGGCTTCACGACAAAAAAACTCACATTTTGTGATTATGCGCTTTAAGGGTTAATAGATGTGAGTTCAGTGTATACGGTTAGGATTTTCATGAAATTCACGCACGTTTGCGCGGCCCAAGCAACTTATTAATTCTTCACCAAATTATAAATAGAACCTGATTTCCCTTCCTTAGCAGATGAAATAGCCGAACCACGCCCAAATATGAATATTAAAGTCGACGCCTTTACAGTAAGCGAAAAGTCTATTAATATCAGGCTTATCTGTCGTAAAAGATGTTGTGGTCCTACTACATTTCTATCCATTTCTTCGACTGTGTTACTAAAGCTGTGATACAGTATTGTAAATGATTCAGTATGGGGGAAAATGCCAAACACTATTTTATGTTGCTTTTTTCCTTATTGCAAAAGCCTTGCCATAAATTCAACAATTGATTTGAACTTGGTACATTGTAGCACCTATTAATTCATATTATTCTATACTCAGAAAAACAATTGAAGGATATTAAAATTCTTTTGACTATAACATTTGAGAAACTAATTTCCAAACAAAGAATTTTCGTATCTGATAGAACTAGCAATATGCAATGCAGCAAAATGCAAAATAAAATTTACGGGTCATTGGTTACGATACAGTACCACACCAAATGTACCAACCCTCTACAAGCAAAAAATTTAGCGTTTATATTTTTTGCTGCTACCTTTACCTGGTCATCGCTCATGTTCTAATTCTGACCACAGACAAGTGTTCACACCCATTTATCAGTAATTGCACCTGATAACGTGACAACTTCTTCAACAAAAATGCACAGATATGGCATACCCCAGCCAATATGACATCAAATTGGTAGTAAAACACTGACAACAACTACAAAATTAGGTGTCATGCTTTTGACTGAGAGCCAACAATGATTTTGGAGCCAGTCATTATGGAATACAAACGCTAAAAATGGGTTTCAATCATTTTTGAATGTGTGTGTCTTTTCAGTATAGAGGGTTGCACCATTTGGACATGTACTGTACTTTATTTTGAGAGACATACTTCATGCATGTACCTTTCAAAAGATAACATTTTACCTTTTATCCGATATATAAGCCTAGTGTCCTGTTTGTGGGACATTGGTAAACAGTGCAAAACCAGATCAGATGCCGCAAAATGCGGGGTCTGATAAGGTTCTCTACTGTTTGCTTACAGGCGTTTCTTTTAAAATTTGAATAAAAATGAAAAATACCACCAACAACCCTAAAATTGGAAATGGACTCGTCCAATTGATAAGGATGGGAAACTACATTCGGCATAAATGGGTTAAATGATGCAAACATCTCTTCGTTGTACGGCTACAGCCTTTTTTATATGATCCGCTCCATACCACTGATTTATTTTAATGTTATGGAACTATCTAAATCGTCTTTCAAGCCGTATATGTACATCTTTATAACCACGAAATGAAACTACATTATCATCTTTGATTCACAAAAATGTCAAATCAAATGTTAGAAAGTTCCAGGTTGTGCCAGTTCAGTATTTGGAGCACAGTGTAAATTTCTTATAATGTCATTAAACTTGTCATTTTGAATACATGCAGAACTTTTATTTCCGAAAATATTTTATTTTTGTCAATTCAGTTCGACTCCATGCGAGCTTAACATTTTTGTGCTTCAATAACAACAGAATCTAGGGCGAAGATTTGGTACCAGTAAAATGCATTTAAGCCACCCAGTGGCTTTGGTTGCTGTCCGTTCTAAGGCGGCGGTTCTGTTGTTGTTGATTCATTGTTGACTGATACTCCCATCGTGGGATTCTGTAATTGTTCTATGTTTTATTATGCGTTAATTTGTGTCCATTATAGTTTTGCAATCATCTCGATGGGGAAGAGAGAGCTGGTTGCTTTGCTTTGTTTGTCTTCCTGGTTTATCGTGATTGTTGTGTGGCTCTTCCTAGCGATGCCACGGATTTGTCTGCAGTTTGTGCTTGTGGTATTTCCTGATCATACTCACTATTTTAAAACCATGTCGAATCTAATATTGGCAAGATAAGATGAATATTATTTCAGTCACAAAATATTTTAATATTAATTGGAATATTTTATATAGTTTCATTTTTAATCAACAGGATGATTGATTTTGAAAACGATTTATTAAAATTGTTGTTGATTTCAGATGGATACTTTACACACTGGTAAATGTATACGTCGATTTGGTGGTATTTACGCGTATTGCCGGTACTTCATAGACCAGAAGTGGTAGATATTGGTGTTAATACTATATAGAAAAACATGCCATATGCCTAAAGGACCATAGAATTAGATCATTTTTAAGTAGTCGGCATGCACATGGCGATTTATGTAAGCATTTAGGAATAGATTCGCGTACCGATCTGGATGATCGGTACTCGAATCTATTCCTAAATGCTTACATAAATCGCCATGCACATACTGAATACTTAAAAATGAAATAATTCTATAGTCCTTTAGGCATATGGCATGTTTTCTATATAGTATTAACACCAATATCTACCAATTCCGGTCTATGAAGTACCGGCAATACGCGTAAATACCACCAAATCGACGTATACATTTACCAGTGTGTTTGTTGTACTCATTTGAAACCCATTTTGTCATCGTTTTACGATAAAGTGCACATTTGGACAATTTAAGATTATGCAGATGCATACTTATCGTAAATCTATTGTCCTGCCAGCCAAGAGTGACAGTGACGTCATGTTTTGTTTACAAAGTTATCAGGACCTATATTCGATAGATCACTTCTGTATTAATCCTATCCGCAGGATAGGATTAATACACAAGTGATCTATCGATTCGCGTAAGGTCAAGTGGTGTACAAGTTAATGTTTTATTTAACAATTGTAAACCAAATATTACATCACTGTCACTCTTGGTTCGCACGACAGTAAATGATGAACGACTTATTTTGTGGGCGTGTTTTAATTTTCTAATGTAGTTTACTGATAGTCTCCGGCGATACAAACTGATCATAACTGCTCCAGACAAAAATGATTCAACTTTCCGCGTGTCGTTGTCACGACAGAATGGGCTGATTTTATCCAGAAGTTGATTAAAGCTGTCTGTTTCATAGCAAAACTTTGAGGGCCTAATGATCAAAGATATTGTGTAGGAATTTCGCCATATTTACAGGACATATTGGCTGATACTGTCCTGCCAGCCAAGAGTGACAGCTACGTCATGTTTGTTTACAAAAATATCAGACTTATAATCGATAGATCACTTGTGTATTAATCCTATCCACAGGATAGGATTAATACACAGGTGATCTATCGATACACGTTACCTCAAGTGGAGTGTACATGTTGTTTTACTTAACAATTGTAAACAAAATATTACGTCACCATCACTCTTGGTTGGCACGACAGTAGATGACCTTTGAGCACGGTGAGCCATGTAAACGAATGTCTAAGACTGCTCCATCAAGACTTGTATGTTCACGATCTGCTTGTTAACCCAGTCCTTTGAGGGCATAGCTGTTTCTTTGCTTCCTCGTGATAGTGTTAATTCGGAAATTGCGAAGTTTTATGAAAATAAAACACTCGCAAAATAGCGAAATCACTCTGTCGTTTATGGTGCCGTCACATATTACCGGATAAAGGCAACGGGCGCCGAACGGACAGAAAAAATGCGAAAAATGTTTATCGCGGAAGTCGCAATGGGCGCATTCGTACCGGACAAGTACACCCAGGTGAACCGCATGTCTAGATCTCGGAGGGTGTTGGCTATCGGAGGTAAACAAAGGATTTTTGGATTGGACATGGTCTGTATTGAGACGATTTTATTTCATTTAGATACGCTTTGAGGGATCAGAACAACATATAGGTCGATAGTATACACAATGATGATAACTCTGAAAACAATACATCTTTTTGAACTGAATCTGTTCGAGTTTAAATCGCCTTTGAATTCGGAAATGCAGTAATTTGAACCAATATTTCGACTTCATCAGTTAATATTCACATCTTTAATTTTATTTTTACTTGATTCACAGCCACCGCTGGAATGTATAACCTCTCTTTGGAATGAATCAGTCATATACAATTCAAAAATACTTGTAAAACACTTATTTATTTGCAATTTTATGACGGTGGTATCATGTTTATGGGTAGCTTTCCGTTCGGAGGTATGTTGGGTAGCTGTCGGAGGGAAGGCATGTGCATGTAAACATTGATTTCGGAGAAGGGCAAATTGATTATGCTCATTAAACAAGCTCTCGCATACGGAAACAAACGTGTAACACTCAAACACTTTCAAAAACAAGTGGTTTGATGGCGAGGAACATATCAAAGGAGAAACAAGCTTAAATAAACCAATTTGTTAGAGTTTTTGTTCAACATTGAGTGGGTGTTTTTGTGCATTAGTTTGTTTTGTTTGTTTTGGCCTACCATATCTATTTAGCCCTTTGCATCACATTAAAGAAACAATCTGGCAGTAACATAACATGCCAAAGCATTACACTATGAAATGGGTACATACCTTTGGTGAAGGTGACAGATCAAGTAGCAATGCAATTAGTATACCAGATGTTTAGACGAGCACCTGTACGGTCTAATCAGTCTTCACTAATTGCATAAATTTAACTACATGTAGGTGTTTTCGCATTTACACAACATAAGTAAACACGCTTTAAAGAACAGCCTTTGGGTTAAAACAAGTGTAAATGACCAGGAAATGCCACAATCCCAGACAGACACATGGCACCAAGAGACAGGGACACTGGAACGCAGACAAATAAGGAATACACACAAAAGTCAGAATACAATAAGCAAAGCATTCAGCCCCCTTTACCTCAGTGAGAGTATTGCCAAACTAGAAATGACACAATATAAGCGTTGAACACGAAGTGCTGAACACGAACTCCCAGCAAATACAACAAAAATAGTAAGTGAGAATGATCAGGAAATATCACAATTACAAACTTCAGACAAACCCATGGCACCGTGAGGAAGAGCCACACAACAATCACGAGACACTAGGAAAACAAACTAAGCAATGCAACCGGCTCTCTATTCCCTATCTGCTCGCTCTCCACGCTCTCTTTCTCTTTCTCTCTCTCTCTCTCTCTCTCTCTCTCTCTCTCTCTCTCTCTCTCTACTCGCTCTCCTATCTACTCTCTCTCTTTCTGTCTCTCTGTTTCTGTCTCTCTCTCTCTCTCTCTCTCTCTCTCTCTGTCTCTCTCTCTCTACTCTCTATTCTCTTTGTCGTTCTCTACTCTGTATTCTCTTTGTCTCTATCTACTCTGTCTCACTCTCACTCTCACTCTCACTCGGTCTCTCTCTCTCTCTCTCTCTCTCTCTCTCTCTCTCTCTCTACTCTGTCCCCTCTCTACGTCTGTTTCTACTATGTCTCTCTCTCTGTCTCTGTCTCTCTACTCTGTCTCTATCTTTCTACTCTCTTTCTCTCTCTATACATAATTCTCTACTCGCACTCCTCTCCACTCTCTCTATACTTAATTCTCTACTCGCACTCCTTTCTACTCTCTCTTTCTCAACTCGTCCTCCTTCTCTACTCACACTCGTTCTCTACTCACTCTTTCCCTCTCTACTCGCACTCCTTATCTACTCGCACTCCTCACTACTCGCACTTCTTCTCTACTCGCACTTAATCTCTACTCTCACTCCTTCTCTACTCTCACTCCCTCTACTCGCACTCCTTCTCTACTCGCATTCCTTCTCTACTCGCGTTCTTCTACTCGCACTCCCCCTACTCGCTCTTTCTCTACTCGCTCCTTCTCTACGCGCACTCCTTCTCTACTCGCACTCCTTCTCTACTCTCTCTTTCTCTACTTGCACTTCTTCTCTACTCTCTCTTTCTCATCTCACACTTCATCTCTACTCACACTCCTACTCCTTCTCTACTAGCGCTCCTTCTCAACACTCTCCTCTCTACTCGCACTTCTTCTCTACTCGCACTCCTTCTCTACTCGCACTCTTTCTCTACTCGCACTCCTTCTCTATTCTCTCGATCTCTACTCGCACTTCTTCTCTACTCGCACTCCTTCTCTACTCTCTCTTTCTCTACTCGCGCTCTTTCTCTACTCATAATCCTTCTCTAGTTTCTCTTTCTCTACTCGCACTCCTTCTCTACTCTCTCATTTTCTACACACACTCCTTCTCTACTCTCTCTTTCTCAACTCGCACTCCTTCTCTACTCGCACTCCTTCTCTACTCGCACTCCTTCTATACTCGCACTTTCTCTACTCGCACTTTCTCTACTCGCACTTTCTCTCTACTCGCACTCCTTCCCTACTCCCACTCCTCTACCCGCAATCCTTCTTTATTCTCTCTTTCTCTACTCGCAGTCTTTCTCTTTTCGCAATCCTTCTCTACTCTCTCTTTCTCTACTCGCACTCATTCTCTACTTTCTCTTTCTCTACTCGCACTTCTTCACTACTCGCACGCATTCTCTACTCACACTCCTTCTCTATTCGCACTCTTTCTCTTCTCGCAGTCCTTCTCTTCTCGCACTCCTTCTCTACTCTATCTCTACTCGCACTCCTTCTCTACTCGCACTCCTCCTCTACTCGCACCCCTTCTCTACTCTCTCTTTCTCTACTCGCACTCCTTCTCTACTGGCACTCATTTTCTACTCTCTCTACTCTACTCTCTCTTTCTCTACTCGCACTCTTTAGCTACTCTCTCTTTCTCTGCTCGCACTCCTTCTCTACTAGCACTCCTTCTCTACTCGCACTCCTCCACCACTTGCACTCTTTCTCTACTCTCTTTTTCTCTACTCGCACTCCTTTCTCTACTCGAACTCCTTCTCGACTCTCACTTTCTCTACTCGCACTCATTCTCTACTCTCTCTTTCTCTGCTCGCACTCATTCTCTGCTCGCACTCATTCTCTACTCGCACTCCTCCTCTACTCGCACTCCTCCTCTACTCGCACTCCTCCTCTACTCGCACTCCTCCTCTACTCGCACTCCTCCTCTACTCGCACTCCTCCTCTACTCGCACTCCTTCTCTACTCGCACTCCTCCTCTACTCGCACTCCTTCTCTACTCGCACTCCTTCTCTACTCGCACTCCTTCTCTACTCGCACTCCTTCTCTACTCGCACTCCTTCTCTACTCGCACTCCTTCTCTACTCGCACTCCTTCTCTACTCGCACTCCTTCTCTACTCGCACTCCTTCTCTACTCGCACTCCTTCTCTACTCGCACTCCTTCTCTACTCGCACTCCTTCTCTACTCGCACTCCTTCTCTACTCGCACTCCTTCTCTACTCGCACTCCTTCTCTACTCGCACTCCTTCTCTACTCGCACTCCTTCTCTACTCGCACTCCTTCTCTACTCGCACTCCTTCTCTACTCGCACTCCTTCTCTACTCGCACTCCTTCTCTACTCGCACTCCTCCCTACTCGCACTTCTTTGCTACTCGCACTTCTTTGCTACTCGCACTTCTTCTCTACTCGCACTCCTTCTCTTCGCATTCCTTCTCTACTGGCGCTCCCTCGACTCGCACTCCCTCTACTCGCTTTTTCTCTACTCTCTCTTTCTCTACACTCTCTTTCTCTTTGTCTCTGTCTCTCTCTGTATCTGTCTCTCTGTCTCTCTCTCTGTCTATCTCTCTCTCTAAAATATATTTGGTATTTAACTTAAAATATCATGAGCAATACGAGAATTTAATAAAGTGATAGCGAGTGTTCGACTCCCATGTTCAGTCCTCCTCTGTCAAATTCCAAGAACGTCACCCGATGGTAAAGAACTGCAATAACGTGCTAGCAGAGAACATTTTATCATGGAATTGAGATAGGAGTTCTCTGTATGCCTTAACAATGAGGCCCTCTCACGAGTTAGGGTGTATTTGTACAAGCCATTTTATTCTAGGGAAAGAGAAAATGCCAAACTGAGGGTAACAATATTGTCAGAGAACAGGGAAATAAATAAAACAAGAAACATGGAGACAAGTTAATATTTAAGAAGAACAAGGGAATATGTACCTCCTGGGAGGGCCTCTATTATAGATAATAGAACAAACATCACAACTATTGATCTGTTCAAAAAATGTTGTACCCAAACACTAATTGTCCATCTCTTTTGAAAAGGATGTCATCCAGGTACATTTATTGAACATAAGATGATTTTAAGTCGTACTGCAAACAGTTGCATAAAGATCTAATTAAACATTCGATTTTTTACAGAAATTTTGATTGCCATTTGTCGCCAGTCGGGCGACACATGGCAATCGAAAAATCGGGCGACAAATGGCAATCGAAAACCCTGTTTCCAACGATTTTTGATCTACGTTCGTCGATAGTATTAACGTTTTCGATTGCCGCTTATCCGGTGTGAAACTTTTAAAAATATCTTAAAGATATACAACTCATCTTTATTGCTTCTTATAGAATGACAAATGAGCCGCTACATGTGATTTCAAATGTGGCATTTTGAAATGAATAGACTCAGACGAGCCTGTGTAGTCTTCTTTTAAGCTTAGAAACTCCAATTTATGTTCGTTCAGTAGCTTAATATTCATATAATATTCAAGCGACAAGCAAAGGCTCTGATCAGACTGCGCGTATGCGCAGGCTGGTCTGAGCCTTTGCTGGTCGCACATACCACATTGTTGGAAATCTCATATCGCGGCTCAAATAATATTGTTTAAAAAGATGTCATTGTGGGGCTTGGGCTGCTGTTATTGGAATATGAGGACTTGGACCCGGAATTACAATGCCTCCTTAAAGTTAAGGAAGACTTACTGAGTTAAGTATTGACTTTTCAGGATGCGAAAAATAACGTTTTAAACTGATTACAATCAAAATTGTTTCATTTTTCTGTAGGTCACAGTGATATCTTTGACCACAAATACTGCATCGATCCAGGCAATTTATTTAGCATGTTGAGATATCCATAATTAACTTAAGTCTTCCTTAACTTTAAGGAGGCATTGTAATTCCGGGCCCTGTACTACTGTGTAAAGTTTAAAACGTTTAAAGATAAAATAACAGAACGGAATACCACTGACACTGCAATATTTTCAATATTTTTACGGTTATTTGTTATATGGCTTACTTTGTCCAAATATACAAATATGCAGTGAAAATCCAGATAAGCTTACATGTTTACTAATGCTTTTAAGAATGAACTGACAACAGACCAAAAACGTAAATTGCTTTTAAATACGTGTGGTATTTTATTTTACTGTCGCAATGGCGCAAAGAGTACAGCTATAAAACGTATGCAAACTGTACAGGGTTCATTATTATGATTTTTTCTTTTGTTTAATTTTATTCTTAACATCCCAGTCAACAATTTTTCAGTTATGTCGGGACGGGTCTTCCTGTGTTGAACAAGTACTAAGCTATGATTAATATGTTTTGCTCAAGGACACAACACAGTGACGCCGGAGAGGCCAGAAATTCAAACGCTCACGTTACTTGATAGCTGCGCATTCAACTATGAGTAATATGCGCGGATCCAGAGAGGGGGTAGCAGAGGGTCCTGACCCCCACCCTTGAAAATCAGAAACCTTTGGGGCTCTTTAGCAATACTGGTCCAGATCCCCTGAAAAATCAAAAGCTTCCAAGTGGGTAATTATCGGCCCGATAGCGTTTTGCTGTTGAGCTGATGACGGTCCGCTTTTAATGGTTTTTTGATTCCTCACTCCATTCATTAAAAAAAAAGTGTGCCAGAGATAAGTTGGACTTCGTCTGACAAAATTTCTGGATCCGCACATGATTAAGCATCGCATGAGATGTTTTGTTGTATAATTATGTGCATTTTTCTCACTAATATTTTACAAAACCGAAGAAAGCGTATCAGTGCAAAGCTACTAGATGACGGTACAAGACATGGACATACCCTATCCCAGTCAGCACACAATGTCGAGCAACCATTGGCCCACAAGCGAAATGCCATTTAAATGTTTTAGATGTTGCATAGCAAAAAAAGAAAGAAAGGAAGGCGGGGGGAGGGAGGGGGTGAGGGGGGGGGGGGGTTGGCGACCAACTTGAGAGCCCCGTTGAAACCCATTCAATGTTTTTGGTGTTTTTTTTTTTTTTTGCATGTGTTGTTGTTTTTTTACCGTTAGTGGGGGGGGGGTAAATTGTTGAAATAGTTTGTTTCATTGAATAGAATCCTAAAGGGCGGTGCAACAGGAGGTTGTTTCAGCGGACTAGGTGAGTTGCATGTTTCAATGGATTTTATCAGGGTATTTCAGTGAACTGAGTGGCCTGAGTGCTTCCCTTGGCTGGGCGGTTTGGGTGTTTCAGTAGCCTAGGGAGTTTGGGAGTTTCAATGGGTTGCCTGTTTTGTGCATTTCAGTGGACTGTGTGCGTTTGGGTGTTCTGTGGCGATACAGTAGACTGGTGGTTATGGGTGTTTCAATTGTCTGGATGGCATACATGTATATATTTTTGGATCAAAGGTTTACTAATCATGTACACGTGGCATCATAACTAACAGTTTCCTCGCATTTTGACACTTCTTTTACACAACAAAATGCGCCTCAATGTGAACCTGCTTTTTGTAACCCTGTTCACGTTGTCAATACACTGCGCTGCCAGGTAAGATAATGAGTATAGATATGGCACATGTTCTTGCCTTCTTTCAGGGACCATACCCTCACCCCCACCCCACCCTGCCATCATATCCCCTTCCTATATCAAGCATACTAGTTTCACTAAAAATGAATCAGTGCAGAACTTAAAAAAAATATGTTTTCTCAGACTCACTAGACAAAAATATGCATAATGATACCGACTGAAGATGAGCGTTTTTCACAACACATCACAACTGTAAAACCTCTCAAATTCCCTTCTGTATTTCGCCCCCCTGGTAGTCTTCCATTTGTAGCATTACATATCTTTTTGTATCAAGACATGCTTAAAATATATCGGATTCAGGCACTAATTGTGCGGCAGTTTGTATCAAACTCCGAAATCAAAACCACTGTCACTCCGATAGCAAGGATGCCAGCTGTCAAGTTACCTCTGAACATTTTGCTAACCCTCAAAACGATATCAACGTAAGCAAATTTCAAATATTGATGTTTTAATAGCATTTTGAGATACGACTCTTAAAAATCATGTAGGAGAATGATATAGAATTGTGGCGACACAAGCAAATTGTGTCAAAGGTTGATGTAAATCCAGCTATGATCAAACGAATAGCATTTTTTCATTGAAAATTCACAATCGTCGTTTGAAAGGTCGCCCAGGGTCCTACGGACATGGATCAAAAGCATTTAACACATTCCGAGTCCTTATCATTCAATATAGAAGCAACCTGTTTGCTGCTTTCGTTTCCAAGAAACTTTCTATAGGAAATAAAAATGGATAAATAAAGACCCTGTCCATCCATAATCGCAATGTTTACCTCCGATAGCCAACACCCTCCGAGATCTAAACATGCGGTTTACCTGGGTGAAGTAACTGACAAAGAACGGTCAATTAACGTACGTGTAACGGATGTATAACGGACAAAACGAAAATGTACCGCATAAGAAACGGACACAACGTTCGTTGAACGATCACAGAATGCACATGCGGCACGTGTCTGGGGAACTCCAATAAATGTCTTGCAGTTGACCGTTCACAACGCAGGTCGAACGGACATCAACGGATACATAAAGGATACCTACAGGATGCCGAACGCATGAGAAACGTACAGACCGCATAAGAACCGGACAAACCGCATACCAACGCACGATTAACGTTCATCCACCGGACATCTTTATCCGGTGGCGTCGGTTCGAAGTTTTGAACATGTCCAAAACTTGCCAACGGATAAGACCGGATAAAACGGATATCACCTGACACGGAACGCATTCACCGCATGAGGAACGGACGAGAAACGCATGGGAACGGACACGAACGGACAGAAAAATTTTACTGTCCGTTACGCGTCCGTTAGCGCTATCCGGTAAGGTGTGACAGTCACTTATATAATAACTGATGTAGGTAAATCATACCCTAGTCGCAAAATATGTCTTTTAACGTTATTCGCGAAAATAGAAAAAAATTCTCACGAAAACTTCTGAATTTACAGCATCAAATCATTTGGAAGTGTTGTTAGACGATATATCTTTATTTGATACAATTTGCTGCTTTGCCTTCAGAGATGTTTAGTCATGAACCTTAAATTTACTGAGGGAGGAGTGGGGGGTGATTCACAGGTAATCACGTTGATTTTGATATGCACTGTCTCATATGTTAAAGATATATATAAGAATGAACTCAATAACGTTATGTTTTTGTTTTGTTTTCTATCATCATCATTATTATTATTATTATTATTATTATTATTATTATTATTATTATTATTATTATTAAAGTTTAATAAGAAAATATCACTTACAAAAAGTATTTACACGTCTACATTTTCATATCCTCCATTTTATTTTCGACCCTATGGGGACATATTTATTTCGCTTTAATGTTACGCCTGTAAATAATATCCATTTGTTCTTTGTTAGAAAACATAATGAGAATTGATTTTTAACCTATGTCCTGCTGGTGTTGGATTTATCTGCTTTTGAAAATACTGTAGATCCAGATCAGCTGGCTTCTGATGAAGCCAGCTGATCAGGATCCACACTGTTTTCCACTCTGCTTTTAAATACATGCTTATAAATGGAACGGTGGAGGCTAACAAGACAATAATTGGGGAGAAGTGTAGTACATAAAAATGTTAAGCATGACAAGTGTAAACTATTATCATTCAGGGTCCAGATATACACTACTTAAATACATGTCAGATGAGCAGTCAACGGGCTTCCGCAGTGCTATATCGTCACTCCTTCAGCCCTTATCTCGCTGTATGATATAGAAGAGGGTCGTGATTCTGATTATTTCCCCTTCAGCCCTTATACCGCTGTATGCTATCGAAGAGCGTCGCGTTCATGATCTAGTCGGAAAACAGATACAAAACTATACCATTATTTAATTCAGCAGGACAGTTTAACCCTTCAATCGATGGAGTCGATCGCTTGAAGAAAGCTAACAAAAAAACTGTTTTTTCTTGAAACAAGAGGACGTCGTGTTTTATGAGTAGTATATTAATTGAGTTACATTTTCCTGAGATATACAGTAATTTTAATAAAGAATAAAAATGTACCCGAACACAACCAAGATAGATTTGGAACAAGCACAGTCTAGGTTTAATAAAGATAATTACGAAATTCAATGTCATATGACCTGCGACATGTAAAAACCAACAGTGTTCCTGTGTGTCAAGAGAAATCGGCTTCATCTCATCGCTGTCTACACGAATAAAGCTAAAGCTTTTAGTTTACTCAATTAGCACACAGCGAAGACTGATCAGCCTGTGCGATGCTCAGGCTGATCCGAGTCATCGCTCGGCGTACACTCATTATGTTGGTTTTATCATGTCATTCAAGGTTAAATATGTATTACATGTAAATAACTCCATGCGCGGATCCAGAAAGTTTTGTCAGAGGGGGTCCATTTTTTAGTTGATAGGGGATAGAGGATCCAAATACAACTTAAATTGGGCCATCATCGGCCCGCCAGCGATACGCCATTGAAATGGCGTTTCGCTGGCGAGCAGATGATGGTCCAACACTGAATGCTGGCATTGTAGCTTGTGGTTTTTCAGGGGATCCGAACCCATATTGCAAAGAAAATTAGAAACTATATTTCTGTGATTTTTAGGGGGGTCCGGACCCCCTGCCCCCACCCCCTCTGGATCCGCCCATGAACTCAATTAGCTGTGTCTTTTCCAAGTCGGACAATAGTGGGTGGGAGGGCGGTTCTTACAAAGACGACAACCAAAAAATCATAAAAAACAAGCAAATTCAGAGAATTTATGTCCCCCGCCACTATCTTTTCACTTTGATATTAAAAATGACTAAGTTCAAATTACACAAGGTACCCACTATCCATTCACTTTGACAGTAAAAATGCCAGAAAAATGGCTAAGTTCGACTAGCGGAAAAAGTGATAAAAAGTAATCTGAGGATTATATCCAAACCACATGCATATCTTCAGACCATGTCCAAAACAACTGTGAAGTTGCGCACACAAGGTACCCACTATCTTTTCACTTTGATAGTAAAAACACTTAAAAATGACTAAGTTCAAATTGCAAAAAAAGTGACAAAAAATAATCTCAGGATAATATCCAAACCACATGCATATCTTCAGATCATGACAAAAACATCTGTAAAGTTTCAAAAGAATCGGCATAAAACTGTAGGAGGAGTTGCGCACACAAGGTACCCAGTATCCATTAACTTTGACAGTAAAAACGCCAGAAAAATGCCTAAGTTAAAATAGCAGAAAAAGTGATCTTCAGATCATGACAAAAACATCTGTAAAGTTTCAAAAGAATCGGCATAAAACTGTAGGAGGAGTTGCGCACACAAGGTACCCAGTATCCATTAACTTTGACAGTAAAAACGCCAGAAAAATGCCTAAGTTAAAATAGCAGAAAAAGTGATAAAAAATAATTTGAGGATTATATCCAAACCACATGCATATCTTCAGACCATGTCCAAAACACCTGTGAAGTTTCAAAAGAATCAATATAAAACAGTAGGAGGAGATGCGCACACAAGGTACCCACTATCCATTCACTTTGATAGTAAAAATGTCAGAAAAATGGCTAAGTTCAACTGGCGGAAAAAGTGTTAAAAAATAATCTGAGGAATATATCCAAACCACATGCATATCTTCAGACCATGTACAAAACACCTGTGAAGTTTCAAAAGAATCGATATAAAACTGTAGGAGGAGTTGCGCACACAAGGTACCCACTATCTTTTCACTTTGATAGTAAAAACGCCTAAAAATGACTAAGTTCAAATTGCGAAAAAAGTGACAAAAAATAATCTCAGGATAATATCCAAACCACATGCATATCTTCAGACCATGACTAAAACATCTGTAAAGTTTCGAAAGAATCGGCATAAAACTGTAGGAGGAGTTGCGCACACAAGGTACCTACTATATTAGGGGGACGGAAGGACGGAAGGACGGACGGACGGACGGACGGAAGGACGGAAGGACGGAATGCCGAAAACTATGTCCCTCCGCTTTTCTTCGAAAAGGCGGGGGACAAAAATTAGACCGGATGATTAAGAACAATATCCGGTATCCTGCATAACAATCAAAATAAAGGAGAATGCAAAGATCAGATCAGGAATCGATTCAATCAATGCCACACCTGACCCAGGGCACCATAAGAGAAAGCGACACAACAGGAGAATACATCACATACAAGAGAGCTAAGAGATCAGCCCTTTCCCAGGGGCTGACCACAATGTTGCAAGGAACAGACAAGTCAGTTTTACAGACAAACAAAAATAACAACAACTATCCATAGAAGAGGCACCGCCTTGGAACGGTCAGTTATAAAAGAAATAATTGGGGGGGGGGGGAATAAAAAAAATACATGTTTGACGGTACCATCCTCACCCTTATTTCTGATGTGGATCGAGATATGTTGATGTTTGTTTGTGTGAAAGATCCCTCACTTATCAAAGTATAATCTAGTAAATACAAATCAAGATATAAAACGAGTTAAAACAAATATAATGACTCAACAGTACCTACAACTGAATGCCAGAGCATAAGAATTTCAACAGTTAAACACCGGTGGGCAAGACTACAGGCAAAGCATCATGCCCTAACCATCTCATCTATAGATATGCTTTTAAGTCGGAACCGTCATAGAGTTTGACCTTCCGGCGTGCAATTAAGTGGATTGCAAAGTTGCCATTCGAGATTGGGTTGATCACCTAGCATGCAGTCTGTTGCAATGCATTAATCTTATAACCAATCTTTTTTTTATAATTAGAAATTATTTTAATAAACTGCATTGAAATTTTTTAGAGCCAACAATATCCTGTCAGCATGTGCGCACAGCAAAGATTCAGATCAGTCTGCGCATCGGATTGAAGAAACGTTGAGCCATTGGATACCCACAGAGCGACCATCTAAGACTCTAACCAGACCTTTTGCTGGAAATCGACTCAATTACCATCTACAACTACTGTCCTGCCAGCCAAGAGTGACAGTGGCGTCATGTTTTGTTTACAAAGTTATCAGGACTTAGAATGGATAGATCACATGTGTATTAATCCTATCTTGCGGATAGGATTAATACACATGTGATCTGTCGATTCCTTTAGCTCAAGTGGAGTGTACAAGTTAATGTTTTACTTAACAATTGTTAAGAAAAACACGTCACTGTCACTTTTGGCTGGCAGGACAGTACTATTGATAAAGCCCGTTTTAGAGGACTGGTGTTGTTGACTTCATTGTTATCTTTTTGCATGCTTGAGCAAGGAGCTCTAGCGATAAGGCGTATATTTTCCCTAGTTGACAGGATTACAAAACCTAAATTTTCAAATTGCCCTTATGTTTTGAAAACTGGTCTGTTCCGGTAGTAAAATTTACATAGAAAGCATCAAAGTAGGTTTCAAAGCGATTCATCATTTACAAAACCGTTAAAACTTGCGCCTACTACTCCCACCCCTCATTTTACGTCTTTAGACTGGGTGCCGTTTAGACGAGAGTTTAAGTAAATCATTTGCAGGTTTTCAAAAAGTAAAAGTGCTAAAATACTAAGGATATAAGCGTCCTTCATTTTCGAAACTTTGCGGTATTCCTTCTGCGCATGCTTACGAAATATGCTTAAAATTGTGACATTTGTCATTGAAAAGATGAAACTGGCGCCTTTCTGTTTGTTTTTAGATGCTTTCCCCCCTAGACCCAAGATGCCCTTTGGACAATTAAATGTCGCTATACAAATATATAACATATGTAAAGGGCGTCTTGGGTCTAGGGGGGAAAGGGGTTGTATAAGCGAAAGAAGACATCAAATATCCCACTTTGCAAGATGGTCATTTTTATTGTACACCAACTGTATAAATAGTTTTACTGTACATAGCGTGATAGGACGATTGGTACCCTTGTTTAACTGTCTAGTTCCCATATATGTAACTGAATAACAAGTACAGTTGATGATCGAAATAAATTCTCATTCAATAAGAAGTAGAGTGATTACATGCATTAAGGAAATCCCGTTTTAAATATACAAATTCGGGGGCAATGGTGCATCGACGGCCTGTCTATATATATTTGTTGAATGTGCGTAGTTTCTCCAGTCGTTATTTCAACAAAATGAAACGAACGTCTCGTTTAGGGAGATTGCTCGCCTTATCGCTAGAAATTCTTTTCATGATTAATGCAGTGTGCATTTTTTTAGATATAAACTTTCGCAAAATTTTAACAGGAATACAGTTTGTTTGTCAATCAATTTGACAGTTTGTTTCGGGCCTGATCTTGGGCCAAACTGTTTGCAAAAAACTAAAGTCACCTTGATTTTAGCACTTTTTACTCTGCACATGTTCGTGTCCGATTCATTATAAATTATATTTCAAGGCAAAATAGATTTGCATTCAAATTCAAGATTGTCTCTTTTCTGATGACGTCATCATTTGGCTATGCCATATCTTTTTCAGAAGTAGAACATACTTATCACCCTATACATTTTGATACCACAGATTTAAAAATTGACCCAGTATTAAGAGAATTTTGATGCAAAGTAGACTTTCACTAAAATTCAAGATGGCCACCATTTTGATAACGCCATAATCTGGCTCTGATAAATTTTCAGAAGTGCTTAAAATGATTTTGCAATGCTTAGGACACTGAGTAAGAGGCAAGTAACAATCACAGCAACATGAGGTCCTGAAGAACAAAAAAATCCAGCACTCAGCTGGCTCGCCCCCACCTGGATGAACATGGGCGGATCCAAAAGGGGGGTGGGGGCAGAGGGTCCGCCCCCCCTGAAAAATTTCAAATTATAGGGTTTCCTAGCAATATTGATCTGGATCCCCTAAAACTCACAAAGCTTTTGAGCCAGCATTCAATGGTGGGCCATTATTGGCACGCCAGCGAAACGCCATTTCAATGGCGTTTCGCTGGCGGGCCGATGATGGCCCTCTTTTAGTGGCATTTCGATCCTATCTCCATCCCATCAACTAAAAACAGTCCGTGTTTGACCCTCTCTGACAAAACTTTCTGGATCCGCGCATGATGATTGTACAACCAGAAAGGACACAGAACCAGATATTTCATGTTAGATGATGCATTGATAAGTTAGGGGGTCTTTCATGCAAACCAAATAGCTATTGTGGATTTAAAGATAGATGAGAATTGTTGTAAACAAATACTGGCGAGTTTACCTTGATTTTGGGCGTGCAGGTAGTCTCAGTTTACAGTTATATTGAACCTACGACAGATTACTGCATATGCGCTAACAGTAAATAGTCATGCTTTACCTGTTTATAAGAAAAATAGGATTGCCTCATTACTATGCATCTTTGAAACTATAATATGTGTCATGATCCACATCGGAATTAAGGGTGAGCTTGGCGCCGTTAAACCGGTTTAAGCCCTCCAGTAAAATATTTTACTGACCGTTCCAAGGCGGTACTTCTTTTGTGGATCTTTTATGTTTTTGTTCTGTCTTGTGTTTGCTATAGGCCAATTTTGACCTCAGACGGATCAAAGGTCAGACGAGTCTACTTAGGAGCACGAGAAAGGTAAATAAGATTGTAACGGTTGTTTTCTCACCAATGCTATCGAAGTAACAAAATTTCCAATAAATATGTAATGACGTGACCAATACAACATCTACAGGCTTAGTCGAGCGGTCTACGTCTTAAATTGCAAATATTCCATGGAAAGTTTCAGAGTTATAATGCCTGAGTTCGAGTCCCAAATATTTTTTTTCTTTTTAGCATATCTTTTTGTTCTTCGAAAAAACTTGAATTTCTCATGCTTTACGCGAAGGCTTTTTTTTTCTATTTGGCGTGTGCTCAATTCATTTGCAAACGAATCTATTTCATTCGACGCAAAGCAAACACCATACCGCTGCAGTGCAGATGCAAAAGATTCATAACAAAATGGGCTGACAATATCACTGAACCAGACAAAGGAATGACTTCAACCAAGGCATGCGTGCCATTGAGCGGATGATGAAGCGAGACCCGAGACTAAAGAGGAGAAACCTGAACGGTCTGGCACGAAAGAGGGTCCAACTGGACGACTTTGAAGTACGTTGAGCATGCTTTATCAGTAGACCGTGTATACTGGTTAAAGAAGATCGCGATAGAGGAAGAACATGAGCCAGTGGTGATTGGTCTTGCGTCAGAAACCGACTGCATCTCCGATACTTACACTGCCAGCGAGACTGAGGGCATATGAAATTAAATGTATCTGAAAGTTAATAAATTACGAAATAAAATACATGCCATGATGAAAAAATAAAATATAAAAAATGCTAAAACTCACGTACGCACGCACACACACATACACACGCGTGCACGCACACACTACGCGTGCGCATTAAAAGTAAAAAAATGCCTGACCAAGACTCGAACTCGCATTGATTTCTTTCACCTTATAAAACAAAAATTAGTGTAGTGCTGTTTACCTACTGAGCTACAGAGAACGTTGACTAAAAGGTTGAAAGTTACCGATATAATGTTTTATGCATTACGTAAACACCAATGGTACCGCTTTATAACGGTTTCTACCCGTTTCCCTTTTCACGTGCTGTAAATTCGAATAGTCTGATCTTTGATCCGTCTGAGTTCAAAGTTGGTCTATACGTCTTCGTGTGCGTCTGTTTATATGTGCTTTGTGGTCACTTGCTGGGCTAACCTCTTGGCTCTCGTTTGTGGAGTCTAACTGTGAGTTTGTCACTTTCACATTGGTATCCTGGGTCAGGTGTGGTACTTGATTGTATCGATTCCTGATCTTTGCACTCTTACATTGACAAATGTCCAAAATATTACTTTCTGGGGTTGTAAGTGACAACTGGCCCCGAGGTTATAAAACTTTTTTCATGCTCAACACAGGGTTTGAACAGGCTTGAAAAGTGCTTAAATGTACAAGACTGTCTTGGAAAGTCCTTGAAAATAAAATTTGCCTTGAAAAGTACTTGAAAACACTATAAGGACTCGAAAATTCCTTGAATTTTACCATTTGCAAGAGGATTCAACACTGATTCTGGAGGCCTAAATCAAAACGAAATTGTGGTGCCTTAACTTGGTGCAGCATATGCTGCACCAAATTAAGGCACCACAATTTTACACTGATTTTCTAAAACTAATATCTTTAGTAATGGACTCTAGCATTTCAGAAGTAGAATTTTAACGTGTAAATCAGAATGTTTCATAAGTTTTCAGTCCTTGAAAACGGTAGGAAAGTCTTTTAGAAGTCCTTGAAAAGTCCTCGAGTTTTACACTAACTTGCCTTTATGAACCCTGTGACAACACAACTGACCATGTAATGTCAAATGCACATAAAACTAAATTACTTGAAATAAAGATTTTGCTCGCTTGAACCACTCAGATGTTGTCTTTATCCTGCTAATAAAGGTCATGCTCAGTTGAGTTGAGCATGAAAAAAGTGTTACAATATCGAGGCCTGGAGCATGCACAGTAAACTTTACAGAGAGTAGAAACACAATTATATAATAAACACAATTTATTTTGGAAAATATAGAAATCTTATAATAATACTTATAACTATAGAATCTCAATAGCACACAGTAGACATTTATGAAGGAAAAAGTATGGACTGTCAAAATTAACATATAAATTTATGTACTTTACCTCTCGCGTATTTGTCGAACAAATAGGCGTTACGTTCACGTTTCCAATTCGTTGTATGTGCGGTGGATTTGCATTGCATTGGAAACACGAATCAACACTTATCAATGCATATCAACGCAAATGGCATTTAAAAATAGATAATAAAATTTGTTGACTCATGTATGCTAAATCTGATTTAAATTTTATCATAATTTCTTATTTCGTTGTTTTAATTTGCTTAAAATGTCACTCTGGCACGTCTCTTCGTAACTCGTTTTTGATAAGCTATGCAAGGATGGTTTCAACGCGGAACTGCCTTGATATGCGTTGATACGCGATGATTATTCAGCTAGATTGATTAATAATCAGGTTAATGCGTTACTTCGCATTTCAACGAATCATCGATAATAAATTTTGATTGGCCTTTCAGATATCGTGGTTGAAAAACCTATGCATATTACGCGCATTTTCATTGCAAATCGTACAAATACAAATATGCCATTGGGTATACAACAATACTTTATACAAATGAAAATTCAAGGGCGTCGTCAGTGTCCATTTTTCCTCTTGATTATGTCAATGGTCGTTCCAGTATTTTGTTATCTATTCATTTTACAATCTTTCGATGACTTCAAAGTGACACAATGACTGCAGCACAATGTTTTTGTTTGATTTGATTCTTTACGTGCCATCAACAATCTTTCAATTAAACAGGGACGGGTCTTCCTGGTTTGAACCAGTACTAAGCCAGGATAAATATGTCTTGCTCAAGGACCACAACGCAGTGACGCCGGTGAGGCTCGAACCCGCGGCCCCTCGGATCTTACACGAGTGCTAATGTTTTATAGAATTTATTAAATAAGTTGGGGAAAAGAGAAAAAAGCGAGGCTTTCCGACCATTTTATCTCGTTTTCGCAAGGATTTTAATGAATTCAATAATACAGGAACACGAATGTTCGATTCTATTTATCACATGACCATGATTACATTTAAATTACTTAAAAATCGCATGTCTGGCATGAAAAGGTTAATATTTTGCCACTTTTAAAACGGTAGATTGAACGTAATTATGTAACGTTACTAAATTTATTTTCAAGATGGCAGCCAAAGCGGCTTTATCTTATCTCACCATTTTGATCCATACTGAACCAACTCATACATGTATTACCTAACATTAAACAGAAGCTTTCAGCAAGTGGTTAAAGAGAACTGAAAATTTATTAGGAAGGGGAGTCTTCGTTTTTTTAATATTCAATTATATGTTTTTGCGTATCATGACATCAAGTATGGACACCGACGACGCCCCTTAAATAACGATGAATGAAAACCTTTAATAAAAAAAAAATAAACATATATACAATACGTACCAGAAAGCTCAAAGATACCAAACATTTCATAGATATATTAAACCTGTCCCTATTATGAATATTGGACTTGCAGTTAACAAAACATAATTTGAGTCTGACATACCAGTTAACACGAACTAAAATTGTGATATGTGCGTGGTTACTTAAATAGGCATATATATGTACTTTTTATGGTTTCATTTCACACTATTTCGAATCACCAGCCATATCCTGCTTTTTTAGACTTATACATACAGCAGTTTTGCGTCTTACAAAATATGTTTTGGTCTTGTCAAAGAAACGTCTCTATGAGACGTTTCTTTGACGCACCCAGAACATATAGTTTATCTGTTGCATCTGCTGAAACCCTTCGTTCATCTGTTGAGGCCGTTGCATCATCTAATGAAATTCTTCTTCCATGCGCGGATCAAGAAAAAAATTCAGAGGGTGTCCAACTTTGAGAACATTTTTTTAAGTTAATGAGTGGATCCAAATACCACCAAAATCTGGTCATCATCAGCCCGCCATTTAAATGGCGTTTGGCTGGCGGGCCAATGATGGCCCAATATTGAATGCTGGCCTGGTAGCTTTGTGATTTTTCAGGGGATCCGGACCAGTATTGATAAATAAAACTTTATTTTTGTGATTTTTCAGGGGGGGGGGGTCCAGACCCCTTGTCCTCCCCTTCTGGATCCGCACATGTCTCCGTTAATTCACCAGTTACAACTGTTAGTCTACCTGGGCCTGTTGATTTTTTTGTATCTGTAGATCTGTTGAATTCATGCTTTTTTTTAATATTCTAGTTTAATTCCCCAAAATCATGGTTACATTTGTATTCTTATCTATTTACCCCTTTATCAGTCAGGGGCATAACCTGTGTAAGTTAAAATAAATATCATTTGAAGAAGTTAAAAGTTTGAATTTTTCAACAATAATTTCACAGCTAGGCTACAGAAAGTAACTTATATAGGTTATATTTGATATTATTTAGGCCAAGGTCAAATATACAAGCTTAGAAATATAACTAATTCAAGTTAAAAAGTAGCTTATTTTCTGATTTTCAATGACCCTGCGTACACATTTCTAGACGACGCATACAGAATTTTATTGCACAATCGTAAAGTTATGTAATAGGTCTTTCAGATAAAATTGCACACATGGCCATGACAATTGCTGTAACTACAGAATATCAAGATGAAAATAGACACTTTCACTCAGACAGGTTACTTTTGATTTTGCTGCAAACATAATTAACTGCTTTAAGTGATATATTTTTTAACTTTTGGAGGTTATGCACCTGACTGTTTATGCACTTATAGATTCTTCCTTCTGGTTTGATATAATAAACTTGAGACGATTCATTGTATATATCGAGGATACAATAGGTTACTATTATCAAATAAAATGTGTACATTTTTCTATGAAGGTTGTTTAATCTTTACAAATTGTGAAGGACGTGATGAAACACCGAATTATGTGGTATTTCATCTGGGTCTTCACTCTTTGCACAAGACGCATATAGTTTGTTTGATTTGATTCTTTACGTCCCATCAACAATCTTTCAGTTGTATTTGGACGGGTTTTCCTGGGTTGAACCAGTACTAAGCTATGATAAATGTGTCTTGGTCAAGGACCATGAGGCAGTGACGCCGGTGAGGCTCGAAGCCGCGGACTTCGGTCTCGAGTCTAGCACTCTATCCATGAGCCACTGCGCTCCTAAGATCATGGTTTCATTTGTATTCTTATTTACCCCTTTATGCACTTATAGATTCTTGCTTCTGGTGTGATGTAATACACTTGAGACGATTCATTGTATATATCCAGGAGACCTAGGTTATTATTATTAAATAAAATGTGTACATTTTTCTATGAAGATTGTTTAATCTTTACAAATTGTGATTAGCGTGATGAAATACCACATCATGTGGTATTTCATCTTCATCTGGGTCTTCACCCTTTGCACAAGACGCATATAGGAGCTACTGGTATATAAAGGGTTCATCCTAGGATCCAGAAGGGGGGGCAGGGGGTCTGGACACCCCCCCCCTGGAAAATGTACAAAAATATAGGGTTTCTTAGCAATACTGGTCCGTATCGCCTTAAAAATCACAAAGCTACCAAGCCAGCATTCAATGTAGGGCAATCCACGGCACGCCAGCGAAACGCCATTTAAATGGCATTTCGCTGGCGGGCCGATGATGGCCCGCTAATAGTGGTATTTTGATCCTTCCTCCACTCTTTAAACTAAAAAAAACCTTGGACCCCCTCTGAAAAAACTTTCTGGATCCGCGCATGGGGTTTAATGCATTAATCATTTGGCAATGACTTCTTGGCAATGCGGTATTTCATCTCGCTCTTCACTGTTGACTAAAGAAGCATATACTTTATTAGAAGCTTCTGGTATACAAAGGTTAAATTCATATATCATTTTACTATAACCTCGTAACATTGTAAGTTTTTACATCTCTTTCGGTACTTGATGGGGGGTCTTTAATGAGACAACTAGCCCCAATGGTTGTTCCATGGAAGATTGGGACCGAATGGTGATTCTGTGACATCTTTTGTGGCATCTTTTGTGTTATCTTCTACTTTCTCCAGTATCTCAGTCAATTTATTCAGTTTTTCATCCTGATTCTCAAGCATCTTCTTAAAATCTTCTTCATTCGATTGAATACCTGCATTCGTTTTCTCTAACTCTTCATACAACCTTTGAAATCCTTTATCCAACTCTTCAAATCCTCCACTCATCTGCTGGGCTATTTGTTGTGATCCTTGATTCATCTGTTGAAATTTTTGATTTATCTGCTGAAATCCTTCACTCAGTGATTTTTGTAAGTCTTGATTAGGCAGTTGATCCACGTCTGGTGTAACTGGTTCCCCTGTTGCTTTCGCGTATTCTACTGTCTTGCAAACAAAACCAGCCATCAAGTCTGAGCAGTCCTTGAACATGAAACCTGCAGTCTGCAAAAATGCAAAATGTTATATTTTATTTTCACGCACAAGCGATAGAAAGAGGATTTCCTGGCATGTGGTTTACATATTTTGTTAACAATTTCAGTATTCCCCATGGGACACGACAACAAAAATCTAAAAAGTCCCATTTTTAAATGTTTACCATTTCTCTATTCGTCAACACTTTCAGAATGTAAAGGTGTAGGTCGAGCAAGCAGTGCTCGCATAATATATTTTTTATATAAAAAAGTTGGCACCAAATTGTTAATTTGTCAAATTATGATCGTAAATAAGGTCCCCGATTTTCCTTCCTTTTTTTCCTAATAATTTGCTTAAAACTTCGTCAGTATATAAACCACTACTCATTATGATCATGCGCAGCACCTGCACGCCAAGTCTTTTTTCGACAAAAATCAAACCATCAAGTGGCCGTTGAATTCTACTTTCCAAAATGTTTCACTTGATAGCATTTTAACGCATTGTGGTTATGATGTCATGCTACGAACTTTCCAAATGCCCCTCGTATAGTGGTCTATACATATTTCCCTTTTTTAATTATTGTTGACTGTGATGTAAAAATCAAATCAAACAAACATAAAACTTTACCTTTAATTGTCTTAAAAAACCTTTAAAAACTGTCTTTGGGGTTTGTGAACAACACAGGCGCAGACCAGCCTGCGCATACACGCAGACTTATAAGCGCCTTTGTTATTCGCTTTTTGGTAAGTATCATATGTAAGCTTGGTACAGGTAAAATTTGAATTTTCTAACTAGTCACTATATCTGAGGAAACCCCGAAAATAGGTTTTCCCGCGACGAAGCCCATTTGATAGGCAATATAATTACATCCAGATATAAATGGTTTGACCTTTTAACCCCACCCCAGGGACCAAGGCTGTGTGTAGGGACAAAATATATGCGTGCATGGTGCTCTACACTCCACTCTCTTTATTTTGATATGAAAGATGACTACTTTCAGAAAAATATTTTTGACCTTTGACCCCATCCAAGGGGCTGTGTGTCTACCTTTATGATGCTCTACACTCCATTCCCTTTAATATGATATGCAACATGACTGCTTAAAAAATGACATCTGATCCCACCCCAGGGGCCACTGGTGTGTGCAGGGACATAATGTGCTAGCATGGTTCTCTATGCTCTGCTCCTTTTAATTTGATATACAACATCACAACTTACTAGACTCGCCTTGCGACCTCACTGTCAATTCAATAAAGTTAAATAGATATCAATTCGTGAAAGTTAGATATCAATTTGTGAAAGTAAGATATCAATTTGTGAAAGTAAGATATCAATTTGTGAAAGTAAGATATCAATTTGTGAAAGTAAGATACCAATTGAGCCAGTGCATGAGATTTCTAGCAATGTGGTTTGTGCGATGGCAAAGCCTTTGCTAGTCGCTTTATATTCTATGAGTGTTAAGCGTCTGACTGAACACCATTTGGAGTTTCTTAGCTTAAAAGGAGGTTGCACAGGCTCATCTGAGTCCACACATACAATGTATCAAAATGCCACATTGTTGGAAACCACGTGCCAATTAATTTTGATATCAATTAATTTCGACTCGTTTCATTAACCATTTGCCTGTTACAAAACAATGCATAAAAAGGGTCACACTGTTTGCTACAGAGAGGTTTATAGACGACGCAGCAGACGACATTTGGTTTAAACAATGTTTTATTTATTTATACAAGACCTGTTTCATATTTATTTGAACAAATGTGAATTGCATTTTTCGAGGTCGCATGTTAATAAAATAAATAACCTTTGCTTTCTTTTAAATAACGGACGTGTCCCTGGTATGACCAAATAGACAAATCGGCAAATTAACCCCCCTTTTACTGATTTTAAGAGCTAAAACGGGTGTATTTCTAATGAAAATGCGTATAAAAGTTTTCAAATCTCTTTTAAATTTAGAGGAGCATTCAGTCTATTATTCAAATGAAAACTCGCTTCTGTGCGCTTGCTTTTGCTTGACAACTGAGCTTTATAAGTTCGACCATACGAGTGCCAAAATGGGCATTCCGTGTATAAAATGTGTCCTGGAAGAATTGTGAAAAAACAAATTCTCTAAACTCACAGCCGACACAAGTTCTGAAATAGTTCAAGAATATATCGATGATAAAACTGATCACCAAAAATTGCATTCATGTATTTTGCTTACAATTTAGTGTTGCTTTGGAAACTGCAAACCCCAAAATTTGACGTTTAAAGTGCTTCAAAAAAGTAAATATCCAACAGAAATGCTTTATTTCCTAGCAGAACACACTTTAATCATTTATATACAATTTATATTAGGCTACAAGAGGAAAACTTCACCCCTTTAAGAAAAATCGTTCAAGAACGATTTTGAACATTTGGTTTCAGACAGCATTTTTAAATGCTTAAACTTTGACTACTCATCTACAGAGACTGTTTAAATCCAGCAAATAAAGTTAAGAGCTATTTTCTTGGTGACTGCGTATTCCTGGAGATCAGACTAACTAATGAAAATTTATTATTACTAAATATAATAAGAAATAAATGAGATACAGCACTTCCAAATTTGTTCAAATAAACATGAAACGCATCTTGTATACATACAAACATTTTATTGTTTACATGATCAATGGATCCGGATCAGATGGCGATATAGTCGCGATTAGCAGTTTTTGAATTAATGACTTGGCCGAGGTGCAAAGCTTGAGCATTCACAAATGTGAACAAATATATTCACTTACACCAAAGTTGAGTACAACACATTGGCCATCGGAAGGCTTGAACCCCCGTCCTGTGAACCTAGGCGAAACATCAGCTTCCCCTATCCAAACACTATCATCAGATTCAAGCATCTGTCCTGCAATAACAGAAACCAAGCTGTCAGATATGCTTTCATGTCAAAATGAAAAATTTGAATATGATTTAACAGACCTCCAGATAAGAGTGCGTATTTGAAAATTGTTTCTCATTTCTCAACCAAATCATATGTTTTGGTTACTCTAAAGAACGGTCTTGATGAGACGGTTCGTTTGAGCACCCAAAACACATATTTAAATTGATGGGTAAGGAAATAAATGCATTTTAGGTGCACAAAATGTTTATATCTGGACCTATGTCAGATTATCCTCATTTGAATGTACTTTTGTGGTATTTTACCGTTATTATCTTTGTTTTGTCTAAAATAGGAGCATTTTAGGTATGGGTGTGAGGGTATGATAGAAATATCCTTCCTGAGGATCGCCGTTTGTCATCACAAAGCTTGTAGAGAGAGAATCGGGAGGGACGGATTTTTCTATCCCATACTCGCAAGAATAGTGGATTATTTTATAATTTTTATCTCTTTTTCGCAACGACTTAAATACATTCAATAACACATTTTTTTTTAAAATAAGCTTCCAGGAGTCCCTGAATACGCTTAAATGCATTTTTACCTGATGACGACACTGTAACATAACAATGACGTCACTTGACGACAATGTACGTCTGTTCCAATACAACCAATGTATTTAGCCCTCACGCAACAGCCTGGGTAAGATAGCATGGGTTAGATAAGATTTTCTATCCCAGAGTAAAATCTCAGATATCTGTATACGGTGTGCAATATAATCTCACATTACCAATGCTATCTTACCCAGGACGTCAAGTAACCTCATCTTGTGAAATTGCATCTTAGCGTATTCAGGGACTTCTGGAAGCTTATTTAAAAATAATAAATAAATGAATAATAAAAACAGTGAACAAGAAAAACAAACATTGGTCGTGTGAGGGTAGGATAGAAAAATCCGTCCCTCAGGATCACCGTTTGTCATCACTTGGCAAGCCTCGTGATGTAAAACAGCAAACCTCGGGACGGATTTTTCTATTCTACCCTCACACTCATGATAAATTCTTATATTCCTCAATGGGTTAACCCTTAAAGCGCCAATCACAACTGCAGCAGACAACAAATTTTGCGACATCTTTTCTAATTTTGGAAAAAAATAAGGTATGATATTTAATGAGTCGTCTGCCAGCAGGCGATTCTAATGAAATATCATGCCTTATTTGTTATTTCTGAAAAAGCAGCAAAATTTGCAATTGTCGTCTGCAGCAAATTATAGGTGGCGCTTTAAGGGTTAAATTTGCGGTAAGAAGTAGCATTTAAGGAGAACAGCGTAATGCTTAACGCTTTACCTACTAGTGTCGTCTGCTGTTAACTAAGCACATCAGTTTGGTCTCAGGTCAGGCCCGACATAATATCGGGCCTGATTTGGATCCAAACTATTTGACAATCTGTTTGTATTTCTGAATGATTTTTTGAAAAACGTTGATTTTGAAAAACATCAGCAGACGACAAAAATATGCAAAATTTCCAAGTAGTTAAAAGAGTAAAAAAAACTAACCTTTCTTTAGCTGTGTGAATATAAAGGTCTGCTCCCCCTCCTTTGATAATCTGGCGAGCTCTCCATTGCCCTCACAAACGGCCGCCGCATCAATAGCCGTTATTCCTGTGGTTTCCGTACTGATAAGATAACAGTTCCCAGCGTAGTGAAACCATCCAGCTGGACATTTGTTTGGGTTCAACTTGCCTAAAAAGTAAATTATTGTTATTTTCTTGTCCATCTGTGAAAACATATGTTACATTGAGATGGTTCTTATTGTACCCACAACATTTGTTTTAGGTGAGAAAATTAATTCAAATAAGCACTCTAGCCGAGAAGCCCAATACAACCAGTCTAAGTCATATGTGGCTACCAAGTTTATTATATAAGCAATTCTCCCCCCCCTCTCTCTCTCTCTCTCCTCTCTCCTGTTCTCTCTCCTCTCAGTCTCTCTCCCTCTCTCTCTCTCTCCTCTCTCCTCTCTCACCTCTCTCTCCTCTCTCCTTGTTGATCAGCCGGTGCTTAGGTTGTAATATGTTCCTGAAAAATACCAAAAGATTTGTGTGCATCTACTTCTCTCACTCTCTCTCTCTCGCCCTCCCTCTCCCTCTCTCTCTCTCTCTCTCTCTCTCTCTCTCTCCATCTCTTTCTCCCTCCATCTCTATCTCTCTCTCCATCTCTCTCTGTTCATTTATTTTGTGTTCATGATCATTTTGTTTCTGTGGATGTGATCACCACATTTTCACACCGTGTACAAGATCATTTCTTATAAAGATGACAAATGATTAAAACGGAACATTTAATAACGAAATATTTGTCAGATATTTCGGGGATATAAAAAAAATAACTGTATTCAAAATTTTAATTGAAGGAGGTATAGCGTTGGATATACGGTCGGAAATTAAGTTTAACAATGACGCATGAGCGGAGCAGTAAAACGTGATTTCCGAACGTATATCCATATTCTCATGCGTTTTTGAAGTTTCGTCTCAAATTTGAGCGTTGCAAGCCGCATACCCAACGAAATGTGACGTAATTAAAGACGGTTCGATTCCCGCTCGCGGCGAGAAAAATTTCGGTGTCCGAACACGCTTTCTCTAGTGTCATTTGCAGGGATGACGCTAGATAAGTGCATCGTCCTTCGGATCGGGACGTTAACTGGATGTCCCCTGTGCAGGGAAAGTCACCCCTTGTGCAGGTTAAAGAACCCTACGGTAATTTAGATATGGTTACTTGTAGGCTTTCATCCTGCAACCCGGAGTGTACAAAGTACACCTGCCGATAATACTCGAAAGAGGGTCTGGCAGTATATAGAGAAAGAAAGAAAGAAAGAAAGTCAAACTATTTCCGACAGTATATCGCAGGATATACGTTGGCAAAGTTTTGATATAATCAAATCAGACGTCGCGTTACTAAGCAAGTGCATAAGAATGTTTTCAGCATAGTGTCAGGTCATGTTGCCAGCAACACATGAAGAAGAGTGGCAGGGATTGTGTTGTTTTTGTTGATTTAGTGTTTGTTGTTGAACGCATCGTTTGCGGGAGTCCTTATTTTGGGATGTAGCTGTTTGTTTCCTTTCTAATAACTATTGTCTTTCTTTAACTAGTATGTAATATATTTCGGCCTTGACGCGAGAAAAACTGTCTTAGGGGTTCAGCGAACAACAAAGGCGCAGACCAGCCTGCGCATCCGCGCAGTCAGATCAGCGCCTTTGTTATTCATAAGGTCGGCTGATGTCACAGCCGCCGGTTTGTTTCATTTGCGTGGTTGTTGTTGTGTTCTTGTTAAAGTCCCACCAACAGCTAAAGTCATATGGAGACGGGGCCAATGCTTAAGAAATAGTGAGTATGATCAGGAAATACCACAATCACAAACCGCAGACAACCCATGGCACCGCGAGGAAGAGCAACTCAACCATCACGAGACACCAGGAAGACAAATTAAGCAAAGCAACTAGCTCTCTCTTCCCCATGAAGATGATTGCAATACTAGAATGGACATAAATTAACGTACAACAAAACAAAGAACAATTACAGACTCCAACAATGGGAGTAACAATAAACAAAAGTCAACAACAACAGAACCACCGCCTTAGAACGGACAGCAACCTAAGCCATCGGGGGGCTTAAATGCATTTTACTGGTTCCAAATTCTACGCACTAGACTCTGCTGTTGTTGAAGTACAAGAAATGTTCAGCTCGAACTAATGCAATGTATCATCATGGAGAAACACTCTAATCAAATTAACACACCATGATGAAACAAAGAAAAGGGCTCACGACTCACAGATAGTCAGAGCTAAATAAAACCTCCAGTTGAGCCACGGTGGATCCAGCTACAGATAAGCATCAGGCACCAACCCACTGATTAAAGCTTTACGTCAGAGCCGTCTTAAAGTCTGAGGCCTGACCCACCGTCGTGCAATTAAAGTCGAAACCACAGCTATAAACCACGATTGGGTTTAAAACCAGGCAAGCAGACTGACGCATGATATCCAAGTTATATCAAACCCTTAAATAACGTTTATAATATTTTTGAATGATCACTAGAATTAGATTTTCCAACAATTCGTTTGAAGGAGCTCTAGCGATAAGGCGTATATTTTCCCTAGTTGACATGATCACAAAACCTAAATTTTCAAATTGCCCAAATGTTTTTAAAATTGGTCTGTTCCGGAAGTAAAATTTACATAGAAAGCATCAAAATAGTTTTCAAAGCGATTCATCATTTACAAAACCGTTAAAACTTGCGCCTTCTACTCCCACCCCTAATTTTACGTCTTTAGACTGGGTGCCATTTAGACGAGAGTTTTAGTAAATCCTTTGCAGGTTTTCAAAAAGTAAAAGTGCTAAAATATTAAGTATATAAGTGCCCTTCATTTTCAAAACTTTGCGGTATTCCTTTTGCACATGCGTACGAAATATACTTAAAATTGTGACGTTTGTCATTGAAAAGATGAAACTGGCGTCTTTCAGTTCATTTTTAGATGCTTTCCCCCCTAGACCCAAGATGTTCTTTGGACAATTAAATTTCGCTATACAAATATATATCATATGTAAAGGGCGTCTTGGGTCTAGCGGGGAAAAGGGGTTGTATAAGCGAAAGAAGACATCAAATATCTGACAAAAAATAAACCACTTTGCAAGATGGTCGTTTTTATTGTAGATCAACTGTATAAATAGTTTTACTGTTCATATCGTGATAGGACGATTGTTTACCCTTGTTTTACGGTCTGGTTCCCATATATGTTACTGAATAACAAGTACAGTTGATGATCGGAATAAATTCTCATTCAATAAGAAGTAGAGTTATTACATGCATTAAGGAAATCCCGTTCTAAATATATAAATTCGGGGGCAATGATGCATCGACAGCCCGTCTGTATATATTTGTTGAATGTGCCTAGTTTCTCCAGTCGTCATTTCAACAAAATAAAACGAACGTCTCGTTTAGGGAGAATGCTCGCCTTATCGCTAGAAATTCTTTATAAACTATATCACCATAAAATATAGGTTCTGATATGCCTTGTTGCAGAAAAGTTTTTAACCCAATGCAGTATTTAACAATTATCTCTGAGTGTCTGTGGTAGAATTTAGAAAATGATTTTCGAATTTTAGGATATCTATAACCTTGTTTTAAAAATAAGTTTCATCGGACAGACTGGTGGAGCCCGGAATCAAACCTGCGACCCCTGGTTAACAAGGCAACCGGTTTTTCTTCTACACCACACAGCGGCTTTTCATTTGCGAGGTGAAAAACTCGGAGCACCTTGGTTTTTAGCCGCAGGATTTAAAGAGACTAACTCGGCAACTATGAAAAATTTTCGATTTTTTTTTTATTTTCTTTTTAAATCATTTGTAAGAGCAGAATTAAGTTAAGTTTTCACAATAAACATATTCACTATAGCTGAAAACTGCATGGTAAAGTTAATTATCTTATAAAAACAGCTGTTTTTTCTCTTGTTGGTAATTATTTGCGTCCCTCCAATAACTATAGACAGTCAAGTTTTAACATAAATGCTGTTGTTTTGATACTGATGATTTGTAAAGATTTACGAAATTGGTAAAATGTATACCTGAATTTTAGTTTTTTACTGTGTTCTTGAAAAATAGAAACATTGTTTCAAAAATTCAAAGACCAAAAGTTACAGACTATGCAGCTTTAATCATAATTTGAAAAACTTTATTGACAATATATCAAAAGCCAGCCGAGAAAACCCACAAACAACAGGAATATGTTGTAGGAAGCAACTTTTTTCTATATTCTTTTTTGTGGTTTGTGTGAGAAAATTATTTATTCGGTAATATTTTAGCTGTAAGTTGGCATCTTTCAACGATTAAGACCGAAGCTGGTACCTCCAAAAAACTGCGCTAGGTGGCACATTAGATAACTGTTTGTGGTTTCTTTTTGCCAGAAGAGTTCTTTGCAGACCTTATGAATTCTCTAATTGGAAAATATATCTAGACTTGCTACGAGGGAAATTTCATTTTTCTAGCTAGTCTCTGTAGCTGATGAGACTGGTTTGGAGTTCCGCTTTGTCGGAAACGCCGAAGCCAGGTTTTGTCACGTCGAGGCCCATATCATATTGAAACCTACCACACGAGTTCAACCATCACATTTCCAGTGTTTTGGTTTACATTTATTGGCATAGCCTTGTGTACGCTTGTGAATGAAGTACAATCATTCATACTTTGAGACTTAAACTACCAAACTTTTGCAGATTCACAATAAACCCTAGAGCTGCTACATTGTATGTGATTTACCATTCTCAGGCGATGATCCAGAAAGTTTTGTAAGAGGGGGTCAAACTCAGACCTTCATTTTCCTTTTTTAGTTGATGAAAAGGTGCGTTTTAAATCAAATAGCGTTTCGCTGGCGTGCGGATGATGGCCCAACATTGAATGCTCACTTGGTACCTGTGATTTTTCAGGGGATCAGAACCAGTATTGCTAAAGAAACCTTATTATTTGTTATTTTTCAGGGAGGGGGCCCCGACCCCCTGTCCCTCGCTTTAGATCCGTGCATGACCTTAATGGAGCTTAATGCAGATCAAAAATATTGCAGAATGCTCCAAGAGAGCATTCTGCAATACTTTCGACCTACATTAAGCTACCATTTGTCTTTAAGACCTCTGTTTTGTCTATTTTTGAGTGTCCGCTTAAGACAGGTTTCAATGAAACCTACCACATGATTGTTCATCACATTAGTCTTCCCGCCACAGTCGAGTTCCCCGTCACATTCCTTTCTAATAATTATTGTCTTTCCTTACCTATGTAATATAATTGGGCCTCGAGAAACCCTGTTTTCGGGGTTCAGCAAACAACAAAGGCGCAGACCAGCCTGTGCATCCGCGCAGTCTGATCAGCGCCTTTGTTATTCGCTAATTGGAAGGTTTCATATCTAGACTTGCTACGAGAGAAATTTCATTGTTCTAGCTAGTCTCTGTAGCTGATGAGACTGGTTTGAGTTCCGCTTTGTCTGATTTTGTCATGTTGAGCCCATATCATACTGAAACCTACATGTTCGGGTCCAGAGGAGGAAACCGCCGGTCCGCCCCGCCCCCCCCCTCCCTCCCTGAAAAAAAATCACAAACATACAGGGTTTCTTAGCAATTCTGATCCAGATCCCCTGAATAATTACGAAGCTACCGAGCCAGCATTCGATGTTGGTCCACCATCAGCATGCAGCGGGCCACTGATGGCCCGCTTACGGTGCTATTTGGATACACCCACCCCTCATCAACTAGAAAAAAACCTTGTCAAAGTTGGACCCATTCTGACAAAATTTTCTGGATCCGCGCAGGACCTACCACATGATTCTTCATCAGATAAATCTTCCCCGCCACTGTTGAGCTCCCCGTCACATTCCCAATGTTTTGGTATACATTTATTGGCTCAGCCTTGTGTACGCTTGTGAATGAAGTACAATCATTCATATTTTGACACTTAAACTACCAAACGTTTGCAGATGCACTATAGACTAATGGTGACCCTAAAGCGGCTATGTGATACATCATTCTAATGCGCGGATCTAGAAACATTCTCAGACGTTTATTTTCGTTTTTTTAGTTGATGAAAAGTGGAGAGAGGATCCAAATGCAATGTACCACTAAAATCGGACCATCATTGAGTCGCCAGCAAAACACCTTCCAAATGGCGTTTTACTGGCGTGTCGATGATGGCCAAACATTGAATGCTTGCTTGGTACCTGTATTGCTAAAGAAACCCTATGTTTTGTATTTTTCAGGGGGTCCGGCATGCTCCCAGATAAGAGTGTGTAACTGAAAATTATTTTTCTTATTTCTCAACCAAAACATATACTAGCCAAAAGTTCTAACCGGCCACCTGCATTTTATTAATTTTCTTCAAAACGTAAAATGACATGACCATTCTTTTTGCATCTCGAAATTGACAGACGTGTCATGTACCCTTGGCAGTGATGATATTGACGAACTGTTCAACAGTACATGAAGGATGCTAACTTGAATAGTGGTACCCCCATTTTCAAAATTCGCATTTTGGCACAATTTGTGAGTCATGACTTTTTGAAATAACCCCATTTCACACGCAATACGTTTTCACTTCAAAAGCCAAACACATATTTAACACTAAAGTGCTGAAATGAACACTCCACCTGCATGAAAATCGTTGCTATTGGCTAAAGAGTCAAAAATTACCCCACCATCCAATGCAAATTGTTGTGAATTTTGAAATTGAGGGTAAGTGTATTCGGCAAAGCCTCCCCGATTCAACTTAAGAAGTTTTACTTAGCCGTTTTCTGTTATCCATGACTGATAGGCTTGCCTATTCGGGAATGCAAATGAAACTGATATAGTCCTTATAGCTTTTCAGAAAATTGATAAAAACACAAGTGGCCGGTTAGAACTTTTGACTAGTATATGTTGTGGGTACTCAAAAGAACCGTCTCAGTGAGACGGTTCTTTAGAGCACCAAAAACAAATGTTTAAACTGGTGGATAAGAAAATAATCGCAATTTTACGCAAATTATTTTTGCTTAACTGGCCCTATTCGGTCAGAGACCCCTGTCCCCGCTCTGGATCCGTACATGACCTTAAGATTTTCAATGAAACCTACCACATGATTCTTCATCCGATAAGTCGTCCCCGCCACAGTCGAGATCCCCGTCACATTCCCAGTGCTTTGGTATACATTTGTTGGAACAGATGAAGCCACGCCTACAATCCTCGTCACTGTCGCGAACACAGCCTGCGGGTTCATCCGAGTTATCTCCACAGTTATCTACCTTGTCACAGAACTTTCCACCGAGGATACATTTCTTGTTATCGCATGTGTATTCACCAACCTGGCATTCTCCTGAAGCAACAATATGTGATTTCCAAAAAATGTTGTATTTTGACTGGTGTAGACTCAAACGAGCCTGTTTACCCTCCTATTGAGCTTAGAAACTCCAAATGATGATCAGTCAGTAGTTTAACACTCGTAAAATATTCAAGCCACTAGCAAATGCTCTTGATCTTACTGCGTGTATGCTGAGGCTGATCTGAGGCTTTGCTGTTTGCATATACCACATTGTTGGAAATCTCATGTCGCGGCACATATGTGATTTTCAACAATGTTGTATTTTGCCAAGTGTAGACTCAAAAGAGCCTGTTCACCCTCCTGTTAAACTCAGAAACTCCAAATGAAGTAGCTTAAGTCACAGATTATTCAAGCGACCAGCAAAAGCTGTGATCAGACTGTGCTTATGCACAGGCTGGTCTGAGCCTTTGCTGGTCGCACATACAACATTGTTGGAAATCATGTTGCAGCTCATTTGGCATGTGTGAGATAATTCTCTTTAATACTGATACAAGTTTATAAAACAAAAACGTGATACATTATCATCTATTCCCACGATCTTCAACTGGACTAGTCCATTCAAATTCAAGGGTTGTTGGGTAGTATTTATGTTTTCATTTTTATTTAAATTTTGGATAGCAATATTGGAAACCTTGATCAGATGCTGCATTTTGCAGCTGCTTATCTGAATCTGCACTGTTTGCATATGTCCCACAGAGAGAACACTAGGCGTATATGGGTTATTCTTGCACACCGAATAAGGATATCTGATATTTTATCCTGGAATAGAAAATCCTATCTTACCCAGGCTGTCACGTGGGGGCTCTACATTGGTTGAATTGGAACTCACGCGACATAGTGGTCAAGTGACGTCAATCTAATTGTAATGTTAAAGTGACACCATATCATGTCGCATCTCATGGTATTCAGGAACTTCTGGCTAACTTTAACATAAAATGTGGTATTAAATTGTGAGCAAGAAAAAGAATCCATTAGCCGTGTGATGGTGGGATAGAAAAATCCGTCCCATAGGACCACCGTTTGTCATCACTCGGCAAGCCTGGTGATGCCAAACTGATCCTCGGGACGGATGTTCTTATCCCGCCTTAACACTCCTGATGGATTCTTATGTTATATAGGTTCTCCTTTGGAGGAAAAGACACCAACACAGAACTGAGAGTGTAGAGGTTCAGGGATCAAGCTAGGGGGCGACTAGGGCGAAATAGTCGCCCTAGGGGCCGAAATTTCGCCCTAAATGGGACCCAGGGAGAAGTGGGAGTCTCCCTAAAAAAAAAAAAAAAAAATTTTTTTTTTTTTTTTTTTAGGGTGACTCATTTTCATTTTGTCACCACACAAATGCAAGCTGTGTTGACATTATCAGACAATCTACTACCACTGCTTCCATTAAATGGCAATAGTATGTCTAATGGCTAATTTGCTTCTAAATTGACAGAAAATGCCGTAATTTTGCGCTATAACTTCTCCCTATCTGACTGTCACTTCTCCCTAATTTTCCTGCAGGGAGAAGTCACTTCTCCCTAAAATTCTGGGCCAGCTTGGTCCCTGGAGGTTGCATATTTTCTTGGCAGACTAGCTAGTTTCAGCCATTTAGCATCATCAGTGACCCTGTTGTTTCACAAAGGAATCCATGCTCCCAAAAGACGCCGGCTCGATGGGTATACTAAAAGCTCACCTTGGGAGCCTAACAGCTCAAGTGAGTTAAAAGTCGAACAGTTATGCCATATTAATATTTTACATATAAATTAGGAAAGTGACAGTCAGTGTTATAACATAATACAGCTGTTATTTCAAACTAGAGAAGTTGGGGGGGGGGCAAAAACAAGTATAGACTATTTCACAGTGGGCTATCTTAAATATATGTGTGTTATATTATTGATGCTTAAAAGTGTATACTTACGTAGCTCACATAAATCGCCAAAGTAGTCCAAAGCACATAGACAAAAACATTGGTTGTTTTCTACGACCAGTACCCCGCCGTTTAGGCAAGGTTTGCATTCTGAAAGAAAGGTAAACATAAATCAATGCTTAACAATACAAGACAATATATTTTAGCATTGCAGCTTTCATTGGTATTCCAATGTTTAAGTGGTGTTGGCGTATGAACGTGAAGATAACCCACGAGCTTTAGCGAGTGGGTTATCTCCCGTACTTATGCACAGCCATATAATAACTTTCTTATTGCACCATCATGCATGTGTACTTTGTGAGATATTTGATGTAAAACATTTTAATATTTTTCAAAAGTGCAATGATAATAATGTAAAATATCTTGCAATGCACAAAGTACAAGTATATGCTGGTGCAAAAAGCACGTTGTTGTATGGTTTGTGCGTCTGTATGGGTAATAATCCACTCGCTAAAGCTCGTGGATTATCTTCCCGTACAGATGCACAAGCCATACAATAAATACACTGCTCAAAATATTTAAAGGAACACCTGATTATATTCCATAGGTGATAATGTTAACCCCTGTCCTATACACAAGCCATACATTTCACTGGTCAATAATGTAGAAACTCAGTTTCTTGCAATATCTTTGCAAAGAGAGCCAAAGTATTGGATCAAAAGAATCTTTGACAAAACAATCGTTGCTCAAGTTCATGGCTCAAATTTTGCAATTTAATTTTCTTGAAAATGGCGATTTTTTTCTGTAACTCTGTAGAATCTTCAGAATTTTTAAATAGCCTAACATAATGATTTCTACTTTATTAAAAGGCTGTTGAGCGCACGGAAATGATTGTGTTGTGGTGTTTGATTGAATAAAAAACGTCTTTTAATTTGGTATTGAAAAAAGAGGTATTTTAAACTAAATTCCATTTTTAACATAAAGCTTTCCGTCAACATTTCTGGAAAGGGATGACTTCATTTTCAACAAGAAACATCATCCCTAATCGGTGACCAACTTATCAAACTTTCTACCTTGGATCAATGTTTTCGCCTCATTGATCCAACTCTTGCTACGAGTCAGACTGAGTGCATTTGTATTGTGATCAATGGCAAAACACGCAGTGTTCCTTTAAATATTTTGAGCAGTGTATTTTATATATTATTGTAACGAAGCTTCCAGTTATGTTACTACAATTTATGCTTGTGACGTCATATACTGAAAAAAAAATTACTCGAACAGCGCAGTCATAGCGTGGTGGTTGCAGTCGACGAGTACACAAAATAGTGTACCTAGCTGTTAAAAATGGTAATATTTTGGTCAATATTTTACTTCGGAAAATATTCATCGCAAGTAAGTGCACTTATAAATCCAGCTACATGTATGTATTTGCTTAACACTTTTTGTGGGTTTAGTGAAAGTCTCTACAGCGCCAAAGTTATGCCAAAATGTGATTTTTTTCTGTAAAAGAATATGAAAGAAAGTTTTGCTTACCATTTTTATGTTCTGGAATTTATGCTTACTTTAGCTAAACTGCAAAAAACAGAGCTTTAATGTGAAAAAAGTTTGAAATCTGAGACTGGAGCATTTTGAGTTATTCGAGATTTTCATACTGTGCGCATAGCTTTGTATATCAGGTGTTCTGGTCCCGTGGTCGGGTCGTTAACTGCAACAAGACACTCGACTACTGGGTAAGAACACCCGATATATACAGAATTCGCGATGGATATTTTCAGAACTAAAAAATTGACCAAAACATTACCCTTTTTAACAGCTAGGTGCACTATGTTGTGCACTCGTCGACTGCAACGTCAGGGACCAAGCAAGGGGGCGACTAGGGCGAAATAGTCGCCCTAGGGGCAAAAATTTCGCCCTAAATGGGACCCAGGGAGAAGTGGGAGTCTCCCTTAAAAAAAAAAAAATTTTTTTTTTTTTTTTTTTTTTTTAGGGAGACTCATTTTAATTCTGTCACCACACAAATGCAAGCTGTGGTGACATTATCAGAAATCTACTACCACTGCATCGTGTTTCTCCTTCCATTAAATGGCAATAGTATGTATATGGCTAATATGCTTCTAAATTGACAGAAAATGCTGTAAATTTGCGCTATAACTTCTCCCTATCTGACTGTCACTTCTCCCTAATTTTCCTGCAGGGATAAGTCACTTCTCCCTAAAATTCTGGGCCAGCTTGGTCCCTGAACGTTAACCACTACGCGATGACTGCGCTGTTCGAGTTCAATGGTTCTCTAGCAAAAATATGGTTCAGTGGGGATATGTCGAAAATCTGTTGAAAATCTGAACAGCTGAGATGGACGGAGGGTCAGTAGACAGCCAACAGGCCATACCATAAGCTAAGCACAAGTTATCAGCAAAAACGTTGCTTACCACAAAGTAGGTTATCATATTTGGAAACACTATTGGCCGGGCAGGGTACACAAGTAGCAGTAGATTGGTTGACATAGTAGTTGTCCTGGCAACATCCTTCGCTTGTCAAAGAGCTTCTGCGCCTGCGCAACCGATAATCAGACTGGGTGATATCCTGTGGCATCTCTATATCTGTGGTCGAGCTAAAATATAAAGCGAGTAATTAAAAATGACTGGAGTCTTATACATGTACTTGTGTAACGAGAAAACACCTCACCTAGATGTAAAAGACTGAACATACTAAAGTTATTAAATGTAATTCATTATGTAATAGTTATACCGAAGCTTGTCCACCTGTACGTGGAGATAATCCACGAGCTTTAGCGAGTGGATTATCAAATGTTCAGGTGGACAAATATGGTATAACTATTTTATACCACCTCATCAGTGTAGACCTTGCAGATATATTACGTGTTAAAGTTGGTAAGGGTGGTATAAGACGTCTTATCAATCAACCGTATCAATGTCAGATTATTTTAAGTTGAGACAAAAACCTCGGTTTGAGCTTATGACCTATATAAGAGTGACTGGACACTTCGTTTTTCAGCCATATAGGTATGTCGTGGCATGTGTCACGTGACTTACGCCTGGTGCGCCTTTTATCCTTCACACTCAAAATGGCGATGCAGCTTGTCTGACCGCTGCATTTATAGGTACATTAAAGAGCGTACTTCGTCGTAAATATCGCTTATTGGTACATATTGTTAATAACAATCGAGAAAACATATATGAAATATTGCTAAATGCTATGTTTCTGCAATGTAAGAACTAATCATATTGAGTTATGACCGTGTAAATATCGGCCGATTTCAAGAAAGTTGCGAAAATTGGCAAAAATGGCTTCAAAAATACCTCTTTCACTCGGACGAATAAAGCTTTAAACATGGCTATGTCTATGTCTCGATTTATAGTTATTCATAAACTAAGATGAATCATAATTATTGTTATTATATAATTTCGGTGTTTATAAAGGTGTTAAAAGTTTAGCTAAACAATAGATAAATTACACTGTGTATTCCAAAACAGCGGTAAAAGCCATTCGCGTAGATAAACGATATCGAGTTTCCCTCATTTACCTGTGTAAGATACCCGACAGTGTTATTTGAGTTGAGTAATGGTATTTCATTGGAGTTTCTAGTCACTCTTATATAGAGTCACTGGTTTGAGGTTCATGTGACACAGAATTTAAGCTACTTTTGATTTGTAAGAAAATTGGTATGGTATCACAACCCATTACCAAGAACGACTTCTTTTATCATTGTAAAATCCGGGAATAACTGTATTCAAAATTTTCATTTACTGTCGGAAATTTAGTTTACGGCGACACCCGAGCGGAGCCGTAAAACGTGATTTGCGAACGTATATCCGACAATATACCTCCCCAAATGAAATGCTGAATATGGTTATCCCCATTCTAATGCACTCCTGCCGTTTCGTCTCAAATTAGAGAGCGTTGATGGCCACAAAATGCAGCACGTCATCAAACGAAATGTGACATTATTTATGACGTTTCGTCTCAAATTAGAGCGTTGCCGGCCACAAAATGCAGCACGTCATCAAACAAAATGTGACATTATTTATGACATCAAATTGTTTTCGTTCAGTATATCGCAGGATAAACTGTCGCAAATTTTTGATGTTATCCAATCAGAAGTCGCGTTACAGAAAGCAAGTGCATTAGAATATTCTTTATACTACAGAAAACAAGGGTAACAACCTACGTCATAGCATTGATGTTGTAAACATGTAGTACGGCGCCATCTTTGATTTACAAGGTCAGTTTTCCCCTTCGTAAAATTAAACAAATGCGTGTCTGTACAAACAAAGCAGTGCAGGCGGTGCCTAACATCACACTTGAACAGAATATATAACGGTCACGCCCCGATATGCCGTTGCCTTTGTAATCATTCACCCACAAGAATCGAAGCGGGAGACACGAGGATAATTTTAGCAGTCACCCACTTCGATTTTTATGGGTGAATGTTTTCAAAGGCAACGGCATTTCTGGACGTGACCATTGTATATTCTGTTCAAGTGTGATGTTAGGCACCGCCTGCACTGCTTCGTTTTGACAGACACTAATTTGTACGACATTTACGAAGGGAAAAACTAACCTTGCAAATCAAAGATGGCGTCATACTACGTGTTTACAACACCCACGCTATGACGTAGGTTGTTACCCCTGAGAAAAGGCGTTTATACAGTTCAGACCATGTTAGAAGCTTCTGCAGAACAATCAGACTTATCTCACCCACTTTTTGCATGATATATGAGAGAAAGTTAAACAATATATCTTTGCAAAGTGGTTGCAACTTTTGTTGCGGATCATTTGCAATAGTCTTTATTTGAAACCACCGACGATTGCTGGGGACACACACTCAGACGGCCGTTATGGATGAAGTTAACGTTAACCGCCTAATGGTTAATGAGCATGGCAGCTCATCTTTGTTGGCATACTTGCATGCAGGCATATTTTGTTACATTAACCACATCATATGTTTAAGTTGAGAAATAGGGGGGGGGGGCTATCCTGGGTCAGGTGTAGTGCTTGATTGTGTCGATTCCTGAGCTTTGCCCTCGTTCTTACTTTCACACACTTTTCTGGGGACTTGACCTAGGCAGTCCTATCAGCGTCTGCAGATTTATTGTGTTTAAGGCTGACAATATATATTTTGACGAAGCTGCGCGAATGTGCATACGTGCATGATGATGTGGGGATAGACCGATAGTCATTACATTGCATTAGTTTTTATTTGACTTGATTCTTTACGTTCCAGTAAACAGTTGCTCAGTAATAGTCGGTCGGGTCATCCTGGGGTGAACCTGTACTAAGCAAGGATAAATATGTCTTGCTCAAGGACACAACACAGTGACGCTGGTGAGGCTCGAACCCGCGGTCCCTCGGTTTTGAGTCAAGCTCTCTACCACTGAGCCACTGTGCTCCCTAAATTGCAATGGAGAACAGAGGAAAAACAAATTAGATGATATGCAGTTATAGTGTAGGAGAATAACTTTGGCATTTAATAGTGGAAGTACATACCTACGGGTGGACCGCGACACTGGAGTACATGTCTGCAGTCCGATCTTGAGTGACATGTCCGTTGCGGGAAGGGGTAGGTTGTCCAACTCGTACCCAAACAGTTGTATATTCCATAGAGCGTAGATGGATGGGTAGACGGACGTCTGTAGTGTATCGCCCGAAACGCCTGTAATAAGGAAATTTCAGGACTTTAGTTAAGAGTGCGTAACGAAAATTTAATTCTCTTATTTCTCAATCAAAACATATGTTGTAGGTACTCAAAAGAACCGTCTCAATGAGGCGGTTCTTTTGAGCACCCAAAACATATGTTAAAATTGATGGGTAAGAAAATATTTGCAATTTTACGGTGAAAATTTTTGTTTATCTAAACCTGTGGGAAGGATTGATTGTGGTATTTAATTATACATACAACAACAGTACTTGTATTATAAGCATTCAGAACTGCAATGTCGAATTCAAAATCTGATTCTATGGAATTGGCAAATGGTATGAGTCTTGTTACGAACTTGTCTTCGGGGTTTCCGAAAAGAAGCGAGACACAAACCAGTCTTTGTTTGTTTGATTTTATTCTTTACGTCCACTCAACAATCTTTCAGTTATGCGGGACGGGTCTTCCTGGGTTGAACCAGTACTAAGCTAGGATAAATGTGTCTTGCTCAAGGACACAACGCAGTGACGCCGGTGAGGCTCGAACCCGCGGCCCTTCGGTCTCGAGTCAAGCACTCTACCACTGAGCCACTGCGCTCCCTACAAACCAGTCTCTTCAGCTACAGAGACTAGCTAGAAAATTGGAAATTTGCTTTTAGAAAGTTTAGAGATAGTATTTTCCAATAAACGAATAATAAAGGCGCTGATCAGACTGCGATGATGCGCAGTCTAGTCTGGGCCTTTGTTGTTCGCAAATCCAAGAAATATGACGTCGACGTCTGAAGTTAAATAAAAGCCAAGTAAATCATTATCTAGTATACATGTAACATAATGCAATTACGCCATAAAACACGCTGATAATTCTCATACAACCAAATCATATTTCTTTCGAGGAGAGACCAAAAAAACCGTTTGCGTTCCCTTTGTTGTCAAGTTATTTTAGGGGTGGGAGGAGCGGAAGAATTATGACTCAGCACAAAATAAAGGGCACCTAAAGACTTTAAAGAAGACTGCCCTGTTGTCATAAAAACTAATGGCTAATGACTGTTTACATGTAACTAGCTTTTTTTTGTTTGTTTTGCTGCTTTACGTCCCAAGTCAACAGCTATGTTCATGGCAGGACGGTCAGTTCACCTAACCACACTTTTCCTGGGCAAGCTTGAACAAGCATTTAACCAGTACTTTGTGCTCATATTTTCGCTTGTAACTGACCAAAATTCTTCTTGAATGATTCAGCGAAAGAGGAGAATGATCGTAGAAATTATTCCATTTCATGATCAATATCCACGAAAGTATGGGACCGGGCCATGCTTAACTAGACCACATAAGGAACACATATGACAGTCGACCATGTTTGTTGACAGATTGTACCCAACTGTCTGTTGCACAACTAAGCAACATGCTAAACAAGTCGAACAATTTCTGAGTGGGTGCATAATCAAGTCTATGGGTGGGCAGAAGAACGAATGGAGACGCCGTGCACATTCCACATAAGTATTTAGGCTCAACGGTATTTTATTACGTTATCTCGGTACATGTAGTTTCACGGAAACGGTTATAATATCCTAGAGAGCCCAGCGTCCTTTTTGTGGGACATATACAAACAGTGCAAACCGAGACCAGACGCCGCAGAACGCGGCGTCTGATCAGGGTCTTCACTATTTGCTTACAAAATGGTGTATTAAAATTTGAATAAAAATGGAAAAACCACCCAACCACCCTTAAAGTGGAAATAAACTGGTCCAATTAAAGAGAAGAGGAAATTCTATTCGGCTTAAATGGGTTAACAACGTGTACTTTCTGACCTACACCGTCTAATTGAGCGGTCATAGGTCCAGATAAAGCCCCGTTCTCAATGTCCCGGTTTAAGGTGCCGGTTCACCCCGGTTCGATGATCCGGGATGAACCGTGTCACAACCGTGGCGGCACCGTGGACAACCTTGGAGATCCGGGATGAACCGTGTTAAACCGGCTCATGTCCCTGGTTGTTTTAAAATGTTTAAAACAACCGGGACTCACCGGGAGTACCGGGAGTTATATGTGAAAGGTCTGCCGAAAACGAAACGATGCGATTCGGTGGACGTTACGGTTTCGGTTCGGTTTCGGTTCGGATTCGGTGTATATGTGAAACGGCCCTTACCGAGAAGGCTGTCAAATACCGTGATAAACCGGGAAGAAGCCGGGAGCAACCGTGTCTCCACCGGGACGGCGTCGGGGCGATACCGGCGTAATCCGGGAACATCCGTGTCTCCGCCGTGATAAACCGTGCGGTTCCACTGCCTATGTATATGTAATAAAATGCAAAATAAAAATGAAAAGTCACTCCTTCTGCACCTTAAATGAAAGTGGATTCATCCAAATGATAAGGATGGGAAAGTCCATTCGTCACAAGTTGGTTAATTTGTCAGCAGTATAAATGTGCTCATTTACAAAGCTTATGAATAAATGCACTTATAGTTACTGAAGAGTCAAGCATATATGAGCCACGACATGAGATCTCCAACAATGTGGTAGTTACCATTAGCAAAGCCTCAGATCAGCCTGCGCCTAGGCGCAGTCTGATCAGAGCCTTTGCTAGTCGCTTGATTATTCTATGACTGTTAAGCTACACATGTACTGACCGAACAACTTTAAAGCGTAATTGGGGACTGCACAGGCTTGTCTGAGTCTACACTTCTCAAAATATCACATTGTTGGAAATCACATGCCCCGCTCAAAGTGTTTATATATATTTTACGAAAAAGCAAGACATTCTTGGCCTAGAATTACAATGTATCCTTAAAGTTAAGGAGTACTTAAGTATTGAATTTCCAGGATGCGAAAAATAACGTTTCCAAACTGATTAAAACCAAAATAGTTTCATTTTTTCTGTAGATCACAATGATATCTTTGACCATGAGTACTGCATCGGTCTTGGCAATTTATTAAGTATTTAATGTACATGTTGAAGTATCAAGACTTAAATAAAGTCTTCCTTAACTTTACGAGGGCATTGTAATTCTGGGCCCAGATCAACAACATTTAAACCTCGTCGTAAGAAAACAGGTCTGCTTCTGCTTATTTGTCATGCAAATGAGCTGCGAGGTTACTAGGCAATTTTGCTTTCGCTACACAGATCATGATTCCTCTAGTAACTCGTATATGGCTGTGCAGTCCAATTTGTGTCATAACTGTTATGCTATAAAGACAGAAGAAAACTGATGTTACTCCACGTTTTTATCCTGGTTTTATAGTGTAGAGTAGCACCGGGACGCAACCGTGGCCCTACCGGCATGCACCGTGGCGCAACCGGTAGTTACCGGGACATCACCGTAAACAACCTGGGTAGCACCGGGATATACCGGCACGAACCGTGGCTTCACCGTGCTGCACCGTAAGTGCTCCGTGGTGAACCGGGGATCAACCGGCGTCTTGCTTTCTCGAGAACCGGGGCTATACCGGGGTAACGTCGGCAAGGTGAGAACGCAATTTATTTATTATGAAATGTGTCCCGATGCATCACCGTATACTGGCTGTCCTGCATCGGGATGAACCGTGTCTACACCGGCACAGCGAGAATGGGGCTTAAGGACATTTTGTGCACCTACATGTAAAAATGCATTTATTTCCTTACCCATCAACTTAACATGTGTTTTGGGTGCTCAAAAGGACCGTCTCATTGAGACAGTTATTTTGGGTACCCACAACATATGTTTTGGTTGAGAAATAAGAAAAAATACTTTTTAAATACGCACTCATCTGGAGGTTTGTCAGTGCCTACTGTCGTGCCAACCAAGAGTGACAGTGACGTAATAAATTGTTTACAATTGTGTAGTAAAACATTTCGTGGGCTCGGGGCAATAGGGTTGTAACTCCACTTTTTGTCAAAAATCACTTTTTTACATAGATTAGTTTATTTTCAACATATACATGTCCTGGTAAAATGATAAGTTCATATCATTTAAAATAGCCCTTAAAATCAACATTTGTCCTAAGGTTGTATCTCATTTTGCTCTTTTCACTCAGCGTGAAAGGGTTGTAACTTGAGTTACAACTCTCTTGCACCGACTTGTTATGGAATTGTAGGGTTGTAACTGAAATCATGCACATACCTTTTATTCCGATTTAAGATAATATGTTTAAAATATTCATGAAAGCTTCATTTTGGGAATTTTATAAATAAGAAACATACAGATAGATGAGGTTATAGTATTTTAAATTTCAGATAATGACCTCCCAAATATGGTTCAAATCAAAATAGCGTTTCAAAACAGAGTTGTAGTCAGAACCACTATATAGATAGACAAAACACTTTGAAGTGTGACTGAATTTACACTATTGAAATAGTGTAAAGAGCTGTCATTTGTTTACTTTATTTCACTATAATGCTATTGACAGCACAGATTGTTCTAGTCCGACCGGTCCATGTTCTGCGTTCTGCATCAACTTTTGAAATAGAATGATCTAAAGGTCATTACTCAGACTCAGAGGTCGTGGTACATCTGTACCATCATCCCGACTTAGCCTGCTGATAATGGAATATTTGATATTTGACAATAGAGGTTGTAAAATCGCCACATTACATTGCTTTAGATCATATTTTGTACAGCTGCTTAAGGCTCTAAATGACCTCACAAAAATCGGATGATAACCAAATCTTCCTTGTTTGGACAATCATGTTTTAAGCTAAAAATTACCTAAAACATTGAAATATTAATGTAGACTTGTTTTAAGTATTTGATTTATCGTTAGATTAGATACCATTGGGACAGCTTGATCATTCCTTATTGGCATACATGGATATCTCAAGAGCTATACTATGGAACTAGCATACCAATTCTGGTATGATTGGTGAATAGGCATTCTAGATAGGAAAACTTACTGATAGTTAATCAGCCTTATAATTATTGTTAAAATAAATAGGGACATAACTCCTCAAAGGGACATAATTCAGACAAATAAAATATCCGTCAGTTAATTTTTTTATGAAGATTCCATTTAAGAATATTCAAAACCGTAACTTTAGTTTATTGAAGGGTTAAACAAAAGGGTGAACTAACAAATGGAAGGACAAGACAAAAGCAATATGCCCTCCCCCCTGACCAACTAGCATACCTATTTTGCAGATTTAGATGCAGCATATAATAATTGCCTATCTTTCATGGCAGAAAGAAAAAGCTAGATATTATGGCTTCCTATATTGATTGACTTAATTTTAAAGTGAAAATTCACACTTTTTTCAAATGCATTTATTATAGAGCTTACAGTATGGTAAGAATAATCCATCATCAAATACTTGTGAAATCTCTTCAATTAGCCTGTAATCAATCACTTTTGGTCGCCACTGGAGTCCAGCCATTTTCAGGTCAATGAGTTCTAAACAAATGTACTGGAAGCACTATGACCTGCTTACACACTACCAGAGCAGAATCATAAATCCTTAATAACGGTAAAAATTGTTTCTTAAATGTTTGTACATTGATGAGCATGCTTCGGTACATAGGTCAATGTTTAATGATTATATTTAAAATTTAACCCTTAAAGCATTAATTATTTCAAATAGCAGATGACATCATTTATAACACATTGCTTAATTTTGGATGCTACAACATATAGCAAAATCAAGAGAAACTTATTGAAAAACAAAAAAACTTTTTTAATAGTCAGTCGTACATGTAACATCCTAATTTGCATGTTTCTGACTGCCAATTGTTATTAAAACAGAATATTCATTACCAAATACTGAAATGAAGCAATGTATGTTTCAAACAGATGAGGTGATTCTATGAATCATTTAGCTTAGTGAAATGAGGTTAAAGTCAATTTGTTTAATGCCTGTTACTGCAAGGTGTCTTCCCCCAGATGTTTAGATAAAAACAATAAATACTGCTGTAATGAACTTAGCAGATGAAAAATTTAATCAGTAATTAATAAAATACATGTATTTATGTATGCATTATGTAAAATGTTCAAATCATGAACATACACCTACTCTGACTTTCATTAAGCCTGTTTCTTTTCAGCATTGAGGAAGCCATTATGGCATATACACCTCTCTGTGACAAAATATTTCTGGGTTTTATGCAATAGTCTTACAATGTTAACAATGCACAACACAGCAAGACTGCCTTATGATATCACAGAGTTGCATGGCTGGCACAACAATAAAAAATAAACATTCTACATGTTTTTTTATTATTTTGTGCCACTTATGAGGACACAAGACTGCTGCAAGGCTGTTGCAAGACAAGCAAAATGTTTGCACTCAAATATTTTGCCAGTAAATGCCCTTAGACTACCACCGTACACATGATTAGAGTGCAATGGCCTTGCCCTTTATTGCACAGCTGCCCCAAGAATGCTGCAAAACGGACGACTATCGATGAATATCACATGACTGATGCACGACCACACCCTGACAGTCTTGCAAATCTGCATTGCCATCTTGCGGCAGGCTTGCATATGAACGTAAGAGAATTAAGCGAGCATTGTACTGCTGCCTTAAGTTTTACGAAAATCCATATGTGATATGCAATTTTGTTTGCAATCTGCAACATGGCCTGACACCCTGCAGAAAATCACACAGCCAAATGATCATACAATTGATGTAAAACACACTAAAAACAACAAAATTGCTTAGTGGCTGAATGGCTAACAAGTATATCTACCTTTACGTATCAACTGACTTCATATAAATCATTACCTAAGGGTTGACTATCAAACATACCAACCAGTTTATCCAGCTAACCAACAACCTTGCCAACCTGTCTTGGTTGAATGATTTACTTGACACCTTTCCAAATTTATTTGACTGGCCTACCTCAAAATTGGCTGACTGACATATAAAATGTACATTATATATTTTAAGTAGTGGTCAGTGCTATCATATACTTTTAAGGTGAGGTATGAGAATAAAATAATCATCAAATGTCATAGCTATTAATATTGTCAGACAAGAAGCTGACAATTGAGGATTTTTTACTCCTTTTTGTGGCATCACCAGTCTTAATAAATTACAAATATCCTTAACCTGTGACCTTTTGAATATATTGTTAGGCTATTATCATTTCCGCTTTCAAGTCAGTCTATTAGCATCATTGTATTTTTTTTACCATGTATCCATGTGCTGAGGAGAACTGTGTAGAAACTGAGCAGTTGGATTCAGCAGGCACAGGGTTGATATTAATTTATTGCTACTTTATTTGGTATTACTGTTTAAATGTTTACTTTTATTATCTAAATAATATCTATAATATAAAATCAGAAGTGCACATTTAGAAATATTTGCATTTCATGATATATAAAACCTATAACAATATTCAATAAAAATCAAAATGTATTTGGTTTTTGTTACACCCATTCTACAATTACACACTAACAGTACATTGTGAAGTTCCAACATTATTTCCAAGATTTTAGATTATAATAATCTTTTCAAATTATTTGAAAACATTACTGTCCTAAAACAAATCTTCCACAGAACAAGCACTGTGTCAAGTACATAATTTGGGAAAGGGTTACCTCTAACCTACTTGATAATAACCATAAAGGCAGTGGTATGCTTTTTGTAGCTGGCAAAATAGCAATCAGGAGATCAAATGAGAAGGTGGGAAAATGTTTCTTGCAAAGTTCCTTTTTGTAACGGGAGAATAGTTAACAAGTGAAGAAATGCACATTTAAGAAGATTCTCAGTTTTATTCCACCCTTACCAACTTTAGCATGAAATATCTTGTGATGTGCAACGTTAACACTGATGTAGGTGGTATAAAATAGTTATACCATGTTTGTCTACCTGTACGTAAGATAATCCACTCGCTAAAGCTCGTGGATTATCTCCACGTACAGGTGGACAATCCATGGTATAACTATTATGTAACACATCAATGAATATGAATGTTATATAGTTTATTTAATCAAAGAATAAATTTAAAACGGTTTAGCTAGGTGATTTGTGGGAAATGTATTGTAGAATGGGTGTAAATATCCAGCCAAGATAGAATAGAGGAGTGGAAGATCAATCTGTGATTTATTAGATCAAGGTCACTCGATCCTTATACAGACACATGTAACTTTCTGTTGTTTTTTTGTACGATTTTTATCAAACTAATGTACCTCTAGGCTTATTTTGACAATATCTTACATGTAGAAATGTAAGCTTTCATATCATGATATCCTCCTTTAAAGCTAAAAGGATTCAACTTATATTATAAAGATCATGTAATTTGGTTACTTACGCTTATTCTACCACAGTGACTCTTATATAAATTTAAAGTATCTCCATGCAACTCAATATTAATTTCCATGAATGCGTCTCAAAATTTCAACAGTTTTATTCTCAAATCTATTATTAAACATTGGGTAATTTAAATGAAAGATTAGTTGCAACTGTTTTCCACTGAAAAATATGGTGTTTTTCATGCAGATTTCAGCGTGAAACAGTTGTAACTTCAGTTACAACTGTTTCGCACCGACTTTATATGACAAATATGCTGCATTTCAGAGGTAATAGGGATGTATCTCAAATATTTACAAATATCTCATTTCAGTTCTGAAATAAAGGATATCTTGTTTATTCTGATGTTTTTGATTGTTATTATGCACTACATATCTGGATTTCAAAAGCTGACATAGCTAAATAAAAGAATCATTAAGTTTTTTGTCTCTACTGAAAATTTTTGAAAAACATAGTTACAACCGTATTGCGCCGACCCCACGATTTACTTGTACACTCCACTTGAGCTAACGCAAATCGATAGAACACTTGTGTATTAATCCTACCCTGCGGAGAGGATTAATACACAAGTGATCTATCGATTATAAGTCACTGATAACTTTGTAAACAAAACATGGCGTCACTGTCACTCTTGGCTGGCAGGACAGTACATTCAGCATAAGGTACACGTTGGCATGTGCATACAGCGAAGATTCCAAACAGTCTGCGCATCCAGAGTCTTCGTTCTGGTCGATACCCATAAAGCACCCAACTAAGACTGATCATACTGTGCGGATGCTGATCTGATTCTTCGGTGGAGGCAAATACAAACAGACACCTGTCTATTCATGCGCGGATCCAGGAAATTTCGTCGGGGGCGGGGGTCATGTCCAACTGACAGAAAAAGCTGTGACAACATTTGTTCAGTCCTCAACGTACTTTAAAGTGGGGGTCCAATGGTCATTTCAAAAGAAAACTATCATTTTCAAAGATTCTATGGGGTGTCCAACATTGTCAAGAGGGGTGGGGGTCCAACTTTTTCCAGGTGGGGGTTCATTTGCTTATTCCGATAGAAACCTATAGAACTTGTGATTTTCCAGGGGGATCCAGACCCCCTCCCCACCCCCTTTGGATCCGCGTATGTTATTAAACTATGCATATTGAAAGTTGTCACCATTGTGTTTAGTTCGCGCGCATTGTTAGAGTTAAACTACCGCCTGCATATTTGTCCTTTTCAAATTCGCGTTGAAAACGCAGTGAAAACGCAGGTAATACGCACTGTATTTTCAACGCGAATTCCAAACAACCAATCGCCGCTCGTTACCGATAATGCGTTGAACTGCAGTGAAACGCATTTACCTGTCTACCAATCGATACAGCTGATTTATCAACGCGATTAACGTTTATCACTGCGTAGCAACGCAGTTCCGCATTGTATTGCATTACTGCTTAATCATTTATTATAGGAAGGATAAAAGACGTTTAAAAGGATTTAACAGCAAATATATTATTAAGGTAAGAAATAATAGTATGCTACACACAATAATAAAGCAAATTTCAACGTTTAGATTAGATTTACCTACAAGAAAGTCAACACACTTCAAAATCGATTTTTTCTAATTAGGCAATTTTGATTTGTTAACGCACTAACGCTTCCCAACACATATGAACATTCATGAATCTTGCCTTGCGTTGATACGAGTTGATTCGCATTTTCAACGCACTTTAAATCGTACATGCGTACAACGCATTGAAAATGCGCACGAAACGCGATTTCGCGAGCGTCAGTGTATGTAGTCAGTAGTCACTTTCTGCATTCTCATGAACGGATAATTCGGATATTTCGGATTTCTTAGGGCAAATACAGCAAAACCTCGAAAAGTGGAACTTGGTTTTTTCCGAAATACTTGCTATTTAATTGGAAATAAATTTGAACAACATTGATTTCAGAGAATATGCCCTATTCGTGATCGATTTAATTATTGCTTATAATAACATAAGTTTTAGGTGCGTAAAAGAAACGTCTCATTGAGACGTTTCTTTTATGCGCCCAAAACTAATAATTGATAGAAAAAATGATAATATTTAGGGGGTTATATTTTTTATGTCTTCCTCCTATAATTCGATTTTTAGATCATGACTTCGAAATATAAATTCTGTTCTCTAGGACGAGATTCTGCATGCAAACTTAAAACTATAGAGAAGTGTCGCCGATACATGTACATACCTACTGACATCTGGCAAAGATCTGGCATATCCCGACATTGACTGCTGTAAGGATTGGGTATCGAAACCGTTCGGCAAATAGTTGGACCCTCCCTGTAGGAGAACAAGAGTTGTCTTCGTGGAGTTAAGATGTATTCCTTGGACCGATCATGGTCGCCTCGTCTCAGATGATTCCCAACAGTTGCCTCGGCCTTTACACGTACCTGAAATCATGACATCGTGTGGTCAACTTATTGTGTATGCAGTGTCACTTTTAAAGGGGGGGGGGGGTATTTTTTGTTTTCTATTTTTTTTTTCAGGAATGTTTCCTGAATGAACTAATGCTCGACATGAGGACTTCTTTGTTTGGTTATATACTTCTTTCCTCGTTTTGAAATCACTCCTGAAATGTGAGTGATGGTATTGCAATTCAGTATTTCAGAGGGGTTATTTCTAAACACCTAAATGTTAACGGTAAATCCCCAGGGGTACTCTCATTGTTTCTTCATACGTTGGCTCGGGCCCAGAATCTACCGTTTACCACACAAAAAAAAAAAACATCAGGAATTTCGAGCACCCCAAAAAATATTTGAATTTTAACAACCCAAAAAATTATTCCCCATTCTGTACCTTGACCAAAACAAATACCCTAAACTGCTTAGAAATGACCCCAAAATTTAGTCCAATGTTGTGATGACCCCCCCCCCCCAAAAAAAAAAAATAAATAAATAAATATCCACAAAATCTTCATACGCCAAAAAATGTTCATTTTACTGAAAAAAACCCAAAAATATTGAAATTCAAAATTTTGAACCAAAAAATATAGCCCGAGCCTGAGTATATATGAAAATATCAGAGTACCACCCCCTCCCTCTTATCCTCAATCTTGCACTAGGTCCAATTAGGCCTGGACAGGAAAAGTCTGACAATCATGCGAATGATAAAGATGCAGACCAGCCTGAACATCCGCGCAGTCTGATCAGCACCTTTGCTTTTCGCTATCTGGAAAAAACAGTAGTCTAACTTGATTTATGCAAAGTTTCAATATTCTAGTTCTTTCTGTACCTGAACCGGCTGGTTCGAGCCGTTCCTGGTCGGAAACTGACTTCTCAAGACAAATCTTTTTATTATCGCACGGACACTTTGGTTTGCTTGTAGGTGGTTAAAATCATCACTTAAGGCATAAATTGCAAGACCCGCAACGGGTGAGTCCGTCTGTCCGTCCGAAACCAGTTTAGTAATGAGTCATATGGTATATTTTGATCATATTTTGCATACGTATGCATGACAACAATGTCTAACCATTGACATGCGTAACAGCCTTTTGAGATGAACGAGACTTTGCTTAGCATCAGTCCAGTCGATCGAGGTCAGTGAAAATGCTTATATCTCTTGAACAACATGGTATACATGTATTTGGATAAAATTGCAAACTTAGTTTTAAAAGTGTCCAGCCACTGGTATGCAAAGACATAGAAATCTGACGAAAATCACAAAACCTATGTAAATTGAATAATTTGCGAAACAAAAATATCAATAAAACAATATTTTAATGACTATGTTTGTTTTGTTGCTTTACGTCCCAAGTCAACAGCTATGGTCATTGCGGGACGGTCAGTTCACCTAACCACACTTTTTCCTGGGCAGGCTTGAACAAGCGGTTATGCCCCAGTCACACACACACTTACGGACCCTGCGGATGGTACGTAAAGCCCGTCCGCAACAATCCGTTCATTCCGTAACGATACGTATCACATCCGCAGAGAACGTAACAGTTCGTATCTTATCCGCAACTTACCGCAAGGCCAGTTCCATCCGCGCCCAAATTTTGAAAAAGATCAAAAAAGTTCTGCGGATGAAAACAACGCAATGATGCGTAACGCTAGGCAAGAAAACGTAAGTATTCGTATCCTATCCGTATCTCATTCGCATCTAAACGTATCAAAACCTATCATTCCGCAGTCGACCCATAGAAGCGGACTGGTACGGTTTCATTCGGATCGTTACCTTTAGTAACGCTTAGTTACTTATCGCATTCGGCGTATTTTTACCTATACACGCAGATCGTTGCGGATCGTTGCGAATGGTTGATTTCATATGCGGATAAATACTCATTGTTACGACCCCTTAGGTGGATGATGAAGCCCGTTGCTACAGCGCCTCTGGAACAGGAGAGTGAGTCTTCAACTATCGTCTTTCTCGTGCCAGACGATGTGATGAGAATGCCTTTGGCATACTGGCCATAGGGGCTAAAAGAATATAGAGAGAAAGTGTATGCAGAAAAGACTGAATGTTCTGAGATTTAAAACATGGGTATTTTTTACATGCGCGTTCATGTATTATTGCATTTATTAAATGGGATGAGGAAAATTGATAATATGCGAGGCTCTGCCAAAGATGTTATCATTTATCTTTACAAATGGAATATAGTTCAATAATTTGTGATCGCAGAAGCAATATTCTATTTATCGTATGACATTTGCATTTGCATGTATAGATAAAAGTCCTAACTGTCAAGAATCTTACCTAATATTGCTCAAAACCCGTCGTCATATAGCAGCGTATGTTTAACATATTTGTATATTATTTAATCTACAAATGGATTATCATATTATTTGCATGGCCTCTTCATAAATTATGTGAAATCTGCGTCTTTGAACAGTATCCGCTGTCTCTTGCTTACTATGTCTGAGGCGTAGGAACTGGCTAGATAAATAGTTGTCATCCTTTTGAGATGTTTGAGGTTGAGAGTGTGTCTTCTAGAGACAATGCTCCTTATTTGCTGCTTGCTTCTTCCTTCCAGGCATAATGTTTAAAAACAAATGATGAACGAACGTTGGGTGCAAAGTCTGCGGTTGCAAACGTCACAATTAATCCACGCAATACGCAACAGTCCGCATCTAAAGGTATCTATTCGCATTTACTCGTATCTAAAGTTAAGGGAATGTAATAAAAGGGATGTAGTTCGTATCTATTGGTATCTGTCCGCATTGTGTCGGTTCGATGGAACGCATCAATCCGCTGACATTCGCATTTATCCGCAATGATCCGTTACTACCCGTAACTATAGGTAACTGCGTCTTCCAAACGCATGAAGAAATTAGGCCCCGCCCTAATTTTTCTGCGGACGACTGCGGTTTGATCTGAAACTCTCCGTAAGAGTACGTAAGTGTGTGTGTGACTGGGGCATTAACCAGTAATTCGTGCACATACTTTCGCTTGTAACTGACAGCAACCCTTCTTGAATGAATCAGCGGAAGGGAGGAGAATGACCGTAGAAATCATTTCATGATCAAACTCCACGAAAGTATGGGACCGGACTTAATGACTAGGTGTCGAAATTATGCACGAACCGCAGGTATGCACTATAATCACTTGAGTCCGTTTGTCCATCCAATTTGCTGTCCAGCACGGGATACTGGTTGTAATCAACATACACCATTGGGCGTGCACATTACAGGCAGTTGATATTCTTATCATTCCCAGGACTTTAGTTAAGAGTGCGTATCGAAAAACTAATTTTCTTATTTCTCAACCAAAACATATGTTGTGGGTACTCAAAAGAACCATCTCAATGAGACAGTTCTTTTGCGAACCCAAAACATATGTTAAAATTGATGGGTAAGAAAATATTCACAATTTTACGATGTAAATTTTTGTTTATCTAAACCTGTGATTCCGTTTTACTTTGGAGACGGTTGCGTTGTGTTTTGGTTGAGAATTGAACGACCAGCAGGTGTGCACTATTTCACGACCAGCAGGTGTGCACTATTTTGCTACCAGCAGGTGTGCACTATTTTACGACCAGCAGGTGTGCACTATTTTACGACCAGCAGGTGTGCATTATATTTTGTTTGTTTTATTTGATCTTAACGTCCCATCAACAATCTTTCAGTTATAAAGGGAAGGGTCTTCCTGGGTTGCACCAGTACTAAGCTAGGATTAATGTTCTTGCTCAAGGACACAAAGCAGTGACGCCGGTGAGGCTCGAACCCATGGCCCTTCGGTCTAGAGTCAAGCACTCTACCATTGAGCCACTGCGCTCCCGGTGTGCGTTATATACTATACACAATAAATTTAGCAATTGTTCTGTATGGATGAGCCCATTCATATCAGATCTCGAGTTTCGGCTTATACTTGTACTTCATACTCCGGGTCCCGTAATTCGCCTGCATTTGCTGTCATGAAGATACAAGCGCCGACCATCTGACAAGAATTTCCATTTTAAAAAATACAGAATTACCAAACGCAGCTAGCGGTCGTGCCTAAGTTAAGACTAGCGGGTAACGTGGGTATTTTTGATCTTTGGGGAAGCCAAAACTATTTTCAAGCGATTGTTTGGTCACTGAAAAGCAAAAAAGCATAGCAAATGCTGCACTTTTCTGAACTCTCTCAGAGAAATAAAGTACCAAGTTTTCACAATTTGACGTTTTTATTAATGATTTTACGTTATCGCCTTTAAACGGTGTTTCTAGTCGATTTTTTTTATTGGACCACATTAACAAGTAAACTGCTTGATGCCTTTCAACACATCGAGACAAATACTGTTGAATGAAACATCTTCACGGCTACAGAACAAGAACCGAAAGAAAATCTAACGTCACTGTTATATCGCAAATGCGTCGTACCATTTTTCATTAACTTAAGGTTTTAATAAATAATAAGACCAGTTACATTGTAGCCTATGATATCTTTGTGAGTCTGTTGAATTGATACGCCAATTGACATTATAAGAGAAGCCCCAGTGGTGTAGTGGATAAGCGCTATGCCTTGTAAACCAGGGGTCGCAGGTTCGATTCCCACCTTCTCCATAAAACAACTTTCGGTTGAGCCTTCGGGAGTTCCCGTCATATAATAAACACACAAATCATAAACCCTCCCGGCCCAGTACTGGTTTCTACCCATGGAAAAGCCGCAAAAAGTTTGTTTTTTTGACATTAGAAGTTAAATCAAATGGCGAATACGTTTTGACGTCATTGATGGCAGCTGATTTTTTTTCAGCATGAGATCTCTAATCACATCTGTCACATAACCAATAGTTTTATAGGCGTATGATGCATGAAGATGAAAGACCACCAAACGATAAATCACATGCTTATCATTTTAGCATTACTTTCAACTGATGCGAATTTTGCTTACTGACCCATCCTGCAAATCTTACTCTCCCAAAATGTCTATCTGTAAATTCGGGTTTCTTTGCCTATGATCGCAATTGAAATTGTTCGATATTGCACAAAGATGAGCACAAAAGATGGGAAACATAAGAAATTGGTAAACTTATTGCGCATAGTATAATAGCTGCAATGACGTAGCCAGAACGCAGAAAAAATTACGCACATCAAAGGGAGACTACTCGATCAAGCAGTGATTCTCTTTGATTGCGTCCCTTTTTCAAAATGAAATCTATTAAAGGACATTATTTGCTACCAGAGGGAGCAAGTTATTTCCTTTATGAGCAGTTCTTTTTTGTATGGAAACTCCTTTATATCACATTAAGTGACATCCCTTGAATGTTAGTATTTTATTACGCACGTGCACAACCTGCGTAAAAGGGTGCTACGCCAATGTACTGCGCGAGTCCGTCAGTCCTTCTGTTAGTGAAAATGCACATAACTCTTGAACCATATAGTATATATTTCAAACAAATTTTGCATATGTATGCATGTCATTATTGTCTAACCTCTGACAGGCGTAAAATCATTTTATGTGGATGAGGGTTTGCTGAGCATCAGTCAAGCGGGTTGTGGTCATTTAGTGAAAATGCTCATTAATCTTGAACCACATGGTATATTTTGATCAAATTTTGCACATAAACACATTTTTGTTATTGTCTGGTCACTGACCAGTATGCAAAACGGGGACGAAGCTTTGTCGTAAAATTCGACCTCCCCCTCCCCCCCCCCCCCCCCCACACACACTATTGCCCCGCCTTCCCATCAATTATTTCTGAGAAAGTGATACAGATTGTTCAAGTATATATTCGCCAAACCTCTCAATCGTGCCTATACAGCAAATAAGTATTGCACGACCAACATGTGTACCATAATCGTTGTGCGAGTCTGTCCGTCCGTCCGTCCCTCCTACCATGGTCTGTAAGTGAAAATGCTCATAACTCTCGAACAACATGGCTTATCATATTACGTCGCGTCTGTGAGTGACATAGCATTTACAGATTTTCGGGAAACGTTATGAAATGACGCTTTTAACGTCACGCATATCGCAAAACCCCAACGTTTCACGCCCAAAATATGATTTTAAAATAATTTTAATGTCATATGATAAAAAAGAATCTAACATTCGTGCTCCTGTATTTTTGAATTTACTAAACTCGTTTCGAAAAAGAGATAAAATGCGAGGCAAGCCTCGCATTTTATCTCTTTTCCTCAACTCCTTTAATTGAATAAAACATGAGTACCCATGTAAGATCCTCCATGTATTTTGATCCAATTATGCATCATTTAGGGGATAACTGTATTCAAAATTTTCATTTGGGGAGGTATATCGTCGGATTTACGGTCGGAAATTTAGTTTTACGGCGACGCGCGAGCGGAGCTGTAAAACGTGATTTCCGAACGTATATCCGACGATATACCTCCCCAAATGAAAATTTGGAATATGGTTATCCCCATTCTAATGCACTTTTGCAGTTTCAAACGTTGCAAGCAGCATAATGCCGCTCGTCATCTAATGAAATGTGACGTAATTAATGACGTCAAACTGTTACCTACAGTATATCGCAGGATTTACTGTCGCAAATTTTTGACGTTATCCAATCAGAAGTAGCGTTACAAAAGTAAGCGCATTAGAATCTGCAGGAAGTGACCAATTTGCTTTCCTGCTTTCCACCCGTTCCTTCTGGCACCGGATACTGACGGATTAGATTAATCTACGTTCACCATAAGTCATGCACATTACTGTCAGTTGATAAAGAACATTGTTCTTATCTAAACGCTCAGGACTTGATCTGTCCAAGCCGGGCCCCGAGATTATAACTTTTTGCATGCTCAACTCAACTGAGCATGACGTTTCAATTGCGCAGAAATTGAAAATGCATGTACTAATAAACTCTCAGCTGTATTTATCCTGCTTATAATTGCTAAATGTTAAAATACAACAATCGTTGGCATTTCAACATTTATGTATGAGCAGGATAAGTTTTATGCTCAGTTAAGTTGAGAATGAAAAAAAGTTTTATAACCTGGGTGCTGGGTTTCTCTATATTTACCTGCTTCTCCAATGAACTTTTGATAGGAATGTAAACTTCAAAACGTTGAACAAAGAACGGTAAGTCCTTCTGGTCCTCGGTTATCCACCCTTTGTCCACCAGCCACTGATTACTGGGTACTTGGAACTGAACAACGTTTCCAGCGTACAAATCCTTTAAGTCAATGTACGCCTTGTCACCCGGAAACGACGGTTGTGTCGGAATGTTCTGAAAACCATGATTAGAATGACATTTCACATGACTTCTCGATAGAAGCGGTGCAATACTGGTTCCCCCAGCTTCACACACTTCCGGTCTGCGTCCTTCTTTATATTCAAGCAGATTACAATAATTCTCCTTTGCAATAAGTATGGCGACGTTATACATGGTAACTGATATGACGGACAGTAGCTTGAGTTCGGCAATGACGTCACTGTCGCGATTTTGAGAAATTTCATCCTTTGCTTGAGTAAGACCAGAAGTGATGCTGGTCGCTGCGTGGAAGCTTGCGCTGGCCCTAACACAGTCCGTTAAAGCATCCATTAGGTCATATTGTAGCTCGTACATTTCTTCAAAAAGAGCTATCCATTTCTGCACTGCAACTTTTCCATTTATGCAATAATTTTCCCTGTTTATTTTTATCTTAACAGAGCCAGATAATGCTCCAGAAAATGAGTCGATGACGTCACATAACTCGTCCAACAATATTTCATAGTAAGCGCTCACCTGCGTTAGATCATCTCTATTCACAGCCGGTGTGTAGTCGTTGTACTTTTCTATAAAATAGAGTTTCTTCTTTTCAAAGTCCGTTGGAAGCGTATCATTACTTAATTTGTCAACAAGCTCGCGGGTAGTGGACAGATACCTGGTGTTTTTCCCCATGTTGGAGCTAACACTAACGGTTTTTTGGGCTAAACTTCTCCAGGCATTATTTATACCACCCAGTTTAGCGGCTGATGCAAATGCTTGCATGAGTTCAGCGGCAGCATCCATTGCTTCTACAATGCTGCTTGTGCCGTCGCCCATCCATTTCAGGGGATTAAACATATTTGCAACTGTCAAGGCTACTTTGATTGTATTCTCTGCAATATCCAAAGCAGCCGCTGTGCATGCTCTCCAGAAAAGCGCTGAATACATATTAATAATCTCGCCATTTAAGTTGGCAGCTCGTTTATTGTACTTTTCTATCTGGCCTTTTATGAACCCTATGTCGGCTTTTGCTATGTTTTTGTCAAACGTGGCCATAGACTGAAAATAAGATTGAAGCTTTCCAAAGCTCCCTGTCACAGTCTTCTCAACATTGCTCTGTACACTATTAACACTATCGTCAATACTTTCTTCAATATATTTCTTCAATTCTTCAGCGACCTTGTATAAATTACTCTGTGAAGCCTCAGACAATAGAAGAATCTGTTCCTGTTGCGTATACGCTAAAAACTTTTCATAGTCGATGTCAGTGTTTATTTGCACACGATTATTATTTGACAAGTCACTATCAAACGATTTCAGTGGGTCTATCATTCTTCCAAACATACACAAAACCCAGTCTAATGAGCCAAACTCGCTTGATATATTTCTACAAGGGAACGTGTTTGGTAGTAAGTCAAGAAGAAATTTGTAAGTTGGTGTTGAGCTTATTTGATTTCTCACTCCATTATAGATCTCATCTACGAGATCACCTATCCAAAGTTTGACAAGAGTTTCATTGAAATATATGTTATTATGTATTAAGTTGAAGCCACTGCCAAAGATGACATAGTCTGGGTGAAGTCCGTAAATTTCTGACACAGTCAGATACATTTGGATGCTTATAGCGAGAAAATGTTGTTCAGTTAGTGGAATATCAGCCTGGAATAATTTTTCCAATGCGTCAGCAACACCAATATACGCTGACAGCTCACATACGGACCTAGGCGAGGAGCTCGGACAGTACTTGTCAATTTCTTCGCGTAGATGTTTGGAAGTCGATTTGCCAAATATTCCGGCACAATATCTGTCAGTCGGCTTCCCATACAAGAAATTAGTAAAGTGCGTTGGATTCATCCACTTAAAAAGATGTGAAACAGTTTCAAAATAAGTCCATAGTTCCATTCCCTGGTGGGTGTATGGTACATGAGGATTGTGACACATTCCATTGATAATGGGATGGTAGAACCAGGCTCCAAGGTACGCTTGGTATTGTTCTCTTGAGCCAGGCATGAGTGACTTGCAACTGGAACCCACTAATCCCTGGCCCGCTTTCAGGTCTTCTTCAATCAGGGAACCAATATAACTGACATCACCATACAAACATTTGAGGTTCGTGAAGTTTCTGCCATGGCGACATTCGTCACGTGATTCTTCCAGTCTCTCAGCTGGGTCGGTGGTACTGAAAATGCGATCGCCGCTTAGTTCTAGGTACTCGCTCCAGAGATCAGTAAAGTCTTCAGGTTTAAAGTTCAGCCAGCTTGCGTCTAGGTGATTATAACGGGAATTGGTCAATGGGCGCAAGGCTTTGCAAAGTTTTTGATGGTAAGCAAGGTTGTTGGAGGAGTCCCGCTGTTGACCAAAGGCACTGGACAGTAGGCCAATGAGGGATAACACGAAGAGCATTTTGTTATCTGGAAAAATAAAAGCTTTAGTTTAGAGTGCGTAACAGAAATTTTTTTTATTATTTATCAGCCAAAACATATGTTTTAGGTACTCAAAAGAACCGTCCAAATGAGACGGTTCTTTGGAGCACCCATAACATATTGCGAAAAAGTATGGGTAAGAAAATGTTTACAATTTTACGCGGAATTTTTGAGCTGATATTTAATTTGTTTATCTAAACCTTTGAATTTCTTAGCAGAGACACTGTGAGCAAAATGCCTAACTTGGCATCTCTGACCGGTGAATACTCAGACCAATCTGATCAGGCTTCACTAACCGCATGAAAAATTATACTACAGTATTACCTGAGTAAAACGGTCACTCTCAAAAAGACCACAAATTGGTTTTCAAGACCAATTACTTCTTAATACAGGTCAAAAGTATTGCAGCATTCTGCAATAATTTGGACCCTTATTAAGCTACCATGTGTCATTAAGATCTGTTTTGCCTATTTTGAGTGGCCGTTTTACACAGGTTTTACTGTACTCAAACTTTGATAAGCACCACTATAAATATTTCCACGTGGCTCAATGCACAGGGCCTACCACTTTGGTATTCGATGAACTTTGGCTTTTTCTTCATATTCAACGACATTTGCAGTGGTTTTTGAAATGCAGTGGGCTGCAGCTTTTACAGGTAATGCAAATCACTCATTAGACGATCCCATGGATGCACTTTGGTAGGCAAAATGTAATCCTTTCGAAATTCCGACCATTTCTCCCTTATATCAAAACATCAGAAACATGAAATGTTTTTGAGGAACATATTTTCAACCTCTTACTGTTCGCTTAAAGTAAGTAAGGGTGCAAAGATCAGGAATCGATACAATCAAGTACCACACCTGATCCAGGATACCAATGGGAAAGTGACAAACTCACAGATAGACACCACAAACGAGAGCCAAGAGGTCAGCCATTTCCCAGCAGGTGACCACAAGGCACATATAAAAAGACGCGCACAAAGGCATAGCAAACGCAAGACAGAACAAAACATAAAAGATCGACAAAAGAAGTACCGCCTTGGAACGGTCAGTAAAATATTTTACTGGAGGGCGTAAACCGGTTTCACGGCGCGCCAACCTCACCTTTAATTCAGATGTGTATCAAGATAAATAGATATTTGGTTTGCATGAAAGACCTTTTTGTAACTAATATGTAAGTTCTGGCTTAACAATAATCACCATATGAAAATTGTGCACTTTTCTGCAAAAAACAGCATTTTGCATTTTTCGACCAGCGGGCATCCGTTGGACCGTCTAGTGAGTGATTGGCATAAATAGCTGTAGCCCACTGCACTTTCAATTACCAATGAAAATTTCTTTGAACTTAAAGAATAACGTCTAAAGTTATCAAATGCCCAAGGGGATGATCCCTATGGATTTTTTGTGGGACATATGCAAACAGTGCAGACCCCGATCAGACGCCACAGAACGCGGTGTCTGATCAGGGTCTCCACTGTTTGCTAAATGAATAGTCTATGAACTTTTGAATTAAAGTAGAAAATACCAACCAACACCCCTAAAATTTAAAATAGACTCATCTTATCGATGAAAGAATATGTGGGTTGTACACTACCGCTCGCGTATTGTGATGCTTATCAAAGTTTGAGTAGTATACTAAACGGGCCCGCGCAAGCGCGGGTTATGATGAAAAGTGTTCTGAGCTCTGCTGAGCATGGCAGATGTCCTCATAAATATTAAACTTGAGAACAATTGTTAGCATTTCAATATCTAAGAGTAGGATAAATACTAACGAAATTCTGATATGAATCAAGGGCCATAACTCTGTTATAAAGTATATTATCTATTTCTATCAACCTAACTCAAAAATAAGGCGGTAACGACCCAAGGGTGAATCTTGATCGAAACAACGCATGTAGCATAACGCACTACTATATTGTTAATCGAAGTGACTGTACCGTACGACAACCAACGTATATGTATGCCAATGAAAACTGCAAGTTGTCATATCAACTTTAGTCCTTTTCCAATGCTTTTTCATTCCCCTGAGATGACCAGATATTGAGGGGATGCAGACCTTGGGTCATATTTTAATGTCTTACTCATGCTTGTGCTGGCTAGATACTATAAGTGAAATATGGAATGAGCTTCACAGCTTAAGAGAGACCCACATATGCCTGTACACACCATAAGCTCATTTATGAGCCTTCGGCTCAGATGAACCAAAAAGTATACGAAATTTTGTGACTGCAGGAAAAATAGGCCAAAGTTTTCTATTCTGTCTGTATAGATTAGTATAATTGAAAAAAAGATTACAGCAAATTCATTCTGTATGAAAGAAAGACCAGGAATCGAACCAATGGCCACTTGGTTGATAGTAACACTCTACTGATTGAGTTAAGCAACCCATCAGTTAAGAGTGGTGTATATGGTTATTCATTAATGAATGTGGCATTAAATCCAAAGTTTTGAAAAATGTCTACTATAATATTCCAAAATTTTATGACTCCCTAAACTTTGCTGTAAATATGCCAAAAATTGAACCAAAAGGGTTTTTTATAGAATAATACCAAATAAAGATATTGACAGAACTGCAAACAGTGAAGACCCTGATTAGACTGCTTCTCTAGGGACAGTCTGATGTGGGTCTGCACTGTTTGACCATACCTAATTGTCCAAAAAGTTGGGCATTAATTTCATGGCAATTTCTTTTGGTAATTGTGTTATCTTTCACGACTATTGATGAGGACAGTGATTATTACAATAAAAAGAAATGGGTACATACACTTTAAATTTATGTTTTCAACCAAACACATGGTGTTGGTAATCAAAAGTACTGTCGCAATGAGACGGTTCTTTTGGGCACCCAAAATATAAAACCATGGTTGCAAATAGAGCTTACAGGTTTACAAAATTTTGTTAAGGTTTAGACGTATTCCAAAAGTCGAAATGATTCCGTTTACACGCACCTACACAGCATTTCTACACGTCCAATCACGGGTTCGTTGTAACTACCATGCAACAACAGACTTCTTCCTTCATATGAAATGATACCTGTGTAAAGCTTTTATATTTGAAAAGCAAAAATGAAATCGGTATATACATCCGCTGTAACTACCAGACAACAACAGACTTCTTTCGTCATAATAAATGATACCACTGTAAATTAAGCTGATATCTTTGAAATACAAAAAAGTATCAGACTCAAAAGCGCCGTATCAATGAGACGGTTCTTTTGGGCACCCAAAATATAAAACCATGGTTGCAAATATGGCTACCATGTTTACAATTTTTACACGGATTCCAGAAATCGAATAATACCACGGTAAAGCTTATATATTTGAAACACAAAAAAATCGGTATATACACTTTAAATGTTTTCAACTATAACATATGTTGTAGGTACTAAAATGTACCGACTCAATGAGACAATTCTTTTGTGCACCATAAATATAAACCCATGGTTGCAAAAGGACTTTCATGTTTACAAATTTTTACACGAATTCCAGAAATCGAATGTTACCAATGTAAAGCTTATATCTTTGAAACGCAAAAAAGAAATCAGTATATACACTTTAGATGTTTTCAACCAATATATATCTTGTGAGTACTCAAAAGTGCCGTCTCAATGAGACGGTTCTTTTGAGCACCCAAGATATAAAACCATGGTTGTAAATAGGGCTTTTAAGATTTTGTAAACGTTTACACGAATTCCAGAAATAGAGGTGGTGCCACTGTAAAGCTTATATCTTTGAAAACGCAAAAAAGAAATCGGTATATACGCTTTAAATGTTTTCAACTAAAACATATGTAGTGCCATCTCAATGAGACGATTCTTTTGAGCACCCAAAATATAAAACCATGGTAGCAATTTTGCAGATGACCTGTGCATAAAAGCGGGGTATGGTTGCAAATGATTTGTGCATAAAAGCAAAAAATAGGTGTGGTTCGGTAAAACAGTCGAGTTTCCAGTGGTTTGGTATGTTCAGGGCTACACGGCATTTCTACACGTCGAATCACGGGTTCGCTGTAACTATCTTCATTCATTATGATAGATGATACCACTGCAAAGCTTTTATCTTTGAAACGCCAAAAAATCGGTATGGTACACATTAATTGTTTTCAACCAAAACATATGGCCACATATGTTGTGGGTGCTCGAAAACCGTCTCAAGAGACTTTTCTTTTGAGCACCCAAAATATAAGGGGTCTGTAGCCTGTAGGTCAGCATTTTTTTCAAAACTCTGCTTTCAGGGCAGGTAAGTTTTATCTTATTTGCCTATAGGCTGTGAGGATTATTTACGTTTTGATTCGACAGGTACCCGTATGATGAACAAAAATATATGGAACATCGGTAAGAAAAAGTCTGCAAGAGCCGGAAATAGACTAACAATAACTCTTAAGGTGCCAACTAAGTATTGAAACCACACACCCTGGTTTCACCCCTAAAAGTATGCATTTCCTGTTCCAAGCAAAACCTTCGTGCATTGTTCATTTTCAGAAATTTGACAATCCCGAAAATGAGCGAAAGGCAGGGTATACATACATGTATATATGTAGTTAATATTAAAATAAGTTGTTAATGGTGAGGTAAACTTTTTTTGAGAAACATGGGGTAATTAAATGCCATACTACTTTTGTCGCAAGATCTGAACTGCAGCAAAAAAATACTTAAAGAATCTGATTGGAACCTTATTTGGCAGACTGTTGAGAAATGGTCTTAGACTATTTGAATAGACATGTTGCTGTAAATTTACCAAATTGGATCCAATTACCGAATCAAGCCTGAAAATGGTCAATTAGCTTGTTTATCTTTTTTTTTTTTTTTTTTTTTTTTTTGGGGGGGGGGAGTGGGGGTGAGGGTTGGTCATGTTAGATCAAGGCGCTCATTGGAACATGAATTTAAGCGCCTAGTGTAACTGATGCTACCCACATCATCTAATTGCAAATTTTAAGACGTCTGCTGTGTCATCTGTTGACTTGAAATGCTGCTGTGGCAAGTAGTGTAGGCACAGATAAGACTGCCTTTTAGTCCACACTGTTTATCTGGAAGTATGGAACTCAACACAGCAGACAACAACAGCCGGGTAATATATTCTATTGCATACAAAATAACTAAGTACCATTATTCATTTATATTCACCTTTCTAGTAAAAGAAACCACTCAGGCCAACAAAGAATATGAAATTTTCGGGCCATTTTGAGTCCGATTCGGTAAGTTTACAGACCCCCCCCCACCCACCATATCTAAATCCTTGTCAATACAAATGCTGTAGTAGACTTAGAGATAATGTTTATTTTGAAATAAAAGTAATGAGCTTTCGACAGACTTTGTTGTTCCTTTTTTGTCCGTTACTGTGGCGCAGGACGATAGTCCTAGCCTACGCTTGTGAATGACATGGTCACTTGTCTGACCGCCACAATATACGTTGGACGTATGCAACAACAACAGCCGGGAAATATATTATAATGCATACCAAATAACTCGGAACCATTATATTCGTTCATTTCCACCTTTCTAGTAAAATAAACCACTCAGATCAACAAACACAAAAACATGGCATTTTCGGGCTTGATTGGGTCCGATTCAGTAATTGGGCCAGATTCGGTAAGTTACGGACCCTCCAAATCTAAATCAATTTCAAAACTTTTTTTTCATAACATAGACTTAATGATAATGTTTATTTTGAAATAAAACCAATGAACTTTTGACAGACTTTGTCATTCCTTTCTATGTCCCTTCCTGTGCATCCTCGTTTACCCAGGGGTGAAGCATTCCGTTTCACTCCTTTCATCACTGATGTATGCAGTGTAACGGAATGGGTTACGCCTGGGTTACCGAGGATGCTTCCTGTGGTGCAGGATGATAGCCTATGCATGGCAATAATCACTTGGAATTCGTTAACCCTCCCCCCCAAACAGTATTTCCCCACCCACAGGCTCAGATTCAAGACCCCTCTCAAACACTTGAAAAGTCAAGTGATCGGCCAAGAAATCTGCTTAAATGTCTATACAAATGCATCTTTCGAGTGATGCACACTGTTGTCGTTGCAATTTGAACAGAAAAAAATGTTATCGCCGCTTCTATAATGAGCACCACAACTTGAAAAAGTTTTGACCTTTCTCTGCCGACAGAGATAAACCAGTAACGATCTTCGCTGAAACACTCTTGTTGTTTTTGTGGAAAATCAGCGAGACTGAAAAACTCAGCTGACAGCAGCCACCTTTGTTTTTTTATAGGGTCATTATCTTCCAATAGGTGGACATGCACAGAAATGTTATCGGGTATGAAAGCCATGACCGGCCCGATCTGCCGTGCCAGAAATCTATTTTTATATACAAAAAACATTATTACGTACCTTTTTAAAAACATTATTACGTACCTTTTTATTTTGCAAATGAGAAAATATTTTATGCAGAGGATAGAGCAAAAATGAACAGAGAATTGAACCTCTTCGTTCTGTGGGAAATTGGATTTCTGGCGCGGCAGATCGGACACGGCAGCACCATGCGGTCACGGCTTTCATAACCATCATATCACGTGTCAACTTTGACCCTTGCAAGTGACGTATGACCGCGCGACATATGGAAATACACCTTACGACCAATCGTTGCAGCCTTTCTTGGTAGAAGTTGGGAGAATATGAAAACATAGATCGATATCGTCCATTATCATTAGTTGATAAAGAAGGCGTTACCCTGTCAAAATTGATGGAAGATTATGGAATCTAAAACTGAATTGTATCAAAAACCTCAAAAACGAAATAAAAGTAAAAGAAGGTTAGATCGAAGTTATCAATGGGGACAATATCTGAATAACTCGGTGTAGAAAAAATGCTGGTAAAATATACCGTTTCTGAGTTTTTGAGCGCAAAGGGCTCCTTTAGTAGTATAGATTAAGGCCCTGTCACACTACGACGTATAGCACCAACGTATGCCGACGTATGAAAAATTCAGCAAGTACGTTGGTATACGCTGAGTACGTTAGAAATAAGTTTTAAACACGTTACTAATACGCTATAGTACGGTGGTATACGTTGACATACGGCCAAGAGGTCCAACATTTTGTGCATCCATAAAAAATGACAGCGTATGCGAACGTACTGTTTCTATACGCTAGGCATACGCTAGATGTACGCCGCAGGTAAGCTATGCATACGTTAGCAACAACGCATGCGGACGTATGAGAAATTAAGCAAGTACGTTGGTGTACGCTGAATACGTTAGAGATAAGTTTTAAACACGTTACGAATACGCTACTGTACGTTGGTATACGCTGTCATACGGCGAATAGATCCCAAAATTTTGTGCTTACATAAAAATTCTTCAGCGTATGCCGACGTATTGCTTATTCGTTAGGCATAAGTTAGATGTACGCAACGGGTAAGTTATGCATAGGTTAAGGTACGTTAGCACCAACGTATTAAAATTCACGAAGTACGTTGGTGTACGCTGAATAAGTTAGAGATACGTTATCAATACGTTACGAACACGCTACAGTACGTTGGTATACAATGCCATATGACAAAATGGTCCCAAAATGTTGTACTGTTTTATACGTTTGACATAAGTTAGAAGTACGCTACATGTAGGTTATGCATACGTTAACGTACGTTATATGTACAATTCAGCATACGTTAGACGTTCGTTGTGCATAAGTTTCAAGGACGCTAGTGACACGCTGGGCATACACTTTTATACGCTGATACAAGTATAAGTTATGTTACGTCGGGAATAAGTTCTGAATAAGTTACTCATAAGTTAGACATACGTTTCGCGAACGCTTTGCATAAGTTCAGAGAGAGGCTTCCTCTGATTTTTTGAATAGATGCGTACTAGATATATATACTCCTCAAAATAATTAAAGGACCAAGATTTTAGAACGCCAGTATATTTAGCTCAAACAGTTAAACTCTGTGAAACTTTGCCCAAATCTTTCTTTTCTTTACGCCCATAAATCAAGAATCATTATTACTGATTTCCATGCCTAATTCTGTCATAACTGTGACTCAAATGCACATACCCTCATAAACACACTTTCAAAAGACAGTGGGTGGGGTAAAGAAATTCTTCTGTGGTCATTTGAGTAGAATGAAAATGACATCAAATTAAACTTTGTTTTGAACAGTTAAGCTTACATGCAAACAATTTCATCAAACAGTTTCAATACACTGGGAAGCAAGCATTTTCGTCTCTGACAATGGAGTTTTGACAATTTTTGTTTTCTGAAAACAATGTGTGTACTTGGCCATCAAGATTCGGATTTTCCATCGTCATTCTATGCCTTTGGGTGTTAGAAAACTGTCCCGACGAATTGTTTAAAGATTGTCACAGACAAACGCCAAAACCAGTTGTCTGAACCCATAGTCAGGCCATTACACCACAGCCAAAAGGGGCAATTTTCTCTCACAGGAAGAGGTTGATGGTATCGATGGGATTAAAACACCATAAAAGCATGCGAAAACAGATATTTCAGCATCTAAAAGCACTCTTCATTCGTTTCATGTAGTTCTGTGGTCCATGGATTCCAATACATTTAGGTCAAGTTTAAAAAATGACAAAAAATCCTTGTCAGTAACATTTTCTACCATATTCATTTTGCTGTTTTACTTGGCAATAAGGCGTCAAAGATGTCCGACAAATTTAGGCTAGATCGTAAAATTGGTTTTCAAAATATGTTCTTCACAAAATGTATCAATGTTATGATTGATAGTATTGGTCCTTCAATTATTTTGAGGAGTATACGTCGGCATACGTTGGCTAAAACGTTATAGTGTGACAGGGCCTTTAGAACCTTTAAGTTGTCCACCTAAAGAGCGCACAGTATTGACTGATCAGACAGCTCTGATGTACAGGCTGATCTGAGTCTTTGCTAGGCGCACATGCCAAGTTATTAGTAAACCTACAAATTGCCTTGCTCATGAGATTGTGATAGTCAAACCTGTTTTAAGTGGCCACTCAACCAGAAGACCAAAAATTGGTTTTCAAGACCGATTATTGCTTAATGCAGGTCAACGGTATTGCAGAATAGTACTTTCGACCATCGTTAAGCTAACATTTGTCTTTTTAAGACCTTTGTTTTGTATATTTTTGAGTGGCCGCTTAAGACTGGTTTTACTGTATATGTCGTATTGTCGAGCAACGAAGCCTAGGGCCTGAGAAAATGCCAAGATTCCCCAGAATCTTTGTTGGTCACATACACAAAGTATAGATGTAGATGAAGATTAACCAGTTCGGGACAACCGATGATTTAACTATAATATTCCAATCAAGCTTTAATAGATTTTGCAATATTTTTCTATTTCTGGTTTTATCCGAGCTTAAGCGAGTGGATTATCTCCCGTACAAGCGTGTGGATTATCTCCCGTACAAGCGTGTGGATTATCTCCCGTACAAGCGAGTGGAATATCTTCCTACAAGCTAGTGGATTATCTCCCGTACATACGTACAAACCATACATGAACGTTCCAACTGCACCAGCATGCATGTGCATTTCGTACATCTATAAATGGACTTTTTCTCTCTTATCAATAGAAAATCAACAACTTTGCTTTCAATGCTTTACGTCAAGTCAACATTTTTTCAGTCGTTTCAGGACGCTTACTCGTCTTCCTGGTTAGAACCAATACATAAAACAAGTAGCCCAATGGGCAACCATCGCTCACCTGAGATCCAGCATAATGTTTGGAGATACCTTAATTAATGATGCTCAAAGGCAGGTAACTCTGAACTTGAAACAGTGACCAGAAACTCATCCAAAAACAAGATGTTATGCCAGTCCTGGTTATCTGCAAGTATTAAAAAAGATCTGAATAAAATGGTGAAAGTATATCTTTAGATGCTCAATGGCAGCTTACTCTGTAGTCAGTGATGGGATCTGACCGATCCATACTTTAATGTATGTCCTTATAACCTAAAGGGATTAAAAAATCAAATGAAAAATCAAGGCGCTAGAGTGGTCACAACATTATACAACTATATTTTAGAAGCCCAAGGGCAGGTAACTCTGTAATTGGTGGTCGGGTGTGGCGGATACTCTAATCATTCAAGCATTCATGGGTGTCCTAGATACCTGCAAAACTGAGGAAGATCCATTCAAAAATGAAGGTGCTAGAGTGGTCATAAAAAGATCTCCCTTTGTACGCTTTTGCATATTGTTTATAATGCTCGAGGGCACTTAAATCAACAGTCTAAGGCTTGTTCTACTTTTAAAAGGTTCAATCTCATCTAAGTTTTTACGGTTGCCCTTGTGACCTGAAAGAATGAAGAAGATCCAATCAAAAATGAGGGCACTAGAGCGGTCACAACATTATCCATCAGTTTTTTAGATGCTCAAGGGGAACTTACTCCATAATAGGTGATGGGATCTTGACGAAATTCAAACTCATCCAAGCTTTAATAGTTGTCCTTCTTGTCTGCAAGAATAAAGAAGATCCATGCAAAGATAAAAGCAGTATAGTGGTCACAACATTTCTCCCATTATCAGTCTAAGGAGATTTTCCAGACGCTCAAGGGCAGCTAACTCCACAGTCCAAGGTCGGATCTAACCAAATTTCGAACCCATCCGAGAATTTATCGGTGTCCATGTTGCCTGATCTAATAAAAAGTGAAGGCACTGGAGTGGTAACATTAGTCCCCTTATAAGTTTATGGGGATTTTTCAAGATGCTCAAGGGCAGCTAACTCATAAGTCCCTGGTCTGATCCTGCGGAATTTCAAACGCATTCAAGCTTTTATAGTTGTTCTTCTTACATGAAAGAATGAAAAAGATCCAACCAAAATTGTAGACGCTAGAGTGGTCACAAAATTATCCATCAATTTATAAGATGCTCAAGGGGAGCTAATTCTATAATAGGTGATGGAATCTTGACGAAATTTAAACTCATCCAAGCTTTAATAGTTGTCCTTCTTGTCTGCAATTATGAAGAAAAAACATTCAAAAGTGAACGCACTAGAGTGGTCACAACATTTCTCCCATTATAAGTCTATGGGGATCTTCCAAACGCTCAAGGGTAGGCAACTCATAGGTCCCAGGTCGGATCCTGCTGAATTTCGAACCCAACCGAGATATGGAATTCCTTGCTGCCTGCAAGAATGAAGAAGATCTAATCAAAAATGAAGACGCTAGAGTGGTCACAACATTATTCATTGATTTTTTATACGCTCAAGGGCAGCTGACTCCGAAGACAGCGATGTAATCTTGCCGAAATTCAAACTCATCCGAGCTTTTATGGTTGACCTTGTTACCTGCAAAAATGAAGAAGATCCATTGGAAAATGAAGGTACTTGAGTGGTCACAATATTTCTCCCATTATAAGTCTATGGGGATTTTTCCAAACGCTCAAGGGTAGCTAACTCATAAGTCCCTGGTATGATCTTGCCGAATTTCAAACATATTCGAGATTTTATGGTTGTCCTTGTTACCTGCAAGTATAAAGAAGAACCACTCAAAAATGAAGCAGTTAGAGTAGTCACAAGAGTTTCCCCATTATAACCCTATGGGAGCTATATGTTGCCATGGAAACCAGAGTTCTGATCCGATCTTGCCCAAAACCTAATGCAGTCAATCCCCTACCCCAATGATGCTCCTGATGAAATTTGATCTTGATAGGACAGCTGGTCTCAGAGATATTTATGTTTGAAAGTGTGAACGGACGCGCGGACGGACGCCGGCTCGAGTTCAATACTATAGGCTCACCGAGAGCCTTCGGCTCAGGTGAGTAAATAAGCAGTCGCAGGATAATGTGTCTTACACAGCGATCCTGCCGGCGGTGAGTTTCGAACTAGTCAACCTTCGATTCCCAGGCACGCTGTGTCACTGTGCTCCCCAATAGGCCGAATTCATTTCGAATCTAAGGGTTACTGGGTAGTTATTTACATCTCATTCAAAAAGCAAACATTTCAGACACCGAGTTGACGCCGCGCTCTGTAGTGTACATGTATGTTGTGGGTCTGCACTATTTGCATTATGTCCAACAAACAGGACGATATGCTTACTTGGGTCAAATTAACTGCTTGCGTGCCTTTAGTCTGTTAGTTAAAGGATGCGTAACAAAACTATTTTTCTTCTTTCAACAAAAACCTATGCTGTGGGTACTTTTGGTCACCAAAACATATGCTGAAACTGGTCAGCTGATGGTCAAGAAAAAATACTGAACCACACGTCTAACGCAAAATCAAACAGAAGCTTAATAATATTACATATATTATTTCATCCATTGTAACGCAATTTTATCAAAAATTAAAACACTTATTTATGAAAATGAAACTAGAACTCCATCGGTCAGTTATTCCCTTTTAATCATAACCTGATTGGGTGAATGTCTGCCATAATCCCTGACCGGTACAATGATTTCGACAATACCTCGTGTATAATTAAAGTTATTAAGCCCCATTCTCACTGTGCCGGTGTAGCCACGGTTCATCCCGATGCAGGACAGCCGGTATACCGTGTTGCACCGGGACACATTTCATAAAAAATAAATTGCGTTCTCACTGAGCCGACGTTACCCCGGTATAGCCCCGGTTCTCGAGAAAGCAAGGCGCCGGTTGATCCCCGGTTCACCACGGAGCACTTACGGTGCAGCACGGTTGAGCCACGGTTCGTGCCGGTATACCCCGGTGTTACCTAGGTTGTTTACGGTGATGTCCCGGTAACTGCCGGTTGCGCCACGGTTACATGCCGGTAAGGCCACGGTTGCGTCCCGGTGCTACTCTACACTATAAAACCAGGATAAAAACGTGGAGTAACATCAGTTTTCTTCTGTCTCTATCGCATAACAGTTATGACACAAATTGGACTGCACATCCATATACGAGTTACTAGAGGAATCATGATCTGTGTAGCGAAAGCAAAATTGCCTAGTAACCTCGTAGCACTGAATTCAGGGCGATATGATGGATTTTTATTTTATTTTATCATATAGCCCTGATTTTTTAAGCCTCTATCTTTTCCCTTACGGTTAGCGTGGACGTAAACCAAGTTGAAAACACATTTCCAAACAGTGTCTTCCTCTAACACTACTCCATTGTGTATGTTTATAGGTTTATCTATATGTTGCTAGTTTGGTTTGCCGCTGATGCATACCTGATTAGTTCTAAAAAGATAAAATACTCCTGTCCACACAGAATGTTTACACTATTTGTTTTCAAAACATGGCGTCATTTTTGTCTTCTGAGCTGAAGAGCATGCTTTTTCTGTGGGAAACTAAAGTCACGCACGAATTTGTTTTGGTATTTTATGTACCGATAATGACCCGTTCACTTTCCGTTTTCTGAATACACAGATGTTTTAACAACATTAAATACCAAAATCAGACTTATATAATGTTTTCTTTTACCTTCCTTATTATCATAATTGGCCAAAAATTGATCATACCTGGTCTGTTGAGATTAAAATAATCCAATACCATCTCACCATACATTTGTTACATGTATATATTTGCAAAAAAGATGACCAATTACCGATCTAACTGGGGCCACCTTTTACCAATTTGTTGCCATCGAGAACTACCCAGTTGGACATGTGCAAACTGTGTCCGAGGAGTTCTTAACGGCAATGGATGGGATCCTTTTTTTGTGCATACAGGTTGATTTTTATGGTGACCTCTCTCACCATTTGTAATAGGTTTTCTTTTAATATCTTGATGAATGTCAACGAATAAAGGTCAATCTTCCACCTAGTATGCAAATTTTTCACCCTGGTTCTGTATTCCGACGGATGTCACTGGATTGAAAATTGACTATTTTCAGATAAGGAACTCCCCCACTTCCGCTAACAGGAAATACATAGAAAAAAATCCAAATGGTTTTGCATATTCAAACAATGACATCTTTATACAATTCTAATCATAAACCATTGCGCACATGTTCAAAAAGAAGGTCAAAACACCCAATGTCTCTATATAAGATTCACGTGGCGCCTTAAAACGATGGGTACTAACTGTGTGTATTGACTGATAGCCTATTTGAACATAAGCGTGTTATAGTAAAGCTATTCAGCGTGCAGCAAGGTTAGCCATGAAATAAAAAATATTTTCTTTCACTAATATCTTACTGATCACTGTGCAAAAGTAATTTGATTCTGATCTTTCCAATCCATCGCTTCTTGTAGTAAACAAGCTGACCCTCTCTCGGTTCAGAGGTCAATGTACTCTTGCGTTAGCTTGCTACTTTTGGCGGGAAACTTGTCACGTGAGCACATGATCAGAATAACAATTGTCCGCCTTGTTGGAAAAGTCCATTTTCGGTCTGATTATGACATTTTGGGACATGACGAAGCTTCCTTTCAGAAAATTAGATTTATACGGGTGGAGTATGTGATTGTTAAGGATTTCTGTCAAGTAAGTATCTCTTTTTCTTTGGCATGCTATATTAAATTGAAATCAAACCATTCTTGGAAATCGACTTTCATTTTCTGAAATAGGTCATTACTCGTTATAATTTAATAGAAAATAGGGGGCGCTACAATGCACAATAATACAGAAACGTGACTGCTGCGAGCGTACCGACATTGAGTAAGTTAACAGAATCAATAGCTTTAACAATTTTGCCCTGATTTTCAAAATTCAAACACCTACTTGTTTCTTATAATGTCCACAATCCACTGTTAATCTTATTATAATAATGTACTGAGTTTTTGAAAAAGCGCTGACATACCTTACCTAGTCATGGGGAGTATAACCAGTACCGGGTTTTATTATATTTCTCAACGGTTTATTAAGTTCGTCTCATCAATTCAACATCCGAATTTTATCGCAAAAACGTCATCACCCCTAGTTCGTGAAAAGCATGCAAAATGGCTGCGATGAGCCGAAAAACAACAACAAGAACATGATATTACAGATTGCATTGATCGTGTCATAATAACGAAGTCAATGGTAACATTTTTATAACTTTGGTTGTGTATGTAAAACACATGAAGATGTCTAAATGGTTGGATTGTCAAGGAAACGAGTTTTTCCCAAAACAAAAGGGGACTCCATCACTGGTCAAGATAGAGCACAAAAACACTGCGACTTTAGATTCAGCCAGATCGAAAAAAAATATAAAGTCGCAGTTCTGCAACTAAGTAACCTCGCAGCTCATTTGCATGACAAATAAGCAGAAGCAGACCGGTTTTCTTACGACGAGGTTTAAATGCTGTTGATCTGGGCCCAGAATTACAATGCCTCCTTAAAGTTAAGGAAGACTTAATTTAAGTCTTGATATTCAACATGTACATTAAATGCTTAATAAATTGCCAAGACCGATGCAGTACTCATGGTCAAAGATATCATTGTGATCTACAGAAAAAAATGAAACTATTTTGGTTTTAATCAGTTCGGAAACGTTATTTTTCGCATCCTGGAATTTCAATACTTCTTAACTTTAAGGATACATTGTAATTCTAGGCCCAGATTGTCTTGCTTTTTCGTAAAAAATATATAAACACTTTGAGCGGGGCAGTGATTTCCAACAATGTGATATTTTGAGAAGTGTAGACCCAGACAAGCCTGTGCAGTCCCCAATTAAGCTGTAAAGTTGTTCGGTCAGTAGCTTAACAGTCATAGAATAATCAAGCGACTAGCAAAGGCTCTGATCAGACTGCGCCTAGGCGCAGGCTGATCTGAGGCTTTGCTAATGGCAACTACCACATTGTTGGAGATCCCATGTCGTGGCTCATATATGCTTGACTCTTCAGTAACTATTAGTGCATTTATTCATAAGCTTTGTAAATGAGCACATTTATACTGCTGACAATTTAACCAACTTGTGACGAATGGACTTTCCCATCCTTATCATTTGGATGAATCCACTTTCATTTTAGGTGCAGCAGGAGTGACTTTTCATTTTTTATTTTGCATTTTATTACATATACATAGGCAGTGGAACCGCACGGTTTATCACGGATGTTCCCGGATTACGCCGGTATCACCCCGACGCCGTCCCGGTGGAGACACGGTTGCTCCCGGCGTCTTCCCGGTTTATCACGGTATTTGACAGCCTTCCCGGTTACTCCCGGTGAGTCCCGGTTGTTTTAAACATTTTAAAACAACCGGGGACATGAGCCGGTTTAACACGGTTCAACACGGTTCATCCCGGATCTCCAAGGTTGTCCACGGTGCCGCCACGGTTGTGACACGGTTCATCACGGTTCATCCCGGATCATCAAACCGGGGTGAACCGGCACCTTAAACCGGGACAGTGAGAACCGTGGCTTTACATTCCTGAAACATTTTGCGCTGGAAGTGTGGGTCAGTATATTAAGAATTTTACGCTTAAAATTTTGTTTATCAAAACCTTTGTCTGGATACATGGTAAGTACAAAAATCTCTTTGCTGCACAAAATATTGAATTCTTACCTTATATCATTGTATTTCTGTCCTCATGGCAAGATCTGTTCTCTCTTTTAATTTTGATTTCAAGTGGAACTGAAGGCACGTGCAAAGCCTGAAGCAAAAAAGCACGTGATCAAAACAATATTCTTTTTGCCACCTCATGCGAAAACGGTAAAGATCCAGTAAACCACTATTTAAAAAAATAACTAAAGCCCAAGTTACACTGTCACGATTCAAGCCCCGATTCACCACGACTCATCCCGATTTGAGACAGATGGTAAAATCGGGTTGCATCGGGATGCGTCGGGATGGAAAAAAAGAAATTCCAGCATCAAAACGATATCTCACGATGCTCCTACGGTGTCTGCACGACTTATCTACGGACCCACTACGACTCATGACGACAGCGCTACGATTCACCACGGTGGAGCTACGAATGCTCACGAATGCTCATGATGCATCCACGATTCGATACGGTGCTAGTACGATTCAAGCCGGTAGCGCTACGACCTCCCACGAATCTACACGATTTAGTGGTTGTCATGCGACAGTCCCAGGGGAGGGGGTACTCTCATTTTCTTCATACGTAGGCTCGGGCCCAGCATCTACCGTTCACCACCCCCTTAAAAAAAATAATTATAAAATAAACCAAAAAAAAAACAGGAATTTCAAGAACCCCCAAAAATACTTGAAATTTTAGTAACCCCCAAAATACCCCCATTCTGTACCTTGACCTTAAAAAATACCCAAAAATGCATAGAAATGACTCCTAAATATAGGCTAATTTTGTGATGACCCCCCCCCCCCAAAATATCCACGCAATCTTCATACCCAAAATATATTCATTTTTCTGAAAGCCCCTGAAAATACTGAACTTCAAAATTTTGAACCCCAAAAAATTACCCGCGCCTACGTATGTATGAAAATATCAGAGTACATGTACCACCCTTCCCCCGGGCGACAGTTTGCAAAAATATGACACCAAATATCATCATCTCTTCAATCTTTGACGAAGTCAGTCATGCCATTAAAAAGAAAAGTTGCGGTAAAATCACAACAGTCACCGGACCCACGGGCTAGGCAGTCCTGTCCCAAGTCCAGGGTCATGTCCAGTTGTATCAGATGACGTCCAGTTCAAGCTGCAAATAAGCAATTTGAAATCTCTGGACATAATTCATGATGCGCTTCACTAAAATTCACTTTTGAAAATGATTTTCAGCAATAATACCTCTGTTTTTATACCAGAATATTGTGTTATACCCCTATTCCACACTGGCCACGAATCGCGCGAATCGCCACGAATTGATTTTTTATTGATTCGGGGGGGGGGGGGGGGATTCGTGAGGTTTCATTAAAACAATTTCTCAAATCGTAATGCTCTACGAGTCAGTCCCGATTCAGATACGATGTGGTTACGAATATTCGGGGGAATCGGCTCAATTCGGCTGGAATCGCGCAAGAATTCATTACGATTAGCAAAATAACATTAGAACATGCTGCACGAAAGTTAAGGAATCAGTTACGAATCAGTTGAGAATATGCCGAATGCAGCACGAATTGGGCATGAGTTAATAGAAATCCGCAACGATTCGCCACGATTCGCGAGATTTTCTCCCACGATAGTTATAAAAAAAAGGCCCATACATGCTTCAAGGGCACCAGTTCCAAAATGAATGTTCCTCGTAAAGCAGCTGTAGAATTGATTCTGCAACTTGAGTGTCTAAAACAGCTACTTATATAGCTAAAATAAAACAGCTACATTAAAATCGAGAGGCCCTGGCAATGACTCATTGACTTGGGAAAATATGGCAGTTCGCCATTGGCAAAATCACCAGCCAGGAGCTACTGACTGATCCTCATTGTGCTACAGAATCTGCCAAATCTGTTTCAACTTCAAGGACTAGCTCACATGCGCGTGACGGGGTAATTAATCTTAGGGAATATCCTTCTAATATCTCTTCCTTGGTTTTATTGCTTGGCTTAATCCCCCGATTCCCCACGAATGGGCTAAGAGTAGCTACGAACGCCCCAAAACGCCTCCGAATCGATTACGATTCAGTTACGATGTCCAAGAATCAGTTACGATGTCAAAGAATCAGTTACGATGTCCAAGAATGCCCCAGGAATTAGGTACGAACCACGCACGATTTTTCGAATCGGGGAATTCGTGGCCAAAGTTTTGAACAGTTCAAAACTTTTGAGCCGAATTCCCGATAGACCTACGAATTGCAAGAACTGTCTACGGACTGTGCAAATCAGTTAAGATCTTCACGAACTAAGTACGATTCAGCCATGAATCCAAATATTTGTCAATTCGTGGCATTTCGTGGGATTCGGGACCTGTGTGGAATAGGGGTATAAGTGATAACCCGATTCGCTACGAGTTTAAACCGTTTAAACTCGTCGTAGCCTTGTCGTGGAGGTTCCCGAATCACCAGGATTCTTCACGAATCACCACGGTACTACTAGGACTCGCGCCGATGTCTCTACGGTGCTACTACGACTCTTGCCGATGCATCACGACTTGATAAATCAGGGTGAGTCGTAGCTCCATCTTGGCCAAAATCGTGTCAGTGTAAGTTTATACCCCTATTCCACACAGGCCACGAATCGCCCGAATTGCCACGAATTGATTTTTTATTGATTCGGGGGGATTCGTGAGGTTTCATTACAACAATTTCTCAAATCGTAATGCTCTACGAGTCAGTCCCGATTCAGATACGATGTGGTTACGAATATTCGGGGGAATCGGCTCAATTCGGCTGGAATCGCACAAGAATTCATTACGAATAGCAAAATAACATTAGAGCATGCTGCACGAAAGTTAAGGAATCAATTACGAATCAGATAAGAATATGCCGAATGCAGCACGAATTGGGCACGAATTAACAGAAATCCGCGACGAATCGCCACGATTCGCGAGATTTTCTCTCACAATAGTTATAAAAAAGGCCCATCTATGCTTCGGGGGCATCAGTTCCAAAATGAATGTTCCTCGTAAAGCAGCAGTAAAATTGATCCTGCAACTTGAGTGTTGAAAACGGCTTCTTATATAGCTAGAAGAAAACAACTACGTTAAAGTCGAGAGGCCCCTCTCCAGACTCTTTGACTTGGAAAAATATGGCAGTTCGCCATTGGCAAAATCACCAGCCAGGAGCTACTGACTGATCCTGATTGTGCTCCAGAATCTGCCAAATCTGTTTCAACTTCTAGGACTGCTTACATGCGCGAGACGGGGTAATCAACCTTAGGGAAAATCCTTCTACTATCGCTTCCTTGGTTTTATTGTTCGGCTTTGTCTCCCGATTCCCCACGAATGAGCTAAGAGTAGCTACGAATGTCATAAACAATGCAAAAACGCCCCCGAATCGATTACGATTCAGTTACGATATCCAAGAATGCCTTAGGAATTTGGTACGAATCGCGCACGATTTTTCGAATCGGGGAATTCGTGGCCAAAGTTTTGAACAGTTCAAAACTTTTGAGCCGAATTCCCGATAGACCTACGAATTGCAAGAACTCACTACGGACTGTGCGAATCAGTTAAGACCTTCACGAACTGGGTACGATTCAGCCACGAATCCAAATATTTGTCAATTCGTGTCAATTCGTGGGATTCGGGGCCTGTGTGGAATAGGGGTATTAGTTAAACAAAGAAATTTCAGCGTAAAATTGTAAATATTTTCGCACCCATAATTTCAGCATATGTTTTTGGTGCTCAAAAAAGAACGTCACATTGAGACTGTTCTTTTGAGTACCCACAACATATGCTTTGAAATTATTTTCCTGTAGCGCACTTTTAACTTATATATATATTACTTGAGGAAGTTAAAATTGTCCAAGCAGTCACACATTGTTGACTCAACATTGACTCAACGTCGATTCAACGTCATGGTGTTGAATCAACGTTGAATCTATGTTGATTCAACACTGTGTGCCTGCTGAGGTGCCTTTACAACTATGGTTTCAAAGAAGGCTACAGAAAGTAACCTATTTAGGTTATTTCTGAAATTATTTAGGTCAAGGTCAATATTGTAATATCAAAAATATAACTGATTCACGTTAAAGAGTGATGTATTTTCTGATCTTCAATAACCATGCGTACTCATTTCCGGCCGATGCGTATGTAACACTTTTGTGTATAGGTACTTTTTATTCATGTAATGGCATGTATGTGCCCAATTTCAGCAGTTATGAAATACTCAAGTGGACAGCTCATTAACTGAAGTTAACAAGGGTCAACCTATCAGAAATATCACGATTCTTTTTGATCTCATTTTTAGTGTCTCCCAATAAACACTTATATAGCTAGCTGAAGGGTTGTTAATGGTAGACTATAGAGTTCAGTAAAGGGTTGTATATCTGACCTTGCTGCGCCATACAATATTTCAATACACTGCAGACTCAGAACAGTTGGCTTCTGGTGAAGCTGTCTGATCAGGTCTGCACTGTTTGTGTTTCGAATGGAAACGTTTGCCATAGTTTGGCGTCATTAGAATGACAATTGATAAAAACATAAATTGGTTCAGGTTCTTCGGCGTAGCAAGGGTTTAATTTGACCATGATATTTGTGAATTTCATTTCGACCAATCGAAATGGCTCTACTATCCTAACCTTTACCGATAACCAATAGAAAATACGCTTCTATGAACAGATGGGATTGGAGATACCTCAAAACCGGGGTGCATCCCTTTCCACATCAGTTTTTTTGGCTTGACACAAGAGAGTGAAATTGGGAAAGGTTTTGGACAGTCGGGTTTCTAAAAAATATTATTAAATTATAAAAATAAATCACTCCACTTTGGACTTGTAAAATAAATTGACAAAATTCAGGGTTGTTAATCATTGACTTAAGAAAAAAATACACAACGCGGAGGAACAGTATAGACTTTGATCAGTATTACACTTGTTATTTTGGATGCCGCTCTCAGGATAGAACTGTATCAGTGACTGCGGTACATTTGTTGATTTGGTTGCCGTGCCAGAGGATCGAACTTTGGAACCATACAGACGTCGCTGGAAGTTGCATTGGTAAGTCTTTTGATCTACTTATCTGGGCTTTCTTGTTACATTGAATAAAATTAAGATATTGGACAGTCATATCAATTGTCATATAGGTTTAATCTGCTACTTGATAAATAGTACCTTAGCAAATTATTTTTTTTTTCTGTTATTTACAAGGTGTTAAGAAATAGATTGGTGTTAATTTTTGTTTTTGCTTTTTTTTTATTTTAAAAATAATAATTCATAATTAAAAGTATTTTTTTTAATTAATTACACTTATCAATATGGCCGAATTTCAAGAGTTAGCTAAGGCAATCAATGACAATTCTCAATGCTTGGTGCAGACTGCGCAAGGCATGAGTGAGCACAATCGAACAATGATTGAGTGTACTAAACAAATTGTAGCGGAGGTTGGTAGTTTAGACCTAGGGGAAGCAGAAAACAAAGAAAAAAGTATTGGCTTTGGGCAATTAAAGGTTTTTGATGGGAATCCAAAATTATACGAAAACTGGATCAAAGATATAGAGAAAGCGGCTTTTCTCAATCATGCAAACGACCGCAAGAAACAACTTCTTGCTTATCAATTTAGTACTGGACTGGTTTCGGACTATATAAAAAGATACTTAGAATCAGAGGAACACAAGGGCTGGGATCACTTAAAAGCAAATTTGGCAAGTAGATTTTCTCCAGTTTTGGACGGACCGAAAGCATTTGAGCTTTTGGTTAGCCTTAAGCAAAATAAAGACGAAGATATCCAGTTTTTTGCTGAAAGATTGCTAGGTGCTGCGCAGCGAGCGTACCCACAGCAAAATGATCACATACGACCTATTATAGAGTCTCAGTTACTGAGTATTTTCTTAGCGGGAATATGGGATAAAAACATTAGGGCGCAAGTAGAAAGAAGTGGGCCTAGAACTTTTGATGAGGCATATGCTATAGCCTTAAGGGAACAACAAATTTTTCAAAGGTGCACGACCCAGAGGAGACAAGACGGGCCTGCGCATAATAATGTTAGGGGTCACGAATCCATGGAGATTGATCATAATAGGAATCGCTTTTATAATGACCGTAGGAGAAGGTTAGAAAGACATGACAGGAATCCTAGACATGACAATAGGGACAGACATACGGACAGACGTTTCAATAACCGGCCTAATGAGAGAGGGGTTGTTAATCAGACAAATCGCATAAGTTGTTGGGAATGCAATGAAGAGGGTCATAAAAGGGCCGAATGTCCAAAACGTTTAAACTAAATGGACCCAAGTATGTTGAAGCCGATACGAGGGTCAATAAACCAGTATCAAATGAGAAATATTTAGTTAATTTGACAGGAAATCCAAATAGTTGTTTAATTAAAATTGGGAAACAGAGAGTTAGGTGTCTTATAGATTCAGGGGCAACAACCTCCCTTATAAGTTGGAAATTTTATAATAATTTGATATTTAAACCTGGTTTACAAAGGGCTTCAGCACATCTAGAATCGGTTGATGGAACAGCCTTATCTTTAAAAGGAAAAGTTGAATTAAAATTTGAAATGAAGAATTTAAAATTGACTCATACTTTCTTTGTAGTAGATGGAATAAACAGAAACATTTTATTAGGGGATGATTGGTTAACCTCAAATGGAGTAAGAATGTATTTTGACTTAGGTTGTATTCGTGTTAAGGGTGTTTATGTGCCATTAGTGGCGGACAAACATATAAACTCAATTTGTCGGCTAAATCGTTCACTGACAGTAGCTCCTAATACATCATATGTATGTTGTGCTAGGGTCAAGGGGAGTTTTGAGGCTGAAGGTGGTAGTGAGTTGTTAGTGCAGTCTTTTGATGATCACATGATATGTAATCAGCCTGGTGTAGAATTAGATGAGTCAGTAGTGAAATTAGATAGGACAGGAAAATTCCCAGTTAGTATTTCGAATTATACCAACAGGTTTATTAGGCTTAAGAAGGGTTGTGTGATAGGCAGAGCAGTAGTTATGTCTAATGTATGTGAAGAACATTCAATTAGTCACATCAACAGATCTAGCAGACAGGAAACATCAGCTTTGCATATGCCTAGTCAGGACGAAATTAAATCCCAAATACACACTGAGGAAAACCATAGGAAGTTAGTTGAGGAATTAGTCTTTAAGAATTTAGATGTATTTGCATTTAAGGACTCCCAGGTGCTTGCTAGTGACCTGGTGAAAATGAAAATTGACCTTACTGATAAGACACCTTTTAAAATAAAGCCATATAGGTTGTCCTTAAATGACCAGAAGGTAGTAGATAAAGCGGTCAGAGAATGGGAAGAGTCAGGTATTATTTGTAGATCCAGAGGTCCTTACAGTTCAAGTGCTGTGGTGGTAGATAAGAAGGACGGTTCAAAAAGGGTATGTATAGATTTCCGCCGTTTGAATAAAATTACGAAACCATATGTTTACCCTTTACCTACAATAGATCAGATCCTTGGTAAGTTAGGTGGAGCACAATACATTAGTACATTTGATTTAAAGTCTGGCTTTTTTGCTGTAGGAATCGAGCCTAGTAGTAGGGACTATACGGCATTTACATGTGCAAGAGGACAGTTCCACTTTTGCCGCGCCCCATTTGGCCTGAGAAATAGTCCTGCATGGTTCTGTGAACTTATGACCTTGGCCTTGGATGGTTTAGATGATTTTTGTTCGTTTATATGGACGATATTGTTGTCTGGTCGAAATCTTTAGATGAGCATATTCGGCATATTAACCAGCTATTTGAGAGAATAAGGAAGCATAAACTTAAGTTGTCACTTAAGAAAAGTCAGTTCATGAAAGCAGAATCTAACCACTTGGGTTTTATTGTGTCACCCGAAGGCGTACGTCCAGACCCCTTGAAAGTAGAGAGTATTCGTACTCTTGCCCCACCTACAAATGTTAAGGAATGTAGGAGTTTTGTTGCAATGTGCTCATATTACCGTAGGTTTGTTCCAAATTTTGCTAAGATAAGTGAACCTATAGTTGCGCTCACAAAGAAACATGCTAGGTTCAAATGGACGGAACAATGTCAGGAGGCATTCGATTTAATGAAAGAAAGTCTCACTGTCATTCCCTTACTTTCCTATCCAGACCCCAATAAAAGATTCATTCTTTACACTGATGCTTCAGACACTTGCGTCGGTGCAGTTCTGTGTCAGGAATATACGGAGGGGGAAGAAACTTTTGAAAAGCCTGTGTATTTTATTTCACACAAATTAAACAAAAGTCAGATCAATTATAGCACTGTTGAAAAAGAGTGTTTCGCAATAATGTACTCTTTAGAACGCTTACATCACTGGGTTAGCTGTTCTCAAATCATATGTAAAACTGACCATATGCCCTTGAAGTACTTGTTAAGTAGTCACTTCAAAAATAGGAAAATAGCATCTTGGCAAATGAACATTGCCGAGTATAATATTGACATAGAGTACCTGCCCGGAAAACAGAACTTAATCGCGGATCTTATGAGTCGCCGACCCAATAATCACGAACCTGATGAAGGGGAGGTTCCGCAACAAGTAACTTCTCATAAGGTAAATGTCATAGATTCTTCAAAATTTGACCCTACTAAGTATGTGAATGCAGAGTTACCTCTCTTGGATTTGGATGAAAAGCCCAAATTAATTGACCTTCACACATATGATGAGCAGCAGAAAGATGATAGCATAGTTCAGTTGATTAAAAATCTAGATACCGGCAAGCTTTCAAAATCCTTGGAAAAGTCACTTATTGTGATTGACAATGTCTTATATTTTGTATCAGATGTTGATGGATCTCCACGTTTGCGGTTGTATTTACCTGATCATCTTACTAATGTAATGATCAAGGGGTATCATGATTTTGGCCACATGGGATTGGATAAGACGTATGATAATCTTAAGGTACGCTATTACTTTCCAAACATGTATAAGAGAATCAATGAATATGTTTCGAAGTGTGTCACTTGTCAAGAACGTAATATGAAATCAGTCAAACCACCAATGGGTGAAATGGATATTCCGGCATTTGCGGGTTGCAAATGGGCCGCTGATATTTCTGGACCATATAATGAAACTTTGTCAGGCAACAAATATATCCTGACATTCATTTGTCTTTATTCATCATACATAGTGTGTTTTGCTATACCTGATAAGTGTAGTGATACCATTTGTTCTATATTGATCGAGGAAATGTTTCCTACATTTGGCTCCATGGTATCTTTGCTCACTGATAATGGTAAGGAATTTGTATCTGGGAAAATGGCCGACACCTTAGCAGCTCTTAATATCAAGCATATAACGACTTCTATATATTCGCCAATGTCTAACGGGGCCTGTGAAAGATCTCATCGAACATTACTAGATGTATTGTCGAAAAAGCTTCAGGGTAATCCAGAGTCCTGGGATTTGTATCTGTCACAAGCCTGCGCGGCTATTAACTTTTCGGTCAATGAATCCAGTAAATTGTCTCCATTTTTTCTAATGTACAATCGTGACCCAATCTTACCTGTTACCAATATTTTAAAGTGTAGACAGAGGTATGCGGGAGAAGATGCATGTAAGTTAGCATTAGAGAAACAGCATGAAACATTTATGTTAGTACACAAAAATTTGAGACAAGCGAAAAGGCGCAATGCCAGGTATGCGAATGAGAATGCCAAGGATGTTAAACTAGAGGTAGGAGATTCTGTCTATTTGAAACAGCATGTCAGGAAGTCCAAGCTTGACAGGAAATGGCAGCCATTCTACAGAATAGTGAGTCAGAAGTCGCCATACACCTTTGTCATCCGTAATCAGTTAGATGGTTCAATTAAGGAGTCTCACGTCAGACATTTGCGATTGGCTAACATTGATGACTGGGAGATAACCAAGGAAGACAAGGAACGTCAAATGCGGAAGGCCAGAATGGTAGTCTCCCCTGATAACAGTGATTCTGAACCCGAGGCGGAACCACCATTAGCCAAGCTGACTAAGATGAAGAGAAGACACAGATCAGGCAGTTCCAGTGAAGAAGACATACCATTGCTAGAGCTTCAAAACCGGATCAAGGCCAGGAATAGGCAGCTGAAGCGTGAGTATGCGAATAGGAATGTCTCATCGAGCACAGACAGTTCTAGTGAACCAGACCTGAAGACTAGACGCTCAGTCCATAATGATGACTCATCATTGGAGGGTAAGTATAACCAAGATCAAACACCCATGCACTATGACTCGGAGACAGATGAATACTACACTGATGTAGGTTCCACCGTTCCCAAACAGGAAAGTATGGAAGTAGATCAAGTAAATAGTGTAGATAACAATCAGAAGGAGCAGGTTAAGCAGATTTTGAGTGCAGTGATAGGGCTTCTGAAATAGTTATCTTGTAGATAGTAATTAATCAGTGAATTATGTAACATTCATTTTGTTATATGTATATAGCTTTTGTGGAAGCAGTTTATATTGTAGCACTCAGTAGTGCGTTGTTGCAACAGGTGTAATTAATTGACTTAGTAGTCGGATGTTTTCCGGTGCTAATGTTTTAGCATTTTGGCAATTTTTATGGTCAAGCTACTTGAATAGGTCAATGGGGTTAATTAGAAAGAGACTTGTAAGTTGTTAAAGAACAAGCATAATGACATATTTTGTGTTAGACGGTAGTTGACGTCTACTTACTGTAAGGTCTCGCGTAAGGACATGGGTTTTGTATAAAAGTAAAGGTTGATGTTAACGACCGCCCAATTGGGTCCTAATGAGTTATATTATATACTATATTGCAGGTTGAGCAGGATGTTAAGGACTAACATTTTGATGCTCTTCTTATTGACAAGTGCAGGCGCATTAATGCACGAAAATGTATTCTTTCATAAGATTGGGGGTTTCTCAATGTCAAGATCAAAATGGCTTATTTCCTTTGTAATAGACCTTAGTACATATGAGCGTTTCCTGGAGCGTCTAACCGGTGACATAAATAAGGTAGCCATTATGACTGATAAGGTGTTGAATGCTGCAGATACACCTGAGCATTCAAGGCTGAGAAATGAATATAAGGCCGTCCTCGATGGTATGCGGGGGGAGATTTCTGTCATTAAAGGAGTTCACGCTGACATTGTAGAAAGTTTCAATGACTATAGACTATTAAAAGAGACGGACGGACAGGGCAGACATAAGCGTAAGGTGTTTGGCTTTATCGGAGATCTAATGAGTGACATATTTGACGTTGCCACGAATGCTGAAATTTCTAGCATTCAAAGAAATGTGTATAAATTGGCAGCTAATCAAGACACTTTGATGCATGTTGTGGAAGAGTCGCTATCTATACTTAATGTATCCAGAATGGAAATTAAGGAAAACAGGCAAAGAATTAATGACTTGTTAATGCTAATTGGGTCAGTTGAGGATAAGGTTATTAATATGTCTAATCATTTAGAGCAAGAAATAAGAGAAGCCAGGACAATAGTGGTATTGTTTTCAAGGCTTAATACGTTAATAGGGGAACTAAAACTTGCCTTGTCAAGATCAATGTACTTCTATGTACATTTCCAAATACAAATACAAGCAGTAGCTATGCAGAAACTGTCACCAACGACAATTCCTGCAGAGCGATTACGCAATATGTTACTCGAAATTAAGGACAAGTTGCCACAGACTGTAGGTTTACCACGTGATCCACGTGCGCATTTATTGATTACTATAAACTTTTATCGTGTATACCTATTTTCGATGGTAAACACATTATTATTTCAATAAGGGTTCCCTTGGTGGAATATTCACAACAATTTGATATATTCCGTGCTTATTCCTTACCTGTGCCATTGTTAGGCAGGACAAGGGTTGATAAGGATGATAAAAAACTTTTAGCATATTATAAGCTAGAATCCAATTATTTGGCGATCAATTCAGATAGATCTCAATATATTTTATTAACGGAAACTCAGGTTAAAGATTGTGTTCAATCAGGCTTGCAAATCTGTAACGTAAAAAGTCCTATAAGAAATGCTAATGTTGGGCTTAATTGTCTTTTAAGTAACTTCAATCAGGATAAGGTTCACGTCAAGAAATTTTGCAATGTATGGATACATCAAACCACTTTACCAACTGCATTTTATCTGTCTAATGATGTTTACTTGGTTATTTTGGATAAGCCAACAGTATTTCATTTGTCATGTAAGAAAGAAGAAAGTGGAAGACAGCAAGTTGATCCACCATTTGGTTTTTTGACACTACATAAGTCGTGTCAGGCTACGTCGAATCATTTTCCATTGTTAGGGTATTTTGAGGGTCGTTCAACAGAAAACATCGAAAACTTTGCAAGTAATATGTTGAAGGACTATAATATTTCAGACTTGAGGGTTTGGGATGACATAAATCGAATTGTTCCTTTCAGCAACGATACTATTAAAATTCCACCTAAATTAGCTAACTTAGAAGATTTTCCATTGGGTAATTTGATTGAAGACTTGCATAATAAATGGCAGATTGAACCTATAGCAGCAGAACATTTCCCACTCTGGGGTTACTTAATAATTGTTATGTCTGTTATCATTATTCTTTGTGTTTTGGCCACATACTTACTGAAATGTAAGTTCAAAATTCTCAAAAACATGCCCTGCCTTGTCATGAGAAAGCCCAAAATAAGGGAAGGTCTTAAGACGAAACCGAGCGTGACAGAAGGTGACGACAACATGGTAGAAGTTGCCACATCGCTACTGACAGACAGAGAACGACCGACTACATCCAACCAATTCATCAGGGAGAAGTTTGTAGTGTTGGACACTAAATAGTTCCGGAAAAACAAGCAGGTGTTCATAGACATAGTGGTTGATAAATTATTTTCCTTTACCATGGCGAAGCTGATGATGTATACACCCATACTTCATAGAAACAAGTGTTATAAGAGTTGTCTTTCAGCCCTGAGCAACCCGATGAAGGATCCTAGACTCTAGGAGGGATAGTCGGGTCAGGTCCGTCGAAAGGCAATCATAATGATACCATCAATCTCACTGGTATGAGAAGACTGCCATAAAACAACGACAACCTATGATGTTGAACAATGACTATTATTCTTTCAGAAGCCATGTCTCAAGGAATAGCCAGCCCAAGTACGCCTACTGATCCAGCACGTGCTAAAGAATTATTGGAAGAACTGTACCAGCTTTATAATATTGATTTACTACAGCCACTCAGATCGTGTATTCTGGGAATTCATCTGGTGACAGAATTCATAGAACATAAGTTAAACCAGGGAGTGGAGGAATCCACACTATTAGAATCGCTTATCGCATGGAAAACCAGGAATGACGTTGACAGAGCCACAAAAGCTACATCTACCGAGTACCTCCAGGACAGTGAAACGACAAATGAAGAGACCCCAATGTGAACTTATGTGTATATGTGACTTACGTGTTACATGCCTTCCTGAATATTATTTTTGTAGAAAATCGCGCGAGGCGTAAATCTTATGCCTCATGCGATTGTCTTGTAGGTTCGGGAGGGATGTAACACTTTTGTGTATAGGTACTTTTTATTCATGTAATGGCATGTATGTGCCCAATTTCAGCAGTTATGAAATACTCAAGTGGACAGCTCATTAACTGAAGTTAACAAGGGTCAACCTATCAGAAATATCACGATTCTTTTTGATCTCATTTTTAGTGTCTCCCAATAAACACTTATATAGCTAGCTGAAGGGTTGTTAATGGTAGACTATAGAGTTCAGTAAAGGGTTGTATATCTGACCTTGCTGCGCCATACAATATTTCAATACACTGCAGACTCAGAACAGTTGGCTTCTGGTGAAGCTGTCTGATCAGGTCTGCACTGTTTGTGTTTCGAATGGAAACGTTTGCCATAGTTTGGCGTCATTAGAATGACAATTGATAAAAACATAAATTGGTTCAGGTTCTTCGGCGTAGCAAGGGTTTAATTTGACCATGATATTTGTGAATTTCATTTCGACCAATCGAAATGGCTCTACTATCCTAACCTTTACCGATAACCAATAGAAAATACGCTTCTATGAACAGATGGGATTGGAGATACCTCAAAACCGGGGTGCATCCCTTTCCACATCAGTTTTTTTGGCTTGACACAAGAGAGTGAAATTGGGAAAGGTTTTGGACAGTCGGGTTTCTAAAAAATATTATTAAATTATAAAAATAAATCACTCCACTTTGGACTTGTAAAATAAATTGACAAAATTCAGGGTTGTTAATCATTGACTTAAGAAAAAAATACACAACGCGGAGGAACAGTATAGACTTTGATCAGTATTACACTTGTTATTTTGGATGCTGCTCTCAGGATAGAACTGTATCAGTGACTGCGGTACACGTACATCTTTGTTTGCATAATCGTTAAGTTATTTTATAGGTTTTTCAGATGAAATTACACACACGACCATGAAAGTTACGATAACTCTAGAATATGAAGATGAAAAAAGACACTTTCACTCAAACAGATTACTTTTGCTACATGTACTGTTGCATTTTTTTAAAACTACTTCAAGTGATATATTTTTAACTTATAGAGGTTATGTCCTTACTAATACATATACAGTATACGTACTACATTAAATCTCACAGCTACAGAGAGAGACTAGCTGTAATATTGAAATCATTTCAATATTCTAGCTTGTCTCTCTCTGTAGCTGAGCACTCTGGTTTGAGTCTAACTTGGTGAGCAACGCCTGAAGACGTGCCCCGAAGTTATAAAAAAAAATTCATGCTCAACTCAGCTGAGCACGGAACTTCAACTGCTCATAGAAACTAAAATATCGACAAATAAAGATGTGTCTTGCTATAGATCTCTATTATGTTATATATACTAGAAAAGAGCCCACGCAAGCGCGGAAATATTTCATGATTGTCAATTTACCTTTATTTTGCATTTAAAAAAGCTGAAACTTGTATCCCCCTTTCATGTGTGTTAATTTTTCACAGCTTTATGAAATCTGAAACTTGTATTGGCGATTCTAGTCGCCGAAATGACCATGGGCCCAAATAGGTATGGGCCGAAATGACCCGAAACCGGCGAGTTTTAATTTTTTTTACAAAAGCTGATACTTGTAAACATGATTATGCTTATATCTTCTCATCTTGAAAATCACTAAAAATCTTCAGCGAGGTGACTTTTACTATATTTGTTTTCCTCCAAACAATGCCAAAAATCGCTCAAATCCAGGTTCTTATTTCTGAACAATGCACTTTTTTAAACAGATTTTATTGATAGCGTCATTGCCTACTGCGTCAAGTGGTACGACCAAGCCTATCAATGTAAGCTGTTTAGCGACCTTGAAACTTAGGATTATTGAGCGTGAGTCAGAGAAAGGTGTCTTGAACTTTCATAACTCTAGTTGCCATCAATGGTAGTAATTAACTATTTTATAGAAGTTCTGTTTGTTTTGTTACTGTTTTGTGAGTCCCCCCCCCAAAAGTCTGTACTTGTTTAAAGCTAGTGTCAATTTAAGTTTATACTAAGGTCTGCTGATTATTATAGTTTAGTGTTGTGTTGGTTACTGGTACTGTCCAAAAATAGGGACAATGTCGGAAAAATTAGTCTGCAATTTTTTAAGTGGTAGCTGCCCAAACCAATAAATGAGTGGTTTTCACACTCAAAATGCAAAGAAATACAATATTTAAGGAAATTTTTGTATACCAAATTATCTTCTTCAAAGGCAAACCTGGAAATGTCGTTACTTTTCGTGGTTAAAAAACAAACTTTTTCTCCTTATTTTTCTTCCAACTTCTGATTGGGAATTTTACTGTGCCAATTGGGAAAAAGGAGGTGTTTCGCCTTTGGGAGTGGGGCCGAATTTCGCCCCCCAAAATGGCCTGAAAAGGAACACTGATGCCGAAATGGTTTGGATTGATTGGTGTTTTACGTCCCGGTAAACAATTTTTCAGTCATGTTGAGACGGAGCCACTTCTTCCTGGGTATTATTAGTACTTTGGGAAGGTGAAAGTGCCTTTCTCAAGGACACTACACAGCGGTCGTGGGGTTCGAACTCGGGGCCTCTAGGTCCCGAGTCCGACGCTCTACCACTGAGCCACCGCGCCTCTATATGCCGAAATACACTTCCCTTTTTACGACCATTATAGGCGAAACGGAGCGGTCTGGGGCGAAGTATTTCGCCGATTTGCCCTCAAACTGGAACCCTGCTTGTACCTGAAAGCTAACATATAAAATTTGGGTTTGATTGGCCCATCAATTTCCGAGAAAAGCCAGTTTTAATTTTCATATACGTAAATGACCTTTAGCCAAGGTCAAGAAATGACCTCGGCCTTCAATACTCACAATTCTTCATTATTTCAGTTGGTTTCAGGTCAGAGGCTGAAATATTTGTGAAAAAATCAACAGCTTTCACTTTTTCCTGTAGAAAAGCCTAAGTTAACAAATTTGACCTTGTTGTAAAATTGGTCAAGGTCAACCGTAGGTCATCATTTGAACAAAGTATGATGGGCAGAGTCACCACTGCTACATACCAAGTTTCGTGGAAATTGGTTCACCGGTTCCGGGGAAGAAGATTTTTGAAGGGTTTTTACCATATATGGGCGTGGCGGCCATCTTGGTCATGTGACCCAGATGCAACAAACAAACTTTCGTTCCCCCTACCCAAAGAGGCTCCACATAAAATTTGTCTTTGATTGGTCAAATGGTTTCCGAGAAGAAGATGTTTGAAATTGTTGACGACAACGGACCATGGGCATCCTACCTATAAGCTGACATATGCTGCTAAGGTGAGCTAAAAACAAATTCAACCTCAAGCCCTCACCAGTAGCTTGCACCTGACCGTTCTAAGGTGGTGATTTTGGTGTAGTTCTTACTTCGTTATTTGCATACCTGTCAACTTTTTGAAATCTTAAAGAGTGAGATTGCGCGCGACGCCCTTAAAATGGTTATTTTCTGCTCGCATTTACCGCGCGGACCAATTTTACCAAATTTTTTAGGAGTGAGATTTATTTTTTTCTAAGAACCAAAAAGGGATTATTGGGCCGAAATGACCATGGGCCGAAATGACCCGGAACCGACGATTTTTTTTTTATTTTCTTTTTACAAAAGCTGATACTTGTAAATGCGGTTATGTTTATTTCTTCTCGTCAAGAAAATCACAGAAAAACTTCAGCGAGGCGCCTTTTACTAATAATATTTGATAGCGTCATTGCCTACCGTGATATAAGTGGTACGACCAAGCCAATCGATGTAAACAGTACATTATGCGCAGCGACCTTGACACTTAGGATTATTAAGCGCGTGTCGAAGAAAGGTGTGATGATTACCGCGACTAATAATCAGTTTTGATAAGGGATTATTTAAAATTACAGCCATATCTTTTTTTCTTTGGCGAGTTTGGCGGCGTTTTCCCCATTGTTGTTTATAATATGGCCGACTTGACACAGCATAATACACATATACATATGACATATACACAAAAATTCGGAACGCTTCGGTCATCTCCATTCAGTTTGTATTGGAAACCCAATCGATCTAAAAATAGTGACGCGTGACCATGAACGTGACATACACTAAATATAGAAACATTCGCCAGAGGGCGCAGTTCTTTTAGAAAACACACTTAATTCCAAAATTCTCTAAATCTATGCTAAATGAAAACTCATCCTAACCGAGATTATCAATGAAAGCAATATCTTAAAGTAACAGTAAAGAAATCAAGCATGAAAATGACCTCGATTTTTCAGTTTATGCGGTAATTCGTTTATTTAGTATTATAGATATATCATGCCAATAAATGTTAAAATGCCAACAATTGTTGGCATTTAAACATTTATAAGCAGGATAAATGTCCTGCTTAGCTGAGTTGAGTATGAAAAAAGTTTGATTACCGCGGTACCAGGGTTTCTCGCGTCACGTTCCGTATTTAATTGCTAAGAAAAAATCTTTGCCATTTGACAAGAAACTGAAACAGAATAGTTCACCGACAAGACAAACCACCGACAGGGTTTTCGAATAAGACTGAACACTGTTATTGTTTGTTGACAAGAGGTACAATGTATTGAGTTTGCGTGATTAACGAATAACATACAGACCTTATATGACATACAGCAACCATTTGGAGCCCTTACTCAAAACTTCAGATTAATCAGGTAGAGAGGACAGCAGCCCGTTGGACCTGCGGGAGATGGCGAAACACAAGTAGTGAGCTTGAGTGGCCATCTCTTGAGGCCCGTAGGGATCGGTCCTCCCTGCTTCTCTTTCATAAGATACATTCTGGTGCTGTCTATCGAAAAAGACAAGTACCTGACCCCTGCTCACAGTTTGAAATCTACCAGGTCATCACACAGTGCCCGATATTGTAGATACCAGACAAACCGTGTTGCCCTGAAGAACTCTTTTTTTCCCCCGGACTATTCCACAGTGGAATAGTCTTTCTCCTTCGGTGGTCAATTCCCAGACGACTGAGGAGTTTAAGGCACTCCTTATTTAGTAAAAAACACAGCCGAAAGATTTTTTTTTTTTTTTTTTTTTTTTTTTTTTTCGTTTTTTGGAAACGATGTTTTCTCAAAACATCTGTTTCCAATGGTATCATATACACAAAATACACACAAAATCCCCATACCATCGAACCCCCGTTCAACATTGCTACCCAGTCCGCTACCTAGACCGTTACAGCCTGTGTAAGTCGCTGGGAACCAAATGACCTTAATGCAAACAACCCTTGTCCTGCTGCTAGACAAAAACAATATTGGTATTATATTAGTTTGTTGAGGTTTTCAGCTCTGAAATGTAAACCCAACGGTCAGAAAAACGTTGTTGTGCTTGAAAACTTGATTATTGAAAGCTTACATATGATTGAAACAGAATTATAAGTTTATTTGTACATCAAACGGAGAGGGTCTCAACGGGGTACCTTAAAATCAGTGTTTCGTTTGTTAAAATTACGCTTTAATCAGTTTAATTTAAGAGAAATCAGTGATAAAAAAATATTTTGTAATGCTGAATGTGCTTACTGGTAAAAATGAGTTTTATGAAGACGCTAATTGGTAAAAATTTGGGACAAATTCGCAAATCAGTAAACCCCAATGGGATGCCTCAAACGAGCGTCAGAAAAACAATGCCTTAGCATGAGAAAACCTGCTCTTGTACGACGAAGAACCGTTTGCAATATCTATGATGCAGCCAGATATTGCAGTTAAAAGCACAATATCTTGCAATCGTTTTTTATCATTATACTTTTCTTTGCTTTTAAACATTACGAGACGGACAATAAACGCAGCCCTGTCCTTTTGTCATAAACGTTAAGAAGACACGTTTTCTTGTGGATTGCTAATGTTTTCCCGCCCTTTATGAACCTGACCGCCACTAAAATAGTTCTAAAAATATAGTGCGCTAGGTATAAGTTTTAATGGACAGAATGATAGCAGTGGCGTTTGAAATTAAGTCAATTGCATGAAAAGACATTGTCGATAGACAGAAACGAATAATAATAATAAAATAAATACACCTTAACTTTCGTTTCGTTTCGCGCAACAATATCATCATCGAGTAGATTTACACAAGTATTAGCTTTTCAAAACAGCTGGCGGTTGTTTAGCCATATTATTGTATGTGTTCTTGCACACTGCATGCTTCCATTTTGAGCTTCTCGAGCATATCCATGTAGATTTGTTCTAAGATCTGATTATTAAAGTTTGAACTGTATTTTTTACCATTAAACACATTCTTCCAGCGAGTATGTTGCTTGATCTTAAGCACCCAGCTTATGCATGGTATGTTATGGTAATGTATCTAGCATGAACGTTATTTGACAACATTGGACAGCCCGTTTTTCTAAAACTGATGCCAGAAATCAAGGCCTAGTCTTATATACATAATGAAAGACTGAAACCATCAATAGTTGACTAAAAGTCGCGATAATCACTGTGTCTCAACTCGGACCAGGGTCCGAGGTCTCAACATTTGTTTTCCACTAACATATTGCAGAATCATACACCTCATCATGTTTTGAGGTGTCACTAGATGCTCCGGGAATGGAAAATGAACAATTGCATGAAAAAAAAACCTGTCCTTCGGGATTGGCTTTACTGTTGACTTGAAAATTTGGATATCGCAAGTGGATCTATCATACGCATGCGCGGATCCAGAGGGGTATGGGGGCCCGGACCACCTGGAAAATCACAAACTCTATAGGTTTCAATTGAAATTAGCATTTGGACCCCACACCCCCTGGAAAAATTTGGACCACCCTCCCCTGAAAAATGATAGACCCCCTCCGGAACCTTAAAAAATTATAGTTTTCCTTAAAATAAATTATTGGACCCCTCTGTAAAATTGTAAAAGGCTGATGCCTAAGAAAACGTTATCAGAATCAGAGTGTTTTTTCTCTGTCAGTTGAGCCTGGAGCCCCCTACCCCCCCCCCCCCCCCCCCATGACAAAAATTCCTGGATCCGCGCATGATACTACCGTGAAGTCAACATTGTTGGATGCACAGGCTCATCTTTGCCTATATACTAGCGTCTAATGCTCTTCACGTCGTTAAGAAAAAAAAGTGAATTTCCGGTGCGATTTTTCGGTTTTGTGACGGTGTATCGAGGCCTTTTATGCACCCAATGGAAATTTAAAAAAAAGGAGTTCTGGCTGTCGCCCGCCATTTGATAAAATTGTGGGGCATTGATAGTTTGAATTTGTAAAGTAAATTTCCGAGATCCAAAACAATTTATATTACACGTTTGCGAACGTGTACGCGATCGCAATGAGCGAAAGTAATGAGTTTACAGAAATTGTCTTTTCATGCCAGATAACTCATGGGCGGATCCAGAGGGGGACAGACCCCACCCCTGAAAAATAGGGTTTCTGAGCATACTGGTCCGGTTTCCTTTAAAATCACAAATCTACCAAGCCAGCATTCGATGTTGGGCCATCAGCGGCACGCCAGCGAAACGCCATTTAAATGGTGTTTCGCTGGCGGGCCAATGATGACCCGCATATAGTGGTGTTTGGATCCTCTCTCCCATCATCAATTAAAAAAAAGTTGTCAAAGTTGGACCCCTTTCTGGATCCGCGCATGCAGCTGAGCAATTATGTTTTATGTGCGAAGTCCGCTTTTATGCTAGATTGGTTCCCCTCGTTGATAAAGCGCCACTTCCGCTACGCATATAACAATATGCTGCCAAGCTATCAAAGACAAATGCGGCTATTTCCAATGCGCACCTTTCCCGCGTCTGCAAACGGGGAAAGTTGTTTGGGTCCTGTCTTTCGACCCTTAACGGATTCGGACCAACACAGCTTCCGATATTCTTATGTCATATCGGAGTTCCGACATTTTCTTCACAAAATAACTAATTAAAGTGTGTTCGTTATATCTATTGACATCTTTTCAGAACTGATCGTCTCAGCACTAAGACAGATAAATGTAGCTCAGTCGAAATCAAACGACGTACACAATAACCCTGGTTACGAATACGATAGTGGCCGAGTCTATACTATGTGTATGGTTATTTAGAGCGGCGCACGACCTGACCTCGTGGACTAGTTGTTAGCGTGTCTGGCTACAAAGCCAGAGGACCAGGATCGATTCCCGGTTGCGCACATATTTTCAGTGTGTTTTTTCTTTCTTTTTTAACATTTTAATGCTAAATTACTTCATAAACTAGTAAAATGGCATCATCAAAACGACCGAAATGGTCATCCCCGAACTTTATATATTGAATTACGCATGAAACCTATGGGGGTGGGGTTAAATTTGGCCCTCTAGAAAGAGAATTAGTTCGGTGACCCCAGATTTTTATTCTTTTTTCTGAAAGGTATTATAATAGTCCATGAATTAAAAATAAATTTTCAAGATTTTCAATATCAGATTTTTTAATACATGATTTATTCTAAAAACAAATTCCATTTCTCGACGAATTGCCAAAATATATCATGCAGTATCTTGTCACAGCATGGGATAACAAGTAAACATGCACATTTTCTTAAAAGTTTGAGGTCATGGGTAGTAATTTAAATTAAAAGAAAGAAGCTGGCTGAAGATTTCAACCGTTTTAGCTCGATAATTAGGACTAGTGTTTATTATTTTATATTTCTAGAAAATTGGTCAAATGCTGTAAACTTCAATAAGAGATTCTGAAAAAATAAGATGGATAGCCCATGCATAAAACAAACTGTATGCAAAGTATTGAAAATATTTCAATAAGGGAAGTATTTAGTAGCATATGTCCTTAAAGGGAGAGAACCAGTCTACTTTTATGCACCACGTGCTACCCAACTCTTAAAACAGCACGTGGCATGAAAGCGGCGGATTTGATCTTCATGTCTACGGCTGATATTATTAGCAGACAGGTTTGACCCAGACCAGGCCCGACAAATGTTTAATGTGTTTATTCATAACAAAGGCGCTGATAAGAATGTGCGGTACCCAGGCTGATCTGCGACTTTGTTGGTCTCATACAACAAAGTCGGGGTAAAACATCTACAGACGTGTGGTAGGGATGTTTGCAAATTCTGATATGTTTGTCACCGCGGATGATCTCAAGGTCTTTTGCTGTTTTCATTAAGATGGATGTTATAAAGACCTTCCAATTTTCTGTAAAAAAACTAAATGGAAGGAAAATCCATCCATATTGGAAGACTTTTCCTTTCAAAAAAGACACACGGTCTGACTGTTCATGAAAACTAATATATTGAAAGTCGGGATACATACATCAATAGATGTGTGGTGGTTAAAATAAAGCGAATTCTTCCTGTTTTCAAATTCACAGCCACCTAGTGGGGCTATTATCCTAAATTAATGAACGTACCTTCATCTACATTCCTTCTATGCTCGCAGTTAAGCCTGAAGGCGCTGACGATTTTCCGCAGATGCACAGGCTCGTCTGAGCCTTCGCTGCTCGCATATGCGATAGGTACCATAATCTCATGAACTGGCTTATTTCATGGAAATGCCATTCATCAAGACCTAGAATCATGATACAATCAAATTATACTCGGTTTGTGCGTCTGTGCGTACACTATCTCGGTAATCATGAACTCTCAGGACCTTCCGTATGTAGTTTCATGAGGACAGCAAGACACGCCACGATCGGCTAAACAATTTGTTTAAATGTTCCATTTGTTTTGAACCTAGGAAAAGCCATTATTACTACATTTATTGAGTTATTTACGCTCAGAAAACCGAAATTGATATTCAACTATATAAAACAAAACGTACGTAGATATCTAGAATTTGATTTGGTCTGAGCATGCTGAGTCTTCATCCACTTCAAACTTTATGTTAGTGAGCAGCGGGACCCTGATGAGATTGCGCAAACGCACATGCTCTCCTGGGCCTTGTCATAAGTACCAGCAGGCTATTTACGAAATATTCTGGTACCAGTTTATATGAGGCACCGCGCAAGTTGATTTCGTGTCGGGTCCGAGCTGCACAAGTATAAAAATGCTTTCCGGGTCGCACGCGGCTTGGGTGTCCGAGTATAAAAGATATAAGACACAGAAGTAAATTGTAACTATCCATTATTCTAAGGACACTTTTTGTAATGACCGTACAGAATATATCTCCGACGCATCGGCGACACAGAGCGTGTAAATTAGCATTCGCTCGATTTTCAGAAAACAAATTTTAATGTTATTAACATGCGACGTCAATGCTTGATTTACGTTAGCGACCGAAGTCGTTAGATTGACAGACGAAAAGGTCTGTTTGGTGTAAGCACGCGACAGTTAACAGGAACATATCGTAGACAGCCACGCTGATTAAAAACAAGCACCAATGAAGAAAAAAAAACGTTGTGTATGAACTAATAGAATTGCATATAAAAATGACTAGTGTACGAACTAATACATGACATTTAACGAACTATTCGAGTGTACGAACTAATAAAAGATTTACCGTATTAAAAAATCCAACTAACTAGGATTCCTTGGGATAATATATTAAGATAGATTCCCAGCAAGGATGAAATACAAAATGACTTGGTGACTAGCCTTGACAGGGACTCTTATGTTTGTTCTTTGATGTGCTGATGGTACTTTAACAAGCAGAAATAGGGTCTCTTATTCCATTAGTTCTGATTTGTTCTATGTATTTTATAGAGGGTCTTACACAATTTATCATTTCATAACAAGGTAGTAGAGTGGGGCATTTTATTTTCTGCTGAAGGTTTCTGAGAGATGGTTCCTTTATTGTTGGCAGGATTAAATTTACTTGTCAAACTTTGTTGAGGGATGGGGGCCAGGAAGTATTTTCTTTTCTTTGCGTTCCTCTGTGGGAGGAGTCTGACTAGACTGAATAATGTTGACCAAATACTTAAAGCTTAAGTCAATCAGTTTAGACAGCCTTAGGTTAGTTTAAAAATGATTTGAAATGGGCACAAATGGAAGATTCTCTCATCATATGAACTATTGCGAAATTAACACCTCCAAAGCTGGTTTATTTCAAAGAAAATTTACTTTGTTATTAACATAACTTCTTTGTATCAAAATTATGCAACCTGTGGCCATAACATTATTTTTTCATTTGATGTTACTGTTATTCAGTGGAATATATCATGTCAAAAAGGGAGCGCAGAGGCTCAGTGGTAGAGTGCTTGACTCGAGACTGAGGGTTCAAGATTCACCGGCGTCACTGCGTCGTGGTCCTTGAGCAAGACACATTTATCCTAGCTTAGTGCTGGTTCAACCAAGGAAGACCCGTCCCTGTTTAACTGAAGTATTGTTGATGGGACGTAAAGAATCAAATCAAACTAACAAATCATGTCAAAATATAATGTCATAGCCAGAAGTTAAATAACTCTTTGGTGACAAGAAACACAATTGGAATAAAAGTTAGTAAGGGTGCAAAGATCAGGAATCAATACAATCAAGTACCACACCTGACCCAGGATACCAATGGGAGAGTGACAAACTCACAGTAAGACACCACAAACGAGAGCCAAGAGGTCAGTCCTTTCCCAGCAGGTGACCGCAAAGCACATATAAACAGATGCGCACAAAGACATAGCAAACACAAGACAGAGCAAAAAACAAAAGATCCACAAAAGAAGTACCGCCTTGGAACGGTCAGTAAAATATTTTACTGGAGGGCTTAAATCGGTTTAACGGCGCCAACCTCACCCTTAATTCAGATGTGGATCAAGACACATAGATATTTGGTTTGCATGAAAGACCCCTAACTTATCAATGCATCATCTCCTAAAACATATAAATCAAGATATAACAAGGAGATAAAGCAAAAATAAGGACTCAACAGTAAATAAAACTGAATACTGGAGCAAAAGAAATCCAACAGGCAAACCCCAGTGGGCCCGACAAACAGCCAAAGTATCAGGCCCCTATCATCTTATCAATAGATAAGTCTTTAAGTCGGAACCAATATAGTCTCTTTGACTCTAAACACTCTTAAACACTCTTTGAAGTAAAGCAATAACTTTTTTTAAAATTTCTCATGAAATGATCACTTCTGTAAGAGCCACTATGTATGACATGATGTTATCTACTGAATAACAGTAATGTCATATGATAGTTAAATTTATGTATAGATTGTATGAATGTTTCTAGTCATTCATATAGGTCTGAAATAATGTATAGTCAATGTGTCTTTGCATATAGTTCTGAAGTAGATAATTGCACCCATCAAGCGTCACATCATTGTGTCCTAAGATAACCATTGGTAGCACATGGATTAGAATTTTTCTCAGCAAAGTGTATGTTCATTATAGATAAGTATATTTTGCATATGCCAAGTAAAGGAAATGTGTGAAAATGCTTTCTTCACATTTGCACAAACTTGATATTATACTCTATGCAATAATCTTTTGTGCAAGATCTACTTTGTATAACATGATGTTATCTACTGAATAACAGTACTGCCGTACGATAGTTGAGTTTATGTATAGATTGTATACATGTTTCTAGTCATTGTATGTAGGTCTGAGGTAACACATGTATTATCATTGTGTCATTGCATATAGTTTTGAAGTCCAGAATAATTTCACCCACCGAGAGTCACAGCCTTGTGTCCTAAAATAAACATTGGTAGCACAATGAGTTATTTTTTTACAAACAAAGTGCATGTTTGTTAAAGATATGTATATGCAGTGGCTCAGTGGTAGAGTGCTTGACTCGAGATGAAGGGGCTCAGACTCGAGCCTCAACAGCGTCACTGCACTGTGTCCTTGTGCAAGACACATTTATCCTAGCTTAGTACTGGTTTCAACCCAGGAAGACCTGTCCCTTTATAACTGAAAGATTGTTGATGGGACGTAAAGAATCAAATCAAACAAAAACCAAGCAGTATATTTTGCAGAAGCATGTGAAAATGCTTTATTTGCTTTTTGACAAACTCCATATTATGTTTGATCTGTAAGAAGTCTAAAAAGTCGCTGAAACCAGATATTATATTGTTTAAAAATTTTGTCAACAAATTGCTTGCAAATTTACAATTTGCTGTTGCTTGTACCTTTGCTATTTGAGCATACTCTCTGCCATTATGAACAAAACTCAACCTGGTGGTTGTAAAAATATTACAAATTACAAATGCTGATTTGGGTATAATTCAAGGAATTAGGTGACATGAGATTTCCTGTGACCGGCAAAGATAGTAAGTGAGTATGATCAGGAAGTACCACAATCACAAACTGCAGACAACCCCGAGGCACCGCGAGGAAGAGCCGCTCAACCATCACGAGACACCAGGAAGACAAATTAAGCAAAGCAATCAGCTCTCTCTTCCCCATCAAGATGATTGCAATACTAGAATGGACATAAAGCAACGTACAACAATACATAGAACAATTACAGACTCCCACAATGGGAGTAACAATAAACAAAAAGTCAACAACAACAGAACCACCGCCTTAGAACGGACAGCAGCCTAAGCCACTGGGGGGGCTTAAATGCATTTTACTGGTACCAAATCTTCGCCCTAGATTCTGCTGTTGTTGAAGTACAAGAAATATTCAGCTCGCATGGAGGCCATCTAACTAATGCAATGTATCATCATGGAAAACACTCTAATCAAATTATCACTCCATGATGAAACAAAGAAAAGGGCTCATGACTCACAGATAGTCAGAGCTAAAGAAAACCTCAAGTTGAGCCACGGTGGGTCCAGCTACAGATAAGCATCAGGCACCAACCCACCGATTAAAGCTTTACGTCAGAGCCGTCATAGAGTCTGAGGCCTGACCCACCGTCGTGCAATTAAAGAGGAAACCATAGCTATAAACCGTGATTGGGTTTAAAACTAGGCATGCAGACTGTCGCATGATATCCAAATTATACCCAACCCTTATATAACGTTTTACTATCTTTTTGAATTGATCACTAAAATTAGGTTTTCCAACAATTCGTTTGAATTTATAGACTAAATCACCATAAAATATAGGTTCTGATATGCCTTGTTGCAGAAGAGTTTTTAACCCAATGTTGTATTTAACAATTAACTCTGAGTGTCTGTAGTAGAATTTAGAAAATGCTTTTCGAATTTTATGATATCTATAAGGCCAAGTCTGATCAGAGCCTTTGTGCTAGTAGCCAATACCACAACTGGTCCTGACAGCAAACTCCATTTAACTCTCTATTTAACTGCTATTCCTTGTAGCAAAGTTGCATATTTAGAAAAGGAGCTTAAAATTGGATCAAGTGTGATGTTTTTCAATTATCATCGATTATTACCAAAAACACAATCAAACGAAGTTTTTGATTGATCATCGATTATAATTGGTGATTATAATTGATCATCGATGCAACGCTTAAGTTTACACTTGTCAAAATGCCACATTTTTGGAAATCACATGTCATTGCTCTTTTTTTGCTCTTTTTTATTTTTAAGTGCTTTTTTACTTTTTATTGTCAATGTTCTTAATGAAACCTAAGTTTACCATCTATAAATCTTCTTTTTATATCTATAGTTAATGCCAGATATACACAGTTAATATTGCCAAAGAGCTACATGCATCAGGGGGTGCTATTTTGGCCCACATATGGGCTAAAAAATGCTTTTCACCATTTTGTTCTTATTGGTTTAGTAGAACGATATACCAAGTTTAAAAGTAAAACTTTTAAATTGACGTTTATCTTTGCTATGGTTACCAAAAACAGACATCAAAATGGGCTAAAAAATGGAAAAGCGAACATTTTGGAACAAATTTGAGACATTTGATAGAGAAATTAACGTAAACTCAAACAAGATATTTTACCAGGTGATAAAAATTATCAGAACACATAACATATTAAAAGCTTTTTAGGTATGTAGCTATGCTGATATCTAATAATCCCTGACAAAGTTGTAGGGATATAGTTTTGGCGTCGTCCGTCCGTCGCATTTTTGTCCATCCACATCTCAGAACTACTGGTCAGATTTGATACATATTTGGTACACAATAAGTATCAAGTACTCTGATATCCTATAAGTTTCTTCAAAATCGACCCTTAAAACTTTAGTTATTGCCCTTGTTGGAATTTTTAGGCAATTATAATGCAAGTCTATGTTAGCAAAATGGTAACGGGTTGCTCCACTGAACAAAATGTTATCAAGAGCTAGGCAAAAGGAAATGGCTATAAACCACCTTTCCTTAACCATTGTTTCCTGTTTGCAATAATTCATCGCATTACCCTAAAAATAGGGCAACAATGAACCAAATGGAAAATCGAAAAAAGAAATCTTAACTTCTTAACCAGTAATCCAAACTCTTAAAATAATTTCAGTGATGTATGCGGCATAATACCCTCTGCTAAATATGGGCAAAAGGTTTGGTACCAGTAAAAGGCATTTAAGCCCCCCGGTGGCTTAGGCTGCTGTCCGTTCTAAGGCGGTGGTTCTGTTGTTGTTGACTTTTTGTTTATTGTTAGTCACATTGTGGGAGTCTGTAATTGTTCTATGTTTTGTTGTACGTTACTTTATGTCCATTCTAGTATTATAATCATCTTGATGGGGAAGAGAGAGAGAGAGCTGGTTGCTTTGCTTAATTTGTCTTCCTGATGTCTTGTGATGGTTGAGCAGCTCTTCCTCCCATTACCACGGGGTTGTCTGCGGTTTGTGATTGTGGTATTTCCTGATCATACTCACTTACTATTTTTGATATCCTACATAACAAAATGGCCACCAGAGCTTAAAAGTGAAATAGGGTTTAAAGACATACCAGCCCATGTTTGAAATGATAAGATTGATATTTTGTCGCATGCCCCTTCGAAATTCTGTTATGCTAAAACTAAAGACTAAAAATAAAAATCATATCAAACTTTTCCTTCATTATTGGTCAGAAAAATATACAATATACAAATTCAAATATTCCTAAAATATCATCTACAAAAATGCACTCTGCTTAGCCTACAAGAACTAAAATCACAAGACATCGTTTCCATCAGTACTTTCAGTGCTTTGATTGTTTTTTTTTTTGTTTTTTTTTTCTTCAAAATTCCAAATTCGCACTCCCTGATCGTGCCAGTATATTAAGAAAGAAAGAAAGACGGTGCAGCTTGAACAAGATAACGCTGTATAAAATAACCACTGGTTTCATCTGTGAGGGTTCATAATAATAGTGAATTGCCTGTGGGTATTTACAATATTTGTGAATGCTTGGTTTGGGTAGGACGCAGGTGTTCAGCCAGGTGCGGTGTTGACATCTGTGATTGACATGTTTATGTTTTTATAGGGAATTCTGACACCAGTTTGCTATTGTTTTTCAAATGTCATATTTATTAGCCTGTCAATTTTGATGGGATGTTTTAACACTTTCAAAAGGTCATGATGACAGATGTTACTTAGTTTAGTAAAATAACATAAGCCCAATAAATAGATTGTGTCAATTCTGACATTGATTGGCAGGATTGCGCAATACATTTAATCATATGACCTTTGGGGAATTGTGCAACTGGTGTGACTATGAGTCACTTTTGTATCTTCTGATTGGTTGATATAAATGGAAGCTTACCTATGTAGAGGGCGCTATATAGTAAACTTGAAATATGATTGGTTAGTGATGATGTCATTAGGTGGCGCTGTGGTCAGCTTCTATCACGTGACTTCATGGTATATAAGATGAAACCCAGTGGCAGAGCTTCAGATTTCGGAACTTTGGGTTATAGATAGTTTCTAGAAGTATTTTAGTTGAACTTAAGAAGATTTAATAAAATTATAAAATTGTGAAAGTTGTTGCTGAAATTAACAAGACTTAGAAATTCTGAAGATGCTTTGAAAACACAACGCGAACTTGAAGATTAGAATCAACTACTACCTTACATCTAAACCAAATTGGTCCTATTACAGGGTCCTATAGCTAATTGTAAACCATGTACTTTATGTTTGAGGAAAGTCGCATATAATGTAAAATATTTCATATGGTATTTTAAAAATAGATAGGTTGCGTACATGTACCTATTTTTATATATTTTAGGCATTATGTTTTTATTATAATAACTATGCACTAAGCACACGTAAGGAAACCATCTTGGTGGAGCTGCTCAGACTGTGCCATAGTACTGGCTGCCAAATATCTATTAATCTTACGTTTTTGTTTTATCCTATTAATAATAGGATAGAACAAAAGCGAAAGATTAATAGATAAAGGACTAAAATTGGCATACTTTAAGAATTTCTCCGGCTGTAACTTGTTGAAGTTGCGAAACGATAAAAAGCGTAAAAACCACTAACCTTAAGATGAGAACTAAAAAACCGTGGTCCTAATCCTAAAGGTCTATCTATCTTTTATATGTTTTTTAATTAAATGGCATTCGTTCACTGACCAAGCTTTAAATGATATGAACACCTTTACATGTCCCATCAGGCATTTGATCACGTGACCCCTCTCCCAGCGCAACTTGATGTTAGACTTTAGTGTGCATGGAGACTTGAAACGTAACTTTTTACATTACAATGTACTTCAAATTTCTATTTTGCTATATAATACACCATGTATTATATCCTTATTATGCAAAAATACATCACAAAGCGACTGGTTTAATCCGGATTAGCGTGTATACGTAGATGTATGGTATTTGTTTCGTAATAAGCACCAAACAGTCTAAGACCGTCTTTGTTCACGGATCTTTGCAGCATTTTTGGCCATAATCCCCTAAGACTGCTTGATTAGAGAACTTTTCATTTCGCTTCCAAGTGTGAAAACATTTTTATACACGCTTATTTTGTGCCTCTGTGACTAAAACGGGCTTTTTAGGGGTCCATAACTAAAAATCGAAAGACAAATACATCGAAACGACGAAAGATCGAATGCGACATAATCGGGAAACGTCAAAACATCTAATAAGAAAAAGGACAGAAAGACAAATATCGAAAATGTCAGTTAAAAATCGCGACAAAACATCTAATATTCCTCTTTATCAGTCATCCCTGTTATTAGCTGACTTGTTTCATCATAACCTTATAAACGTTTCCTATCTCACGGCATGTTACCTTTATCAGGTCATGATGACGTTGCACTTTTTGAATGACGTCGCTAATGACTCTGAATCAACACAAAAATCGAAAATTACGCCATAAAATCGCTATTTGAAGAGAGAAACAATGCGTAAACTGATAAATAGAATACCAGGTTCGCGTCTTTTGATATCAAGTTTACCAGGCTCGGCTTTGATAACGCATGTTGAATCGCTCGGCAAGCCTCGCGATGTCAACAAGCATTCTCAAAGCCTTGCCTGGTAAACTTGATATCAAAAGACATTCACCTAGTATTCTCTATTTACAGGTGCGACAGTTAATCGAATTTACCGTTAACAAAATTGGTCGCCACTGTTGCCTTGGTCGGTCAGCCGCGGATTAGCTTAACTTCAGTCTGCATACGGCTTTGAGGTTTATTGGTGGAGTGAGCCAAGGGGAGTTGTTTTTTCCCATCACATTCGTTTATCATTATTCTTATGAGAGCAACCCCACCCCCCCCCCCCCCCCCCAAAAAAAAAAAAAAAAAAGGCTGTACTTAGCAGAAATAAACGCCTGTTTGCTGTAGTTACGGGGTTTGAAATCAGAAATCAGAATATTTGGTATTGACAATATTCTATTCGGACGTGAACGTAAAAAAAATGGTTAACAACGGACGATTTTCATAATCCTCGTAATGAACATTAATGGCACCACATTGGCCATGATTTCTGTGCTTAAGAATTAAATATTATTTTCGATATTTTTTCGATATTGTTCAATATAATTTCGATATAATTTCGATGTTTTTTTTCGATATTTTTTTATTAAAAGTCAATTCTATATTTTGTCTTATTCGTTGTGTTGACGTTTCGATCTTTCGTCGTCTCGATGTTTTGACGTTTAGCCGTTTTGTCTTTCGATGTTTAGTCTGGCATCCGTTTTTTAGAAATGTAGGTACGTGTTATTGGTTGCATAAATGAAACTGGTGTTCACCTTCCAAATCATAATTTGATCTCGAAAGTGAGACCCGCCAATCTCCCAAGACATGCGCAGATCAAGAGGGTGGGGGAGTCTGGACCCCCATCCTGGAAAAGCACAAAGCTTTAAGCCCCCTTACGAATACTGATCCCGACCCTCTGGAAAATTACAAAGCTACCCAGTCTTAAGTCAATGTTGACCCACCATCGGCCCGCCAGCTACATGTAAACGCCATTTAAATGACGTTTCGCTGGCGGACCGATTGTGGCCCGCTTTAGTTTTTTACTGGGTTTTCTATTAGGAATACTGGTACGGACCCCCTCAAAAAGCAACCCGATCCTCTCTCCTCTCTGTAAAATAACTTGATGACTGAAATCCTTGACGAAACTTCCTAGATCTGCAAATGCGCAAAATGACATTCACAAGTTCATGTGAGTGAAACCGTACTCGATATCCATTTAGCAACTCTTCAAGGCACCACATGCGGTAGGCGGCAATCGAAAACGTTAATACAATCGCCGAACGTAGTAGGCGCGTTGCTGAAATTCAAATTTTCGAAAAAACTTACCTCATCATCATAAAGGATGAAACATGTCTTAAATTCAAGATAATTGACTCTACTTTATTTCTGATTGGGTCGTACGCTCAAAAATTGGTAGCATCATATTTAATAATGGGGAGATAACTCAATGTTTGCAAAAACGGAAACGTAAGGTACGGGTTTCAGACTGATTTTTTATTGACAAAAAACGTTCTTTTTCGCAAATTATTTTATTTTCTTAAAGTGAGTTTACTGTCATTTATATTTGTATGAATTTTATTGATTTTCATAAATTGAACATAGTATTTTGGGGGGATAACTCTTACTACCCTATAAAATTTAATATTTTCCCCTATACCATTCCTTATGATACCGTTTTATTTAATCAGAACCTACAAAACTTAATAATTTCTAACGCAATTGTCTTTTTGCTTTTCAAAAACATGATTTGCCGCATCCTGATATGCCTGACGGCTCAGAAATTTGCTCTCTAAAGTTGCCACCCCTGTGTGGAAAAAACAGCGTTTTAATGCATTTTTCCAATACATTTGATACGACCATAGGAGATTGGCTGATTTACTTTTTGAGAAAAATTACATTATCGTCCTAAATAATGATACATGCCTCAATAAAAGAAAAATATATCTGTACTGTTAATTTGTGAGGATCGTACGTTAAAATTGAGTATCGTCATTCATAAGATGGGGAGGTAACTCTTGGTACTAGAAATAATGTAAAACCAGCATAGATGAGCGTTGTTAAGTACCTCCATGAAATATTGTAAAAATTTTACTCATACAAAAGTATGTCTGTTTCAAATATCTAGTATTTCTTTCTTGAATAGATAAGATAGAGTTTCAGAAACAGCAATCTGACGTAATTATTAGATATTGATATTATCTAATTTGCATATTCAAGAATATAAATGAAAACATAACAAATGAGAAAAATTGAAGAAAATTGAAGGGGTGTCACCTACAAAATTACCTATATGTCGCCGTTTATCATTCTAGACTAAGAATCTTGGTACCAAATTAAAGTTGAGACATTAGCAAAATGAGCAACTGAATAGATATACGAATTATCTCATTTGCATATTCATGAATATTAATGAGAACATTCGAAATAAGAAGATATTGGTCGAAAAATTAAGGAGGTATACCTACAAAATTACCCACTCATCAGCTGCTAACTATCTTATACTACAAGATTTGGTACCAAATAAAATTTGAGACATTACAATTCGACCAAAATGATTAAATATACGAATTATCCCATTTGAATATTCATGAATATTAATAAAAACATAAGAAATAAGAGAAATTTGGTAGAAAAATTAAGATGGTATACCTACAAAATTACCTGTAGGTCTACAACTAACTATTGTAGACTAAAAAAACTTGGTACCAAGTAAAAATTGAGATATTGCATTTTGACCAAAATGATTAAATTTACGAATAATCTAATTTGAATATTCATGAATAATAATAGAAAAAAAAGAAATAAGAGAAAATTGGTAGAAAATTTAAGGGGATATACCTACAAAATGTCCTATACGCCTGCTGTTTACTAGACTAGACTATAAACTCTGTACCAATTAAAAGTTGAGATTTTGCCATTTAACTAAAATTATTAAATATGCGAATTATCTTATTTAAATATTCATGAATATTAATGTAAATGTAAGAAATAAGACAAAAGTGGTAGAAAAAATAAAGGGGTATACCTACAAATGTCCTATACGTCTGCTGCTTACTAGCCTAGACTACAAAACCTGGTACCAAATAAAAGTTGAGACATGCCATTTGACAGAAATGATTAAATATGCGAATTATCTAATTTAAATATTCATGAATATTAATGTAAACATTAGACATAAGACAAAATTGGTAGAAAAATAAAGGTGGTATACCTTCAAAATAACCAGGACGCTAGCTGTTAACTGTCCTTTCTTACAAAACCTGGTACCAAATAAAAGATGAGACATAGCCATTTGATCAAAATGATGAATATAGAATTATCTAATTTGAATATTTGTGAATATTAATGTAAGCATAAGAAATAAGAGAAAATTTGTTGAAAAATAAAGATGGTATACCTTTAAATTACCTATATATCTACTGCTAACTATCGTAGACTACAAAACTTGGTACCAAGTTAAAGTTGAGGCATTGTATTTTGACCAAACTGATTAAATATACGAATAATCTAATTTGAATTTTCATGAATATTAATGTAAAAATTAGAAATAAGAGAAAATTGGTAGAAAAATGAAGGTGGTATACCTACAAAATGTCCTATACATCTGCTGTTTATTAGACTAGACTATAAAAGTTGGTTTCAAATAAAAGTTGAAACTTTGCCATTTAACTAAAATTATTAAATATGCAAATTATCTGATTTAACTATTTATGAATATCAATGTAAAAACTAGAAATAAGAACAAATTGGTAGAAACATGAAGGTGGTATACCTACAAAATATCATATACGTCTGCTGTTTATTAGACTAGACTATAAAACTTGGTACCAAATAAAAGTTGAGACTTTGCCATTTAACCAAAATCATTAAATATGCGAATTATCTCATTTAAATATTAATGAATATTAATGTAAACATAAGAAATAAGACAAAATTGGTAGAACTATTAAAGGGGTATACCTACAAAATTACCTGTACTCCAGCTGCTAACTATCCTAGACTATGAAAATTGGTATCCAATAAAAGTTGAGACATAGACAATTTAATAAAACGATTAAAAATACGAATTATCTAATTCAAATATGCATAAATATTAATATAAACATAAGAAATAAGACAAAATTGGTAGAAAAATTAAGGTGGTTTACCTACAAAATTAACACGACGCTAGCTGATAACTTTCCTATCTTACAAAACTTGGTACCAAATAAAATTTGAGACACAGCCATTTGATAAAAATAATAAAATATACGAATTTTCTAATTTAAATATTCATGAGTATGAATGAAAGCATACGAAATAAGAGAAAATTGGAAGAAAAAAAAGGGTGTATGCCCACAAAATAACCTATATGTCTACTGCCAACTATCGAAGACTGCAAAACTTAGTACCAAATTCAAGTTGAGACATTGCATTTTGACCAAAATGTTTAAAATTACGAATTATCTAATTTGAGTATTCATGAATATTAATAAACACTTACGAAATAAGAGGACATTTGTAGAAAGATAAGGTGATTTACGTTGAAAATAACCGCTAAGTCAGCTGCTAACTATGACTGGCTTCAAAACTAGTTCACACTGGTAAATGTATACGTCGATTTGGTGGTATTTACGAGTATTGTCGGTACTTCATAGACCGGAAGTGGTAGATATTGGTGTTAATACTATATAGAAAAATATGCCATATGCCCAAAGGACTATAGAATTAGATCATTTTTAAGTATTAGGCATGCACTTGGCGATTTATGTAAGCATTTAGGAATAGATTCGAGTACGGATCTGGATGATCGGTACTCGAATCTATTCCTAAATGCTTACATAGATCGCACTGCACATACTGAATACTTAAAAATAATCTAATTCTATAGTCCTTAAGGCATATGGCATATTTTTTTATAGAGTATTAACACCAATATCTACCACTTCCGGTCTATGAAGTACCGGCAATACGCGTAAATACCACCAAATCGACGTATACATTTACCAGTGTGTAGTTACTAAATAAAAGTTGAGACATTTTCATTTGATGAAAATGATTAAATATAAAAATAATCTAATTTGAATATCCATAAATATTAATGTAAACAAGAAATATGACAAAATTGGTAGAATAATTAAGGATCTATCCCTACCAAAATACCTCTACGCCAGCTGCTTACTATCCTAGACTACAAAACTTGGTACCAAATAAAAGTTGAGATACGGGTATGCGACCCTATGGTTATATTTATTCAAAATATCTAATATTCATATTCACGAATATTAAAGAACACATAAAAAGAATAAGTCAAACATAGTAGAAAACTAAAGCGGTTTGACCTACAAAACAACCTATATTTCAGCTGCCATATAGCATGTACTATCAAACATGGTACCAAATTAAAGTTGAGATTTCGCTCGTTGACCCAATGATGAATATAAAAATGATCTTATTTGCATACTCATGAATATATAAGAAAACAAAAAGAAAGAAGAACACAGAAAGATAAAATTAGTTCTAGGCTTTTGGAGAATAGGATAACTAGCAAATGACATATGCGTAATTTTGTAAGTACCCCCTTTAATGTTTCCAAAATTTTCTCTTATTTCTAATATGTTGATTATTTTTTTTATAAGTGGGAATGTAATGAACAATTTGGAAAAAGTACAGTGCTTTGGCATTATTTGGAACCAAGAGTGGTTGCCTAAAATAGTTCTCAGCTGAGGTGTAAGTATTTTTGTGGGTACGCCCTTTTATTTTTTTACGATTTCCTAATGTATTCATCAATTTTCATGAATATGCAAATTTGATAATTAGCATACATTACCGCTGAATGAAGCTGCTATTTCTTACCTTTGATTTTTTTATATCGAGTTAGTACTTTAGGATGCGTTTCTGCTGAGATATAATTAATTTGTAGGGACATACCCAACCGTTTTGAAGCGCAATATTTGTTGCCATGGAAACCACGCAATTTCACATAGCTCAAATGGGGTTATGTTCAGGGCAATACTTTTATCTATTGAAGGCGGTCCACAAAACAATTCGACGCCCATGAGAGGTTGACCTTAGGACGCAAGGCTGGTCTAATTCGACCATTGGGTACTAAGGAATTTAAATGCTTTTACTTTTGATATATAGATAGTGTAACACAGAAAGAATGGACATAATGACGACAGTTAAATCAAAGCTACTTATCGATTCTCAAAACTCATTTCTCGTTTATCACTTTAAAAGCTTGAAACTAGTTCAAAATAGTGCTATGCATGAAACATTCATTATAATAGCTAGACACTAGATAAGCAAAATGTAAGTGAGTAAAAACAGGATACCACACTCACTACTACAGATCAACCCACGGCATCGTGACGATGAGCAACATAACACTTACAGTCACAATACATCAGGAAGACAATATAAAGCAACCCAACTATCATTTTCTTCCTCGTCAAGGTGTTAACGAAAATAGAAAGAACACAAAGAGATGCATAATAAAACAAAGACCAACACAGAACCCCCACAAATATTTCGAGGTACATTAAACAATGAATCAACAACAAAGAGTATGTATGATTTTGGTGGCCATCTTGAAAACATGCAAATAAGCTCAATAAGACGCCTTTTTTCAGCTTGTAAACATTAGTTTTCGGATTCAGCATACCAAATTACCTTTAAGAAATGTGTCAGACACTTTGTCTACAGAAAAAAGTCCATACTTGATACTTTTAAAATTCGTACTTCGTGATTCTGTTTTCTGCGAGTATAAAGTTATCTCCCCTTTTTTCAATATGACGCTACTCATTTCTGAGCGTGCGACCCAAATAAAAATTAAGTATAGAAATTTCATCCTACCCCAAACCCAGTCCCCATTTAAATTCATCTTCCTGAAAAAAAACCCAAAAAATTTTAAAATTCAAAATTTGAATCCCTAAAAATGGCCCCAAGCATACGTATATTATGGAAGTATCAGAGTACCCACTCCCTACCCCCTGGCTTACGTCCCCTTCCCCTGCCTTTTACAGCGTTTTTGTTTACTGTCCAATGGGTGGCATCATGAAGTTATGAACCAGATTTTGACTCAATAGACGAAAGATATACTATCCGACACCTGACCGGTCAAGTGCGTTCTGATCTTGTCCGTTGCATATATTTACGATACATATTCGTTTTGTCTTGTATACATCAGTTACCAATATGGCAAGGTCCGTTAGTTGACCGTCCTTTGTCCGTTACTTGTCCTTTGCATATGCGCTACTCGTGCGTTTTATGCGCTCCTAACACGTTCCATGAAGACCATCATCGCCATCGAGACGATTTTAATCACAAGATGAACACCGGATAAACATTTTTTGCATTTTTTCTGTCCGTTCAGCGTCCGTTACACTTATCCGCTGATATGTGACAGCACCATAAAGACACACATTGTTTTCTCCCCAAATTCAAGTTATATTCGAGGGTAACTCAAATATAAATGAGAGTTGATACGTACGACAGTCAAATTTGGCACATTTATTCAATGAACTTTCCTGCCTCAGAATATGCAAAAACATGATCATGCAAAGTACAGGTTGCTGTTGCTAAGCAAACACGTAGCGCAATCTTATGACATGCGCTCACGCTGGAATAAAGCGTTGCTGTGGAAACACATTACAAAAGTGAGCGGCATCAATTAGTGCATTTGTTGCAAATAAAATGCATATATCCATTTCTACTTAATGCAACAACTTTCATTTTATTCCACAAATAACAGTGGGGATAAGGCAATTTTCCCAAACAAAAATCGCCAACAAAAGTACCCCCACTGATAATGTTTCATTCCAGAATTGAAACTATCGCATAAGTATGATATTCTATGAGTATTTCATTATGTTTAGTAATTGTATTAATATATGAATGTATATTTGATTATTTACTGGAAAAGACTGTTGCTATAGCATAACGATATATGTCAATAATTGTCAAAAATAGAATTTGCATCAGGTCTGGTTGCTAGACAATGAAAGATAATACGAATTGAAATACTATCTGCCAACCATCTTAACAACATTGTTTGATACAAGTGAATATCAGTCTCATGAATTGGCTAAATTTTGAACTTCGGCGAACTCGGCATGCTCAATGCGCGGATCCAGAAATTTTTGTCCGGGTTGAGGGAGGGGTCCAGTTTAGACGGCCAGAAAACAGCATTGATAACGTTTTTATTAGTTTTCAACTTATTTCTATGCTTTTCAAAGGTTTCAGAGATGGTCCAACTTTTCCAGGGGTGGGAGGGGTGCATACGCTTATTTCTATAGATTCGCGCATGCTTTTCTAGTGAAATAAGCATGTTTATGCTAATCTACTAATTTAGATCATCCGAAATTCGGAAAACCAAGTTGGGATATCCAGGACCAATAATACGCCAAAAACAATGGCTAACTCGAATAAAAGGCATTTAGACATTCCCTTCTAGAAGGAGGCAATTCTTTCATATAGCCTTGCCTATTTGAGCGTGTTAGAGAAACGCATTCGTATCAGGTTGAGATAAACAGGATCAGTCATACATATACACATGATGATTATATCAGATAGAATGGCTTCCTGGAGTGAAAGCCTTTAGACTTTTCCGTCTAGATGGAGACATTTCTGAATCGTACAGTCAAAACTCTTTATAACGTCACTCTTTATAACAGAATATTCAATATCAGACATAAGATTGCTGGGAACGGATCTGTTTCCATTATAATTCCCTCTTTATAACAGAATATTCACTTAAAGACACCGACAGTAACTTCTGGGAACAAATATACATTTTTTATTGAAAATAAATTCATTATAACAGAATTGTTACCATGTATCAGACAATTTTGTGATCAGAACAAGGTCTTTTTGCATGAACAGGTTTCTGTCTCGCTTGATAAGTTGGAAGCTTTGTGCATTTTGATGCAATATGAAATGGAACTGATGTATACATTTCGAATAATAGCATTTTAATTCATTTGTACAATATTTTCTTTAACCAAATGATTATCATGTTGAAATCTGGTAATGGCCAGAATTTCTTTATAACAGCAAATTCACTTTAATGTCAAAGGTAGCTTGGAACAAACAGTGTCATTATAAAGAGGGTTGACTGTATTTCTTAATTATTATCAGGATTACCATACTATACCTCTAGCCTGGCCATTTGAAGCATGTTATAGAAAGGGATCCTAATCCAGAGCCTGCCATACAAGTAGAAGTATATATCTGTGCCCATACACCCCCTGGGGATACGCTCATTTTTCTTCACATGTAGGCTGGGACCCAGCATCTACTGTTTACCAAAAATATCAGGAATATCAGGCACAACCAAAACATATTTGAAATTTGCAGCCTCAAAAATATTCTCATTGTGAATCTTCACCTAAAAAGCCCAAAAATGTATAGAAATGGCCCCACCCCTAAAAAACTAATTTTGTGATGGTCCCTTAAAATATCCACAATTTCTTCATGCCCCCAAAATATTCATTTTTGAAATTTTGGACCCAAAATAATGTTCTGAACCTATGTATATGAAAATATCGGAGTACATCCCCCCCATGGATAGACACTGCCATAGGAAACCCCACGACTGGAAGAGTGGCACTTATTACTTTCAGTATTCAACAAACAATGCATGCATCTGCCAAGTTTTCTTACTTTAGAAAAATTATTTCAAACCTATTTAAATGTCATACTACAAAAATATCGAAACCCATTTATAATACTATCATGAAATACTATACAGCATATCTGCAACACGACATACAGTGCTGATAATCAATTTTGCAACACGCGATGCAGAGCATTTTTGACCCCTCTACGATTTTCATTGCAAATAATTGCACTTACATAGCACAGTATTTTGAAATATTAATATAATCTGAAACAAAATGCATCATGAAATACTCATAATGCAACATCAGTCATTTCAAATGGGGTTTATGGCAAATGTTTATGAAATGGTACCTGTGTTGCTTTTAAAATCTAAATTAAAATAATGATTTTCTAAGAATAAACGTGAAAATAACAGAAATCACATATTCTTCCCGAACAACTGGCATGAAGTTGAAATTATCGTGATAAATAATTTCAAATCACAGAAATAAACAATCTGAAACTTACCGGACATGTTTAACACAATGATTTGTCCACTATACAGATCCACAGAAGGGGTCATGTGTACTTTTCTCTCCAACTCAGTGTGATATCTTTCTTTCTGTCTTATGTTATTATTTATTATAAATCTGTAACTAGCAAGGTTTTACCTGCTTATTTTTTATCAAACAGTTATGCATACTACAATATATTGATTTCTTTGTGGGTTTCAAATGACATGGTTCATTATTACCAACTCGCAAAAATGCACATTCCATTTTGATGTTTTTTATCACTATTATTTTCTTTTAAATAAAAACAATCTTATAAAAATATAAAGAAGCATGAGTGCAGAAATAGCTTACCTGATTAACCTCCATAAGAGGAGAAAATTAAAAAGTGCTTTAGATAAAGTTTTAAATGCATTACAAACGGCGCAAAATGTAGAGCAAGTTGAAAAAAAGAAACATCATCAGATAGAGCACTTGCAGAAAAAGTAAGAGCACGACGTTATAAAAAAACAATGCAAAAAAGAAGAGCTTTGCTGAATTGAAGAAGAATGTTATAAAGGAAATTGAAAAAGTGTCCAAAGCTAAAGAACCTGAATCCAACTTGAAATTAGTGGACAGACCATTATGTAATTATTTCAAAACATATGAAATAATTGATGCACATATATATATATATATATATATATATATATATATATATATATATATATATATATATATATATATATATATATATATATATATATATATATATATATATATATATATATATATATAAAGACACTTCTATTATATTTGATGACAAAATGGCCATCATAATAGACCAGATCAACAAAGACATAAAAGCATACAATGGTGTCAAATTGCACTTTGTCTTTTGTTGCAATTATTTAATGACGAAAAAGACGGAAACAGAAAATATTTCCAAGCGCAGAAACATGGAGAGGAAAGTGCTGTTCTTGATGATAATAATGTGAATGCGTTTTATAATGATCAAGTTGCATATATAGAAAGATGGATTGAAATTTCTACAATTGCAGAAGGAACAGGAACGTCAGTTAACCACTGTATCCAATTATATTTAAGGTTGCAAAATATGAACCTCTTAAACATTCTTCTTGTATATCTCTACCAAAGATATTAGCAAACAAAAAAAGCAATAATCATTGTCAAAAATTATGATGACAAGTGTCTCTTTCATGCAATAAACTCTGCACTTAACCCTGTCTCAGAACATTCTGACAGATTATCAAAATATCCTTATTATACATCTTACTCGAAAACTGATGATATTGACTTTCCTACGCAATTTTCTCAAATACCAAAAGTAGAGAAGAACTGCAATTTGGCAATAAATGTGTATGGCTATACAATATCACAGAAGATAAAAAAAAGTTAAAATCTTTCAAACCACATATCCAGTGACATATATTAGAGTGACTGGAAACTTCATTGAAATATCGATATTTAACCCAGCAGCACTGTCGTTAGTCTTTATTACACAGGTAACTTAGGGGAAGTCGATATCATTTATCTACACGATTTCCTGTATGGCGGTTTCGTAATACACAGTGTAATTTCTTGATTGTTTACACAATGATTTAACACCTTTACAAACACCAACATTGAATAAATTCCAATAATTATAAACGACAGGACATCTTAGTTTATGAAAATTAATAAAAAAAAAGACACAGACAAAGCCATATTTGAAGCTTTATTCGTCGCAGTGAAAGAGGTTTTGTTGAAGCCATATTTTACGAGTTCCGCAACTTTCGTAAAATCAACCGATATTTACATGGTCATAACTACAATGGAATAGTCTTAACATTGCAGAAACATGTCATTTATAAATATTTCATATATCTTATTTCGATTGCTATTACCTAAATATAGTAATGAGCGATATTTATGACGAAGTATGCACTTTAATGTTCATATAAATGCAGCAGTTTCTCACGGCTGCGTCGCCATTTTGTGTATACGATGAATGGCGCACCAGGTGTAAGTAACGCGACACATGCCCGACATACCTGTTTGGCTAAAAAAAGGAGTTTCCAGTCACTCTTATATAATTCACTGCACATATCAGAGCAATCAAAAGAAATGCAAAGAATTAACTTGCTCTTGATATCCGAAGATGTAGAAAATGTTAGTGAAGATACTGTTGAAAAGAATAAAGGAATTATAGATGAAAACTATGACCCTGATGCAGATTACTCTACAGGACTACCTGAAGAAACAAAATATCACTAATGTTGGATTAAAAACATGAATAGACTACCATATAATCAAATCAAATATAAATGTAACACCTACTTTTGCGACCACTGTCTCCATGGTTTCACCAAAGAGGACTTACTCTTCAAACACAAAGACTAGAATCATCAAAAACTCAACATGAATAGAAATGCCTACGGAAGGCAGAGGTCACAAATAAATAGACTCTGATATATACAGTATGCAGTGATGATACATCTCAGTGAACATGTCAAACTGGCTGAACTTGATACAAAACAGGTAATTGTCAAAAGTTATGGACACCATACTTATTAAGAAGAAGGATGAAATCTTCTCAACCTGAATTTTCTGCAAACGCATCACTTTCATCTCAAGTTTTATTCCCCAAACATTATATTTTGATGTATTTAGGTGAATACCCGGCGAAACTTGACTTTTTGTGAAATAAAATTTGGTCACAAAAATACCCCCACCCCCTAAACCCTAATGTCCTGGCATAATTATGCAATATTTCAAAATATTTTTATTTTGCTTGGTACACTAAATGTCAGGGCTTGATTTAAGCACAAAAATTTAGCTGTCAAATATGCATTATACTAGCCACAGGCTGTCAAAATTTGGGCAGATTGAATAGGAGACTGTCCGAGGTCCTTTGTTCCTTCGCCACATCCGGGCTAACTATGTCAAAATCCGACAATGCTATTCCATATAGATATGAATTACATGTACCTTGCTAAACAGGCCAAATGCGATGTTGAAAAAAAGCTTTGCTTTGAGATGAGAACCGTAACCAAATCGAACCAAGATCGGGATTTCTTCAGTTTTATGTCAAACGAAGAAGGTATGCAGATTTTTTGCCAGTTTTAGCTCAGAGCAAGAGCATTTTACACATGGCATGTACATAAGAGCCCTTATTCGTCCTTCGGACGTATAAAAACGAACCGATCATGTTCTATGAAGGAGTAAATGCCAAAGTTTTCAGGCGCAGTATCGCCTTCGCCATCGCGGTAGTTGTAACGTCATGCTCTAGTTCGTTCGAGTATACCATTTCAGTACATGCAGTGCATGCAGGCGCGGTGAGAATTGTGCTTAATATTGTAGTAACTACTGAAACACCCCCAAACTTCCACCAATCTATCTCAAACGCTGATCCCTGTGTACAAACTAGCACACTTACCCCTGTCCCACTCCAAGTCATCACCTCCAAGACCCCACAACCTTTAGCTGAGCTTTTTACGCAGATGCGCTACAGATGTAAGCATAAGGTCTCGTCCACTGGCTCAAATATACTTGAAGTGTATATCATTTATCTACATGGAGATATTTGTCAGTACATAAGATTTTGTCACTTATCGCATGTGCCACGACTCAGATTAGCTTGCACACTTTTAAAGTTTCACCAGAACTTTCATGAACTGACACATATATACATGTAGATAAATGATATACACCTTAAGTATATTTGGGCCGGTAGACGAGACCTGATACTTAAACCTGTAGCGCATTTGCGCAAAAGGCTGAGCTGAAGGTTGTGGGGTCTTGGAGGTGAGGACTTGGGGTAGGGCGGGGGTAAGTGTGCTAGTTTGTACACAGAGAGCAGCGTTTGAGATGGATTGGTGGAAGTTTGGGGGTGTTTCATTAGAAACTTTACTGACGGACTTTAAAAACGCAACACTTGGATACCAGGTTTAATTTATGCCTCGAAAAAGAAGGCAGAACAATAATTTTGATTGTATGTTAAAGAACATTCATTTGTAAGTAAAACACAGAAAACCTGTCTGACTGAAATAAACTTAATTCATTAAAATGTAAACTGTTTGAGATAGGGGTCAACTGTTTCATGTGACCAAATGTTATGAATAGAAGATTCCCTACTTCTTTAAATCAAGAAACACTAGAAGCATCAAATTTGTATCATGGACTTCGTTAGTCATCGAGAAATTACTCTCATATTAATTGCCAGGTCTGCGATACAGCTTATTTGCGTATCTGACGCTTATCTGGGTGTACCCTTTCATTCAATAGCTTAAAATCTCCTCTACTTAAGAAATCTTTAAATGGCTAAATTCATACGCAGCAAATAACGTCGTCCAGTTTAGTTATACGATTAAAACTAAAGTGCTTGCTAAAGAAGCCAACTCATGATGACATTTATCGAAGCAAAGGAAGTTTACATTTAGCAATCTTTTGGAAGATATAAGGGGAAGTTAGTGTTGCGTAATTTAAGTCCGTCAGTATACAATATTACACACATTTCTCTCCGCGCTTGCATGCACTGCATGTACTGATATGGTATACTCGAAGGAACTAGAGCGTGACGTTACAACTACCGCGATGGCGAAGGCGATACTGCACCTGAACTTGAAACTGTGGCATTTATTCCTTAATACAACATGATCGGTTCGTTTTTTGTACATCCGAAGGACGAATAAGGGCTGTTATGTACATGCCATGTGTAGAATGCTCTTGTTCTGAGCTAAAACTGGCAAAACATCTGCATACTTTTTTCGTTTTGACATAAAACTGAAGAAATACCGTTCTGGGTTCGATTTGGTTACGGTTCTCATCTTAAAGCAAAGCTTTTTGCAACATCGCGTTTGGCCGGTTCAGCAAGGTAAATTATATCTATGTAGTAGGGATAGGTATAAAACACACTTCTACTGCCTTGCGGTAGAAGCCAGCTTTTACAGCGACGTGGTAGAGTGTTTGCCTTTAGATCCTGCAGCCCAGGTTCGATTCCCACCTCGGGCAGTTGGGATTTTTCTGCACCCTGTGACATTTTTCAACATCTCTTGTTTTATGAGAGTTTCTCTTCTCTTCAATTCTTCCTCTAAGAGACTAACTTTATCAGTTTCTTGATGCTTAAGTTTGCATGTGTCATATACACTTGAGTCAGGCAGGCGCTTGTGAGTTAGGACACTAATTTCATTCTCAGCTATTCTGTCTTTAAGCCTCTGTGTCTCTAAATTCATTATTTTTATTCTATCTTGCCATTCTCTGTCCTCTTTTTGACTTTGAAATAATTGATATTCCATATTCTCAGCTTGCTTTTGTAAAGCTCTAAGCCTTTCTTTTCTTTCAGTTTCTTTTAAATCTTTCAATCGTCTTTCCATTTCTTTTTCAATATTCTGCATTTTCGCCCATTTTTCCTCCAATTCCTTTTGGTGCAACGCCATCCTTTCTATCTTAGCCCTTAATTGGCTTTCTTCATCATCATCATTATCAAGTGGCATAGATATATTAGGTGCAACTTTTTCAGCTGACCTAGAGTCTATACCACTGCCAGATATCTTACTTTTAAATATATCTGGTTCCTTCTTTATAAAAATGTTTTCCTCAGTTTGAGGATTTGACAACAAAGACTTTTGTCTTGTTACACTGTCAACATGGCTACTATCAATTTGAGACTTCAATTTCTTTAACATCTTTTCAAACTCCTCCTTTTGTGTTAACATCTCTTTGTTCACCAATTACTATTTCCTTCTCACTTTTAGCGAGAGGACTAACAGAATATTGGCTACCTGCCACATCAATAGTTAGCAAACTATCATCTGGCGCATATAGTTTACCAGCAAAATCAAGCTTATGTGAGTCTGAGATTGGGGATATATATGTTCCCAGTGTATCATCTCTCTGTGCTGAAACGTTAGAAGACACATCTCTCTGTCTTCTTTCCTGACTATCTAACTCGTCTTGGCGAGCACGTGCTTCTGCTCTTGCCTGTACTAAAGCCTCTCTTTGTTCTTGTATTACAAGCAGTGCTTGTCTCCTCATAGTCTCAATTGCTTTCCTCTCCCTTTCTCTATACCTCAACTCTCTTAATGATTCCCCATCCATGTTTTGTTCTGGCTTGTTACTGTCAATATGTTTTAATAGTTGTATGTTCAATATTGCAGTGACACTAATGAAATCAAGTAACGTTCTTATAAAAGAACGTATACAATCAAGATGGGCTGAGTATATTGCTTGGTCACACTGTACAGTCTGCCATACAGTTGACAACTAAAGTATGTGATACACAGACATCAACTCTTCACTATATAAAGGGAGTCACTTTGTAGTAATCGCTCCTAGCCTATAAATATGCTGACTTCTATTTAAAGATGCTGTATTATATGACGCACATTGAAAATTCAACCAGCTTCTGAAACTGATTTCACACGTACACCTTTATGTCCAGTAATGAAAGTGTGATTAGACTTCCTTGTAATTAATATCAACTTCAAAGAGTGTAAGACAATTCACATCTAGCGAGACATCAAACAAAATATTCAGGCAGGGTGACTGCATGAATAGACTGATGACTAAACCACAGAACCGTCTCACAAAATGAGGTATTAATCACCACAATGCTCCTACAAATCTCCAAGTATGTTAACTTTTACATCTACATGGAGTAGCAGTGCCGAATTTTTAGATAGTTGGCTCATTCTTTTACAAAAAAAATCAAAACAAGCGAGTGTACATACCTTTGTTTGGCTTTTCAGTGACGATGCTACTACCGCGAAAGGTCCCGGATGTGACGAAGGAACAAATGCATGTTAACGTGATTTCGCGGTAGTTCTACTGATGCCCACCGGTGTGTATGTATAGAACAACAAAAACAAAACCCCAAAACAACAACTAAAAATCAACAACAGACATCTGTATCAGATTTACTAGAAAACTGTCTAGTTTGATGCAGTCGCTTGAGGAGACCAATCGAGGGGTCAAAATAGCTGTTAATACATTGATGGTGGCTGGTTCAAAAAGCTGTCGTTAGCATCTGAAATACAGCTACAAATTTAATGCTTGTAAAATAAGCTTGGTTTCACAAGAAAAAAGAATGCCTAAAATTGCATTAGAATCGCTTCTACAGACATCTTGAATAAGAAAATTTCTTGGGGCAGGACCCTCAACCCCCCTCCCTCCTAACATGAGAGTCATCCCCCCCCCCACCCCGCTCGTGCTTTCGACACTCAGAAAAAGACGTTCCATGGCCGTACAGTACCACTTTCAAAAAGCTGACGACGGCCCTGCTGGACTGTTAAACTGCGATCGAAAGAAAAAAGTACGGAAGCTCAACTTTGTCATAGCTAGACTAGCTATACTTAAAATGGACGTCTCTACTGAGCTTTGGCGCTTACGTATTGGCTGTTACACTATACCTAGGAAGTGCAAGATCCGACTTAAAACTCTGAAACAAGTACCAATGAACCTCGTCATTTGTTTAATATTATTTTACCTGCTCGTTGCAGAGGGAATAGAATCTAATCCTGAGGCTCAAACGGGATCTACCCGAGGTAATAGTTCTCCGAGAGGCGGCCCGAGAGGTCGTGGACGTAATGGGCGTGGAAGTGGTCCTCGAATTCAACAAGATCCTTCCGATGATGCTTTTGTGGATACATCTGTACGCAATCCCCCTGGTCTGAGCAACCGAGTAGATCCGCCCTATATCTTACGTCGAACATTCAGATCATAAAATCAATCGACAGTTAGTTCTCAACCGTCAGTGAGCTCGTGGCTTACAGGCTCCCAAACTCAGATTCAACCAGGCGAATCGATTAGAATCGTTCTCACAAGTACAAAAGCGCAGAGCGATATGGATTTAGCCAGCGAGACGTCAGAACAACGGACAGAATCTAATGCTAATTTCAGCGAAATTAATACCACGTGAATACTGTTAATGATAAGTAAAGATGTCAAGATGAACAAAAAATTCGACCACTTGGAATCATTAGTTCGCCAACTAAAACGTGACAGAAAAATTTTAAAAGATCAAAATGCGCACCTTACAAAACTGGTCAACGAATTAAAGGCATCTGTATCAAAATTAGAATCGCAAAATAAAGAACAGGAGATGAAAACAGAGCGTTTAGAAGCGCAGTCCCGACGTGACAATCTACGGTTTATGGGTTCGATGATAAAAGTGATGAATCTTGGGAAGAATCGGAGACCAGAGTGCGAAATTACATCGATGTCCACCTTAACATTGACGAAGCTTCCATCCAAATCGAAAGAGCGAATCATATCCGAGGTAAAAACTCTTCACGACCCATTATAGTGAAGTGAAACGTGATTATCGAACGAACACTGTATATCCGACGATATACCTCCCCAAATGAAATTGTTGAATATGGTCATCCCCATTCTAATGCACAGTTAACATTTTCCCTTCAAAAAGACAGTGAAACTGTATTTTGTTGCGCCTATACGTCCAGCAGCTGCCAGCTGCATAAAACCACTTGCCAGCTGCATATATTCACTTATCAACCAATGAAAAGCGACGCAATGATGTCGGATTTGCGACAGTATATCGCATGATATACTGTTGCAAATGTATGACGTTATCCAATCAGACGTCTCGTTGCATATGCAAGTGCATATATTGGTCTAATAAAAATGTATCAAATAATTTCAAAAGTAAACGAGACTGTCAACTTGCAGCAGAACATTGACAACAGAGATGGAATGAAGCGTGTTGGGTTGAGAAGTTTTACTAATACGGTAGGGTGGTATAATGTTATAGACGAACATATACAAAAAGAAAAAGAAGATCCAGTCACATTGAACCTGGTTATTGCAGCTTCCGACAATTAGCAGATGTCTTTCAAGAGAAAGGTGCCATTTTGACTGTTAATGAGTTCAACGGCATAGTACCTTTGGAGACTCATAATTAGTTAAAAATTAGCAATGGCCTTGCAAAGATACTTGGGTTTGAAAATAAGAGACGTATCTCAGCGTATCAAACTTATGCAGGTGAAAAGTCGTTAGATTTTGCTGTTATTAAAATGTTATATATTCATTTGCAACAGCTTAACACGTCTCAGATTTATATTAATGGTTTGCTGAGTAGTGTTTTGTCTGTAAAACCGGTGCCTAATAAAGTATTTGGTGACATTGTATCCGCACGTTTTGAGCGTGCAGAATAAAATTACTGACGAGCGATTCAATTACAGAATGAACACTAGAACTCAAAGATGAAAACAATATTTTAATTGATAATCATGGCTTACCAATAAATGCTGTTTGGGACATTTTTGTAGTTTATATATAAAAACGATGAGTATATTTGGAGCCAAAATTGTGCATCAAAAATTGAACAAGCTGGTGATTTGCAAAGTGATTTTGATAAGACGAGACTAATAGTATTTAATCAAATAAATACATTAAAAAGCATACATGCTGGACTGCAACGTAGCGTTCGTGAAGTGGCTATTGACCATGATGTATTACGAAATGAAATAAGCAATATTAGTGACAAAATTTATCTCACAATATTTGCTGAAAGTAAAGGCGCTCTCACGTGGGGTGAGCGATTTTCCTTTGGGAATGGTGGGAGAGAAGACACAGGGTATTGTGTATTTCCTGATCATACTGACTTACTATTTGAGCCGGGGCATGAGATTTCCAACAATGTGGCATTTTAACATGTGTAGACTCGGACGAGCCTCTGTAGCCTCCTTTTAAGCTTAGAATAGTCAAGCGACTAGTAAAGGCTCTGATCAGACTGCGCGTATGCGCAGGCTGATCTGAGGCTTTGCTGGTCGCACATACCACATTGTTGGAAATCTCATGCACTGGCTCGGGAGCGCAGTGGCTCAGTGGTAGAGTGCTTGACTCGAGACCGAAGGGTAGCGGGTTCGAGCCTCACCGGCGTCACTGCGTTGTGGTCCTTGAGCAAGACACATTTATCCTAGCTTAGTACTGGTTAAACCCAGGAAGAACCGTCCCGCATAACTGAAAGATTGTTGAGTGGACGTAAAGAATCAAATCAAACAAAACAAACAAAATCATGCACTGGCTCATTTATGTTACTATATTTCCTGTCCGTACCTTAAATACAGGTCTTTCATCAGCTAGAAAGGCTGGCGATGTTACTGTTGCTCTCCTTGTACATATGTTCTTAAAAATGTTATCCTTTTCGAAGCAAAGAATGCACCTAAGAACTGAGACTAGAGTGTGCAAGTTTTCCGGGCCAGACTGGCTAGTTTCGGCCATTAAGGCCTCATCAGTGACCCTCTAATATTTTCAAAGTTCCCAGATGAAACTCATGATCCCAAAGGACAAGAAAATAAAATCTACACTATAGGGAAGGGCAGGGAGACGTTCTACCGCCGCCACACAGTCCCAATCACCAGCTGTAGTGAAGTCAAATAATGCCAAGATTTTCAGAATGTAGGGTTTCTCTCACTGACGATAGACCAAGAAAACACGACATTTTTGATATTCCATTTGAGGTAACAGAGGGATCCATTATTAATTTTGAAAGTAAAACTAACAGTTCAGATACGCTATGCACAACTGTATCTTTAATTATGGAAATTATAAAATAAATTTATCAATATAAAGATGAGGCAACCTTCAGCGCCAATATATCCAGAAATGCCAACTGAAGATGGATAAAATAATTATTATAGATTACAGAAGATTTCAGAAATAGAGAAACAATTGATAAAAGAGAGGAATACAATAAAGGCATTTGAATTAAGGGCGAGGTTGACGCCGTGAAACCGGTGTAAGACCTCTAATAAAATATGTTACTGACTGTTCCAAGGCGTTACTTCTTTTGTGGATCTTTTATGTTTTTTTCTGTCTTGTGTTTGCTATACCTTTGTGCGCGTCTGCTTATATGTGCCTTGTGGTCAACTGCTGGGAAAGAGCTGACCTTTTGGCTCTCGTTTGTGGTGTCTAACTGTGAGCTTGTCACTTTCCCATTGGTATCCTGTGTCAGGTGTGGTACTTGATTGTATCGATTCCTGATCTTTGCATCCTTACTTACTTTGTATAAAAAATACAAAAGGGGGATTAATATTACAGATGGGGTGGATTCAACACTCATTTCCGCTGGAGTTATTAAGGCTGGAGTGTGATTTGCTGTTCCTATTATGCTTCCTCTGGAAGTTACTGCTATTGTATGTGGTGCCTAAGGCATGTCCGTGAAGCTTATAGTCGGGGAACCAAGGTAGAAAAAATGCTAACCCTTGCACCCGAAAGGTATACAGCTGGATTTTGCATGGTTGCAAATGTAATTCTACGGTGTATCTGAAACCACTGTATAGCAGAATCGATCGACTTGCATAACGCCAGAGCAGTCAACTTTCTACGGAAGCCCAGCAAGAACATGTCAAAATATTATTTTTCAAAATGTTATATATTTTTATCAAAAAAGTTAGGGGTTGAAAAATATTGATTTTATATAATTATACAACATCGGCGTAGACCTCAGAAGCAGCGGTGGTTATCTAAGAATACTGCTTATCGATTTTTAAAGCATGTAGATTAGGGCACCCCCATTTTGATACTAAATTTATAGTTTTCTTTTCTTCAAATCTCATTAAAACTGCATTTATTGCCCAAAAATGTATTTGATAATTAATCATATATTGCTTGGAAGCATATCTCATAAAACATTATGTGCTTACTTATTCACTTTTGTATTACCGCTGAAGTGGTTTGAATTGCATAGTTTTTACATAAATACATAAATTTTAAATTGAATGTGTTTAGACACTCCATACAGTTAGCCAGACGTTTGGGACAAAAATTAAGACAATTTATTTTATTTTCTATGGCAAACTAGGAAAGGTAGCTGAAAAGTAAAAATATGAAAACACGATAATTTGATATTTAGTAATTTAGTCCATGCCAGCTGGTGCGTAGTTAAATACCAGGACAACTTAAGAGCAGTTTAACACATAGATGAAATTTGTCAAGGTTAAAAGAATGTTTATCGTCAATATTTACAACAGCTTTGAAACAGAGGGTCATTGTATGGACCAAGGGGATTTTATCTACTGAAAAAAAAAACTAATTTCATTTAACTGTGGTAAAATTAATATGAAAAAAAATCGTATAACTATTATCATATCACGATGAAAAACCTGTCTGTCCCCGTCTGTGATGCAGAAATGTAACCGTATTGTATTTGGAAAGACAAAAATGTCCATAAAAAGATTATTTTGGTGCACAAATGACTGCCCATACCTTTAAATGCATTTGATAGTGTATTATTGTATTATCGAACAGTCAAACGGCTTCTCATACCCATCCTCCAGATAAGAGTGCGTAATGGAAAATTAGGTTTGTTAATTCTCAAACAAAACATATGCTGTGGGTACTTAAATGGACCTATTAAATGAGACGGTTCTTTTGGAGACCAAAAGCACACTATTTAACTTATTGATTAGGGAAACATCACATTTTTCATGCTATGAAAGATTGCTTAACATGACCTATGTGGCATACAAAAAATGCATATTTTCGCGAAATGCAATTCTGGTCGCATTGCTATACAGTGGTTTCATATCAAGCACTATTTAGCCTATCAGTATACAAAATTCCAGCTGTATACCTCTCGGGTGCAAAAAATGTGTGTTTTTGCACGATACGCGACTTTGGTTCCCCGACTATTATGAGAAGAAAGCTTATGTCAAAAGCACAGACACATTATAAAAAAGAAAACACTTGCAGACAGCGAATTAAATTCCATAAAAGATTAATTTCAAAAGCCTTAAGCGATGGGCAAATATCAGAACAGGAATTTAAAATTATTCTCGAGGAACTGGACAAATATAACAATGACCTCGGACAGTCTTAATGAAGGATTGCCCATAAGATGGTCAAAGAAAAGTTTTAAAGAAAATGATATTTTTTTCTTGAAAAAGATTGTAATTTTAATTCTCGAATTATACGCACAACTGTTTTTCGCATGGGATAAGTACCTATAAAAAAATATGGGTCGAAAACACTGTTTTTTTCTATTCAACATATAGGAAATAGAAAAAGTTTTACAGAAGTGCTCCCCCCCCCCCACGTGACCAAACTTATCCTTTTGCATACAGTTGTGGTTTTACATTTAAAGCTGCATAGTCTGTAACTTTTGATCTTTTAATTTTAGCACTAATGTTTCTATTTTTCAAGAACACAGTAAAAAAACTAAAATTCAGGTATACATTTTACCAATTTCGTAAATGTTAACAAATTATCAGTATCGAAACAACAGCATTTATATTAAATTACGCTGTCTATAATTATTGGAGGGACGCAAATAATTATCGACACGAGTAAAACACACCTGTTTCATAGGATAATTCACTTTTCCGTGCAGTTTTCCGCTCTAGTGAACATATTTATTGTGAAAACATAACTTAATTCAGCTTTTACAAATGATTTAAAAAGAAAATAAAATTTTTCGAAAAATGATCATAGTTACAGAGTATGCAGCTTTAACACATCATTTGAAAATGGCATGATTGGTCACGGGGGTGGGGAACGATGTCAAAATGCTCAAAAACACTTTCTTATAAAAACTTATTAGGAACGTATTTTGTATAAACCTGTAGGTAAATATGAATTTACAATGGCATGTATCAGGGCTTTAGTTATGATTGTGTACCAATTAACTAATTGTCTTATTTCTCAACCAAAGCTTATGTTGCGGGCGGGTACTCATAAGAACCGTCGCAATGAGACGGTTCTTTTGAACACCAAATTATAGGTTAAATCTGATGAGTAAGAAAATCTTTACAATTTTACACTAAAAAACTGTGCTTATCTAGAGTATGTTGTATACAGTATGCAAGTATGATACACCCCAGTGAACAGGTCGAACTGAGTGCACTTGAAATATAACAGGTAATAGTCAAAAGTTATGGACAGCATACTTATTTAGAAGAAAAGATGAAATCTTCAAAACCTAAATTTAATGCAAACTTATCACTTTCGTCTCAAGTTTTATGCCGCAAACACTATATTTCCGTGTATTTAGGTGAGTACCTGGCAAAACCATGACTTTCCGTGAAATAAAATTTGGTCACAAAAAATACCCCCACCCCCTACACCATGAAGTCCTGGCATTAATATGCAATATTTTCCAAATACTTTTATTTGCTAGGTGCACAATATGTAAGGGTTTGATTTAAGCACAAAAAATTAGTTGTAAATAATGCATTATCCTAGCCACAGGCTTTCAAAATTTGGGCAGATTGAATAGGAGACTGTCCGAGGTTCTTTGAAAGAGAAAACACATTTGAGGCAACCAGGATTGAGTGAGCAAGACAAAAAGAGACTTATTGAAGAAGGAAAAGCACAGGCGTTAGGTGCCATTAAAAAAAGGGTAAAATATGTATAATGATGTTTAATAAGTTTGTGTTTGTTAATGACCCTGCGCCTAAATATAATTAATTAAACTCTCACACCGGGTAGGAGGCAATCGAAAACGTTTAATAATATCGATCAACGTAGATCAAAAATCGAAAGAAACAGTGTTTTCGATTGCCATTTGTCGCCCGACCGGCGACAAATGGCATTCGAAAACACTGTTTCTATCGATTTTTTATCCGCGTTCGTCGATTGTTTAGAGCGTTTTCGATAGCCGCCTACCAGGTGTGACTCTCTTCAGGTGGGTCCACTTCAAATAAGTTTAAGCGAAAAAGTTTAACCTCTGTTGTGTATTAGCCAAAGTCAAAAATATAGATAAATATCCCAACATGACTGAGACTATGCTGCCTGTACATAAAAACAACACATTCAAAAGAGACTCCAAAAACTTATACGTTTCATTCATTTTAAGTAATCAAACAAAAATCGGGTCTGATGCCAGTCTATGATTGATAAAAACTACAACTACAGAAACAACAACCAAAAAAGTAGCTAAAACAACAGATTATTAATTTTTCAGTAATTTACTTTTTTCAAGAAAATGAAAAAAACATATAGCCTGGTGCCACGCTATGGTTTTATAACAGAGACGAAAAATTAGAATATCAAAATAGGAGAAAAATGTTTCGTCTGGTGCCAATCTATGATTAAAAAACAAAACAAACTAAAAAAACAGAATATTAAAGCTGCATACTCTGTAACTATGAACATTTTTCGAAAAATTTTATTTTCTTTTTAAACCATTTGTAAAAGTAGAATTAACCTATGTTTTCACAATAAAAATGTTCAGTACAGCTGAAAACTGCATGGAAAGGTGAATTATCTTATCAAATAGGTGTATTTTTCTCTTGTTGGTAATTATTTGCGTCCCTCCAATAATTCTAGACCGTTGAATTTTAACATAAATGCAGTTGTTTTGATAGTGATAACTTGTTAAGATTTACGAAAATGGTAAAATGTTTACCTGAATTTAAGTATTTTTACTGTGTTCTTGAAAAATAAAAACATTTTTTTTAAATTTAGAAGATCACAAGTTACAGACTATGCAGCTTTAATTTTTCACTTATTTACTTTTTCAAGAAAATAGAAGAATAAAATGTCTGGTGCCAGTGTATGGTTTAAAGCAAAACAAAAAAAAAATAGAATATCAATTTTTCAATAAAAAGATGGCTCGTGAGGTAGCAAACCACTGATCTGATCAGCTGAACCTGATAAATTTGATAATACAGGGAGGTACCCTGCAATTCTGGGCATTAGATACACTTTGATGTATTTCATACTGTAAACTGCTGTTTCTGTGTGCCTGGGAATGTTTGTTATCAATAAAAAAAAACATTTTTGGCAACTGAAAATACTAAATGTGGCTAACCGGCCTAAATACGACTGTGTGGCTCGGCCTGGAAATACATCAGAATTCTACTTTCATTTCATTTTCATATACACAAACTCGAAGCTGATTATCGATGAATCGAGGTGGGGCAGGTATAACTTGACTTTTCGCTTACTGTAAAGGCGGCAACTTTAATATTCATATCTGGATGTGGATCGGCTATTTCATCTGCTAAGGAAGGGAAATCAGGTTTTATTTATGATTTGGTAAAGAGTTAATAAGCTTTTTGAGCCGCGCAAACGTGCGTGCATTTCATGAAAATCCTAACCGTATACACACTGAACTCACATTTATTAACCCTTAAAGCGCATAATCACAAAATGTATGTTTTTTGTCGTCCGCTAAAATATGTGAAGCCTCATAGACAAACATTGTGAACCCAGATCAGACTGCTCCTGTAGGAGCAGTCTGATCTGGGTCCACAATGTTTGCCTCCATGCTTATGTTAAATAGACATTTTCAGATGCAGTTATTTTGCTGGCGTTTTAAGGACTAAATAATGACTGAGGTTGTGGCACAAGATGATACAGTTACTTTTGAATAAAACCACGCCTCCTTCTCAGCTTTTACCTTTGCCTAAGGTTGACTAGTCCTAATTACGCATTCATGAGGTGCCGCCTTTACAGTAAGCGAAAAGTCAAGTAATATTAAGTTGTAAATGCTACACTTGATCATGTGGATTTCTGCATGATTAAGCAAGATTTGAGTAGCTTGCTCATGCATACTGTCCAGCAGGGGCATCAGACTTGGTACATTTCGTCATAAAAATTGTCGTCGAAAAAGTGGGGCCCGAGAAGATTTCTATGCTATTGGCTTTCTTATGTAACATCAATCTTAGTGTTTTATTTCTCCACAAAAGTATCTCTAATCTTAATTTAGATTGAAGAGAATTGCCAGAATTGGCTTTTATATTGAAAATGGTCGCAATCAGAATTTATCTTAGTGCGCACTCCGGCCTGCGCTGGGATCACCGTTTGATGGCGGTTTGCTACTTGAGTTTCAGTTTAATATGGGTTATCTCCCTTTAACTTCGGCAATTTCCGATAATCTTAGAGAGTTCCCGTTCAACTGCTGTTGATAGATGAATAACACTCTTCTTACCCTCTTTCTCATCATAGCACTATCAGTGGCAAAGAGGCAAAGACGAACAGATAAGTGTAACTTTTTACAGACTTCGGTATTTCCGTTAAGGGGATATATCTTTCAAAAGCTCTTACTTGCATGAAATTATTCCTGTATAAACAAAAATGCTTTTTTATCAAGGAGACGGATACCTTTGGCTACATTGTTGTATGAACAATTTATACATCTCACATTGACAACATACAGCTTTTGAGCAATCTGCAGCATGCTTATCAGTCTTTTTAGAGTTACTTCCTGGTTTGATAACGTTTGCAACATTGTGACAGGCTGGGTGAACTTTAGAGAAAACCATTTGCATGAACATAAACTACAATTATCTGACTGCAATGTTTAAAAGTACTTTGACCCAAATATTATGTATTTCTGGTATTATCTACAATTTTTCAATTTCACCTTGAAAACTTTATAAGCAAAAATTGTTAATATATGTTATTCTACCAGAAATTTGTATATTTTGGCTAAAAATTTAGAATTGCTAAGAGTTACGCGGACGTGACCCTTCAAATGATCAGCAAATGCATTGAAACAAGTACAAGTACAAGCTATGCTAAAAAAAATAAGGCAGAGGTTTTTGCACAAAGCCATATTACCAAAACCCTGCAAGAGGGCCTGAGAATTCTGGACCACGCTTAGGTTCTGGAACAAAAATGACCCTGCTGGATAACATGGGGACTTTCATTAGCAGGGTTTGAGATCAAAACCCTGCCAGTGGGGCTGAGATTATTCTGGACACCTTTTTAGTTCACAACCCTCATTTTGACTATAAACAGCAGAAACCCCGATCTGGTGTGCAAGAATAGGGGTTTATTCGTTGGAAGAAAACGCACGTGAGTATGACCAAGAAATGTCAAAATCACACACTGCAGACTAACCAACAGCACCATAAGGTATTATCATTATTAGCCACGGACATTCTGACAAATTCTAGTTTATCTTGCGAATTGGATATCTATGATTTGATAGGTGCAGTCCACAGTTCTGAGAAAGACGCTATATTATGTATGTCTTCTGACTTCATGTATTCTACAAATGCATAACTATTTTCATATGCCACCTGCGTGTGGCCTGAGATGCTTTCTCAAATAAAGTTATGTTATTCTGTTATTCTGTTATAAGGATATGACACAGGTTATCAACAGCTACATGACAGCTAGTCTGGTACCCTGCCTCATCGACTCAGTCTTTAGAGTCTATTTTGACTACACAAAGAGACGCTGGGTACCAGCCTACATCACAACAAGAAACCTTCTTTGGGATCAAGGCAGAGCTAAAATAAATCAGGGGCTTTGCGCGGATCCAGAACATTTGGCCAGAGGGGGCCAACTCTGACCTGTCAAGCAAGTTTGATTTTTATGTCCATACATACGGAATGGAAAATGATTAATATACTATGTGAACTTGTAAATTGATGAAAATACTAAGACAAAAAAAAACTAATGAGGGAAGACGGGATCATTTGGATGTGAGTTTGGCATTTGGAGATCAAACATATAAGTATCGCATCAGAATCGCCTTGACTTTAATATATAGTTGTGTACATGGTCAAATATACTCCTGTTACTTTCTTCAGGCAAAGCTGGGTCACCATAAAGTAAAAGATGGTAAGGAAGGGTTTTGAATTAAAGATATACTGTTTAATAGTTCATGTCTGATTGCTTGATAGTTTCTGCAGTGGAAGAAGTAATGTTGAGAGTTTTCAATACTACCACAGCTACATAATGGTGAATCGGTTATATTTTTAGTAAATAAGTCTAAATTAAGTGCACTGCAGCCTGTTCGTAAACGTGAGTGAAGTATTTGAGGTTTTCTATTTCCATGATAGTAATATCTAGGAATGGGTAGGATGTCTTTTTTAGAAAGAGCAGAATAAATATATTGTATTGTATTGTTAAGCCCACTTCCCTCGGTGGCTTCGGCTGCTTTCCATTCTAAGGCGGCGGCTATGTTGTTGTTGATTCATTGTTTATTATTGCTTCAGTGGTTTGTGTTTAGTCCTTGTTTTGTTTTGCAGTACTTACCTTCCTGCCAGCCAAGAGTGACAGTGACGTCATGTTTTGTTTACAAAATTATCAGGGACTTAGAATCGATAGATCACTTATGTATTATTCCTATCCGCAGGATAGGATTAATACACAAGTTATCTGTCGATTCGCATTAGCTCTAGTGGATTGTACAAGTTAATGTTTTACTTATCATTTTAAACAAAACACGACGTCACTGTCACTCTCGGCTGGCAGGACAGTACTATTCCACAAACAGTTTCACACTGGTAAATGTATACGTCGATTTGGTGGTATTTACGCGTATTGCCTGTACTTCATAGACCGGAAGTGGTAGATATTGGTGTTAATACTATATAGAAAAACATGTCATATGCCTTTCAATCATTTTTGAGTATTCAGTATGTGCATGGCAATTTATGTAAGCATTTAGGAATAGATTTGATGGATACTCAAATCTTTTCCTAAATGCTTACATAAATCGCCATGTATATGCCGAATACTTAAAAATGATCTAATTCTATAGTCCTTTAGGCATATGACATGTTTTTCTATATAGTATTAACACTAATATCTACCACTTTCGGTCTATGAAGTATCGGCAATACACATAAATACCAGCAAATCGACGCATACATTTACCAGTGTGAGTTTATGGCATTGACGTCAGGTAAATCCCAAAACCGGTATAACTTTCAATAACTGTATATAACTTAAATTTAGCATATAAAAACATATTATGACCTCACTGTCGGAATCTCCTTGTTTAGTTATAGTGTCTTGTCTGGTTTTTACTTACTATATAGATAAACAAATAGCTTTCAGGCGTGACTGTATTAATACGGATCTAGAAATGATAGGGGTTCCAGGCTTTTATTTTATATTTACTAATAATATTTTGACACACATAGATTTTCCAGCCCGACTGTCTCATTTTACGCGTTACGCATTGACCTATCCAGAGGTCATTACCCAGAGATCGTGATACATCTATACATTTTAAGAGTACAACATATAATTTTGAGATCGTTTTCACGTGGTTTGTACTCATATAGTCATGCGACCCAAGTCTATTCTAAAAATAGCGTTAAGCCACAATTTAGTACGTGTTAATATCTAGGACCTTGTACGTTGTATAGAAAGGTAAACAGTTTAATTATATTATAATACGTCATTTTTATTATAATAAACATCAATCAATATTTCACCTGTACGTTTAACGTTATGACGGTTCTGACGTAGCTTAGTTTTCGCGCATTTTGTTATTGAGACAAAACTTTAACAGGGTTACCTGGCTATTTAGGAAATATGTCAATTTCTTTTATCAGCAGGTATGTGACACAGATAAGCAAATACTTCGAGCGTTAAATTGTCATTTATTCCTTATTTATCAGTTTAAACACGTGCTTTGGATGCGTCTCATCGTCTCATTGAGACGGTTCTTTTGACTACCCACAGCATATGATTTGGCTGAGAAATAACTGCCTTTAAACTGGCAAATACGTTATTTTAACTATGTACTCTTATCTGGGGGCCTGATTTTTAAAAATATTGGAGGATTTTACATCGCTCAAACAAACTCGAAAATAGTTTTAAAAACCCTAACTGCAGGTTATATGCATATGGTAGTATGATTGTTTTACATCTGAAGTTGTATGCTAATATTTGAGGAAACATATTTGAGCCGTGATATGAGATTTCCAACAATGTGGTATGCGTGACCAGCAAAGGCTCAGATCAGCCTGCGCATACGCGCAGTCTGATCAGAGCCTTTGCTCGTCATTGAATATTCTATGAGTGTTGAGCTTCTGACCGAAAATCTTTTAGAGTTTCTAAACTTAAAAGGAGGCTGCACAGGCTCGTCTGAGTGTACACTTGTCAAAATGTCAAACTGTTGCAAATCTCATTGTGGTAGTATAATACATCTGAAGCTGAATGCTAATATTCAAACTTTACCCTTACGTTGCTAAACACCCGGATATAGTCGGTTTCTTAAACACTGTAGATCTAGATCAGCTGGCCAGGAACTGCATTAGATGTGCTTATATACATTTTAACACAACCGTCAGGGGGCATACCTGAGGTATTCTATAGAACACACACTCTAGAGGGGTCTGAGGATACTACCAATATAAGCTTCGCCCCTTCGGGAAAAATTGTTTCAGAGCTTTTCACAGGGCTAAAACGAGTCTTCCGAAAATCCACTTAACCCGTAACCTATACCAGTGTCATCTGCTGATAACCTTTGCAAAAAGATTGGACACATAGTAGGCCCGACAAAATGGTTTTCCTGGGTTGAACCAGTACTAAGCAGATGATGCAGTGTCTTCACCAAGAATACAACACACTGTCTGCCTCCAACTCCAAATGGTGTTCAGTAGGTAGCTTAACAATCATAGAATATATATATACGCGCAGGCTGATCTAAGGCTTTGCTGGTCGCACATACCACATTGTTGTAAATCTCATGCACTGGCTCTAAAGGCATTACCCTGGCGGGCCGATGATGGCCCGATAATGAATGTTGGCTGGGTATAGCTTTGTGATTTTCAAGGGTCGGAGTCCAAACCTGTATTCCTAAGGAAACCTAAATTTTTGTGAATTTCCAGGTGGGGTCCGGGACCCAAGTACCCACCTCTAGATGGGCCTCGACGCGAGAAATCCTGTCTTCGGGGGTTTGCGAACAACAAAGGCGCAGACCAGCCTGCGCATAGCGCAGCCTGATCAGCGCCTTTCAACGGTTATTCGCTTATTGGAAAGTATCATATCTAGACTTGCAACAAGCGAAATTTCAATTTTCTAGCTAGTCTTTGTAGCTGAGCAGGCTGGAATGAATCACACTTTGTCGCAAACCCCGAAGACAGGTTTTATCGCGACGAGGTCCAGGTCAGCCCATGGTCATTTATTTTGAAATGTTTTCTTTGCCTTTCAGGAATATGGCGGAATTTACCGCAACACTAATAGGTTCGCCAAGGACGATAAACAATCATCGACACAAAGAACAAAGTGAATCACTTGAAATAACTGACAAAAGTACTAATAACTATAGTGAAACTAGTTATCGAACAGACAAAGATATGGAATATTGTCTCCCAGCATGTACAGAATCAAACAGTAATGACAAGTTCGTAGATGAGGGGTCTACATTGCTATGTGCCGATTTTAGTTTAGACCAGCCTTCCGTATTTAGTCCCTTAAGGATTCCAATTGCATGTTCCAGTGAAACAAGTAATTCACCAGCTCAGACCAATCCAAAGCATATAGCTAATACACTAATAGATGGTTCCAATTCACCTTTATGTACCTCCGATATAACATATTCAGTGCTCGAAATTACACCCTTACTAAATTCACCATGCCCACAGAGTCAATCCGAGGAGGATGTGCCACCTAATTCCTTAGATAATGACTGTGTTGTTACATTATCTGTAACAGATTCTTTGAACATAGCTAATGATGATCCAATATCGTTTGGTTTAAACACTGCTTTAACTTCTAGTTGTGATAACATAGAGCTATTAACAGAGTACAAGCATCGAACTAATGGCATTATAACTATTCACTCGGACTATCCTGAAACGAGCGACAATGTAAGTGGGCCACATACAAGAAATCATGACTCTACTAAACAACCAAATACATCACGAGAGCCTGGTTCCCAAGCATCTAAACACTTTGTGCATATCGCTGGAGGTGAGTCAAAGATATCGGAAACCAGACAAGCAGATGTACCAAAGCAAGCTAAGAGAAGACGTAGACGAGCCAAAAGGGACCCGGATGAACCACCTTTGCCTCCACAGGTTACCATCCTTCCGCCATGTGAAATCTGTGGCAGCAAATCCTCAGGCTTTCATTATGGAGCAAATACCTGTGAGGCCTGCAAGGTATAGAGCCTTTCATTACTGTCATGCCAACCAAGAGTGACAGTGACATAATATTTTGTTTACAATTATTATGTGAAATTTAACTTGTGCACTCCACTTGAGCTAATGCGAATCGATAGATCACTTGTGTATTAATCCTATCCCGTGGATAGGAGTGATACACAAGTGATCTATCGATTCTAAGTCCCTGATAACTTTGTAAACAAAGCATGACGTCACTGTTACTCTAGGTTGGCAGGACAGTAGTAACAATTTCGCTTCTAAGTTTCCGAGGTAAACGCAAACAGTGTGACACCATAGGTTTAGATAAACACATATTTTCAGCTTAAAATTGTAAGTATTTTCTAACCCATAATTTTTAGCGTATGTTTTGGGTGCTCAAAAGAACCGTCTCATTGAGACGGTTCTGTTAAGTACCCACAACATATGTTTTGGTTGAGAAATAAGAAAAACATTTTTCTGGTACGCACTCTTAACTAAAGGCCTGAATTGTGTAGATCTAGATGAGCAATCTCCACTGGATCTACACTGTTTGTCCGGACCGTTTGTTAGGTCTGTTAACCCTTTGTATACTAGAGGATCTTACATGAGTGCTCCCCTTGTTGCAGATATAGAGAATCTTACTTTAGTGTTCCTCTTGTTGCAGATATAGAGGATCTTACATGAGTGCTCCCCTTGTTGCAGATATAGAGGATCTTACATGAGTTTTCATGTTTTATTGAATTTATAAAACGAGTTGGGGAAAAGAGATAAAATGTGAGGCTTGTCGAGCATTTTATCTCTTTTTCGCAACGAGTTTAATAAATCCAATAATACAGGAGTACGAATGTTAGATTCTATTTATCATATTTTGAAGTTTCATTTCTGGCGTTAACAATGTTATAATTTTGTCATTATGAACGCAACGTTGTTATGGACGTCATAACGTTTCCCAAAAATATATAATTACAACTGTCATAACATTTATTGGGATCCGCTAATCTGATTGGTCAAGAACGGTCATCTGATCGCATTGACCTGCATTTCATTTTTCAATGAACCCTGTCCGTATTCATGAGGGGCGGGGCCATTCACGACATAACTACTTTTGTGATACTGTGCAATGCTTCTATGAAGAGAAATGGACAGCCTGCAACTACTGACACTCTACCTTACACTTACACCTATACTTTCAGGTAGAAAAGCAAATATTAACTCACATACGACGCCTAAATTAACAGTAGTCATGCCGATCAGCTGTCTGCTGCGATCTATTCAATTTCCCAGTCCGCAAAATGATGCGATCACCTCTTGCACCTGTGCTTGTTTTCTATGTTTTCAGTCTAGCCCTTCTTGAACTTACTGACTGTTGCCTGGTTTATCCAAAAAAATTTGCAATTCGTCTTTGCTTTCTTCAATCACTCAATAAAGATAGCACAATTTCTTTTTGCTGGGGGTCATTTCTTTTCCCTTCCAAGTCATTTTGACAGATGATGCTTTTCGTCACCAGTGTAAACGAATGACGTTATATCCGATGACGTGACTATCGTGCACATTCTAATGAACACCCATGTTAAGTGTGTTCGGTTGTCACTATTTAAAGAAGATTTTAGTCTCTAAAATGTAATTGTTTATTACAATTAGGAATGGCCGCCATTCTGATTTTTTGAACATCCTAACGTCTAAGTACACACGTCATCGTCTAAATGCGCGAAACGAACCATTAGCTGGAAACGTATTTTCTAGGAAAACATAATTATAAATTCTGAATAAGAAAGAATAAAGAAGAAGTTGTAATTAAATATAAGAATTGAAAGTTATTTTTCTGCGTTTCACTGAGGTATGAAATGTCGTTTAAATTACATCTAATTTTAGCATGAAAACCCGGTTTTCATGCAAATTAGATGTTATTTTCCCGACATTTCATACCTCAGTCAAACGCGGAAAAATAACATATCATTGCAATTTGTGTGGCCTCTACCGAGGTAGGTAGATATGTATATCAACATAATGCCACGAAGATGTCACAATTTTTTTTATGAGTAATAGTATCTTGCATTCCACAAAAATTCTGTGTTTTGGATATTTAATTATTATGTCTAAGGGTCTAGGTCAGTCTTTATAAAGTAGGCCTCAAGGTGCCAAAACCTGCCTTTGCTATGAGAAATTTGTCTTTAGATTTAAATGTTTTAAAGATTAATTAGTAGAAATCACTGTTCCTAACTAATATAATGCTTCAAAATAAATTATGTTACATTTACTTTTATACGTAAGTCTTGTAAAAATCGTGCAAGTCATGAGCATGATTTATGATAAAAAATATATATTTTTTTTTAAATATATTGTAAATCGTGAGACTCGAACACACGATACCAACCTTGCCAGTTATACACTCTATCCAAAGGGCTAAGCGGGACTGTAATGGATACCAGATTAGAAAATACATCACTCTGAAATCATTACTTTTCATAATGTTTGCAAATCTAAAATAAGTTTTACGGAGTTATACGAGTTTATACGGCATATTCATGAGTGCCAGTTTAACTCTGTTTAGCTATATGCACGCTGTAATGTACATTGACGTTTTCTCTATAGTGTAAATGCTGTGATGCGTATTGTTTGTGTGCACACGCTGTTATGTACATCGATTTAAATGATAGAAAATGTGGTTACGCTCATTGAAATGTACAGTTATTCATTCACTAATTCTGACACATGGTGCATTTTTACGAGCGTTTTTCACTGTTAAGTGCAGTTATATACTCCCAATCATGTTAACTCCGTCATGTGATGCATAGTGTTTGAGTGTGCACGCTGTAATGGCCAGCAATATTAACATTCAATCTTGTTAGCTATGTCTTGGGGTGCACATTGTTTAAGTGTGCACGCAGTGATAAACAATGAGTCATTCCATACAGTTTAAATACATCAACTGCCATACTCTATGTGCGAAAACAGTTAAATATCTGACAGAACTATGTAGCATTGGTGGACAGTCGTCGGTGGCCAATATAATAAGTATCAAATTCTCATCTGTCTTCATTGGTATCATTCAAATAGGGATTCTTCCGAAGGACGTTGAAAAAGGTTGAAGTGAAGTTCCAATGTGTTTGTACTTTAGAAGAGAAAGAAGAGCGTCGCCAAGGAAACGGGGTGGGGAAGAACACGTGCCCTGCCTGCCGCTATCAGCAATGTTTGGCTGTCGGCATGTCGAGAAATGGTATGATGCTTTACTTACATTAAACTAAATTGGTCAGGCCTCCAGAAAAGAGTCCATAAATTGATATTGTTTTTTTTTTAATTTATTTCTCAACTAAGACATATGTTTTGGGTACTAAAAAGAACCGTCTCAACGAGACGGTTCTTTTGAGCACGCAAAACACATGTTTAAGTTGATGTGTAAGAAATGAATTACAAATCTTTACCGCCAAACTATAGACCTGTGGCTTTCCTAATTGCAAGATAGAATTGTTTTTAAAAATTGTATAACTATTTTATTGATAATAACGTGTTGTATAAATACCATTCACCACTCTTCAGTTTTTCTGGAGATTGATATATACTATAATTTTTGTCAAGCCTTTGATAACAACTTGCTTTCCTGTATAGTTTTTTTTGATATATCAAAAGCTTTCGATAGAGTATGGCACCGGTGTCTGTTATATATTAAGACATAATGGCATCGAGGGAAAGCTACTTCAATGGATGAGTAGCTACTTAAGTAAAAGACGACAAAAAGTAACCCTCAAAATGTTTGCTTCTTCTATAAAATCGATCCTCGTAGGAGTTCCACAGGGATCAGTACTTGGCCCATTACTATTTCTAATATATATCAATGATTTTACAAGCAACTACTTTTTAAACAATTCTAATGGCACCCTCACATAGAAAGCATTGCAAACTCGGCAGCTAAAATTCTGGGCATCATGCGCAAACTCAAATACACTTTAAGCAGAAATGCACTGAATCGAATTTATTTATATCCTTTACTACCCATTATAGACTACGCATCATTAGTGTGGAATGGCTGCACACAACATGATTCTAATACTTTACAAATGATACAAATCGAAGCAGCCCGTATTGATCTAACCAGATCAGTATCATTAGTTTAATTATATAACGAGTATGACTGGGCTAACCTATCAGTAAGAAGATGCCTGTAAAAATTGTATTTTAAGCATAAAGTAAATAATGTAATGGTTCTTAATTCCTCCATTAGTTAGCGAAATTTCGGGGAACCCGCTCAGAAATAATATTTTTCTACACCATTCACTCGAACAAATGTTTCATCAAGATAGCAGAACAGAACAGAACAGATTGTTTATTTGACATAAACCATACAGTTTCTAGTCAATCATATATACATATTACACAATATATCTGTCACGTTTCATAAATATTGTACGTTCATATTTTCGCTCATATAAAAGGCATAAAGGAGTATCATAGTTTAAAGTGCAAATTTTCGTATGCTTAGTAAATGACAATCATGGAGAAGTAATTTCTTACTGTTAGAATTTGGCTTAATATTTGATGTTTTGATGGAGGCTGAGCCAAATCCAAGCAGGAGCATTACCAACACAAAGAGGGCGACATGTGCCACTCTCATTGTATCGATAAGGCTTTGCTATCGTTGCGAATGAGGTTCCATATTGATGCGTTTTAATAGTCTGAAATCAGTTTTTTACTGTAAATATTTATGAAAAGGGTCAAAAAGGCTCCCGATCGCCATGAAGACGTAATCATGGAACCTACTCGACGCTTGTCATTTTTTATCCGTTTTACCAGATCTATATAATATCCGACATGGACTGTGGCGACACAACGCCGCACCAACGTCGATGCACCGTCTCAACGTTTCATTGACATCGGTAAGGCGCTGTTCCGCGTCACGAGACCACATAAGTCCTCTTTATTTCAATAAGATTGTAATATAGATGTAACCTGTATAAGATACATTTTCTCAATTATCTACTTAATCTGCATTACCGTTAGATATTCACACGCACCATGGGATAGGGGATAAAGAAAGTAGATTCAGATAAGTCGACTCGTGTGGGCCATCTCATCTGCATCTGTCCTCTTTACATGTCTTATGTTAACATTTTTAAACATAAGTTTTTTAAACATAGCGTATACCATTATCTGTCAGAATGTGGAATAACCTTGACGAAACTCTAAAGAGCAAATCAACACTATCATCTTTCAAAAATACAGGTACCTAGCTATTTCAGATCTGGAAAAAGACATCTGTCTGAATTACATGCTTGAATTAGAATAAATTGTAGTAATGTAAATAATTATCTATTAAACAACTCTCTCCGTGATAATCCCCTTTGTAGTTGGTGCAATGAAATTGTAGATGGTGAACACTACTTCTTCTATTGCAACAAATACATATATTAGCGTCACAAATTCTTTGAAATAGCTAGAGACTTTCATCCACTTACCATCAATACAATATTTTACGGTAATTAAACATTGGACAATTAACTTAACATATAATTATCTGGTGCAGTGCACGAATATATAAAGAACACCAAACTTTTATACAATACACGAGCACAGTTCCCAAATCTAGGGGCAGGAATGAAACTAGTGGGGGAAGATTAAATTTCAAGTTGTTCTAATTTTGCACCCAATATTTATTTATTTATTTATTTATTTATTTATTGTTGAAGATATGTTTTGTAGCCATGTTTACAATGTACATGCTAAGAGTTTTGATTAAGATATGAATATGTAGGGGGAGGGTCGTGAACGTGTATCCCAAACCCACTGCTGTTATTTGTGGAAACAAAATACGTTTAAACTATTCATTATAATATTACAACTGTCAACAACCGACAATAACTTTTTTCCGGAATATTTCAATATTAAAGGGGATGTTTATGCTAGTTTGCCCTTGAAACGTATGTATAAAGGTCAGGCTACAGTAAAATTGACACAGGCGATTTTCATAATACAAATTTGACCGACATGAGATTTTTACAAGAGCTAGTTAGTCTTGATAGTATGTTTTTAATGTAATAAAATAAGAATCTATCGTGAGTGTGAGGGTAGGATAGAAAAATCCGTCCCGAGGATCACCGTTTGGCACCACGATAACAAACGGTGTTCCTGAGGGACGCATTTTTCTATCCTACCCTCACACGACTAATCGATTATTTTTCTTGCTCACCACTGTTTTTGTATTCAGAAGTCCTTGAATACGCTAATATGCAATTGTACATGATGACGTCGTCAAAACACAACAATGGCGTCACTTGCCGACCATGTGCGTGAGTTCCAATACAACCAATGTATGTAGACCTCACGTGACAGCCTGGGTAAGATAGCATGGGTTAGATAAGATTTTCTATACCAGGGTAAAATCTCAGTGTTCAAGAACATCTTTTCTCTGGTTGTCTTCATTTCTTAGTAAGTTTCAAAATTTGCTCCCGCTTCAAAATTTTGTGGTTTTGCATACTTTTCAAGCCTTCTTAGTGATTTTTCAAAGTCAACTTTCCATCTGATGTTTTCATGCACCGGACAGCAAATAAAATTACAGGAAGCGTTTTTTGCTGCTAATTAAAACTCACATGTACAAGTTCATTTGAAATATATAACTAACTGGCCATTGTTTTTCAGCGATAAAAATCGGACGTTATTCCTTACAAAAGAAAACTGAAAACATTTGTCATGTGAAGACTCTTAAGGGAGACGATGACGTTACCAAATTAGATCAGAAATCCCCCGGTAGCTCCATATTTTCTCTCAATTCACCACCTTCCAGTGTGAGCTCAGTTATGCAAAATGTTAACAGTCCTGGCGACCAGAACGACAGTGGTTACTCTGAATGCGGATCTCCGGCAAAGAAGAGTAAAACCTCAGGGGAGCTAACTCTAAGTGAAATAGATGCACATGTGAAAACACTTTACCATGCACACAAGTCACTGTTGCAAGAAGAATCCTTCATACAGATAGAGGAACTTCGACGTCACCAAAAAGATTACTTCGTAAGTTACTCCTCTTAGGTTCCTCCTCCTAGTTCAGTCCTCCTAGTTTCGCCCCTTCCTTCCAATTTCGTACCTCCTTCTAGTTTCACGCCACCCCCCCAGTTTCAATCTTTCCCTTGGTTTGCGCCATCTCCTAGTGTCATCCCCCACTAGTTTTATTTCTGCCCATAGGCTTACTCTACCTCCTAGTTTGATTCCTCCCCCTAGTTTGATTCCACCTCCTAGTTTCATTCCTCCACCCAGTTTCATTCCACCTCCTAGTTTGATTCCTACCCCTAGTTTCATTCCACCTCCTAGCTTCATTCTTCCCCCAGTTTCATTCCACCTCCTAGTTTCATTCCTTCCCCTATTTTCATCCCTCCCCTTAGTAACATCCCTCCCCCTTGTAACATTCCTCCTCCCAGTTTCATTCCTCTCCTAGTTTCATCCCTCTCCTAGTTTCATTCCTCTCCTAGTTTCATTCCACCTACTAGTTCCATCCCCCCTAGTTTTATCCCTCCCCAAGGTTTGCTCCACTTCATAGTTTCATCCCTCCCCCTAGTTTCTTTCCTCCCTTAGGATTGCTCCAACTCCTGCTTTCATTTCCCTCTAGTTTCGTGAGAACTAATGGGAAGTGCAACAATTCACACGCCCCCTAGCCCCTACTTAAGCTGTATTCTGTTTTCCTCCGGAACACAATATTTCTGAAGGACCAGAATACAATTTCATTTCTCCTTCTATTTTCATTTTAACCTCCTAGTTTCATTCCTCCTCCTAGTTTCATTCTACCTCCTAGGTTTGCTCCACCTCCTAGGGCCGTTCCACCTCATAGTTCCATTCCTCCTCATATTTGCATTCCTTCTCCTTGTTTCATTTTTTCCCTAGGTTTGCTCCACCTCCTAGTTTTATTCAGCCTACTTTCATTCCTCATCATATTTTTATTCCTTCTCCCCAAGGTTTGCTCCACCTCCTAGTTTCATTCTTTACCCTAGGTACATTCCTCCTCATAGTTCCATTCCTCCACATATTTTCAAGCCTCCTTCTAGATTTGTCCCCTAGTTCCATTCACCCTCCAAGTTTCATTCCCCCCCCCCCCAGTTTCATTCCTCCTTATAGTTGTGTTCCTTGTTCTAGATTTATTCATCCCCTTAGGTCCGTTCAACCCCTTAGTTCTGTAACTCCCCTACTTCCTTTCCCCATTGTTTCATTCCCCCTCCTAATTTCATTCCTCCCCTAGTTTCATTCATCCCCTAGTTTCATTCCCCCTCCTAGTTTCATTCCTCCTCCTTGTTTCATTCCACCTCCTAGTTTCATATCTCCTCCTAGTTTCATTCCACCTCCTGTGTTTGCTCCACACCCTAGTTTCTTTCATCATAGTTTCATACCTCCTCCTAGTTTCATTCCATCCCCCTAGTTTCATTCCTCTTCCTAGTTTAGTTCCTCCCCCTAGTTTCAGTCCCCCTCCCTAGTGTCATTCCTCCTCTTAGTTTCATTCTTCCACTAGGCTTGCTTCACCTCCTAAATTTTAGTTCCATTCTTCTCCCTGGTTTAATTCCTCCTCCAAGTTTATCCCCCCCCCTAGATTAATTTCTCCAATATGAACAATAGCCGTTCGTTATTTATTTGACTTTGGTAACAAAAACAATGGCCGCCGAAATAGACTGAAAATAGGAAACTGACCATTTGACAAAGAAATTATAGAGCACAAGCAAATGCCAAATATGAATATTAGCAGATATTTAAGACAACCACAACATACAAAATATTTTATATTAAGCTATGCAGATATGTGGTATTTTGATCCTCTCATTCCAGTTCAACTAAGAAAAAAGGAATAAAAAAACAAACAAAGAAACGCTTACAAAGTTTGACCCTTCTTGATCCCAAGCCTTACCGTATTCCTTCTGCGCATGCCTTCGAAATACACCTAAAATTGTGACCTTTGTCATTGGAAAGATGAAACTGGTGTCTATCAGTTTGTTTTAAGATGCTTTCCCCCCTAGACCCAAGATGCCCTTTGGACAATGACATGTCGCTATAAACATTCCCAACATATGTAAAGGGCATTTTGGGTCTAGGGGGAAACGCATCTAAAAACAAACAACAGGACACCATTTTCATCTTTCCAATGACAAATTTCAAAATTTTAGGTGTATTTCGTACACACACACTGAAGGAATACGGTTAGGTTTTGGAAATAAAGAGTACTTATATCCTTAACACTTTAGCCCTTTTTTTAAAAAAAAAAAACTAGCAATGCATTTGCTCAAAGTCTGGTCTAAACGGCACCCAGTATAAACACGTAAAATGAGGGGTGGGAGTAGAAAGTGCACGTTTTCACGGTATTGTAAATGGTGGATCGCTTTGACACGTATTTTGTTGCCTACTTAGCACATTTTACTGCTTTAGCTTTTGTTATCATGTCAACTAGGGAAAATATACGCCTTATCGCTAGAGCTTCTTATAACCTGTGACAACTCAATATATACATCGGGCCATCTCGACTTTATTTGATTTAACTTTATGGAAATTCTTATTGATCGAAAAATTATTTTAAAAAATCTGTATTTCATTTTGTAGGAACAGTACCAGCTTAAAAAGCAACTGTTCGGTCCAATGAAGCCAATCTCAAAACAGGAATATTTTGAATTTTACAACTCAACTGGTATTGAAATTGACAATAGGAAACAGATGGTACAAGAAGCTGTGGATTACTTTGAAGGAAAGATTTCTAAGTTGGTCGAGTTTGCCAAATGTATACCAGGTTTCCGTGATCTTCCTCTCCAGGATCAAGCCAATTTGATAAAGTGTAAGTATTATAGGACTTATTGGTTACTGTAAAGGCGTTACCTCATGAGTGAATGCGTAAATAGGACTTCTTTTGTGGATCTTTTCTGCTTTTGTTCTGTCATGTGTTTGCTATATCTTTGTGCACGTCTGTTTATATGTGTTTTGTAGTCGGTCACCTGCTGGGAAGGGGCTGACCTCTTGGCTCTCGTTTGTGGTGTCTAACTGTGAGTTTGTCACTTTCCCATTGGTATCTTGGGTCAGGTGTGGTATTTGATTGTATTGATTCCTGATCTTTGCACCCTTACTTACTTTGTCTTCTTTAAACATAGGTAAAAGCTGAAAATGAGGCGTAGTTTTATTCTAAAGTAACTGCATCGTATTGCGCCATAACCTCAATATAGACGCAAAACACATGATTTAGTCCTAAAAACGCCAGCAAATAACTGCATCTGAAAATGTCTATTTAACATAAGCAGAGAGGCAAACATTGTGGACCTAGATCAGACTGCTCCTTCAGGAGCAGTCTGATCTGGGTCCCCACTGTTTGTCTATGAGGCTTCAAATATTTTAGTGGACGACATAAAAACGTACATTTTGTGATTAATGCGCTTTAAGGGTTTATAAATGTGAGCTCAGTGTGTATACGGTTAGGATTTTTATGAAATGCACGCACATTTGCGCTGCCCAAACAACTTATTTATTCTACACCAAATTACATAGAACATGATTTCCCTTGTTTAGCAGATAAAATAGCCGAACCACGCCCAGATATGAATATTAAAGTTGCCGCCCTTACAGTAATCAAAAAGTCAATTAATACATAAAATCAGTCACCTGCCATGCTAACTGCATTGTTACACGTTGGCCTGATAAATGTTGCATATCTCTCAGCATGTGCCTTTATCAGGTCATCATGACGTGGTACTTTTGAATGACGTCGTCAATGGCATTGAATCGACACGAAACTCGATAATGATGTCATCATCGCTAGTTTGAAGAGTGAATCAACTTGTAAACTGATAAATAAATTACCAGATTCGCGTCTTTTGATATCAAGTTTACTAGACTCGGCTTCAAGAGCACATGTTGAATCACTCGGCAAGCCTTGCGGTGTCAACAAGCATTCTGGAAGCCTTGCCTGGTAAGCTTGATATCAAAAGACATACAGCTAGTATTCTCTATTTACACAGCCGCTGAGTTAACCATCATGCAGGGACGTACCTAGCAACCATAAAAGCAAACACACATTTGTGTGCACATTTGAATTAAATATATGGGATTATTATATCTTAGTTCTGACGGATTATTGATGGTATGCATACTTAATGTGTGGAAAATTGGTTCTTATCTGTCTAATTCCAATTTTGGTGGGGGTAATCGTGGGTCATCCAAACTGCATGCTTTAAGATAAAACAATTTTTAATAAGCTGCTGATAGTGGCTGTCTCCATGTCAATTTAGAAGAGAAACGGAGTGTCCAATTATCAAAAAACTTTTGATTTTTGTTTAATTAGAATCACATATGTTCATAACAGCTTCAAACGAATTAAAATATAAAAAGAAAACGTATTTCAGGAATATTTTTATCACAGTAAAAGTGTGAATACCTTTATTCGGACTTTGTCCGTGCAAGGTGTACCAGTCATTTAACAACGACATAATTTGCAGAGTCTCTACAAAGCCTTTTATTTTCTTTATAGAATTACAATTTTGTAAGAGCGATATTTATTTTCTGAACAGGGGCAAAATGTAAGTTGGCAACTTTTAACTTTGGTTCAGTGTAATAAATTCAATAAAACATGAAAACTGTTAGATCCTCTATATATTCCTTTATACCTGTCAATAATTATTGACTTCTTAAGGTTCAAGAGTGGACTGTGGTCTTGTCGCATTAAGACACCAACAATTTAACGAGGACAACCTAGTTACGACGACACCTTGGGGACGAAACATGCATCTGGATGAGATTGGACAAATAGTATCAAAGGATTTCATGTTTGCCAAATTTCATATCAAGAAGATGGCACATGGGCTAGACCTGAGTCAAGAGGAAGAGGCATTATTAACTGCTGTTTTATTGACATTCACAGGTAGGCACCATTAAATTCTAGTTCTAAACTTCACTTAAAAATATTGAAGAGGAGGCATTATTGACTGTTGTATTAATGACCTTCACAGGTAGGCGCCATTAGTTCTTATTCTAAACTTAACTCAAATGTGGACGAAGAGGCGTTATTGACTGATATATTACTGACCTTCACAGGTAGGCATAATTAAGTTCTAGTTCTAAACTTCACTCAAATCTGGAAGAGACTCATTATTGACTGCTGTATTATTGACCTTCGCTGGTAGGCGCCATTAAGTTCTTATTCTAAATTTCACTCAAATATGGAAGAGGAGGCGTTATTGACTGTTATATTACTGACATATACAGGTAGGCACCATTATGTTCTAATGCTAATTCAGGTAACGGTGGTCCGATTGAAAAACTTTGTGATTGATAAAGTTAATCGGTGAAGTCTGTTTTTAATGTAACTTCTCCAGTCGGACAACTAAAACCATATTTATTGGACGATCACCATGAAAAAATCTAGTAGGCGGACTGTTGGTTAATCATAACGGACATTATTGACTGCTGTAGGGTCGACTTGCACAGGTGTATACATATAAAATCTAAATTGGGAACATTATTTAGACCTGTGTATGTAGCATTAGGGAGCATTATGGTCTGCTGTATTATCGACCTTCACAGATTTGTACATTTAAATTCTAAATTTGAATCAAATATTATGGCACAACATTAAGATCTTTGTATAAGGCAGGAGGGGGCACTATTGTCTGCTGTATTAATGACCTTCGCAGATTTGTATCTATATATTCTGAATTGAAGCACATAAAATTGCACAAAGGTTAGAACAGATTTGTACCTATAAATTCTAAATTTGAATCAAATTTTTTGGCACACCATTTAGATCTGTGTATGTAATAGTAGGGAACATTATTGTCTGCTGTATTATCGACTTTCACAGGTTAATACCTACAAATTTGAAATTTGAAACAAATAATTTGGCACATCAGTTAGACCTGTTTATGTAGCAGTAGGGTGCATTATTGTCTGTTATGTTATTGACTTTCACTGGTTTGTATCTATAAAGTAGAAATCTGAAACAAATAATATGACACACCATTTACACCTGTGTATGTAACAGGAGGGCGCATTTTTGTCTGTTGTATTATCGACCTCCATATGTTTGTATCTATAAATTCTAAATCAGAAACAAATAATATGGCACACCATTTACACTTGTGTATGGAGGATGTGGGGGCATTATTGTATGCTGTATTATCGACCTTCAAAGATTTGTACCTATACATTCTAAATCAGAAACAAATAATATGACACACCATTTACACTTGTGTATGGAGGATGTGAGGGCATTATTGTCTGCTGTATTATTGACCTACAAAGGTGTGTACCTAAAAATTCTAATAGCAAACCAATATTAAAGCACACCATTTAGACCTGTGTATAGAAGATGAGGCATTAGTGATTGCTGTAGTATCGACCTTTACCGGTTTGTACCTATAAAGTCTAAACCTAAATCCAACACCAATAATATGGCACAGGAGTAAATGCCTCTATTATTTACCTTCACGGGTTTCTACCCATTATAAATTTCACACCAAGAATATTGCAAACCGTTTTGACGTGACCATGAAAAGGGCTATTGACTGCTGTAATATTGACTGTCATAGGTTGGTATCCATAAATGGTAATTCTAAATTTCACACCAGAAATATGGCACACCATTTTGACCTGACTAAGGAGAAGTGGCGTTATTGAGTCATTGTTTCCTCATGGTGCCGTGGGCTGGTCTGCGATCTACGATTGTGACATTTACTGGTCATGCTAGACAATTTTCAGTCATGTTGGGATGTTTCCCTGGCTTGAACCCAGATGCCTCTGAAAGTTCAAAACAACCCAATTTGTATGCGAGAAACCCCTGAACGACAACTTTTGCAAATAGTGAAGACCCAGATGAATTGCAGCATAATGCTGCATTGTTTGTATTAAAGGTTAAAATTATCTCAGGTTCAGACGAAAAATTACGATTATCATTATAACCTGACACTCCTAGAATAGTGCAATAGACTATCCCAAGTTTATTGTATCGAACCAGAAGGAAGAATCCATTAGTTTACAAATGGTTAATTGTAACATGCACATAATGAGCCTGTATACAACATAAGGTGCACGTTAGCATGTGCGTACAGTGAAGATTGAAACCAGTCTGCGCAGTCTAATCATAATCTTAGTTTTTACGCCTGCGGACACGTTGGACCCTTGGTTACCCATAGAACGGCAGTTGCAGACTCTGATCAGAATACGCGGATGCGACAGGCTGATCTGAGTCTTCGATGGGCGCACATGCCAACTTGTACCTTCTGCTAGACAACGCGTCAAACGCACTGGCGTAGCCAGAACGCTATAAAAGTTACACACATCAAAGGGAGACTACTGGATCATACAATGATTCTCTTCAATTTCGTTCCTTTTCAAAATGGGAACTTCTCTTAAAGAAAAGAATTTGCTCACAGGGGAAGCGAATTATTCCTTTATGAGCAGTTCCTTAAAGTATGCAATATCCATTTTTAAACTTTAAGTGACCTCCCTTGAATGTTACTATTTTTATTACGCACGTGCGTAACCTGCATAATGGATACTGCGCCAATGAAACATGTGCAATATTGTTGCAAACCTCTATTCTTTTAATTATTTTTATTACAGATCGCTGTGAGCTTACCGACGCCGACAGGGTTCAAAACATTCAATATAAACTGGTAGCCTGCCTCGAATACCTGATAAAGATCCGACCAACAAACAAACCTAACAAGTTAGGACGAATTTTCAGCTTCCTGACAGCGCTAAGAAACGTGTCAGAGTGGGAGGCAGAGATCATAAAGGAGATATCCCTGGACTGGCCTACTGTAGCCATACCTGAGAAACTGGAATTATGTGTTCGTGGTGGTCTTGAAGATAGTAGCTCATCAATTAGTTCACAGAGCTAGCATTACGAAAATATCAGTGAATCTATCTACTGTATGGATACCAGATAGACTGGGATTATGTGTTTGTGGTGGTCTTGGAGATAGTAGCTCATCAGTTAGTTCACAGAGCTAGCATTACGAAAATATCAGTGAATCTATCTACTGTATGGATACCAGATAGACTGGGATTATGTGTTTGTGGTGGTCTTGGAGATAGTAGTTCATCAGTTAGTTCACAGAGCTAGCATTACGAAAATATCAGTGAATCTATCTACTGTATGGATACCAGATAGACTGGGATTATGTGTTTGTGGTGGTCTTGGAGATAGTGTTCATCAGTTAGTTCACAAAGCTAGCATTACGGAAATATCAGTAAATCTATCTACTGTTTGGATACCTGAATGACTGTGATTATGTCCTCGTGGTGGTGTTGAAGATAGAAGTTCATCAGTTAGTTCACAGAGCTAGCATTACGGAAATATCAGTGAATCTATCTACTGTATGGATACCTGAATGACTGTGATTATGTCCTAGTGGTGGTGTTGAAGATAGAAGTTCATCAGTTAGTTCACAGAGCTAGCATTACGGAAATATCAGTGAATCTATCTACTGTATGGATACCTGAATGACTGTGATTATGTCCTCGTGGTGGTGTTGAAGATAGAAGTTCATCAGTTAGTTTCGCAGAGCTAGCATTACGGAAATATCAGTGAATCTATCTACTGTATGGATACCTGAATGACTGTGATTATGTCCTCGTGGTGGTGTTGAAGATAGTAGTTCATCAGTTAGTTTCACAGAGCTAGCATTACGGAAATATCAGTGAATCTATCTACTGTATGGATACCAGAAAGACTGGGTTTATGTGTTCATGGTGGGCTTGAATATAACAGCTTAACAGTTAGTTCACAGAGCTATCATTATAGAAATATCAATAAATCTATCTACTCGATGGATGCCTGAATGACTGTGATTATGTCCTCGTGGTGGTGTTGAAGATAGTAGTTCATCAGTTAGTTCACAGAGCTAGCATTACGGAGATATCAGTGAATCTATATACTGTATGGATACCAGAAAGACTGGGATTATGTGTTCATGGTGGGCCTGAATATAACAGCTTAACAGTTAGTTTACAGAGCTAGCATTATGGAACTATCAGTAAATCAGTCTACTGTATGGGTACCAGAACAACTGGGATAATGTGTTAGTAGTGGATTTGACGATAGTAGCTCATCAGTTAGTTCACAGAGCTAGCATTTTGGAAGTATCAGTGAATCTATCTACTGTTTGGATACCAGAAAGACTGTGGTTATGTGTTCGTGATGGTCTTGAAGATAGCAGCTTTACAGGTAGTTCAGAGAGCTAGCATTATGTAAATTTCAATGAATCAGTCTACTGTATGGATACCATGAAGACTGGGGTTATGTGTTTGTGATAGTCTTGAAGATAGAAGCTCATCAGTAAGTCACAAAGCTAGCATTATGGAACTTTCAGTGAATCAGTTCACTGTCTAGATACCAGAATGACTGGGAGTATGTGTTTGTGGTGGTCTTGAAGATAGTAGCTCATCAGTTAGTTCACATAGCTGGCATTTAGGAAATATAAATTGACCAATCTACTGTAGTGAAAACCTGAAGACCTGGAGTTATGTGTTTATGGTTGCAAGTTCTACATCGGCTTGTCCACAGAGCTAGTATTAAGGAAATATAAATGGACCAATCTACTGTAGTGAAAACCTGAACACCTGGAGTTATGTGTTTATAGTGGCCATTCGTTCATCAGTTAGTTCACAGAGCTAGTATTAAGGAAATATCAATGGACCAATCTACTATAAGGATACCTATAAACTGGAGTTATGTGTTTATGGTGGGTAATTCGCATGAGAAAAGGTCAAATTTTCACGAAATTAACTCTATAAGCATTCATGCTTTTGTCCTAATCATTTGTATGCTTGCAATGTATGCATTTTGTTTATATTTTGCACGTCTTAAATAAAATATGTTTAAACTAAACATTCTTGTATCAATGTGCATACTTGTCCAGAATTGTTTTGCAAGACAGCGGCTCATCAGTTACTTCACTTAAACCATATTGATCGTGACCGGCTGATAGACCCCTGCTCCAGGTGTAATTTGAACCCAATGATTTTCTTAAACAATATTATAATTATATGGAGAATCTTACATGAGTGCTCATGTATTATTGAATTTATTAAACAATTTTTTTCGGCGGCCCTGATTTCAGGTGTCCATTAGTTACGTCATAGAGCTGGTGGTGAATATGAGCCGCAACATGAGATTTTCAACGATGTGATGTGTGCGACCAGCAAAGCCTCAGATCAGCCTACGCATACACACAGATTGATCAAAGCATATTTCTTGCGGCTTAAATAGGCTATGTGTTTAACGCTACTGAATGAACATCTTTTGGAGCTTCTAAGCTTAAAAGGAGGCTTACATGCTCGTCTGAGTCTACACTTGTCAAAATAACATATTGTTGGAAATCTCATGTGACGGCTCATATAATCAGCACACCAGGTTTGCATAGGTCCAGATAAGTAATATTCTTAGCGTAAAATTGTAATTATTTTCTTACCCATCAATTTAAACATTTATTTTGGGTGCTCAAAAGAACCGTCTCAACAGTTAGGCACATCCGTTCGAACGAGATATATTATGTCGGTCCAAATATGATATCTAATTCGAAATAACGTATCTTAATCGAGATATAACATACTATATTTCAACTTAGATATAATATCTCCTTCGAGATACATATAACTCTACATCCGGATATTTGTATTTCATTTGAAATATTATAGCTAAAACGACATATAAGTTTAGGCTCTTTCAATTAACTTGATATTTTTAAGGCGTTTATACCAGATGCGACAAGACAGTTCACTGACGACAGTTCACCGACAGATTTGAAGACAGTGCATCTACATACAGTGATGCGAGCTCTGTGCGCTCGAGCAGCAAAATCTATCTGTCTGTCTGCCTGCTTGTCTGTAACAAAACTACCTAAACATAAGCCTTTTTGTATCGATATCAACGTAAAGCTAAATCGTATTTAAGAAAAAAGATCAGTTCTTGCAGTGAATTGTTCAGTAATAATTCATTGTTTGGAGGTGAGTTGTAAAGAAGATAAAATCACGATCGCGCTAGAGCTGATCTATTTCGATTCGAACACGCAATAAACTACGAAAACACATTGAAGTCTTCAGCTTCTTCCAACTTTCCGCCACTGCACTGAAGAAATCCTGCAATAGTTCTCGAAAGAACATACATGTATATATTGCTTCGAGAATAGTTGAACTGTTTCGCATGTATGTTGACATTCATTTGTAAAGTCTTTCAAGTAACACCGTCTGACGTAATGACTGACGTCATTTTGCAGTGGTCATTGACGTCAGCTACAGCGCGCGCTTTCCACGCGCTTTCAAAACTGCGACTTTGTTGTTTCATAACACGATTTTTTAGCATTGGCTATCTAGAGGCGAGGTGTGTTCGAAATAATACTAAAATACTTTAGTGGCATGGAAATTTTTTTGTATGTGCGCTATTTGACTAGATGTTTGAAATGATATGTCTGATCAATCAGCGTAGACCCGCCTCAGCCTGCTCCCGAAAGAGCAGTCTGATCAGGGTTTACACAAATTGCCTCTCCATCGCAACATTTACATGCCTCTCTCGTAAAGCAAGTGAGTGTAAAAGTCTCAGACGTTGTCCCCACTGTGAGTGCGCGCGCGGGCCTGGGTGTGTGCGGTGAGGGGCAATATTCCAAAAAAGAGTTTGTTAATTGTTCGATGTTCGATGTCATCAACATTATGGCAATAAATTGCTATATCTTCATACAGTTTATTTGTTTCGCGAGCGAGCTAAATCTATATGATGGTCAGTTATTTATACATGTACAGTTCCATGTTCACATAATGAAACTAGCATATGTATGTTCCTAGAATATACGTTTGACGATATTATAACGACAGTTCATACTTCAGAAAGTGAAATCAGCACTGGCTGGTCCCAATAGATATTGCATTTCTTGCGTATGCCTCAACAGGGACGTTTCTAGATATTGCAAATAAAATTAATCATGATTTGTGGGGTTCGTAAGGCTATTAGCATAATTAAAAACATTAACATTGAATGTACTCTTTCGGATTCGCCACAATCTTTTTTCTCCATTTTATTCATAACCTAAACGTTAAAATTACGAAACCTGTAGGTTTTATTCGGTGCCTGTAATGTAATGACGGACCAGGGTGACTTATCCAGGTTTCCAACAACGTGACAAACAATGTGTCGGGTGGAATATTTGAAACGTTATTTGGATTTACTTCAGCACTGGAGGACGAGAATTTTCGACGCTATTTTGTATAAAATTTCCCTGGTGAACTTACCCATGACGCTGGCTTTTTTGTAGGTATAAATTGTTTCTTTCGAATTCAAAATTTCGCGCTATGCGCAAATGGATACGAGACTGCGCATGACGCAAGAAAGACAACGTGTGCGGAGGATTGAGAAAAAACAATATTTCGATCGAAATATATGGGATATGTCGATTGACATAACATATTTCGTTCTGGATATATAACAAGTGGTCATATCTAGATCGACATATTATATCTCGTTCGAACGGATGTGCCTAACTGCTCAATGCGTACCCACAACATATGTTTTGCTTGAGAAATAAGAAAAATAAAATGCGGTTACACACTATTATCTGGAGAGCTGATTTGGGTACTTATCACATTGACAAGCACCGATTGCTCAATCGGCTCCACAAAGACTTCTTCAGAGGGGCATTGGGCCTCCTCAGCGATACTATTAAAGTGCATTTTGCGTTCATCCAAAATACAAGATTCTTCCTCATAAATCCATTATAGAATAACCTATTACAAACTATATTTGCAGTCGTTAAACACATGTAACATTGACAAATGACTGCAGAAATTTCATAGTGGTTTAAAGAAAATGTTCATCTAAAGAAAGCTGATTAAAATGCGAACACTTTCTTCGCCTATGTGATGAGAAATGCCATTCCTCATCATATCAAGTCATAACACGAAAAAATATATCAGGAAATATCATGTTATACTGGGGCGGGTTTAGTGGCTCATTAATGTTTTACCCAGTTTATGAGAGGGCATTAGATATTCACTTAGTGTATATGTTTTGTGTTTTGCTTGTTTGATTTCTTGTTGTTGTTTTTATTCTCTGGAGAAGGAATGTGGGTGGTTTCTAACACATATAGATAGGTTACATAGATCTGTGTAGATTGTTTGCTGATTAAAAAAATATATTGATCTAAGAGGATGCTGCAAGAATGCACAGACAACAGTAATTTGCATGAAAAAGGGTTGAGGGCTGGTTACATAGATCTTTGTAGATTTTTTGCTGATTTAAACATATATTGATCCACGTGGATGCTGCAAGAACGCACACATAATACTTTAATTTTGCATGAGGAAGTGTTGAGGGTTAGTGCTCAAAAGAACCGTCCCAATGAGACGTTTCTTTTGAATTCACCTCATCTACATAAATTGTTTTATTTAACGCTCCTACACGACGTATCTGGAGGCCTGGATGTTAATGTGGTGATGCGCCGACTAATCTGAATCATAAGGTGCATCTCTTCAGTAGGTAGGTAGATCTGTTCTTTTGACCCAGAGCCTCTGGAGTTCTCCCTCTTACCCGCCATGTAAACAGCTGAAAGTAATCTCGTAGTATGCTAACCTTTTGTTCAGCTACCATTTTATTATGCATTGCAGGCTTTGTCTTCTGTTCTTGCAGCTGTAAATTTTCTACATTCCCAGTAAGCATCTTCAAGTGGGCTCGATCACACTTTCAACTACACGAAAGTGGTCAATTTTATGCCCAATGTGAACATCTATAAGCCATTCTGACCATATGAATCAAAACTTGTGTGCAATTGGCAAAAAAGTAGACTAAATAAGTAAACAAGTAGCCCAATGACAACGATCGCTCGCCTGGGAGCCAGCATAATGTTTGGAAATACCATATTTTATGATGTTCAACTGAAGGTAGCTCTAGCTTGAAACAGCGATCATGAATACATTCAAACACTCACTGGTTATCTGCAAGTACTAAAAACTGCAGAGGAAACCTGGTGAAAAATATATTTGTCAGATGCTCAAAGGCAGCTAGCCCCGTAGCCAGTGATGGGATCTTACGGCAATTAAAAATCATCCATGCCTTTATGTATGTCCTGGTTACCTACAAGAATGAAGATGATCAAATGAAAAATGAAGGCGCTAGAGTCATCACATTATGAAGCTATATTTTACATGCTCAACGGCAGCTAAATCTGTAGTTGGTGGTCCGGTGTAGCCGAAAATCAAACTCATTCAAGCTTTAATGGTTGTCCTTGTTACTTGCAAGAGTGAAGAAAGTAAGTAAGGGTGCAAAGATCAGGAATCGATACAATCAAGTACCGCACCTGACCCAGGATACCAATGGGAAAGTGACGAACTCACAGTTATACACCACAAACGAGAGCCAAGAGGTCAGCCCTTTTCCAGCAGGTGACCAATCCGAAAGTGAAGACGTTAAGGTAATCAGAACATTACCCATCAATTTCTAAGATGCTCAAGGACAGCTACTTCCATAATTGGTGATTGGATCTGGTTGACATCCAAAGTAAGAAAAATGGCATAGATCAGGAATCGATACAATCAAGCACCACACCTTACCTAGGATACCAATGGGAAAGTGACAACTTCACAATTAGACATCACAAACGAGAGCCGAAAGATGAGCAGAAATAACATAAAGGATCCAAAAAAGAAGCGCCACTTTTGAACGGTCAGTAAAAGTATTTTACTGAAGGGCTTAAACCGGTTTCACGGCGCCTCAACCTCACCCTTAGTTCAGATGTGGATCAAGACGCATAGATGTTTGGTTTGCATGAAATACCCCTAACTCATTTAAGCTTTTAAAGGTGCCCTTATTACGTGCAAATAATAAAGAAGATCCATCCAAAAATGAATGCAATAGAGTGGTCACAACATTTCTTTCATTATAAGTTTTTGGTAATTTTTCCTGACGCTCAAGGGCAGCTGACTTCTGATCTGACAGAATTCTGAACCCTTGTGAGATTTTATGGTTGTCCTTGTTATCTGCAAGAATGAAGAAGATCCAATCAAATAGCAGCGCCAGAAAGGTCACAAGATTATTCATTGATTTTTTCAGATACTCAAGGGCAGCTTAATCGGTAGTCGGTGATGAGATCTTGACACAATTCAAACTCTTCCAAGCGTTTATGGTTGTACTTGTTACCTGTAAGAATGGAGAAGATCCATCCAAATATGAAGGCACAAGAGTGGTCCCAACACTTCTCTCATTATAAGTCTATGGGGATTTTTCCTAACGCTCAAGGGCAGCTAACTCTGCTGCCGGAGGTCTGATCTGGCAGAGTTTCCAACCCATCCCAGATTTTTTTAGAGTGGTCACAAGACTACTCATTAATTTTTCAAACGCTCAAGGGCAGCTAACACAGCAGTCAGTGGTGGGATATTGACGAAATTCAAACTCATTCAAGCTTTAATAGTTATCCTTGTCCTCTGTAAAAATGAAGAAGATTTATCCAAAAATAAAGGCACTAAGTGGTCACAATATTCTCCCGTTATAAGTCTATGGGAATTTTTTCAAACGCTCAGGGGCAGCTAACTCCTTAGTCCATGGTCCGATCTTGCGGAATTTGAACCCATCCGAGATCTTATGGTTGTCCGTGTTAAATGCAAGAATAAAAAAACAAACAATCAAAAACGAAAAAGCTAGAGTTGTCACAAGAGTTTCCCCATTATAACCCTATAGGAGTTATCTGTTGCCATGGAAATCAGAGTTCTGAAACGATCTGACCCAAAACCTAATGCAAACAATCCCCCACCTCAATGATGCTATGGATGAAATTTGCCTCTGGTCTCAGAGATATTCATGTTTGAAAGTGTGAGCTCATGCACTGACGGACGCCGGCTCAAGTCCCATCCTATAAGCTCACCGGGAGCCTTCGCTAATAAAGCAATAAGCCTACTTTTGCTGTGTTTATTAATTATAAATACCAAAAAGCTTAAAGATACACTTGATCTGTTTGCAGCAAGTAATAGCGATCAAAGACAATATGATAATTCCACTTCAGTATTTCAGTCGTATGCAAACAGTTGACATGCACCGATCTAGAGGGGATAGAGCAGGCGGACAAGACCGCCGTCCCAGCCCCCTTGAAAAATCATAAATGTTATAGGTTTCTATGGGAAGAAGTAATTAGACAACCCACTCCCCCCTTCTGAAAAAGTTGCCCACTCCCCCACCCGTCCCTGGAAAACATTTTTGATCCCCGAATGGAATCTTGAGATAGTGTATAAGTCAAAAATAGGCTTAGGACTAAGGAAAAATATGTTTGTCAGGGCTGTTTTAGTTGCCCCTCCCCCATGACGAAAATTCCTGGATCCGAGCATGATTGGCAAATCTTGTTAACTTGCACTTCTCTAAGTAGAACCCAATTCTTGTTTTTAAGAAAGAATAAAAGCTGGGACCAACGCTCACTAGACAGGGACCCATTCTCACCAAACTTTACAAACATCAAATCTTATTTTAACATGCAAATATACTCAACTACAAAAGAAACCCATCAGCCACTTTTTAGGGCAATTATGGTAAAGTAATTACGAAATAAAAATATATCTAATACCATATTCTTTAACAATCAATTATGCATCAAACTATTGAATAATGTAAGTGTTACTTAAACCCATTCATGCTGTACGCCAGTGTATACACAAGGGGTCATTTCTAAAAATGACAAGTTTCAGACATTTGGTTTTCACTCGAGTTCTAGTCTTTATCAGTTCACTTCGTCCAATAACCTGTATCTCCCTCTCTGACGAGGCATTCAAGTTTGCAGAAGCGAAAACAAACTGCGTAAGTTTAGTAAGCCCGGATCTGAATATGATAGAGCAGTTGTTGGACGAGCTCTGGCGACGCATCCGGGATCCTTCAGTGCAACCTCGGAATCTTCGACAGCTTCAGGTTGCTCCTCATTAAGAATGGGCGTGGATTCCTAAGAATGTTGTGCGGCGTCACATGCTTTTGGTTCGACCTTGTTATGAGGCACTTATTGCTGCATGAGAGGGTCATGTCTGTTTTGGACGAATTTAACTCAAGTGAACTGATTTAGTCGATAACGAGATATTCATTCTCAAGTGAAAAACTTGTCATTTTTGAAAATGACCCCTTGTCTAAACACTGGCGACTAGCATGAACAGATTTAAGTAAAACTGTTACATTATTCAATGGAATGATGCAGAACTGATTGCTACGGAATATGGTATAAATATATTTTCATTTCTTAGTTCTGATTTGCATAATTGCACTGAGAAGTGACTGATGGGTTTCTTTTGTAGTTGGGTATATTAATACAAAAATTGAAGAATATATTCATTATAGGTTCTTCTTAAAATGTATAGACAGTTTTTTTTCTTTTTATATAAAAATCATTTTTAATACCTAGCGCATACAACGGACCCTGCCATGTATTTTCAAACTCAAAGTTTTGGCAATGGCGTTGGTCCCTGCTTTTATTATTCAACAGAGTGACCTACATTCTACACTGATGATCACTTATTCGAAACTAAATGTGATTTCAATTGTGTGTATTTTTAAATACTGTTATAAGAAATACTTCATAGTAAATGCTAATAAAAACACCCAACCTCATCATTTTATATGAAAAACTTCGTCCCAGAGTCCAAATTTTCTTCAGATAACCGCTTCGAGGACATACCTAAAGTGACGCTAGGTGGGGTTTCACTTTTTTGACAATATTGCATAACAATGTAAGACTAGGATGCGATTTCAAATGGGGAATATTAAATACTGTCCATTAAAAATACTTTATATTAAATGCTAATTAAGAAACACTTAACATAACAATGAAATTATAAGACTTCGTCTAAAATGTTGTTGATAAGGCCCTCTACAAACACAGTCCAACCGATTTTGCTCCGCCAAACAAAATGGCCACCAGAGCTAAAAAAGAAAACATGATCTACATTACTCCATGATCCTTATATTGCGCAAATGTTTCCACTTAATAAAAAGGGCATCCAGGGCTAAGTACCTCTGTCGGCGTTCAAGGGACCACCTTGACCCTCGTGTTTATATATTAAACGATGTGTCAACGCGTTTCGCTCAGCTTATTAGGAATGATGCTTAGTAACGTTAGTAACGTATATAATAATAATAATAATAATAATAATAATAATAATAATATTATTATTATTGTTATTATAATTATTGTTATTATTATTATTATTATTATTATTATTATTATTATTATTAATGTGTGGCCTGCGAAGCTAGGTCGACACAAAGGGATTATGACTCCGTCGGCGTCGTCGTCGTTGGTGTCGTCGTCTTTGTCCAAGCGTCACACTTTTGATTTCCGATCAATAACTTTTGAAGGGATGCGTCAATTTCATTCAAAATATGTGAACATTTTTTCCATTATGCTTTCTAATATTTGCCCTTCACATATTGACACTATATTTCGCCTCAATAGTACAGAAAATACAAATTTGGTCTTGAAAATAGCCTTATAAAATCTTCATATAGCTAAACAAAGTTAAACTGGCAGTCATTAATCTTCGACATCATTCGGTCAGATTCGGTGTGTGTTAGCTATTTTAATTGATTAATGTATGGAACTAGTGGCTTTCATCAAGGTGATCTAACAATACTGAGGCAGGTGGCGTAGTGGTAAGACGACTAACTCATATTCCGGATAGCGAGGGTTAGATTCCCACTGGATATAGTTATTGTAGGCATCATTTTTAAGTTTATAATTATATTGTTTTAGTTCTGATACTGTTTCTTGTTTATTTTAATTTTGATTATGACATTCATCTTTTAAGACTGATAAGAGATTATTTTGGTCGGAAGCTGATGGCGGTCGGTGTAAAACTCTTGCAAATTGTTTCTGATAACAACCTCATCAAAGTCGTCCACAGGTTTGTATTGTCTCCGTTTCGAACGTTTGGCGACGAAAATGTAACGGTTTCTTTTCGTACTCGGAAAACCTCTTCTGCTGACTCCAGTTGCCTGAATATGATGAGATGTCCCGCCCTGAGTGTTTCTCGAAATAGTCTGAAACATTAGCTATGAGAAATTTGTCTTAAGATTTTAAGTGTTTTTAAGATTTATCAGTAGACATCACAGTTCCTAACTAATATAATTAATATAATGCTTTAAAATGAATTATATTACATTTACTTTTACACGTAAATCTTGTAAAATCGTTCAAGTCATGATTTATGATAAAAAATGAAAATACTTTCTTTTTAAATGTATTGTATGTCGTGAGACTCGAACCCACGATCTCAACCTTGACAGCTATACGCTCTATCCAAAGGGCTAAGCGGGACAGTGATGGATACAGGATGAGAAAATACACAACCCTGAAATCAATACTTTTCATAATATTTGCAAATCAAAAATAAGTTTTACGGATATATACGAGTTTAGACGGCATATTCATGAGTGCCAGTTTAACTTTGTTTATCTATAAATAAGTTTATTTGTAAACAGTGATTGTGGAATGTGTTTCACGCTAGAGCACCACTGTATTCGAACAGCGCAGTCATCCCGTGCTGGTTGCAGTCGACGAGTGCAAATAATAGTGTGCCAAGCTGTTTAAAAGGGTAATAATTTGGTCAATATTTTACTTCTGTAAATGTCCATCGCTAATTATTGTCAGCTGTGTATCTGCTGAACAAGATTTTTTTTGGTTGAGTGATAGTCGCTACAGCGCCAGAGATATGCAAAACGTTTGTGTGTGTGTGTGTGTGTGTGTGTGTGTGTGTGTGTGTGTGTGTGTGTGTGTGTGTGTGTGTGTGTGTGTGTGTGTGTGTGTGTTAAAAGGATAAAAGGAATTTTGTTTATGGTCTTGAATTTAAGCCTACCATAGATAAAATGCAAGAAACCAGTCCTTTAATGTGCAAGTGGTTTGAAATCTGAGGGCAAAATATTTTGAAAGGGTACTTTCATCTGTGCCCACGCATGGATTTTCTTCAAACTTTGCATATTAATAACTCATTATATACGAACTATGAAATTGTATTTATCGAATTAGATAGTTAAGAATAAGGCTTAGGAAGCAATCCTGACGTACTCCACCTTTGAGGTGGTACCTGTCTCTAAATTTCCATGTCCAAAATCTAAAGTTTTGTTTATTTCTATGATTTGTCATCTAGATTAAATCTAAAATACCATAGACATTATTTTAATACCACGAAAGTATTTGGATAAATTATGGTTTACGTTTTCAGAAGAAGTGATTGTAAAATTTCAATATTTTATTTCAAAAACTTACAAAACATTCAACATTCAATTCAAAAGATGGATATGTTCTAGTCTTTGTCAAGATATCATATTATCACAAAAACATGCCATATATATTCTGCTGATCTGAGCCAAATATCATGAAAATCTAGAACCGGAAACTTTGTCATTTCCTACCTCTTATGGGTATAGGTCAGTTTTAGCAAAATTAATTATTTAGTTCAAATAAATCAAGAACTCGACATAAGGAGGGTGGTTTTTAATCTACTTCCACTTTTCCTAAAGAAAGACATGTTTAGACAATTTTAAATGATTCAATGGTCAGAAATGCCGAAAGTTGTGGCCCTGTGTCATGGCACTATGGTGCCAAGACAATGTGTATCACTTCCTCAAGTCCTGCATGATATTGTTTAAGAAACATAATATCCTAACAATAAACATGTGAAAACAAGAAGACTAAATATTTCCTTTACATCCCAACTGAACTAGAGGAACCACATTTTGGTGCCGTGACCAGGATAACATGTAGCAGAGTCTTATCAAAGGTATCATAAAACAGTGTTCTACATGAGTAAGTGAGGTCCAGAAACAAAACTGTATGCCTAGAATATACAGCCAGCTAAAGTTTAGATGTTGCTATTTGATGTAAATTAGCATCAGTTTCACAAAACAGAATGAACAGAGAAGATTTAAGCATTAAATTAGCAATACCTTTGAAGCCAAGAGTTACCTGTGACCAAAATGGTTAATTTTAACCAATAGGTTTGACAGGGGGTCATTTTATAAATGAGTCTTACAATTATAAAATCACAGATATAAGGTTCTTCTCCTGTATGAACTGGCTTGTCATAAGGTTTCTCTTCTGTATGAATTAAAATTCTAAATAGTGTTACATATTAAGTGTAACATTGGCTAGATGTAGTACTTATGTTAGAAACTAGATGTGTTAAGTACAGGTGTCTTTGTTGGTTGGTTTTTGTTGCTTTACGTCCCATGTCAACAGCTATGGTCATTGCGGGACGGTCAGTTCACTTAACCACACTTTTTCCTGGGCAGGCTTGAGCAAGCGGTTAACCAGTAATTTGTGCACATACTTTCGCTTGTAACTGACAACAACCCTTCTTGAATAAATCAGCGGAAGGGAGGAGAATGACCGTAGAAATTATAAGTACAGGTGTCAACACATTGTATCATTTTGGCTAATAATATTGTGTAAGCACTTCATTTAATTAGAATTGTGGCACTTAATATCAAAGATTTTTTTTTTCTTTTTCCAATCCATAATAGGGAAAAACACTGAACATATCAACTTCTACCAATAAACGTACTAGCATGATGATTCAAACTAAGCAAGTATTCAAGTATGTTTTACACTGAAGCATAATTATTGTATTTTTTACATTTCGATGAACTAGGGCCATGTGTTTACATCAAGTTAAAAAAATATGTTACCGGTCCTTGAATTTCATGAAATTTGGTTTACATATTCTTAACATATATGAATAGCTTATATGTTGAAATGGTATCTTGACAAAGACCGCAACCTGTAAAAACGTAAATTCCAAATTTGACTGAATACAAAATATACAGTCGAAAATTGGGGTACCATGCTATAAAAATGAATGCCCACCCAATATCATAATACATACAAAGCCATTTTAAGTAACAGTCAACTTATCAATGATATAGCTATTTAATAAAACATTTCTCCGCCTGTTTCATGATATGTCAATTACTTTAGAAATGATTATAACTGGGTACCCTAAGGTATTATAGTGATATCATTCATTAGCAATGGAATTGCATAAAAACTCAAACGCACCATAAATATTTAAGTTATACCCCAGACAATTAAATAACATAATATTTTCAAAATCCAAGCGTGGGCAGACTCCCATGTTAATTTCCCATACCATGCAAGAGCCCCTTTATTCAAATGTAATGTTCTGTATATCCGGTGTTCTGGCTCAGTTGTCTAGTGGCTAAATATAAAATCAATATGTTGCAGTCTACGACCCGATTACTGGGCCTCATATACAGAACTATGCGTGTAGTATGAAACGCTTGAATACCATTCGAAATGCTCCAGCCTCAGATATCATACTTTTCGCACATTGAAATACTGTTTAATTTACATTTTAGCTAAAGTAAGCATAAATTCCAGGGACATAGTCAAAATGTCTTTCATTCTTTTTCAGGAGAAAAATTACCTTTTTCTGACATAACTCAAGTGCTGTATTGACTATCGCTTAACCCACCTAATTCGTGTTCGTGTTAAGCATATAACAGCTTGATTTATAAGTGACAATAATTAGCAAAGAATAATTTCAGAAGTGTAACATTGACCAAAATATTACCCTTTTTAACAGCTAGATACACTATTCTTAGCACTCATTGACTGCAACCAACACGTGATGACTGCGCTGCTCGAGTACAGGGTTATCTATCCTATTTTTTGGAAACACTTAAGTAAAGGCTAGAGAACAATATATTCGAGCAGCGCAGTCATCGCGTGTTGGTTGCAGTCGACGAGTGTACAGAGTAGTGTTGCTTGCTGTTAAAAAATGGTAATATTTTGGTCAATATTTTACTTCTGAAAACATTGTTCGCTAATTATTTTCTCTTATATATCCATCTGTGAAACAAATATTCATGTGGGTTAGCGATAGTCGATGCAGCGCTTGAGTTATGTCAAAAAGGTGAGTTTTTTATCTCTTGAAAAAGGGTTGAAGGGCATTTTGTGTATGTGCCGTTTAGCTATAACGCAAATGACAGTAGTTTAATGTGAAACGTTCGAAAATTGAGACTGGGGCATTTTGAAAGTTATTCAATCTTTTCTTAATGTACGCATAGTTCTGCATATCAGGTTTTCTGGCTTAGTGATTGGGTTGTCCACTGCACATATTGCTGATATATATAGACACTTATCTACTGGGCCAGAAGAATAGTAAGTGAGTATGATCAGGAAATACCACAATCACAAACTGCAGACAACCCCGTGGCACCGCGAGGAAGAGCCGCTCAACCATCACGAGACACCAGGAAGACAAATTCAGCAAAGCAATCAGCTCTCTCTTCCCCATCAAGATGATTGCAATACTAGAATGGACATAAAGTAACATACAACAAAACATAGAACAATTACAGACTCCCACAATGGGAGTAACAATAAACAAAAAGTCAACAACAACAGAACCACCTCCTTAGAACGGACAGCAGCCTAAGCCAACCAAATATACAAAACTATGTGTATAATATGAAAAGCTTGAAAGACTTCCAAAATGCTCTGTCCTCAGATTTCAATGTTTGTGCATATTAAAGGACTGGTGTTTAGCAGTTTATTGAAAGTAAGCATCAATTCAAGATCATAAACAATATTTTTTTTATCCTCATTTTCAGAAAAAAAAAACATTTTTGGCATAACTCTGGCGCTGTAGCAACTATCACTCAACCCTAAAAAATCTTGTTAAGCAGATACACAGCTGGATTTATAAGTGACAATTATTAGTTATGCGTATTTTCAGAAAGGAAATATTGACCAAAATATTACCCTTTAACACTTAGGAACACTATTTTGTGCATTCCAAATCAAAAACACAGTGTGCACATTTCTGTCAGTTGCGCAAGCAACATTATGATCCTGTTTTATATTTATATGGATCACTTATTCCAATTGTTGAGGAACCTAAATTCCTTGGCATAATTTTTGATAAAAACACAGTTTTATACCCCATAATAAATATAAAAAAGCTAAATCTTAAAAAACTGCTTTCCCATACTTATTGCGGTGCTGACCCAACAACACTTCTTAAGCTTTATCCATCTCTAGTAAATTTTATCTTCAAATGCTTGACCCTATACATAATCAAGGACCCAAGTTAGCTTTAGGGACTTTTAGAACGTCTCCTGTTGCTAGTCTCTACGTGGAAGCATATGAACCATCATTATACTCACATAGAGAGAAAAATCTCTTTACAATATGCTATAAGACTTGCTTCTGGCCCATCAAAACCTGCTTATGAAAGTAAGAAAGACGACAAAGATCAGGAATGATACAATAAAGTATCACACCTGACCCAGGATACCACATGGGAAAATAACAAAAATACAATACACATAGCTAACAAGAGCAAGGAGGTCAGCCCTTTCCCAGCAGGTGACCACAAGGCAGCAATGAACAGACGCGAAAGCATGAGAAACACAAAACACACAAAACACAAATGATCCACAAAAGAACTACCACCTTTTAATTTCATTCCAACCAAAATATGTTCACTTATATGAACAAAAACCTAAAGCTATTAAACCAGTTGGCATCAGAATTTCACTACTTTTAGAATCTGCCAATATCAAACCACAAAATATAGAAAAGAACATTTTCACCAAATATCCCAGCTTGGTGTTTAAATCAACCTGAAATACTTTTCGATTTACACTCTGGGGAAAATGAATCAAATCCACAGATATTAAAAGATCATTTCTGAAAGCTGCAAAATCGTTATAAGAATTTCCAACAAATGTATACTGATAGGTCAAGGGAAGACTCTTACGTTGGTTCGGCTGTTATATCAGACAACCATAGCAATATGCAACGTCATCACTTTTCACTGCTGAAGCAAAAGTAGTTGATCTAGCATGAGATTTTATTAGAACTTGTGATACTACGAGGGTCAGTCAAAAATAACTGAGCCCTATACCTCATAACATTTGAATCAAGTAAAATTGACATATATTTAGATGATATTTCATTGTAGTTATATGTCATCTATTTAATCACCTAATTTATTTTTGTTGATAGGCTTTTTGCAACGGTTGCTAGGCAACAGAATATGACCTGTCAGAGGGGTGCGTTCACGCTGTGATACATCCAAATTAAAGCGTTGCTATGGGAACAGTAATGTAAAAGCAAGGCTTTATTCACTGTCGTCTGATAATTTTAACATGTACCTATTCAGTGTCACTGAACAGAAACCACTTGACCCTAAATTATAGATGCTGTGGTAGCTTGATTTCAGAATTAATCAAATTTTAACATGCCTGAGGTCATATAATTTACCCCACCCACATTCGTATTTACACAAGTTTGATAGAAAACATAAAATATTAGCTTAATAATGCTTTAACAGTTCTGCATACACAAACCAACCCTTAGACGTATTAATTTCCTTGATTTAAATGCACAATTTTGTTACCATGGGAACACAATTCACGTGTATTTGAAAATTTCTGGAATTTTGGCGTTTTTTGTTGCTAGGCAACGCTTACAATAAATGTTCACCTAAACATTAACGAACTAAGTTTAATAAAAAGACAATATGATATAAATTATTCAAATAAATGTCAAATATGTCTTTAACAAAAACTATCAAGCACACAAGCTTTTTAAAGACATACTGTATTTTCCTGGTGGCTGAGAACGTGAACGCATCGATCTGACTGACGATCTTCAGTTGCCTAGCAACCATAAAAGAAGCTTCACTAGGGTGCTTCTTTAGAGTTAAAACATCTATGACATGTTATACTTATAGAACATAATCACATTTGTTGTCTACCATACCAAACTAAAATGTTATGAGGTAGGGCTCAGTTATTTTTGACTAACCCTCGTAACAATAAACTTATTATATTTTCTGACTCATTACTTTCAGTATTGAAAGCTATGAACCATATCTGTTCAATGAATCCACAGATTCAGAAACTTTTAATAAAATGTCCCAAGCTTTTAGCAAATAAAGAAATTGTTCTCTGTTAGATTCCTAGTCATATAGGCATCCAAGGGAATGAAATGTAGATAAAAAAAAAAAAAAACATCGTTTGCAGTAGAACAAACTTCTTTCAAGATTCCATTTTTCTTATCTTAAACCATTTATCAATAAATATATCTTGGATGAATGGCAAACTTCATGGAATAACAGCATTGGGAATAAACTTCTTGAGTTAAAACCAAATATGGGGAAGTATCAATAAGTTGTTTGAAACATTAGTAAAGAAGAAGTAGTTTTGCTTCGACTCCATTTAGGTCATACAAGAGTCACACATTCATACTTACTACTAGGTGAAGAGCAGCCGCAATGTGTTGATTGCGATGCACCTTTCACTATACGTCACTTCCTTTTGGAGTGTGGCGATTTTGCACAAGTAAGACATAGTTGCTTCTATGTTGTTAACTTGAAAAAGTTATATGAAGATATACATACTGATATATAAAATGACATTTTTAAAAGAAATCTTTTTAACAAAATGTAATCGATTTTTTTTAAAAATTGACTGTTCTACTCTTTACACTACTTAACCTCATAATTTGATTAAAGATAAACATATAAATCTTATTGAAAGAAACTTCAGTAGAGAAGGCTCTCCTTACCTTGCATGTAACGACAGTAACGCATTTTTTACTTCGGAAAAAACTAAAAATTATCGTGCATGGTCTTGTAAAAATGTATGTGATGCGCTGACCTTTTTATTGGACAACATTTTTATTTTATTTGGTACCAAGCTGTATAGACAAGCAGTTGGGATCCCTATGGGCACTAATTGTGCTCCCCTGGTGGCCGATTTATTCCTGTTTTGTTATGAGAGGGACTTTATGATGTCTCTTTCTGATTATATACAGGCTGATATTATTGATGCTTTTAACACTAAATCCAGATATTTGAATGATATTTTAAACATTAATTATGTTTATTTTGACAATATGGCAAGCTAAATATACCCTTCAGAACTCCAACTAAATAAAGCCAATACCTCTGATACTGAAGCCGCATTTTTAGACTTGCATTTAAAATTTCTAAAGATATTGTTTCCACCAAAATTTATGATAAACGTGATGACTTTGATTTTGAAATCGTCAATTTCCCATTTTCAGATGGTGATGTTTCTCGTTCTACATCCTATGTAGCTATATCTCACAACCCATTCGTTTTGCTAGAGCATCTAGCTATGTTGCTGACTTGAACACTCGCAATAAATTGTTAACTTCTTAAACATATATTCGGTATCATAAATTTGCAAAACCTTTTCTAAATTTTATAGACGATACTTTGATTTGATATCTAAGTTCCAAATTGGACTTAAATTTCTCTTGAGCCAAGGACTTCCGGAAACTGAATTCTATGGTGACTTGGTGTATAAATTGAAGAAGATTGTGGGCTCTAATAATTTTTCAGCGCAGTTCATTAAAATAATTTCCAATTATAAAAAGATTGGCTATAACATTAATGTATTACAACAGACTGCATGCTTGGTGGTCAACCCAATCACAGTTGGCAACTTTGCTTTCCTCTATAATTGCACGCCCTTGGGTCGGACTCCAGACTGTATGACGGTTCCGACTTTAAGACTTATCTATTGATAAGATGGTAGGGACCTGGTGCTTTGGCTGTTGTCAGGCCAACAGGAGTTAACCTGTTGGATTTCTTTTGCTCTGGAATTCAGTTTTATTTACTGTTGAGTCCTTAGCTTTGCTTTATCTCCTTTTTACATCTTGATTTATATGTTCTAGGAGGTGACGCATTGACAAGTTAGGGGTCTTTCATGTAAACCAAACATCTATGTGTCTTGATCCACAGCTGAACTAAGAATGAGGTTGGCACTGTGGAACCGGTTTAAGCCCTCCAGTAAAATGTATTTACTGACCGTTCCAATGCGGTACTTCTTTTGTGGATCATTTGTGTTTTATGTTATTTATGTTTTGTGTTTGTGTTTTAATCCACATCTGAAATTTGGGTGAGATTGGCTCGCCGTGAAACTGTTTAAGCCCTCCAGTAAAATATTTTACTGACCGTTCCAAGGCGGTACTTCTTTTTGTGTATCAATCATGTTATTTCTGTCTTGTGTTTGTTATGCTTTCGTGCGTGTCTGTCTATTGACGCCTTGTGGTCACCTGCTGGGAAAGGGCTGACCTCTTGGCTCTCGTTTGTGATGTCTAATTGTGAGTTTGTTACTTTCCCATTGGTATCCTGGGTCAGGTTTGGCACTTGATTGTATAGATTCCTGATCTTTGCCCTCTTTCTTACTTTTATATTTGTATGATCCTATGCGCTATATATAGTATCATAAAACAATTATATAGATCGTTTATCGCTAAAGAACATGTACAATCGGCTGAATAGCTTTTTGAAACTGTCAGATATTGTACATGATCTTTCCTGTCAACAATTGTATTGCAACTCTATGTCATTATACAAACTCATCATCATCATTTCATTTCATTTTATTTAGTACAAATTTTACTTTTTCTTACCAGATCATGTTTAGATTAATACAGTCTAACGCTAATGACCCACACGGGTTGATTCGTCGTTTAAAGCTGTATAGTCTGTAACTTTTGATCTTCTAATTTCAAAAATAATGTTTTTATTTTTCAAGACACAGTAAAAAAAACTCAAATTCAGGTAAACATTTTACCATTTTTGTAAATCTTAACAAGTTATCACTATCAAAACAACTGCATTTATGTTAAAATTCAACGGTCTAGAATTATTGGAGGGACGCAAATAATTACCAACAAGAGAAAAACACACCTATTTGATAAGAAAATTCACTTTTCCATGCAGTTTTCAGCTGTATTGAACATTTTTATTGTGAAAACATAGCTTAATTCTAATTTTACAAATGATTTAAAAAGAAAATAATTTTTTTCGAAAAATGTTCATAGTTACAGAGTATGCAGCTTTAACACCAAACAAACAAACGAACTATTCTGTGCACTCGTCGACTGTTCGAGTACAGTGGTTTTTTAGCGTGAAGCAACATTAACCTAAAGTGATCTAAATAAGCTGGATAGCACTTAAATGCACCATCATCACTGGAGCTATGGCGAAATGCGGTAACGTTTAACACAAAGACCTACATATAATGATTGAAATGATACATCCTGTATACTTACATACATGTATACTGACGGACCTTAAATACGCAACACTTTGATAGCAGCTTTAATATGTCCCAAAAAGAAGGCATTTTGGTTGTACATTAAAGAGTGTTCATTTGTAAAGAACACATAAATATCTGTCCCATTAGAATGAATTTAACGCATTGAAAATGTAGATAAGGGCCAACTGTTTCGTGTGACAAAATGATTCCCTACAGCTTTAAATAACACCGTGTAGCATCGACTCCGGAACTTGCTACCAACTTTATCGATTATAAACAAATGGCAGGCATGACGACGGTAAGAAAAAGTTGTTATTATACTGTTTTATCACGGCGTTATGCGTTAAGATGGATATATTTTTATCTGAACATATTTATCTTTGAAAGATACACCCAACAATGGTATGAAAGTGATTTTTAGTTGACTTTTTTACTTTAATTGTAGCTGCCTGGTACCGCGAAAACTCATGTCAGCTTCAAAACTCGCCTTGTAATCTTGTAAGTGGAAGATGCCAATTCAATCCGCTATTATGCACATGTATTGACATCACTAGTGTATATATTGAAGCAAAAGTTTTCTCCAAAAACTAACGGAGCTGGATCACTGTAGTCATACCACTACGGCAATTTGGGTATCGTCACTTATTCCGGTGTTCAGGTAACTTTCTCATCATGCCCAATTTCTTCATTTAATCACAGATCAACGACCGAAAATGCTTGGGTTCCGATTAATGTTTGCTCATCAAAGTCACATTGTATCTTTTAGCTTTAAAATTATATGAAAACTTTAACGTTTGTTGTCTAGGCATGAAATAACTAATTACGGTTTCGTCATCGTGGACAATTAATCAATGACGAAACCGTATAATTTTGACGAAACCGTAATTGACAATTTTTTAATATAACTGTACAAAAACACATTTAAAATCTGATTTTATCTCCGATTTAGCAAAACAACACAGAGGTTGTTAACTAGAGGATACAATCTCGAAGCAAACATACTCGAAAGTTCTCATTTTTGTCAGCCTTTATTTGAAGGTAATTTTACTATAACACCGGAGTGGGTGACGAGACCCAAATTGCCGTAGTGGTTTGACTACAGTGTGGATATAATCAAGAGAAATTTCCGACGACTTGAGTACGGCAATTTGCGACACAACAGAGAATCACAGGACGGCGTCTTGCTAGTGAACAGTACGGCGACTTATTTTGAAAATGATAGAATTCTTCTCGAAGAAGCTGCCGTTGGGAACCGATACATAGTACAAATCTGTGAAAGTATTCAATCAGATGTTCCTGGGTTTTACTATACTGAGCGTGACGTTGAAAGGTGACGTCATAAGACATTATTTGTGATGAAATCAGAAATGTTATTTATGGGTTAGCATTAAAACACCAAACTTCCACCAATCTTGACTTCAATTTTCCCTTTCCCATCACACACTCCAGCACACCAACTCAACTTGCCCAGATAAATGAAACACTTTGACACATTAAAACCGTTGCCTCGTGTACTAACATCCTTGCGGGGGGGGGGGGGGGGGTATGGAAGGGAACACTCTGATATTCTCACACATAATAATGAGCCGTGACATGAGATTTCCAACAATGTGGTAGGACTATGTGCGACCAGCAAAGGCTCAGACCAGCCTGCGCATACGCGCAGACTGATCAGAGACTTGGCTAGTCACTTAAATACTCTATGGCTGTTAAGCTACTGATCGAACATAATTGGATGGCTGTGCAGGCTCGTCTGAGTCCATCCATACCTGCCAAAATGCCACATTGTTGGAAATCACATGTCATGGCTCATATGTAGGCTTAGACCATTTTTGGGGGTACAAAATCTTTTTATTTCAATATTTTTGGGATTTTCATGTATATATTGTATATGTATAAATGAGAGTATCCCCCCCCCCACACACACACAAACACTGGGCATACATGTACGTCTAAGTGCACCAGGGTTTGGTGCTCATCGCATTTGCGCATGCGCGGATCCAGATTTTCACATTTTTCGTCTGCTTATTTCACAGAGGGGCCCATATGCTTAGGTCCCTTACCGGTTTCTTTACTATAGTACTTGTATTAATCGCCCTGTGAGAGGCCCACGCATGATGCGCAAAAGGCTTTAAAGGTTGGTTATCCTGGTCGTGAGATTGTATGGAATACATGTACGTGCTGGTTAGTTTGCTGTTGAGCCTGGTCCATATGGTTTTGTGGAGGTATGGGGTTGCTTCCACGGACCCTCTTGTATTGTACTGAAAATGTTGCAGGTATTCATGCGTGTATCCGGGGGAGGGGGCAAGGGTCTCTGGATCCCCCTAAAAATCGCAGAAATATAGTATACCCTTGCAATGCTGGTCCAGTGAAGAATCACAAAGTTGCTAACTTAGCATTCAATGTTGGGCCATCATCGGTTTGCCAGCAAATTCAATGGCGTTTCGCTGGTGGCTCGATGTCGTCACGCTAACAGTGTCCCCTGTCAAAAAAGTAAAAGTTGGACCCCTCTGCCAAAACATCATGCCCCCCCCCCCCAAACAATTATTGAGGCTTAACACCCCCTCCCCCAAAGCTTCCTAGCTACGCCTATGTGGTTTTCGTCTTGGTGTAAGCGGAGTCGTTTGAACTCGAGTTCAATCTGCTTTGTGGTTGTGGGCTTCGGCTCATATTATCACTGAATCATTTCCCTTACTACTAACACAAGTTTAAACTTTTACAAAAAGCTTGGTCGACGCTTAACAATTCATTTTTCAGACCCTGGCTGGGTGTCTAATCTCGATGCACTTACAATACAATTCAAGTCGAAATCGAGAGTACAGGTTAATTTTACAATTTGTAATAAGAGGAGTGGAAATAGTATGTTCAAATATCCACCCACGGTTGAAGAAATTAACCAAACCACCACATTAAACCAGCCTTTCCAAATAGAATTTACTGTCCTGCCAGCTAAGAGTGAAAGTGAGAGCAACCTTCAGGGTAGGATTAAAGCGGCATCTTCTAACATGAGGTGTACTGTACACGTTAATGTTTAACTTTGTACTAGCATTGTACTATATACTTAGCAATTGTAAACAACATATAACGTCACTGTCACTCTTGGTTGGTACGACAGTCGCTAATCATTAAAATTTGGGCTAAAAGATCGCTAATCAGTAAAATTTAGACCCAAAAATCGCTAATCAGTAAAATTTACGCCCAAAAATCACCTGATCAGTAAAATTTACACCTAAATATTAGTAATCAGAAAAATTAAGACCCAAAATTCAGTATCTATAAAAATAGCCCCCCAAATCGGTTATCAGTAACGGTTTATTGTAAAAACGAATTGGAATAACTTTCTTCCTTCGAAAACGTGTCATTTCGATATTTGGTTTTTTTTCGCCCAAAAATCGCTAAGACGTCGCGTCAGATGTTGGTGATAATTTCAAAAAGTAGGGGGGTCTATCTATTCTATGACCGTTATTTCACGTATTCCGTTATTCATTTCTACAAACTTTGCATCATTTTTAAAGTATGTATTTAAACTTCACTTTTGAAAGAAAAAAAAATAAAATTTATAAATAAAAGTAAAAAATATTATCTGCATATTAAGCAAATTACGTCGATTTTTGCGTGTAGAGATGTAACATAAATCGTTAAGCGGGTTACTTCTACCTATATAAACCACGGCTAATAATGTATGGAATCGCGTGAAATTTCGCGTACGGTTACGTTTTGCTTCATTCTAAATGACATCAATCATGAAAATGACGTAATTTGGTAAATAAACAAGTGCTAGCAGACGAAGGAAGAAAAGAGAAAGTGTAGAGATCGAAAGAAATGTGAAAAAAGATTATTGAGAGTACGTATATATTTTTGTATATAATTTTTTAGTGTTTCGTCTATTTGTAAATAAAAAAAAAGTCACAAAATGCGTTTTTTTAATAGAATAATTAGTTAGAATTATTCGTGATTTTTTCTACTTTTCAAAAAGTTATCAATATTTTGCCATGTCTAGCAAAAATGTCACACTCACAGAAATGACGTCTTCATAAAAATGAAGCATTATTTCATTACTTAACGAACAAAATGTCTATTAGAATATTTTCATCTTAAAAAGATATGTAAATGCGTTTTTTATTTACTCCAGGCTGGTATTTGGATGATGCGAAACGGTTAAATTTTGATTAAAATATCTTTGAAATGCTTTGTCTAGCAAAAATGTCACACACGGCGTTTTGGCCATTATTTAACGTGCCGTAAAAACGCCGTAAACTGACGTTGCAATTTTAATTTTAGGCCGAAATTCGCTAATCACTAGCACTTAACATTCCGCTATTTGGTCAAATTAACCTTAAAATCTCTAAACGTTAACTTTTAGGGCCAATATTCGCTAATCGCTTAATTTTATGGCCATTATTCGCTAATCAGTAATCCCCATGTACATGAGATTGTGTACTACGAGCAGCCAAACGCTCAGACTAGCCTGTGCATCCGCGCAGTCTCGCCAGGGCCTTTGCTGCTCTCGTACACAATGCAAATGGATGGAGGTATAGAAGTAAGTCTCCATAAGATCTACGTCAGCATCAGCGTATTAAATAAAACTTTTGCGAATATGCGACAAGTACCAAAGTTTCGAGTTCTGGCCCATATCTGGTGCTGAGGTGTTTGGTGTGGTGTGTTTGGGGACATGAGGTTGTTTGAAGCTGGATAGGCTGGTTTTAGTGTTCGTTTAGGGTGATTTGGGTGGTTTGGGGGAGTTTTCACAGACAAACATGTCGATGCAAATTGCCATACTATAAATTAAATGTTTTTCTCAAGTTGCCGCACTTCGGACTGGTAAATTGCCGTACTCAAAGCGTTTTCTGATTTTGATAATATATCAGTCAAATCAAGATCATTACAAATAAAACTTATACCGAACGTGATTTCCAATATGCTCATTATTTTGGCATTGAAAATGAGGTGGAAAATGGGTTTAAACACTGTAGAAACAAACATTTTTTTATGGGACATGCTGTTTTTAGCGGTACCAGCTGGCAGTGTTTCACGATGTTTTGTGACATACAGCAAGAATTGATCTTTTTGGCGGGCACGGACAAGTGTTTGACTTCTCTAAAGATGAATTCTATTCACTTCGACGGCAGGCGCTCATTACAAACCACTAAAAAAACGTTTGACTCACCCCACTACATGCCATGTCTGTGTTGACATTCGATTCACCTGGTAGCAAGTTCCGGAGTCGATGCTACACCGTGAATTAAGAAACACGAAAAGTATATTTGTGTCAGTCATCGCGGAATCACTCCCATATTGCTTTGCAGGTCTGTGATACAGCCCATATGCTTATTCTACGTTTATCTGTTTGTACCCTTTCAATCGATGGCTTACAATTTCCTCTATTTAAGAAATGTTTAAGTGACCTAAATTTATACGAAGCAGTAAAGTCACCAGGTTTAGTTGTACAATTAAAACGAAAGTGATTTCTGATGAAACCAACTCATGATGACATTATCGAAGCAAAGGAAGTTTACATTCAACTATCTTTTGGAAGGTATCAAGGGAAGTTAGTGTTGCTTTTGTTTGATTTGATTCTTTACGTCCCACCAACAATCTTTCAGTTATATAGAGACGGGTCTTCCTGGGTTGAACCAGTACTAAACTAGGATAAATGTTTCTTGCTCAAGGACCACAACGCAGTGACGCCGGTGAGGCTCGAACCCGCGGCTCTTTGGTCTCGAGTCAAGCACTCTACCACTGAGCCATTGCGCTCCCTATAAAGTTAGCGTTGCGTAATTAAAGTCTGTCAGTATACATACTTCGTATAACATGTGTACGAAACGACTCGTGTATATGATATGGGGCGTAAAGGGGTACGATTTAGTGATGTTGAAAATTGCATCAGGAAGTATATGCTTGCGGATGCATCGACGACCCCGACACGATACATGTACGCATTCGGCTAAGTGGAACAAGATGCATACCAATAGCATGTACAGTGCGCTTATTTGAGCCGTGACATGTGTTTTTTTGACAACTGTAGATTCAGACGAATCTGCGCAGCCTCCTTTAAGTTTAGAAACCTGAAATCAGGTTCGGTCAGTAGTCTAACAGTCATAGAATATTTAAGCGACCAGCAAAGGCTCTGATCAGCCTGCGCGTAATCGTATGCGCAGGCTGATCTGAGCCTTTGCTGGTCGCATATACCAGGTTGTTGGAAATCTCATGCCACGGCTCATTTTATATGTGAAAGAAATTAAAACATACGGAGAATGAGTATTCATGGCTCAGGTTTTGTGTAAACTATGATATTCGATAACTCAACAAAAGTAGGTGTATACACAACACGAATATAAATGCGACAACAAAATACCTGTATTAAATCACCTTATTATAATGGCGGAAGGCGGTGTACCACAAACCAGTTTAACTGACTCTGACGAAGACGGAGGCTTGCAAGAGTTGGAAAAGGAGCTTGAGAAGATTCGAGACGAAATCAGGGTAGCTCGCAGGAAGCAGGACCGACAACAAACACTGCGAAGACAAATAGAGGAGGCAAAGAAAGAGTTAGCTGCAATTACAGGAGATACACGTGGTATTAATGGACTTTTCTTTTACTGTAAAGGCGGCAACTTTAATATTCGTGCCTGGGCGTGGTTCGGCTATTTCATCTGCTAAACAAGGGAAATCAGGTTCTGCTTATAATTTGGTAAAGAATTAATAAGTTATTTGTGCCGCGCAAACGTGCGTGAATTTCATGAAAATCTTAACCGTATGCTCACTGAACTCACATTTACTAACCCTTAAAGCGCAGAATCTAAACATGTATGTTTTTTGTCGTCCACTAAAATATTTGAAGCCTCATAGACAAACAGTGTAGACCGAGATCAGACTGCTCCTGTAGGAGCAGTCTGCTCTGGGTCCACAATGTTTGCCTCTATGCTTATGTTAAATGCAGTTATTTTGCTTGCGTATTAAGGAATAATTAATGTATTTTGCGTTTTTCTGAGGTTATGGCGCAAGATGATACAGTTACCTTTTCATAAAACCACGCCTCATTTTCAGCTTTTACCTATATTTAAGGTTGACCAGTCCTAATTACGCATTCCTGAGGTGCCGCCTTTACAGTAACCGTAAAGTCATATAATATAATTACTATATTCTACTCTTTATAGAAGATTACATATGAGTGCTAATTTATTATTGAATTTATGAAATGAGGTGAGGAAAAGAGATTAAATGCGAGGCTTATCAAGCATTTTATCGCTATTTCGCAATGAGTTTAATAAATTCATTAGTACGGGAGCACGAATGTTAGATTCTATTTATCATATGGCATTAAAGATACTCTGATATTACAATTTTGGCGTTAGACGGTTGCGATTTTGTCATTATATCCAGTATTATGGCCTTTATTACACAAGTACACCACTAGTGATTTATTGCCTTTAATATACGGCATTATATCGCTTATATGATAATTAGTTGCTTTGTGTTCAATGTCAATATGATTGGCCGAGAAAAATTAGATTTTGGTTCCTGTATTGCAATCAGTAGCCAAAACTCCCATTTTCAAGCACAACCTAACTTTTTGCCCTTGTCGTTTCCTGTTTGTTTTGTTTATTGGGAATAACTTTCACGGTTTATAGACGCAAAGGATTCTATCCGTTCAAAACTGCTTTTTCTGAAATAACCAGAACATGTAAAAACAGTTGAAGTGCAGTAAATGCTCTAAAATTTCAAACACTTTTCTCTCTATACTCAAATAAAATGTTGGTTTTCGGGGCAAGTAATCACAAAGTACTAGTCAGAATAGCAAACAGGGAAGACTCTGATCAGACTGCTTCTTCAAAAGCAGTCTCATCTGGGTCTGCTCCGTTTGTCTATGCCATTTTTGCAGGCAACTAGTGTTGAAAATTAGTACCTTTACCATATATTCTTTATTACAGAAAAAGAAGAATCAAAGGTGGTCTTTACTGCAGTGGTCAGTCCGTCAGCACTTTCTAACCTTGGCGCTGGACAGACCATTGTTTTTGACAAAGTAATAACAAACCATGGAAATGCATATGACAACATTACTGGCATGTTCACGGCACCAGTTAAAGCTATTTATGTTTTTGAATTGACTTTAATGACGGGTGCTGGCTATTACCAGTATCTGGAACTAGTAGAAGACGGACAGCATATCATCTGGAATTATGGTCAAACCACTTCTAACAACTTTGATTCAAGTAGTAGAACAGTATCAGTGGAGCTCGCAAAAGGCGCTAGAGTTTGGATCAGAACTTGGAAGGATGAACGTCATGGAAGTGGTAAAATTCATGGAAATACGTTCTCATCATTTAGTGGATGGCTTTACACTGTGTTAAAATGAATGTATAACATATAAGCAGCGACATGAGATTTGCAACAATGTGGTATGTGCGACCAGCTAAGGCTCAGACCAGCCTGCGCATACGCGCAGTCTGATCAGAGCCTTTGCTAGTCGCTTAAATATTATATGAGTGTTAAGCTACTGACTGAACCTCATTTGGAGTTTCTAAGCTTAAAATGGGACATCACAGGCTCGTACAGGCTCGTCTGAGTCTACACTTGTCAAAATGCCACATTGTTGAAAATCATATGTCACGGCTCAATTATAATTTGCACGAATGTTTACTCTTTGTATTCTAATGAAGCCTTCCATCTGGTTTTAATGACGGCCATTGCGTAGAGCTTTAATCCGTTGGTTGGTGCCTGATGCTAGTCGTTGGCTGGGCACACCGTAGCTCAACTTGAGTTTTCTTTAGCTCTGACTCTCTGGGTGTCATGAGCCCTTTTCTTTGTTTCATCATAATGTTTTGATTTGATTTGATTGTTTCTCTGTGATGATAGATTGCATTAGTTAGGAAGCCTCCATGCGAGCTAAACAATATTGTGTTTTAACAACAACAGATACTAGGGCGAAGATTGAGCGCTAGTAAAATGCATTGAAGCCCCCCCCCCCCCCCCCCCCGTTGGCTTTTGCTGCTGTACGTACTAAGGCGGTGGTTCTGCTGTTGTTGATCTATTGTTTGGTGTACTTCCGATTGTTTGTGGGAGTTCTGTGTTTGTCTTCGTTTTGTAATGCATGACTTTGTGTCCATTCTAGTTTTGCAATTATCTGGAAGAGGCAGAGAAAGCTGGTTGCTGATATTATTGTCTTACAAATGTATTGTTACACTATAAATGTTCTGTGGCTCTTCCTCACTGTGCCGTGGGCGGTCTGCAGTATGTGAGTGTGGTATTTCCTGATCACACTCACTTACTTTTTGATACAAAATCATAGGACGATTCATGCAAATAGCAATATTTGCGGGTCATCAATGGCCCGCCAGCGAAACGCCATTTAAATGGTGTTTCGCTGGCGTGCAGATGATAGTCCGACTATGCTTGAACTTGTACAGAGTTTGGGTCAGAACTTGACGGATGAACGTCATAGAAGGGGGAAAATTCATGGAAATACGTTCTCATCATTTAGTGGATGGCTTTACACTGTGTTAAAATGAATGTGTAACATATATAATTTGTAAGAATTTTTACTCTTTGTAGTGTAATGGATTCTTCCATCTGGTTTGACACAAGAATATAGCAGTAAATTCGGAAATTTTCGCGAGGGTTTTATTTTCGCCAAGCTTCGCGGATGCGGAGTTTCGCAAAAATAAAAACCTCGCGAAATGGCGAAACCTCTTTGTCCTTTGCTGATTTGGTTTTGATGACGGCCATGGCGTAAAGCTTTAATCCGTTGGTTGGTGCCTGATGCTTGTCGTTGGCTTGGCCCACCATAGCTCAGCTTGAGGTTTTCTTTAGCTCTGACTACCTGGGTATCATGAGCCCTTCTCTTTGTTCCATCATAACGTGTTGATTTGATTGTTTCTCTGTGATGATATTGCATTAGTTAGGAAGCCTCAATGCGAGTTAAATAATTTGTGTTTTAACAACAACAGAATATAGGGCGAAGATTGAGCGCTAGTAAAATGCATTTAAGCCCCCCCCACCCCGGTGGCTTTGGCTGCTGTCCGTACTAAAGCGAGGGTTCTCTTGTAATTGATATTTTGTTTAATGTACTTCCGATTGTTTGTGAGAGTTCTGAGAGTTCGTTTTGTTATGCATTACTTTGTGTCCATTCTGGTTTTGCAATCATCTTGAAAAGGCAGAGAAAGATTATTGCTTTACTATTATTGTCTTACAGATGTATTGTTACACTATAAATGCTCTGTGACTCTTCCTCAGCGCATCGTGGGTTGGTCTACAGTATGTGATTGTGGTATTTCCTGATCGTACTCACGTTTGGATACAAAATCATAGGACGATTCATGCGCGATACTTTTTATAAGAGGTTACATATAACAATATATGCGAGCCATCATTGGCCCGCCAGCGAAACGCCATTTAAATGGTGCTTCGCTGGCGTGCAGATGATAGCCAGACAATGCTTGAACTTGTACAGAGTTTGTATCAGGGCCCAGTTGCATAAACTATTTGATTAGTGAATCGCTTGTTAAATAAACGGTCTGTTAAATTTTAAACCAATCAGGTTTGACGTTACAATGTAACGTCAAACCTGATTGGTGAAAATTTTAACAGACCATTAATTTAACAGGCGATTAACCAATCAAAACGTTTATACAACTGGGCCCAGAACTTGGAAGGATGAACGTCATCGAAGTGGGAAAATTCATGGAAATACGTTTTCATCATTTAGTGGATGGCTTTACACTGTTTTGAAGAATACATAGCAGAACCAATCTCATTAAATAATACACTTCAACTCTCTGTATTCTAGTAGATTCTTCCATCTTATTTGACACAACAATATAGCTGTAACGATAAACCTTACTTGCATGATATGACTTTTGGCTTACTGTAAAGGTGGCAACTTTAATATTCATATCTGGGCGTAGTTCGGCTATTTCATCTGCTAAGGAAGGGAAATCAGGTTAATTTTTATGATTTGGTAAAGAGTTAAAAAGCTTTTTGTGCCGCGCAAACGTGCGTGCATTTCACGAAAATCCTAACCGTATACACTGAACTCACATTTATAAACCCTTCAAGCGCATAATCACAAAATTTATGTTTTTTTTTTCGTCCACTGAAATATTTGAAAGTAAGAAAGAGGGAAAATGAGAAGCCTCACAGACAAACAGTGCTTGGGGATGTCTGTTACAACGTAAGGTGGTTCTGGACGACAATTCGTTACGGGTCCCAGACGAAATATTTTTGAATATAGGTTTGTGTAATTGAATGTGTATCGTTTTCGGGAGAGTTAAGACAAAATAAACCACAAGTATCTTATTTCTGTAGGAGCAGTCTGATATGGGTCCACAATGTTTGCCTCTATGCTTATGTTAAATAGACATTTTCAGATGCAGTTTTTTTGCTGGTCTTTTAAGGACTAAATAATGTATTTTACGTCTAAACTGGGGTAATGGGGCAAGATGATACATGTACAGCTACTTTTGAATAAAACCACGCCTCATTTTCAGCTTTTAACTATGTCTAAGGCTGACCGGTCCTAATTACGCATTCATGATTGCCGCCTTTACAGTAAGCGAAAAGTCTAATAATACGAAGATTATATTGCGGTTACTATTAATAGGACAATAAGAAGGTGAATTATTTGGTTTTATTTGATTTTTTTCCATAAATGTCTGAAATATCAAGTTCAAATAAAGTTTATGGAAAAGAAATGTAGTTGTAGCAAAAACGGTGCAAATGTATGTTTAAAATTTGCTAGCTTCAAGCTGTTAACTGCCTTTATGCATATGCCCAGTCAATGTGTTCACTAATTTTCAAAGCAAGTAAGATGTCTGTATTTTATTTCATATCTTAAAACGTTCCTTTTTGCATAAATTGAGCAAAAATCTAAGTAGTGCTTAGATTAATGACTAAATGTAATAAACAGTATATTATGGGAAATAATCGCAAATATGTACTTCATATATTGTAATATATTTGGCAAATTGTTACAGCCCTATTAATAGACTTTTCGCTTACTATAGAGGCGGCAACCTTAATATTCATATCTGGACGTGCTTCGGCTATTTCATCTGCTAAGGAAGGGAAATCAGGTTCTATAAGAATAAATAAGTTGTTTGGGCCACGCAAACGTGCGTGCATTTCATGAAAATCCTAAACGTATACACACTGAACTTACATTTATTAACCCGTAAACTGCATAATCACAAAATGAATGTTTTTGTCGCCCACTAAAACTATTGAAGCATCATAGACAAACAGTGTGGACCCAGATCAGATTGCTGCTACAGGAGCAGTCTGATCTGGGTCCACACTGTAGGAGCAGTCTGATCTGGGTCCAGAATGTTTGCCTCTATGCTTATGTTAAATAGACATTTCAGATGCAGTTATTTTGCTGGTGTTTTAAGGACTAAATAGTGTGTTTTGCGTCTATACTGAGGTAACGGTGCAAGATGATAGTTACTTTTGAATAAAAACACGCCCCATTTTCAGCTTTTACCTATGTCTAAGGTTGCCCAGTCATAATTACGCATTCATGAGGTGCCGCCTTTACAGTACCCAAAACGTCTTTTAATACACAATAAGCATAGGACGATTAATTTTACCTAACAAACTGATGCGGGTAAGAATTGCCCAATATAGACGCACATAACTCCATATGCGGATCCAGACGGGGGGAGGGCAGGGGGTCTGGACCCCCCCCCCCCTGAAAAATCACAAAAATATAGGTTTTCTAGCAATAAAGGTCTGGATCCCCTGAAAAATCACAAAGCTACCAAGCCAGCATTCAATGTTGGGCCATTTAAATGGCATTTCGCTGTTGGACCGATGATGGCCTCGCTTATCCCCTCATCAACTTTAAAAAAAAACGTTTGTCAAAGTTGGATCCCCTCTGACAAAACTTTCTGGATCCGCGCATGCACTCTCTGAAGTTTTTTTTTTATTTTCATCATGCAACTGGGCAGGCCTTGATACAGCATTTTATATGGGTCTCACTGTTTATCTAAGTACACGTTACGTTCGTTCAGGGTTTTCCATAATAGAACGGGTTTAGATTCAAGATTTATTTCAATCCTCAGGCTTTCATTATAATGCCTTCAATGTTTACTGTCGTGAGTTGGCTCCCGGTACCGTTAGTTTAACAGGTGACAGGGCCCAGGGCGACGACAGTAAACATTGAGCTTAGTATAGTAAACAACACAAGGTGCAATAATAAACAAACGTAATTACAACAACATGACGGTAGTAAAGAGAACCAGCTTTATCCTTTTTATTCTGGTGCAAGCCCCACGTACACTGATACGGTTTGTATGAGATAGTTCACTTTGTGACTTAAGGGATCGCGTGCCGTTATTTCGAAATTATATTGCTTTTATATTGTATTTGTATTCCTTACCAAACAGTGCAGACCCAGACGAAATGTCGCCTAATGCGACATTTCCTCTCGGTCTTTCCTGTTTGCCAAAGTACCTGGTCACCGTTATCCAGAAAGAAAATGCTTTACAAAAGAATTGCAGCAGAATCAGTCATAATAGTGCATCGACGCTGCCACCGCAGTTAAATGAAAGGCTTGCATTATGAATTATTTTAATAAAACATAGTAAGTGAGTATGATCAGGAAATACCACAATCACAAACTGCAGACAAACCCATGGCACCGCGAGGAAGAGCCACACAACAATCACGAGACACCAGGAAGACAAACTAAGCAAAGCAACCAGCTCTCTCTTCCCCATCAAGATGATTGTAAAGCTAGAAGGGGCATAAAGTAACGTACAACAATACATAGAACAATTACAGACTCCCACAATGGGAGTAACAATAAACAACAAGTCAAAAACAGCAGAACCACCTCTTTAGAACGGACGGCAGCCTAAGCCACCGGGGGGCTTAAATGCATTTTACTGGTACCAAATCTTCGCCCTAGACTCTGCTGTTGTTGAAGCAGGACAAGAAATGTTCAGCTCGCATGGAAGCCTTCTAACTAATGCAATGTATCATCATGGAGAAACACTCTAATCAAATTAACACACTATGATGAAACAAAGAAAAGGGCTCGCGACTCACAGATAGTCAGAGCTAAAGAAAATCTCAAGTTGAGCCACGGTGGGTCCAGCTACAGATAAGCATCAGGCACCAACCCATCGATTAAAGCTTTACGTCAGAGCCGTCATAGAGTCTGATGCCTGACCCACCAGTGTAATTATTACATTTGTGGTACATGTACCATAATTTACACTGTGGGTTCAGAAAAGAACCATCTTAACCCAGAATTTATATTTTGAGAGAGAAAAAACATAAAGCAATTTAAAAATTAAAAAAGAAGGCAAAAATCAAGAATCGATACAACCAAGTACCTCATCAAAAACTATTTACATATACTTAAGGACTTTGAAAGCGCATCACCCAGATTAAATCTTTTATTTCACAAGCCCTGAGAATGTCAGCGGGGTAATTGTTATTGCATATCATAGTCTGACCAGGTTTTAGTGTGCCTTAGAAAATTCATGGTTTTAAACATAGCTTAAGATATTGAAAAAGTATCCGTTTTAAAGCAGGGGTGGTCGACTTTGAAGGACACCAATTCAGCTGCAAGTTTACCCGCATTAGTTTTGATTCTTGACTCAACAGATTTGCGTCCTGGGCTTCTTTCACGATTGCACATTCATCACTGAACGATTCGAAATGAATTGGCAGTTCGGTATGCTCAAATTAACACCACTTTAAAGATACCTACATACCCCGCCCACTCTGATTACTATATTCTAGCAATAAAATTCAACATCTCGGGCCTTTCAAAGCTTCGATTTATCTTCGTCCGGTTGTTGGAAGAAGCAAAGAGCATATACAAATGACAGATTATGCATAGATTACACTTGTATAACGTTTCTTTTGTATTTATGCGTGTGACGTCAACGTAAACTTTTAAGATGTTCTCAATCACATGACAGCATATCTTTTGCCATGAATTACAACAAAACGTCTTCCCTAAATGATTATCAGTGTGATAACCTCAGTAATGAAAGAGTGCATAAAGGTAACTTATGGAGATGTAAATTGATGTTCAAATTTGACGTTTATTTTCGAAATATTGAAGTTATCAATTATTTTAAATAAGAAAAAGTCTATGAATTGCGTTGCTGGTTATGGTATCATACACGCCACAGTTTAAAAACAAAAATAAGCAAAAAAAGCTTCAACTGACTTTGTAGAATGGTGCTGGTCTTGCGTGTACCCGTGTGACGTCATCAGAAGCGTCGCGATATAGTGCAGTCAAATTGACGACTGATTCATTCTTATTCTGGGTTGCACATTAAAACCTGCGAGTAACTTTTCAATCGAATATACTGTTTCTTTCGTTGACTACTGGCACGATCTCATGCGATTATTACGCCAGGGATCGCGAATTTTGAATTTTGAAGAAAAAAAAACAAAACAAAAAACAACAACAAGAAAACAAGAAAAATCTTTCGGCTGTGTTTTGACTAAATGAGGAGTGCCCTAAACTCCTCAGTAGTCTGGAAATTGACCACCGAAGGAGAGAGACCATTCCACTGTGGAATAGTTCGGGGAAAAATGAGTTCTTCAGGGCATCACTGTATGTCTGGTATCTACAATATTGGGCACTGTGTGATGCCCTGGTAGTTTTCAAACTGTGGGCAGGGGTCAGGTTCTCGTCTTTTTCTATGGACACAGCACCAGAATGTATCTTATGGAAGAGAAGCAGGGAGGACCGATCCCTACGGGCCTCAAGAGATGGCCACTTAAGGTCATCAAGCATCTCGCCGACACTTCTTGTATTTCGCCATCTCCTGCAGGTCCAACGTGCTGCTGTCCTCTGAACTTTCTCTACCTGATTAATCTGAAGTTTTGAGTATGGGCTCCAAATGGGTGCTGCATACTCTTGTTTAGGCCGAACCAAAGTTTTGTATGCAACTTCCTTTGTACTCTTAGGTGCGAAAGCCAAGTTCCTGCAAAGGAAACCAAGTCTCTTAGTTGCTTTGGAAGAAATTTCTGAAATGTTTTGACCCCAATCCATATTATCAGAGATAGTTATACCAAGGTATTTTGCCGACTGAACGTTTTCCAAGGTTTGGTTGTGAAGGGAATAGTTTTGCAAGAAAAGTCCAAAAATATGATGATGCGTTTTCGAAGTAAGTTTATATTGTGTGACGATGATAGGGTAGCTAATTATGGTTTATGCTAAGATAGGAGACAAGCACGTTGTGCGCTGAGGTCACGCTGTTGTGTAGTCTGTTCTATTCCCAGCCGGACTATTTCAAAGAAAATGAGTTTTAAAGTACCTCGTGCGAAGTGAGTTCCTGGCTATGTCCTTTATGGCTTCTGGTGCGGTAATCGCAACAAAAGTCGTCTGCTTTTCTCGTCTGCTGAAATGTTTAAGAAGCCTCTATGGCAAACAGTGTGGACCCAGATCAGACTGCTAGTCTGATCTGGGTTCACGCTGTTTGCTTCTATACTTAATTCGTCAGTAATGGTAGGCAATCATTTGCAGCAGACGACTTCAGCAGACGACATATTCAGATGCATTTTTTCTTGGCGCTTTAAGGGTTAAGTAAACTGTTTGGTCTATGGTGACTCTGTTTTGTAGAGGAGGCTGAGTATGGAAAGCTGGTGTCTGTACATACTCAGACTTCTTGTGCAGTCTGTTCTGTTTTCTTAAATAAATGATTATCTGTTTGCCTTCTAGTGTCGTCTGCTGATTACTTTTGCAAACAGTTTGCAACCAGATCAGGCTCGACAAAACATCGGGCCTGATCTGGATCCAATCTGTTTGACACCGTCTGATGGTATTTCGAAAGAATATTCCCTTGAAAAAAATAGCAGACGACAAAAAGTTGTCAAAAAATACCCAGTAGACAAATGGTCAACATATGTGTAAAAAATTTGCACAGTCGCAGAATATTTACAAACAAGTGGCAGCAAACGACAAAAAGCATATGAAATTACCCAGTATGCAAATATTCAAAGCAAAACACAATCGCAATCACAGTCACTGCCATTATCCCCGTCACAACCTTCCCCGCAATCACAGCATCCAGCCCTTCCTCTGTGACGTCACAACAACACATTGTGGCAACTGCAGCCACTGGCACAACGTCAGCTGAGCCACGCCTTCTTCGGCCACGCCTACGAGTATATCGTTCACTTTCAGTAATATCCCTTCACGCTGCTCCAAGTACCGTACCTTCTCGTTTATAGTCACGTCATTTTTCAGTAAATTATCTCCTCGATTATAAGTCGGATCATTGTCTGCCTTATGTTCCCCTGGCAAACTCAGTATTATACCTCCTCGTTTATATTTTGCCTTTCTCCGTTTCCTTGATAATAAACTCCTCTTCGACTTTTTCGGGTTTGAATCTGCTTGGTTCTCCAAATGCGTCATACTTGCGTTTGGTGGTTGAGTTATAATGACGTCATCAGTTTTGTTGATATCGCGTGATGTTGGCTGTGTAATCACTGCGGTCTCCATTGTTGTAAGCGTCCTCACCTTATATGCATAACTGAAAAAAAGTGTAAGAGCAACGCGTATTAAAGAAATGTTTTTAAATCCACCCCATGAGACAAAAAAAAAAAATAACGTTGGAGTTTATACTATTTCAGCGAAGTTTAAAAAAACTTGTCGCAATGGCGAGTACATGTAGCAGACACACAGACAAGCACATTAGGGAGCGCAGTGGCTCAGTAAAAGAGTGCTTGACTCGAGACCGAGGGGTCGCGGGTTCGAGCCTCACCGACGTCACTGCGTTGTGTCCATGAGCAAGACACATTAATCCTAGCTTAGTACTGGTTCAATCCAGGAAGACATGTCCCTTTATAACTGAAAGATTGTTGATGGGACGTAAAGAATCAAATCAAACAAACAAAAATTCGAGACAAGCCCATTAATCCCCATAGTTTCGTCAGAGCTTTCCATGACCGCACACAGAAAGAAGTGACATAGATGAAAACCCCGTCCAACACTTTGTATCTCTAGTTTATTTGATAGCTGCGCATGCGCTTTAAATAACTTAATAATATGTTAGGAAATAAGTATTGGCGCATTAACCCTTAAAGCGCCAAGAAAAAAAATGTATCTGAAAATTTCGTCTGCTGAAGTCGTCTGCAGCAAATTATTGCCTTACATTACCGACAAATTAAGTATAGAAGCAAACAGCGTGCACCCAGAACAGACTGCTCCTATAGGAGCAGTCTGATCTGGGTACACACTGTTTGCCATAGAGACTTCTTAAACATTTCAGCAGACGAGAAAAGCAGACGACTTTTGTTGCGATTGGCGCAATTAGGGTTAAATCTTTGCCTCCTAGTGCCATTGGCGTAGCTCCCATTACGCAGTAACGCACATGTGTAATAAAACTAGTAACATTCAAGGGAGGCCACCTAACGTGGTAAAAGTGGTTTTCAATACCATAAGGAACTGCTCTTAAAAGAAAGAATTCGATCTCTCTGGGAGCAAATTTTTTCCTTTAAGAGAGGTTCCCATTTTGAAAAGGTACACAATTGAAGAGACTCACTGCTTAATCTAGTAGTCTCGCTTTGATGTGCGTAACTTTTTCAGCCTTCTGGCTACGCCATAGCTAGTGCAATCTGCCGATAACTTTTTCAAACAGTTTGAACCCATATCTGGCCCGACAAAAACGAACGTCGGAACTGATTAGGATTTGATCTGTTTGATACTCGGATGATATTTCTCGAAAAATTGGATTTTTAAAAATCAACAGACACCAAAAATATCCTGGAAAAAGTCCCAGGAGGCAAATAGTTTACGTGCCAACCTCCAGGATCAGTAATGAGCCACGACATGTGATTTCCAACAATGTGGCATTTTGACAAACGTAGACTCAGACGAGCCTGTGCTGCCCCCTTTTAAGCTTAGAAACACCAAATGCTGTTCAGTAAGTAGAATAACAGTCATATAATATTGGAGCGACTAGCAGAGGCTCTGATCAGTCTGCGCGTATGCGCAGGCTGATCTGAGGCTTTGCTGGTTGCACATACCACATTGTTGGAAATCTAATGTCGCGGCTCAGTTGTCAAATATTTATAAGTTTTTACCAATTTAACTATTTGCATGCTGGGTAATTTTGCATTTTTTTTTTTTTAATTTTCGAAAAATTATTTCAGGACTACAATCAGTGTCAAACAATTTGGACCCAGGCTAGGCCCGACTAAGAGTCAGGCCTAAATTGGGTCCAATCTGTTTGCAAAGATTATCAGTAGACGACACTTAATATCAGTCCAGTAGGTAGAGAGCCAACTAATTGATGTACACGTATGAGTCGCCTTATGAGATTTCCAACAATGTGACATTTTGACAATGTCAAAATGCCACATTGATGAAAATCTCACATGAATAGACTCAGACGAGCCTGAGCAGCCTCCTTTTAACGCTAAAATACTCCAAAATGATGTTCATTCAGTAGCTTAACAGTCGGTAGACTATTCAAGCGACTAGCAAATGCTCTTATCAGACTGCGCATATGCGCAGGCTGGTCTGAGCATTTGCTGGTCGCACATACCATATTGTTGGAAATCTTATGCTGTGGGCACCAAAAAGAACCGTGTCGGTGAGAAGTTTTTTTGTGCGTATGAAACATGTTCAAACTGATGTATAAGATTATAAACACGATTTTCGCTAAAACTGATTATTATAGACCTTCGAGGCAACTTTCCTTAACAAGCTAGCTTCGCGAAAAGGCCGTTTTGTCAACATTTTGCGCGTCCATATCACCGCTCAACACCAGTTTGAGAAATGAAATCACAAACATTCTTCAATATGAAAAGCTACCCACAATTTTTGGACAGCCTCCTTATAAACTCCACTCTAAAACAGCAAAACTGTAAAGTCATTTGAGGTTTTTTCCGTAGTTCTTTTCGAAAACAGAGTGTGAGTAAAACCGAATATTTTACTTTATCTCTACTGGTGTCGTCTGCTGTTTGATTTGATTCTTTACGTCCCATCAACAATCTTTCAGTTAAACAGGGACGGGGTTTCCTGGGTTGAACCAGTACTAAGCTAGGATAAATGTGTCTTGCTCAAGGACACAACGCAGTGACGCCGGTGAGGCTCGGTGTCGTCTGCTAATAATCTTCGCAAACAGTTTGGACCAAGATCAGGCCCGGCATAATGCCGGCTCTGATCTGGATCCAAACTGTTTGACATTCTGAATGTATTCCTGAAATGATTTTTTTCGGAAAGGTTGATTTTGAAAAACAATCAGCAGAAGGCAAACTAGTGGATCTGAAGGTCCTGAAGGGCTCACCTGTTATTGGGTCACAAAATCTAATTAATGTCAAACTAGTGCAAGGGCAACGTAGGCTTATTATTTAAACATATTATGTTTACCATTTATGGATGTAACGGACATTTTGGTCAAGTGACCTAAAACATAAATCATATATATGAAATTTTGTCTAATGAATACTCCATATGAAATTCTAGTTCAATCAGCTCTGCGTTTATTTAGTGTGTCTGAGAAAAAAGATATTAAGATACAAAGCATGTACGTGGTAGTACAAAATGAGTGGCCTTGGATGAAAGTCAACATCCAGTTTGACCAATTAACATTGTATCATTAGCTTAAACATTAACTGCAAGTATTATGACTTCGACTATAATACTTAAAGAAAAAGGGATATTTAAAGATTTTATTTCCATAAAAATGCATAAGAATCAAATGTAACCTTGTCAATGTCAATCCTAAATTTTGGTAGTGCCCATATCCCCAATGTTACATTCCAAGTCCAAAGGTCATCGACCTTCTGGTTCTGGAGAAAATTTAAAGGGTTTTTGCCATATGAGGGCATGGTGCCCCATTGGTCATGTGACTAAAACAATTTGTATCAATTGTAGTTAAAACTACATTAACTTAATAATAGAGTCTTAATTTGAAATTGGAGATCAGTTGGCCTAATAGTTTCTAAGAAAATTATGTTTAATATTATAGAGCGCCATTGGCTAAAAGGCCAAATACTAAGTTTGACCTTTAGAACTAACTTATAGCCATTGTCTAACCCTATCAAGTTAGAATGGTGACTTTTGCTTTAACAGTTTTCAAAAAATCCAAATGTTCAAAATAAAATTCCATTTAAATGCATTAGGAATTAAATTTGACCTTGACGTTAAGTAGACCCCACATCCTCCATGTTACATACCAAGTTCCAAGTTTTTGGCCCTCTGGTTTAGGAAATGCTTTTTAAATGTGTTTTACCATATATGGGCGTGGGGGCCATCTTGGTTCTGTGACCAGGATGATTTGAAGAATATTTTCGTTCCCGCATCTTGATGAGTCTACATTTCAAATTTGAGTTTAATTGGCACATTTGTGGCAACTTAAGCATCAGAATAAAATAAAGGCGCTGATTAGGATATACGGATGCAAAGACTGGTGTTCGTCATTGTTGTTGGCATGAAAGTGATTTTCTCCTGTCGTATTATAATGGTTTGACAAGGACTTTTAGCTCTTCGCATGCCGGATAATTTTATGTTGTGATCTTATTTTGATTGTTTATTGATTTTTCACTTCTCATTTGTTTTGTTTGTTTGATTTGATTCTTTACGTCCTATCAACAATCTTTCAGTTAAACAGGGACGGGTCTTCCTGGGTTGAAACAGTACCAAGCTAGGATAAATGTGTCTTGCTCAAGGACCACAACGCAGTGACTCCGGTGAGGCTCGAGCCCGCGGCCCCTCGATCTCGAGTCAAGCACCCTGCCACTGAGCCATTGCGCTCCCTTTATCACTTCTCAAGTGCTTATTTTATCATCAAACAAAATATCTCATAAATAGTAAATTCCTGTCAGTCAGTGTTGAACAATTTAGATCCAGGTTAATCATTTCATATGGGGGTCAAGGGCTCAGTGGTTGAGTGGAGGGGCCGCGGGTTCAAGCCTATACGACGTCACTGTGTTGTATCCTTGAGCAAGAACATTAATCCTAGCTTAGTACTGGTTCAACCCATGAAGACCAGTCCCTTTATAACTGAAAAATTGTTGATGGGACGTAAAGAATCAAATGAAACAAACAAAACAATCATTTCATGTCTGGTCTGAGTAAAAACTACTGGCAAAGATTATCAACGGCCGACAAAAAAATTGGCACGAAAATAGGTTTCTTTTGTAACCGGAGGGTCCCGGAGTGCGCAGGCTCAGACCAGTCTGTCCAGCATATGTAGATTGTACACCGTGTGTGCATTAAACTTCAGTCGACAGACAAGCCAAAACCAGGCACAGACGGACCATAAGTATAAACAGTGAATGCTATACTATGAATATAAGGCTCCCAGACACAGACTGATTGAACCAGTGGCCAAGCAGCATGTGAAAAGTGCCCACGACGGGGTCGGTTACGCCCCCTTAAGTTCGTACACTGGGTGTGAGTAGGAGTGTTTTGGGTAAATGAGAAACAAGATTGCTCAAATGAATCAATTTAATAGATCTTAATATACAATCAGTATTTCACTAAATAGAATCTGTGAGCGACTCTCTCAATCCTATAGATGCATGCAAACTGAAATAAACCAGAAAGCAGTTATTTACTAATGCAACTTGTTCATTAATTTTCCTTACGACTTTGTGCTTTGATTTGCTATATACTAATGCCAGTGTACACTCCAACGGAATGTCTTCTGGGTGTCTGTTTTACCCTCAGGGGACGAATATACTACCTGGCAGGCAGTTGGTCACCCTGTTCCATAAGCTCCTCTCAAAGCGTAAATACTGATGTCAGTCTATACTCCTGCGGAATATCTGATGTTATAACTTAAACCCTATTACATTCCAGCGGAATGTCTGGCTTTAGCTATACACACAGTAGGCGAATTTACTATCTTACAGACAGTCGATCGCCCCTGGCCCTCCTCTCTTCTTCTGACAATGTAGTTGAAAATCATACTGACTTTATTGCAAAATCTTATTAGTTATACGTGGTGTCTTACAATAACAAGTCTTAAACCTTTATATAAGCAAACGAATGGTGTATTCAGCATCTTGACACTTTATTCATATAAAATGTTTCCTAATATGCCGTTCATGCATTTACAAATGAAAACAGACTGAAATACTTCAATAAAAGTCAACGTTAACAAATCTATTAAAGGGAGGTAATAAGATAAACCTTAACTATAAGTCACACTGAGTATCCTGATAACTTTATTGTGGTGTAGTGACACGGTTGAGTGCATTTGTAATGGGCAAATACTGATCTATTACACTTTATTTCTTCAAGGTAGACGTAAATTATGTCATATATCTTTGCTTGTATGTCTTCTATACGCCCATTCATAAAACGAAAACGTGATTTGTTGTGTAATCGCCTTGGACGTCCATCAGCCTGTCTGTGTTTGATAATTTCTCTTACGTTTTAATTGGACAACAAAAAATAGAACCACACCGGTTAGGCGGCAATCGAAAACGTTAATACTATCGACGAACGTAGATAAAAATCGTCAGAAGACAGTCTTCGATTGACATTTGTTGCCCTACTGGCGAAAAATGACAATCGAAAACACTGTTTCTAGCTGTTTTTGATCCGCATTCGTCGATTGTTAAGAGCGTTTTCAGGCAGCCTGATCTGGGCTTTCTCTGTTTTCTTATGGAAATACAATGTATGATAAGATATAATCATTAACTAGTGGATCTGACAAGTAATCACTTAGTTCTATGCTCAAGCGTGAAAGTTTATTTACTGGGCGGAGCTTAGCATGAATATTCAGGAGGGAAAGGATAACAGTTATGCAACCCGAACAAAATCGCTTCTGACAGAAAAGGGGTGACAACTACGACATCACAAGGGTCTCGGTTTATTTTCGATTTCCGCTATGATTGGTGTAGGCAGGTGATTACAAAGGCAGCAGCATTTCGGGGCTCGATCATTACGGTAAAGTCGGGTAAATTCGGACACCAGATAAATTCGGACACTCATTTGCAAACATTGTAAATCCAGATGAGAAGGCTCCTTATGAGCCGTCTCATCAGGATTTTCACTGTTTGCTTAGTTAAATTAATATTTATTCCAATATTTGAAATATGAAACAAAACAAGGACGCTGTCCGAATTTAGCCGTCTGTCCGAATATACCCGACTTTACCCTTTAAATTCTGCTAAAGTGCGTTGTCAGGCACCGGAACAATTAATTAATTGTTCCGACATCCATGCTATAGTCCTACAGCGCTATTATGACCATGTTTACATTTGCTTGTTTGTAAACATTGAAATCAAAACATTACGCTCTCATATTCAGCAGTCAAGTGTACATGTACATGTAGTTTTGAAAACTGTTTGATATCAGCTTGTTTAGCTCAGTAGGTAGAGACGCTGGCAAACAGAGATCCATTTATTTTCCATTATGCGCAGGTTCGAATTCCACCAATGCCTTCATTTCTTTTCTTTTTTTTTCATTTTTATTATATCATATTTGCACATGTATCCTTTAAGCAATATTGGAAAACAGTTTAAATATCTATACAAAGTGTCCATCAAATGGGACATTATCAAACAAGAAAACACATAATGCACTGTATGTCAAAACATTACATTTTAGCTGAAGGTCCGAACACAGTGAAGAACATCAAAGATTTCCAACAGCTTCTAGACATTGTATTGTGCTCCAAAACCCACGCACAGCGCTACCACTATTCCAATTGTATTTTTCAGCATTGTGAATAATGTGGTAAGGGCACCAAGGAAAGACTCTTCAATTATTTTGCCAAAATAAAACATGACAAAGAAGTGTCTTCGAATCACTGGGAGAGAGTTGTGGAGGATGGAAAAACACTGAAGGCACTTAAAACCAAGAAGGGAAATTATAAAGTGATGTTGGAAGAATTTGTCAGTGATGTTCTCAGCCCAGTTCAGGGGACAACTTTTCCAGAGCACCTTTTCATAGGGCAGTGGCAGCAGCGGCAGTTTAATGAAATGAAGACAAATTTGCCAGAAGACTGTGTCATGCTTGTAATGGACTTCGACACAAACAGACTGATTCGTTTTCAAAATGAGACAAAGTCCATATATTACACCATACAACTGGTGACTATACACCATGTCGTGGTGTTTTACCGTTCTTTGGACATTACTGATTTAACTGTTAGGGAGTCCCTCGTTTTCCATAGTGATGACCACTCGCATGATCACATAGCTGTAAAGAGAGGATCTTACATGAGTGCTCATGTTTTATTGAATTTATTAAACGAGTTGGGGAAAAGAGATAAAATGCGAGGCTTGCCGAGCATTTTATCTCTTTTTCGCAACGAGTTTAATAAATTCAATAATACAAGAGCACGAATGTTAGATTCTATTTATCATATGACATTAAGATTACTTTGAAATCTCATTTTTGCCGTAAAAACGTTATAATTTGTCATTATGTACGCAACAGCAATCAAAATTTGGTTAGATGTTCGATATTCAACATTCAACATTCAAATTTTGAATGTCGAATATCGAATATCAAACTCAATCTCACATTCAAATTTTGAATGTCGAATATCGAATATCAAACTAAATCCAACATTCAAATCGAATGTCGAATATCGAATATCAAACTCAATCTCACATTCACATCGAATGTCGAATATCGAATATCAAACTAAATCCAACATTCGAATCGAATGTCGAATATCAAATATCAAACTCAATCTCACATTCAAATTTTGAATGTCGAATATCGAATATCAAACTAAACCCAACATTCAAATCGAACGTCGAATATCGAATATCAAACTAAATCCAACATTCAAATCGAATGTCGAATATCGAATATCAAACTCAATCTCACATTCAAATTTTGAATGTCGAATATCGAATATCAAACTAAATCCAACATTCAAATCGAATGTCGAATATTGAATATCAAACTAAATCCAACATTCAAATCGAATGTCGAATATCGAATATCAAACTAAATCTCACATTCAAATTTTGAATGTCGAATATCGAATATCAAACTAAATCCAACATTCAAATCGAATGTCGAATATCGAATATCAAACTAAATCCAACATTCAAATCGAATGTCGAATATCGAATATCAAACTCAAACTCACATTCAAATCGAATGTCGAATATCGAATATCAAACTGAATCCAACATTCCAATCGAATGTCGAATATCAGATATCAAACTGAATCCAACATTCAAATCGAATGTCGAATATCGAATATCAAACTCAATCCAACATTCAAATCGAATGTCGAATATCGAATATCAAACTGAATCCAACATTCAAATCGAATGTCGAATATCGAATATCAAACTCAATCTCACATTCAAATTTTGAACGTCGAATATCGAATATCAAACTAAATCCAACATTCAAATCGAATGTCGAATATCGAATATCAAACTCAATCTCACATTCAAATTTTGAATGTCGAATATCGAATATCAAACTAAATCCAACATTCAAATCGAATGTCGAATATCGAATATCAAACTCAATCTCACATTCAAATTTTGAATGTCGAATATCGAATATCAAACTAAATCCAACATTCAAATCGAATGTCGAATATCGAATATCAAACTCAATCTCACATTCAAATTTTGAATGTCGAATATCGAATATCAAACTAAATCCAACATTCAAATCGAATGTCGAATATCGAATATCAAACTGAATCCAACATTCAAATCGAATGTCGAATATCGAATATCAAACTCAATCCAACATTCAAATCGAATGTCGAATATCGAATATCAAACTCAATCCAACATTCAAATCGAATGTCGAATATCGAATATCAAACTCAATCCAACATTCAAATTTTGAATGTCGAATATCGAATATCAAACTAAATCCAACATTCAAATCGAATGTCGAATATCGAATATCAAACTCAATCTCACATTCAAATTTTGAATGTCGAATATCGAATATCAAACTAAATCCAACATTCAAATCGAATGTCGAATATCGAATATCAAACTAAATCCAACATTCAAATCGAATGTCGAATATCAAACTGAATCTAACATTCAAATCGAATGTCGAATATCGCATATCAAACTAAATCCAACATTCAAATCGAATGTCGAATATCGAATATCAAACTCAATCTCACATTCAAATCGAATGTCGAATATCGAATATCAAACTGAATCCAACATTCAAATCGAATGTCGAATATCGAATATCAAACTAAATCCAACATTCAAATCGAATGTCGAATATCGAATATCAAACTCAATCTCACATTCAAATCGAATGTCGAATATCGAATATCAAACTAAACCCAACATTCAAATTTTGAATGTCGAATATCGAATATCAAACTGAATCCAACATTCAAATTTCAAATATCGAATATCAAACTGAATCCAACATTCAGTCAGTTAATGTACTCATTCACGGGTGCTGTAGCATCTACAATCAACTCCTGACTATGACAAATTTTGAGAAATTGCGAGGCCGTTGGTCGTTGACTAGACATGTAGTTTTACCCATCGCATGATTGCCATACGGGTACATGTACATTTGTACCACACAGATACAGCACGCTGATCGGGCGGATAATGTATGATTTTAGATGGTATTTTGGGCCCAAAATTGATTGTAGGCTCTTAAGAAATCGTAGAGACCCCGCGCAGCTACCGAAAGGTCGCCGCGTGAAGCCTGTGCAGTGTCTGTAAAATCACACAGATTCCTGCGGCAACCCCATCGTGACCGCAACTTAACAATGTGACCGCCTTACAATCGGTCAACATTTTCAGACAAGACTGCACATCCTCGCAGTCTTGCCAGAGTCTTCGCTATTTGCACACACACAACATATATACAATGATAAAAAGTCAGAATTTTTTTAAACCTGTAGTCCAACTATGTTGCCGTGCATGCTTGTTGGAATAATACAATACGATGCGATCTAGTACCAAAAAACGTGTGCCGCCCCATTACATTGCGGGCCGGAAAAGGTCATTTTATTTGATTTTTTTTCTGATTTTGTTTTATCTTGTACGGACAAGATATTATTTTGATTTCTTGCTACTCTCTGTAGCTGAGCAGGCTGGTTTGAGGTTAACCAGGTCAAAACTCCAGAATTTTGATTTCTTGCCACTCTCTATAACTGATCTGGTTGGTTCGTGGCTAAACGGATCAAACCCCCAAATGGTATTCCTTAATACTCCCTGTAGCTGGTCTGACTGAATTGGAGTTTATCGGCCAAATTCCCAGATTTTTACTACTCTCTGTAGATAATCCACAGATTTTTCATTTCTAACTTCTGTTTTTAGATGAGCTGGGCCGCGTAGCGCAGTCGGCGACGCGTCTGGCTGCAGATGCGTGTCTGACTTCAAATCCAGGGATCGATCCCGGTCCGGTCCCAAACTTTCGTGGTGAGACACGCACCTGTAGCCAGACACGTTACCGACTGCCTACGCGGCCCGACAGGAAGATTTGTGCCTTCAGCAACTTTTGTGCCAGAAATAATTTTAGTGCCTGCAGCAGATCTTGTGCTAGCAGGAATTTTTGTGCCAGCAGCCATTTTTGTGCTGGCAGCAATTTTTGTGCTAGCAGGAATATTTGTGTTTTGTTTGTTTTGCTGCTTTACGTCCCCAAGTCAACAACTATGGCCATGGCGAGACGGTCAGCTCACCTAATCACATATCTCCTGGGGAATTTTGAAGAAGCGGGTAACCAGTACTTCATCATCGGAGCGAGAGTGCTTGACTCGAGACCGAGGGGCCGCGGGTTCGAGCCTCACTAGCGGCATTGCATTGTGCCCTTAAGCAAGACGCATTAATCTTAGCTTAGTACTGGTTCAACCCAGGAAGACTTGTCCCTATATAACTGAAAGATTGTTGATGGGACGTAATGAATCAAATCAAACCAGTACTTCAAGCGCATACTTTCGCTAATAACTGATAACTACTTCGTTTGAATGATTCAGCTGAAGGGAGGAATATGACCGTAGAATTTATTTCATGATCAATCTCCATGAAAGTATGAGACCGGGCTGTGATCAAACTCGGGACACCAGGATCTGCAGTCAGACACGCATCTGTAGCCAGACACGTTACCGACTGCCTACGCGGCCCGGTATTCAGGAATATTTGAACCATGACATGTGATTTCCAACAATGTGCCATTTTGACAAGTGTAGACTCAAACGAACCTGTGCAGCCTCCTGTTAAGCTTTGAAACACCAAATTAAGTTTGATCAGTAGCTTAACACTCATATAATAATTAAGCGACAAGCAAAGGCTCTGATCAGTCTGCGCGTATGCGCAGGCTGGACTGAGCCTTTGCTGGTCGCACATACCACATTGTTGGAAATCTCATGTCACGGCTCATTTGTGACTGCATGATTTTTTGTGCCAGCAGCACATTTTGTGCTGGGAGCAAATTTTGTGGTAGCAGGAATTTTTGTGCCAGCAGCAAATTTTGTGCTAGCAGAATTTTTTGTGCCAGCAGCAATTTTGTGCTAGCAGAAATTTTTGTGCCAGCAGAAATATTTGTGGTAGCAGGAATTTTCGTGCCAGCAGCAATTTTTTGCTGGTAGCAAATTTTGTGCTAGCAGGAATTTTTGTGCCAGCAGCAAATTTTATGCTGGCAGCAATTTTGTGCTAGCAGGAATATTTGTGTTTTGTTTGTTTTGCTGCTTTACGTCCCCAAGTCAACAACTATGGCCATAGCGAATCGGTCACTCACCAAATCACATCTCTCCTGGGGAATCTTGAAGAAGCGGGTAACCATTACTTCGTCATCGGAGCGAGAGTGCTTGACTCGAGACCGAGGGGCCGCGGGTTCGAGCCTCACCGGCGGCATTGCATTGTGCCCTTAAGCAAAACGCATTAATCCTAGCTTAGTACTGGTTTAACCCAGGAAGACCCGTCCCTATATAACTGAAAGATTGTTGATGGGACGTAATGAATCAAATCAAACCAGTACTTCGAGCGCATACTTTCGCTTATAACTGACAACTTCTTTTTTGAATGATTCAGCTGAAGGGAGGAATATGACCGTAGAATTTATTTCATGATCAATCTCAATGAAAGTATAAGACCGGGCTGTGATCAAACTTGGGATACCAGGATCTGAAGTCAGACACGCATCTGTAGCCAGACACGTTACCGACTGCCTACGCGGCCCGGTATTCAGGAATATTTGAACCATGACATGTGATTTCCAACAATGTGCCATTTTGACAAGTGTAGACTCAAACGAACCTGTGCAGCCTCCTGTTAAGCTTTGAAACACCAAATTAAGTTTGATCAGTAGCTTAACACTCATATAATAATTAAGCGACAAGCAAAGGCTCTGATCTGTTTGCGCGTATGCGCAGGATGTCTGAGCCTTTGCTGGTCGCACATACCACATTGTTGGAAATCTCATGTCACGGCTCATTTGTGCCTGCAGCAAATTATGTGCCAGCAGAAATTTTAGTGCCGGCAGCAAATTTTGTGATGGCAGGATTTTTTGTGCGAGCAGCAATTGTTGTGCTGGCAGCAAATTTTGTGCTAGCAGGATTTTTTGTGCCAGCAGCAAATTTTGGGCTGGCAGCATTTTTTTGCTTGCAGAAATTTTTGTGCCAGCAGCAATTTTGTGCTGGCAGCATTTTCTTTGCTAACAGAATTTTTTGTGCCAGCAGCAAAGTTTGTGCTAGCATGAATTTTTGTGTCAGCAGTATTTTTTTTTTATGGCAGCAATTTTTTTGCTAGAAGAAATTTTTGTGCCAGCAGCAAATTTTGTGCTAGCAGGAATTTTTGTGCCAGCGGCAATTTTTGTGCCAGCAGCAAATTTTTTGCTATCAGAGATTTTTGTGCCAGCAGCAAATTTTGTGCTAGCAGAAAATTTTTTGCTAGCAGCAAATTTTGTGCCAGCAGCAATTTTTTTGCTAGCAGAAATTTTTGTGCCAGCAGCAAATTTTGTGCTAACTTGACCGTTTTTTTTCTGCTGTAAAATTGCTGCCAACTTTACCGTTTTTCGCTGCAGCAAAATTGCTGCTAACTTGACCGTTTTTTGCTGCAATAAAATTGCTGCCAACTTTACCGTTTTTTACTGTTGCTGCTTACTTGACCGTTTTTTGCTGCAGCAAAATTGCTGCCAACTTTACCGTTTTTCGCTGCAGCAATATCGCTGCTTACTTTACCGACGTACATACAATATAAATGCGTATGCCCTATAGAGCAAAAAGCTTTTTGACGCACAACTGGCTCATTTTACGCGTAACGCATCAACCTTTTTGAAATATAATGGTCCAAAGGTCATTACTCAGAGGTCATGGTACATCTGTAGCCCGTTGCCATCTACGGTGCCTGGAAAATCGCACGGAAAGTCGTGGACAAATAAATCGTACGGTGCTCAGGCAAATGTAATCTATGCGTTATTAATGCCACCAGGCCTACTTTTTAACATCTGAGAGAGGAAATTCTTATTTATTAATAGATGTACGTAAGGAGACACAATTTTCTTGCCGACATGTCACAGTATTTGAGAGTCTCCACTGTTGTCGCAGCTAACAATGTCTAGATAACCAGATGGTAAAGTGTCTCCATTTGCAAAGTAGTGCATGTAGCCCATAATGGTGGCCATATTTAGGAGAAACGTTTTAATGGAAGATACATATGTAAGTAAATCCAGAAAATACAATCGGGATCTGAATTCTCATCTACTTCTCAGCCAGCATTCAATGCCGGGCCACCCTCGACTCGCTAGCGAAACGCCATTGGATCGGGCCACCATCGTCCCACTAGCAAAGCGCCATTTGTATGGCGTTTCGCTAGCGGGCCGAAGGTGGCACGTTTACAGATGTTTACTGGATTGTGTGTGTTTGTACACGCATAGTAGGCTCTGATGAGACAGCGTATTAGTCATGTGATAAGTAGAAAAATACTCAAATGGTATATTAAACCTACATGTACATGTAAAGAAGGTACATGTAATAATGTCTGGAGAAATTTCCGCAAATGCTTGTTTGGTTTGAGCCCAATCGGAGGGGAGTTTCTTACGTAAGTTTGGGGTAGGTTATGAGTTCAAGCCCACATCTGGCCACAAAGTTTTGCAGAGACTGTTCTCGCCATAATGCTGATCCAAAAGCTTCTGACAAACAGATGTATACACCATATTTTGTCTCTTTGGTCAACCTTTATTTTAGATTTTTTATAATAAATTTGTTTCCAGCTACGATATATACTGACGTCAACTAAAATGAATCAAGACAGTTCACCGACAAGACAGTTTACAGACACACTTTTGAAGACAGTTCACCGACAAGACAGTTCACAGACACACATTTGAAGACAGTTCACAGACAGAATTAAAGACAGTTCACCGACAGAATTGAAGACAGTTCACCGACAAATTTTATATTGTATTTATAATGAATGCCACATGTTTTTCTATCATTTGGGATACTATTAAACACATGACTAATATAAAATTATTGGAGTTGAATGATTTCTGTGGCACTTTGATCTTTTTATTAGACATATATATGCCTTATGCATATAGAGAGATCATTACATTATCTGTATATACTGGATTGGTCCTAGTTGAAAAAAAAAAAACAATAGTTTAGCTTCATGTAACATCAAAAGATCTGCCTATTATTTGTTAATCAAGCAAACAAAAATCGCCTTGTTAACCAACAATAATTGCAAAGTCCATGATCCCACTGATGCGGCACAGCAGAAACATAAATGTACATTAGTGGGAAGAAATAGTTCTATCTATCTTCTACACTGAACCGAAATTATAAGTAGCCACCATACAATTTTTGCTCCCGTTCAGAAAGTAAAAATCGCTCTCACAAAATTTAAATTCTATAAAAAGGTCCAAGGCTTTGTCGAGGCTCTGCGAATTATGTCATTTCAAAATGACTGGTAGACCTTGCACAGTCGAGGTCCGAGTAAAGGTACCTTCATTTCAAAAAGTCACACTTTTTAATGTGATGTAAACCCTTCATCAGATACGTTATCCATTTATATTTTAATTAGTTTGAAGATGTTTATAACAGCTGTGATATAAGATGAAAAGAATCAAAAGTTTTTTTTGACAATTGAACACTCCATTTCTCTTCTACGTTAACATAAAGACAGCCACGGTCAACAACTTAATCAAAGGATTTTTAGCTTAACCATGCAGTTTGCATACTCACTTTGAATTGCTCTGTACGCTTTATTATCTGCGGCATAGCAGTGCAATTTTCAGGGATTCTTTATTTTGAATTGGCGTCACTGTTCTGCTAAAAAAATCAAAAGAAATCTTAAACAAATGCCATTTAAATGACCTATAAAGATTCACGTTAAAATCAGAGGTGGATACCAAATTAGTAAAAAATATCGTTAGAAAATGGGCTTATCAAGTTGCATGGTGTTTTGTCCAGCATATTAACATAAAATACAACACATACAATGATTTTAGTATGTGCAGCTGATTATTTCCGAAAATTTCGGAAAATTCGGAAAATTATCAATTTTTAAAAATTCATAAAAAATCTGTCATAAGCAAAATGTCAAGTGTTTGGTGTTTTTTTCAAGTCGACTAGGTAGGTTTGCAATTACCTGTACTTGAATTTGATAAAAACTGCACTCAAAACGCTTATTTTCTTCAAAAAATAGATTTTTGCATTTTTGAACCCAAAAATCGTGAAGTGATAGAAAACTCTCCCAAAACACCGCTTAACTTTAGTCCATTACAATGCACATATTTGGGCGAAAATTCATTTCAATATCACTAGGGCTTAGTCAGAAAAAAAGAAATTGAAAAGTGGCTACTTAGAACTTCGGTTCAGTGTATACTGGCAGCAATTGCCATTGTACTCTACCAAATGTATCTACTTTTGTTTTTACTTCAAATCACAAATGATCCATAATTCCTCAAAATTAACAGTTATTTTCCAGCCATAGGTCAGTTACATATAAAGCACATGTGTCGGTGAACTGTCTTAAAAAGTGTCGGTGAACTGTCTTCAATTCTCTCAGTGACATGTCTTCAAAAACGTGTCGGTGAATTGTCTTGTTGGTAAACTGTAAACGCCTCACTCAGAATCACTGTTTTTTAGCGACGGCATACAAATATGAACAACAACGTACTGCTTATTTGTGTTGAGGCTGGGCGATGTTGGAAAATGACTTTAACTTGGTATGAAGGTGACGCGTTTTCAAATTGTTAGAGGTTGCTAGTTCGATACTCTCTGTCACCGTGAAGTGGTCCAGTAGCCAGTAATAGGGATGTTATAGAGAGTTATATGCAACGTTCCGATGCGCAGCTTCGGGAATTTCGAGTGAAGACCATGGGGAGGTAGGTCTGGGTGTCCTGCCTACTGCCTACTAGGTGTACCCCATTGGATTTGCGCTTTAAGGGCTTAGAAATGACAATGTAGTGGGACCTGTTAACCAGTTATGGGGATACTATAGAGTTATATGCAAAGTTCAGGTGCGCAGCCTCGAATAATTCGTAGTTAAGTCCATGGGGAGTTTAGTCTGGGTGTCCTGGCTGCTGCCTACTATTGGTGCCCCCGTTGGGAGTTGGCTTAAAGGGCTTAGAAATGGCGATGTAGTGGGGCCTGGTTGGATGCAGATACTATAGAGTTATATGCAAAGTTTAGGTGCGCATCGTCTGAAATTTCGAGCATACAGGAGGCTGTGAACCCCATAGGGAGTTAGGCCTGTGTATATCATTCTACGCGGATACTCAACATGCTTAAGAGGGCTATATACACAGTTCAGTCGCGCAGCCTCAATACATGTACATCGCCATTTCTAAGCCCTTAAGGCCCAACCCAGCGGAGGTACACCTAGTAGGAAGGACACAAAGGCATATCATCCCATGGGCTTCACTACCTCATGTATGCTCTAAACTCCTTGAACTTTGCATATAACTCGTTACAGTATATCCATCATATAGCCAAACTACATAGTACATCGCAATTTCTATAGGCATTCTATGCATCTATGCGCTTAAAGGCCCTGTCACACTATAACGTTTTAGCCAACGTATGCCGACGTATGAAATATATATCTAGTACGCTGGCATACGCTGAAATCTAATAAAAAAGCCTCTCTTTGAACTTATGCAAAACGTACGCGAAACGAGCATAGAACGTGTGTCTAACTTATGCGTAACTTATTCATAACTTATTCCCGATGTAGCATAACTTATACTTTTATCAGCGTATCAAAGCGTATGCCCAGCGTATCACTAGCGTTCTTGAAACTTATGCACAACGAACGTCTAACGTATACTGAATTGTATATATAACGTACGTTAACGTATGCATAACTTACATGTAGCGTACTTCTAACTTATGTCAAACGTATAAAACAGTACAACATTTTGGGACAATTTTGTCATATGACAACGTATACCAACGTACTGTAGCGTGTTCGTAACGTATTGAAAACGTATCCCTGACTTATTCAGCGTACACCAACGTACTTGGTGAATTTTCATACGTTGGTGCTAACGTACCTTAACGTATGCATAACTTACCCGTTGCGTACATCTAACGTATGCCTAGCGTATAAGCAATACGTCGGCATACGATGAAGATTTTTTATGCAAGCACAAAATTTTGGGATCTATTCGCCGTATGACAACGTATACCAACGTACATTAGCGTGTTCGTAACGTGTTTAAAACTTATCTCTAACGTATTCAGCGTACACCAACGTACTTGCTATATTTCTTATACGTCCGCATACGTTGGTGCTAACGTACCTTAACGTATGCATAACTTATTTGCTGCGTACATCTAGCGTATGCCTAGCGTATAGAAACAGTACGTTCGCATACGCTGTAATTTTTTATGGATGCACAAAATGTTTGACCTCTTAACGTATACCACCGTACTATAGCGTATTAGTAACGTGTTTAAACTTATTTCTAACGTACTCAGCGTATACCAACGTACTTGCTGAATTTTTCATGCGTCGGCATACGTTGCTGCTATACGTCGTAGTGTGACAGGGCCTTAAAGCCCAAGCCAACGGGGGTATACCTAGTAGGCCGAACACCCATGCCTACCTCCCTATGGGCTTCACTGTATCCTGCATGCTTGAATATTTCGAGGATACGCACCTGAACTTTGCATATAACTCACTAGAGTATCTCCATTACTGGCTACCGGGCCCCACAGCATCGCCATTTTAAGCCCCTAATAGCCCAACCTGGACACACAGGTGGTTTGATTTTTGTGTTTAATATAAATTTGGAGTGTGCAGCCTGCAAATAAGTTATTCAATACCAAGATTTATTTGCGTTCAGAATTACCCCCACCCCCATCCCCCACACCTTAAATTTGTAATATATATGATTTTCTTCAATTCTACAGTTGCAGCGTCTTTTTCTTCCTGTGATTGAATAAACAAACACATTAAAATTATCCATGACATGACGAACCAACAAAATAAGTGTGCGCCCACCGAAGACTCTGATCAGAAATAGTATCCACCCAGTCTGATCAGAGTCATTGCTGTGCGCTCAGCGAGTAACTAAGGACCTAACTTTTTTTCATGTGAAGACTAGGCTGATAAGATCTGAGCCCTCTCGTAGCGTACGGCGACATTGTTGGTTTTCTCATGTCGTGGCTCATTAATCGAGTTTCACTTTTGATCTGTTTTGTGATTTTTTTTAAAATCAGCGCTGCGACGTTTCGCATGCTGTACATATAAAAAACAATTTAACATTATGATACCACCCCAGGGGTTTGGAGAAACGGGGGGGGGGGGGTTAACGAAACAAGGAAACAAATGTTAAATTTTATTTTTAGGGGGACATGGGAATAAGGAAGAATATGGGGAACAGTGGATATAAGAAATTATGGAGGGTTGTGGGGGTAAAGACGAACAATCCAATTTAATAAAGGAGAACAACGACACTGGTTCCATAATAGTCTTAATCAGTTTGCAAAGTAAGCCGACCCGTTCCGTTGACAATGTGTTTGTCTGCAGGTCCAGAGATCACAACTCCAAATCTATGGTAATTGATCCCCCGCCGCAAAGCTGAGAGTGGATTATAGGAATGCCCTTTGCCTGTCCGTCAGTCCGTCCGTCTGTCCGAACGTAGCACTTTCTTTTCCGCTCCATACCGCTTGAAAAAAAGATTTTCATTAACATTCAACTCAGTGAGACGGTGTACTGAAGCTATGACAGCTAAAGGTCATTGGATTTAGCCTTGAATTTTATGTCCGCTCATATCACTTGAACACTTTGAAAGATTTGCATTAAACTTTGGTCAAATGTTCATCTCTGGGAGATGGTGTGCAGAACCTATGACTCAGTTACAAAGACTCAATGTCAAGGCCACAAATGAAGGTCATGTGATTAATCCTTGAATTTCCTGTCCGCTCCATTTCTCCTTTACCCAAAAACTTTTCTTTACACTTTGGTCAGATATTGATCATCGTCCCGACATAACTGAAAACTTGTTCACTGGGACGTAAGTAATCAATTCTAGCAACATGACTTGCGAATCGAAGAGATAAGTTTCAGAATACTGAGGATGTCATGAAAAATAGTAAGTGAGTATGATCAGGAAATACCAAAATCACAAACTGCAGACAAACCCATGGCACCGCGAGGAAGAGCCACACAACAATCACGAGACACCAGGAAGACAAACCAAGCAAATCAACCAGCTCTCTCTTCCCCATCAAGATGATTGCAAAACCAGAATGGACATAATGTAACGTGCAACAAAACATAGAACAATTACAGAATCCCACAATGGGAGTAACAATCAACAACAACAGAACCACCGCCTTAGAACGGACAGCAGCCTAAGCCACCGGGTACCAAATCTTCGCCCTAAATTCTGCTGTTGTTGAAGAACAATAAATAATCAGCTCGCATGGAAGCCTTCTTACTATTGCACTGTATCATCATAGAGAAACACTGTAATCAAATTAACACACTATGATGAAACAAAGAAAAGGGCTCACGACTCACAGATAGTCAGAGAGCTAAAGAAAACCTCAACTTGAGCCACGTTGGGCCCAGCTACAGATAAGCATCATGCACCAACCCACCGATTAAAGCCTGGCTTTTAAAGTGTGCCCTATAATCCAGAGAGAAAACAACGTAAATCACCATCCCTGACGCATTGAGGGACAATGTTTTACAAAAGGCACAATGTAGCAGTCTATTCAAAATTTGGATGTAGGATGAAGTTTGATAATTAGTACTCGAGATATTTCTATTTGAGATTTAAAATCTAAATGTTTGATTCAGTTTGATATATTCGAGGTTCGATATAAAAAAAATCAAAAGTTAGATTGAGTTTGATATTCGATATTCGACATTCAAAATTTAACTGTTGGATTCAGTTTAATATTTAAGATTCAAATAATTTGACATTCGATATTCGACGTTCGATTTGAACGTTGGATTTAGTTTGATATTCGACATTCGACATTCAAAATATTTTAGAATGTGAGATTTAGTTTGATATTTGATATTCGACATTCGTTTTAACTGTGAAATTTAGTTTGATATTCGATATTCGATTTGAATGTTGGATTTAGTTTGATTTTCGATATTCGACATTCAAATTTGAATGTGAGATTGAGTTTGATATTCGATATTCAACATTCGATTTGAATGTTGGATTTAGTTTGATATTCGATATTCGACATTCGATTTGAATGTTGGATTCAGTTTGATATTCGATATTCGACATTCGATTTGAATGTTGGATTCAGTTTGATATTCGATATTCGACATTCGATTTGAATGTTGGATTCAGTTTGATATTCGATATTCGACATTCAAAATTTGAATGTGAGATTGAGTTTGATATTCGATATTCGATATTCGATTTGAATGTTGGATTTAGTTTGATATTCGATATTTGACATTCGATTTGAATGTTGGATTTAGTTTGATATTCGATATTCGACATTCAAAATTTGAATATGAGATTGAGTTTGATATTCGATATTCGACATTCGATTTGAATGTTGGATTTAGTTTGATATTCAATATTCGACATTCGATTTGAATGTTGGATTTAGTTTGATATTCGATATTCGACATTCAAAATTTGAATGTGAGATTGAGTTTGATATTCGATATTCGACATTCGATTTGAATGTTGGATTTAGTTTGATTTTCGATATTCGACATTCGGTTTGAATGTTGGATTCAGTTTGATATTCGATATTCGACATTCGATTTAAATGTTGGATTGAGTTTGATATTCGATATTCGACATTCGATTTGAATGTTGGATTCAGTTTGATATTCGATATTCGACATTCGATTTGAATGTTGGATTCAGTTTGATATTTGATATTCGACATTCGATTTGAATGTTGGATTGAGTTTGATATTCGATATTCGACATTCGATTTGAATGTTGGATTGAGTTTGATATTCGATATTCGACATTCGATTTGAATGTTGGATTCAGTTTGATATTCGATATTCGACATTCAAAATTTGAATGTGAGATTGAGTTTGATATTCGATATTCGACATTCGATTTGAATGTTGGATTTAGTTTTATATTCGATATTCGACATTCGATTTGAATGTTGGATTAGAGTTTAATATTTAAGATTCAAATAATTTGACATTCGATATTCGACGTTCGATTTGAACGTTGGATTTAGTTTGATATTCGACATTCGACATTCAAAATATTTTAGAATGTGAGATTTAGTTTGATATTTGATATTCGACATTCGTTTTAAATGTGAAATTTAGTTTGATATTCGATATTCGATTTGAATGTTGGATTTAGTTTGATTTTCCATATTCGACATTCAAATTTGAATGTGAGATTGAGTTTGATGTTCGATATTCGACATTCGATTTGAATGTTGGATTTAGTTTGATATTCGATATTCGACATTCGATTTGAATGTTGGATTCAGTTTGATATTCGATATTCGACATTCGATTTGAATGTTGGATTCAGTTTGATATTCGATATTCGACATTCGATTTGAATGTTGGATTCAGTTTGATATTCGATATTCGACATTCAAAATTTGAATGTGACATTGAGTTTGATATTCAATATTCGATATTCGATTTGAATGTTGGATTTAGTTTGATATTCGATATTCGACATTCGATTTGAATGTTGGATTTAGTTTGATATTTGATATTCAACATTCAAAATTGGAATGTGAGATTGAGTTTAATATTCGATATTCAACATTCAATTTGAATGTTGGATTTAGTTTGATATTCGATATTCGACATTCAAAATTTGAATGTGAGATTGAGTTTGATATTCGATATTCGACATTCGATTTGAATGTTGGATTTAGTTTGATATTCAATATTCGACATTCGATTTGAATGTTGGAATTAGTTTGATATTCGATATTCGACATTCAAAATTTGAATGTGAGATTGAGTTTGATATTCGATATTCGACATTCGATTTGAATGTTGGATTTAATTTGATATTCGATATTCGACATTCGGTTTGAATGTTGGATTCAGTTTGATATTCGATATTCGACATTCGATTTGAATGTTGGATTGAGTTTGATATTCGATATTCGACATTCGATTTGAATGTTGGATTCAGTTTGATATTCGATATTCGACATTCAAAATTTGAATGTGAGATTGAGTTTGATATTCGATATTCGACATTCGATTTGAATGTTGGATTTAGTTTGATATTTGATATTCGACATTCAAAATTTGAATGTGAGATTGAGTTTGATATTCGATATTCGACATTCGATTTGAATGTTGGATTTAGTTTGATATTCGATATTCGACTTTCAAAATTTGAATGTGAGATTGAGTTTGATATTCGATATTCGACATTCGATTTGAATGTTGGATTTAGTTTGATATTCGATATTCGACATTCAATTTGAATGTTGGATTCAGTTTGATATTCGATATTCGACATTCGATTTGAATGTTGGATTGAGTTTCGATATTTTATATTCGACATTCCATTTGAATGTTGGATTCAGTTTGATATCTGATATTCAACATTCGATTGGAATGTTGGATTCAGTTTGATATTCGATATTCGACATTCGATTTGAATGTTGGATTAATTTGATATTCGATATTCGACATTCGATTTGAATGTTGGATTCAGTTTGATATCTGATATTCGACATTCGATTTGAATGTTGGATTCAGTTTGATATTCGATATTCGACATTCGATTTGAATGTTGGATTCAGTTTGATATTCGATATTCAAAATTTGAATGTGAGTTTGAGTTTGATATTCGATATTCGACATTCGATTTGAATGTTGGATTTAGTTTGATATTCGATATTCGACATTCGATTTGAACGTTGGATTTAGTTTGATATTCGATATTCGACATTCAAAATTTGAATGTGAGATTGAGTTTGATATTCGATATTCGACATTCGATTTGAATGTTGGATTTAGTTTGATATTCGATATTCGACATTCAAAATTTGAATGTGAGATTTAGATTGATATTCGATATTCGACATTCGATTTGAATGTTGGATTTAGTTTGATATTTGATATTCGACATTTGATTTGAATGTTGGATTTAGTTTGATATTCGATATTCGACATTCAAAATTTGAATGTGAGATTGAGTTTGATATTCGATATTCGACATTCGATCTGAATGTTGGATTTAGTTTGATATTCGATATTCGACATTCAAAATTTGAATGTGAGATTGAGTTTGATATTCGATATTCGACTTTCGATTTGAATGTTGGATTTAGTTTGATATTCAATATTCGTCATTCGATTTGAATGTTGGATTTAGTTTGAAATTCGATATTCGACATTCAAAATTTGAATGTGAGGTTGAGTTTGATATTCGATTTTCGACATTCGATTTGAATGTTGGATTTAGTTTGATATTAGATATTCGACGTTCGATTTGAATGTTGGGTTTAGTTTGATATTCGATATTCGACATTCAAAATTTGAATGTGAGATTGAGTTTGATATTCGATATTCGACATTCGATTTGAATGTTGGATTTAGTTTGATATTCGATATTCGACATTCGATTTGAATGTTGGATTTAGTTTGATATTCGATATTCGACATTCAAAATTTGAATGTGAGGTTGAGTTTGATATTCGATTTTCGACATTCGATTTGAATGTTGGATTTAGTTTGATATTCAATATTCGACGTTCGATTTGAATGTTTGGTTTAGTTTGATATTCGATATTCGACATTCAAAATTTGAATGTGAATTTGAGTTTGATATTTGATATTCGACATTCGATTCCAATGTTGGATTTAGTTTGATATTCGATATTCGACATTCGATTTGAATGTTGGATTCAGTTTGATATTCGATATTCGACATTCGATTTGAATGTTGGATTCAGTTTGATATTCGATATTCGACATTTGATTTGAATGTTGGATTCAGTTTGATATTCGATATTCGACATTCAAAATTTGAATGTGAGTTTGAGTTTGATATTCGATATTCGACATTCGATTTGAATGTTGGATTTAGTTTGATATTCGATATTCGACATTCGATTTGAATGTTGGATTTAGTTTGATATTCGATATTCGACATTCAAAATTTGAATGTGAGATTGAGTTTGATATTCGATATTCGACATTCAAAATTTGAATGTTGAATGTTGAATATCGAACATCTAACCAAATTTTGATTGCTGTACGCAACATTGTTATGGACGTCATAACGTTTCCCGAAATTCGATAAACCACTAGTGGTTTACAGATTTTATTGCATGGCGTTATTTCACTCCCAGACGCGACGTCATATGATAAATCACTTTCTGGAAAAAAAACTTGGTGTACCTGAAAGAAAAAAAGATACCTTTTAAAAAGGTTGTTGTTTTCTCTGATGGGCGTGCCTCGCAATATAAAGGGAAAGGTACCTTCGCACGAATCAGCCTCAAAGATGTGCATATTGAATGGAACTACTTTGGTAAAATAATGGGAAGTCAGAATGTGATGGGGAAACAGAATGTGATGGGGAAGTAGGATGCATAAAAAGAGCTGTAGACATTGCTTTGTTTGGAAGAAAAAATATCATATCAAATGCAGAAGAGATGTTTGAATGGTGTGCCTCGAGTAATTTGTGTTTTGATGAAATAGGGTCAAAAAGGAGGTTATTCCTTGTAAAAAAAAGGTGACATCAGAAGACACAACAATCTAGGAGATGTCCAAACGCTGCAAGGTACCAGAAAAATTCATCATGTGTCAAAAGTTGAGGGATCACCGTATAAACTGCGTGTTTAAAAATTGACATGTTACTGCTCATAGTGCAGAGTTAATGAGGCAGGGGGTTGTGTAAATGCAGAGTATACAGGCGTCTATGAAGAGAAACTGCTCAGGACGTACAAATCAGATACCTGCAAACCCAGGACACGATCAAGAAATACTAATGCCTCATCTACTCCTAAACTCTAAAAACATCCAAATTTCGTATTGCTAGCAAAAAAAAAAAATCTGGCAAAAAATTTGATTTTTCAGATTTTGCTTATTACTAGCAAGAGGCATCATAGGAGGTATGAAAATCGTTTATTTTAACATTCTTTCCCATCTCAGTAACAATTTATCTACAAAAAAAACTACCAAAATTCGTTTTGCTAGCATAAAAAAAATCTGGCAAAAAATTTGATTTTCAAATTTTGCTTATAACTAGCAAGAGGCATCACAGGATGTATGAAAACCGTTTATTTTAACGTTCTATCCCGTCTCAGTACCGAATTATCTACCAAACTAGAGGACCTGAAGGTCCTGAGGCGCTCACCTGATCTCCTTAATATTGTTAAAATAGGTCAAGGTCAACTACAGCTTATAATTGAACAAATTTTGTTTTACCTTATATGGGGGTTGCAGACATTTTGGTCAAGTGACTTAAATAATCTAATGAATAATCCATCAAACAGCCCAGTGATTTCTGAGAAACAGATGTTTAGATAGGTGTGTGGCAGTCCAAATGAGTGGCCTTTGATAAAAGGTCCAGGTCAGCTTGACATTTGGTACTTAATACAAGATTTTTCCCAAATAAATGCATTAGGAATCAAATTTGACCTTGCCATAAAGTAGGTCAAGGTCAACCTAGATTAATCATTTGTGCAAATCTGGTAGGGCCCACATCCCCAATGCTACATACCATGTCCCAAGGCCATTAGCCTTTTGGTCCCAGAGAAGAAGACATTTTAAGGGGTTTTACCATATATGTGCGTAATGGCCATCTTGGTCATGTGACCAGTACAATTGGTATAAATTTTGGCTAACCTATCATAAGTAAGGAGTCTTCATATGAAATTTGAGTTCAAGTGGCCCATTAGTTTCTGAGGCAACTATGTTTTGATGTGTTGATGGGACTCCAATATAAGCGACTTTGGCTGAAAAGTTAAAGGTCAACCTTGACCTTTGAAACTTACTATAGCCATTGTCTCATTTCGTTTAACATATCAAGTGAGAACAATGACTTTGGCCTCAACAGATTTCTAAAAATAAAGTTTTCCAAAAAAAAAATCCCATATAAATGCATTAGGAAGCAAATTTGACCTTGATGTTTAGTAGGTCAAGGTCAACTTAGGTTCATCATTTGAACAAACTTGGTAGGCCCCATATCCCAAATGCTACATACCAAGTCCCAAGGTCATAGGCCTTCTGGTTCTGGAGTAGAAGTTTTTTAAATGGTTTTTACCATATATGGGCGTGGCGGCCATCTTGGTCATGTGACCATATTATTTTGCATAAATTTTGGCTAACTTATCATTAGGAGTCTTCACATGAAATTTGAGTTCAATTGGGCCAATGGTTTGTGAGAAAACTATGTTTCAATATATTGATGGGACTCAAATATGAGGGACCTAAGCTGAAAGGTCAAATGTCAACCTTATTAAACTTATTTATAGGCATTGTCTCATTAGGTTAGACATATCAAGTGAGAATAATGACTAAAGCTTCCAAAGTTTTCAAAAAAATCAACTTTTCAGAAATTTTCCCATTTAAATGCATTAGGAAGCAAATTTGACCTTGACGTTAAGTAGGTCAAGGTCAACCTAGGATCACCATTTGAACAAACTTGGTAGGCCCTACATCCCCAATGCTACATACCAAGTCCCAAGGTCATCGGCCTCCTGGTTCTGGAGAAGAAGATTTTTGAAGGGTTTTTACCATATATGGGCGTGGCGGCCATCTTGGTCAGGTGACCAAGACCATTTGAACACACTTTTGTTCCCCCATCCTAAGGAGTCTCCATGTGAAATATGAGTTCAATTGGCCCAATAGTTTCAGAGAAGATGTTTGAAAATGTTGACGGACGACGGACGGACGACGGACGACGGAGTCACTGGTATACTATTAGCTCACCAATGAGCCTTCGGCTCAGGTGAGCTAAAAACATCCAAATTTCATTTTGCTTGCAAAATTTTTTTCCCAGCAAAAATTTGATTTTCAAATTTTGAATATTACTTTCAAACGGCATCACAGGGGGTATGAAACCGTTTATTTAAACGTTCTATCCCATCTCAGTAACGATCTATCTACAAAAAAACATCCAAATTTCTCTTTGCTAGCATAAAAAAAAATCTGGCAAAAAAATTGATTTTCAAATTTTGCTTATTACTTTCAAGAGGCATCACAGGAGGTATGAAAACCGCTTATTTTCAATTTCTGTCCCGTCTCAGTACCGAATTGTCTACAAAAAAAATCCAAATTTCGTTTTGCTAGCAAAAAAGATTTTCTGGTAAAAAATTTGATTTTTCAAATTTTGCTACTTACTTTCAAGAGGCATCACAAGAGGTATGAAAACCGTTTATTTTAACGTCCTATCCCGTTTCAGTACCGAACTATCTACAAAAAAAATATCCAAATTTCGCTTTGCTAGCAAAAAAAAAAATCAAGAGCTTTGACATTTGGTTTGTAGCATCACCTGGTGAAGCTCTACCAAGTTTGTTCAAAGGTGGCCCCGCCCCAGGGGTCACATGTTTTACATAGGCTTATAGGGAAAACACACACAAATCTTCTTGTCTGAAACCACAAGGCCTAGAGCCTTGATATTTAGAATGTAGTATCTCCCAGTGGACTTCTACAAAGTTTGTTCAAGTTATGCCCTGGGGCCAAAAATTACCCCGGGTCACATGTTTTACATAGGCTTATTTAGGGAAAACCATGTTAAAATCTTCTTGTCTGAAACCATGAGGCATACAGCCTTGATATTTGGTATGTAGCATAACCTAGTGGACCTCTACCAAGTTTGTTAAAATTATGTCCCTTGGGCCAAAATTGACCCCGCCCCAGGTATCGCCAGGGACCTGGCCAGCTTTCAAAAGGTACCTATATGTAAGCTTTTAAGAGAAACTGGATACAAAATCAGAGCAAAAGGACTCTTATCAAGTGACATTGGATACAAAATCAGAGCATGAGGTATCGGATCAAGTGACATTGGATACAAAATCAGAGGATAAGGAATCGGATCAAGTGACATTGGATACAAAATCAGAGGATAAGGAATTGGATCAAGTGAAATTGGATACAAAATCAGAGCATAAGGACTCGGGTCAAATAACACCTGAGCCAAAATCAGAAGATGAGGACTCTGATCAGGAGACATTAGATACAAAATCAGAGCACGATGACTCTGATCAATTGACATCTGAACGCGAGAGTTTAGACTCCAGTCTGAGTCATGGAAGTTATGAAAAAGGTGCTTACCAATACACCAAAAGACAGGGAGTGCCTTTGTCAGGTCATAAAGAACAAACATATGTAAAAAAAACAAGGTTTGAAAGAGACCAGCACAAATCCTCTGCTACATCAGATGAGTTTGACTTGCCTAAAATAGAAAGAATTTCAAAGTTGAAGAGAAAAGTGATGGAAGACCCTGAGAATGGTAGCAGTGAAACTAGTAATAGTGCAGTTATGTATAATTTATAGATAATCAAATTATGTAGCGCTTTAACCGAAAAGTCTGCTATTAGATGACTTTTCCCAGCAAACATGTCTCTCACCACTGATTTAAGTACTTGGCAGATCCTGTTAGTAACCGGCAAAAGTAAATATGCACTGGGTAACTACTTCAGCCCCCTTAACTATAAATGCGTCTTGTTTCTGGTAACATGCAGGGATAATCCTTGGATGGACCTGATCCATTTTATGAGAAAACTATTAATGTTTAGCTAAATGGACTTTATTTTTGGCTGGGCCCCATATGCAAGCTATAGCTCTTTAAGGAAACCCTAATTACTTCCCTTGGCGGAGGAACTCTTCAATGCGTCATTCACTTCCGGGTTGTAACCAAGTAAACAAACATGGCGGAAAATAATAGCAAGAACAAAGGCGACGATGATTCATACCTGTCTGATAGTGAAATATGTCAACTGAGCGTGACCGGTTTGCAGAATTACCTGCGGCTACACAAACAGTTCATTTCCGGGAAGAAAAGCGAGCTAATAGAGAGAGCGAAAGGCGTAAAGAAGCTTGGATTGAGGGACGCAAATGAGCAGGAATGGGAAGATTTGGAAGAAAATGAAGTCAGACAGGAGGAGAAATTAGTGACACAGTTGGGAGAGCGACTGCCAGATCCGGACACATTGGATATATGGAGTGATAACTGGCTAGAAATTCCAGATTTTTATCAAGCTAACATTTATGATTATTTTGTGTTGGGGATGAAGACAAAAAGACCTATGAGATCTGCTGTGTATGTTGATGACAGACATGTACATTCTCTGCAATATCACAAAGTTCAAGATAATAACTCACATTGTTTTGTAAGGTGTAAAGTGATTAAATCATTACATTCAGCTTCTACGAAAACGGATCCTGACCATGTTGTATGGATATGTATGACTAAAGTTTCTGGCCAGGTGCTCTCGGCAGACTGCAAATGCAAAGCTGGCTGTTTCACAGGAAATATTGTTTGCAATGCGATGCGTCACCTACCTATACCTAGCATAATCTTCAGAAAGTTGAAGGAGGCTAGTACACAGCAGAAGCAGATGAAGTATGTTTCTTTTCATTTAAGTTAGATTAAGTTTAATAAAAAGTGTGTCAAAGGTTTAGATTAACAAAAAAAGGTAATATTGTTAAAACTTTATTATCCATCAGCTATAACATACGTTCTGTGTGCTTAAAAGAACCGTCGCATTGAGACGGTTCTTATGAGTATCCCCAACATACGTTTTGGTTGAGAAATGTGAAAACTATGGTTTTTGATACACACTCTTAACTAAAGGTCTGGTGTTTTCAGATTACTACACCATGCCTACTTAATTCATTATTGCTTCCTACCCTTATATTTTAAAAGCATATTTGTGGGGTTTTCGAGGGATTTCCCTGTTCGGCCATATTGTTACCCATTATCCTATGTACAAAAAACTTTTAACAAAATAAGAATACCTGTACATTTTCTGACTACAGTGTCTTTTTTAAAATTTCATGTAACTTTTTTTTGCCTCATGCTGTTTCAAATACTTAGCTATTGTTGTTGTTGTTGTTTTTGTACATGTATTATCGTTGAAATTATATCATGTGATGGCAATCAGCTGGACTTTCCACATCCAGTTTTAAAAATTGCATGACCCTTTGAACCACCTCAAGAAGACAAATCAACTGTGTGCTCAGTCTCCGATACTTATTTCATATTTCTATCCAAATATGAATTATAAATACTCATTAAACAATCTCTTGGAGGCAGCAAGCAAGTACCCAGTCTTTGAACCACATTTTTGGGTATATCATAAAAACTGTTGTTCTGATCTAGATGCACTCTGTTTGACACTCTGTGGATGTTCCTGAAGGCATTTTTCTAAAAAAAGATGTTTTGGAAAAAAACGGCAGACTACAAAATGCATGAAGTTAATTATGAGTTGAACAGGTATGCATCCATCTATGGTTTGCATCCAATCAAATCTTGAGATATAGATTTTTTTCAAAGTCATCTTTTTCGAAAAGGTCTTTAGAGCATCAAACAGATTGGATCCCAACGTTTTTGTTTTGTCTGATCTAGGTCAATTCTATTTCCAAAAGTTATCAGCATATGACATTGTGGTATTAGGCAAAGATTTGACCAAATACTAGCCTAGTATCCTTTCTTTGGGACAAAGGCAAACAGTGCAGACTCAGATCAGACCAGTGCCGGACCCAAGGGGGGCCTATGCACCCCCCCCCCCCCGCCCGAAGAGGCTGTGAGTGCCCTAAAAAACAAAAACAATCACACACACTTTTTTGACGCATTATGTGATATTGCGAGTATAAACGGTAATGCATAATTGGGAAAAAATACTTATAATTGAGCCGCGGCATGTGATTTCCACAAGTGTAGACTCGGATAAGCCTGTGCAGCTTCCTTTTAAGCATAGAAACTCCAAACGATGTTCAGTCAGTAGCTCAATATTGTTAGAATATTCAAGTGACTAGCAAAGGCTCTGATCAGACTGCGCATATGGGCAGGCTGGTCTGAGGCTTTGCTGGTCGCACACACAGGAGCTTGACGTTGTCTTTTTTCTTTACATGTATACCCTCTACGTAGTAGAGGGAAGGACGCTCACTCCCCTGCTGCACAAATTGTTTCTGGGTGAATTACACCGTTATTATTCAGGTTACAATCTCGTGCGTATACCATTTGAATAAACGATTGCATGCTCTATCCTCCGCCCTATATCAGAAGTTTGCCACATTCACGGTTTTATTGTCACTTTGTTTTTCCTGCGATATCTGATTTTAGCCGTGTGATGGGTGCACGGCCATCTTTGTTGGTTTGTGTGCAAGTATCGCAGCAAATGTATAGTGTCATCTGATTGGTCAATACATGATGACAGAATGTTCTCAGTATCTCGACCAATCAAATGACAATACGCATTCGCTCTGATGTCAGGTCTCGCGAGAATGGTATGAACATAACCTTGTCCTTAAGAAAAGACCCTAAACTGCATAGAAATGACCCCTAAATATAGCCCAAGTTTGTGATGACCCCCAAATAAATCCACAAAATCTTCATACTCAAAAGATAATTCATTTTTCTGAAAAAACCCAAAAATATAGACATTGAAAATTTTGAACCCCCCAAAAATAGCCCGAGCCTAGGTATGTATGAAAATATCAGAGTACCCACCCCCCTTGGGTTTGAGTGTCGAACCTTACTTAAAATTGAGGTTATAGAATATTGAAACAAGACGAATTCGACGAATTTATATCCCCAGATGAAGGGTTATTTGAGTGAAACATGTAAATCACAAAACATAAATCCCATTTATCTAACCCTTAGTTCACCTTCAGTATTATTCAGATCATAACAAACACCTGTCAAGTATGTTTTAGTGCTTAGTTTAATAAAAAAAAATATACTTACATCTGCACAATATCAATATCTGATCTTTAAACCCAACCACAGAGGTCAAGGGTGTGTGTAAATTCAAAGTGTTACCTTGCATGTAGGTCTACACTTCTTCCACTTTAATTTGATATGCAACATGACCACCTTTTGATCCCACCCCAGGGGTCGTTGGTGTGTGTAATGACAGCACGTTTGCTTACATGGTGCTCTGTAATCAATTCTCTTTTATTTGATATGCAACATGACAACTTTCAGAAAAAAGATATAGTTTGACCTTTTGACCCCACCCCCTGGGTCGAGGGTGTGTCTGTGGGCAAAATATTTGCTACCATGTTGCTGCCAGCGTCGTCAGCTTAAATTTGATATGCAACATGACTACTTTCAGAAAAAGATATAGTTTGACCTTTTGACCACACCCCCTGGGTCGAGGGTGTGTCTGTGGGCAAAATATTTGCTACCATGTTGCTGCCAGCATCGTCAGCTTTAATTCGATAAGCAACATGACCATATTCTGAAAAAGTTTAATTTTGACCTCGGCCACACCCCCTAAGTCCACCCAACAGGCTCGGACCCAGGCCATCAAACTAAAATCCCGTTTGATATGTTTCATATCTATTGCTGCTCTGCCTGTATGCAAAATTTCAGCAAAAAATATTAACAATTGCCTTAGTTATTGCGAAATTAAAATATTTGACCTTTGACCCCTTAGGTGGGGTCAAAGTGGGTGGGATAAAACTTTGACATTGCCATGCTTATCTACAGGCACTTGACAATCATGGTCTAATAGTGAGAAGTTGTTAAATATAATAGCTTTGATGAAATGTGAAGATCATCACACAAAAAGCTAATATAGGTTTTGCCTTATAATTGCCTATACTAAAACAAGGCAATAACTCAAGTGTTAACGGGTCGATTTTGACCAAACTTATAGGATATCGAAAATCCATGGTACTCATCATTTGTACCAAGAATGAATCAAATCTGACAAATAGGTACTGAGATATGGTTCCGGACAGACAAAAAGTGTGGAAGGACGGATGGATGGACGGAATGGATGTACGGACGAACAACGCCAAAACTATATCCCTCCGACTTCGTCGGGGGATAAAAAGGGCTTCAAAATGGCTTGAAATGCATTCTTAGAGACATAGATTTTTAAAAAATAACAGGGGCCCTCCCCCGGACCCTCCAATGAGACGGGACGAGTGACTTACATTTCTCACGTGTCCTGCAACACATTCACCGTCCATTAAAAGAATATGCAATAAAGAACATAAGGGAGTAATATGTAATATGACTTCCTTGAGTATTCATCCCAAAGCACTCGTCCTACAGGACGAGAGCTGTGGGAAGAATTACTCGTCCTTTCTAGATTTCACTCGTAACTACGAGGGGACGTGTGGAATTTTTGTCCCCTGCATACAGATGCAAATAGCGATAACAAAATGGCTAATTGTATACAAACACTATGTTTATTGATATCAAAATGTTACATTGTTTATAAATAATGAAATTTTGATTTTATTGACCACATTTTTTGGATCAAGAAGTTGAAAGTACAATCTACCTTTCCCAAAACCATGCCAATGGCGTAGCCAAAACGCTGACAAAATTTATGCACATCCAAGGGAGACTACTGTATCACACAATAAATCTACACAATATATCCCTTTTCAAAATGGGAACTTCTCTTAAAGGAATCTTTCCTTTAAAGCAGTTCCTTATGGCTATGCCAATGCATGCCTTGTTAAAGAGTTAAGAGGGCATAGGCAAACAGTGTAGATAAGATCAGATGCCATAGAAGGGGTGGTCTGTACCTTCAGAGTGCAAACAGTTTGGACCCAGATCAGGTCCGATGTTTTGTCAGACCTGATCTGGATCCAACCCGTTTCCAAAAATTATAAGCAGATGACAGTTTATCACCATAAGCGTATAATCCTTTGTGCGGGACATAAAATCTAACAATTTTCTTACAGTGCAGACTCAGGAATGAATAACTATGGTACTAGTAACACCAAAGAGTGGATACTGACCTTTTGCCACACAAGCTGACACAACTGACATAATTTGCTTAAAGGTAGCTTGTGTTCCATATTAACTCTTAAAGCGCCAATCACAACTGCAACATTTTCAAACAATTTTTTCATACTTTTCAGAGAAAATCAGGCTTGATATTTCATGTTAATGGTCTGCTAGTAGACCTGTGAATGGTATGCTAGCAGACCATTCACATGGAGTCTAGAGCCTGATTTTAAATGTTATCTGCTGCAATTTTTCATGGCTCTTTAGGGGTTAACATTAAAACTTCAGTGTTATGAATGGTAAAAAGCTAGGCTAACAGATTTTTTTTTGCAAAAGAGCAGAGTCCTGCAACTACATTGCTTCATTAATGTATTGCTTAGCAGAACTGACACAAAAGAGGAAAGATGGAACCATTTCATCCACTTCCCAAAAGTGCAAATGGAATAATCCAAGAAAACGTAAACTCAGCCCAAAAAAGAGTCATGAATTGAAATTTAAGAATTACATATTTAACACTGACAGCAAGGATGAACAAAGCACAAGAGACACCAGTGCAGAAGCTAAATGCAAGAAGGAGCCCATTGTTGATGTGGACAGATTCCGGAATAAACTTCTATCAACTAATTCAAAAGCAGGATGGCTGACATTTTTTGAGTCTGAAAGAGCTGCTGAAGAGGAAATCCCAGCTGTAGTAAATATCAATTTCAATTTTAGGAATTAGATGGCTTTGATCTCAAGTCAGAAGAAACTAAAATTATGTACCAAAAAGAAGTAAAATGTTCCTTTTCCACAAGTGACAGGAAATTACTTGAAGAAAAAACAAGGGGGCAATCAAAAAATGAAATGTGGATTAAGGAAAGAAAAGTTAGAATAACCAGCTCACACTTTAGTGATATTTTTAAGCCAGAGTTTGACAATCAGTTCTTAAAATGGGGCCGTACCCATTAAGCGGCAGCAAGAATGAAATATAAGCTACAAATGAAAAAACAATTTAAAGATATCAGGGTGACAGAATGTGGTCTGTTAATTTTGGAAAACTATCCATACATTGGAGCAAAAATAGTAAGTGAGTATGATCAGATGGACTGGTAAGGTACACTGAAAATGGAGTGGAAATGAAGGGAACGTTAGAAATTTAATGCCCAGCTTCAGAAAAATGAAAATTCCAAACCCCGGAAGAGTGTGCTAGACATATTGAACATATGCATGAAGGAGTTTGGGTCGGAAAAAATAAGTTTGGACAAAATGACAGCTGTTAGAACTTAGACAATTTCCCCTAACAAGGCTTTTGTATTTTCATAGATGGTGCCTTCATGGGCTGATCAACTCCTTCCAAAGCTTTTAATGGAGCAATTTGATTTGTTACCTATACAATATAGACACATTGAACATAAGCATGAAGGAGTTTGGTTCGGAAAAAATATTTTTTGATAAAATGACATCTATGAGAACTTAGACTATTTTTTTCGATATAAGCTTTGATATATAGAGCTTTCAGGTGTAAATAATTTTGTGTATTTATTCTTAACAAATGTTCCAGATTGCAAGCTTTAAGATCATTTGTACAGATTCTACTGAAATCTTGTTTTCAAAACTAAGGTCCTCTGGTTTGAACTATCACTTGCCAAAACCTAAGTTTTCACTTTTCCTTACTGTGCGGGGGTATCTAATAAGCATAGCTTATTGATATTTTTTCATTTGAATTTCGTTTGTTTGTTTGTTTGGTGCTTAACGACGCATCAACCCTTGTGGGTCATTAGCGTCAGACGGTATTAAATTAAATATGATGTGGATGGAAAAAGTAAAAATTTGTAAGATAAAAATAAAAAGAATGATGATGATGAGTTTGTATAATGATAATTAGTTACAATACGATTGTTGACAGGAGAGATCACGTACAATATCTGACAGTTTCAAAGAGCTATTCAGATATCTGTACATGGTCTTCAAACGAACAAGATACAACATTAAATATCTATATTATGATCTGATACAAATGTAAAACTTGATTTTAAAAATAGCAATTAGATTTTGTTAAAAAATATTTATTTGTCTTAAAATGTCATAATACTATCAATATGTATATATTGAAATAACTGTTTCATGTTATCAACATGGAAGCAATTATTTCTTACTTGTGCAAAGTCGCCACGTTCCAAAAGGAAGTGACGTACAGTAAATGGTGCGTCACAACCAACACATTGTGGCTGCTCTTCACCCTGCAGTAAGTATGAATGAGTGACTCTTGTATGACCTATACGGAGTGGAGCTAAAATTACTTCTTCTTTTCTAATGTTTCGAAGAAAAGATTGATGTTCACCAATAGTTGGTTTGATGTCAAGAAGTTTATTTCCAATGTTGTTATTTCATGAAGTTTGCCATTCTTCCAAGATATATTTATTGATAGATGGCTTATAATTGGAAAATGGAATCTTAAAAGAAGTTGGTTCTAATGAAAGCGATGTTTTGCTTGCTTATCTACCATCTCATTCCCTTGGATACCTATATGACTAGAAATCCAACAGAGAACAATTTCTTTATAAGCTAAAAGCTCATGACATTTTTCTAAAAGTTTCTGAATCTGTGGATTCTTTGAACTGGTATGGTTCATTGCTTTTAATACAGAAAGCGAGTCAGAAAATATAATAAATTTATTGTTAGCATCTTAAGTGCAAATGAAATCTAAAGCTAGATCAATTGCTTTGACTTCAGCAGTGAAAATTGATTAATCGTCAGGTATACGTTGCATATTACTATGGTTGTCTGATATAACAGCACAACCAACCTTTGAGTCTTCCTTTGACCCATCAGTATAAATTTGTTGGTAATTCTTATAACGACTTTGCTTTTTTCTGAAATCATCTTTTAATATGTGTGGATTCGACTCAGATTTTTTCCCGGAATGTAAATCAAAAAGAATTTCAGGCGGTTTCATACACCAAGCTGGAATATTTGGTGTAAAATGTTTTTATATATTTGTGGTTTGATATTGGCAGATTCTAAGAGTGTTGAAATTCTGATGCAAAATGATTTAATAGCTTTAGGTTTTTGTTCATATAAATCAACAAAATTTGGTGGGAATGTAACTTCATGAGCAGGATTTGATGGATTAGCAGCAAGTCTTATAGCATATTGCAAAGAGAGTTTCTCTCTTTGTGAGTATAGTGATGGTTCATCTGCTTCCACATAGAGACTAGCAACAGGAGAAGTTCGAAAAAAGCTAATCTAAGTCCTTGGTTATGTATAGGATTAAGCATTTGAAGATATGATTTTCGTGCAGAGCCATATATAATACAGCCATCGTCTAATTTTGACCGGATTTGAGACCATACAGCTTGGGGAATGCAGTTTGGTCTGCACCCCAAGAAGTATGGGAAAGCACTTTTAAAAGATTCAATGCTTTTAAACATTTAGCTTTGAGATATTTCATATGAGGTATAAAACTGAGTTTTCTATCAAATAAAATGCCAAGGAATTTAGATTCCTCAACAACTGGAATAGGTGATCCATATAAATGTAAAACCGGATCATCATGTTGCTTGCGCAACTGACAGAAATGTACACACTGTGTTTTTGATTTGGAAAACTTAAAGCCATTGCTTGTTGCCCAATTTTTAATCTTATTCAAATTTTGTTGTAGTTGACGTTCAATTGTCGCCATGCTTTTTGAGCGATAACAGATATAGAAGTCGTCAACGTATAATGAGCAATCAGTAAGATTACCTAAACATTTCACAATATCATTAATTTTGATATTAAAAAGTGTTGTAGACAAAACACCCCCTTGAGGTACACCCTGCTCCTGGTCATAATAGTCAGACAGAGAGGAGCCAACTCGGACTTGCATGGCGAGGTATGCAAGGAAGTTTTCAATGAATGTAGGAAGTCTACCTCTTAATCCTAGTTTGTGGATATCTTTGAAAATGCCATATCTCCATGTGGTATCATAAGCTTTTTCCAAATCGAAAAACACAGCGACTACATGTTCCTTTTTCATTAAGGCATCACGTATGAAAGTTTCCAATGTAACTAATTGGTACTGAGATGGGATAGAACGTTAAAATAAACGGTTTTCATACCTCCTGTGTTGCCTCTTGAGAGTAATAAGCAAAATTTGAACATCAAATTCTTTCCAAGGAAATAATTTTTTGCAAGCAAAACGAAATTTGGATGATTTTGTAGATATTTTGGTACTGAGAGGGGGTAGAACAAAAAAAGAAACAGTGTTATATTTCTCTGCTGATGCCTCTGATGAATAGAAATCTTAATTGCAGTTGTGTTTATTTGCCTTTTTATTAATTTTGTCATTTGATCAAAATATGGTTTTTTGCTGTTTTGCTAACTCGACCAACGTCTTTTACTATTTTGCTGTTTTGCTAACTTGACCAAAATTTTTGCCATTGTGATGTTTTGCAAAATTAACCAAAAAATTTTGCCATTTTGCTGTTTTGCTAACTTGACCTAAAATTTTAGTCATTTTGCTAACATGACCAAAGTGTTTTGCCATTTTGCTGTTTTGTTAACTTGACCAAAATTTTTTGCTATTTTGCTGTTTTGCTAACTTTACCGGGCCAATATTTATGGACTTAAAATCTCGACTGACAAATCAAGTCTTTTCAGTAAGCTTGAGGTGTGGATATTCACAGATGCTTCCAGTCATGTGGATTTTTGTATTGAAGATGGAATGTTCCGGTTACTGTCTTTTGTAGATTTGCCTTCAACTTTTTTTGGTGTAGCAAATGTGACTGTCTAGTCTTTTCAGACATGCAAATCGTGTAGACACTTATAAATATCCATCAATTAATGATATTACGAGGTTATGAGAAGATAATTGTTTGCTATAGGGACAGGTGATTGTATCTGGACCCAAACAGCTCATGCCAAAATATTTTACTCAAGCTTTAAAGTCGGAATCTTTACATCTTAGTTGCGAATACTGGCAGAAGGGTGGCGCCGAAATGAGAGCTGTATTTTGGAATGATGAAGTCTGCTACAAATACAACGATTTTGATGGACAAATGACACATCAAGATGCCATAGACCTGAATTAACAGCATGTTGAAGTTGATACCCGTATTGTCTTGCATGTAAAGCATGCTTGGGAACTTATTTTTTCAACCTAGTGTTGTTTTGTTTGTTTGATTTGATTCTTTACGTCCACTCAACAATCTTTCAGTTATGCGGGACGGGTCTTCCTGGGTTGAACCAGTACTAAGCTAGGATAAATGTGTCTTGCTCAAGGACAACAACGCAGTGACGCCGGTGAGGCTCGAACCCGCGGCCCTTCGGTCTCGAGTCAAGCACTCTACCACTGAGCCACTGCGCTCCCACCTAGTGTTGTTGTCAATTGCATCTTTATGGACGTCCTCACTATTCCATATAAAAACTAGAGGACCTGAAGGTCCTGAGGCGCTCACCTGATCTTCTTAATAATGTTAAAATAGGTCAAGGTTAACTACAGCTTATAATGGAACAAATTTATTTTTACCATATACATTTTGGTCAAGTGACCTAAACAATCTAATGAATAATCCATCAAACAGCCCAGTGATTTCTGAGAAAAAGATGTTTAGATAGGTATGTGGCAGTCCAAATGAGTGGCATTGGATAAATGGTCACAGGTCAGCTTGACATTTGGTACTTAATTAACCATTGTCTCAATAGGTTTAACTTAAATGAATTCGGCTCAGTTATAGAAAATGAACATTTTAAGATTTTCTCCATATCCATAAAATGCATAAGGCATCAAATTTGACCTTGCCATCAAGTAAGTCAAGGTCAACCTAGATTCATCATTTGTGTTAACCTGGTAGGGCCCACATCCCCAATCCTACATACCAAGTCCCAAAGCCAATGGCCTTTTGGTTCCAGAGAAGAAGAGATTTAAAGAGTTTTTACAATATATGGGCATGGTGGCCATGTTAGTCATGTGACCATAACAATTTGTATAAGTTTTGGCTAACCAATCATAAGGAGTTGTCATATGAAATTTGGTTTCAATTGGCCAAGAATTGTCTGAGAAAACTATGTTTTAATATGTTGATTGGACTCCAATATAAGCCACCTTTGCTGAAAGGTCAAAGATCATCCTTGACCTTTGAAACTTATTTATAGCCACTAGATTGAACATATCAAGTGAGAATAATGACTCTGGCTTCCACAGTATTCAAAAAATCAACTTTTCAATTTTCCATTCAAATGCATTAGGAAGCAAACTTGACCTTGATGTTAAGTAGGTCAAGGTCGTCCTAGGATCATCATTTGAACAAACTTGGTAGGCCCCACATCCCAAATACTACATACCAAGTCTCAAGGTCACTGGCCTTCTGGTTCTGGAGAAGAAGATTTTTAAAAGGTTTTTACCATATATGGGCGTGGCGGCCATCTTTGTCATGTGACCAAAATATTTTGTATAAATTTTGGCTGACTAATCATAAGGTGTCTTCATATGAAATTTGAGCTCAATTGGGCCAATGGTTTGTGAGGAAACTATGTTTTAATATATTGATGGGACCACAATATGAGCGACCTTGGCTGAAAGGGCAAAGGTCAACCTTGACCTTTGAAACTTATTTATAGCCATTGTCTCATTAGTTTCAACATATCAAGTAAGAATAATCACTTTGGCTTTAACAGTATTCAAAAAATCAACTTTTCAAAAAAATTCCTATTTAAATCTATTAGGAAGCAAATTTGACCTTGACGTTAAGTAGATCAAGGTCAACCTAGGATCATTGTTTGAACAAACTTGGTAGGCCCCACATCCCTGATGCTACATACCAAGTCCCAAGCTCATCGGCCTTCTGGTTCTGGAGAAGAAGATTTTTAAAGGGTTTTTACCATATATGGGCATGGTGGCCATCTTGGTCATGTGACCAGAAACATTTGAACAAACTTTCGTTCCCCCATCCTAAGGAGTCTCCATATGAAATTTGAGTTCAATTGGCCCAGTGGTTTCAGAGGAGAAGATGTTTGAAAATGTTGACGGACGGACGGACGGACGGACGGACGACGGACGGACGACGGACGCCGGAGTCACTGGTATACTAATAGCTCACCTCGGAGCCTTCGGCTCAGGTGAGCTAACAAGGAAAGGTTTGTCCATTCTAAGGCAGCAGTTTTGTTGTTGTTGATCCATTGTTATATCCCCTCCTAAAGAAAAAAAGGGATACATTAACATCGTACCAAAGTCGGTCCGTCGTGCGTCCGTCTGTCTGTTCGTCACGTTTCTTGTAAATGTATTTCCTCTTAAACTGTTCGACGTAGCAACTTCAAACTTTAAAGCTGAATAGGTCACCTGATGTAGAGGGAACTGGACAACATTTCGTTTGACCTTGTCCCAAAGGTCAAGGAATTATTTTCTTGTAAATGTATCTCCTCCTTAACCGTTAGACGTGGCAACTTCAAACTTTGTAACTTAAAAGGTCACATGATGTAGAGGGTACTGGGCAATATTTGTGTGACCTTGGGTCAAATAATGTATTTTCTTGTAAATGCATCTTCTCCTTAACCATGGGATGTAGCAACATCAAACTTTGCAGGTGCATAGGTTACATTATGTCGAGGGTACTGGGAAACATTTTAAACCTTGAGGTCAAGGTCAAATAATGTATTTTCTTGTAAATGCATCTTCTTAACAATTGGCCATAGCAACTTCAAACTTTGCACGTACATAGGGCGCATGATGTAGGGGCAATGCTTCATGTGACACTCAAATATTTCTTGTAAATGCATTTCTTCCTAAACCGTTTCAGATATCAAATTTGCAGGTGCGTAAATCATATTACGTAGAGGATGCTGGGAAGCGTTTCGTGTTTGTCCTTGACCTAAGGTCAAGACCAAAGAATGTACTTTCTTGTAAGTGCATCTCCTCTTAAACCGTTGAACATAGCAACTTCAAACTTTGCAGATGCTTTTATCAGATCAAACGCGGGTATTTGCGATGATGTACCATCGACTGGAGTCTACTATTGTGTAGTACTGTGTTTGTGTCATCTTTTGCTGTACATTGCTATGTGTCAATAATCTAAATAGGAAAGAGAGAGCTGGTTGCTTTACTCTGTCTGTTGTCTTGTGATTGTTACGTAGCTCTTCCTCGCAGTGCCAAGGGTCGCTTTGCAGTGTGTGATTGTGGTGGTATTGCCTGGTCATACTAATTTGCTTTTTTTGTATAGATGGGTACTTGGCTTGACAGGCACAACACAAGCAGGTGTATGTGACGAATTTGTCTGTTAGTCAATGCAATATGGTACGTGCTTTTACCGTATATTACTATGTACCTACCTTTTGGGGGTAAAGGCAAAAGTCATCCAGTTGATATTGTAGAAAGGCCAGCTTGAGTCAAGAATGTGTTTCAGTAGCTTGGAATGTTCGCTGGCATGTCCAATTCTATTAAAGAGTTTATAGAAGCTTTTGTTTATATTATGTATGGGAAGTGCCAAATACAAAATGAAATGGTACATTACGGTCGCTTTCCCGTTTTAGAGCGATGTGTGCTCCAAAAAATAAGAACCATTCTGAGACAAAAAATTGTAAAAAAAAATGTCACCAACCTTGAGTCAGGCCTAAGACTCAATGATGGCCCCATGTAAAACTTTAATCCGTTGGTTGGTGTCTGATGTTTGTCGTTGGCTGGGCCCACTGTAGCTAAACTTTATGTTTTCTTTAGCACTATCTGTGAGTTATGAGCACTTTTATTTGGTATTAGTTTGATTCGATGGTTTCTCTATTAGTAAGGAAACCTCCATGCGAGCTAAACGATTTTGTGTTATAACAACAACATGATCTGAGCGAAGATGTGACACTGGTAAAATGCATTTAAGCCCCTGATGGCTTAGGCTGCTGTCCATTGTTAGGTGGCGGTTCAGTTGTTGTTGATCTATTGTTTAATGTACTTCCCGTTATTTGTGGGGACTCTGTGTTTGTCTTTGTTTGGTATGCATTACTTTGCGTACTTTCTAGTTTTAAAATCAACTTGAAGAGGAAGAGAGAGCTGGTTGCTTTGCTTTTATCGTATTACGGATGTCTTGTTAGTGTAAATATTCTGTGGCTCTTCCTCATGGTGCCATTGGTTTGTCTGCACTGTGTGATTGTGGTATTTCCCGATCATACTCACTTACTTTTTATGCTTAGCCATTCTTTTAAGAATCAGCATAAGCGTGGGATAGGGGTTATCTTGCAATTTCTAGATCATAGAATATAGGCCATGTGGAACATTGACCAGCACAGTCAGTCGTGGCTGGCCATTTGGTGATAGCTTTACATAGAGCATAGAGTTTACAGCTAAGAAACTTATCTGAGCATATTTATTCACATTTAAAGGAAAATGAACTTGAAATATACCTATAGAATTTTCTATCATTTTTTTAAACGAAACTATAATTATCGTTGATGATAACACTATTGTATTTTGTATTACATAGATTGAATTATAAATCTGCCCTAGCTTAAACAAATTAAAATTCATCCGATGACCAGAGACAAACAGTCATTTGTTTAAGTGGGCTTTATAATTTGCTATATTTAGTGTTAGAAAAGTCCTTTGCTTGTCTTATTCTTTTTTTTATATTGCGCATTGATCATTATATATTGTTTGCTACCAAAATTTGCATTTTACTACTAATATCAGGTGGTTTAATTTATGAACCTACAAGGATACCCCCAGTTTAGCGCTATTTTGATATATTGCCTACCCCTGTGCTATTCCGTTAGCAACATTTGGCCTCTGTAACAATATTTAGATTTATAAATATTGCTCTGACTTATTTTTTTTAAAGGTTTGATTTTTAATTCAGCACACTTTTCACACATAAGAACACACCTTCAACCTTTTGGCCTCAACCACTTGATTAAACCTATTGCAGACTCTCGTACTATTCAACTCAGGTGAGCTCAAATAGTAACATTCAAGGGAGGTCACCTTATGTGATAACAGGGATATTCCATGCCAAAAGGAGCTCCTCTTAAAGTTTTTTGGGAGCAAATTAGATCCGTTAAGAGAAGTTTCCGTTATGAAAAGGGACGTAATTGAAGAGAATCACTGCAAAAGGTATGAACTGCGGAAGCATTTGGAAAAACACGGAAATCAACATCATGAACAAAAGCGATTTCAAAGAATCAAACAAAATATTTGCAGCTATGCTAGTAAAATTGAAGGAAAGGGGCCAGGGCACACAAGAACCCACTAACAAAACAGGTTTTAGTACAATTGTAATCATCCGTTGATGTTGACTATATGCTTTACTTTTGTAATGATGGAAGAGAATTAGATATGCAACATGACCATATTTCCCCAAAAGTTGACGTTTGGCCTTGGTCACACCTCCTAGGTCCAACCAATGGACTTCACTAGTAAGGCCAATACAGATTTTTTTATTATAAGTGGCTTACAACGTGGACAGCAATAATTCAAGTTTAAAAGAGTTGATTTTGAGAAACTTATAGGATATCGACTGAGTATGGTACTAATCACGTATTCCAAGAATGGATCAAATTAAATATGTTTGGTTCCAAACAGCTAAAAAAAAGTGGACAGATGGAAGGAGGGACGGATGGACACAGCCTAAACTATATCGCTCGGACTTCGTCAGAAAATAAACTAGAATTCATAGAATCTGGTGTGTCGCCTGGCTAAACCAAAGTCAAACAAGGCAAATTCATTGAATTTATATCCCAAGACGAAGGGTTAAAATGGTCTTTTTTATGTTCGTAGAATAGGGTTGTATATCTACAAATAGAGAATTTACGATACCATAAGTATACATCTTTTAAAAGGTCTAACTTCTGTCAATTTATTGTTATACATTTTAAGCCCCAGTTGCACATTTACAATTTTGGCCACGGTAGAGCTACGATTCATCCTGATTGATCAAATCGAGATGCATGGGCATGATTCGTATTGGCATCTTAGGGACATGGGCATGAATCGTACTGGTAGCGTAGTGATTCGTGAAGAATCATGGTGATTAGGAACCTCCAGGTAACCGCTACGAGAAGTTTAAATTTGTCAGAGTGATTCCTGTTGAATTGTGTGCGTGGCCAAAATCGTAGCTCTAACGTAGCGGAATCTGAATCCTTCCTAGTGGCACCCTGGTTTTATTTATGGACATTCTGGGTGAACTGGGGTATCAACTGACACCAAGATTCATCTCGATTATAGCATGACTGCGCTACGGTTATGTCCTGCAGCTACGTAGTAGCTCCCTAATAGCACACTCGTGGGTCGTAGTGGATTCGTAGAGATGCTGTAGGAATATCGTGAGACATCTCAGTGATTTCTGAATTTTAAGCCCCAATTAGGCCACGGTAGAGCTACGATTCACACCAATTTATCAAATTGTGATGTACCAGCATGAGTCTAAGTAGTGCCGTCGTAATGCACAGGCGTGAATTGTAGTAGCACCATAGTGATTCTTGACAAATCGTGGTGATTTGCGAACTTAAATGACAATGCTAAGACAAGTTTAAACCGTTAAAAGTAAGAAAGACTGCAAAGATCAGGAAACGATACAATCAAGTATCACACTTTGATAACTTTCTGGGTGAATCGTCCTGCATTGTGGGGTTGGCCAAAAAAGTAGCTCTACCATAGCGGAATCAGGATCATTCCTTGTGGTAGTGTAGGTGTACTAGTGGTCATTCTTGGGCCTTTGGGGTGAACGGGGTATCAGCCGACACAACGATTCATCACAAATACAGCATGATTGCCCAATGGTTATGTTGTGGCGCTACAGTAGCACCATTATGGTACCCTCATGAATTGTAGTGGATTCGTAGAGATGCCGTAGGAACATCATGAGACACCAAAGTGATTTCTGAATTTCTAGTTTTATTCATCCTAATTTAACAATATAAATCACTTTGGGACGAATCGTGGTGAATCATAGCCAGAATCGTGAATGTGTAACTTGGGCTTAATAATTTATCCATCCTAATTAGACTCTGTAGGTCATCTCTGGACAAAATGTGGTGAATCTAAGCCAGAGTCATGAATGTGTAAATGGGCTTTAATCAGCGTATAATTGAGTCAATATATATATATAGCTTTGGATAGACCATAGTAAAGGAAACTGACAGAATTTCGTGCCATTTTAAGGGCGCAGTCAGGAGAGAATAAGATACTGTTAACTTTCAATCGCTTAGGTTATATACCTGGTTTTTTATACCATCAATATTATTGGTTCCAATGCTAAACATAGACATATAGCACAACTATAAGCATGATGTTTGTGTAGCAAGTTAAATTTGGGCACCCTTATATGTTTTGTTAAGCATAGACTTACAAGCACCCCTACAAATTTTCTTTTGTGTTCAATATATAATGTTATTTTACATTTATGTCTGTTGCCCGATACAGCTAGGTGTGTGCATATGGACTAAGGGAGTGATTTGCAGCAACAGCTGACATATGGAAAGGGAAATAACGGTAGCTCTTTAATGGGGAAACGACTATTAGAGCTGACGTCATCAAAATAAAAAGCACATCGTGCGGTTCTTGAGTAATTTCTTATCGTTTTTGCTTCAGGGCTGTTGGGGACGGGGCAACATTTTGAGGGTTTGTTCGGGATCATTGTCGACAGTAACAGAGGATTAGTCTGGTAGACACTGGGTAGCAGCATAACAGATCCGTTTGGAATGGGAGAGAGGGTGCTACACTCTGGTACCAGTAGTAACGGTTGAAATCATGGCGGATAGATTCACACTTGTAACTACACTCAGAGATAAGTTCTATTCAATTAGTGTAACAGTGTTACAGAAGCTGTCTGAACTATTTAAAGAAACAGTAAAACCTGAAGAATTAACAAGAAGAACTGCTTTAAAAGTAATTGAAGATTTTGTTGAAAACATTGCAAAAGAAGACGATGAGGGTGTTAAAATGTAACATTTCCCCATCCACATCAACACCATCTCGTACGAAGCTGGAGGAAATAACTGAAAATATCTGGACAAATCTGGGATCTCAAAACGCAGCTTAGTTTTGTGAGTTTAGTTAGACAGATAGAGACTGCTGTAATCAAGAAATACACAAAACAAATGAAACTGTATTGAAGGCAATTCAGACAGGGTCCAATCTAAGATCCTAGCTAGAATGTAGAGCAGATGTAGACCTGCCTCAGATGAAACAGATCATTAGAGCACACTACAAAGAAAAGAATGAATCAGAACTATACCACCACTTAATTAATGTAGCTCAGTCAGCAAGAGATGATCCTACCGAGTTTCAAATGCCTTCCTTGGGTTTGAGACAGAAATTTCTATTTGCATCACGTGAGAAGGGAGCTGGCTTGACATACAATGCATATTTGGTAAAGGGAATGTTTAAACATGCAGTGTATACTGGGTTTCTTGACGATTCAATAAGACATGAGATACTTCCCACGTTAGAGGAAAAAGATGTGACTGATGAAAAACTTGAACTGAAACACTGAACAAGATTTATCTAATGGAAAGAGAAAGAATAACCAAGCTGGGTAGAAGTCTTAGTCAAGTGATGAGCGTACAAGAATCTGACAAGGAAGAGAAAACTCCAAAAACTAGTTAAGGAGGGTATGTTTCTGACTTAAATAGCAGAGCTTAAAGCAGAAGTGCTTGAATTAAAAATATCATTGAACAGTAGCAATGATACAACATCTGGAACTGTAGAGGCTGTTGTGCTAAGTTGTCAGGGAAACAAGAAGGGGTTACACATGTAGGGGATACTCTAACCTAGGGAGATCAATCCCAATCATTGTGTTGGGCGTGTAACCGGATAGGAAATAGAAAATGCAGGGGGTGTAAGGCAGCAATTTTTTGTTCTGAAAAATTGGTCATAACATCAACCATTGTGTCAAGCTATTTATAGACTAGAGCAGATAGAAGGCGATGACACAGACCAAGATTCCAGTCGAAGAGTACATGTTGATGAATTGAAGGAATTGGTGCATGAATGCCCACCTAAAACAAAAACTAAAGTTGTACAGTTAGTGGGTAAACAGTGCGTAATGCACTGCTCATTAGATGATGTGTCTGCAGAGGTTTTGTGGGACACAGGTATCAATAGTTCATGCAAATTGGATAAATAACAAATTTCCAGGTTTGAAGCCTCGATCTGTATCAGAGCTAACTGAGGAGGGATTTGATGTAAAGTCTTCGAGAGGGATGGAAATTCCGATTCTGGGTTGGGTGTCATTAAGGTTCAAATTGCACTCAACGAAGAGTCGGAACCTTCACCTTTTATCGTCTCTTTCCTTGTCTATGGTATAGCTGGTCTAGACTGACCAATATTGGGTTTTAATGTCATCGTGGAACTGGTTAATGGGAATTCATTATCAGCCGTTATCAGCCAGTTGTGGTGTGCTATGGATGTGCCCAGTCACAAAGTGAAAGTGCTCTCAGAAAGTCTAAGCAAAGAGTTGCCTGAACAGATGTGTAGTGTGAAGACCAGAAAAATAAAAAGTGTAATACCTCCAGGTTCTACATCAGTTTTGAAAGTATCGTTTCACGCAGCTCTTGCTGAGGGTTCTTTGACAGCGGTATTTGTTCCTAAAGTGGAATCGGTTTCGCCAGACGATGTTGAGCTGCCTGAGACTGTTGTAAGGTTGAAATGTGGCTCAACAAGTCAGATAGGATTATTGATTAGTAATAAAACCCACAATCAAGTAGCAATCCACGCAATGCAAATCTAGGTTTTCTGGAAGCAATTTAATCAGTTACAGAAGTGCCAGTTTCCGACTCAAGATAAAGCGCAATTATTGGCTGCTTGGGGACACGTGTCCACAAGCAGCCAAGCATTGCGCTTTATTTTGAGTCTGAGACTGTACTCAAGTTTTATAACCACGAGGCCTGAACACAGTAATTAATCACATGTCAACAAAGGGGAGCCTGAGGTACTTAGGGTAGACTCTTTTGGTGTTGATAAACGGGGTTTAATAGCACGACGCTGGGTCAGGCCTCAGACTCTATGATGACTGACGTTAAGCTTTAATCGGTGGGTTGGTGCCTGATGCTTTTCTGTAGCTGGACCCACCGTGCCTCAACTTGAGGTTTACTTTAGCTCTGACTATAGATCTGTGAGTCGTGAGCCCTTTTCTTTGTTTCATCATAGTGTGTTAATTTGCAATTGATTAGAGTTTTTCTCCATGATGATACATTGCATTAGTTAGAAGGCTTCCATGCGAGCTGAACCTTTCTTGTATAACAACAACAGCAGAATCCAGGGCGAAGATTTAGTACCAGTAAAACGCATATAAGCCCCCCGTGGCTTTGGATGCTGTCCGTTATAAGGCGGTGGTTCTGTTGTTGTTGACTTTTTGTTTACTACTACTCCCATTGTGGGAGTCTTTAATTGTTCTATGTTTTGTTGTATGTTACTTTATATCCATTCTAGTTTTGCAATCATCTTGATGGGGAAGAGAGAGCTGGTTGCTTTGCTTAGTTTGTCTTCCTGGTGTCTCGTGATGGTTGTGTGGCTCTTCCTCACGGTGCCATGGGTTTGTGATTGTGGTATTTCCTGATCATACTCACTTTCTATTTTAGGTTCAAAAAGAATTGGTGAGTTATCTAAGTCTAATATGAATTTTACTTCATGCAGGGTATATGTTTCACAGGGAGAAGGTACAAGGGTAGGTGGGGTCTATTTTAGATGAGTCGGGACCTCAGATTGAATTAGATGGCAGTGGTCTTAATTAGGATCAGATCTTGGAAGTAAGGTACGTGATGAAAGAGAAATGCTCAGCGTTTGCTAATGATGCAGATGATATTGGTACAGTGTCTGATTTAGATCTTGCTATCAGGTTGACTGATGAAGTGCCTGCAAAGCATAGTTACATGTCCATACGGAGATCTCTTTTTGATAAAGTAAAAGGTTATTCAAAAAACTGTGCTGTGATTTACGTAAGTTAAGAAGCATCACTATACCAAAGCAGTTACCTATTCCAGAGATTCAGGATACACTTGATAGTCTGGGAGGAAGTTTGTTTAGTTTGATTTGATTCTTTACGTCCCATCAAAAATCTTTCAGTTATAAAGGGACGGGTCTTCCTGGGTTAAATCAGTACTAAGCTAGGATTAATATTCTATTAATTAATGTTTATGACAGACTGGTCATGGAGCAGTCCAACTGATTATTCAGACGACGTTGTTCAGAGCGTGGTTTTATATATGGGCCGCAACGCGAGAAAACCTGTCTTCGGGGGTTAGAGAAAAACACAGGCGCAGACCAGCCTGCGCATCCGCGCAGTCTGATCAGCGCCTTTGTTATTCGCGTTTTGTAAAGAACCATATCTAAGCTTGCTTCAAGTGAAATTTCAGTTTTTTAGCTAGTCTCTGTAGCTGAGGAGACTGGTTTGAAACTCGCTTTGGCGGAAACCCCGAAGACAGGTTTTCTCGCAGCGAGGCCCATATTGCTGTGTTCCTATTCCCACCCCCACAAAGTTGGAAACGAAGGGTCTGGATCGGTGCATGCCTTGGGCATTTATTGCAATGTATACATAGAGAATACTAGGTGAGTGTCTTTTGATATCAAGTTTACCAGGCAAGGCTTTGAAAACGCTTGTTGACATCGCGAGGCTTGCCGAGCGATTCAACATGCGTTCTCAAAGCCGAGCCTGGTAAACTTGATATCAAAAGACACTCACCTAGTATTCTATTTATCAGTTAACCCATTGTTGAACACTCTTCAAACTAGCGATTATGGCGTAATTTTTGATTTTTGTGTCGATTCAGCGTCATTAGCGACGTCATTCAAAAAGTGCAACGTCATCATGACCTGATAAAGGTAACATGCCGTGAGATAGCAAACGTTTATTAGGTTATGTTGAAATAATTCAGTTAATATTAGGGGTGACTGATAAAGTAAAATAATGCATCTTGTTCGTCTTTGTATGTAGTGATTAAGCTAAAATAAGAAAAATTTAATGCAACTGCACTATTGAAGATATGTTTTTAAAAATTGCAGAAGTGATTCGAAACTAGGAAAATGACCGGGAACTAGGAAAATTGGCGGTCAACTTCAAAGTCACTGTATGACTCGAGACAGAGTGAAACAAACTGAGTTTCACTATTTAGGAGAATAATAGTGCTTTGTAATGTTCAGTAAAGCCGAAATCTTATTTCCTTTGAGAAAATACTGGGCAATTAATTGTATTTCACTGCAGTGAAAATTGAAGTATTTTCACGGCTGAAAAGGGTGTCCTCTGCTTTCTCCATTAACTTCCTTGAGCCCACCTCAGAATTTCGAGCGCCTGTAATTTTCTTATTAGGCCTAGTGGACAAAAACACAAAATGTGGGTATTCAACAGCGTAGCCCGAACGTTGTTAAATATACGCATATCAACGGGACATAACTGAATCAAGCAATGATTCTCTTCAAATTGGAACTTCTCTAAAAGGAAAGAATTCGCCCTGGGAGCGAATTCTTTCCTTTACGAACAGTTACTAGCATGGAAAATCACTTTTATCACATTTAGTGACCTCCCTTGAATGTTACTAATTTCATTACGCACGTGCGTAACCTGCGTAATGGGTGCTACGCCAATGGTATTCATTTTTATAGTTAGATTGCAAGGAAACTTTTTTTCATTAAATTGCCAGACTTTGCTGAATTTTTTACTTTTTCTAATCCTGGGGCAGGAGTTTCAGTTATGGCCGTCATTGCACACTATGCAACGTCATCATTAATATAACGTAATGTGCGACCATGTATGACGTCATTTAGTGCAAAAAAATTATATTAAGCTTAAACTTGTATAGATCTATAATAAAAAGAAAATTCATTTTTTTGAATGAATATGCAATTTATTTCATCCAGTGAAGCCAAAAATGCATATTTTATGAATGGCGAATAAATAATGCATTTTTCGCTCACTCTAGAAGCCACTCATGAAATATTCTTTTTTTGCTTCACTCAATGAAATAAAGGACATGTTTTTTTCTAAACAAGAGGGCCCTTGGGCCCTGGGTCGCTCACCTGTGAATGACTGATCAGTGGAGTCGAACTATTTCTGAAATTTTGGTAGAGTGCGTCATGAGGAACAATTCTGTAAAATTATATTTAATTTGGGTCAGTGGTTCAGATGTCATTCATAAGTATTCATATCTGGAGCTCTGGCAGTCCTCCTGTTTGGTGGAGCAGAACCATCTATGCAATTTTAAAAGAGGGCATTATGGGGAACATGCATGTGAAATTATATGGAATTCGGACCAGTGGTTCAGAAGATGTCGTTTAAAGATATTTTACTTATCTAGAGCTCTAGCAGCCACTTTGTTCAGCGGACCGGAACCATTTGTGTAATTTTGGTAGAAGGTACCATGAGGAACGATTCTGTGAAATTAATTTGAATTTGGACCAGTGGTTCAGAAGGAAATGTAATTTAAAGATATTTCTTATCTGGAGCTCTGGAAGCCCGTTTGTTCGGCGGAGTGTGACCGATTGTGAAATTTGTGTAGAGTAAGGACCAATTCTATGAAATTATTTTGGAATTTGGGTCTGTTGTTCAGGAGATATCGTTTAAAAAATTGCTCATCTGGAGCTCTGGCGGCCATCCTGTGCGATAGAGCGGAACCATTTATGCAATTTTAAAAGAGGGCATCATGGGGAACATACATGTGTCACAGTGAAGTTATATGAAATTTGGACCGGAAATTGGACCGGGATCAAACTCGCGACCCCTGGATCTGCAGTCAGACTCGCATCTGTTGCCAGACACGTTACCGACTGCGCTACGCGGCCCGTTGTTACTGCATTGTGTCCTTGAGCAAGACACATGAATCCTAGCTTAGTAGTACTGGTTCAACCCATGAAAACCCGTCCCTATATAACTGAAAGATTGTAAATGGGACGTAACGAATCAAATCGAACAAATGACATTTTGATTTTTGATGCTCCCGATAATTGGTCCCGGTTTCCGGACATTAATCCCGGATTCACCATATCTACATTAATTGCTGGTTCCCTGCCTACAGGTGGTCAGTAATGTAAACACAGGTAACCAGAACCCCCCCCATTTCCAGGTATTGGGGGGGGTACTGGTTACCTGTTTTTCTATTACTGACCACTTGCAAAGCGGGAACCAGCAATTAATGTGGATATGGTGAATGAGCAAATAAAAGACAGGAAATATGCATATCCCAGTAAGACTGCTCATGAACACACTGAATAATTGCAGAGTTAACCCCCTCCCCAGCAGTATGTTTTAGGTCATTCAACCGTATTCCTCAATCGAAGTCAATACACCTAATGCCTAGGTGACCCGTCTACATCAAGATATTTCGTCACATTAAATCTAGAATATCCGAAAGGGCCCATATTTGATCGGGATTCTCGCTCAGTGTTAAGGTCTCTAAAAGGCCTTTTCGCTTTTAAAAGCAATCCAGTATCCAAAGTATATCAACATCGCTCACGCAATGATGAAATTTTGGAAGTAACTTGGTCGACGGGGAGTCTGAGAAAGAGCTGTTAAAGACACTGCTGTTGGGGAGTTAACACCTGGTCCATTTCTAGACTGGTTCTCTCCCTTTAATAGCTTGTCAGCATATTAAAACAGGTAACTACTAGCCTCCATTGCGCCTACGTATCGCATACACACTGACGTCATGAGTGACGTGTATTGGAAAATACCCTTGACATAAAGTGCATTTTTTAAACAAGCCGTTTTATTAAGTTCATTTTGTTCTTGGAGTTTATATTTTTTTCTTTTACTTAATTATCAAATTATAGTAACTGAAAAAATACTGAAGTTTGTGTTGAAAAATCTTTTCTAGAGCATGCGCAGTCGGATGAGTAGGATTCTCTACTTGTAAAAAATTACTAGTTACCAAACGTTATATGCGTAGCGGACGTGGAGCTTTATCAACGAGGGGAACCAATCTAGTCCATTTCCGCAACTTGCTAATGGAACAGGCCCGAATCGAACATGCGCCCAATGGAAGTTTACTAACGCGCTGATGAATAACAAGGTTAGCTTTTAAAAAAAGCTTAGAACCATCGCATGGCATTTTACAGTTATTAAGAACTTTTATAGTGTTTTAATATTGCATTTGCTGAAGCCACTCTTTTCAGTGTTTCATGTGTTTCAATCTCTGAGTATTTTTTGCTTTAGTTAACGATGTGTACATAGGCGATCCATTGGAAGCAAATAAAACACAGGAAATATGCATATTATAGGTCAAGTTCGTGCGTTTACCAGACTATAGACCAGTCCCTATAGTCGGACCATAGAGCGATAAAACTCTCTCTGGTTTTATGCACTGCGCATGTCTGGTTTCACTAGACCAACCAGACCAAATCTCTGGTCGGACCTTAGTTGATTGGTTCCCGTCAATGGCGGTGATTGGTTGACTGTTTTACTGGGGGGAACGTTGACAATCGGAAGAGCAACTATAGTGTCTATGGTTAACGCTCGAACTCCGCCATAGTAAGACTCTGCTCATGAACACAATGAATAGTGGTAGAGTTAACCCCCTCCCCAGCAGTATGTATAGGTCATACAACCGTATTCCTCAATCGAAGTCAATGCACATAATGACATAGGGGGTATATTGAAACTGACCCGTCTACATCTAGTTATTTCGTCACACTTAGCCTAGAATATCTGGAGGCCCCATGTTTGATCAGTGGTAAGGTCTCTAATTGGCCTTTTCGCTTTTAGAAGCAATCTATCCAAAGTAAATCAACATTGCTCGCGCATTGGTGGAATTTTTGAAGTAGCTTGATCGACAGGGGTTTGAGAAAGAACAGTAAAAGACACTGCTGCTGGGGAGTTAATCGTTTTTTTTTATTTTATTCTTTACGTCCCATCAACAATCTTTCAGTTAAACAGGGACAAGTCTTCCTGGGTTGAACCAGTTCTAAACTGGAATAAATGTGTCTTGCTCAAGGACCACAACGCAGTGACGCCGGTGAGGCTCGAACCCGCGACCCTTCGGTCTCCAGTCAAGCACTCTAGTAGTATGAGCAGCACTATAGCATCAAGTTTAAAAAAAGGTCCCTTATGACCATACAAAATCGTGTAAAAGGTCACTTTTTACCACACAAATGAATGCTGTAGAATTATAGCATCAAGTTCAAGGTCACTCTTGTAATGAGGTCATCGGCCATTTTCTATTTTTAGTAACTGGTCATACACGTTCAGACCTGCTTGTCTATTTTTAGACATTTGATTATGACCTCTATAAAAGAAGTGCAATAAAATGCACCTGATCGATTCTAAGGTCCCTTATGACCACACAAAATGAAAGCTTATTGACATAAAGACTGTATATGTACGATAAATACCTACGGGCCGCGTAGCGCAGTCGGTAACTTGTCTGTGTGCAGATACTTGTCTGTCTGGGGATCCAGGGGTCGCCCCTGTCCCACAGATATTGACCGTGAAATAATGTCTGTCATTGACCTCTCTCTCTTCGATTAATATCCATGGCCATTGACCCCTCTCCCATTGATTCGAGAAGGGTTGTTGTCAGAATAAAATGCACCTGGCCAATTAACATATTAAAGTGAAAACTTATTGGCAGGATAAAAGTTCACCTGAACTGACCGCCCCTACATGACCATAGCTGTTGACTGGGACGTAAAGAACCAAAGGAAACAAAATTCTACTTATCTGACGTTCTACCTTGCGTCACTATCGGAGCAGTAGCGAAACGCTTTAAGATTAGTATATATATTATTCGAGTGCAATGAGACATTTCATCAGGGTCTTCGCTGTTTGGTAATCAGACGCCCATACGGCGTTGTGCCTTAGACCACTATTGGCGCAGATGAAGCGCCCTAGCCTGCGCATGTACATTTAACAGTTTCCCTATCAGCAGCGACTTTTGTTGTCTGTTGATAACCTATGCAAACAGTTTTGGACCCAGATCAGGACCGACCGAAAAAAAGTTAATTTTGAAAAAAAGCCAGCAGATGCCAACAGAAAAAAAAATTGGGTAAAAATGAGAAAAAATAAAGCTAAGGACATAGAGTTTGAGAAATAAAACTGTCATTCATGTCCAGATGGGTCATATGGTCCATGTGCAGTAAAGTTAAGAGGTACAGCAGGAGTACAGTCAGGGTACAGCGGGGTACACTTAGGGTACAGTGGGGATACAGCAGGGGTACAGGGTGGTGGTGGTAACAATGATCCAATGATTGTAAGAAGGCTGAAAAGCGTAAGAAGGTATAAACACATTATTCGTCAAGTTAGGAATCATTCCTCATATGAGCCATGAAATTTTGGCATTTAAGGCCCACTGAAGGCTCAGACTAGTCTGCGCAAATGTGAAGACAAGCAAATGTGCGTACACGCACAGCAAGATGGACAGACAGACACACACACACAACAATTGACCGGGGGGGGGGGTGATAAGGCTCTACCATATTTCATTAGGTGGCCCCTTCATGTTTTCCATGAATAGGCCTTTTATATTTTGCTGTGCAATTCAGCTGTGCAATGTTTTATGAACTTGGATAAGCAGTTATGATATCAGACGGACCAGTCAATTGATATTTAATAACTGTTACTGAGAAACACTCACTACCATCAAATTATGAGCCAACCTTTCGGTTAAAATGGCGCATTATAGTGACTGTTTGACAGCCTTGCTTACAGCCCCAGTTAACTTTTTACCATGTAAGACTTTCTTTAACTATATTTCCGCGTCATCCTCACTGTTAAATACTGAGGCCGGTGGTTCATTAGGAAAGATGACATTGAATACATGTCTCCTTTTCCAATGTTCCACATTATGAAATCTTTCTCTTAAACTGAATGCCTCCAAAATGTGTGCCGGAGGTGAACAAAAGCCACCACCCCATCTGACTGCTTTTATGCTCATTTTCCCTTTTACAAGCATAAGAGTATATGATTATTAATCTGGACTTTGTTCGTTTAAATAGAACTAAGTCATAAAAATTGTACTTTGTGATTGATGCATAAACGGCAGCTGTAATATTTTGTACATTATATATTAATTTTAAATGTCAGTTTCGTTAATTTCTGACCAAGGTCTCTCTAAAGTCATAAAAGTGGTCCTTTGATCTAAATTCAGCTGCCTTAAACAATTTCACTATGAGTTTTATGTTTATACTTGACATTATTTAAGCAGACGACAGCTTGCAATCACGCTCATTTTTTATTATATTGGTCCATTAGCCGTCTGGCCTATCAGTGCAGTTGGTAGCATGCTTGAGAGTTCATACACCTGATAATAATTGTTCCTAATACGGACTTGTTCAAGATCACTAAAGGAATGTATAATTATCTCAAGTTCTGAATATGACTTTAATATTGTTAACTATATATCGCAAAGCAGCAAAGTAAATCAATCTGCCCAAAACCGTGAAATATCACCATACCTTAAATGCTGACAAAATAATTCATAATTGCATATCTGACTTGCTACAAAATATACTATGCACAATAAATTTAGCAATTGTTTTGTATGGATGAGCCCATACACATCAGATCTCGAGTTTCATTTGCTGTCATGAAGATACAAGCTCCGATCATCTGAAAAGATTTTCCATTTAAAAAAAATACAAAATTACCAAACGCAGCGGCCGTGCTAAAGTGACGTTTAATTTTAAGACTAGCGGGTAACGTGGGTATTTCTGATAATTGGGGGAAGCCGAAATCATTTTCAAACGATTGTTTGGTCACTGAAAACCAACAAAGCACAGCAAATGATGCAATTTTCTGAACTTTCGCAGAGAAATAAAGGAGCAAATTTTCACAATTTGACGTTTTTACTAATTAGTCAGGGGCGATAGGGACTCCCGTGCGAATTTGATGCCGATTTATGGTGACATATACCAAATCAAACTTTAGGGGATAACTAATGAAAATCACCTGGTCACCCATCTTGGTTTCACGTGATCAAAATAGCGTATATTTTATCAGTGCAATTTAAACCGTATGTCCATTGTAGTATATGGGGATCAGGACTTTCTTGCATTTTGTGTGCCAATTTCAGTCGAAATGCACCAAATTTAATCTTAGGGGGTAAATAATTAGAATTAACATATCGCCCATATTGTCTTCGCATCAGAACAAAAAGATGACGTCATTGAAATGACGCCTAATATGTAAATACCACATTTATATGCATTATGTCCATTTCCAACGCTTGCAAATATTCCTTTAATGAACTGGTAGGCTTAATAGACTGAATGCAAACTCTTTTAAATCGTAACATACAAAATATATTCAGAAAGGGTGAAGTCAGTTCGAGTGTGAGACGTAAATGCCGTCACGATTTACGAATAAAAATACAGTGGAGTGAATGAAAAATAAACAGTGTTTTTGATAATAAACGGAGTAAACATTATCTCTTATGCTTATATATATATATATATATATATATATATATATATATATATATATATATATATATATATATATATATATATATATATATATATATATATATATATATATATATATACTTCGACCTCTAACTAATTACCTTTGGGTCTTTCTATTTCAAACGATTGATGCAGAATAGGTAAAATGAGCCAGTCCGGCTAGAGCATATGTGCATGTGCATGTCAAAGCTTTTATAGTAAATGTAAATAAATGCCTGAAACTCTTTTTTGTAGAACAACATATCAATATTATAAATAGAGTCACTCTTCAAAGCTGTTGGTTTATCTGTAGCTGCTTATCCTACAGCCAAATAAAAGATAGTAGTAATAATCATTTGCATACACTATCAACCAAACTCATTATAGTCCGATTTTGACCACTGAAGGATCAAAAGTTAGAAGAGTCTACTTGATAGTTCATGATATGGAAATAAGGATAAACCCCTCTACAAGTTACCCATTGTACTTCGATAGCACGGGCAATAGAAAACTGTTACATTTCGCATGCTACTGGGTAGAATCGTCTTCAAAGGTCAAAATCGGACAATAAGGCATTCTTGTTGATACGGCTAAAGGTTTATCTGAATCCACATGAAAATAGTTTATCAAAAGTCATAAGCATATTGATCACTGGCAATAGTTTACATGAGTCCTCTTCTGCTCCACAGCAACACAAATCCGTACAATATAAATGGTTTGCTTTGTACTTGCACTGAGATGTTTCGCATACAGACATGCTGCAACCACATTTTATCAGCTGCAGAGGGGTTTCGGGGGCAGGAGGCAACATAAGCGGATCCAGGATTTTTTGTCAGTTTTATTTAGTCCTCAGCTTATTTTACAGTTTAAAGAGGGGTTCCAATGGATTTATTGCTGAGAAAACTATACTTATACTTAACAAAGGATCCAGAGGCGGTCCATTATTTTCCGGGGGGGGGGGGGGGGGGGGGGGGGGTGGGGGGGGGGGGGGGGAGAAACCCATATACGTCCTTGTTATTTTCCTGGGAGAGTATCCGGACCCCCTATCCCCCTCTGAATCCGCACATGGGTAATGTCATCATAACGGGACAATACTTATCACAGTCCGGCCTCTAACCATAATTGTCAGGCATTGATTTGTCAGGATTAATGACAGGTGAGGTTTCCCAAATGATTCACTGATACTGCGCACGTTTGACACCTTCGAGAAACACAGCTCTTGGAAGTGGTAGTTCTTGCAATTCAGCTTTTTTTCTCCAAAACATCCACCACCTCAACGCAGTAAGTCGAACAATATCGGTGACTGGCTAATGCAAAGTAAGTAAGACGGCAAAGATCAGGATACGATACAATCAAGTACCACACCTGACCCAGGATACCAATGGGAAAGTAACAAACTCTTACTTAGACATCACAAACGAGAGCCAAGAGGTCAGGACAATTTACAAATATATTACTCTAGTGCATCCGCCTCAGTGCTTTCTAAGGGCACTGATATGAGCTGAGGTGAAAGAATGCTTCGTTGATAGAGTCTCCGGCATAGCTAAATGCCTGTCAATATGATTTCTTGCTCTTTCCTGACATTGAACTAGTTAATACCAGCACCTGAAAGTGCATGGAATTCGATCAGAGCCCTGGTTGTGGCATCATGGCACATTGACATCTTTAATAAGTGTCCTGATCTTAGAAACTTGATGATATATGCGCAAGACTGATTAAGAAAATGTAAAATATCAACACTCTGCAATTGTTTTATATGTGTTATATTTAAGCGGCGAAAACAAAATTTGCTCCTCTGCAAAACTGGGGGTAGGGTTGTGCATTAGCTCATATAAGACAAAATATTTAAGATAGAAAAGCAAACTTTGGTTTTGTATTCGTCAATTGAGCATATGTTTGTTAAACCTAATCTAAAACGGTTTGAAACCAACTCAGAGCAGTCGTTAAACTAAATGGCGATAGTCAAAATTACCACTTTTAAATTATAATTAAGTTCATGTAATGCACATAATACAACATGTAGGCGTATTAATGTTAAACAGCTGTCATATGTAGTAAAGACATCCTGTAATTTGCAGACTATTAGAATATTCATTGATTAGCTAGTTTTTATGTCTTCTTTTTGTACCTCAAACTTTCAATTTTTTTATTCTCAAATTGATAAAATAACATATGTAACAAGCTGATACAGGCTAACACCCATGCTTACAGTGTGCAAACATCTCCTATTCGACGCACCTTGAATCGGTACATACGATAGAATATGTCAAAAAGGGTTTGGGATGGAGCAGGTCATTACTCAGCTTGCAGTCAAAATCTTGTTTGATGATTATTCTGGTTTTTATGATATGAGGTATACAATTATTTTACCAGAGAAGCAGAAATACTAATCGATATTGTACATGTATATGACTTGGATAAGGATTGGTTTAGAATATTTACATTAGAAAGGGACATTTACTAAATTGTACTGTTTAAAAGTGAAAAGATTATTTCCTATGTTCTTCTAGGATGTATCTTTATTTTAGAATTATTCATATTAAGAAATATTGAAAACAAATATTCATAACATCTGTAACAAAGGTACAGGGGCTTAATGATCATCAATACCTAAGATTTAGGCACCAGAGGCTAGAGACTTTAGCTAGGAAAACATGCGAATTATATTAATTTTTTCCTAAAATATATCATTTCTTACATCAAGTCAATGTCCTTGCTCATTTATTATGTCATGTAACATATGTTACAGCCTTTAACAAGTGATTCAATCTTGTTGTTAATCCTGCAAAATCTATAATTCTTTATAACATGAGCAAGACAATCTCAAAAATGCAAGATATCCAACAACAGCAAATGTTTTCATATATTTTTACTTACATGATGCCTACCAAATTCGGCTCCTTAAAATTGGGTGTAGCCTTTGGGTTGTTTTTATAATTGCTCGTATAAGACACTTTATTTAAAGTATAAAAGCAAACTTTGGATTTTCTCTAACCCAAATGAGTTTGTTAGTATAAAATAATCAAAACATTTTCGAAAATGCACATATCAGCTAAAAAATAAAAGAGAATGGTCATAATTTTTATGTTTAAAGGGTAATCTAATCAAAGTAACGCACATAACACCACAGGAAGCTGTAAATTTGCTCCAAAAGAATTTATATGTAGCTAAAGTAGTCAATATGCAGACCATACGAGTAATTTAAATAATTAGCCTCGTTTCTGTAGCTCAAACTTTTAATTTTCTTTTTTTCTAAATTTAATATGGTAACATATGTAACAGGCTGTCAGAGACTAATGCCCTGGTGAACATTGTGCAAACATCTATTAAAAGACGCAGCTTGAAATCTTCTTTTAGATAGGATAAGTTTGCAAAATTCCCGAGTGGGGGCAATAACATTCTCAGCCATTAGTCCAAAGGTGGCCCGATAAGCTGGGTATTTAAAGGAAATCTACGGTATTTTGCATGCAAAATATAGTTATCGAGAAATAATTCATTGTCAAAGTCAGGTAAAGCATTGATGTAACTATCATATAACTAAACTTATTGATATTATGCTAAAAAAAGCGTTCGTGTTGGATAAATATGACCATACCAACACAAACCATAGCTTTTATTAACGAGCAGTTTCTCATTATGGTCACCATATTTATGACGTCATAACTAGCCTCAGACGCGGATTTGAGATGGGTGACCACCTTTAAATCAAAGGTAAGACTCCATTGAAGGCACACAATTCGCACGGGACCTATTTTTTGTCCCTAAGGGCCCTGACTAAATGCTTTTACGTTATCGCCTTTAAAAGGTGTTTCTAGTCGGGTTTTCTTTAACCACATTAACAAGTAAAACTGCTTGAAGCCTTCCAACACATACAGACAAAGTACTGTTGAATGACAAATCTTCACTAATACAGTGCACGAGTCGAAAGATACAATCTAACGTCACCGTTATCTCGCAAATGCGTCTCACCATTTTTCAGTAACTTAAGGTTTTAATTAACCATAAGATGAGTTACATTGTAAGTCTATAATATCTTTGTAAGCTTGTACTCTGTTGAATTGAAATGTCAATTAACATTAGAAGTTTAATCAAATGATGACTACGTTTTGACGTCATTGATGCCAGCTGATTTTTTTTTCAACATGAAATCTCTATAACATCTGTCACATAACCAAAATTTTTTATAGGCGTATGATGCATGAGGAAGATGAAAGACCACCAAACAAAAAAATTACATGCTTATCATTTTAGCATTACTTACAACGGATGTGATTTTTGCTCACTGACCCCTTCTGCAATTCTTGCTCTCCCTAAACGCCTATTTAAAGGATGGCGTCTGAAATTTAGTGGTTTCATTTGCCTAAGATCCTGTTCTCGCCATTGCAATTTAAATTGATCGGCACTGCACAAAGATGAGCATAACAAAGATGCGAAACTTGAGAAATTGCTACACTTATTGTGCATAGTATATACTGAATGACATAACTTAACTCTTTGCCCCTGGGAAATGTTTCAAGCCTTTTTGTCTTCTGCTAATGTTTTTTCAAGTGTCAAACAGTTAGGGTCTAGGTCAGGCTTGACATTCTGTTCAGCCTGATCTGGGTCCAAACTATTTGCAAAATTTATCAGCAGACGACAATAATCGCCATAAGCTGACAAAGAGTTAAACACCTACCTATAGATTTTCGCTTGATTGTGAAATATTTGTGAAAAATAAATCTTCTGCTTAATGTACCTGTATCTGTCCAGAAGGGTTGTTGTCAGAACAAAATGCACCTGGCCAATTAATCATATTAAAGTGAAAACTTATTGACAGGATGAAAGTTCACCTGAACTGACCGCCCCTACATGACCAAATCTGTTGACTGGGACGTAAAGAACGGGACCTTGTGATTTAGTGGGTACTTGGTTCAAGCATACAGTCTGACAAGCCTTTCAGAAGACAGTTTTGTTTTACCTGTGTTTATGTATGTTTCTTCCAGTAATTGATAAATTGTTGACAGTGACATTAGAGAAAGTAAAGAGTCTATGCTAATAGAAAGTGCATTTCATTTTTCAACTAAGACGGCTCTGACGTAAAGCTTTAATCGGTGGGTTGGTGCATGATGCTTATCTGTAGCTGGATTCACCGTGGCTCAACTTGAGGTTTTCTTTAGCTCTGACTATCTGTGAGTCATGAGCCCTTTTCTTTGTTTCATCATGGTGTAGTAATTTGATTAGAGTGTTTCTCCATGATGGTACATTGCATTAGTTAGATGGCCTCCATGCGAGCTGAACATTTCTTGTACTTCAACTACAGCAGAATCTAGGGCCAAGATTTGGTACCAGTAAAATGCATTTAAGCCCCCCCCCCCCCCCCCCCGGTAGCTTAGGCTGCTGTCCGTTCTAAGGCGCCGGTTCTGTTGTTGTTGACTTTTTGTTTATTGTTACTCCCATTATGGGAGTCTGTAATTGTGCTATGTTTTGTTGTACGTTACTTTATGTCCATTCTAGTATTGCAATCATCTTGATGGGGAAGAGAGAGCTGATTGCTTTGCTTAATTTGTCTTCCTGGTGTCTCGTGATGGTTGAGCGGCTCTTCCTCGCGGTGCCACGGGGTCGTCTGCGGTTTGTGATTGTGGTATTTCCTGATCATACTGACTATTTTTGTGTTTTTTTTATAAACCCTTTTGCACCATCATTTATGTCTTGCAAAAAAAAAGAATACTATTGTGAAATGCATTCTCTAAACCAGCATTGACTTTTTTGCTTTAAAACTCGCTTAATAATATAATTAGTAATAAAGAGAGACAACTCTTAACGAAATTAACAGTTTTAATGAAATAGAAAAAAATCTATAAACTATGCTAAAAATAACAAGAAATAAAAACAATCATTGAACACCAGGTCACTTCTTTTGAAGACAGACAAAGAGCGTTTGGTCACATTCGATAAATTTTCAAAAAAGAAAATATCGAATATACACGTAACGCAACTGATTATGCACCAAATCATAGCTATGACTTTAGAATATGGTAAGTTATCAAAGAAGCGGGTACTTTCACCAGCAGTTAAATCAAATCAAATCATATATGATATATATGTGACATTATGCATATTGCTCCTTATGTTGTTATATTTATGTAACCTGAGAGTAATAAATTGATTTGGTATTAAACATAAAAAACTTTACAAAACAAAAACAATACAACGCCATTATAAACCTATATACAGCGCTTAAGAAAACACAACAACAGCACACGAGATTTTTGATTGTTTTAGCATCTTAAAAACGAAGACGCTGATGTAGAGACAAAATAAAAGTTTGATTAAGACTTCATCTACATCCTTACTTTGTGTGTTTTTACAGGTAGCGTAAGGCTCAGGTGAACCTTAATCAACTGAGCCTTCACTGCTTGCCGATGCAATAAATATCATAAATCTCATACACTGTTCTATATATTATTCAAATCCAAATTTATTTGGTGGGCGTCTTTCTCTTTGAGGGTTTCGTCTTCTTCGATTTCTTATATGAGGTGGTCTTCTGTATGCATTTTGAGCAGGTGCACGTGCTTGATTGGCTGGCTGCTGTGCAACATATAAGAGGTGCAATACACGTTGTGCTAAAACAGCTAGTCCAGCTACCAAAGCTGTAAGTAAAATGTTCACATTTCTGATCAATTCTGTTAATTTATTTTTTTCTCGCAGAAGATAGGTTAAAAATTTTCAATGATTGAATGGATTCAATATCTGTTGATCTTGCATTTCTCCTTTTTGAAATATATTTTCTCTGACAATAAATCGTGAAGCCAAGAATTAACGTTATGGAAATTTCCAGAGATATGACTGAAAAAGCAGAAAGAAAAGAAAACCTGGTTCATATTAAATTACTAGAAAAAAAAGTTAAGTTTACAGAGAAGAAACTTCTTCATAGTTAGATTCGGAAGCCAGGAGATATGTATCTTTAGATTTCGTTGAAGGCCTTCTATATATTGGTTGCGGTGTCTTAAATGTGTTAAATATGGGGGGGGGGTTTTCAGGAAGAAATCTTTTTGTTCTTTTGACCTTTTTAAGTAGAATAATAATACAGGCAAAGTTGATTAATATCAAAACAGTCAGAACAGTAGTACTGGGAATGTAAGCGCTAAATGTGACATATTTGTTTAATATTGGAGCTTTGAGCAACGAATAATTATTTACTTTGAAAGAAAACAAGTGATGTAGGGAATGTTGGTTTACGTTCATTTGTGTTATTAAAGAAGCATTGAAAAGCATACCGATGAGTGTTGCAGATGGGAAGGTTGTGGTTGTTTTAGTAGGTCGTTCGTTTGTCGTTTCGGATGTGCGTCACAGGCTTGTTGTTTCGGATGTGTGTTATGGGTTCGGATGTGTGTCGTGTATTCGTCATTTCGGATGTGCTTCGTTGGTCCGTGGGTTCGGAAGTTGATGCTTGTAGGGTGGATGAACGCTTAATAGTAGTAGTAGTTTCCTCGGTCTCCTGTAAGGATACTTATATATTTAAAAGTGTACCGTCACGCAGGTTAAGTTAAATATATTAGGTGGTATTGTATATTGTTGTTGTTGTTTTTTAACCGTCGTAACGACGAGAGAGAGTACAGTAAAGCACTTAATTTAGATAGCTTGACCCATCTATACCGAATTGAATATGTCACTCGTATTGGTGGAGTCACTCCATTTCCAGGATGTTGATTTATACAATTTATGATAGAACATTCTGTAAACCAACATTGATGACCATGATTAAACGCTGCGTTATTTGAGATAGGATCTGGGTGTACACTGTTTGTATAAGAACAGGGCTACAGTTATGTCCTGAAAAGTGTAATCAAGGATATTTGTCTTAAAACTAGATACGACGAAATCAGTTCACTTGAGGTCAAAGATTTTTGTTCTTTCGAAAAATGTACTGATTAATAAACCGTATATACTCGAAGCATTCGGTTTGTTCTAAAATATGGGGTACTCGACATATTCATCTAAACCACACAATTCTTATATGTGCGTCTACAGCATCCTGTATGTAATCTGATATAAGTAATTTTTTTTTTCCGTACCCTGCCAGCATGATATATCAGGCCACCATCGGTCTACCAATGGAAACTCCAATTAATGGCGTTTCACTTGCGGGTCGACAGTGGCCCGCATTGGGTATTTATAAAAAAAATTAACCCCAGGGTAATGCTTTATGCCTGTCTCCTGGTATGCTGTCGAACTCACTAGATATTTGAGTAAAAAACAAAGGGTAACTAACGTGTGACTGTGCTCAATAGAAACGTCTCTGTGAGGCGGTTTTTAGCACGAACAAAATATAATAAGTGTGAGCCGTATGGAAATATTTAAATTGATTTTAAACGTAAAAATGTATATACCCATGCATATACCCGTTGATATGTATTATATGTATTATGGGTTGATATTTCGAACGTTCCTAAAAGACGTTACTATTTACTTAATTTTATGAACTATATTTTGGCTTCTTCATATACTTGAGTTATATGAATGAATCACTAACTTACTAAAATCTGTTGAAGTAAAGAAGACAAAGATCAGTAATCGATACAATCAAGTACCACAACTGACGAGAAAGTGACAAAAATCACAAGAAAACGCCTCATATAGGAGAGCCAGCGGGAGACCACTAGGCTACAAGAAAAAGACAAAACAATCTACCAAGAACATAAAAGAGGATCCACATGAGGAGAGAAAAAGACAAAACAATCTACCAAGAACATAAAAGAGGATCCACATGAGGAGTACCCCCTTGGAACGGCCAGTAATTAAACAACTGGACAGTATACCTGTTTCACAGCGCCAATCTCACTCATTATTCAATCGTTTTTGCCGTATGGCGGCGCAGGAACGGCGGACACAATATATTACCGTTTTTTATGTGTGTGTGATAGTTGTTTTTTTTTTTTTTTCAGAGACAAAATATGTGAATGAAAAAGAAACCTACCGTTTTGCAGACAACGTTGACTTCTGGCGTGGTTCTGACGTTAACTCTCTCACAATTTCCGTGGATTGTAATCAAGTTCAGATTTGGCATAAGGTTTGACGTCTTGACAGAAGCTGATAGTCGCCCTTATTGAGGTGAAACAGATATATCCATTGACCTAACCCCTTCTAACAGCCTGTCGGGCTCAAAGGTCATTCTGCCGGTCACATTACAATGTAGATTGTCCAGAAGATACAATGTGCAAGTATGCACGTTAATTGCACTTGATTTTGTCTTTGCAAAGCCTAAAAAGGCTACCAATATTAAACCCAGAGAGTACTTCATAGTGTCGCACGCGGATCAGCCTGATTGATGGTCAATTTAGGAGTTACATAAGAAGTTTCATAACTAGCTTGATCTGTCTTATTTTTTGTGCAAGGTAGACGGGATGCGCGCAAAAGTGATTGGTGAAAACTTTTTGATTGATATTTGTCAGAGCATATCGTCAAAAAAAAGAGAAATATTTGTTTTAGTGTATACTTTTATAATGCAATGCAATAAAGGGTTCATAATTATCGATACATGTTTAAATTATCCAGCTTTTTCCCCTTAAACAATGAATGGGAGTGGACTGTTGTCATTTGTAATGTTATAGTGATTTTGTTACACGTGGATTGGTTTGGACTGCATATCCTGTTGAAGTTGGTAGGAAAAAAAACGAACAAAACAAGGACAAATGCACAAACGTACTTTGATTTATTGCATATATGTGAACAGCCAGGAATCTGCATATAATAGGCTGTAATGAAGGGCAACTCTGAAAAATATTCGTGGTTCGCTGCCTAGTGTTTGTGCATATGCTGTTGAGTTAAACAAGGCATAACAATGTCCGAAATATGTTCAAAAGTTTTCCTGACCTTTTAGTATTTCGTTTATCTCATGTCTTTATCTTCTTGAAAATAGCCCGTTACATAGCAGATTGAGAACTAGATTTTGATGTACTAATAAAATCGACGGTTTATTGTTCTTTTGATCTAAATATTCCTGGTATCTGTGCCGTGTTTAAAGAAAATGTGACTCATATGTCGCGCTAATTCAAACCATGAGTTAAAATACACGTGCATTACACTGGAGATATTAGTTCGACCCCTTAAAAAGAACCAGCGTTAAAATTATGCTACAAGACACCTTTTTATATCTAATGTTCACGTAATGTTGCATTCGCCTATATTCTGAAAACAGTGTGTGTTTTGTTAGGTTGTTTTTATTTGAATAAAATTTTGATTGAAAAAATGTAGAGAACGGCGATTCGTTTTCTAAATATAAGGACCTTTGCGGGTTCGATTGATGTATCGCAAGTTATTGAAAGATGAGTCTTATTATTAGTTTAAGCGCAATTTATAAAATCAGATATTTATTTAAATAACAGTTATATTTTTTTTTAAAAATTGATTCTGTACATAAATTTTTTGGTCCAATCCTGGTTTTATACTTTGCACAGTTATATTTTATAAAGCCAAATATGATTTTTCAAAAAGTGGTACAACGTATGAAAATAAGCCCTTGACTCTTTTGCATGTGATTATACCCCCCGCAAACTTTGTTTGTGGTTAGTATACTGTTTTTACGTTGTCCGCGCGTGTGTGCGTCCGTCCGTCCGTAACGTTTTGTTTCCTGAATAACTCGAAGAGTCATTGCTGGATTTTTATCAAACCTTGCAAACATATTCATATATACAAGACAAATACTTTAGACAAAAAGTAAGGGCTAGGGGCCAATTCTATTAGAGTTATTTCCCTTTGTAGTTCTAAATGGCTTTTAATATAGGGTTTTATGCTTATGCTATTATAGGCCATACATGGGCCGATCAACTCCTACCACAGCTTTTGATGGAACGATTTGATACTTTTCCTATACATTGTAAATACATTGAACATATGCATGAAGGAGTTTGGTTCAGAAAAAATAATTTTTGACAAAATGACAGATGTGAGAACTTAGACAATTTTTCCCTAACAAGGGTTTTGTATATGCATAGCTGGCCTTTCATGGCCGATCAACTCCTACCAAAGCTTTTAATGGAGCAATTTGATACTTTGCCTATATAATATAGACACATTGAACATATGCATGAAGGAATCTGGTTGAAAAAATTAATTTTTGATAAAATGACAGCTGTGAGAACTTGGACCATTATTCCCTTATATGGTTTTTGTATATGCATTGATCGTGCCTTAATGGGCAGATCAACTCCTACCACAGCTTTTGATGAAGCATTTTGATACTTTGTTGATACAATGTAGACACATTGAACATATGCATGAAGGAGTTTATAATTTTTGTTTGCACAGATTCTACTGAAATCTTCTTTTCAAAACTAAGGTCTGCTGGTTTGAACTATAACTTGCCAAGTTTTTTCACTGACTCTTACTGTGCGGGGGGTATCTTATAAGCATTGCTTATTGACTTTTTTCATTTAATCTTGTGTTTTTGTCACTTTCCCATATGGTATCCTAGGTAAGGCGTAGTACTTAATTTGTATCTATTCCAGATTTTTACGTTCTTCTTTATTTTGATTTAATAGAATCAAAAGTTGGTGGGAAAATTTAGATTACTCGTGTAGTTAACGGCGATAGGTTAGACTGTACCCTGAGTGTACCCCAACTGTACCCTGAGTGTACCCCCGCTGTACCCTGACTGTACTCCTGCTGTACCTCTTAATATAACTGCTCATGGACCATATGACCCATCTGGACATAAATGACAGTTTTATTTCTCAAACTCTATGTCCTTAGCTTTATTTTTTCACATTTTTACCCAACTTTTTTTGCTGGCGACTGCTAGCTTTGTTTTTTCAAAATTAACTTTTTTCCGTCAGTCCTGATCTGGGTCCAAACTGTTTGCATAGGTTATCAACAGACAACAAAATTCGCTGCTAATAGGGAAACCGTTAAATGTACATGCGCAGGCTAGGCTGCTTCATCTGCGCCCATAGTGGTCTAAGGTACAACGTCGTATGGGCGTCTGATTACCAAACAGCGAAGACCCTGATGAAATGTCTCATTGCACTCGAATAATATATACATTAATCTTAGAGCATAGTGACCCAAGGTAGAACGTCAGATAAGTAGAATTTTGTTTCCTTTGGTTCTTTACGTCCCAGTTAACAGCTTTGGTCATGTAGGGGGGGGGTCAGTTCAGGTGAACTTTTATCCTGCCAATAAGTTTTCACTTTAATATGATTTATTGGCCAGGTGCATTTAATTCTGACAACAACCCTTCTCGAATCAATTTGGAGAGAGGTGAATGGCCATAGATATTAATCGAAGAGAGAGAGGTCAATGACAGTAGACAATATTTCACAATCAATCTCTGTAGGACAGGGGTGACCCCTGGAGCCCCCCAGACAGACAAGTATCTGCACACGGACATGTTACCGACTGCGCTACATTGCCCGTAGGTATTTATCGTACATATACAGTCTTTATGTCAATAAGCTTTCATTTTGTGTGGTCATAAGGGACCTTAGAATTGGCCAGGTGCATTTTATTGCACTTCTTTTATAGAGGTCATAATAAATGTCTAAATATAGACAAGCAGGTCTGAACGTGTATGACAACAGTAACTAAAAATAGAAAATGGCCCATGACGTCATTTCAAGAGTGACATTGACCTTGATGCTATAATTCTACAGCATTCATTTGTGTGGTAAAAAGGGATCTTTTTACACGATTTTGTATGGTCATAAGGGACCTTTTTTTAAACTCGGTGCTATAGTGCTGCTACTCACTCTACCACTGAGCTCTGCTGGGGAGTTAACATCCGATCCATTCGTGTGCAGTATTTCCGCAACTTGCTAATGGAACAGGCCCGAATCCAACACGCGCCCATGGAAGTTTACTAACGTATATCACCATCGCTCTAGAGCGGTGTTGGTGACAGTTTGAACTGTATTTTTTTAAGTTTGAATTTTACTCCGTAAGGAGGTGTGCCGAGACGGGCAGAATCTATGAACTACAACAACAATATAGTGGAGATGAAGGGCGTGCTTGATTAATTGTTCGATGTACACCTACCAATGAGCCAGGAGCAGTGCTCGGTGCAATACACTTTCAGTCTGGAAATCTTTCTAAAGTACCTAGCAGAAGAAGCAGAAGTATCCAACAGATCCACACACATTTATACTGACTGTCAGCCAGCTATAGAATCTGTTTTCAGAAAGGCAGTGGCTAGAGGTACGGATCCGTTCACCTAGCCTCCTAGTCTCGGAGGCTAGGGGTACACAGACCCGTACCCCTTGTATATTCTACCATGTCAGGCTACAGGTACAGACATATAACCCTGATGAGAAATTCTAAATTATCATGATGATAAGTGTTAGAAAATAACTTGTTGTGTTATGAAATACCAATTAAGTAAGTCGCCATTTGCAATGTGGGATGACTCTGTATAGTTAAATAAAAACGAAACACGAATTCGGAAATGAGACAAGTGGTGCGGGATTTATGTTGTCTTATTATTATTATTATTATTATAATTATTATTATTATTATTATTATTATTATTATTATTATTATTATTATTATTGTTATCCTATAAAAGAATGATCATGAAGTTACATTCCCACCAAATTATATTAATTTATATGAACAAAAACCTAAAGCTATTAAATCATTTGGCATCAGAATTTCACCACTCTTAGAATCTGCCAATATCAAACCACAAAATATTGAAAAACATTTTACACCAAATGTCCCAGCTTGGTGTATGAAACCACCTGAAATACTTTTTGATTTACATTCCGGGAAAAAATCTGAATCAAATCCACACATATTTAAAGATGATTTCAGAAAAATGCAAAGTAGTTATAAAATTTACAAACAAATTTATACTGATGGGTCAAGGGAAGACTCAAAGGTTGGTTGTGCTGTTATATCAGACAACCATAGTAATATGCAACGTATACCTGACGATTCATCAATTTTCACTGCTGAAGCCAAAGCAATTGATCTAGCTTTAGATTCCATCACCACTTGTGATGCTAACAATAAATTAATTATATTTTCTGACTCGCTTTCTGTATTGAAAGCAATGAACCATACCAGTTCAAAGAATCCACAGATTCAGAAACTTTTAGAAAAATGTCATGAGCTTATAGCTTATAAAGAAATTGCTCTCTGTTGGATTCCTAGTCATTTAGGTATCCAAGGGAATGAGATGGTAGATAAGCAAGCAAAAACATCGCTTTCATTTGAACCAACTTCTTTTAAAATTCCATTTTCCAATTTTAAGCCATCTATCAATAAATATATACTCAACTACAAAAGAAACCCATCAGTCACTACTCAGGGCAATTCTGCAAAACAGAATTAAGAAATGAAAATATATGTTTACCATAGTCATTCACAATCAGTTCTGCATCAATAAATTGAATAATTTAAAAGTTTTACTGAAATCTGTTCATGCTGTTTGCCAGTTTTTAGACAAGGGGTCATTTTCAAAAATGACAAGTCTTTCACTGGAGAATTAATATCTCGTTCTCGTCTAAATCAGTTCCCTTGAGTTACACTCGTCTTAAAAAGGGCATGAACCTTACCTGCGGCTATATCTGTATCATTACGAGGTCGAATTGAAGCAAGTAACATCGCACAATGTTATTGGGAATCCGCACCCATTCTTAATGGAGAGTAACCTAAAGCTGTCAAAGATTCCGAGGTTGCATTGAACGATCCTGGATGCGCCATCAGAGCTCACCCCACAACTGCTCTATTGGATTGAGAACGGGCTTACTAGACTAACGCGGCTCGTTTTGGCTTCTGCACACACTCGATGGCCTCGTCTGAGAGGGACATACCAGTTATTGGACGAAGTGAACGGATTTAGACGAGTACACAAGCTAAAACCATTTGTCTGAAATTTGTCATTTTTAGAAATGACCCCTTGGCTATACACTAGCTTACTGCATGAACGGGTTTAAGTAAAACTGTTACATTATTCAATAACTTGATGCATAATTGTTTGTTTAAGAATATCTTATAACATATATTTTCATTTTTTAATTATTTTTCCAGAATTGCCCCAAAAAGAGACCGATGGGTTTCTTTTGTAGTTGAGTATATCTTGGAAGAATGGCAAACTTCATGGAATAACAGCATTGGTAATAAACTTATTGACATCAAACCAACTATTGGCGAATATCAATCAGTTGTTCGAAACATTAGAAGAGAAGAAGTAGTTTTAGCTCGACTTCGCTTAGGTCATACAAGAGTCACTCATTCACTTACTACAAGGTGAAGAGCAGCCACAATGTGTTGGTTGCGACGCACCATTCACTGTACGTCACCTCCTTTTGGAATGTGGCGACTTTGCACCAGTAAGAAATAATTGCTTCCATGTTGATAACATGAAAGAATCATTTCATGTATTGATAGTATTATGACATTTTTGAAACAAATAAATCTTTTTAACAAAATCTAATTGCTATTTTTAAAATCATGTTTTGTTTTACATTTGTATCAGACCATAATACAGATTATATTATGTTGTATTCTGTTCAGTTAAAGAACATGTACAGTTATCTGAATAGCTCTTTGAAACTGTCAGATATTGTACGTGATCTCTCCTGTCAACAATCGTATTGCAACTTATTATCGTTATACAAATTCATCATCATCATTCCTTTTATTTTATCTTACAAATTTTTACTCTTTCCATCCACATCATGTTTAGTTTAATACCGTCTGACGCTAATGATCCACAAGGGTTGATGCGTCGTTAAGCACCAAACAAACAAACAAACGAAGGAAGATCAACCTCGAAAGGAAATATTTTTTGTGAAATGATACGACCTGTCAGGGTCCGTGGAAACACCCCAAACCAACATAAAACACCTCCAAACCACCCCTAAGCCATCCCAAACCACTTTCTTAACACCAAGAATATGTTTTTGTGATAGTACCAATAATTGAAGAAGAAATTTAAAAGCATTTTTATCACGTTGACCTGCCATGTTAGCCCCAAACTACATCTAAACCACCCCAAATCACGTCCTAAACATCCAGAATTTGCATCTGTGATATTATCAATAACTTCAGAACAAATCTAAAAGCGTTTTTTATTACGTTGACCTGCCATGTTAGCCCATGGATGAGCTGGAAGAATAGATCTTTCAGGAGAAGTGTCGAACATGATCGACCACATTGATTTTTTTTAATTATTCTACATGCATTTTCTTTTAATCTCATCCATGGTTTCCAGCCAGCACCAAACCTGGAGGTATGACCATGTCTTGTTGTAAAAATGCAGGAAATGACTTGAATCACTACAAAATTTGCTTTAGACAGATAGATAGATGTTTAAAATTGTATTTTCTAAATTAACGTTGATTTTGGGTCCTCAAAAGAACCGTCTCATCGAGAAGACTCTTTTTAGCACCAACTATATGTCTGAAATGACTAGAGAATAATTAATCCACGCAATTATATTTCCCACTAAACAAAAAAGCAGGCCAGGGTTGGCCCGCCAGATATTGGCCAGACATTGTGTGCTGGCTGGGTTTATTTGTTAGGACCTTTAGACGTAGGGAAAAACTTAATATTTTTAAGATCCTTAAGGTACTTATGTTACTTCTAAGCACGAAAATAAATTATAAAAATGAATGGACTGACAAACGGGTGGTGTGTAAAATTGTATTTTATATCACTTTTAAAGTAATTTTTTGGTACTCAAAAGAACCGTCTCATCGTGAGGACTCTTTTGAGCACCAAAAATGTTTATCTGAAAATATAATAGTTAATTTACGCATTATTATCCCCCGAGGAAGTCGGAGGAATATAGTTTTGGCGTCGTCCGTGCGTCCGTCCGTCCACACTTTTTGTCTGTCTGGAACCATATCTCAGTACCTATTGGTCAGATTCGATTCATTCTTGGTACAAATGATAAGTACCATGGACTCTCTATATCCTATAAGTTTGGTCAAAATCGACCCCTTAACACTTGAGTTATTGCCCTTGTTTAGTATATGCAATTATAAGGCAAAACCTATATTAACTTTTTTTGTGTGATGATCTTCACATTTCATCAAAGCTATTATATTTAACAACTTCTCACTATAGACCATGATTGCCAAGTGCCTGTAGATTAGCATGGCAGTGTAAACGTTTTACCCCACCCCCTTTGACCTCACCTAAGGGATCAAAGGTCAAATATTTAAATTTAGCAATAACTATTGCAATTGTTAATTTTTTTACTGAAATTTTGCATGCAGGCAGAGCAGCAATAGATATGAAACATATCAAACAGGATTGAATTTGAAGCACTGAGTCCGAGCCCTTTGGGTGGACTAAGGGGGTGTGGCCGAGGCCAAAATTAATTTTTTTCAGAATATGGTCATGTTGCATGTCAAATTAAAGCTGACGACGCTGGCAGCAAAATGGTAGCAAATATTTTGCCCACAGACACACCCTCGATCCAGGGGGTGGCATCAAAGGTCAAACTATATGTTTTTTCTGAAAGTAGTCATGTTGCATATCAAATTAAAGCTGACGAGGCTGGCAGCAAGATGGTAGCAAATATTTTGCCCACAGACACACCCTTGGCCCAGGGGGTGGGGTCAAAAGGTCAAAACTATATTTTTTTTCTGAAAGTAGTCATGTTGCATATCAAATTGAAGGGAATTGAGCACAGAGCACCATGAAAGCAAATATGCTGTCATTACACACACCAACGACCCCTGGGATGGGATCAAAAGGTCATTTTTTTCTTTTCTAAAAGTGGTCATGTTGCATATCAAATTAAAGTGGAAGAAGTGTTGACCTACATGCAAGGTAACACTTCGAATTTACACACACCCTTGACCTCTGGGGGCTGGGTTTAAAGGTTAGATATTGAAATTGTGCAGATGTAAGTATTATTTATTAAACTAAGCACTAAAACATACTTGACAGTCGTTTGTTATGATCTGAATGATAAAGGTGAACTAAGGGTAAGATAAATGGGATTTATGTTTTGTGATTTACATGTTTCTCTCAAATAACCCTTCGTCGGGCGATATAAATTCGTCGAATTAGTCTTTTATCAAAACTTACATCAAAACTAAACATAAACTAGAGGACCTGAAGGTCCTGAGGTGCTCACCTGATCTCCTTAATAATGTTAAAATAGGTCAAGGTCAACTACAGCTTATTTTGTTTTACCATATATGGAGGTTGCAGCCATTTTGGTCAAGTGACCTAAACAATCTAAAGAATAATCCATCAAACAGTCCATTAATTTCTGAGAAAAAGATGTTTAGATAGGTGTGTGGCAGTCCAAATGAGTGGCTTTGGTTAAAAGGTCACAGATCAGCTTGACATTTGGTACTTAAAATAAAACCATTGTCTCAATAGGTTTAACTATTATAAATTCGGATAAAACAGTTATAAAAAATGAAAATTTTAAGATTTTCTCCATATAAATGCATAAGGAATCAAATTTGACCTTGCCATAAAGTAGGTCAAGGTCAACCTAGATTCATCAGTTGTGCAAACCTGGTAGGGCCTACATCCCCAATGCTACATACCAAGTCCCAAAGCCAAAGGCCTTTTGGTTTCAGAGAAAAAGAGATATAAAGAGTTTTTACCATATATGGGCATGGTGGCCATGTTAGTCATGTGACCATAACAATTTGTATAAGTTTTGGCTAACTAATCATAAGGAGTTGTCATATGAAATTTGGTTTCAATTGGCCATGTGGTTTCTCATAAAACTATGTTTTAATATGTTGATGGGACTCCAATATAAGCGACCTTGGCTGAAAGGTCAAAGGTCAACCTTGACCTTTGAATCTTATTTATAGACACTAGATTGAACATATCAAGTGAGAATAATGCCTTTGGCTTCCACAGTATTCAAAAAATCAACTTTTCAAAAAAATTCCCATTCAAATGCATTAGGAAGCAAACTTGACCTTGACGTTAAGTAGGTCAAGGTCAACCTAGGATCATCATTTGAACAAACTTTGTAGGCCCCACATCCCCAATGCTACATACCAAGTCTCAAGGTAACTGGCCTTCTGGTTCTGGAGAAGAAGATTTTTAAAGGATTTTTACCATATATGGGCGTGGCGGCCATCTTTGTCATGTGACCAAAACATTTTGTATAAGTTTTTGCTAACTTATCATAAGGAGTCTTCACATGAAATTTGAGTTCAATTGGGCCAATGGTTTGTGAGAAAACTATGTTTTAGTATATTGATGGGACCACAATATGAGCGACCTTGGCTGAAAGGGCAAAGGTCAACCTTGACCTTTGAAACTTATTTATAGCCATTGTCTCATTAGTTTTAACATATCAAGTAAAAATACTCACTTTGGTTTTAACAGTATTCAAAAAATCAATTTTTCAAAAAAAATCCCATTTAAATGCATTAGGAAGCAAATTTGACCTTGACGTTAAGTAGGTCAAGGTCAACCTAGGATCCTTATTTGAACAAACTTGGTAGGCCCCACACCCCCAATGCTACATACCAAGTCCCAAGGTCATCGGCCTTCTGGATCTGGAGAAGAAGATTTTTAAAGGGTTTTTACCATATATGGGCATGGCGGCCATCTTGGTCATGTGACCAGGACCATTTGAACAAACTTTCGTTCCCGTGTCCTAAGGAGTCTCCATATGAAATTTGAGTTTGATTGGCCCAGTGGTTTCAGAGGAGAAGATGTTTGAAAATGTTGACGGACGGACGACGGACGACGGACGGACAGACGGACAACGGAGTGACTGGTATACTATTAGCTCACCCATGAGCCTTCGGCTCAGGTGAGCTAAAAAGCGGGCCAGGGTTGGCCTGCCAGCGAAATGCCATTTGAATGGCAAATTGTGGGTGGCCGATGTGGGTCCGACATAGTGTGCTGGCTGGGTTTACTTGTCATGACCTGCAAAACGAAAAGATAGATAGATAGATAGATAGATAGATAGATAGATAGATAGATAGATAGATAGATAGATAGATAGATAGATAAATATTTTACCTCTGTTCTTTCATTCCTGTACTCCTGGATTTAAAGTTCTTGCCACCGCGTGTACAATGAAATGATATCTCATAATTCTTCAGACGTTCATTAAGTTTTTTGTCTGGCATCCGTGGCTGTGCTTGTTCAATGGTTCGCGAACTGCGTTAAAAGAATTGAACATTTTCTTCCTTCTGATACTTCTGGATGGCTATTTCTAAAGAGGAAAAGTCCTCAAACTTCTTCCCTATGTTCAGCATTTGAGCCATTCTGACAAAGTGAGACTGAACATAATTTTCTTGGAGTTTTATAAATGAGCAGCGAGAATTAGGCGGTTACATCAAAAAGTTGTTTGTTTGTTTGTTTGTTTGTTTGGTTCTTAACGACACATCAACCCTTGTGGGTCATTAGCGTCAGACGGTATTAAACTAAACATGATGAAGATGGAAAAAGTAAAAATTTATAAGATAAAATAAAAGGAAAGATGTTGATGAGATTGTATAATGATAATTAGTTGTAATACGATTGTTGACAGGAGAGACCACGCACAATATCTGACAGTTTCAAAGAGCTATTCAGATAACTGTACATGTTCTTTAACTGAACAGAATACAACATTAAAAAAATCTGTATTACGGTTTGATACAAATGTAAAACAAAACAGGATTTTAAAAATAGCAATTAGATTTTGTTAAAAAGATTTATTTGTTTTAAAAATGTCATAATACTATCAATATGTATATCTTGAAATAATTCTTTCATGTTATCAACATGGAAGCAATTATTTCTTACTTGTGCAAAATCGCCACATTCCAAGAGGAAGTGACGTACTGTGAATGGTGCGTCGCAACCAACACATTGTGGGTGCTCATCACCTTGTAGTAAGTATGAATGAGTGACTCTTGTATGACCTAAGCGGAGTCGAGCTAAAACTACTTCTTCTCTTCTAATGTTTCGAACAACTGATTGATATTCACCAATAGTTGGTTTGATGTCAAGAAGTTTATTACCAATGCTGTTATTCCATGAAGTTTGCCATTCTTCCAAGATATATTTATTGATAGATGGCTTAAAATTTGAAAATGGAATTTTAAAAGAAGTTGGTTCTAATGAAAGCGATGTTTTTGCTTGCTTATCTACCATCTCATTCCCTTGAATACCTATATGACTAGGAATCCAACAGAGAGCAATTTCTTTATTAGCTAAAAGCTCATGACATTTTTCTAAAAGTTTCTGAATCTGTGGATTCTTTGAACTGGTATGGTTCATTGCTTTCAATACAGAAAGCGAGTTAGAAAATATAATAAATTTATTGTTAGCATCACAAGTGCTAATGAAATCTAAAGCTAGATCAATTGCTTTGGCTTCAGCAGTGAAAATTGATGAATCGTCAGGTATACGTTGCATATTACTATGGTTGTCTGATATAACAGCACAACCAACCTTTGAGTCTTCCTTTGACCCATCAGTATAAATTTGTTGGTAATTCTTATAACGACTTTGCATTTTTCTGAAATCATCTTTTAATATGTGTGGATTTGATTCAGATTTTTTCCTGGAATGTAAATCAAAAAGTATTTCAGGTGGTTTCATACACCAAGCTGGAATATTTGGTGTAAAATGTTTTTCAATATTTTGTGGTTTGATATTGGCAGATTCTAAGAGTGGTGAAATTCTAATGCCAAATGATTTAATAGCTTTAGGTTTTTGTTCATATAAATTAACATAGTTTGGTGGGAATGTAACTTCATGAGCAGTATTTGATGGGTTAGCAGCAAGTCTTATAGCATATTGCAAAGAGAGTTTCTCTCTTCGTGAGTATAGTGATGGTTCATCTGCTTCCACATAGAGACTAGCAACAGGAGAAGTTCTAAAAGCCCCTAAAGCTAATCTAAGTCCTTGGTTATGTATAGGATCAAGCATTTGAAGATATGATTTTCGTGCAGAGCCATATATAATACAGCCATAGTCTAATTTTGACCGGACTAGAGACCGATACAACTTGAGAAGTGTTGTTTGGTCTGCACCCCAAGAAGTATGGGAAAGCACTTTTAAAAGATTCAATGCTTTTAAACATTTAGCTTTGAGATATTTAATATGGGGTATAAAACTGAGTTTCTATCAAATAAAATGCCAAGGAATTTAGATTCCTCAACAACTGGAATGGGTGATCCATATAAATGTAAAACCGGATCATCATGTTGCTTGCGCAACTGACAGAAATGTACACACTGTGTTTTTGATTTGGAAAACTTAAAACCATTGCTTGTTGCCCAATTTTCAATCTTATTTAAATTTTGTTGCAGTTGGCGTTCAATCGTCGCCATGCTTTTTGAGCGATAACAGATACAGAAGTCATCAACATATAATGAGCAATCAGTAAGATTACCTAAACATTTCACAATATCATTAATTTTAATGCTAAAAAGTGTTGTTGATAGAACGCCTCCTTGAGGTACACCTTGCTCCTGGTCGTAATAGTCAGACAGAGAGGAGCCAACTCGGACTTGCATGGCGCGGTCTGCAAGGAAGTTTTCAATGAATGTAGGAAGTCTACCTCTTAATCCTAGTTTGTGGATATCTTTTAAAATGCCATATCTCCACGTGGTATCATAAGCTTTTTCCAAATCAAAAAACACAGCAACTACATGTTCCTTTTTAATAAAGGCATCACGTATGAAGGTTTCCAATCTAACTAAATTATCAGTTGTACTGCGGTCAGATCTGAAACCAGACTGGAACCGCGATATATGATTATTGGATTCTAAAAACCAAGTAAGTCTTTTATTTATCATTCTGTCAAGTGTTTTACATAGACAACTTGTTAAAGCTATAGGTCTATAGTTATTAGGTTCCGCAGGATCTTTCCCAGGTTTGGGAATTGGGATTATGGTTGCTAAGATCCAATCTTCTGGAAATTTACCAGTAGTCCAAATGTAATTAAATATATTCAAAAGAGTTTCAAGAGAAGTATCTGGGAGATGTTTAAGCATTTGATAGTGGATCTCATCAGGACCCGTGGCTGAGTCATGTGATAGTTGAATAGCTTCAACTAATTCATCTAAATTAAAATCTTTGTTGTAAATTTCATTATTTTGTGATTTAAAATTCAATTTGACTTTCTCTTGTTCGGTTTTAATCTTTCTGAAGGATTCAGAGTAATTGAATGATGATGAATTGTGACAAAAAGTTTCTCCTAAAGTGTCAGCAATGTCTGTTTTTGAAGTTGCTTTGCTGTCAGTACCCACCATGTTTAGATGTGTGTAACTGGGGGATTTGTTTTTTCCAGAGATTTTTCTTATCATATCCCAAACCTTTTTAATAGGTGTTTTATGATTGATTTTCGAAACATAAGATCTCCATGATTTACGCTTCGAAAGTTTAATTGTTCTACGGGCTTTAGCTCTAAATACTTTGATGTCATTGAAATTGTTGGTATTTGGAGATCTTTTGAATTTAGATAGAGCTTGCTTGCGCTGTTTAATTGCTTCTTTACAGTCGTCATTGTACCATGGATTACTTTTAGTTGGATTTGTCGAAGTTTGAGGAATACATTCTTTAGATATTTCGATAAGAGAAGAGGTAAAATCAGCTATAGGATCAGAAGATTCTTTGAAGTTTTCTGGCACCAATTTACCAGTGCACAGAGTATTAAATAGATCCCAGTTGGCTCTATTTAATTTCGACTTTGGATTGTGATCCTCAGTGGAATAAGTGTTCTGTTCAATGATGATAGGGAAGTGATCACTATTGTGTTGGTCTTCACATACGGACCAATTATAATCAAGAAACAGTGTTGGATGACAGAAGGAAAGATCAATAGATGTAAAAGACTTTGTACTTGGAGAATGATAAGTGTAAGACTTATCATTCATAATACAAATGTCATTCTTTGTAATGAAATTTTCGATAAGTTCACCTCTGGAATCATTGTTTTGACCACCCCAGAGGATATTGTGACCATTGAAGTCACCTAATAAAATATAAGGAGAAGGAAGTTGTTGCAGTAAATTGTCCAAGTGTTCGGAGTTAAGAGAAAACGATGGAGGAATATATACAGAACATATGGTTATTTCTCTGTCTAGAGTGACGGAAACAGCAGTTGCTTGTAGTTCCGTTTGTAAATCAATCTTTCTTTGTGGGAAAGATGATTTTACAAATATTGAGGCACCACCAGAGGGCCTCAGACAATCAGTATGAACATAGTTATATACATTAAAACCTCGTAATGAGATGTTATCATCTGGTTTAAGAAATGTCTCTTGAAAACAAAATACGGATGGATTATATTCGGAAATCAATAGAGATACTTCATTATAATTAGGTTTCAAACCTCGACAATTCCATTGAATAATTTTATGTTTAAAATCCATACTTGAAAATAATATTAAAAGAAGTACTAAAATAATGGTTAGATTGAAACCCTCCATTATTTCGTTACTGGTAATCTTGGCAGTGTGCCTTTAGGGAGATGGTCACTGGAAGAAGAGTCTGTGAATACCACAGACTCCTCTTCCATACACACCTCCTCATCATCTTTTTCAGCTAACACAGAATAAGGATTCTTTTCAGCTTGTTTTGCTTTTTCTGTTTGTTCTTTTTCTTTCTGTGCTTGTTCTTTTTGCCATATCTGTTTTCTTTCTTCTTTTTGTTGTTTTTTAATTCTGTCTTTCTCTTCTTTTTTCTTCCTCTCCTCCTCCTTCTTCATCATTTCCAGGGTTGCTGGCTTAAGTGCTGGCCCTGGACGAGGAGATGAAGTTCTTTTTCCTTTTGTTTCATTTGTTTTTTCCTTGCTTGTTTTTTCTGATACTGTTTGTTGTTTTAGGTATTCGTCAAAGCTGTCATCTGTTTGAGTGTCTTTGTCATTTGTTTGTGTTTGTTTGTTGCAAGTGTTAGGCTTAACTGCACTTGCATATGTTTGCACTGCATAAAACTGTTCATATTGTTTGCGTGCCTCTGGAAAAGAGATGTTCTGTTCACATTTAATCTTTAGTATCTTCTTCTCTTTCTCCCATGTTGGACATTGCTTAGAGTTGGCAGGGTGATCGCCTGAACAGTTTGCACATTTGGCAGGTCTTTGACACTCACCAGATGGACAATGTTCAGGCATACCACAGTTGACGCATACAGCTTGTCTGCCACACTTGTGTTCGTGGTGGCCAAACATTTGACAATGATAACACCTAAGTGGGTTAGGAATGTATACGTCAACTTTTGCCTGAATGAAACCAATTTTAACTATTGATGGTAAAACTGGAGTACTGAAAGTAAATACAAATGTGTTGGTTGGTTTTAAGGCATGATCACGAAAAACATTAATTCTACGAACAGCAGTAACTCCCTGTTCCTTCATGAACTCCAGAATATGGTCATCTGTCTGCTTGTTTAGGGCAGGACATCTAACAATACCCCTGGAGACATTCAATGAAGAATGAGGAGTCACTGTACACTTTAGGTCACAGAATTTCTTCATTTTCATAAGGTTTTTCTCATGTGATTCCTTGGCACATTGTATCAGTAAATCACCAGATCTAAGAGTTTTGATACTTTTTGGTTCACCTGCCACACTCATGATTGTCTTATGTATTAAAAAAGGAGAAAGAGAAGAAATGTCTTTTCCTTCTTCTTCAGAATGAATAATAAGAAATCTTGGAACATATGGTTGTTTTGATGACATAGAACTTGATTTATTTGTTTGTGAAGCTAAGTAAGCATCATCGGAATCGTCGTCAGATATCTTTTTTGAGCGTTTTCTTGCTGATTTAGAAGCCATGCGTTTTTGGTTGTAAGGTTCAGCCTCCATGCTCCCCACCCACCGTGGAGCCCAACAAGGGAGCACTTTAATGGAGTGGATTTCCGATCTCCAGTGCTAAGGCTACATGGAAGTTATACTTGTACAAATGTATCTGCACAATAGACTCGTACAAATAAAATCTGCACAATTGACCCGTTAAGCCACTGCCTTCCAGGAATATTTTATAAAAGAAAGAATATATAAGATAATGGACACGTGGTTGGCATCAGAACGATACTATAGAACGAAGATATAAGAAATATTTTTTTTTTACATTTTCAGCTTCCTGGGGCTCAGCATGACAAGACCGATTAGAAACACCGGGCCGTGTTTCCCCTCGGGTCTACCCCGTCAAAGAGGCCAAAGAGACGTGTTGAGTCATACAGAATTTTATACGCCCATATTCTGCATGCTCTCAGTCTTCCAGGCCATCCCCTTCGAGTTACCGAGAAAGCCACCCACGGTGAACAGATGGGACTCTACTCTTGGCACTCCCGGATGGGGACAAGTATTACAATCAATATCGTCCCCAAATGTGAAGTGTGCCCCAGAGACCACGGCAAGGTGGTAGAGTCACTCCAGGGACATCAAAAAGTTATTATAATAGGTATAATTATAGTTTGTTCTTAAAAGGGTATCCTTTGGAAGCAAAGACTGCACCAAAGAACTGAAACTAGAGTGTGCATATTTCCTGGGCCTGACTAGCTAGTGGGAGCGCAGTGGCTCAGTGGTAGAGTGCTTGACTCGAGACCAAAGGGCCGCGAGTTCGAGCCTCACCGGCGTCACTGCGTTGCGGTCCTTGAGCAAGACACATTTATCCTAGCTTAGTACTGGTTCAACCAGGAAGACCGTCCCGCATAACTGAAAGATTGTTGAGTGGACGTAAAGAGTCAAATCAAACAAACAAAGACTAGCTAGTTTCTGCCAATTAGGCATCATCAGTGACCCTCTAATAGTTTCAAAGTTCCACATGAAACCCATGATCCCAAAGGACAAGAAAATAAAATTTACACTATAGTGAAGGTCTAGATACTGTTTGTACGGATCAGGCTAATTAAGGACGTTCTTAAACGCGGGCTCTTACCTATGTGCTGAAGCGGTAGTTTGTCAATTAAGATAGTTTTACAAGAGAGGCAGGGCATATAAATGGAATCTGACAACTGAGGAGTGTAAACACTAGCCATGTGCTTTAACAATGGATAAGTAAATGTTTGACTAACCTAGCTGGTACTCTTCCTTTTCTAAATAAATCCAAATTTATTTCACAAATGTGTGCTATTATATACATTAAACTGTTGTGTGTGGGTTTTTTTCACTATAAATCATTCCTGCCAGTCATAACTTTTGTCCTCTGCTCACCCATAAGCTTATGTAGTTGCAAACAATATGGACCCAGATCAGACTATTTCCTTAACTGTGCCTTTCAAATTCTGTAAAATGTTTCTGTATACAAGAAACAAAGTCTGCATGTTTCCTTAGGCAGCATTGAGTGTTTCAATTAGCTTCGTTGAAAAAACAAAAAGTATAATTAAAATTAAGAACTTGATCACCATTGTTCTTAATACACCCATCCAGCTGAAACTTCCAAGGCTGTAACTGTATCTGAGAATTATCGTTCATTCATGCCTAGTTTATTTACAAAGAGTCAGAAATGTTTGTAAGTTCACAGTTGGAAGTAATTGCAGCTGATATGATTTAAACTATAAAGTGCCTGCAAAAATCATCTTAAAGATGCTGTCTGCATAAGTTGTCTTTTACATATTTGTGCTAACATTATTTGACTTTTGTTAATATGGGAGCAAACAGTGTGGACCAAGACCAGACTGATCTAGCAGTCCCGATATCCCTGATCTAGATGAGACATTTTGCATCAGTATTAACAGATTTTGAGTCCTTTATAAAAGCAGTGTACTGTACATGTATATAGTTCTTTACGGAATCATAGGTTGTCTCCGCCTGTCGAGGAACTCTTCAATCCTATTGCGCTTGCGTCAGAAGCGCGACCCAATTTCCGGATAGTGCAGGAAATCCATAACAACCCAAGCACATTGCAAACAGCTGATAGCCTGACTGTTCCGATAATATTCTTTCTGATATTATTTGACTTGCCATCGGGCCAGCGATATTGATGTGTTTGTAAGAACCATGGACAAAAGTATATTGATGATAAAAAAGTGTCAATGCATCAATTTCCAGCAAATAAAAGGGTCAGACGAGTGTAGATATAACGTTGCCAAAATGCACATCCTAACTTTGTGTTCAAAAACTACGATCAAACAAGACTTTGTTCAGTGCATTTCAATGGTGGGAACGGTCCTAAACCAAACCATAATTTGCCAACGATTATTCCGACTAAAAGTGGTGAACAGAAGATTTAACAGATCTCGGTAAGCAACCCCCAGGGGGGATACCCTCATTATTTCTGCATACGTAGACTCGGGCCCAGCATCTACCGTTAACATAAAAAATTCTCAGGAATTTCAAGCACCCCAAAAAATATTTGAAATCTTAACGACCCCTAAAAATACCCCCATACTGTACCATTGACCTAAAGAAAAGGCCCTAAAATGCATAGAAATGACCCCTAAATATAGTCCAATTTTGTGATGACCCCAAAAAAATATCCTCAAAATCTTCATACCCCCCAAAATATTCATTTTTCTGAAAACTTCCAAAAATATTGAAATTCAAAATTTTGAACCCCGCAAAATGACCTGTGCCTACATATGTATGAAAATATTAGAGTACCCACTCCCCCCCCCCCCCCTCCGTTTTCTAGGGTGTTGTTAGTTACAAGCGAAAGTATGTGCATGAAGTACTGGTTAAGTGCTTGTTCAAGCTGGCTCAGGAAAAAAGTTTGGCTAGATGACAGTCCCTATATGACCATAGCTGTTGACTGGGGCATAAAGCAACAAAACAAACATCCTTATCCCCCCCCCCCTCCAAAAAAATAGTTAGACCATAAGACACTTCGCCCCGAACCATTATCTGACAATCATTTTGGTTTTCTCTGTTTTTATTTACTTGAAGCTATTATCAAACAGTCCATAGTTCTAATTAAACTTCAAACTACCCCAAGTACCGCTCAGTACCCTTACATGATTTTTAAATTTCTACCAGTTAATATTTTGCCAGTTGATATACATGATGACTCTAAACGAGCAACACAAAGTTTGTGTCTTCTATTGTTTTTGGGACAACATTTCAAAAGTTTAGTAATTTCCAGGCCCCCAGATAAAAGTGCGTAACTGAAAAATATTTAAAACATATGTTGTGGGTACTCAAAAGAACCGTCTCAGTGAGACGGTTCTTATAAGCATCAAAAAAATATGTTAAGATTGCGGAGTAAAAAAATATTCACAATTTTACGCTCAAACATTTTGCTTATCTGGTCCTATGAACTTCACTATACATGTCCTCAAAAATACACATTTATTTAGTTGAAAATATGAAATGAATATATTTTTATTTGGTTTCAGAGAATGGATCCAAATATTTCCTAGGAAAGTATGGATACAAGCCAGGAACTTGAAGAAACAGAGTCTGAAGAGAGATGCTCAGATATTGATGACATGGCTGGTGCCAGCTTTTCCTGTGATGCTGATGTATCCTCTCTTGATGTTTCATTAAATTTCCATGACTATGATGGAGTGCCTGAGCAGAGTAAGATTAGGCACCAGTGTGAACAAACTGTGACAGCAAAGCTGGTTAGTGTTGCAACAAAGACTGATGAAGAGGATAAAAAACACATTATACACTTATATGCACAGACACCTGTTGTAGAGAAGTGTAACTTCACAACTCAAACTAAAAGACCTTTATAGGTATTTGAAGACATTGAAAATGATGATAGTGAAGTATTTTTTTACACATACCTAAAATCTTTTCTTGCATTATTTGGAGAAAGGGATGGAAAAACAGACTGAAAATGGCCGCCCAAGAAGTTTGCGTTTGGTAGATGAATTTTTTATGGTTCTTATGTGACTTCGTCTAGGACTTTTATTAGAAGACCTCTCGGACAAGTTCAATAAAAGCACATGCAGTGCAATATCCTTTGTTTTTACTGACGTCACACGAAAGTACACAAATACCCACAATGCATTCGCGCGGCCATATTGATTCCCTAGCTTTCGGTATCGTTCACCCAAGTTATTCACCGGCGTCACTGCGTTGTGGTCCTTGAGCAAGACACATTTATCCTAGCTTAGTACTGGTTAAACCCAGGAAGAACCGTCCCGCATAACTGAAAGATTGTTGAGTGGACATAAAGAATCAAATCAAACAAACAAACAAAAATCACCCAATTTATGAAAGATTTCTTTGTATTCATCGATAGTTAGTTTGTGATTTTGAACTATGTGAGACGGATTTGTTATTGAAACATTCAGTGCTACTAAAATTGCGAAGAAAATTTGTGCTTCAGATGAAAACTACGTGGAAACTTTACCGGCAGATGTGCGGAAGTGTTATGTTGAAAAGACCTCAGTGATTCAAGTAGACCCCTACGAACTCCTGACGAGTGATTTTAATGTTGATTTTCGTAAATGGCCCGATCTTAGTAATGTGGATATGGTGTACTTTCTGGTTTTTCAACATTCGTTTTACACTAGAGAAAGCTGAGGAATGTGAAGTCCCTGGACGCCTACAACATGCAGCAAGATGGCTGGGTCAGGGAGGTGTTCCACAAGGAGATAAGCGGCGGGAATCATCTGATTATTTCCAAGGTATTATTTTATTCTTCATTTATTTTTTCTTTATCATTTATGCACTGATTATTTGTAACCAATGCCTTGAGGCACAAATCAAGGGGGGGGGGGGTAAACATAGCCCATTGTAGGCGGTTCAGTTTTTCCATGGCAAAACCCTAACCATTGAAAATCAAAGGGGTCCAGCTGAATCCCTATACCCTTTCTGGATCCCCCATGGCATGTGCAGTTCCAAGAAAAAAAGTTTGTAAGGGGGTGGTAAAGGGAGAGTGGGTCCAGCAGCAGGCAAAGCTTTACCATTTCAAAAAAGATACCCTGGAAATACATGGTGGGAAAATCTGTCATCCGGGTTTTTAACCGGTCTTAAACAAACACAGCTCTAAACAGAAGATTGAAATGTCAGATTTATGAAGTATGTATGAAGTTAAAACAGAGTTGCTGATCAGCTGCGCAGTTACTTGACAGCTGATCTGCCTCTTTGTTTTTGCGTATGCAAAATTCCACTTTTCTCATAACAGGGCTTGTGTGAAAAGGCAGATGTTAAAGGTTAGGCAGGTAGCTGCTGTGCGAAAGCAAAGGCACAGATCAGCTGCACGGTTACCGCACAGCTGTCCTGCTTCTTTATTTTCGGATATATATACAAAATGCCAGTTTCCTTGTAATAATCTTGCATGCAATTACAAACCCAGGCAAAAGCAGTTATTTTAGGCTGGGCAGGTAATTTTTGTGAGTTGCTGTGTGAGATTACCATTTTCAAGTTTTCAAAGGCGCACTGGCCTAGTGGTTAAGTGCGTCTGACTCCGAAACGGGAGACCAGGGCTCGATCCTCATGCGGGTTGGTGTGTTATATCCTTGAGCAGGCAACATTTACTCTCCAAAAGTACTGGTAATACCCAGGAATAGGTGGCTCCAACTCAACATGACCGAAAAATTGTTTACCGGGATGTAAACAACAATAAAACAAAACAAAATCATGTTTTCAACATCCCTTTAATATTCCTGAATCTGGCTTCATCCCTAGTACCAGCACTATATTACAAACCATTTTATGTTGAAACTTCAATTTATTTTTGTTATGGCTGCATTTCGGTTCTGTTTGTACCAGTTCCTGATCATTGCATATCTCTAAAATATATAGATCTAGCTGTTCCCGGACACATGATGTTCATTTTTTGCCTATTTTTTTTGCCTTATTTATATGAGCCTCGTTGTGAGAAACCCGGCCCGACACAAACCAGGCTGTGCAGCCACATAAGATGGCTAGAGGCTTGAAATTTTGTATTTATGAAGGAGAGGGATGGTACTATCGTTGTAACGAAAACGAAGGCGCTGACGCTGATCTGCGTCTTTGTTTTCGCATTTGTGAAAATCCTGTTTTCTCACGTCGAGGCTCATATAATTGCTGTTTTGAATTTCACCAGGGCCACGTCATTGCTTAGTCCTGGTTCAACCCAGGAAAACATTCTGTCATAACTGAAAGACATAAAAAGATTGAGCAGCAATGAACAGGGACTAGAGCAATCAGATGGCAAATCCCACCCTAAAAACCAAGATGGGAAATAACCAAAATCACAAACAGACAAGATATAAATGAAAACAAATGGCTAACCGAGTGGGCAGCTATTTCCCAAAAGGTGTTCAATCAGCAACCCAAACCGAACTAAAAGTATAATGAACAAACATAAGGTGAAACAACACCTAAACTCTGACACCAAAAACAGGCAACAGAGAACCACATCAGAACCACCGCCTTTGAATGGTCAGTGATGAATTACTGGGGGCTTAAACATGTTTTACGGCGCCAAACTCACCTTCAGTTACTGATGTGGCATAAACATTTAGTTTGTTTATTTGGTGCTTAAAGACGCATCAACCCTCGTGGGTCTTTAGCGTCAGACGGTATTAAGTTAACATGATGGGGATGGAAAAAGTAAAAATTTGTAATAAATAAAATGAAAGATGATGATGAGTTTGTATAATGATAATTAGTTGCAATACGATTGTTGACAGGAGAGACCACATACAATATCTGACAGTTTCAAAGAGCTATTCAGATAACTGTACATGTTCTTTAACTGAACAGAATACAACATAATATAATCTGTATTATGGTCTGATACAAATGTAAAACAAAACATGATTTTAAAAATAGCAATTAGATTTTGTTAAAAAGATTTGTTTGTCTTAAAATGTCATAATACTATCAATATGTATATCTTGAAATAATTCTTTCATGTTATCAACATGGAAGCATTTATTTCTTACTTTTGCAAAGTCGCCACATTCCAAAAGGAAGTGATGTACAGTGAATGGTGCGTCACAACCAACACATTGTGGCTGCTCTTCACCTTGTAGTAAGTATGAATGAGTGACTCTTGAATGACCTAAGCGGAGTCGAGCTAAAACTACTTCTTATCTAATGTTTCGAACAACTGATTGATATTCACCAATAGTTGGTTTGACGTCAAGAAGTTTATTTCCAATGATGTTATTCCATGAAGTTTGCCATTCTTCCTCGCAACCTGGTTTTGGACATGCAGCCTCGTTTTGGATGCATACAATCAGACGTTTTAAACCTCTATAAAATTCTTAGCAATTGGCAGATTTTCATAATATTTGTAGCAAAATATTAGTCTCTCCAACCCCTTTCTTTTGAATTTAGGGTAAAAACATCGAACTTCGGACGCTTTTCTGCTGTGTCACTACTTCAGCACGGTTTGTGCTTTGCTCCAGACATGTCACCAACTTAAATCTAGCTGGTAGCTAGCAAACATGCTCGATTGACTTAATAAAGCTGTAATTTCATTGGTTAATGCATTTGAAATGTGTTTGATTACCACTTAAAGTGACATAGGGTTGAACATGAAAATTCGGACGGCTATCGGGAAATTCGGACAGAGCTGAAGGGAAAATCGGACAGTTGTTTCTTTTTAAAAAATTAAGCTCTTTAAATGTTTTTATTCAATTAAATATGTTTCATTTATCATATGAGTAAACTACCGAGGTCTTTTAAGATATCGATTTCATTTGCTCCTAAAATCACGTGCTGAAATGTCAACCAGCATGCAAAGCTACGGAATCTTTTCAACCCACAGTCAACTCTTGCTCAATTTTGGGGGTCCGTGGTGATGCATTCCAGTCTTTCAATCGCTATACCAACAATAATCTTAAATAATCTTATCTAAAACGTAAATAGATTCAATGCATTTTATTTACAAACAGCTGGAAAGGAAAGAAAAACATATGAAAGGGTCAAACATCATCGTCTGAACGTCTTGTTCAATGCCGTGTCCGAAATTAAATTTCCTGAAGGGAAATACGGACACCCATTATTTTATCGTCATTTCGTTTCAAATCTTTGTGAATATGCAAAAACAACCTTTCTTTCATAAATATAACTATCGGAGATACTAGGGAGCGGAAATATTTCATTGTGCATCAATATTCAACTATAAAAAATGGAATTAAAAATAGTTGTGACAAGCATCGAAACCATGTGCTCTCTAAACTGTGCGGAGCTGGAGGTCATCAGACTAGAATGGATATCTAATTTGTCGATTATAATGTGACGTGTTCCATTTTCACTGTTGAGAAGTGGGTACGACGATATTTGTCTGTACAGTTAACCTGAAATAAGACTAAACAATTGGTTGAGAGTCTAGAGCAGGACGTTATGTCAGGGGAGGTAGAAAAGTGTCCGATTTTACATGTCCATCTGAAATTCGATGTTTTTACCCTAATGATCTTTGTTATCCAATTTCTTTAAGTCATTATCCTTTACATAAATTATGTTTTTGTATTTCATTTTGTTCAGGTAATAAGAAATGGTTGCTGTGGCAACATTTTCATTTATATACTTAAGACCAAAAGTAACTTTACACTTTCAACTACCGAATATATCTTTACTGTTTTTGATTTTGACCAAATTAAATATTGCAATGAGTTGCTGGTACCCGCCCTAACCCAATTCACTAAAATAACTTAGGTCAATTAATCTTCTTTCGAGTAAACCTAGGATTTGAACACGCTATTTTAAAGGCCATCGATTGCCCATTAAAAATACTGCTGACGTATAGTTTGTTTTTGTCAGCATCTTAAAGTTAGTTCACTTTGAAATTATCTCCCTTTGAATTAAAACAATAGTAAACTTTAGTCCCTGCGAAAAGCTTTATCTTAGATGGCATTTGCATATTTTAATCAGCGATTTGTTGTGACTTCTGCCCTGAGTATGTGACAAGATGATCTGATAAAAACTCCCATCGGTTTGGAAAAAAACGACAAACAATTTCTTATGGGAAATTCCATTGAAAGCACTGTAAAGTTCACAAAAAGGGCTATGTTCGTAAAACACAGCTCTTATTTGTGTTACTCGAAGGGTGATTCAGGCTGATTTGAACTTAAAACACAAATTCAATACCATGTCTTTCAGACTGGTTCTTTAAAGTTAAAATTTGTCCAATCGCAAAGCTACAGTAACACATCAAAAGTGATGCGTTTTGGAAAAGTTTATTTTGCCCCCTTGCCTCTTTCATTAGGGCATTGTGGTTGCATTTATGAAAGCAAAATCATGAAATTCAACTGTCATATGAATATTTGATTGAATTTTAATATGAATCAAACACATTTAAAATACCACTCACAAATACCCAGAAAAGGTATATATTATAATAACGTAAAGTTACTTTTGGCTTCAAGTATATGTTTATTCCTGACCTATACATTCAGGTGAGCGTTTGTAGGACCATTGGTCTTCTGGTCTCTTTTTTTATAAACATGTAAGGCATAGATTGTGGGTAGACGTTTGAACCATTACCTATATATGTTTTGAGCAAATATGAGCCTCGTTGTGAGAAAAGCGGGTTTTCAGGGGTTTTGACCTGGTGCCACACAAACCGGGCCGTACAGCTACAGAAGATGGCTAGAGATTTGAAAATTTCGGTTTTAGGAAGTAGAGGGATTGTACTATCCGTGTAGCGAAAACAAAGGCGCTGATCAATTTCGGTTTTGTATTAGTTAGATGGCCTCCATGCGAGCTGTACATTTCTTGTACTTCAACAACAGCAGAATCTAGGGCGAAGATTTGGTACCAGTAAAATGCATTTAAGCCCCACCGGTGGCTTAGGCTGCTGTCCGTTCTAAGGCGGTGGTTCTGTTGTTGTTGACTTTTTGTTTATTGTTACTCCCATTGTGGGAGTCTGTAGTTGTTCTATGTTTTGTTGTACGTTACTTTATGTCCATATGCGAAAAGCCGTTTTTCTCACAACCCGGCTCATATATGATAAATATCATTTTTTCATTAATGAAATTATCATTTTTTAGCATTTCAGAATCTTTGCATAATGCATGGTTATGTTTGTGTATGAAATGTCTTTGCTCATGTACGTATGAAATGTTTTTGCCCATGTTCTTAGTATTATCAGAGTGTTTGTAATATATTATACATGTATGTTGAATCATCATGTCACTGGCTCAGAATAAAATTAATTTAACACCATTTTTTGTTTTGTTTTTCATGCTAATGGTTCCTTTTTAAAATATATGAGCAGGTAAAACAAGAATTATAAGAAGTAAAAGGGAGCACCAATAGCTCAGTTGGTAGAGGATCAGACCCTTGATGACAAGGTTGCGAAAAGGAGCACCAATAGGGAGCACCAGTAGCTCAGTTTGTAGAGCGTCAGACTCTTGATGGCAAGGTCCCAAATTCGAAATATTGCCAGTGGCGTGATGTTTTATCATTCAGTGGGACACTTCATCCCCATTGCTTAGTACTGGTTAAATCCAGGTAACCATACCAAAATGACTGAAAAATTCCAAAATGACTGAAAAATTTGCTGTTTGGAATGTAAAGCCGAACAATCAAACAGTCAACACAATGAAGGGAAATCCTAAAAAAATATTGGCAAAATTAAACATATTATTAAGTGGGTTGAACTTAAAGGGTTGATCAGTTGGTTGGTATATGTTAACAAATAAAGAATGAGCCTCGTTGTGAGAAAACCGGTCTTCAGGATTTATGACCTGATCAGACACAAACCGGGCTGTACAAGCATAGAAGATGGTTAGAGACTTGAAATTTAGGAAGTAGAGGGGGTGTACTATCTATGTAGCGAAAACAAAGGCACTGATCCACACAGCTGATCTGCGTCTTTGTTTTCGAATAATTTATGCAAAAAGCCGGTTTTCTCATAAAGAGGCTCAAATAATTATTTTACCATCAAGAGGGATTTGGTTTTCCTTGTGAACTTGGTAAATGCTAGTACTTGTGTGAACCCTCTCAATGAAGTGACATAGGACCACTTAAATATGTTTTTCAACAAGGAAAATCAAGTGTTATTTTCGCATGTATGGTCTAAGTGACAAATTTTGCTCTTCTAATACTAACCATTTGTTATTGATTTTTTGCTGGAATATGTACTACCTGATAACAAGCAAGTCTACAGGTTGCTAAAAAGTAGTCCCTACAGTCAAATATTGCAGCAGCTTGTAGGTGCTAATTAGTTCAGCTACATAAGATATGCATATTGATAAGATAAAAAAAGTTGTTAACAGAATTAAGGCTTGTTCTCCGCATGATAAAACGAAGATATGAGAAGTATTTTTTTACATTTTCAGAATCCTGGGGTTCAGCATGACAAAGCCGATTAGAAACACCGGGCTGTGTTTCCACCTCAGTCTACCCCTTCACAGAGACAAGTTGAGTCATAAAGAATTTATTAACGTCCATATTCTGCATGCTCTCCGTCTCCAGACCATCCCCTTCGAGTCACCGAGAAAGCCACCCACAGCAAACTGGAGGGCTCTACTCTTAGCACTCCCAGAGAAGACAAGTATTACAATCAATATCGTCCGCTGTGTGAAGTGTGTCCCAGAGACCACGGCAAGGTGGTAGGGACTCTCCAGGGTGCAGTTAAGTTAGATGAGTAGCTGCATTTTCTACAATAGATTTTTTTGCTGCAGTGTAGTTAGATAAGTACCTGCATTTTAGACAATAGTTTTTTGTTGTTTTTTTTATTTGCTGCAATTTTACAGAGAGCAGATTGCTTAATTTGTCTTCCTGGTGTCTCGTGATGGTTGAGCGGCGTTTCCTCGCGGTGCCACGGGGTTGTCTGCAGTTTGTGATTGTGGTATTTCCTGATCATACTCACTTACTATTTTTATATGACAGAGGATGCCAGTTAGATGAGTAGCTGCAGCGTAGACAATAGAGAAAAAAGTTTAGCAATATACTTTGGGGATTCACAGTTTAGAAGAAATATGATTTGTAATGTCAAATATCAAAAACATATGTTGACAAACGTTTAGGAGTATGATGACATTAACTGGTCAACATTTCACATAGTGTAAAGTCCGAAATTAAGTCTCCTTGCTAAAACAGCTTATCTGGCAATAACTCGAATAGTTTTATGCTAAATGTTTGATTTTTCTGTCAAATGTTTATATCTTAAAACGGGTTTAATCCTTAAAAGCCCCAAGGAAAATGCGCATGAAAAATGACGTCTGCTGAAGTCGTCTGCTGCAAATAATTGCCTAACATTACTGATGAATTTAAGTATAGAAGCAAACAGGGTGACCCAGATCAGACTGCTCCTATAGGAACAGTCTGATCTTAGTCCACACTGTTTGTCAATGAGGCTTCTTCAACATTTCAGCAGACGAGAAAAGCAGACGACTATTGTTGGGATTGGCGCTTTAAGGGTTAAAATTGAATGCTTTTTTCACCCTTTTGTACAGTTTTTAGTTGAAAATCGTATTTTTTTTCAAAATACCTCCCTTTCAATTAAATAGCGTTTGAGATTAAAATGCTGAGCAGATCAAATCCTCGCTGTAAAATTGGACTTTGGCGCCGTTAAACCGGTTTAAGCCCTCCAGTAAAATATTTTACTGACCGTTCCAAGGCGGTACTTCTTTTGTGGATCTTTTATGTTTTTGTTCTGTCTTGTGTTTGCTATGTTTTGCGCGCGTCTGTTTATATGTGCTTTAAGGTCACCTGCTGGGAAAGGGCTGACCTCTTGGCTCTCGTTTGTGGTGTCTTCTGTGAGTTTGTCACTTTCCCATTGATATCCTGGGTCAGGTGTGGTACTTGATTGTATCGATTCCTGATCTTTGCACCATTACTTACTTTTGTTTCCTTTGGCCTCTACATTGGTATACATTGACTTGGGTATTCTGTCGTAAACAATCTTTTGTTTATTTACAACTATACCTATACAGTGGAGGTTAAATTGTAAAAGCAAATACATGTAAAACAAAGGACTTTTTAAATACAGAGTTTGCCTTTAAATATGGAATTTTAAAATTTCTAAAACAGAATTTCACTTCTGAAACACAACTTGTGGCTGCAATATAGCATGCAACTGTCCTAATTTTTGAAATATATAGTATTAGTTAAAAAGCATACACAACTGAAATATTTTGTAATTTTTTAAAGTGTGTGCGACGCACAGGTTAAATGCATTTTCCCATTCAACCTGTGCGTCACACCTTTTCAAAAAAAAATCTGTCATATATGATATGTAACTGGTCCGTTGTACATAGAAAATTGAAAGCTGTTTAAAACCCTAAAAGTTGTGCTTCAGGAGTAAAATCATGTATTAGAAATTCCAAAATCTCATATTTAAGGGCAAACAAATTTCATATTTAAAAAGATCCTTGTAAATGTTTTGGAATAGAAAACCTGAGTCAAGGTATATCACTATCTAAAAATCTTCTCTTAAATATTACTGACCCCTAGAGAACCAAAATTGCAGTTTCGGAAGCATTATTCGTATTTGAGATAAAAAGATATTCAGATGTTGTTAACAATTAACTCTTCTACCAGTGTTGTCTCCTCATAACCTGAGCAAACAATTTGAATCTAGAACAGGTCTGATGATACATTCTGATATATTCCTGAAATGTTTTTTCTTCAAAAAATTGATTTTGAAAAAAACAATCAGCAGATGACATTAAACCATGGAACAATTACCCAGTATGCAGAGTTAAGGAAGGTGAATGTAGCCTCCACATTGTGCACTAGGTCAAATATTCAACCAATGAATATTGAAAAAATTACATTAGAATTTAGAAAAGTTGACCAATAACAAAAATCTGCCTACATTGTACCCGTACCCCTTATAAAAACTTTAAATGATTACCACACTGTTTTGCGACTTTCATGGTTACAATAAATATTTTGATTTTCTGTGTTGTCTTAGCATACCCACCAATTTAACATGCCCACTGCAAACATTGATAGCTCAGCTGGGAGAGCGTCAGATTCTTGATCACTAGGTGACTGGTTTGATGCTCACCTACATGGAGGTGTTGTGTCCTTGAGCAAAACAAATCATCCCTGGAGTTACCTAGTTACTGGCTAACTTACTAGCTGATACCAGGAAATTTTCCCAAAATGACTGATAATTTGTTGACCAGGACTTAAAAATCTCAAACAAACAAAACAATACACACTGTTCCATTGGAGACCGACATAGAAGCATGGAAACTTTGAATGCACAAAGACTAGATCAATACCCAGATCATGCACGTCCTTTTGTGAAGATATTTTACCAACATGTTTCTTGGACTATCAGCTCTGACTGATCCAAGAAGAATAGCTGTTAGTTAATGGCAAAAGTATGTACCCTAAGTACTGATTAAGTGCCAAGAGGCTAGCCCTGGAACATGGTCATTTGGTTAACTGACAGTCCTGATATGACCAGCTGTTTACCATGGACATTAAGCAATAAATCAAACTGTTTATTGGTGCCTTGTCGTCACCTGCTGGGAAAGGGCTGACCTCTTGGCTCACGTTTGTGGTGTCTAACTGTGAGTTTGTCACTTTCCCATTGATATCCTGGGTCAGGTGTGGTACTTGATTGTATCAATTCCTGATCTTAGCACCCTAACCTACTTTACACAAAAAGGATATGCGAATTTGTTTAATATTCTCATCTTTACGCGCAGTTAGTCGAACTGTCATAGTAACTGAGTCAGAGAAAACCCACAAGTTCTATGCAGTATGACAACTGATTTCTCTGGGTGAACGGTCAATCCTAGCCCATCCATTAATGACACTGTATCTATTATATTTTGCATACAACCAGCTTTTGTATCATTTTGCAATAAACTGTCATCAATATAAGGAACATTACTATGCCCTAGTTTCCGCAGAGCTGCAAAGACAGGTTTTAACAACTTGGTATAAATCTGGGGAGCTGGGCTCAATCCATTAGCTAGACATGTAAAAACAAGAGTTCACCTTGCCATAGGAACTTTAAATATTTCCTGCTGTGATGATTCACACCGCAAGAAAAATATGCATCTTTTAAATCCACCTTCCCAAAACCAATTTCTCTTTACCAGTTGTAAAGCACTTTTCAATGTTTCCATTTTGAAATGTACTTTCTCTACATTGTCATTAAGATGGCTGAGGTTTAAAATCAATCTATATGGTCCATCAGGCTTGGGGCGAAAAAAAATGTTTGATATTACTTCACACTGTTCATGGATTGATTTCTCAATATCATGTTTTTCAAACAGCTCAGAAAGTAAAGAAGTTATAATTGTTTTCTCTTTCTTATTGAAAGTTATTTCTTAATATTTAAAAGTGACTTATCAGAAGTTAACTTCAACCAATTTTCATAATATTGTGATATTTTTTTCCTGCTTGAAAATTTTTGGTTTGTTTTTTAATATACTCAAATTTTCACTTACACAACTCTGGTGCATCATTGTCTGTGATCTTCTGGCTTCCTGTGAGACTTCTTCATGGCCGACGGATTGTGTTAATGCCAGGCCCTTCAAATAAAAAAGGATTGTCTTTCCCAGTTTGTGGAGAGTATGTATGTTGCACTTGCTTATAACTTTGTCTAAATTTCTTTTGCTTTATATAAGAAGTGGTTCTACTTCTGGGTTGATATTTCCCCACAGTACGGTCTTTATTCCTTATTGTACTTAGATCAAATCAAACTTCCCATTCATCCAGTGTTTTTATTTGCATTTCCGAATCATCACCTGGCAAATTTCCTGTCAATGGTGTAGTCATTACAAAGTTGCTTACATTTGTTTGAGACCACTCCTTTAAGCTGTTGCCTTCTGATGTTTGAAATATCCGGGGGCAGAGGCAAGTAACTGGAAAGACTCCTTTGCTAAACGAAATTCCTCAGCCTGGTCTGTCTCCAGTAATTTATCCATCAAAGAAACAAGTGGTATCAAACCTTGGCTCATATATCTTTGTGCGGTTTGGAAACATTTGTCAACATCTTAGGTTGTTTTTCTTAAATGCTGAGCTATTCCATAACTCTTTGTTAATCTTTGGAACAACTAGAGCCTCACAATTTCTGGGGCGCACAAACTCCTCACATAGTTCTTTGGCCACATTTCTATCAACTTTTTGCTCGTATGCCAGAGTTCACAACACAGGCTTATGTGTCATTAACTTTGGATCCCAAAACTTCCTCTCTATCAAACTCTTGCCCCAAATCTTGTAACAATTTCATGTTGGTACTTACATGCACTTTGTCTGTCTCCAATGGCAATGATACAGGCATATTATCATGCACTTGGCTCTGGCTTCCATCAATTTCACTATCTGAGACCGAGTTATTTTCCGAATCAGTCGACACATCCTCACAACTTGAAATGTCATGCAACTTCCGTTTTCGCGAACGAAAGTATAACTAGTGGTTGGGGTATACCTAACACCCACCGTTTCCTCAGCCGTATTGTTCTGTCTAACATGTTTTGTCAATTTATCTACTTGACTGATTAGTGATGTCATTGTATGTTGCTGCTGACATCTGTTGGTTCAACATCGTTTGCTTTTGAAACAACGAAAGAGAAAGTCCACAATTACCTGCTTCCTGGTTTACAGCCTCGTTTTGAACAACATCAATCCCAGCTGAGTTCGCTTGGGACAAATACACCACGTGATTGGGGCCCTCGAGAGGGACACCAGACATGCAATCGCTAAGACTTTCAATGTGAACCGGTTGTTTTTTCCCATCCTTTAGCGAATATAGATCTTCCCGCCTTGCATTCAGCTTCGAGGGCTTTAAAAGGCATGTCTGTCAGTCAGACACATTTGTCCTCGTCATCTCTGACATTCGCCATGTCCTTCAAAGTTCTATAGTCTTCGAACTGGCGATAATTCCATTGAAAAGTACCGCACAAAGTACAATTATCCAAATGTATCAGTTAAAAATGTATCTGTTATAAACTAGAACTTGCGCCAAGGACTTTTGGAACCTGATTTCTATGGTGACTTGGTGTATAAGTTGAAGAAGATTGTTGGCTCTAATAATTTTTCAGCGCAGTTCATTAAAATAATTTCCTATTATAAAAAGATTGGCTATAACATTAATGTATTGCAACAGACTGCATGCTTGGTAGTCACCCCAATCACGGTTGGCAACTTTAGTTTCCTCTTTAATTGCACGCCGGTGGATCGGACTTCAGACTCTATGATGGTTCCGACTTAAAGACTTATCTACTGATGAGATGGTAGGGGCCTGATGCTTTGGCTGTTTGTCGGGCCCTCCAGGGTTTACCTGTTGGATTTCTTTTGCTCCGGTATTCAGTTTAATTTACTGTTGAGTCCTTATCCTTGCTTTATCTCCTTGTTATATCTTGATTTATATGTTTTAGGAGATGATGCATTGATAAGTTAGGGGTCTTTCATGCAAACCAAATATTTATGTGTCTTGATCCACATCTGAATTAAGGGTGAGGTTGGCGCCGTTAAACCGGTTTAAGCCCTCCAGAAAAATATTTTACTGACCGTTCCAAGGCGGTACTTCTTTTGTGGATCTTTTATGTTTTTGTTCTGTCTTGTGTTTGCTATGTTTTGTGCGCGTCTGTTTATATGTGCTTTGTGGTCACCTGCTGGGAAAGGGCTGACCTCTTGGCTCTCGTTTGTGGTGTCTTCTGTGAGTTTGTCACTTTCCCATTGGTATCCTGGGTCAGGTGTGGTACTTCATTGTATCGATTCCTGATCTTTGCAACCTTATTACTTTTATTGAATATAAGATTGTGTTTTTCTTGAATATTACACTGTATTGGCCCTTGTCCTCAAACGTCAAGGACTTTGGAAATAGCGATTTTAAATTCCATCAGATCAAAAACGCTCATCACAATTAAAATATAGATCCGAAATTGTCACTTTGAATAGATGATTTTAATTGTTAAAACTAGAATATCTTGAATTTAAAATTTTATCTAATAACACATATGTTAAGCATTTTTTATAAATTTAATCCCTCTTTAATCCAAATTGAAGGTCAGCATCCGTGAAGTGTTCTTTACGTTCTGAAGTTGGTGTCACGTGAAATGCCCAAGATCACTCCTATGATTCGAAAGGTAGATTGGGTTCCGACATAATTTCCCTTGTCTTAGTATAGGGAATTTTAATGATAAACCTATATAACTTTTTTTGTGTAATGATCGTCACATTTCCTCAAAGCTGTTATATTTAATAACATCTCACTATAGACCATGACTGCCCAGTGCCTGTAGATAAGCATGGCAGTGTCAAAATGTTACCCCACCCAAGGGATCAATGGTCGAATATTAAATTTTGCAAGAACTAAGGCAGTTGTCAGTAATTTTTGCTTGAAGGCAGAGAAGCAATAGATATGAAACATATCAAACAGGATTTTAGTTTGAAGGCCTGGGGTGGACTTAGGGGTGGGGCCGAGGCAAAACTTAATTTTTTTTGGAATATGGTCATGTTGCACATCAACTGAAAGCTAACGACACATGCAGCAACATGGTAGGAAATGTTTTGTCCACAGACAACCCTCGACCCCCCCCCCCCCCCCCGGGGGTTGGGTCAAAAGGTCAAACCATATTTTTTTTCTGAAAGTCGTCGTGTTGCATATCAAATTAAAGGGAATTGAACACAGAGCACCATGAAAGCAAGTATGCTGAACTTACACGCACCCTCATCCCCTGAGGTGGGGTCAAAAGGTCATTTTTTTTCTTTTCTGAAAGTGGTCATCTTGCATATCAAATTAAAGTGAAAGACCTGTAGACCAACATGCAAGGTAACTCTTTAAATTTACACACACCCTTGACCTCTGGGGTTGGATTGAAAGGTCAGATTTTGAAATTGTGCAGATGTAAATGTATTTTTTATTAAACTAAGCACTAAAACATACTTGGCAGGTGTTTGTTATGATTTGAATGATCCTGAAGGTGAGCTTGGGGTTTAGATAAATGGGATTTATGTTTTGTGATTTACATGTTTCTCTTAAATAACCCTTCGTTGGGGGATATAAATTCGACGAATTTATCTTGATGTTAAGGTTTTTCCTGCAAATTTAGATTTTTAGTTCACCTGAGTTCACAAAGTATACAAATGATCCAGCATACGGCGGCATTGTCCGTTGTCAACTATCTTCAAACATCTTCTCAGAAACCGCCTGGCCAATCTTGTTGGATTGTCTAGCCCTACCCTTGAGCTATATACATGTATATGACCATTATTTTCTAACACTAGGCATAGATCTTCAGGGACTCCAGATTTATTGATGACCTATTTTACAGCAAGGTAAAATTTGTCGAAATAGCTAATTGTGCTTCAGACCAATAGTCAGGTGAGCGTTACAGGACCTCTGGTCCTCTTGTTGGTAAGCCTGGCGGAAAGCTTACCCCTTTTTCCAACTAAGCAGTTGGAGGCTATGTTACTATTTCAGCCGCATGTTAATTTTGGGTGTCCATGGTGACACTCAATAACCAATGATTCAAGCTCCAGCAAACATGTAAAATAAGTTTAGGATTATGTGGAGGAGTTGAATAAATCTGGTGTGAGGAAAAGTGTACTTGTCGGAAATATCGGAAAGGGGTGATTTTTCTAAATCAGAACCAAGAAAGTATTTGTAGATAAGTATAAAGTGATAAACAGACGTTACAGCAGAAACTGAAAAGAGATTTTGTTACATTCAAGATGATCAAATACCCAACAGACTATGATCTTGACTTAGTACATTTCGGTGAAGTGGTGGAAATAAAGGGATGCGAAAGTAGGTACATTTCAGTGAACGTGATGGAAATAAAGGGATGCCAAAGTACATTTTTGCCATTGGCAGTATTCTTCTATCTTACCCAAACGCTTAATGAAAAAAAGTTTGGTTGTTGTGTTTGTATTGTGTTAATTGTGTTGTCTTTTTTCCTCTATCCCGCCACTTACTGAGGCACCTATTAGAAATTAATGTAGGTTGTTGCTAACCATCAAAGAAGCATCACTGCCGCAATTATGATATTCAGGCAAGAACCACGTTTACATAAATAAATAATCCTTAGTTGATGTCTTTGAAGTTTTCACACTATGCGTTTTAAGTAACAAACAATTCTAAGGCGAATAAAAAAGGAATGTTCTCAGTTCCTACGAATTCAGTCTGAATGAAATGTCTGAGTTTCCCTGCGTGATTTGCGCTAAGGAGTGAGTGTCTTGACACTATTAAATGTACCAAATGCAGGAGCTGGGTGCACCGCTTGTGTGTGCCTATGTATCCTGCGATGTTAAGTTCTTGGTCAGGTGCATCACTAGATTTCCTTTGTAGAATCTGCTGTTTCAAAGATGGTACTTTTAGTGCCACAGACTCACTCAAAAGGTAATGTTCTTTATTTTTAGATTATATAGCTTAGATCAAGACGAGAAAAACACTCATCACGATCTATAATAGATGTCTATTAGGTCCAGATGAGCATGCGCAGGTGGTTTAGGTCAATGCGAGACTGTTCATTGGAACAAGCTCATAATGATCTACGCTATTTGGCTAGTAGGTCAAGACGAGACTGTTCCCCAGATTATCATGCGCAGATAGTTTAGATCAAGACCAGACTGCTATGATCTACACTATTTGGCTAGTAAGTCCAGATAATCATGCGCAGATAGTTTAGGTTAAGAAGAGACTAGTTTAGGTCAAGACACAGACCCATCCTATACAAATCTAATTTATAACATTATTTGCATTGAAATTAATTAACATTATGAAATCAGCAGGTGCCTGACATGGAATATATGCGTTTGAGAACGTGGTATTTCTAAAATATGCAGATAGATAAAGTCCTAGACTGCGGATTCAAACCATGTAATATGACTCATCCCTGGAGAGTCCCTACCACCTTGCCGCGGTCTCTGGGGCACACTTCACACAGGGGACAATATTGATTGTAATCCACGGTGGGTGGGGAGCATGGAGGATGAATCAAACAACTAAACTACATGGCTAAACAAAAAGCAAAAAAAAACGTCACATAGCAAATTCAGATACTGACTCTGAAAATTCGTACCCAGCTTCTCAACCAACTAAATCAAGTTCGTCTAGCTCAACAAAAACACCTTATGTACCAAGATTTTTACTTATACATTCTGATCAGGAAGAGACCATTTCTTCCTTATCTCCGTTCTTAGTACATAAAACAATCATGAGTTTGACAGGAGAACCAAAGAGCATTAAAACATTAAGATCTGGTGATTTATTAATTCAATGTGCAAAAGAAACACATGAGAAAACTCTTCTACAAATGAAGACATTTTGTGGACTCAAATGCTCTGTAAAGCCCCATTCGTCACTGAACACATCAAAGGGTATTGTTCGCTGTCCTGCCTTGAGCAAAGTGACAAGCGAACATATTCTTGAGTTCATGGCGGAACAGGGAGTTACAGATGTCCGCAGAATCAATGTACGTCGTGATGGTGAAATGAAACACACCAACACATATGTTTTTACTTTTAATTCACCAGTCTTACCAACAGCAGTCAAAGTAGGCTTTATCCAAGTTAAAGTAGATGTCTATATACCAAATCCACTTCGGTGCTATAACTGTCAAGTATTTGGTCACCACGAAAACAAGTGTGGTAGACATACTGTATGCTGCAACTGTGCTCAACCTGAACATTGCGCATCTGGCCAGTGTGATAAACCTGCCAAGTGTGTCAACTGCTCAGGTGACCATCCTGCAAACTCTAAAAAATGCCCACAGTGGGAAAAAGAGCGGCAGATTTTGAAAATTAAATGTGAACAGAACATCTCATTCCCTGAAGCAAGAAAACATTACAAACAGTTCAACGGACCTAAAACTTATGCAAGTGCAGTAAAACCTGGCACTTGCAACAAATCTACACAAACGGAAAACAAAAGTACACAGATAGACGACAGCTTTGATGAATATGTAAAACAAAGAACAGAAAAAACGCAAGGTACACAAGAAAAAAGAAACGCATCTCCTCATCCGGGAAAAAGTAACTCATCTCATCCTGGGCCAGCCCTCAAGCAGGCAACCCTTGATATGATGAAGAAGGATGAGGAAAAGAAGAGAAAGGAAGAGAAGGACAAATTGAAAAAACAACAAAAAGAAGAAAGAAAACAGCAATGGCAAAAAGAACAAGCACAGAAAGAAAAAGAACAAACAGAAAAAGCAAAACAAGCTGAAAAGAATCCATATTCAGTGTTTGCTGAAAAAGAAGAGGAGGAGGTCATGGACGATGATTCTGTGGTTTTCACAGAGCCATCCTCCAGTGATCACCTCCCAAAAGGCACACTGTCACGATTACCATTTAATTAATAATGGAAGGTTTCAATCTAATCATTATTTTATTACCCCTTTTATTATTATTTTCAAGTATGGATTTTAAACATAAAATTATACAATGGAATTGTCGAGGTTTGAAACCTAATTATAATGAAGTATCTCTATTGATTTCTGAATATAATCCATCTGTATTTTGTTTTCAAGAGACATTTCTTCAACCAGATGATAACATCTCGTTTAAAGGTTTTAATATATATAACTATGTTCATACTGATTGTCTGAGGCCCTCTAGTGGTGCCTCAATATTTGTAAAATCATCTTTCCCTCAAAGAAAGATTGATTTACAAACAAATCTACAAGCAACTGCTATTTCTGTCACTCTAGACAGAGAAATAACCATATGTTCTGTATATATCCCTCCATCCTTTTCTCTTAACTCCCAACACTTGGACAATTTACTGCAACAACTTCCTTCTCCGTATATCATATTAGGTGACTTCAATGGTCACAATATCTTCTGGGGTGGTCAAAACAATGATTCCAGAGGTGAACTTATCGAAAATTTCATTACAAAGAATGACATTTGTATTATGAATGATAAGTCTTATACTTATCATTCTCCAAGTACAAAGTCTTTTACATCTATTGATCTTTCCTTCTGTCATCCATCACTGTTTCTTGATTATAATTGGTCTGTATGTGAAGACCAACACAATAGTGATCACTTTCCTATCATCATTGAACAGAACACTTTTTCCACTGAGGATCACAATCCAAAGTCAAAATTAAATAGAGCCAACTGTAATACTCTGTGCACTGATAAATTGGTGCCAGAAAACTTCAAAGAATCTTCTGATCCTATAACTGATTTTACTTCTTCTCTTATAGAAATATCTAAAGAATGTATTCCTCAAACTTCGACAAATCCAACTAGAAGTAATCCATGGTACAATGACGACTGTAAAGAAGCAATTAAACAGCGCAAACAAGCTCTATCTAAATTCAAAAGATCTCCAAATACCAACAATTTCAATGACATCAAAGTATTTAGAGCTAAAGCCCGTAGAACAATTAAACTTTCGAAGCGTAAGTCATGGAGATCTTATGTTTCGAAAATCATTCATAAAACACCTATTAAAAAGGTTTGGGATATGATAAGAAAAATCTCTGGAAAAAACAAATCCCCCAGTTACACACATTTAAACATGGTGGGTGCTGACAGCAAAGCAACTTCAAAAACAGACATTGCTGACACTTTAGGAGAAACTTTTTGTCACAATTCATCATCATTCAATTACTCTGAATCCTTCAGAAAGATTAAAACCGAACAAAAAAAAGTTAAATTGAATTTTAAATCACAAAATAATGAAATTTATAACAAAGATTTTAATTTAGATGAATTAGTTGAAGCTATTCAAATATCACATGACTCAGCCACGGGTCCTGATGAGATCCACTATCAAATGCTTAAACATCTCCCAGAGAATTCTCTTGAAACCCTTTTGAATATATTTAATTACATTTGGACTACTGGTAAATTTCCAGAAGATTGGACCTTAGCAACCATAATCCCAATTCCCAAACCTGGGAAAGATCCTGCAGAACCTAATAATTATAGACCTATAGCTTTAACAAGTTGTCTATGTAAAACACTTGAAAGAATGATAAATAAAAGACTTACTTGGTTTTTAGAAACCAATAATCATATATCGCGGTTCCAGTCTGGTTTCAGATCTGACCGCAGTACAACTGATAATTTAGTTAGATTGGAAACCTTCATACGTGATGCCTTTATTAAAAAGGAACATGTAGTTGCTGTGTTTTTTGATTTGGAAAAAGCTTATGATACCACGTGGAGATATGGCATTTTAAAAGATATCCACAAATTAGGATTAAGAGGTAGACTTCCTACATTCATTGAAAAGTAAGTAAAGGTGCAAAGATCAGGAATCGATACAATCAAGTACCACACCTGACCCAGGATACCAATGGGAAAGTGACAAACTCACAGTAGACACCACAAACGAGAGCCACGAGGTCAGCCCTTTCCCAGCAGGTGACCACAAAGCACATATAAACAGACGCACACAAAACATAGCAAACACAAGACAGAACAAAAACATAAAAGATCCACAAAAGAAGTACCGCCTTGGAACGGTCAGTAAAATAATTTACTGGAGGGGTTTAACGGCGCCAACCTCACCCTTAATTCAGATGTGGATCAAGACACATAGATATTTGGTTTGCATGAAAGACCCCTAACTTATCAATGCATCATCTCCTAAAACATATAAATCAAGATATAACAAGGAGATAAAGCAAGGATAAGGACTCAACAGTAAATTAAACTGAATACCGGAGCAAAAGAAATCCAACAGGTAAACCCTGGTGGGCCCGACAAACAGCCAAAGCATCAGGCCCCTTCCATCTCATCAATAGATAAGTCTTTAAGTCGGAACCATCATAGAGTCTGAAGTCCGACCCACAGGCGTGCAATTATACTTCCTTGCAGACCGCACCATGCAAGTCCGAGTTGGCTCCTCTCTGTCTGACTATTATGACCAGGAGCAAGGTGTACCTCAAAGAGGCGTTCTATCAACAACACTTTTTAGCATTAAAATTAATGATATTGTGAAATGTTTAGGTAATCTTACTGATTGCTCATTATATGTTGATGACTTCTGTATCTGTTATCGCTCAAAAAGCATGGCGACGATTGAACGCCAACTGCAACAAAATTTAAATAAGATTGAAAATTGGGCAACAAGCAATGGGTTTAAGTTTTCCAAATCAAAAACACAGTGTGTACATTTCTGTCAGTTGCGCAAGCAACATGATGATCCGGTTTTACATTTATATGGATCACCTAATTATTCCAGTTGTTGAGGAATCTTAATTCCTTGGCATTTTATTTGATAGAAAACTCAGTTTTATACTCCATATTAAATATCTCAAAGCTAAATGTTTAAAAGCATTAAATCTTTTAAAAGTGCTTTCCCATACTTCTTGGGGTGCAGACCGAACTACACTTCTCAAGCTGTATCGGTCTCTAGTCCGATCAAAATTAGACTATGGCTGTATTATATATAGCTCTGCACGAAAATCATATCTTCAAATGCTTGATCCTATACATAACCAAGGACTTAGATTAGCTTTAGGGGTTTTTAGAACTTCTCCTGTTGCTAGTCTCTATGTGGAAGCAGATGAACCATCACTATACTCACGAAGAGAGAAACTCTCTTTGCAATATGCTATAAGACTTGCTGCTAACCCATCAAATCCTGCTCATGAAGTTACATTCCCACCAAATTATGTTGATTTATATGAACAAAAACCTAAAGCTATTAAATCATTTGGCATCAGAATTTCACCACTCTTAGAATCTGCCAATATTAAACCACAAAATATTGAAAAACATTTTACACCACATATTCCAGATTGGTGTATGAAAACGCCTGAAATACTTTTTGATTTACATTCTGGGAAAACATCTGAATCAAATCCACACATATTAAAAGATGATTTCAGAAAAATGCAAAGTCGTTATAAGAATTACCAACAAATTTATACTGATGGGTCAAAGGAAGACTCAAAGGTTGGTTGTGCTGTTATATCAGACAACCATAGTAATATGCAACGTATACCTGACGATTCATCAATTTTCACTGCTGAAGCCAAAGCAATTGATCTAGCTTTAGATTTCATTAGCACATGTGATGCTAACAATAAAATTTATTATATTTTCTGACTCGCTTTCTGTATTGAAAGCAATGAACCATACCAGTTCAAAGAATCCACAGATTCAGAAACTTTTAGAAAAATGTCATGAGCTTTTAGCTTATAACGAAATTGCTCTCTGTTGGATTCCTAGTCATATAGGTATCCAAGGGAATGAGATGGTAGATAAGCAAGCAAAAACATCGCTTTCATTAGAACCAACTTCTTTTAAAATTCCATTTTCCAATTTTAAACCATCTATCAATAAATATATCTTGGAAGAATGGCAAACTTCATGGAATAACAGCATTGGTAATAAACTTCTTGACATCAAACCAACTATTGGTGAATATCAATCAGTTGTTCGAAACATTAGAAGAGAAGAAGTAGTTTTGGCTCCACTCCGCTTAGGTCATACAAGAGTCACTCATTTATACTTACTACAAGGTGAAGAGCACCCACAATGTGTTGGTTGCGACGCACCATTCACTGTACGTCACTTCCTTTTGGAATGTGGCGATTTTGCACAAGTAAGAAATAATTGCTTCCATGTTGATAACATGAAAGAATTATTTCAAGATATACATATTGATAGTATTATGACATTTTAAGACAAATAAATATTTTTAACAAAATCTAATTGCTATTTTTAAAATGAAGTTTCAGACCATAATACATATTTTTTAATGTTGTATTCTGTTCAGTTAAAGAACATGTACAGTTATCTGAATAGCTCTTTGAAACTGTCAGATATTGTACGTGGTCTCTCCTGTCAACAATCGTATTGCAACTAATTTTCATTATACAAACTCATCATTATCATTCGTTTTATTTTATCTTATGAATTTTTACTTTATCCATCTTCATCATGTTTAGTCTAATACCGTCTGACGCTAATGACCCACAAGGGTTGATGCGTCGTTAAGAACCAATCAAACAAACAAACAAATAATATGACTGATGTGCGAAAAGATGACAGAAACATACCATCTGACCTAAAACACTTAAGCAGACTGTCAGATTTGTTTTTCATGGCGGACTGATAGTTCTTCTGAGCTATGTAATGACAAATCTGTCTCATTGGACTATTTTGATATAAGTGAACGTCACTAAGACCACTCGTCTTCTAATCAACAAATACATGATGGACAGAATGACAATTTTAGTGACCTTGGACAATCCTGACATTAACATTAGTGAATAGTCCAACAGTAATGCTAGCCAATAAATGACTGACAAACAGAGCGTTCAATAACGAAATGCTGACAGACAAAATATTCTAAAAGACATAAGTACAATAAGTGAAAATTTGCGGGCTGACGAAAATAGTAGTGATAGTTCATGTTGTTACGAAACAGGCGATGACTGGACTGCACACGATGAAGAACACCCTGCAAAAGGAAACTTACCTGAAAACAAATTTTTAGACACTGAGCCCGTTGTTGACTTCCTGAAGAAGACAGAAACGTGTCTTGAACACATTCCCCAAAGACTAATGGAGAACGTTTTTTTAATGTCAATAATCATGCAAATTATGATAAGAAAAAAACTCATTCAACAGGACTAGTTTTTCCGATGACTGTGGAGTTTTGGAGATATCCTCTGGATCTTCAACGACATCACGTTATCATTTTTTTATCAAATGGACGACTATGAAAAAAGATTTGTATTGTTTAGAGAAACAGGTGGACAGAAAGCGACATTACATTCAACTGACCCCCAACCTGACACACAAAGTCATTTCCCTCCAAAGGTATTACCCAAAACTAAAGCTGGACAGAACATATCAAAAGAGAGAAACTTATTTTGGCAAAGGAGTACAATAGTTATGCGTTTGTAGAATATGTAGGTAAATTCCCAGGATTGACTGCTGGGAATGCACATACCGCTGACGAAGAGTATCTAAGAACCCTGCTCATGTAATGGAGGAAATGGGCCAAATGCTTCAGACTGAAAAACCGACAGCTGTTTAGAAAAAGCTGAAGAGGAAGCGTAATGATATATCAAGACCGACCTGTCATTCCCAGGTAAGACACAAAAATATAACCAAACTTTCAAAATAGTGACAAAAAACGCCATAGAAATAATATTGCTGACCAAATATTGCTGTTAGAGAATCTAGTATCAGAAAACGCTTCCTTTTTGAGAAGTATTATACGCGACAGCAACAAAACTTCATGTTTTATCCTATATGATGACGAACAAAGTTTAGACCTTAAGAATATATGTGCTTCTGGACATGCTATTTTGGGAGTGGACAAGACTTTAATCTGTGTGATATGATCTTTCCTGTCAACAATCATACTGCATCTTGATGTTAATTTTAAATTCATTATCATCATCCATTTTTATTACATTTTTTTCCCATCCAAATCATGTTTAGTTTAACACCGGCTGACGTTAATGACCCACAAGGGTTGGTGCGTCGTTAAGCACCAACCAAACAAACAAGTATCAGTAAATAGGAAAAGAACAGACGGAAGCCCCCTTTTATTGGACCATTATTTATCCATGACAATAGCGATTTCTCTATCTTATTATCAATTTTTCACCCATCTAAAAATGAAAGTTAAAGACTGTAAACTAAACAAATAAGTGATTGGGACAGACGAGGAGGTAGCTATGGTTAAGGCTATAACTACGGCCTTCCCAGAAGCGTCACACGTGCTTGGCACCCGACGTTTAAAACAAAATGCCGTACAAAAATGAACAGACGATGCGGTAGGCAAAACTGACAGGACAGCGATGATTTGTTTGTTTTGTTGCTTTATGTCCCAAGTCAACAGCTATGGTCATGGCAGGACGGTCAGTTCACCCAACCACACCTTTTCCTGGGCAAGCTTGAACAAGCAGTTAACCAGTACTTCGTGCACATACTTTCGCTTGTAACTGACAACAACCCTTCTTGAATGATTCAGCCGAAGGGAGGAGAATGACCGTAGAAATTATTTCATGATCAATCTCCACGAAAGTATGGGACCAGGCTGGGATCGAACTCGCGTCCCCTGGATCTGCAGTCAGACTCGCATCTGTTGCCAGACACATTACCGGCTGCGCTACGCGGCCCAGTAGGACAGCGATGGTAAACAAAATGTTTGGCAATACTCTGCAATGAGATTCATTCCGTAAATATATACATTAACGGAATAAGCTGCATCAATCAAAGGCTGTTCATACTCTCCGATGTGATTTATTCTGTAAAAAATACCTTAACGGAATAAGCTGCATCAATCCCCCTGCATCAGCCATAGACTGGCCATACTCTGCAAGTCAGATTCTTTCCATAAATATACATTAAAGGAATAAGTTATTTACGGAATAAGAAGCACCAGTCAGACTGGTCATACTCTGCATTCAGATTTTCTCCGTAAATATACTTCTTAATGGAATAAGCTGCATTTATCATAGACAGGTTACACTTAACAATGAGATTTATTCCGTGAATATAAGCTTGACGAAATAAGATGCATCTGACATACAATGCTCATACTCTGCAATGCGATATCAGTGACTTTATTTGGCCATTTTTACAGCCTTACATGGGAGTCATTCCCAATCAAAAAATGGCCTTTATTTTCCCAATTTCATGTATTTTAGCACTTATTTTCCCAATTTTTATGAAATATTTTCCCAAATGTTCAGGAAAAGGTAGCTTCCCAAAATCCCAAATAAAATAACTGGATATAGATCTATTCCCTAATGATATATCAACGGAATAAAAGTAAGTAAGGGTGCAAAGATCAGGAATCGATACAATCAAGTACCACACCCGACCCAGGATACCAATGGGAAAGTGACAAACTCACAGTAGACACCACAGACGAGACCTTTCCCAGCAGGTGACCACAAAGCACATATAAACAGACGCGCACAAAGACATAGCAAACACAAGACAGAACAAAAACATAAAAGATCCACAAAAGAAGTACTGCCTTGGAACGGTCAGTAAAATATTTTACTGGAGGGCTTAAACCGGTTTAACGGCGCCAACCTCACCCTTAATTCAGATGTGGATCAAGGCGCATAGATATTTGGTTTGCATGAAAGACCCCTAACTTATCAATGCATCATCTCCTAAAACATATAAATCAAGATATAACAAGGAGATAAAGCAAGGATAAGGACTCAACAGTAAATTAAACTGAATACCGGAGCAAAAGAAATCCAACAGGTAAACCCCGGTGGGCCCGACAAACAGCCAAAGCATCAGGCCCCTACCATCTCATCAATAGATAAGTCTTTAAGTCCGAACCATCATAGAGTCTGAAGTCCGACCCACCAGCGTGCAATTAAAGAGGAAAGCAAAGTTGCCAACCATGATTGGGTTGACTACCAAGCATGAAGTCTGTTGCAATACATTAATGTTATCGCCAATCTTTTTATAATGGGAAATTATTTTAATGAACTGCGCTGAAAAATTATTAGAGCCAACAATCTTCTTCAATTTATACAACCGCATCAGTCATCATAAAATGCACCAAACAATTTTTCTAATTTTAAACCATCTGGTTTATTAAAGGTACAGGGAGTAACTATGGTAGTACACACCTTCGCTGGCAGACACACCTATGAGGTCTATTATGGGGGCCAATTATGCACTGGAAAGGCACAGACATTATCGTCCTCGGCAGATTATTTCAAGCCTATGATAGAATTAGCTCAAAATATCTTGTGTCTGTAAACATTTTAGAAATATCGTAATTTAAGACACTTGACTACCCCAAAAGGTTGCCAAGCCCCATTTTCTAAAGTAATTCTCCCCCAAAGAAAACCCGTTTCCCGGGGTATCTTCCCCTTCCAAGGCAGTTTAAAATGTATTTTCTTCAATTCGTCTCTCTCTCTATATATATATATATATATATATATATGTACTCCTGTTATTGTCCGTGAACGATAACAGGTGTATATATAGAGAGAGTCTGACGAAACTGAAAAAAAACATACATCAGAAAATGGGGCTTGGCAATCTTTTGGGGTAGACAAGTGTCTTTAGATGCTATACTTCTAAAAATTCTAGACATACGGTAATACTATAATATATGGGAAATAATTTGCCACGGACAATAATGTCTGTGTCTAATTGGAAATGAACATAATGAACTGATATTTTAGAAATAATGCATTTTAAGACACTCGTCTACCCCAAAAGAATGTCAAGCCCCATTTTCTGAAGTAATTGTCATCCCAATGAAAACCCTTTTCCCAGGGAATCTTCCCCTTCCAAGGCAATTTAGAATGGGTTATTTCTTCAATTCGTCTCTATGTATATACTCCTGTTATTGTCCGCGGACAATAACAGGAGTATATACATAGAGATGGAAAAGAAAAATCACAAATTAAAATGCCTTGTAAGGGAAAGATTCTCTTGGAGAAGGGTTTTCTTTGGGGGACAATTTTTCAGAAAACGGGGCTTGTCATTCTTTTGGAGGTAGTCAAGTGTCTTAAATGGAGATAATTCTAAAATCTCTATTCACCATATCTACATTAATTGCTGGTTCCCGCTTTACAGGTGGTCAGTAATGGAAAAACAGGTAATCAGTACCCCCCCCCCAATACCTGGAAATGGGGGGGGGGGGTTCTGGTTACCTGTATTTATATAACTGACCACCTGAAGACAGGGAACCAGAAATTAATGTAGATATGGTGAATAGACAGAAGATGCTTTGAACTAATATTATTATAGGCGGGAAATAATCTGCCGCGGACGATAATGTCTTTGTCATATTAGAATACAGGTTAGTCATACTTTCTATTCTTATGGAGCCCCAATAGTATTTCTGCATATAGCGTTATATCTGTTTTGATTGAAATTTGACGAAAGTCACAATTTTAATGCCAAGCACATGCAAATGATTCTAATTATAATTTATTCGCCTTTATCTGCTATTCTAAATCTACATGCTAAACCCCCACGTCAGATATTCTGTTTGTCTATTTTAGGCATGCAAGCGTCTGAGTGATCAAGATTAGATAGGCGGCCTCGTAGATTGTCGCTATCGCTTACTCCTAAAAATGTCAGAATTAATTGGATGCCTATTATCCTACAGCTAGTGTGACCAATATTCAAATGCACAAGAGAAGCCCCGTGGTGTAGTGGATAAGCGCTATGCCTTGTAAACCAGGGGTCGCAGGTTCGATTCCCGGCTTCTCCATAAAAAACAAGAAATGTCACAGTCACGTGACGAATGCCCCCAAAGGAATTGGTCAAGCATAAGACAGATTTGAGGAAAGTTAGCAGTAATCTAGGAGATATGCTCCAGACACGATAAACCTAGAAATGAGCCCAGAAGTCAATGTCAAGGTCAAAGTGACCCAAAATGGTACGCACCACTCCGCCATCCCAAGAGGAATCAACACACCAAATTTGGGATTCCTACATCAAATAATATAGGAGATATTCTCCAGTCACGATTATTCTAGAAACTAGTTCATAGGTCAAGATCACAGTGACCTAAAAATGGTGCGCTACACATCAGCATCTAAAGATGTATCCATACAGCAAATTTGGGATTCCCAAATAATATAAGAGATATGGTCTGGACACCATTATTCTACAAACTAGGTCAGAGGTCAAGGTCAAAGTGACCCAAAAATCGTATGTGACACTCCACCATCTAAAGTTGCATCCACCAACCAAATTTGGGATTCCTACCTTTAATAATATAAGAGATATGCTCTGGACATGATTTTTCTAAAAACTAGGCCAGAGGTCAAGGTCATAGTGACTTGTAAATGGTACAAGTCATTCCACTACCCCAAGATGCATTCACACACCAAATTTGGGATTCCTATCTCAAATAATAAAAGAGATATGCTCCTGACACAATTATTATTAAAATTAGGTCAGAGGTCAAGGTCACAGTGACCCAAAATGGTATGTGTGACACTCCGTCATCTCAAGATGCATTTGGACACCAAATTTGGAATTCCTATCTAAAAGGACATAGGAGATATGCACCAGACACAATGCAGTTTCTAGAAATTTGATCAGAGGTCAAGTTCAAGGTCACAGTGACCCGATTATGCTATGAGACACTTCTCCATCCCAAGATGCATTCACACACCAAATTTGAGATTCCTACCTCAAATAATATAAGAGATATGCTCCGGACACGATAATTATAAAAACTAGGTCATAGGTCAAGTTCAAGGTCACAGTGACCCAATTATGGTACATGACACTTTGTCATCTCAAGATGTATCATCACACCAAATTTGAGATTCCTAGCTCAAATATTATTTGAGATATGCTCCGGGCACGATTGTTCTAATAACTAGGTCAGAGTTCAAGGTCAAGGTCACAGTGACCCGAAAATGGTATGTGACACTCCGCCATCCCAAGATGGATTTACACACCAAATTTGGAATTCCTATCTCATAGAATATAGGAGATATGCACAAGACTCAATGCAGTTTCTAGAAACTAGGTCAGAGGTCAAGTTCAAGGTCACAGTGACCCAATTATGGTACGCGACACATCGTCATCCCAAGATGCATCCACACACCAAATTTGAAATTCCTACCTCAAATAATATAAGAGATATGCTCCGGACACGATTATTCTAAAAACTAGGTCAGAGGTCAAGGTCACAGTGACCCGAAAATGTTACGCGACTCTCCGTCATCCCAAGATGCATCCACACACCAAATTTGGAATTCCTACCTCAAAGAATATAGGAGATATGCACCGGACACGAAGCGGGACGGACGGACACACGGACGGACTGACAGTGCGATTACTATATGCCTCCCAAAGTTCCTTTGGGGGCATAAAAAAAAACATAAAACCACATAAAACCACTTTCGGTGAGCCTTCGGGTGCTCCCGTCATATAATAAACACACAAATCATAAACCCTCCCGGCGGTACTGGTTTCTACCAAGGGAAAGCCACAAAAAGTTTTTTATTCAAATGCACAAAAACACAGCGCAAAAAATCGAGAATTCTGACAAAATATCAAAATATTGGACGTGTTTGAAGTAAGAAAGCGAATACCCCGGCATCCAATTTAGGTTACCTTGCACCCCCCAACCCCCAGGACAATTTTTCATGGGTGCGAAATTGTTCATTGGGACCCCTTGAATGCGAAACGAAGGTGTCATCAAAAAATATTTGGTTTGGGCTATGTGAAATTGCATGGTTTCTATGGCAACCCATAGCGAATTTGAGAAGGGGGGTCTGCCTACAACATTACTCATATCTCAGCTGTTACTTATCCTAGACTTCCAAACTTAATACCAAATTAAAGCTTAGACATAGGCCTTATATCCCCTTGCTGCATATGAAATATTTATGAAAACATTAAAAATGGGGTTATACATACAAGATCTATAATATCTCAGCTGCTTTTAGTCGCAGATTACTAAAATTTTGATTAAAATGAAAGCTAAGACATAGGCCTTTCATTCCATGGTCAAATGTGCAATATATCTAATTTGCATATTCATGAATATTAAGAAAAACGCTAAAAAATAAGGGAAAATCATTACAAATATAAATAGGCTGATTTCATCCCAATAGTGTCATTGTTGCATGTTTAAATATAATCAATGTTACAATTTGACAGGTCCATTCATCCAGTGGTCCTACATGAATATTATCACATTTGAATATTCATGAAAATGCATGAAAACTTACAAAAATGAGGAAAAATCAATTAAAAACTATAAGCCTTGTGGGAGGGGTTAAGGTATTATCCATCCTGCACTCCTAGTGCCTTTTAAATTCATGCCAAATTGTTCAGTGGGACCCTCAGAATGTGAAACGAAGTTCTCCTAAAAAGAAATTTGGTATGGGCTACGTGAAAATGCATGGTTTCCATGGCAACCTCATATGATTACCGAGATTGGGGGGTAGGCTTACAATTTCAATCATATCTAGGGTTCTACTTATCCTAGAGCACTAAAATTGGTGTCAAATTAAAGCTTAGACATATGTCTTTCTTCCTGAGGTCAGATTTGTAAATTATCTAATTTGCATATTTATGAATATTAATGAAAACCTACAAAAATGAAGTAAAATCATAAAAAACAACATAAATAAACATATTTCAGCACAGAAACATCATCAAACCACCATTGTTGCCAGTTTTTATATCCTAAGAGAGTCAATTTGTTAAGATCTTTCATCCAGTGGTCCTATATGAAAATTATCTCATTTGCATATTCATGAATATTAATGAAATCTTACAAATGTGGGAAAAACATGGGTAAACTTTAGTATGCAAGGTGGTAATCAGACCTAAGTTGAACACAAAGGACCTTTCATTATAGGCGTAAATTTGTCCAATAGAACCGCTTAAATGCAAAACAAGTCCTCACAAATAAATGCTTTTTGGTTTTTGAAATTTCATAGATTCCATGGCAACCCATTATGTGACTGTAAAGAATGGGGGTATACGTACAAAAATACGCATATCTTAACAACATCTCATCCTAGATTACTAAACATGGTACCAAACTAATCCCTGGACATAGCAGTTTAATTTGGAAGTTAGATATGCAAATTATTTAATAGCCATATTCATGAATATTAATGGAAACTTAAGAAATGAGAGATAAAATCTCAGAAAAGTTAAGGGGTGGGTGTACGTATAAAATTACCAATACTCAGCTGCTATGCGTCCTAGTGTATCAAACTTGGTGCCAAATCAATGCTTAGACAATACTTTAACCTTAAGGCAGCTTTGAAAAATAGTTAACATAAATAATTATGAATTTCAATTCAAACAGATGAGATAAATGAAAAATCACGGAAAAAACAAGAGGGGGTACTTACAAATCTAATAATATCTCAATTGCTTAGTGCCCTAGAGTACCCAAATTGGTTTTAAACTAATGCTAAGACAATAGTTTGTTTAAAAAATCATCAAATTTTAAAATGATCATATTATAATATTCATGAATTTTGATGAAACCATGAGCATTTTGAGAAAAATACTTGAAAATTAAGGGGATATGCCTACAAAATTACTCATATCTCAGCAGCTGATAGCCCTTACGCAGCAAACAAGGTGCCAACTTATTGCTATTACACAGCCCTTTATCCCAATGGTAATATTTGCCAGTTGTCTCATTTACATATTTATGAAAATTGATATAAACATTAGAATAAAGAGAAAAAATTGCCGAAAAATGAATGGGGTATACCTACAAAATTACCAATATCTTGGCTGCTAATTGCCCTAGAGTAGCAAACAATATACTAAATTTAAGTCTATGCATAACAGTTTTACCTAGTGGGAAGATATAAGAATTAACTAATTTGTTTAAGATCAATATTAATAAAAACTTAAGAAATACAGGAAAAATGTATACAAATTGATAGCAGTGTACCTACAAAATCACTCACATCGCAACTGCTATAAATTTTATACTTTTTTTTCTTTTACTCAAAAAAAAACTTAGGATTATGTTGTTTGATATGGTACCAATCTTGCTACTATTGGGCAATTGGAAGCTAAGATATGAATCACTTTGTATGTATACCCCCTTAATTTTCCTGTATATTTCTCCAATTTCTCATGTTTTTATCAATATTAATGAGGATTTCAATTTGATGTGCTACAAATTGGATCATATTGGTAAACATGCTGTGTCTAAGCATTAACTTAAAATCAGGTTTGGCACTATTGGGCACTTAACTACTAAGATATGAGTAATTTTTGGAAGTGCAGCCCCTTTATTTTTCATTCATTTCTTCTGTTTTCATTAAAATTCATGAATATTCATGATAAATAATTTTCATATTATACCTTATGGTAAAAGTACAATGTCTAGGCATTGAATTGGCACTAGGTTTGATACACTAGAAAACATGGTAGGTGAAACATTTGTCATTTTATATGTACATCCCTTAATTTTTCTAAGATTTTTCATTCATTACAAAAGTTTTCATTAATATTCATGAATATGCAAATGAGATAATTTTCATATAGGACCACTGGATGAAAGAACTTATCAGATTGAATCACTGAGGCTATAAAAACTGACAACAATTGTGATTTGATGATGTTTTTGTGCTGAAATATGTTTATTTATGTTGTTTTTTTTATGATTTTACTTCATTTTTGTAGGTTTTCATTACTATTCATAAATATGCAAAATATATGATTTACAAATCTGACCACAGGAAGAAAGACATATGTCTAAGCTTTAATTTGACACCAATTTTAGTGCTCTAGGATAAGTAGAACCCTAGATATGATTGAATTTGTAGGCCTACCCCCCAATCTGGATAATCATATAAGAGGTTGCCATGAAAACCATGCATTTTCACGAAGCCTATACCAAATTTCTTTTGAGGAGAACTTCGTTTCACATTCTGAGGGTCCCAGTGAACAATTTGGCATGAATTTAAAAGGCACTAGGAGTGCAGGATAGATCACACCTTAACACCTCCCCCAAGGCTTATAGTTTTTAATTGATTTTTCCTCATTTTTGTAAGTTTTCATGCATTTTCATGAATATTCAAATGAGATAATATTCATATAGGACCACTGGATGAATGGACCTGTCAAATTGTAACATTGATTATATTAAAACATGCAACAATGACACTATTGGGGTGAAATCAGCCTATTTATATTTGTAATGATTTTCCCTTATTTTTTAGCGTTTTTCTTAATATTCATGAATATGCAAATTAGATATATTACATATTTGACCATGGAATAAAAGGCCTATGTCTTAGCTTTATTTCAATCAAAATTTTAGTTATCTTCGACTAAAAGCAGCTGAGATATTATTGATCTAGTATGTATACCCCCATTCGTGAACCACATTTTTTAATGTTTTCATAAATATTTATGAATATGCAAATTAGATAGTTTGCATATGCAGCAAGGTGATATTAGGCCTATGCCTAAGCTTTAATTTGGTATTAAGTTTAGTAGTCTAGGATAAGTAACAGCTGAGATATGAGTAATTTTGTAGGCAGACCCCCCTTCTCAAATTCGCTATGGGTTGCCATAGAAACCATGCAATTTCACATAGCCCAAACCAAATTTTTTTTAGGACACCTTCATTTCGCATTCAAGGGGTCCCAATGAACAATTTGGCACCCATGAAAAATTGTCCTGGGGGTGCAAGGTAACCTAAATTGTATGCCGGGGTAGAAAGGTACACCTGAAAGAAACAATCACAAACAAGAGGTAAGCCCTTTCCTAGCAGGTGACATCAAAGCATGACATAAGAAATAAATGGGGCCCCCTGGGGAAAATGGCTATTTATGAGGCCCCCGGGGGTCTGTGCTCCCTGAAAATAATGCATTGATCTCCCCAAATCCCTGAAAGAAAATACCTCAACTCCCTGAAAGTATTTTACTTGGCTCCCAAAATCCTTAAAATTAATTCAGCTTCTTCCCAAATCCCCAAAAATATACGCCAATTCTCCCTAAAATGTAATTTGCTTTCCATAGGTTTAAATTCACATACGGCTCAGCCACAATCAGATGCACTTTTTGTACCAACAGCTTGTTATATGCTTGCGTGGTACAGAAAATTGTGTCGAAACACTTTCTTTTTGTTTCAGAGAAGTGCTAAGGGACTTTTTTTTAAGAAGACAAATAGCAGTGAACATCATTGACAGAACAGGTTTTTTTGTTGATGCCTTGTGGTCACCTGCTAGGAAAGGGCTTGGCTCTCGTTTGTGATGTCTAATTGTGACGTCACTTTCCCACTGGTATCCTTGGTCAGGTGTGGTGCTTGATTGTATCGATTTCTGATCTTTGCCCTCTTTATAACTTTAAGAGAAACTCTCATTGCAATTTGCTATAAGACTTGCTTCTAACCCATCAAATCCTACTCATGAAGTTACATTCCCACCAAATTATGTTGATTTATATGAACAAACCCTAAAGATATTAACCCCGGAGTGACATTACCACCTTGCCGTGGTCTCTGGGGCACACTTCATATTGGGAACGATATTGATTGTAATATTTGTCCCCATCCGGGAGTGCCAAGAGTAGAGTCCCTCCTGTTCACCATGGGTGGCTTTCTCGGTAACTTGAAGGGGATGGCCTGGAAGACTGAGAGCATGCAGAATATGGGCGTATAAAATTCTGTATTACTCAACACGTTTCTTTGGCCTCTTTGACGGGGTAGACCCGAGGGGAAACACGGCCCGTTGTTTCTAATCAGTCTTGTCATGCTGAGCCCCAGGAAGCTGAAAATGTAACAAAAAATATTTCTTATATCTTCGGTCTATAGTATCGTTCTGATGCCAACCACGTGTCCATTATCTTATACATTCTTTCTTTTATAAAATATTCCTGGAAGACAGTGGCTTAACGGGTCAATTGCGCAGATTTTATTTGTGCAAGTATAACTTCTATGTAACCCTAGCGCACTGGAGGTCGGAAACACACTCCATCAAAGTGCTCCCTTGTTGGACTCCACGGTGGGTGGGGAGCATGGAGGCTGAATCTTAAACCAAACACACATGGCTACAAAATCTAGAAAACGCCACGCACCGATTACAGACACAGATTCTGATGAATCATTAATAGCTTCTCAATCTCAATCTAAGTCTTCTGTACCAAAAAAACCTTATGTACCTAGATTTCTCATCATTCATTCAGAAGTAGAAGGAAAGGATATTTCTCTTCTTTATCCTTTTCTGATACACAAAACAATAATGAGTATGGCAGGTGAGCCAAAAAGCATCAAGAATCTTAGATCAGGTGACCTATTAATACAATGTGCCAAAGAACCTCACGAAAAAAGCCTCTTATAAATGAAAACTTTTTGTGGACTGAAATGCTCCGTGACCCCTCATAAATCCTTGAATACATCCAAAGGTATTGTTCGCTGTCCTGCCTTAATCAGGCAGAGCAACGAACATATCTTGGAGTTCATGGAGGAACAGGGTGTTACGGATGTCCGTAGAATCAATGTCCATCATGATGGTGTCCTGAAACCAACTAGCACATTTGTATTTACATTTAATACACCAGAACTACCAACGGTTGTCAAAATAGGTTTCATTCAAGCGAAGGTTGATGTATATGTTCCCAATCCGCTTAGATGCTATCAATGTCAAGTGTATGGCCACCATGAAAATAAGTGTAGCAGGCAGGCTATATGTATCAACTGTGGTATGCCTGAACATTGCGCATCTGGTCAGTGTCAAAGACCTGCCAAATGTGTAAACTGTTCTGGTGACCACCCTGCCAACTGCAAAGAGTGTCCACAATGGGAGAAAGGAAAGAAAATCTTAAAAATCAAATGTGAACAAAACATATCCTTTCCGGAAGCTCACAAACAATATGAACAATTCTACCAGGCTAGGACATATGCAAGTGCTGTAAAACCAGGCACTTGCAACAAATCTACAGAAACTGACAACAAGAGCACACAGATTGACGACAGTTTTACAGAATACTTAAAAAAACAGACACAAGAAAAACAACAAGAACCCCCTAAAGGAAAACCCCAAGAAAAAGGTAATCCATCTCGTCCAGGGCAAACCCTTAAGCCAGCAACCCTGTAGATGATAAGGAAAGACGAAGAGAAGAAGAAAAAAGAAGAGAAAGACAAACTCAAAAAACAGCAAAAAGATGAAAGACGGCAACAATATCACAAAGAAAAAGCACAGAAAGAAAAAGAAGAAGCAGAAAAAGCAATACTAGCTCAGAAGAATCCATTTTCTGTTTTTAAAAAGGATGATGGAGGATGATTCTGTGGTTTTCCTCCAGTGATCACCTCCCTAAAGGCACACTTTCACGATAACCAACAACTTAAACAATGGAAGGTGTCAATCTAACCATTATTTTAGTACCTCTTTTAATATTATTTTCAAGTATGGATTTTAAACATAAAATTATTCAATGGAATTGTCGAGGTTTGAAACCTAATTATAATGAAGTATCTCTATTGATTTCCGAATATAATCCATCTGTATTTTGTTTTCAAGAGACATTTCTTAAACCAGATGATAACATCTCATTACGAGGTTTTGATATATATAAATATGTTCATACTGATTGTCTGAGGCCCTCTGGTGGTGCCTCAATATTTGTAAAATCATCTTTCCCTCAAAGAAAGATTGATTTACAAACAGAACTACAAGCAACTGCTGTTTCTGTCACTCTAGACAGAGAAATAACCATATGTTCTGTATATATTCCTCCATCCTTTTCTCTTAACTCCCAACACTTGGACAATTTACTGCAACAACTTCCTTCTCCGTATATATTATTAGGCGACTTCAATGGTCACAATATCCTCTGGGGTGGTCAAAACAATGATTCCAGAGGTGAACTTATCGAAAATTTCATTACAAAGAATGATATTTGTATTATGAATGATAAGTCTTATACTTATAATTCTCCAAGTACAAAGTCTTTTACATCTATTGATCTTTCCTTCTGTCATCCATCACTGTTTCTTGATTATAATTGGTCTATATGTGAAGACCAACACAATAGTGATCACTTCCCTATCATCATTGAACAGAACACTTTTTCCACTAAGGATCACAATCCAAAGTGGAAATTAAATAGAGCCAACTGGGATCTATTTAATACTCTGTGCACTGGTAAATTGGTGCCATAAAACTTCAAAGAATCTTCTGGTCCTATAGCTGATTTTACCTCTCCTCTTATCGAACTATCTAAAGAATGTATCCCTCAAACTTCGACAAATCCAACTAAAAGTAATCCATGGTACAATGACGACTGTAAAGAAGCAATTAAACAACGCAAACAAGCTTTATCTAAATTCAAATGATCTCCAAATACCAACAATTTCAATTACATCAAAGTATTTAGAGCTAAAGCCCGTAGAACAATTAAATTTTCGAAGCGTAAGTCATGGAGATCTTATGTTTCGAAAATCAATCATAAAACACCTATTAAAAAGGTTTGGGATATGATAAGAAAAATCTCTGGAAAAAACAAATCCCCCAGTTACACACATTTAAACATGGTGGGTACTGACAGCAAAGCAACTTCAAAAACAGACATTGCTGACACTTTAGGAGAAACTTTTTGTCACAATTCATCATCATTCAATTACTCTGAATCCTTCAGAAAGATTAAAACCGAACAAGAGAAAGTTAAATTGAATTTTAAATCACAAAATAATGAAATTTATAGCAAAGATTTTAATTTAGATGAATTAGTTGAAGCTATTCAACTATCACATGACTCAGCCACGGGTCCTGATGAGATCCACTATCAAATGCTTAAACATCTCCCAGATACTTCTCTTGAAACTCTTTTGAATATATTTAATTACATTTGGACTACTGGTAAATTTCCAGAAGATTGGACCTTAGCAACCATAATCCCAATTCCCAAACCTGAGAAAGATCCTGCGGAACCTAATAACTATAGACCTATAGCTTTAACAAGTTGTCTATGTAATGATAAATAAAAGACTTACTTGGTTTTTAGAATCCAATAATCATATATCGCGGTTCCAGTCTGGTTTCAGATCTGACCGCAGTACAACTGATAATTTAGTTAGATTGGAAACCTTCATACGTGATGCCTTTATTAAAAAGGAACATGTAGTCGCTGTGTTTTTTGATTGGAAAAAGCTTATGATACTACCTGGAGATATGGCATTTTAAAAGATATCCACAAACTAGGATTAAGAGGTAGACTTCCTACATTCATTGAAAACTTCCTTGCAGACCACACCATGCAAGTCCGAGTTGGCTCCTCTCTGTCTGACTATTATGGCGAGGAGCAAGGTGTACCTCAAGGGGGCGTTCTATCTACAACACTTTTTAGTATCAAAATTAACGATATTGTGAAATGTTTAGGTAATCTTACTGATTGCTTATTATACGTTGACGACTTCTGTATCTGTTATCGCTCGAAAAGCATGGCGATAATTGAACGTCAACTACAGCAAAATTTGAATAAGATTGAAAGTTGGGCAACAAGCAATGGGTTTAAGTTTTCCAAATCAAAAACAGAGTGTGTACATTTCTGTCAGTTGCGCAAGCAACATGATGATCCAGTTTTACATTTATATGGATCACCTATTCCAGTTGTTGAGAAATCTAAATTCCTTGGCATTTTATTTGATAGAAAACTCAGTTTTATACCCCATATTAAATATCTCAAAGCTAAATGTTTAAAAGCATTGAATCTTTTAAAAGTGCTTTCCCATACTTCTTGGGGTGCAGACCGAACTACACTTCTAAAGCTGTATCGATCTTTAGTCCGGTCAAAATTAGACTATGGCTGTATTATATATAGCTCTGCACGAAAATCATATCTTCAAATGCTTGATCCTATACATAAACAAGGACTCCGATTAGCTTTAGGGGCTTTTAGAACTTCTCCTGTAACTAGTCTCTATGTGTAAGCAGATGAACCATCACTATACTCACGAAGAGAGAAACTCTCTTTGCAATATGCTATAAGACTTGCTGCTAACTCATCAAATCCTGCTCATGAAGTTACATTCCCACCAAAATATGTTAATTTATATGAACAAAAACCTAAAGCTATTAAATCATTTGGCATCAGAATTTCACCACTCTTAGAATCTGCCAATATCAAACCACAAAATATTGAAAAACATTTTACACCAAATATTCCAGCTTGGTGTATGAAAACACCTGAAATACTTTTTGATTTACATTCTGGAAAAAAATCTGAATCAAATCCACACATATTAAAAGATGATTTCAGAAAAATGCAAAGTCGTTATAAGAATTACCAACAAATTTATACTGATGGATCAAAGGAAGACTCAAAGGTTGGTTGTGCTGTTTTATCAGACAACCATAGTAATATGCAACGTATACCTGACGATTCATCAATTTTCACTGCTGAAGCCAAAGCAGTCGATCTAGCTTTAGATTATATTAGCACTTGTGATGCTAACAATACATTTATTATATTTTCTGACTCGCTTTCTGTATTAAAAGCAATGAACCATACCAGTTCAAAGAATCCACAGATTCAGAAACTTTTAGAAAAATGTCATGAGCTTTTAGCTAATAAAGAAATTGTTCTCTGTTGGATTCCTAGTCATATAGGAATACAAGGGAATGAGATGGTAGATAAGCAAGCAAAAACATCGCTTTCATTAGAACCAACTTCTTTTAAAATTCCATTTTCCAATTTTAAGCCATCTATAAATAAGTATATCTTTGAAGAATGGCAAACTTCATGGAATAACAGCATTGGAAATAAACTTTGTGAGATAAAACCAACTATTGGTGAACACCAATCAGTTGTTAGAAACCTTAGAAAAGAAGAAGTCGTTTTGGCTCGACTCCGTTTAGGCCACACAAGAGTCACACATTCTTACTTACTACTAGGTAAAGAGCACCCACAATGTGTTGGTTGCGACGCTCCATTCACTGTACGTCACTTCCTTTTGGAATGTGGCAACTTTGCACAAGTAAGAAATAATTGTTTCCATGTTGCTAACATGAAAGAATTATTTCAAGATATACATATTGATAGTATTATGACATTTTTAAGACAAATAAATCTTTTTAACAAAATCTAATTGCTATTTTAAAATCATGTTTTGTTTTACATTTGTATCAAACCATAATACAGATTTTTTAATGTTGTATTCTGTTCTGGTAGAGAACATGTACAGTTATCTGAATAGCTCTTTGAAACTGTCAGATATTGTACGTGGTCTCTCCTGTCAACAATCGTATTGCAACACATCATCATTATACAATCTCATTAATATCATTCCTTTTATTTTATCTTATAAATTTTTACTTTTTCCATCTTCATCATGTTTAGTTCAATACCGTCTGACGCTAATGACCCACAAGGGTTGATGCGTCGTTAAGAACCAAACAAACAAACAAACAAACATTGATGATAAACTTCATGACATCAAACCAACTATTGGTGAATATCAATCAGTTGTTCGAAACATTAGAAGAGAAGAAGTAGTTTTAGCTCGACTTCGCTTAGGTCATACAAGAGTTACTCATTCATACGAGGGGTGATCAGAAAGTTCGCGGAAAAAAGTTGCCATTTCTACATCGTTTGATCAATAGAGTTGGAATTACAGCACACAATACCGCAACACATATGCAGTTGATCGGTTACAACATACTTGATGTTAGTCGTCTACGTGCGTTACAGTTGTCGTTAAGGCAACGCTATATAGCGCGAAGGGGCCCATTTTACGTTGCATTTTGACGTTTTACTACACAACCAATTAAACTTCAACGTTTTGTAAAATTTTGTTATGCTGCGATAGCCCATATTGCGTTCCATGCATATTTAATGACATATTTACTCCATTTCTATGCTAACTTTCAAAAATTTATATCTAACGGATGGTGTTCTAAATCAAAACGAATAACAGTACTGTCAAAAGGCAAAGTATTCAACTTCTATGAACCCAGTGGCTGTTTTGGCATCTCATTTTTTTTAAATTTAACTGTCTACACACTTCGAAAAACACCCTCTTTAAGGACAGTAGATCTCATATTGATAGTTATGTCCGTATTATAATTATTGTGATGAACACTGACAAGAAAATAATTTTTTTCGTTTAAAAATTACAAAAACTCGAAAAATGGACGCATTTTAGGCCTGTCCTTCGGATTGAAACCTATTAATTTGAATACATAGCACTGTAGAATAACATAAAAACCTAATATTATGTTCAAAGAATGACGGAACATTACTTTCCGTTTAAAATACCAATCAATTCAATCACAACTACTAGTTTTATCCCCTGGAAGCAACCCAGGGGTACATATGGGCCAGTTCAAGCGAAGTGACGTCACAGCCGTGCCTCATCCCCATACGTCTGACGTCACATTTACTAAGTTTCAATTTCAGTCAACTTGCTATGAATGGTAGTTTATATCTATGAATTTTCATTGCAATCGATAAAAGCAATGCGATTTAATAGCACTTTTCCGCGAACTTTCTGATCACCCCTGGTACATACTACAAGGTGAAGAGCACCCACAATGTGTTGGTTACGACGCACCATTCACTGTACGTCACTTCCTTTTGGAATGTGGCGATTTTGCACAAGTAAGAAATAATTGCTTCCATGTTGATAACATAAAAGAATTATTTCAAGATACACATATTGATAGTATTATGACATTTTTAAGACAAATAAATCTTTTTAACAAAATCTAATTGCTATTTTTAAAATCATGTTTCAGACTATAATACAGATTTTTTAATGTTGTATTCTGTTCAGTTAAAGAACATGTACAGTTATCTGAATAGCTCTTTGAAACTGTCAGATATTGTACGTGGTCTCTCCTGTCAACAATCGTATTGCAACTAATTATCATTATACAAACTCATCATTAGCATTCGTTTTATTTTATCTTATAATTTTTTACTTTTTCCATCTTCATCATGTTTAGTTTAATACCGTCTGACGCTATTGACCCACAAGGGTTGATGCGTCGTTAAGATCCAAACAAACAAACAAACAAACAAACTAAAGATATTCAACTATTTGGCATCAGAATTTCACCAATCTTAGAATCGGCCAACATCAAACCACAAAATGATGAAAAACATTCTTTTTACACCAAATATTCCAGCTTGGTGTGTGAAACAACCAGAAATACTTTTCGATTTACATTCTGGGAAAAATCTGAATCAAATCCACACATATAAATAAATTATTTCAGACAGCTGCTAAGTCATTATAAGAATTATCAACAAATTAAAACTGATGGGTCAAAGGAAAGTAAGAAACTCAAATGTTGGTTGTGGTGTTATATCAGGCAACCGTATTAATATGCAAAGCATAATTAAGATTCATCAATTTTCACTGCTAAAGCCTAAGCAGTTCATCTAGCTTTAGATTTCATTTAGAACTTGTGACACTAACTTTAAAATCATTATATTTTTCTGACTCGCTCTCAGTATTGAAAGCTATGAAACATACCAGTTCAAAGAATCCACTGATTCGGAAACTTTAAAGAATGTCACCATGTTCTAGCAAATAAAAAAATTGTTTTCTGTAAGATTCCTAGTCATATGGGTATCCTAGGGAATTAGATAGTAGACCAGCAAGCAAAAACATCGCTTTCATTAGAACCAACTTCTTTTAAGATTCCAGTTTCTAATTTTAAGCCAGCTATCAATAAATAAGTCTTGGATCAATGGAAAACTTCATGGAATAACAGCATTGGAAATAAACCACTTGAGATAAAACCAACTATTGGTGAACAATCATGGAATAACAGCATTGGAAATAAACTTCTTGAGATAAATGCAACTATTGGTGAACAACAATCAGTTAGAAAAGAAATTGTTTTGGCTCGTCTCTGTTTAGTAAGTAAAGGTGCAAAGATCAGGAATCGATACAATCAAGTACCACACCTGACCCAGGATACCAATGGGAAAGTGACAAACTCACAGTTGACACCACAAACGAGAGCCAAGAGGTCAGCCCTTTCCCAGCAGGTGACCACAAAGCACATATAAACAGACGCGCACAAAGACATAGCAAACACAAGACAGAACAAAAACATAAAACATCCACAAAAGAAGTTCGCCTTGGAACGGTCAGTAAAATATTTTAGGTCATACAAGGGTCACACAATCATACTTACTACTAGGTGAAGAGCAGCGGCAATGTGTTGGTTGTGATGCACCATTCACTGTATTTCACTTCCATTTGGAGTGTGGCGATTTTGCACAAGTAAGAAATAATTGCTTCCATGTTGATAACATGAAACAAGATATACATATTGATAGTATTATGACATTTTTAAGACAAATAAATCGTTTTAACAAAATCTAATCACTATTTTTAAAATCGTCTTTTGTTTTACATTTGTATCTAGACCCTAATACAGATTCTTTGATGTTGTATTCTGAATAGCTTTTTGAAACTGTCAGATATTGTACGTGATCTCTTCTGTCAACAATCGTATTGTAACTCTAGATCATTATACAAGCTCCTCATCAACATTCCTTTCATTTTATTTATTACAAAGTTTTACCTTTTCCATCCAAATCATGATTAATTTTATACTCTCTGACGCTCATGACCCACAAGGTTTGTTGCGTCGTTATGCACCAAACAAACAAAATAAGTATGGTACATTATTCTTATAGGTGTATGGATATTTTCTTACCCATCCGTTTTAATATATATGCTTTGGATGCATCATCTAACCATCTCCTTAAGATGTTTCTTTTCACTACTTGTGGTTTACAGATAAACTTGAAACGTTATGACGTCCATAAGAACGTTGCGAACATAATTGCAAAATTATAACGTTTTTTTGCCAGAACTGAGATTTCAATGTCATCGAACATTCCTGCTCATGTTTTAGCTCACCTGAGCCGAGGCTCCGAGGTGAGCTATTAGTATACCAGTGAGTCCGTCCGTCCATCAACATTTTCAAACATCTTCTCCTCTGAAACCACTGGGCCAATTGAACTCCAATTTCATGTGGATACTTTTTAGGATGGGGGAACGAAAGTTTGTTCAAATGGTCTTGGTCACATCACCAAGAAGGCCGCCATGCCCATATATGGTAAAACCCCTTTAAAAAATCTTCTTCTCTTGAACCAGAAGGCTGATGACCTTGGGACTTGGTATGTAGCATCGGGGATGTAGGCCTACCAAGTTTGTTCAAATGATGATCCTGGGATGACCTTGACCTACTTAATGTCAAGGTCAAATTTGCTTCCTAATGCATTTAAATGGCGAAATTTTTGAAAAGTTCATTTTTTGAAAACTATTGAAGCCAAAGTCTTTATTCTCACTTGATATGTTTAATCTAATGTGACAATGGCTATATATAAGTTCCAAAGGTCACGGTTGACCTTTTAGCCAAGGCTGCTCATATTGGAATCCCATCAATATATTAAAACATAGATTTCTCAGAAACCATTGGGCCAATTGAACTCAAATTTCATATGAAGTAAAGTAAAGTAAGTAAGGGTGCAAAGATCAGGAATCGATACAATCAAGTACCACACCTGACCCAGGATACCAATGGGAAAGTGACAAACTCACAGTAGACACCACAAACGAGAGCCAAGAGGTCAGTCCTTTCCCAGCAGGTGACCACAAAGCACATATAAACAGACGCGCACAAAGACATAGCAAACACAAGACAGAACAAAAACATAAAACATCCACAAAAGAAGTACCGCCTTGGAACGGTCAGTAAAATATTTTACTGAAGACTCCTTACAATAAGTAAGGCAAGATTTATGCATATTGTTTTGGTCACATGACCAAGATGGCGGGCATGCCCATATATGGTAAAAGCTCTTTAAAAAATTCCTCAAGAACCAGAAGGCTGATGACCTAGGGACTTGGTATGTAACATTTGGGATGTGGGGCCTACCAAGTTTGTCCAAATGATGATCCTAGGTTGACCTTGACCTACTTAACATGAAGGTCAAATTTGCTTCCTAATGCATTTAAATTGGATTTTGTTTGGAAAAGTTGATTTTTTTTTTATTACTGTTATAGCCAGTTATTACTCTCACTTGATGTTAAGAGGCAAATCCAAAGGTCTAGGTTGAACTTTCAGCCAGGGTCACTCATATTGGAGGCCTATCAATATATTAAAACACAGTTTTCTCAGAAACCACTTGGCCAATTGAACTCAAATTTCATATGGAGACTCCTTAAATTGAGTGGAGTAAATTTGAACCAAATGTTGATGGTCACATCACCAACATGGCGGCCATGCCCATATAAGGTAAAAACCCTTTAATTATCTTCTTCTCTTGGACCAAAAGGCCAATGGCCCTGGGACATGGTATAAGCATTGGGGATGTGGGCCCTACCAGGTTTGCACAAATGATGAATCTGTGGTGATCTTTTTTTTTATGGCAGGGCCAAATTTGATTCCTAATGCATTTATATTGGAAAAATCTTAAAATGTTAATCTTTCAATATAGCTGTTTAAGCGGAAATCATAAAACTTGCGAAAATGTCAAACCTATTTAGACACTGGTTTTATATAAGCACCAAATGTCAAACTTTTCATCCAAGGCCACTCATATTGGATTGCCTTATACATATCTAAGCATCTTTTTCTCAGAATTCACAGGGCTGTTTGAACTCAAATTCCATATGGAGTACCGTGTGACTAGTGCCATAGTTCGCGTGATGACAATCATAGAAAAGATATCAGTCCTTTTTGCGAATTCCAGCTCAGTTTATGCTGCTATCGTCTCTAGTCTTTCTTAGGCCTTCTCTGAATACCAGCTCAGTTTATGCTACTGCCATGTATTGTCTTTCTAGTCCCATTATTCCTAACTCGTGTGACTAGTGCCATAGTTCGCGTGATGACAATCATAGAATAGATATCAGTCCTTTTGCGAATTCCAGCTCAGTTTATGCTGCTATCGTCTCTAGTCTTTCTTAGGCCTTCTCTGAATACCAGCTCAGTTTATGCTACTGTCATGTCTTCTCTTTCTAGTCCTATCTGCTGTGACTAGTACCATGGTTTGCATAAAGTCAAGCATAGGACTTCACAAAATACCAGTTCAGTTTATGCTCCTGTCATGTCTTGTCTTTCTAGTCCCATCAATCCTATCTGCTGTGACTAGTGCCATGGTTTGCTTAAAGTCAAGCATACCATAAATACCTGTTCGTTCTGAGTACCCCCGAGTTTGCTTACCGCCTTGCCGTGGTTCGGGGGCTTAATTCGACGGGGGACTTTATTTTTGAATAACTGTCCCCTCTGCTTAAAGCTAAAGGTAAGCCAGGCGCTCGCCCTCTGGCGCCCTAGAAATATGGATGGCTGTCCGGCACCACTGGGGACAGACTGTATGTACCTTCGTACTTAAGCAGGCTTGTTTGCGTCTCTTGTTTTGCAGACATGAGAGGTGACAGGGTGGGGTTAGAGTCCCCACGCAAACCAGTGGTAACTGTCCCTAAAAGCCGCAACTATAGCAACATGTTTTCATAAATAACCAATACCTTAAATTTATCAAAAACTGTCTTACACTAGTAAAACTGTAAAGAAGATAAAAGTCAAATAAAGCGGTTTTACATTTTATAACTGCTATAGTCTTATTTATTGAGTTCTAGATCTTGTTGAACATTCATTTTTAAACTCTTACTTTATCTATATGACAGTTTTCATGATTAACTGTCAAGTACCTAACTTACATAATTTCTCTTATATTTTTTTTAAAGTTCTGTATTGTAGAGCTTTAAAGTTCTGTTAATCGTCAGATTTTAACTTGAAGAGCAAATTAACTATGAAATATCTGTGCTTAGTTCCAATACCTTATTCAAAAGAACATACTGTAGTTCTTTCTGTCTCAAATTCAATCATTTCTCTAATACTATTTGTGTCTTTTTTTTCATTATCAACATTTAAACTCAAACAGGCTTAAATCCACCGGGTTTACTGCAATCATTTCAATTTCAAACTTTTTAAATAATCCATCACAGTTTATTTTCTTAACTGTACATCACAACCGGGCTTATACCGTGTCTGTAGGGTAAAAGTATACAGATTGCTTTACTGCTGTAGTAGATAAGGTGAAAACCCTTATTAAAACAGTGTGCTGCCTGTTTGCCGTGGGTTTGCGACGCGTGAATGGGAGAAGAGAATCCTGACAATTGAGGAAAGCCCAGGGATCTCCAGTTTTCCAACACATTGTTTTGGTCTCGGATTCAGCTAGACGTGAGTCCAGTGCTAGGTCCGGCGCTGGATCAATCGGCTGGGTGGTCCATCTCTAGAAACCATCTTATCCTTTCTTCCTTCTGTCTATTTTAAAGTATCTTTTAGGTACAGAACCGGGTTTACATTTATCTTCATTTATATCTTACTTTTTGGTTTCGAAAGTGACTGCTCATGGGCCAATCTTGGGGCATATAGACCAGCGTTAATATGGCTTTTGAGAGTGGTGAGGGGGGTCGACAAACATTTGGGTAGGGACGTTCAGTAAATGTTAAATCTCTTTCTTAAGGGAATCAGCATTTGATATATATTGAACGTAAATCTTAAGCTGGAAGAATGACTGGAAAGTATGAACCGGAGTATAATAGATATGTAGCTTTAACGTAGGAAATAGGAGAGCCATTTCTAAATTACGTTCCCTTGTTGGGCTCCACGGTGGGTGAAGCACATAGCTATGGAAGACAAAACAAAACACTATGGATCATTCTGAAAATATTTCAACCATGGTCCGACCCTCTACCCCAGGTTCCCCGGAGTGACTCTACCACCTTGCCGTGGTCTCTGGGGCACACTTCACATTTGGGGACGATATTGATTGTAATACTTGTCCCCGTCCGGGAGTGCCAAGAGTAGAGTCCCACTTGTTCACCGTGGGTGGCTTTCTCGGTAACTCGAAGGGGATGGCCTGGAAGACTGAGAGCATGCAGAATATGGGCGTATAAAATTCTGTATGACTCAACACGTCTCTTTGGCCTCTTTGACGGGGTAGACCCGAGGGGAAACACGGCCCGGTGTTTCTAATCGGTCTTGTCATGCTAAGCCCCAGGAAGCTGAAAATGTAAAAAAAATACTTCTTATATCTTCGTTCTATAGTATCGTTCTGATGCCAACCATGTGTCCATTATCTTATATATTCTTTCTTTTATAAAATATTCCTGGAAGGCAGTGGCTTAATGGGTCAATTGCGCAGATTTTATTTGTGCAAGTATAACTTCTATGTAACCCTAGCACTGGAGGTCGGAAAACCACTCCATTAAAGTGCTCCCTTGTTGGACTCCACGGTGGGTGGGGAGCATGGAGGCTGAATCTTAAAACCAAACACACATGGCTACAAAATCTAGAAAACGCCACGCACCGATTACAGACACAGATTCTGATGAATCATTAACAGCTTCTCAATCTCAATCTAAGTCTTCTGTACCAAAGAAACCTTATGTACCTAGATTTCTAATCATTCATTCAGAAGTAGAGGGAAAGGATATTTCTCTTCTTTCTCCTTTTCTGATAGAAAAAGCAATCATGAGTATAGCAGGTGAGCCTAAGAGCATCAAAAACTTACGATCTGGTGATTTATTAATACAGTGTACAAAACAACCCCATGAAACAAATCTTCTGAAAATGAAAACATTTTGTGGATTGAAATGTACTGTAACACCCCATAAATCCTTGAACACATCAAAGGGTATTGTTCGCTGCCCTGCCTTAAGCAAGCAGAGCTGCGAACATATTCTTGAGTTCATGGGTGAACAAGGTGTTACAGATGTACGTAGAATTAATGTTCACCGTGATGGAGCACTCAAACCAACCAACACTTTTGTTTTTACTTTCGACTCACCAGTTCTACCAGCAAATGTCAAAATAGGCTTTATTCAGGCAAAAGTTGACGTGTATATCCCAAATCCACTTAGATGTTATAAATGTCAAGTGTTTGGCCACCACGAAAATAAGTGTGGCAGACAAGCGATATGCGTCAACTGCAGTATGCCTGAACATTGCGCATCTGGCCAGTGTCAAAGACCTGCCAAGTGTGCCAACTGCTCAGGTGATCATTCTGCTAACTCAAAAGATTGCCCACAATGGGAGAAAGAGAGAAAAATCCTTAAAATAAAATGTGAAAATAACTTGTCATTTCCAGAAGCTCGTAAGCAATTCGAACAATTTTACCAAGCTAGGACATATGCAAGTGCTGTGAAACCAGGCACTTGCAACAAATCTACAGAAACTCATAACAACAGCACACAGACGGACGACAGTTTTACAGAATATTTAAAAAAACAAACAAAAGAAAAACAACAAGAACCCTCTAAAGGAAAACCCCAAGAAAAGGGTAATCCATCTCGTCCAGGGCAAACCCTTAAGCCAGCAACCCTGGAGATGATTAGGAAAGATGAAGAGAAGAAGAAAAAAGAAGAGAAAGACAAACTCAAAAAACAACAAAAAGATGAAAGACGACAACAATATATCAAAGAAAAAGCACAGAAAGATAAAGAAGAAGCTGAAAAAGCAATACTAGCTCAGAAGAATCCATTTTCTGTGTTTAAAAAGGATGATGAGGAAGATGACATGGACGATGATTCTGTGGTTTTCACAGACTCTTCCTCCAGTGATCACCTCCCTAAAGGCACACTTTCACGATTACCAACAACTTAAACAATGGAAGGTGTCAATCTAACCATTATTTTAGTATCTCTTTTAATATTATTTTCAAGTATGGATTTTAAACATAAAATTATTCAATGGAATTGTCGAGGTTTGAAACCTAATTTTAATGAAGTATCTCTATTGATTTCCGAATATAATCCATCTGTATTTTGTTTTCAAGAGACATTTCTTAAACCAGATGATAACATCTCATTAAAAGGTTTTAATATATATAACTATGTTCATACTGATTGTCTGAGGCCCTCTGGTGGTGCCTCGGTGTTTGTAAAATCATCTTTCCCACAAAGAAAGATTGATTTACAAACAGAACTACAAGCAACTGCAGTATCTGTCACTCTTGACAAAGAAATAACCATATGTTCTGTATATATTCCCCCATCATTTTCTCTTAATTCACAACACCTGGACAGTTTACTACAACAACTTCCTTCTCCTTATATCATATTAGGTGACTTCAATGGTCACAATATCCTCTGGGGTGGTAAAAACAATGATTCCAGAGGTGAGCTTATCGAAAATTTCTTAACAAAAAATGATATATGTATTATGAATGATAAATCATACACTTATCTTTCTACAAGTGCAAAGTCCTTTTCCTCTATTGATCTTACCTTCTGTCACCCATCACTCTTTCTTGATTATAATTGGTCTGTGAGTAAAGACCAACATAATAGTGATCACTTCCCTATCATCATTGAACAGAACACTTTTTCCACTGAGGACCACAATCCAAAGTGGAAGTTAAATAGAGCCAACTGGGATCTATTTAATACTCTATGCACTGGTAAATTAATACCAGAAAACTTCAAAGAATCTTCTGACCCCATATCTGACTTTACTTCTTCTCTTATAGAAATATCTAAAGAATGTATTCCTCAAACCTCGACAAATCCAACTAAAAGTAATCCATGGTACAACGACGACTGTAAAGAGGCAATTAAACAACGTAAACAAGCTCTATCTAAATTTAAAAAATCTCCAAATTCCAACAACTTGAATGACGTTAAAGTATTTAGAGCTAAAGCCCGCAGAACAATTAAACTTTCGAAACGTAAGTCATGGAGATCTTATGTTTCGAAAATCAATCATAAAACACCTATTAAAAAGGTTTGGGATATGATAAGAAAAATCTCTGAAAAAAACAAATCCCCCAGTTACACACATTTAAACATGGTGGGTACTGACAGCAAAGCAACTTCAAAAACAGACATTGCTGACACTTTAGGAGAAACTTTTTGTCACAATTCATCATCATTCAAGTACTCTGAATCCTTCAGAAAGATTAAAACTGAACAAGAGAAAGTTAAATTGAATTTTAAATCACAAAATAATGAAATTTATAACAAAGATTTTAATTTAGATGAATTAGTTGAAGCTATTCAACTATCACATGACTCAGCCACGGGTCCTGACGAGATCCACTATCAAATGCTTAAACATCTCCCAGAGAATTCTCTTGAAACCCTTTTGAATATATTTAATTACATTTGGACTACTGGTAAATTTCCAGAAGATTGGACCTTAGCAACCATAATCCCAATTCCCAAACCTGGGAAAGATCCTGCGGAACCTAATAATTATAGACCTATAGCTTTAACAAGTTGTCTATGTAAAACACTTGAAAGAATGATAAATAAAAGACTAACTTGGTTTTTAGAATCCAATAATCATATATCACGGTTTCAGTCTGGTTTCAGATCTGACCGCAGTACAACTGATAATTTAGTTAGATTGGAAACCTTCATACGTGATGCCTTTATTAAAAAGGAACATGTAGTTGCTGTGTTTTTTTATTTGGAAAAACCTTATGATACCACGTGGAGATATGGCATTTTAAAAGATATCCACAAACTAGGATTAAGAGGTAGACTTCCTACATTCATTGAAAACTTCCTTGCAGACCGCGCCATGCAAGTCCGAGTTGGCTCCTCTCTGTCTGACTATTATGACCAGGAGCAAGGTGTACCTCAAGGGGGTGTGCTATCTACAACACTTTTTAGTATCAAAATTAATGATATTGTGAAATGTTTAGGTAATCTTACTGATTGCTCATTATACGTTGACGACTTCTGTATCTGTTATCGCTCGAAAAGCATGGCAACAATTGAACGTCAACTACAACAAAATTTGAATAAGATTGAAAATTGGGCAACAAGCAATGGCTTTAAGTTTTCCAAATCAAAAACACAGTGTGTACATTTCTGTCAGTTGCGCAAGCAACATGATGATCCGGTTTTACATTTATATGGATCACCTATTCCAGTTGTTGAGGAATCTAAATTCCTTGGCATTTTATTTGATAGAAAACTCAGTTTTATACCCCATATTAAATATCTCAAAGCTAAATGTTTAAAAGCATTGAATCTTTTAAAAGTGCTTTCCCATACTTCTTGGGGTGCAGACCGAACTACACTTCTAAAGCTGTATCGGTCTCTAGTCCGGTCAAAATTAGACTATGGCTGTATCATATATGGCTCTGCACGAAAATCATATCTTCAAATGCTTGATCCTATACATAACCAAGGACTTAGATTAGCTTTAGGGGCTTTTAGAACTTCTCCTGTTGCTAGTCTCTATGTGGAAGCAGATGAACCATCACTATATTCACGAAGAGAGAAACTCTCTTTGCAATATGCTATAAGACTTGCTGCTAACCCATCAAATCCTGCTCATGAAGTTACATTCCCACCAAATTATGTTAATTTGTATGAACAAAAACCTAAAGCTATTAAATCATTTGGCATCAGAATTTCACCACTTTTAGAATCTGCCAATATCAAACCACAAAATATTGAAAAACATTTTACACCAAATATTCCAGCTTGGTGCATGAAACCACCAGAAATACTTTTTGATTTACATTCTGGGAAAAAATCTGAATCAAATCCACACATATTAAAAGATGATTTCAGAAAAATGCAAAGACGTTATAAGAATTACCAACAAATTTATACTGATGGGTCAAAGGAAGACTCAAAGGTTGGTTGTGCTGTTATATCAGACAACCATAGTAATATGCAACGTATACCTGACGATTCATCAATTTTCACTGCTGAAGCCAAAGCAGTTGATCTAGCTTTAGATTTCATTAGCACTTGTGATGCAAACAATAAATTTATTATATTTTCTGACTCGCTCTCTGTATTGAAAGCAATGAACATACCAGTTCAAAGAATCCACAGATTCAGAAACTTTTAGAAAAATGTCATGAGCTTTTAACTTATAAAGAAATTGTTCTCTGTTGGATTCCTAGTCATATAGGTATCCAAGGGAATGAGATGGTAGATAAGCAAGCAAAAACATCGCTTTCATTAGAACCAACTTCTTTTAAAATTCCATTTTCCAATTTTAAGCCCTCTATCAATAAATATATCTTGGAAGAATGGCAAACTTCATGGAATAACAGCATTGGTAATAAACTTCTTGACATCAAACCAACTATTGGTGAATATCAATCGGTTGTTCGAAACATTAGAAGAGAAGAAGTAGTATTAGCTCGACTCCGCTTAGGTCATACAAGAGTCACTCATTCATACTTACTACAAGGTGAAGAGCATCCTCAATGTGTTGGTTGCGACGCACCTTTCACTGTACGCCACTTCCTTTTGGAATGTGGCGATTTTGCACAAGTAAGAAATAATTGCTTCCATGTTAATAACATGAAAGAATTATTTCAAGATATACATATTGATAGTATTATGACATTTTTAAGACAAATAAATCTTTTTAACAAAATCTAATTGCTGTTTTTAAAATCATGTTTTGTTTTACATTTGTATCAGACCATAATACAGATTATATTATGTTGTATTCTGTTCAGTTAAAGAACATGTACAGTTATCTGAATAGCTCTTTGAAACTGTCAGATATTGTACGTGGTCTCTCCTGTCAACAATCGTATTGCAACTTATTTTCATAAAACAAACTCATCATCACCATTCCTTTTATTTTTTATCTTATACATTTTTAACTTTTTCCATCCTCATCATGTTTAGTTAATACCGTCTGACGCTAATGACCCACAAGGGTTGATGCGTCGTTAAGCACCAAACAAACAAACAATCTACCCCAGGTTCCAGCCTGGGTTCGACCCCCAATTTTGCATTGTCTCAGGACAATTATCCTTCTCTGTCAAAATCAAGTTCAAACAACAAACGTCAAAGAGCAGAATCAGATGATGAAAACCAATCTTTTTTCAAACCAGACAACTTTCCAAAATTCCTAGTTATAAAATCAAATACAGAACTATCAATCACTTCATTATCTCCATTCGTCATAGAAAAACAAATTGAAGCAGCTATAGGAACAGCCAAAAGTGTAAAAAAATTGAAAAAACAAACTTTATTAGTTGAAACAACAAGAAAAGCCCAAACAGAAAACCTCTTGAAAATGAAGACCTTTTTCAATCTACCTGTCACGGTCTCTGAGCATAATACTCTTAATTCATCTAAGGGTATTATCAGAAACCGTGACCTTAAAGGAGAAACAGAACAAAACGTTTTGGAGTATTTAAAACCTCAGGGAGTTACAGCTGTAAAACGGTTTAAGATCAAGAAAGGTGAACAACTCATTGAAACAAATACATTTTTGCTGACTTTTAACATGATCACATTACCAAAATCAGTTAGAATTTTTTATCGCATAACACCAGTAGTGATATATGTACCAAACCCATTAAGATGTTTCAACTGCCAAAAGTACAATCACCATGAAGATAATTGACCTGAAGATATTGGCTCTGTGTGTGAGAATTGCGGAATGGGTGGTCATAACCACCTTACTTCACGCTGTAAAAACCCTACAAAATGTGTAAATTGTGGAAAAGACCACCCTTCAAGATCAAATGTTTGCGAGGTTTGGATCAAAGAAAAAGATATACTGAAGATCAAAGTAACAAATAACATCACCTATCTTGAAGCAAAAAAGCTATATGAACAAAAACCAGAGTCCACCTATTCAAAAGTAGTACAATCAGCCCAAGTTACAAAACCTGAAACAAAAACAACTGAAACATATTTTGATGAAAAAGATTTCAACATTACAGCCAGCTCAAAAGTTATCATACCAACTAAATACAAACAAAACAAACAATCAGCACAAAATACAGCAGCAATTAAAGAAGCAAAATCATCATCTGATTCTGGTTCATCCAAATCAAACAGTCAACATGAAAGATCTAGATCTAAAACACGGACAACAAGTAGGGACAACAGTAAATCCCCTAAAACAAAACAAAAAGAAAAACCTAATGTCAAAATTACAAGATTACAAGACCAATCCATAAAGACAAATAATAAATATGGTCACCTAGAATCTATGGAATCATAGATTTCACTTAAGACATGAATATGAAAGTTTCCAATATTTTAATTATAGTTACTCTTTCTTTTATGCTATTTGACATGGATTTTAAACATAAAATAATACAATGGAATTGTCGAGGATTAAAGACCAAATTTGAAGAAATATGTGTCTTACAACAAGAAGAGAACCCATCTGTCTTCTGTCTACAAGAAACTTTTTTAAAAACTGTAGATAATATATCATTAAAAAGTTTTAATTCATATCATCACATTCATACAGATTGTCAAAAACCTTCAGGGGGAAGTTCAATATTTGTGAAATCTTCCTGTCCTCAAAGAAAAATCAATCTTAACACCGAACTACAAGCCATAGCTATTTCAGTTACTCTTGATCGAGAAATTACTATTTGTTCTGTTTACATTCCACCTTCTTTTTCTTTGAAAATTGAACATCTTGATTCTTTATTAAAGCACCTTCCTTCTCCATATCTACTCTTAGGAGACTTTAATGGTCATAATATTCTCTGGGGTAATAAAGAAAATAATTCCAGAGGCGAACTCATCGAAAATTTCATTACAAACAATGATATATGTCTTATGAATGACAAATCAAACACTTATATGCATGATCCAACAGGCTCTTTTTCTTCCATAGATCTTTCCTTTTGCCATCCATCCCTTTTCCTTGACTTTAATTGGTCTGTTTGTAAAGATCAACATCATAGTGATCATTTTCCTATCATCATTAAAAGTAATACTTCCACAATAGAAGATCATAATCCAAAATGGAAACTAAATAAAGCTAATTGGGAAGTATTTCAATCTTTATGCATTGATAAAATAACTTTAGAAAATTTCAAAGATTCTTCAGACCCTTTATCTGATTTCACCTCTTCCCTTATTGATATATCTTCTAAATGTATACCAAAGACCTCGACAAATCCAACAAAAAGTAATCCATGGTACAATGATGAATGTAAAGAAGCTATTAAAACGAGGAAAAAAGCTCTAAATAAATTCAAAAAATATCCAACTAAGGATAATTTAAATGAAGTAAAAGTATTTAGAGCAAAGGCTCGCAGAACAATTAAGATATCGAAACGAAAGTCATGGCGTTCTTACGTTACAAAAATTAATCACAAAACCCCTGTAAAAAAAGTTTGGGATATGATAAGAAAAATATCTGGTAAGACAAAGTCACCCAGTTACACCCATTTAAACCATCCCGTTACAGAAACAAAATCAACAAGTAAATTTGATATAGCTGAAACCTTAGGAGAAACATTTCTAAACAATTCATGTTCAAGAAATTACTCTGAAAAATTTCAAAAAGTTAAAGCAGAACAAGAAAAAATTAAACTTAATTTCAAATCTGCAAATACTGAGGAATATAATAATCTTTTTAATTTTGATGAACTTTTGGATGCAATTAAACAATCACATGATTCTGCAACTGGACCAGATGACATACATTATCAAATGCTTAAACATCTCCCAGAGAGTTCCCTCCAAGCTCTTTTAGGTATATTTAATCATATATGGACTACTGGTGACTTTCCTGAAGACTGGCGATTAGCCACTGTAATACCTATACCCAAACCAGGGAAAGATCATGCTGAGCCAACCAATTATAGACCTATAGCTCTTACAAGTTGTCTTTGTAAAACTTTAGAAAGAATGATTAATAAAAGGTTGATTTGGTATTTAGAATCCAACAAACTTTTATCACGGTATCAGTCGGGTTTCCGAGCTGGCCGTAGTACAAATGATAATTAAGTTAAATTGGAAACTTTCATACGTGATGCCTTTGTTAAAAAGGAACACGTTGTAGCCGTCTTTTTTGACTTGGAAAAGGCATACGATACCACATGGAGATATGGCATTATGAAAGATATTCATAAAATAGGACTAAGAGGTAGACTACCTACATTTATTGAAAGCTTCCTTGCTGATCGCGCAATGCAAGTGAGGGTGGGATCCACTCTTTCTGATTTATATGATCAGGAACAGGGGGTTCCACAGGGCGGTATACTTTCTACAACTCTTTTCAATATTAAGATCAATGATATTGTTAAATGCCTAGATAATTTAACAGATTGCTCTCTCTATGTTGATGATTTTTGTATTTGCTTTCGATCAAAAAGTATGCGAACAATTGAAAGGCATCTACAGCAAAACTTAAATAAGATAGAACATTGGGCCACTAACAATGGCTTTAAATTTTCCAAGTCAAAAACACAGTGTGTACATTTCTGTCAGTTGCGAAAGCAACATGATGATCCAGTTCTTACATTATATGGATCACCTATTCCTGTTGTACAGGAATACAAATATCTTGGTTTGATATTTGACAAAAAGCTGAGTTTTATTCCCCATATTAAATACTTGAAGGCAAAGTGTCTTAAATCCTTGAACATATTGAAAGTTTTATCTCACACTACTTGGGGTGCAGATCGAACAACACTCTTACAATTATATCGATCTTTGATACGTTCAAAACTAGACTATGGATCCATTGTTTATGGATCGGCAAGAAAATCTTATTTAGCTATGCTTGACCCTATCCATCATCAAGGTCTTAGATTAGCCTTAGGAGCATTTAGAACATCACCTACTGCAAGTCTTTATGTTGAGGCAGATGAGCCATCTTTAAATACACGTAGAGAAAAACTTTCTTTACAATATGCTATTAGAATTGCTGAAAATAATTCAAATCCAGCTCATGATGTGACCTTTCAGCCAAAATACACAGATCTTTATGAAAGCAAACCAAATTTTATTAAATCTTTTGGCGTCAGAACTTTACCAGTCCTGGAATCTGCAAACATAAACTTTAAAAACATAGATAACTTACACTTACTTAGCTTATCTTAAATCCCATTCAATAATGCTAAAATACTAAAATATACATACCTGAAATAATATATATAGAATATTTATTGAAACGTCTACGACTTACTGACAGTGTACTCTTTCTATCTCACATCGCTGCCTCAGTCTGAGCTACGATGCTTAAACAGGACAAGAAAAGCATGCAACCCAATTCTATAGTTAGCCAAAGCAATCGCTTCACTGTAGTCCAGTCAATGCTCTGACCATGCTACGATGGATTTTTTTGTGGATTGTGTACGTTTTTGATTGCGAAAACATCAAATTTACATCAGTCTTTAGTGTTTAGTTATGTGTGAAAAAGAATCGAACGTTGGTGTTCAGTGGAACTGGAAAATCCCAACCCTTGGGTTGCGATATCCCTGTCCTCACTGGACACCAATGATGGATTCTCTTATGACATGGCGTAATCCACATTCCAAAAGCTGAATTTTACATAAGGCTCATGGAGAGTCCCTACCACCTTGCCGCGGTCTCTGGGGCACACTTCACACGGGGGACGATATTGATTGTAATACTTGTCTCCTCTGGGAGTGCTAAGAGTAGGACCCACCAGTTTGCCGTGGGTGGCTTTCTCGTAACTCGAAGGGGATGGCCTGGAAGACTGAGAGCATGCAGAATATGGACGTTTATAAATTCTGTATGACTCAACACGTCTCTTCGACGGGGTAGACTGAGGTGGAAACACGGCCCGGTGTTTCTAATCGGCTTTGTCATGCTGAGCCCCAGGATTCTGAAAATGTAAAAAAAAATATTTCTTATATCTTCGTTCTATAGTATCGTTCTGATGCCAACCATGTGTCCATTATCTTAAACTTTCTTTCTTTTAAAAGATAATCCTGGAAGGCAGTGGCTTAACGGGTCAATTGTGCAGATTCTATTTTTGCAAGTATACCTTCTATGTATCTCTAGCACTGGAGATCGGAAATCCACTCCATTAAAGTGCTCCCTTGTTGGGCTCCATGGTGGGTGAGGAGCATGGAGGATGAATTAAACAACTAAACTACATGGCTAAAAAACAAGCAAAAAAACGTCACATAGCAAATTCAGATACTGACTCTGAAAACTCGTACCCAGCTTCTCAACCAACTAAATCAAGTTCGTCAACCTCAACCAAAAAAACTTATGTACCCAGATTTTTAATAATCCATTCAGAAAAAGAAGGAGAAACTATTTCTTCTCTTTCTCCGTTTGTTGTACATAAAACCATAATGAGCATTGCAGGAGAACCAAAGAGCATAAAGAACCTAAGGTCTGGTGATCTTTTAATACAATGTGCTAAAGAAGCACACGAAAAAAATCTACTACAAATGAAGACATTTTGTGGTCTTAAGTGCATCGTGACGCCCCATTCATCCTTGAACACATCCAAGGGTATTATTCGCTGTCCAGCCTTGAACAGGGAGTTACGGATGTACGTAGAATCACTGTACGTCGTGATGGTGAAACAAAATTAACCAACACATATGTTCTTACATTTAATTCACCTACCTTACCTACAGTTGTTAAAATAGGCTTTATGCAAGTGAAAGTAGATGTCCATATACCAAACCCACTTAGATGTTACAGTTGTCAAGTGTTTGGTCACCACGAAAATAAATGTGGTAGACACCCTGTATGCTGCAACTGCGGTGAGCCTGAACATTGTGGACCATCTGGCGTGTGTAACAAACCATCCAAATGTGTCAACTGCTCAGGTGATCGCCCTGCAAACTCGAAGCAATGCCCACAATGGGAGAAAGAGAAGAAAATTCTCAAAATCAAATGTGAAAACAACTTATCATTTCCTGATGCTCGTAAACAATACGAGCAATTGTACACAGGTCAAACTTATGCAAGTGCTGTTAAACCAGGCACTTGCAACAAATCTACACAAACTGACAACAAGAGCACACAGATGGACGACAGCTTTACGGAATACTTAAAACAAACAACAGAGAAAACACAAGGTACAAAGGAAAATGTAACGCATCTCCTAAACCAGGAAAAAGTAACTCCTCTCATTCTGGGCCAGCCCTTAAGGGGGCGTCCTTAGAAATGATAAAGAAAGATGAGGAGAAGAAGAAAAAAGAAGAGAAAGACAAACTTAAAAAACAACAAAAAGAAGAAAGAAAACAGCAATGGCAAAAAGAACAAGCACAGAAAGAAAAAGAACAAACAGAAAAAGCAAAACAAGCTGAAAAGAATCCATATTCTGTGTTTGCAGAAAAAGATGATGAGGAGGTGTGTATGGAAAATACCACAGACTCTTCTTCCAGTGACCATCTCCCTAAAGGCACACTGCCAAGATTACCAGTAACCAAATAATGGAGGGTTTCAATCTAACCATTATTTTAGTACTTCTTTTAATATTATTTTCAAGTATGGATTTTAAGCATAAGATTATTCAATGGAATTGTCGAGGTTTGAAACCTAATTATAATGAAGTATCTCTATTGTATTCCGAATATAATCCCTCCGTATTTTGTTTTCAAGAGACATTTCTTAAACCAGATGATAACATTTCATTACGAGGTTTTAATATATATAACTATGTTCATACTGATTGTCTGAGGCCCTCTGGTGGTGCCTCAATATTTGTAAAATCATCTTTCCCACAAAGAAAGATTGATTTACAAACAGAACTACAAGCAACTGCTGTTTCTGTCACTCTAGACAGAGAAATAACCATATGTTCTGTATATATTCCTCCATCGTTTTCTCTTAACTCCCAACACTTGGACAATTACTGCAACAACTTCCTTCTCCTTATATTTTATTAGGTGACTTCAGTGGTCACAATATCCTCTGGAGTGGTCAAAACAATGATTCCAGAGGTGAACTTATCGAAAATTTCATTACAAAGAATGACATTTGTATTATGAATGATAAGTCTTATACTTATCATTCTCCAAGTACAAAGTCTTTTACATCTATTGATCTTTCCTTCTGTCATCCATCACTGTTTCTTGATTATAATTGGTCTCTATGTGAAGACCAACACAATAGTGATCACTTCCCTATCATCATTGAACAGAACACTTATTCCACTGAGGATCACAATCCAAAGTGGAAATTAAATAGAGCCAACTGGGATCTATTTCATACTCTGTGCACTGGTAAATTGGTGCCAAAAAACTTCAAAGAATCTTCTGATCCTATAGCTGATTTACCTTTTCTCTTATCGAAATATCTAAAGAATGTATTCCTCAAACTTCGACAAATCCAACTAAAAGTAATCCATGGTACAATGACGACTGTAAAGAAGCAATTAAATAGCGCAAGCAAGCTCTATCTAAATTCAAAAGATCTCTAAATACTAACAATTTCAATGACATCAAAGTATTTAGAGCTAAAGCCCGTAGAACAAATAAACTTACGAAGCGTAAATCATGGAGATCTTATGTTTCGAAAATCAATCATAAAACACCTATTAAAAAGGTTTGGGATATGATAAGAAAAATCTCTGGAAAAAACAAATCCCCCAGTTACACACATCTAAACATGGTGGGTACTGACAGCAAAGCAACTTCAAAAACAGACATTGCTGACACTTTAGGAGAAACTTTTTGTCACAATTCATCATCATTCAATTACTCTGAATCCTTCAGAAAGATTAAAACCGAACAAGAGAAAGTTAAATTGAATTTTAAATCACAAGATAATGAAATTTACAACAAAGATTTTAATTTAGATGAATTAATGTGTTTCCAGAGTTTCAGTGACCCCCGTTTTTCTTTTTTTAAACAGCTTTAAATTGAAGCTAGAAGAATGGCACTTAGCATGTGGATTTCAATGCACACCGCGTAACTAAAACTTATATTTGGGAGACGCCCTTATTTGTAAATGAAGACCTAATCCCCTGTACAAAAGAATAACTTAGTTGTTTTTCCCTGTGAATATACCCATGTGTACCTCTATAGATACACGTGGTATATTTGTATTGCTATGATGATACATACTAGCCTACAGGAATATCTATATCTGCTGATTAAACGAAAATCTATTCCGCAGACCTCACTCGTCATCACTTTGACACACACATGCACGCACTTGTAAAAGTCTATATGGGTCCTAGACCGTGCCGTATTGAAAGCAGGCAGCATGAAACCTGCATGTACATGTAGCACCTTCCATTTCAATTCATCGACTCCCTTTGCCTACGGGGTAATTTGCCATGGTTTTGTCGTCTGCTGATATTTTTTACAAAATCAGTTTTTTTTGTTGTTGTTTTTTTCTATTTTTTTTTCGGTAATATCAGTAGAGTGTCAAGCAATTTGGATCCAGATCATGCCCGTCGGGTCTGATCTGGGTCTAATTTTTTTGCAAAGGTTATCAGCAGGCGACACTAGCAAGTAAAGAGTTTTTGACGACAATTCAAGCAAATTAGAGAGTTGACGAGAAATAGCGAAAGGGGGATATACATTAAACTTCAAGAGCATCAAATATTTGCCTGCTTAAGATATTTCGCTGATAAACTTTGTCAACAGCCGAAGCAAAGTTCAGGCTAAAATGTTGGGCATTATCTGGATCCATACTGTTTGAAAACCTACTTGTATTCCTGAAAGACATTATTTTAGAAAATAATTATCTCGAAAGAAAATTCAGCAGAGGACAACAACAATCCAGCATTTAAGGTTAAGACAATACTATTACTTGAATCGCTTTTTAACACAGGCCATTTCAATGCATCGTTTTAAATGTACAATGAAGTTTATAAGTCAGTACAAGCAGTGAATCATAGCCTAATGCGCAAAGATTTGTCCAGTTAAAAGCAATTTTAGCGTGAAGCTGCGACTGTCTTCATCAGTTTAAACACGTGTTTTGGGTGCTCAAAAGAACAGTATCATCGAGACGGTTGTTTTGAGTACACAAATATTTTTTGCAAATATTTTTTGGTTGAGAAATAGGGGGGGAAATCTGTTACGCACTCTTATCTGTAGGACTGACGAATTACCTCCACTGACCCGTAAAAGCCATGTTTTATTTATATCGTTAGGTTCACTTGGGGACTAATTCAAAGAGGAGCGACAAAAACACACCAAAATTCCATCTAATCCCAGCCTATACAAAAAGTCACATTTCCCTGGAGAGTCCCTACCACCTTGTCGCGGTCTCTAGGGCACACTTCACACAGGGGACGATATTGATTGTAATACTTGTCTCCTCTGGGAGTGCTAAGAGTAGGACCCACCAGTCTGCCGTGGGTGGCTTTCTCGTAACTCGAAGGGGATGGCCTGGAAGACTGAGAGCATGCAGAATATGGACGTTTATAAATTCTGTATGACTCAACACGTCTCTTTGGCCTCTTTGACGGGGTAGACTGAGGTGGAAACACGGCCCGGTGTTTCTAATCGGCTTTGTCATGCTGAGCCCCAGGATTCTGAAAATGTAAAAAAAAAATATTTCTTATATCTTCGTTCTATAGTATCGTTCTGATACCAACCATGTGTCCATTATCTTAAACTTTCTTTCTTTTATAAAATAATCCTGGAAGGCAGTGGCTTAACGGGTCAATTGTGCAGATTCTATTTGTGCAAGTATACCTTCTATGTATCTCTAGCACTGGAGATCGGAAATCCACTCCATTAAAGTGCTCCCTTGTTGGGCTCCACGGTGGGTGGGGAGCATGGAGGATGAATCAAACAACTAAACTACATGGCTAAACAAAAAGCAAAAAAACGTCACATAGCAAATTCAGATACTGACTCTGAAAACTCGTACCCAGCTTCTCAACCAACTAAATCATGTTCGTCAAGTTCGTCAACCTCAACCAAAAAACCTTATGTACCCAGATTTTTAATAATCCATTCAGAAAAAGAAGGAGAGACTATTTCTTCTCTTTCTCCGTTTGTTGTACATAAAACCATAATGAGCATTGCAGGAGAACCAAAGAGCATAAAGAACCTAAGGTCTGGTGATCTTTTAATTCAATGTGCTAAAGAAGCACACGAAAAAAATCTACTTCAGATGAAGACATTTTGTGGTCTTAAGTGCTCCGTAACACCCCATTCATCCTTGAACACATCCAAGGGTATTATTCGCTGTCCAGCCTTGAACAGAGTGACAAGCGATGATATCAAGGAAGGCATGGTTGAACAGGGAGTTACGGATGTACGTAGAATCACTGTACGTCGTGATGGTGAAACTAAATTAACCAACACATATGTTCTTACATTTAACTCACCTACTTTACCAACAGTTGTTAAAATAGGCTTTATGCAAGTGAAAGTAGATGTCTATATACCAAACCCACTTAGATGTAACAGTTGTCAAGTGTTTGGTCACCACGAAAATAAATGTGGTAGACACCCTGTATGCTGCAACTGCGGTGAGCCTGAACATTGTGGACCATCTGGCGTGTGTAACAAACCATCCAAATGTGTCAACTGCTCAGGTGATCACCCTGCAAACTCGAAGCAATGCCCACAATGGGAGAAAGAGAAGAAAATTCTCAAAATCAAATGTGAAAACAACTTATCATTTCCTGATGCTCGTAAACAATACGAGCAATTTTACACAGGTCAAACTTATGCAAGTGCTGTTAAACCAGGCACTAGCAACAAATCAACACAAACTGAAAACAAAACCACACAGACAGACGACAGCTTTGACGAATACTTAAAACAGACAACAGAGAAAACACAAGGTACAAAGGAAAAACGGAACACATCTCCTAAACCAGGGAAAAGTAACTCCTCTCATTCTGGGCCAGCCCTTAAGGGGGCGACCTTAGAAATGATAAAGAAAGATGAGGAGAAGAAGAAGAAAGAAGAGAAAGACAAACTTAAAAAACAACAAAAAGAAGAAAGAAAACAGCAATGGCAAAAAGAACAAGCACAGAAAGAAAAAGAACAAACAGAAAAAGCAAAACAAGCTGAAAAGAATCCTTATTCTGTGTTTGCTGAAAAAGATGATGAGGAGGTGTGTATGGAAGAGGAGTCTGTGGTATTCACAGACTCTTCTTCCAGTGACCATCTCCCCAAAGGCACTTTGCCAAGATTACCAGTAACGAAATAATGGAGGGTTTCAATCTAACCATTATTTTAGTACTTCTTTTAATATTATTTTCAAGTATGGATTTTAAACATAAAATTATTCAATGGAATTGTCGAGGTTTGAAACCTAATTATAATGAAGTATCTCTATTGATTTCCGAATATAATCCATCCGTATTTTGTTTTCAAGAGACATTTCTTAAACCAGATAATAACATCTCATTACGAGGTTTTAATGTATATAACTATGTTCATACTGATTGTCTGAGGCCCTCTGGTGGTGCCTCAATATTTGTAAAATCATCTTTCCCACAAAGAAAGATTGATTTACAAACAGAACTACAAGCAACTGCTGTTTCTGTCACTCTAGACAGAGAAATAACCATATGTTCTGTATATATTCCTCCATCGTTTTCTCTTAACTCCCAACACTTGGACAATTTACTGCAACAACTTCCTTCTCCTTATATTTTATTAGGTGACTTCAATGGTCACAATATCCTCTGGGGTGGTCAAAACAATGATTCCAGAGGTGAACTTATCGAAAATTTCATTACAAAGAATGACATTTGTATTATGAATGATAAGTCTTACACTTATCATTCACCAAGTACAAAGTCTTTTACATCTATTGATCTTTCCTTCTGTCATCCATCACTGTTTCTTGATTATAATTGGTCTGTATGTGAAGACCAACTCAGTAGTGATCACTTCCCTATCATCATTGAACAGAATTCCACTTATTCCACTGAGGATCACAATCCAAAGTGGAAATTAAATAGAGCCAACTGGGATCTATTTAATACTCTGTGCACTGGTAAGTTGGTGCCAGAAAACTTCAAAGAATCTTCTGATCCTATAGCTGATTTTACCTCTTCTCTTATCGAAATATCTAAAGAATGTATTCCTCAAACTTCGACAAATCCAACTAAAAGTAATCCATGGTACAATGACGACTGTAAAGAAGCAATTAAACAGCGCAAGCAAGCTCTATCTAAATTCAAAAGATCTCCAAATACCAACAATTTCAATGACATCAAAGTATTTAGAGCTAAAGCCCGTAGAACAATTAAACTTTCGAAGCGTAAATCATGGAGATCTTATGTTTCGAAAATCAATCATAAAACACCTATTAAAAAGGTTTGGGATATGATAAGAAAAATCTCTGGAAAAAACAAATCCCCCAGTTACACACATCTTAACATGGTGGGTACTGACAGCAAAGCAACTTCAAAAACAGACATTGCTGACACTTTAGGAGAAACTTTTTGTCACAATTCATCATCATTCAAATACTCTGAATCCTTCAGAAAGATCAAAACCGAACAAGAGAAAGTTAAATTGAATTTTAAATCACAAAATAATGAAATTTACAACAAAGATTTTAATTTAGATGAATTAGTTGAAGCTATTCAACTATCACATGACTCGGCCACGGGTCCTGATGAGATCCACTATCAAATGCTTAAACATCTCCCAGATACTTCTCTTGAAACTCTTTTGAATATATTTAATTACATTTGGACTACTGGTAAATTTCCAGAAGATTGGACCTTAGCAACCATAATCCCAATTCCCAAACCTGGGAAAGATCCTGCGGAACCTAATAATTATAGACCTATAGCTTTAACAAGTTGTCTATGTAAAACACTTGAAAGAATGATAAATAAAAGACTTACTTGGTTTTTAGAATCCAATAATCATATATCGCGGTTCCAGTCTGGTTTCAGATCTGACCGCAGTACAACTGATAATTTAGTTAGATTGGAAACCTTCATACGTGATGCCTTTATTAAAAAGGAACATGTAGTTGCTGTGTTTTTTGATTTGGAAAAAGCTTATGATACCACGTGGAGATATGGCATTTTAAAAGATATCCACAAATTAGGATTAAGAGGTAGACTTCCCACATTCATTGAAAACTTCCTTGCAGACCGCACCATGCAAGTCAGAGTTGGCTCCTCTCTGTCTGACTATTATGACCAGGAGCAAGGTGTACCTCAAGGGGGCGTTCTATCTACAACACTTTTTAGTATCAAAATTAATGATATTGTGAAATGTTTAGGTAACCTTACTGATTGCTCATTATACGTTGACGACTTCTGTATCTGTTATCGCTCGAAAAGCATGGCGACAATTGAACGTCAACTACAACAAAATTTGAATAAGATTGAAAATTGGGCAACAAGCAATGGCTTTAAGTTTTCCAAATCAAAAACACAGTGTGTACATTTCTGTCAGTTGCGCAAGCAACATGATGATCCGGTTTTACATTTATATGGATCACCTATTCCAGTTGTTGAGGAATCTAAATTCCTTGGCATTTTATTTGATAGAAAACTCAGTTTTATACCCCATATTAAATATCTCAAAGCTAAATGTTTAAAAGCATTGAATCTTTTAAAAGTGCTTTCCCATACTTCTTGGGGTGCAGACCGAACTACACTTCTCAAGCTGTATCGGTCTCTAGTCCGGTCAAAATTAGACTATGGCTGTATAATATATGGCTCTGCACGAAAATCATATCTTCAAATGCTTGATCCTATACATAACCAAGGACTTAGATTAGCTTTAGGGGCTTTTAGAACTTCTCCTGTTGCTAGTCTCTATGTGGAAGCAGATGAACCATCACTATACTCACGAAGAGAGAAACTCTCTTTGCAATATGCTATAAGACTTGCTGCAAACCCATCAAATCCTGCTCATGAAGTTACATTCCCACCAAATTATGTTAATTTATATGAACAAAAACCTAAAGCTATTAAATCATTTGGCATCAGAATTTCACCACTCTTAGAATCTGCCAATATCAAACCACAAAATATTGAAAAACATTTTACACCAAATATTCCAGCTTGGTGTATGAAACCACCTGAAATACTTTTTGATTTACATTCCGGGAAAAAATCTGAATCAAATCCACACATATTAAAAGATGATTTCAGAAAAATGCAAAGTCGTTATAAGAATTACCAACAAATTTATACTGATGGATCAAAGGAAGACTCAAAGGTTGGTTGTGCTGTTTTATCAGACAACCATAGTAATATGCAACGTATACCTGACGATTCATCAATTTTCACTGCTGAAGCCAAAGCAGTCGATCTAGCTTTAGATTTCATTAGCACTTGTGATGCTAACAATAAATTTATTATATTTTCTGACTCGCTTTCTGTATTAAAAGCAATGAACCATACCAGTTCAAAGAATCCACAGATTCAGAAACTTTTAGAAAAATGTCATGAGCTTTTAGCTAATAAAGAAATTGTTCTCTGTTGGATTCCTAGTCATATAGGAATACAAGGGAATGAGATGGTAGATAAGCAAGCAAAAACATCGCTTTCATTAGAACCAACTTCTTTTAAGATTCCATTTTCTAATTTTAAGCCATCTATCAATAAGTATATCTTGGAAGAATGGCAAACTTCATGGAACAACAGCATTGGAAATAAACTTCTTGACATAAAACCAACTATCGGTGAGCAACAATCAGTTGTTCGAAACATTAGAAAAGAAGAAGTCCTTTTGGCTCGCCTCCGTTTAGGTCATACAAGAGTCACACATTCATACTTACTACTAGGTGAAGAGCAACCACACTGTGTTGGTTGCGATGCACCATTCACTGTACGTCACTTTCTTTTGGACTGTGGCGATTTTGCACAAGTAAGAAATAATTGTTTCCATGTTGATAACATGAAACAGTTATTTCAAGATATACATATTGATAGTATTATGACTTTTTTAAGACAAATAAATCTTTTTAACAAAATCTAATAAGTATTTTTAAAATCATGTTTTGTTTTACATTTGTATCAGACCATAATACAGACTAGTTAAAGTTATACTTTGTTCAGTCAAAGAACATGTACAGTTATCTGAATAGCTCTTTGAAACTGTCAGATATTGTACGTGGTCTCTTCTGTCAACAACCATATTATAACTTATTTTCATTATACAAACTCATCATCATCATTTCTTTTATTTTATCATACAAATTTTTACTATTTCCATCTTCATCATGTTTAGTTTAATACCGCTTGACGCTAATGACCCACAAGGGTTGATGCGTCGTTAAGCTCCAAACAAACAAACAAACAAAAAGTCACATTTATGTGGGAAAAATTAATTCAATTACGCGGTCTATATCTGAATTCATTTCTCTTATTAATTTTTCAATTAAAATCACCATTAAAGAATAATTAGCAAAAAACGGGGGTCACTTAAGTTCTGGAAACACTATAGTTGAAGCTATTCAACTATCACATGACTCAGCCACCGGTCCTGATGAGATCCACTATCAAATGCTTAAACATCTCCCAGATACTTCTCTTGAAACACTTTTGAATATATTTAATTACATTTGGACTACTGGTAAATTTCCAGAAGATTGGACCTTAGCAACCATAATCCCAATTCCCAAACCTGAGAAAGATCCTGCAGAACCTAATAATTATAGACCTATAGCTTTAACAAGTTATCTATGTAAAACACTTGAAAGAATGATAAATAAAAGACTTACTTGGTTATTAGAATCCAATAATCATATATCGCGGTTCCAGTCTGGTTTCAGATCTGACCGCAGTACAACTGATAATTTAGTTAGATTGAAAACCTTCATACGTGATGCCTTTATTAAAAAGAAACATGTAGTTGCTGTGTTTTTTTATTTGGAAAAACCTTATGATACCACGTGGAGATATGGCATTTTAAAAGATATCCACAAACTAGGATTAAGAGGTAGACTTCCTACATTCATTGAAAACTTCCTTGCAGACCGCGCCATGCAAGTCCGAGTTGGCTCCTCTCTGTCTGACTATTATGACCAGGAGCAAGGTGTACCTCAAGGGGGTGTGCTATCTACAACACTTTTTAGTATCAAAATTAATGATATTGTGAAATGTTTAGGTAATCTTACTGATTGCTCATTATACGTTGACGACTTCTGTATCTGTTATCGCTCGAAAAGCATGGCAACAATTGAACGTCAACTACAACAAAATTTGAATAAGATTGAAAATTGGTCAACAAGCAATGGCTTTAAGTTTTCCAAATCAAAAACACAGTGTGTACATTTCTGTCAGTTGCGCAAGCAACATGATGATCCGGTTTTACATTTATATGGATCACCTATTCCAGTTGTTGAGGAATCTAAATTCCTTGGCATTTTATTTGATAGAAAACTCAGTTTTATACCCCATATTAAATATCTCAAAGCTAAATGTTTAAAAGCATTGAATCTTTTAAAAGTGCTTTCCCATACTTCTTGGGGTGCAGACCGAACTACACTTCTAAAGCTGTATCGGTCTCTAGTCCGGTCAAAATTAAACTATGGCTGTATCATATATGGCTCTGCACGAAAATCTTATCTTCAAATGCTTGATCCTATACATAACCAAGGACTTAGATTAGCTTTAGGGGCTTTTAGAACTTCTCCTGTTGCTAGTCTCTATGTGGAAGCAGATGAACCATCACTATATTCACGAAGAGAGTAACTCTCTTTGCAATATGCTATAAGACTTGCTTCTAACCCATCAAATCCTGCTCATGAAGTTACATTCCCACCAAATTATGTTAATTTGTATGAACAAAAACCTAAAGCTATTAAATCATTTGGCATCAGAATTTCACCACTTTTAGAATCTGCCAATATCAAACCACAAAATATTGAAAAACATTTTACACCAAATATTCCAGCTTGGTGCATGAAACCACCAGAAATACTTTTTGATTTACATTCCGGGAAAAAATCTGAATCAAATCCACACATATTAAAAGATGATTTCAGAAAAATGCAAAGTCGTTATAAGAATTACGAACAAATTTATACTGATGGGTCAAAGGAAGACTCAAAGGTTGGTTGTGCTGTTATATCAGACAACCATAGTAATATGCAACGTATACCTGACGATTCATCAATTTTCACTGCTGAAGCCAAAGCAGTTGATCTAGCTTTAGATTTCATTAGCACTTGTGATGTAAACAATAAATTTATTATATTTTCTGACTCGCTCTCTGTATTGAAAGCAATGAACCATACCAGTTCAAAGAATCCACAGATTCAGAAACTTTTAGAAAAATGTCATGAGCTTTTAACTTATAAAGAAATTGTTCTCTGTTGGATTCCTAGTCATATAGGTATCCAAGGGAATGAGATGGTAGATAAGCAAGCAAAAACATCGCTTTCATTAGAACCAACTTCTTTTAAAATTCCATTTTCCAATTTTAAGCCCTCTATCAATAAATATATCTTGGAAGAATGGCAAACTTCATGGAATAACAGCATTGGTAATAAACTTCTTGACATCAAACCAACTATTGGTGAATATCAATCGGTTGTTCGAAACATTAGAAGAGAAGAAGTAGTATTAGCTCGACTCCGCTTAGGTCATACAAGAGTCACTCATTCATACTTACTACAAGGTGAAGAGCATCCTCAATGTGTTGGTTGCGACGCACCTTTCACTGTACGTCACTTCCTTTTGGAATGTGGCGATTTTGCACAAGTAAGAAATAATTGCTTCCATGTTAATAACATGAAAGAATTATTTCAAGATATACATATTGATAGTATTATGACATTTTTAAGACAAATAAATCTTTTTAACAAAATCTAATTGCTGTTGTTAAAAATCATGTTTTGTTTTACATTTGTATCAGACCATAATACAGATTATATTATGTTGTATTCTGTTCAGTTAAAGAATATGTACAGTTATCTGAATAGCTCTTTGAAACTGTCAGATATTGTACGTGGTCTCTCCTGTCAACAATCGTATTGCAACTTTTTTTCATAAAACAAACTCATCATCACCATTCCTTTTATTTTATCTTATACATTTTTAACTTTTTCCATCCTCATCATGTTTAGTTAATACCGTCTGACGCTAATGACCCACAAGGGTTGATGCGTCGTTAAGCACCAAACAAACAAACAAACAAACAAATGTTGATAACACGAAGGAATTATTTCAAGATATACATATTGATAGTATTATGACATTTTTAAGACAAATAAATCTTTTTAACAAAATCTAATTGCAATTTTTAAAATCATGTTTTGTTTTACATTTGTATCAGACCATAATACAGATTTTTTAATGTTGTATTCTGTTCAGTTAAAGAACATGTACAGTTATCTGAATAGCTCTTTGAAACTGTCAGGTATTTTACGTGGTCTCTCCTGTCAACAATCCTATTGCAACTAATTAGCATTATACAAACTCATCATCATCTTTCCTTTTATTTTATCTTTTAAATGTTTACTAGTGTTGATGCGTCGTTAAGAACCAAACAAACAAAATCATAAATGTAAGACACTTGTATGTTTGAAAACATGAGTTTTAACACAAGATGTTCTTACAGGTGAAGGTACTTCTTTTTATGTCCACTGTGGAGCCTATGGTCGGGAAGTAGACTCTGATCACATCTTGGTCGATAGACTGGACAATACCCTGTAGTCCATTGACCAGCACGTCAGAAAGATTCGGCAGCAGAACAACTTTGGCACCCATCTTTAGCCAGAACACTTTGGGTACTACCAGGCACTGTAAATCTCGAGCATCTCCTGTATCCCTTGGATCGAATGTGCACAAGTCACCTGGCAGCTGAGAATTACAGTCACTGTTGTAGATGTCTGCTAGGAGATTCTTAGCATAAAGGTGGGTGTCATCACTCTCCTCTGTCAGTGGTCTTTGAAGGTGAAGTATTAGTTCCCAGACGTCCTGGTCTTCTTCACTGATCTATCCATGAAAATGTCACTTAAATGGATGTGATGAACGGGAAACTTTGTTGAAGTGAAAGAGAATTCCTCAAGATCTCCATACATTGTATGTAGTGTTTTTGACAGGTGGGAACTGGAGAAAATCCCCAACAAACACGACCTGAATGCCACCAGATGGCTTCGACGGATCTTTGATTCTTAAAGTATCTTCAAGAATATCAAACAGTTTCTTTGATATCATGGAGACCTCATCGACAACCAGAATGTCTGTGTTTGTAATTCTCATTTTTGCATCTTGGTAGTTGTCGTCGGTCTCCAACAATCTACGGACTGTGCTGCCTTGATATCTTCCGTCCCGTATCCCCGACCACTTGTGGACTGTCATAGCCTTGTATTTCTGAAATCAGATTATAAAAATAGTTATCAAGGTTAAGCCTATAGGTGGGTGTAGCGGAAAAAACCTTCTTCATGCACATCTTAATTAAGCCAGTAACATACTGGTAACTGAAAAATATAAAACGGATGCACCAAAAACTGTTGAGGATGTGATTTCACAAAGTATGTCCTGAACCATTTTTCAATATGTGCATTGGCCGAAAATTGGCTAAGTTCAAAATGCTGTAAATTTATCAAAAAAAATTTTTTCCATAATACACCTTCATGCACATCTACAATATGTCTGTAACAGGCCTGTGAAGTATTAAAAGACTACACTGAAAACTGTAGGAGGAGTTGATTTCAAAAAGTATGCACTATCAGTACTAGGGTAAACATCTTACAGTAGAAAATTGGCTAAGTTCAAAATGATGTAAATTTGTCAAAAATATTTTTCTGACATTATACTGCTTCATGCCCATCTACAGTATATCTGTAACATGTCTGCAAAGTATTAAAAGAATTCACTGAAAACTCTAGGAGGAGTTGATTTCACAAAGTATGCACTATCAGTACAACAAACAGTGCAATTTGGCCTAATTATAAATAGATACATCAATGCCTCCTTGTCTGGTAGGCGGTTATGCTATCCCTCATATATGTGGATATCACAACATTGACCACGTATAGTAGCTTCCTCTTCTCAAACCTGATTGTGTTTGGAAACACTCTGGTATAAATCAGCCGGTCTGGATATTTCTGGTGCCTTCTTATACGTGTTGCTTTGTCTGCCAGTTGAACTTTCCACATAGAATATTCAGCAATTTCTTTTTAAAACAATAGGGTTTTCCCTTTTTTATTTTTTCTGAGTTTTTCTTGAATATGGTTTTTAATCACGTGTACTGCTAAATATTGCATCTTACAAACTGGTAGAAAAATATATATTTACAATTTTTGCTTGTGAACTTTTCAAGGTCAATATGCAAAATTGTAAATAATACCAGAAATACATTATATTTGGGTCAAAATACTTCTAAATATCGTAGTCAGGTCATTGTAGTTTATGTTCATACTCATGGTTTTCTCTAAAGTTCACCCAGCGTGTCACAATATTGTAGTCAGGTATCAAACCAGGAAGTAACTCTAAATAGACTGATAAGCATGCTGTGGATTGCTCAAAAGCTGTATGTTGGGGCGTAAAGTGATCTATGTGAGATGTATAAAATGTTCATACAACAATGTGCCCAAAGGTATCCGTCTCCTTGATAAAAAAAAACATTTTTGTTTATACAGGTAAAATTTCATGCAAGTAAGAGCTTTTGAAATATATATCTCCTTAATAGTACATGTGACGCCTCCTAACACCGGCGGCTGCAGGGAACAATTGCAAACTTGTCTTTACTGTAATTCTGTCGTATTGATTCCCATTCGTATGAGAAAGTGTTATGTAACATTTGTCGTCTGTGAACGATATGGTATGAGCGAATTGTGGTTTGAAGAGTAACCACCTGTAATCATTGTCATCAGCACCTTCACATGGGGATACAGTAGGAGATCATGATGGGCCTGGCGTAGGTTTTTAAAAACAAAATTCACGTGCGTCGGTTCTTTGGGACTACATCAAAATTTTCCTGTCTGATTTCATATGGTGTTTTCAGCGACATCTCATGTCAAACGGCTTTGAAACAGAACCTTTAGAGGTTTCTAAATGAAATCTACGTATATGAAAGTAGTCTAAATTAACAATCATGATGTGTTTGTGTCTGCAGATTCGCTGTATCACCGTGTTTAAATCGGTGGATTTTTTTGCGCCTGACAGTACCGTCAGAAAGACGAAAAATGCACCATTTTACGAATAAACTGGAAATTTAGCACATATATCATGACATGCGCAAATGATTTTTCTATCTCTTCTCAAATTTATGCCAAAATCTGTGATAGGGTCAAAAAAGTATGCCACAAAAGTTTGACCTACTTCCGGTTTAAAATGCGTTCTGTTTTTGATGAAAATGGCCGATGAACAGTTTTCGTCAACAGCATAGCAACCAAATAATAACGTATATTTTCCTACCCTACTCGGTTCATCTCTCCATTTCTGTTGTACATCCCTCATGAAATGAATCCAGAATAATACTTTTGCTTTGAATGTTCTCTTTTCCACCACACAACACATTAAATACACTATATTAATGCTGTTTATTTACGTTATGTACACTGATATGATGATGACCCCGATGATGACGTAACAAAATCTATAAAAACATGACGTCAGCGACCTATTGATAATGTCTACAGCTTCAGTGTCAATACATTTGCAAAAATCTCACTCAGACAGTCGGGGAAAATGTCATAAAATGTATTTTTACACTCTACTATCAAATTGCATTCGGCGCGTGCTTCCTTGGAATCGTTAATTGGTTTGAATCAAAATATAATATTGCTCCGATAGTACCACAGGAGCTACCCCCCCCCCCCCCCCACCAGACATCCATTCCTTACACCAAGCAAGAAGGCTGTAGAATCTTGTTCAGTGGCCGTCGATCGGAGAATGGTCCAAGCCGGTTCACTGGCATATAGCCCGAGGTCAAACGTCTAAATGATCGCTATACCAGGCGCTTCACTCGGGAGTTTGCAAGCCCCCCCCCCCCCCCCCATCGGGGATGTACTCTCATTTTTTCTTCATACGTAGGCTCGGGCTCAGCATCTACCGTTCACCCAAAAAAAAAAAAATATCAGGAATTTCAAGCACCCCCAAAAAATATTTGAAATTTTAGCAACCCCCAAAAATATCCCCTATTCTGTACCTCGACCTTAAGTAAAGACCCTGAAATGCATAGAAATGACCCCTAAATATAGCCAAATTTTGTGGGGACCCCAAAAATATCCCAAAAATTATTTATTTTTCTGAAAACCCAAAAAATATTGAAATTTAAAATTTAAGACCCCCCAAAAATGACCCGAGCCTACGTATGTTTGAAAATATAAGAGTACCCCCTTCCCCCCCCCCCCCCACTTTATTAAGCCTATCTACCCAACTGACCAAATATATTTCCTTACCCAATCATGGTTTGAGATGCATCCTTTATTATACGTGCATGCACAACTGTCCGAGTGGGATATGACTGATATGCACGTGATATACTTTGTGAACAGTGCATTGGTCAAACAAATTTTTATTCCATATAGGAAGGGTAACCATCCCATAGCACCAGGTCCCGGCCCGGCCCGCCCCATACCTTACAAATACTTTAAAACACCAAGCATACAAATCCTCTACCATTGCTCGAGTGACCGTCTCTTGAGTGGAGGATACGCTGTGTATCTTGTCAATATACACAAGGTTTTGCTAAGGCCACGATCGAGCCGTCCCCTCCCCGCCCATTCTAACACATATCCGCAGGTGTGCGGCCCGCCCCACACACATGCAGACAGCTATTCATTTCTAGGATGGGGATTGTGTATATCCCTTAGCTTTTCTTAAATGGGTCAAATTCTGATTTTTTTTCAACGTTCTTTTCTTCAGTTTTTTTTTCAATTGATGAGGGGAGATAGGATTCAAAATTGAAATACCAATAAAAGCGGGCCATTATCCAGCCGCCGATGATGGCCCAACATTGAATACTGGCTTGCTGGTAACTTTGTGATTGTTTTGGTTATCCAGACCAATATTGCAAGAAACCCTATAACTTTGTGATTCCTCAGACTAGAAATTACTCAACCGTCACTACTTTCACCCAACACACACACACACACACACACACAGAGGATCAGTAAAGAGTTCTAAACAGATAAAGGCAAAATCACGTTAGATTATTCCTTCTCTTACAATCATGTCAATCTAAGGTGTGTTTTGGAATCATCGATGGGAGGATTGCTACTTACTTATTTATTTTATGCTAAGAACCGCATGCGCAGCTGGCGGCTAATTCCAGGCGGTTCAGCAAACTCCTCCGCCCCCCCCCCCCCTTTGGATCCGCGCATGACGTCGATGTTCTGTGTGTACGACTAGTTGAGCCCCCCCCCCCCATCCCCAACAGCCCGCACAATGTTGCAAGAAGCTAGCTTTCTTCGCTCGGTCAAGTAAAATCAGAGACAGAATCTTGAAATTCCATAGAATAAGTTTGAAAATTGAAATGACCCGTTTTTTCTTCTGTTCTTGGAGTTGTAAAGTTATAGCCCTTTATTGACATTTTGTTCTAATGCTCTCATTTAAGCCTATGAACGTTTAAGAGCAAAAAGAGATTTATACATGGCTACCACCGCATTACCAAGTATATCGGCCTAATGCCTCTGTAATTGCCCAAGGGCCTAAATAGTCGCAAAGGCAATTAGGAAGGCGATGCGCATACTGATCTAGACCTTTATATCGACTACATGTATGTATGTATCCCAGGGGGGGTACTCTGATATTTTCATACATATGTTGGCTCGGTCCATTTTTTGGGGGTCAAAATTTTGAATTTCAATATTTTATTGGGTTTTCAGAAAAATAAATATTTTTTTGGGTATGAAGATTTTGTGGATATTTTTTTGGGGTCATCCCAAAATTGGACTAGTTTAATGGGTGATTTCTATATATTTTAGGGTCTTTTCTTAAGGTAAATATACAGAATCGGGATATTTTTTTGGGTTGCAAAAATTTCAAATATTTTTTGGGGTGCTTGAAATTTCTGATATTTTTTGGGGTGAACGGTAGATGTTGGGTCCGAGCCTACGTATGCAGAAAAAATTAGAGTACCCCCCCCCCCCCTGGGGTATGTATACATGCACTCAGGCAGGGTTTCTCATAGGCTTGTCCCCATCAGCATTTTTCGTTATTTCTTAATCTGTTTTCTTTGTACGAAAATACTAGCCTATTACATGTTAAATCGAACGCCAGTATTGTTTTGAAAAAGGTATCCGAAATTTCTAAATTCAATCATATTCATCAAAAATCAAAACAATTGAATATAATTATGCCAAATACCATAGCACAAAAAAGTGTATCATTTAGAACATACCTAATGCCATCTACGCAAAATGCAATAAAACAAAGTATGCCTGCTATAAATGCAAAATGTAATAGTTATTTCATTTTGACCACATCGCATGACATTAATGCTAAATGAAATAAAAACTCCAGATTATCTCACTTTGCGTCGACATGACAACGCAAAATGAAATAAACAGATCAAAATGAAATAATTATTACTTTTTTCAAAATGTGTTGTAACAATGCACCCACACACCAAATTGGGGCCTATCTCAAGTAAACAAGAGATATGCTCCGGACACGATTATTCTAAAAACTAGGTCAGAGGACAAGGTCATAGTGATCCGAAAATGGTACCTGACACTCCGCCATCCCAAGATGCATCCACACACACAATTTGTGATTCCTACCTCAAAGAATATAGCAGATATGCTCCGGACACGATTGTTCTAAAAACTAGTTCAATGCCACAGTGACCCGAAAATGGTATACGGCACTAAGCCATCCCAAGATGCATTCATACACCAAATTTGGAATTCCTATCTCAAAGAATATAGGAGATATGCACCAGACTCGATGCCGATTCTAAGATTGCGAATCGCAACCCTTGGTATGAGAAGATGGCTCACCACCAGCGTACGCCGATCTCGCCGAATTTCAACCAAGACGTGGAAGCGGCGAGGCCTGTTTCGCCTCTTAACGGTTCGTACCAAAAAGTAAGCAATGTTGCGTCGATTTTGCTCGATTGCAGCGGTTATTCACCCATCCCTGGCCATGCGATCGGCGTAAGCCGGAGGCGCAGGCGAGGCATACGCCGTTTCGGTGCCAAAGACACGGCCAATATATTAATCTCGGCAGGTCTCAGCAGGCTCTGGCATCGAACAAAAGCATTATACTGATATATCTGTTGTTGATCTTTCGTTGTTGTTTTTTTTCAAGTCACATGCCTTTATAGGAAGCGTAGTTTTTTTTCAACCATAACATATGTTGTGGGTAGTCAAAGAAATGTCTTAATGAGACGGTTCTTTAGGAGCACCCAAAACATATGTTTAACCATCTACCAAAACATCCCTTCCGGATTGTTACATCAGTTTGCAGGTTTGTGCACGAAGTTGTTCAAGCTTGCCCAGGAAAAATCCCAGGGGGGGGGGTACTCTCATTTTTTCTGCATACGTAGGCTCGGACCCAGCATCTGCCCTTCACCCAAAAAAAAAATATCAGGAATTTCAAGCACCCCAAAAAAATATTTGAAATTTTAGCAACCCAAAAAAATATCCCCACTTCTGTACCTTGACCTTAAGAAAAGACCTTAAAATGCATAGAAATGACCTTTAAATATAGTCCAATTTATTGATGACCCAAAAAAAATATCCACACAATTTTCATACCCCAAAAAATATTTATTTTGCTGAAAACCCCAAAAAAATATATCGAAATTCAAAATTTTGAACCCAAAAAAATGGACCGAGCCTACTTATGTATGAAAATATCAGAGTACCCCCCCCCCCCCCCCCCTGGGGGAAAATGTGGTTAGGTGCCGATATGACCATAGCTGTTCACTAGAACCAAACCAAACCAAACTTGCGTGATTTTTATAGTTGATGAGGGGGGGGGGGGGGGGGGGAAGAAGATCCGCATAGCACTATATCAAAGTGGGCCATAATAGGCCTGCCAATATAACGCCATTTAAATGGCGTTTCGCTGGCGTGCCGGTGATGGCCCAACAATGAATGCTGGCATGGTAGCTGGAACCTGACCAGTATTGCTAAAAAAGACTATCTTTTTGTGATTTTCCAGGGGGAGGGGTCCGAACCCCCTGTTCCCCTCTGGATACGCGCATGCTGTACACGCGTCAGTTATCAATTATAATCAAACTTTGCTCATCACATTAAAAAAAGTCAGGCTAGAGGAACTGAAAAATGACCCCACCAAAAAGTGGTCTTTTTGGGCCAAAAACGGCCGAACCGCCGCCGACGGTCGCGTAAACTAGTCCAATATTTGAGCTGTCATCGTGATTAATTGACCAGTAATAGTATGTTCCAAAAAAAATCTGTCGTAGGAACTCTGGTGAGAAAAAGGAAACATTGACCTTTGACACCAAACTTTGTTTCAAATGCGATTTTTCGTTCAAGGGAGATAACACTACATGCATGCGCGGATCATTTGATATTTTTTTAGTTGATGGCACGAGACCGCAATTATTTCTACTATATAATTTAATCATTCCTTACAACACCTACATTTTAACATGACGAACCTGGCTTTCTGCTATAGCTTGTCCCCAATTCTGCATGGCCTGACAATCACTCCAATGGGTGTTTAGATAGGGGAAGTTCGGCTCGTTTGTTTACAATCGGAATGTAAACAAACCCTCTTTGACTCAGCAGCTCTCTAGGGTCATTTCGGCAATATTTTACCCAGGGTGTGCAGAGGCCCCAATCTATCCAGAATGAACAGCTACAGGGACAGAAGCAACACTCTCTAGAAGCTTAATCATTGGTCAGCCCAGACAAGCCCAAGAACAAGGGTGCTCACATCAACTGGCAGATTTACAGCCCATTGAAAAGGGAACTATCTTGTGTGGAATTATATCCGTTTTCTATACAACCAATCAAGGGAAATAATTGTGGTCTGATTCCTATCAGCCCCTCATTTTACCCCATATTGAGAAAAGGAACCTATCTACCATCAACAGCATATTCAATGAGTATGTGATAGTAATATTAGAACAATAGAATGAGATCACTTAATGTGACAGCCATTTAATCACATGCACCATATTTGTGAAAAAAGAGCCTCCCGAGAAGACATTTTTTTCTGGTCGAATCATCAGTTTTTTTGCAATAACTTTCTTATTTCTTAAAATTTTGGAATGAAATAAAAAATGTCAGAGTCTCTGAAGTGCCCTCTCTCAACATGATCCAAAATTGATGAAAAAAATATCCGCCCAGCAGGTCTAGGGCATTTTAAAATTAAATTTCAATATTTTTAAAAAAATTTAAACTTTAAATTCAAATTTTAAAAATAAAAATGAAAATTTAAACAACTAAATTTTAGTCTAAATTATTTCTATAACAATGCTAAAGAAGATGGGAGCCCTTTCAGCTTCTGTGTATATGATGCTGAAGAATGCAAAGCAGTCAAACGCGGTATGTGTCAATAAAGTGTCAACGGAATACACACCACCACCTGGACGACATGTGCATATGCTAATCCGTGTCATCAAAAGTGGCAAGGTCACTATAAATATGATGCCATTCACTATTTAGAATACCCCAAAATCTGACATTTTGTAAAAATGGGTATAAATAGCACAAGATTTTTTTTCTTTTCATTCTATTAGTAATAAATATGAAAGGCGACAAGAAGAAATCACATAAGTTCAAAAAGGGCAATGTGCCCTGGAACAAGGGCATATCCACTCATTGTGCTGACTCTAATGAGGCTTGTGTAGACTCCAGTGATGTTTCAGACCCACCTAGCACTCAGATAAAGGCTAACAGAACAGTAAGAATGACAGAGGAAGAGTATTACCTGGTAACCAACAAATCAAGAGATGGTACTTCAAGAACCATGCCAGACTGTGAGGGATCAACTAGCTCAACTGGCTCTACTAGACTTCTTCGACCAGCACGAACGCCTTCATCAGACCTGAAAACAGACAGAAAAGCTCAAGACACTGATGGAATGAGACTTGTTGATAATGACAAAATGGTAGAATCATGGAATACAGCATACAGGCTCCATAGGCAGGAGCCTTATTGAAAATGATAAACAGTTACTCCTTGAAATACTGAAGATGAAATTGAGTGTAGCTGCAGTTGAGCAAATGAAACTATATACTGATACCCAGAAATGTGAAGCAGTCAATCGAGCTTTAAGTGTTTCCCTGCCGAAAAATGTCAATTTTTCTGCAACGATGGAAGCGAGAGCTTCATCAGCAATTCACAGGATTAATAATGATCCAGGAACATCTTCAATTAAGAAATGTGAAAGTGCGGGTATTGAGCTGTCAACACGGGCGAAGAGAGCTTTGCGATCATTTGATGTTGAGGCAGAATATTCCAGAGATTATGCTACGCGATCAGAAGTTGTTAAACATAAACTCATTCAACACAGTAACAAAATTCAAGAACATTCGGAATATAAGCGTGTAACTAAAACCAAATCAGACTATAGAAAAGGACAGCTAGATGCATCTCCATCAACTAGCGGACTAAAAAATGATCATACTTACTGAAAAGGTCTGGAGATTGTAGCTCTTAGAACTGTCTTCTGTGTAGGCTGTCAGTACTGTCTGTGATGCATTGCAGTCAGATCACTCCCGTTGTCTCCAATTCCTAAAATTTAAATATGTAACTTGACAATCTAACCTGTATTTATAGTAAAGCATATTGCACAATCTTACATGTGTACTAAAAAAAAAAAAAAGGAAAAAAAAAATCTTGTTGTTGTCAGTTGTCAGTTACTGACATTTGTCAGTTACTGATATTGCAATTTTGACCTTCTTAGCAAATAGTGCAGACCCAGATCAAAGTGCCCTTTAAGAGCACTCTGATATGGGTCTACACTCATAAGCAGAAGATACAAATCAATACAAGCTAACATGGTGCGGATATAATCACAATCGGTTTAGATTCAGATCAGACAGTTCTGAGAGGAAAAGTTTGATCAGAGTCCAGACTGCTTGTGAACCACACTTGAAGTTTGAGGCCGCACAGATGATACCGTATAAATCCTAAATATTAACAGGCATGAGCAAGTAGTGTCAACCAAGATCAGACAACCTGCATAGGAATATTCTGGTCTGGGCTTACAAAACTTGACCTCATCATTTTTAAAAGACTTAAGAAAAAGTTTGCAGGGTAACTGAGAAGTCCCAATATTTATGGTAAATACGGTATCCAAACCATTTGAACATGACGACAAATAAACATGTCTTCAAGGTTTGACTCCTGGACTCTCTCATCAACAATGGAATCTTCCATCACACATCATTACTGCACTAAAAAAAACCCACCTTAACTGGAGTTTGAAACAAAACTGGTGTTACCATATCTATCCTAAATTGCCAGCTTATGTAATGTCAACCCAGATCAAACTGCTCATGGAGGTCTGGTCAGGTTTTACACTAGTTGTCATTCCAATGCTACATTTAACCTTGTCGGATTTGTAAAGGGGCATGTTCAAATTTTACGATGCGTTTGGTCACTGGGGGAGATGAGCTGGACTGATGTTTAGGGTAGATACGGTAGACACCATATTTGAGCCTTGTGACAAAAAATATATAATTATATGCCCAGAAAATGCCACAATCACAGACAACAGACCAACCAATGGCACCCAGAGGAAGAGATACTTAAAGTAAACATTTGTTGTGGGTACTCATTGGAAGCATCACAATATGAGACCCTTCAGAGTCTCATTGAAATGTCTCCAATGTCAGCACCCGGCATATGTTTTTTTGCAACATTATTCAGAAAGCTGTCATGTTGTACATCAAATTAAAGAAAATGAAGAGAAGAAAACTTGCCCCCACCCCCCACCCCCACCCCACTTACACCAAAAAAGACCTTACACTTACATTGCCAGACACCAAGAAAATCAACCTTTTCCAAAACCAATCGAAGTGAATTTGAAGAACAGATTACCAACATGTGAGCACAAATTAAGCCATTTTGAGCCTACTATTTACCTAAAATCAAAACTTCAAATACAAAACACAATCACGAAACTCCCCATGTCCACTACAGCAGCAACGGTTCACACATTTTTGCCGTGCATTATTCACTGCATGGGGCTCGGCACTAAGATGCTCGCCGCGAACGCACAGCTTGTTATGGCAAAGGTGGCTTATATCTTGGCCAGTAATGTCCATATTCTGGTTGAAAACCATAAAACTTAGCCGATGTGCTGTGGTGCATCGCCACAGGCCAGATATCGGACATTTATATTTTACGGCCCCGTAACCATTTTTTTGAGGTTTCCAAGGCCACAAGAGACACTCTCCATTTGGGGCCGGGACGCATTCTGTTTCAAAAAGACACTTATATTTTTCAAAAAATCCCTCCATTTATGACTTTTAGAAACTCAGATGGAGTAAGAATACATTTGGCAACTGCAAAATGACATCATTCTGACAGGCACTAATTCTCGACACTATCAAGGCCCTAGAAATCTCAATTTTAACAAAATATTCCAAATTTTTTGCTTATTTTATCTTGAAAGGCTTGAAACTTATCTAATTTCTTATCTCTGGACCAACTGTCAGCTCATTCTGGACACAAACATCTCAAAAATTGGAAAATAAAAAATGAATCTACCACACACTAACATCAGAACAGGCACGAGACCGCAATTATTTCTACTATATAATTTAATCATTCCTTACAACACCTACATTTTAACATGACGAACCTGGCTTTCTGCTATAGCTTGTCCCCAATTCTGCATGGCCTGACAATCACTCCAATGGGTGTTTAGATAGGGGAAGTTCGGCTCGTTTGTTTACAATCGGAATGTAAACAAACCCTCTTTGACTCAGCAGCTCTCTAGGGTCATTTCGGCAATATTTTACCCAGGGTGTGCAGAGGCCCCAATCTATCCAGAATGAACAGCTACAGGGACAGAAGCAACACTCTCTAGAAGCTTAATCATTGGTCAGCCCAGACAAGCCCAAGAACAAGGGTGCTCACATCAACTGGCAGATTTACAGCCCATTGAAAAGGGAACTATCTTGTGTGGAATTATATCCGTTTTCTATACAACCAATCAAGGGAAATAATTGTGGTCTGATTCCTATCATGAGGGGATAGACGATTCAAATGCCATCATTGGCGCGCTAGGCGTGCCGACGATGGCCCAACATTGAATGCTGGCTTAATTGCTTATTGATTTTTCAGGGGATCTTGACCAGTATTGCAAATAAACCCTATATTTTGTGATTTTTCTGGGCGGGGGGGGGGGGGGGGGGGGTCCGGACCCACTGTCCCCCACCCCTCTGGATCCGCCCATGAAATGGCAACGTGTTGTCAAGAGCTATTTTTTTCGTTCTTCTATAGATGTGTAGACATGTAAATGTAAATAAAGTCAAATATTTTTAAGTGTTTCCCTTTGGTTGCCAAAATTCTGCATAGAATTGAAATCTTAAAACTTTTTGAAGGGGACCATCCAAGGATCATTCCTGTGAAGTTTGGTAATTTCCCCCTTATTGTTTAAAGCAAATTGTTGACCGGCGGACAGGCATCTTGTCCTACCAATATTAAGGGCACGACCTTGGCTGGAGAAGATGAGCAAGATGGACACCAGATCACAACAGCTCAACTTGAACCCATGGCTCAGGTGAGCTAAAATTGGATGTACTGACTGCAGAACCTTTTACGCAAATCGGTAGAAGGCAACATGAGGAGCAATTCTGTGAAATTAATTTTAAAGACATTTCTGATCTACAGCTCTGGCTGCCCCCTTTGTTCGGTGGAGTGGAACCATTTGAGAGGTTTTGGTAGGCCTCATGAGGAACAATTCTGTGATTTCGAATTTGGGCCTGTCAATTAAATTATATTTCTGATCTTGAGCTCTGGCGGCCCCTTTGTTCAACAGCACGGAACAGTTTATGCAATTTTGTAGACGGCATCATGAGGAACAATTCTGTGATATTACTTTGAATTTTACCCAGTAGTTCAGGAGATGTCGTCTAAAGACATTTCTTATCTGGAACTCTGGCGGTCCCTTTGTTCAGTGGAGCTGAACCATTTGTGCAATATTAGTGGAGGGTATCATGAGGAACAATTCCTTGAAGTTATTTTGAATTTGGACCAGTTGTTCAAGAGATGTCCTTTAAAAGAGTTCTTATCTAGAGCTCTGGTGGCCCTCATGTTCTGCAGAGTGAAACCATTTTTGCAATTTTGGTAGAGGGTATTATGGGGAACATTCATATGAAATTATTTTTAACTTTGTCCAGTGGTTCACAAGGCGATGTCCTTTAAAGAATAACTTTACATGCCACAGATGACGGACAAATACCGAGGCTTAAATGAAATGTATGTGTGGTTCCTGTTGGCCTACCTACCCTAATTTTTTTAACCCTACCCTAAACATTAAAATGGTCTTTGGAGAAAAAATACCTAAAATGGACACTTTTTCAGATTTTGTCACTATTTTCTTTGTTAAATGTTATATCAAAATTTAATAATTTCCCTACCTACCTACCCTAAATTTTGTTGGTATGCAACAGAAACCACACATATATTTCATTTAGGCCTGATCAAAATTGCTCACCTTCAGCCTTCAACACACACACACACTTGAATGCAAAATGTCAACAGGCATCGCTCTAGGCTTTGTTGTTTCAGGCAAGAAGAATTTAATGAGCTCTATATAAGCCCATGTAAACATTTGACCCCCGGGCTGTCACATTTTTGGCCCCAGTGGCATAATTTGAACAAACTTGGTAGCGGTCCACTAGATGATGTTACATACCATATATAGCAAGGCTCTAGGGCATGTGGTTTCAGACAAGAAGTTTTTAAAGTTTTTATCTCAAATATCTATATCAAGTCTGTGCGACCTAGATACCGATATGCAACAGACCATAACCATTTGAACAATTATTAAAGAGAGCCATATAAGAATCATTCCTGCCAAGTTTGGTCAAAATCCAGCCAGCACTTTAGGAGACGAGATGTCCTTTGAAGTTATTGTTGACGACACACAAGAGACATCCAACGATCACAATAACTCACCATTAGCCAATGGCTCAGGTGAGCTAAAAATGCATTTTAATATATTATCAGAAGAAGGGCTAAAAAGTGTTCTGGTTTTTTTTGTAATTCCACATTTTTTTCTAAAATCCGATTGTGACCATAAACATTTGTGAACAAACAGCCCAGTGGTTCCTGAGAAAAAATGCTAAGATATGTATGTTGCAGTCAAAAATGTGTGACCTTAGGTAAAAGGTTAGCTTTACCTTTGGTAATTATGTATTAGGCTTAAATGAAATGTATGTGTGGTTCCTGTTGGCCTACCTACCCTAATTTTTTTAACCCTACCTTAATCATTAAAATGGTCTTTGGAGAAAAATACCTAAAATGGACACTTTTTCAGATTTTGTCAATATTTTCTTTGTTAAATGTTATAACAAAATTTATTATTTTCCCTACCTACCTACCCTAAATTTTGTTGGTATGCAACAGGAACCACACATTTATTTTATCACAAGCAGTGAATTCAATGCATATCAAATGTGAGTAAAATTGGTATTTTCTACAGTGAAAAAATATCGTATTTTTTCACTAGTGACTGATACGATTTATATTTTCACTGTAGAATAGAATAGAACTGTAGCAAAACAAGGCTTTCTTGGCAATTTTTTGACTGGGATTTTTTAACATAAGGTTTTAAGTGAAGTATATTTGTCATAAATAACGCTACGCATGTTGTGACGTCAACATCAAACATAATGACGTCACGGTTTGACATGGCGTAGCGCCAGTTTGCACGTGACGCCTACCGTAAGGCACACTCAATAGACTTTCTTTAAATGCTGATTTCTTGCGTTTCATTCGTTAAAATATGATTCTAAGCCATTTTCTAGGTGCAAACTACGTTTACAAAACTACGTTTACACCCAATGTTATACCCAATAAACACACTGCAAAAGTCAAATCGAACGAGAAACGACCAAGTAAAAAGTAAGGTTGTGATTTCTGTATTTCCGTTGAGTATAAAATAAAAAGAAAATTTACTTTTTTACGGTAAATACAAAATATATTTCATCTCGTGCGGTGAAAATATCAGCATTTTCACTCGTGCTACGCACTCGTGAAAAATACTGATTTTTTTCACCGCACTCGATGAAATATATTTGATATTCACCTCAAAAAAGTAAATATCCTCTATATATTTCATTTAGGCCTTATGTTAAAATATATAGCAAGAATTTATGTACAATGATTTTGGTCTCAACGGTTATGGAAATCTGAACATTTCAAGCTTTTCCAATATAAATGCAATTAAAATCAAATTTGACCTTGCTTTGAAGTAGGTCAAGGGCAACCGAGAATGATCATTGCCAAAATCCCCTATGCTACATACCAAGTCACAATGGTTCCAGAGATGAAGATTTTTTATAAGGGTTTCACCTTACATGGACATGGCGGCAATCTTGGTCATGTGACCAGGAAAATTTGTGCAGACTTTCATTCCCCCACGCTATGTCTCATATGAAATTTGAGTTGAATTGGCCTAGTGGTATCAGAGAAGATGTTCAAATTGTTGACAGTTGATGGAGGGACGAACGGCGGAGGCATTGGTATACTAATAGCTTATATATGAGCTAAATATCTAAAACCAAGAATATTAGACAAGGAAATGATCTGCTTGCAGTTTATTTTAAAGATAATTTTTAAAATGCCATTAACTATCAACCTATTTGAATTCTCTATTCGCTTCCCAGCTTCTTTCACCATTTCCCTGACTGTAAAAAAGAAATTTCCTGACTCTTTTTTCTGACCTTGAGAAAAATTAATTCTCCAGACTTTTTCTCTGACCAAAGAAATATCACTTATCATATTATGACGTCCCATCTGGGAGTGAAATAACGCCATCCATTAAAATTGATAAATCACTAGTGGTTTACAGATTTTCGGGAAACATTAACGTTGCATACATCATTAAATGACAAAATAATCACTTTTTTACATAAGAAATGATATTTCAAAGTTATCAGTCATATGATAACAGGCCTCCAGATAAGAGTGCGTATTGGAAAATTATATTCTTTATTTCTCATCAAAAAATATGTTGTGGGTACTCAAAAGAACCGTCTCATTGAGACGGTTGTTTTGTGGACCCAAAACACATGTTTAAATTAATGGGTAAGAAAATGATTAAAATTTTACGCAAATAAAATTTCATTATCTGGACCTATGTGATAAATAGAGCTCCTGTTTTATTGAATTTATTTAACGAGTTGCGAAAAAGAGTAAAATGCTTGGCAAGCCTCGCTTTTTATCCCTTTTCCTCAACTCGTTTAATAAATTCAATAAAATATGAGCACTCATGCAATATCCTCTATTTAAACAATCAGTGTACGAGATTTGTAAGTCCCTGATCATGCACCACATTCTTTAAAACAGCTCACAACTTCTTTCATGGGCTTCAGAATTAAGATTTGTTTCTAAATTTGAACTCTAGAAGTCAAGACTCAAGAAAAATCATTTTAGCCAAAAACAAATAAACATTTTCTTGATGAAAAATGCCATTTTTAACAAACAACAAAAAGAACAAACCAAAATGTCAAATTTCTAAATTTAAGCTTAGACCCCGATATTTCAAACATTTTAGGCACCAACAGTCACATCCATAAATATAAAATTAAAGCAATAATTAGTTACTAAAACTGAAAACGGTCCAAGTCCAATCTTACTGTAGGGGGATACTCTGTTTGAGTTCCTCCAGCAACATCCAAACACACTACCACCCACGGTCACCATACATTCAGGTTTTACATTGTAACTGATCAATGAAAATTTTGTTTTGAGTAGTATATGTATGCCTAGTGAATAAGCTCGGGGATGACTAGGGCAAAATAGTCACCCTAGGGGCCAAAATTTCACCCTAAATGGGACCCAGGGACCTAATAAAACAGACAGGGAATGCTGTAGTTTTGCGCTAAAACTATCTGACCGTCACTTCTCCCTTATTTTCCTGGATGGAGATGTCACTTCTCCCTACTGTCAGGGCCCAGCTTGAACACTGATGCCTCAAGATAACTGTTATCTCTGATAATAATGTGGGCTTTGATGCAAGAAAACCTGTCTACAGGGTTTGGGAATAACAAAGGTGCAAACCAGTCTGCATATTATATCTGTGCAGTCTGGTCAGCACCATTGTTATTCACTTATTGAAAAGTATCATACTTAAATGATTTCAATGTTTCAGCTACTAGCTAGCTAGAACAATGAAATAGGTTAGATATGATACTTTTAGACTAGCTAGACTATGTAGCTGAGCAGGCTGTTTTGGAGTATGAGCTGGCTGTAAACCACTTAGACAGGATTTCTGGTGACAAAGCCCATATCAGTTCAAAAAATGTGAGTGCTGCAGTATTAAGTTTTAATGAAGATTTTGGACAGCAGTAACTTCCACCTTTCTCAATTTTGAATCAGTTTTCTGCTTTGTACATTGTTGTATAAACAGTGATAAGGCAGAACTGGTACGGTTTCTTTAGCACTCTCTGACAGTTTGGAACTTGTACTGATAACATCAAAAAAGAACTTTGGAGTCTTTGGTTGATGACAAAGTAAGTAAGGTTGCAAAGATCAGGAATCGATACAATCAAGTACCACACCTGACCCAGGATACCAATGGGAAAGTGACAAACTCACAGAAGACACCACAAACGAGAGCCAAGAGGTCAGCTCTTTCCCAGCAGGTGACCACGAAGCACATATAAACAGACGCGCACAAAACATAGCAAACACAAGACAGAACAAAAACATAAAAGATCCACAAAAGAAGTACCGCCTTGGAACGGTCAGTAAAATATTTTACTGGAGGGCTTAAACCGGTTTAACGGCGCCAACCTCACCCTTAATTCAGATGTGGATCAAGACACATAGATATTTGGTTTGCATGAAAGACCCCTTACTTATCAATGCATCATCTCCTAAAACATATAAATCAAGATATAACAAGGAGATAAAGCAAGGATAAGGACTCAACAGTAAATTAAACTGAATACTGACAAGTCTAAATCTATATTTTGAGACCATGCATATTGTGAGCAAAATCCATCACAGCTCACTTTCTAATATTTTGTACATAGTAACATCAAAGATATCCCTCTTTCATGCTGCAGAATACAGTTGTTTGGTGGTTAGTCCTCTGTAACAATGTAATGTTTACTCTGTCTAGGACTATGACTGGGTGGTAAAAGTCGTAATGCATCTCTTCAAAGGTACACGTGTCTTGGGACTCTTTGGTTGCTTGCTGTATATATGCTACTGATTTGTAGAAATATCTGAAATGTAGATAAATATACATGGATTACATGTACCTTTACCTAGGGCATTTGACATAGTTACATTGTTTTTTGTTGTGACCAGACCCAGTTTCAGACTTTCAATGTGGTCTTCAATTTGGTGAGATAAAAATTTGACAAAGTTGGCAAAAATTAAAGAAGTTAAGAGATAAAAAAAAAAAAAGTAGCAAGAAATTTTGTAAAAAAAAACAAAACATGTAGGCTTGCACTTGTATCTTTACATGCTGGATGCCTACATGTTCATCTTTCTGATAATCTCCTCACCAGCTTGTGTTATCTGCTGATAACCCTTGCTTACAGTTAGGATCCAGATCAGGACCAACAAAATGTCAGGCCCAATCTGGATCCAAACTGAATGGCAATGTTTGGTTCTTCTGAATGTTTTGGAAAATATTGACTTTTCTGAAAGTAAACCTTAATTCTAGTATTTCACAAAATAGGTATAGGCATATATGAGAAACATCTATTGCTCAGGTAATAATATTAAGCACAGAGAGAACTACCATATTCCATCAAATTCCATGTATCAATTATCTTTACTCAGAAAAACAATTGAAGGATATTTAGATTCAGTCCCATCTCTTACATTCAATACAATAAAAACTTTACTAATTATGCATGCATTTCATAGTTCCAGACTTCTGCAATCAAAATTGATGTTTTATTTTAGTCACGCTCCAATGGTTTAAGTACAGTACACATCCAAATGGTTCAACCCTCTATACTGAAAAGTCACATACCTTCAAAAATGATTGAAACCCATTTTTATCGTTTGTATTCCATAATGACTGGCTCCAAAATCATCGCCGGTTCTCCCTCCGAAAAATGGCACCTAAATTTGAAGCTGTTGTCAGTGTTTTACTGCAAATTTGTGGTCAACTTTGCCGGGGTATGCCATATCCGTGTATTTTTGTTGAAGAAGTAGTCCCATTATTAGGGGCAATGACTGATAAATTGGCGTTAACTTTTGTCTGTGGTCGGAATTAGAACATAAACAATGACCTGGTAAAGGTTGCAACAAAAATTGAGAGAGCTAAATTTTTTGCTTGTGAACTTTGGGTAGAGAGGGTCCGTACATTTGGTGTAGTACTGTATCGTAATCAATGACCCGTGAATTTCAATTTGCATTTTGGTGAATTGTCTAGTGATAATTCTATAAACGACAAAAAATAATTTGTTTGAAAATTATATTCCCAAACGTAATAAAGTCAAAAGAATTTTAATATCCTTCAATTGTTTTTCTGAGTATACCTTCTTTCCTTGTTTTTTATCATGTTTAAGAAAAAATATCACAGCCATCAAACCATGCATTACCATGGGTGAAAGTAAAGAAAAATCCCAAATCCTAAACTTTTGAATATTCAAATTTTAAAACTTGCAGGATGCCTACAAAAATGAATACTTTCAAGTTTAAATGATTATAATAATTGCATTAAGATAATCGTAAAGCTAAATAAAGAAGCTTTTGAAATCTCCCTAATTCAGCATTTTGATGCGGACTTTCTATCCCGGGCTTTCTATATGGAAAGTCAGCCTCTAAATCCTGAATTCAGGATTAATCCTGAAAACTTTCACCAATGATTATAGTAGATCCTGTTCCGCTCACTTCTTTATTTATAACTAAGCAATATTTTAATGCAAATCTAACAATGCTATACAATAATGGTTGAGCTGTTTAATCTTATAATGATAATTTAAAAAAAATGTTTTCAGTGAATGGTTTTAATTGCCCTGGTCCTTTATGATCCAGTCGCCACTTTTTCAGGCACGTCTTTCATGACTTTCTGCGGCTTAGAGAATGTGTTTAATGTCCCTACAACAGCAAGGGTCATATGGAGATGGGGCCACAGCTTAGTCTCATATAATGCCAGTGCTATCAGAGAGGAATGAAGATGATTTTGTACTACAATTACAAATAAAAAGTAAAATGAAATTGGCAATTTGGAGAATGTGTATCAGTCTTTAGAATTGCCAGGCTGATATGCCTGGCAAAGTGGCGGCCACATTTTAAACTTTTTAAAACTTGTTACAGGGTTTTCCCCGGTTTTTCCTGACCCCTATTTAGTAAATGGTCCAAGCATCTTCTCCAAATGAATCTTAAAATTGCATCAAAGATTTTTAATCTTTATTTCATACAAAATCTAACTTTTTAACGCCAGAAATGAGATTTTATAGTATTAAATCTTAATAAATGATAAATAAAATGTAACATTTGTGCACTTATATGATCAGGCCTTTAGTTACGAGTGTGTTAGTTATATTTTCTTATTTCTCAACCAAAACATATGTTGTGGCCTTGTGGGTGCTCAAAATAACTGTGTCAATGAGACGGTTCTTTTGAGCACCCAAAACACATGTAAGAAAATATTTTCAATTTTACACTCAAAAATTTTGTTTAATATATATCAAAACATTTGGTGATTGAATTTAAGCTGTGAAAAAGCGATAAAGCTTGTGGCAAGCCTATCATTTTGCTTTTCCTGAAATTATTTCATAAATTCAATAAATCATAAGGACTCTTGTAAGATTCTTTAGGTATAATTGCAAAAACTTTGAAAGTACTTCTGCCGTTTGTAGGAGTTATGACACTAAATAAGTGGGACAGTCATTAGATCCGGATATTAACTGGATATCCCTTGTGCAGGGAAAGTCGTCCATTGTGCAGGTTAAAGAACTCACGGTAATTTTAATACATGGTTACTTGTAAGATTTTATGATCCTCCAACACAGAGTGTACACAGGGTTCATGATGAGGACTAAACGAGAAGCAGCAAGTCGACGCCGTCCTCCTTGACTTCTCAAAGGCATTTGACAATTAAGGTACCCCACCAGCGATTACTCCTTAAGCTAGAACACTATGGAGTTCGTGGAAACCTCCTGAAGTGGGTGGAAGACTTCCTCTCAGCAAGAACCCAAGAGGTGGTCATCGATGGCACCAAGTCAACGCCTCTGCCAGTTTCATCCGGAGTCCCTCAAGGCACAGTACTAGGCCCACTATTATTCTTAGCCTACATAAATGACATGCCAGAGGGTATACGGTCCACAGTCAAACTGTTCGCAGATGACAGCCTGGTATATAGGAAAATCAGCAACAAGAGGGACTGCGAAGAACTCCAACAAGACCTTGATAGGCTACAAGAATGGGAAAAGAAGTGGCAAATGGCCTTCAACGCTGAGAAATGTGAAGTTTTGTGCATTACAAACAAGAAAAACACAATTCAACACAACTACTTCATCCATGGTCAGAAGTTAGCCATAAAGTCTGATTCAAAATACCTGGGAGTCACCATAAGCAGCAACCTTTCCTGGAGTAAGCATGTAAATAACATCTCTAAAAAAGCAAACTCCACCATGGCCTTCCTCAGACGCAACATCAGACCAGCTTCCCAACAAGCAAAGAGTACTGCCTACAAGACTTTCGTACGACCGACTCTCGAATACGCCTCAACGGTCTGGTCTCCACACACAGACACTGACTCAAACCAGCTAGAGATGGTACAGAGAAGAGCTGCCAGATTTGTCAAGAGTGACTACAGCCGTAAAAGCAGTGTTACAGCCATGCGCCAGGACCTAGGTTGGGACACCTTACTGCAACGCAGAGACCAAGCCCGCCTGTCTATGATGTACCGAATAGCTCACCAACAGGTAGACATCCCCGCCGAACGGTACCTGACACCTCTTGACAACAGAACCAGAGGCCATAATGCACGATTCAGACAGATCCCAACTTCATTCACCGGTTACCAACAAAGTTTCTTCCCCAGAACGATCGTACTGTGGAATCAACTCCCGCAAGAAGCAGTGAGCCAGTCAACGCTGGAGGCCTTCCAGATCCAGCTGGCCACCCTCACACCTTAAACCAGCCACAGATGTTTTTAACAGACCTATTTTACTTGTACATACAGAACCAGCTTTTAGCCGTGGCGCATGAGCAAAGTCCACACAATTGCGAGAATACTCAGTTCTGAGGGATGCAATTACTGAAGATGATGAAATTTATACTTTTCACATTGGAGGAAATAAATATCTATGTACATGTATATCAATCCAGCGCTTGACTCAGATCTAGGGGTTGCAGTTTCTAGCCTCTCCCTGTGTTTTGTCATTGAGCAAGACACATTAATCTTTGCTTAGTACTTGACCCAAGACACGCATTCGTTCAACCCAGGAAGAGCTATCCCAACATAACTGAAAAATTGTTGACTGGGAGTGGGACAAAAAGAATCAAATCTAGCAAAAATAAAAACCGTGTCGGTGAAGTGGCTTGTTTCCAAAGCATTGCTACCATGTTTTTTTCCAAGGCATCAAGTGCATGTTTATTTCGGTGCGTTGATACACTGTTGATGTTGATTCGATTACACGTGTAATCATTGAGTCGCTGACACACAGTGTTACAACTTACACACCAACTTTCGCTTTTGAGCATCGTTGTTCTGTGCATAATAGCGATGAATTTATAAAGATGCTATTTGGTTAAACTTGTGGAAAACAGACCTTTACCAGAACAACGTAACTCCAAAGTTATCCTGAAACCGCTCATTTCAAAGGAAAACACGTTAATGACACATGTCCATTTTTTGTTGATAAGGTAGCGTATGGCGCATGCGCGGATATAATGAAATTAAAAAGAAACGCTCACTTTGGAAACCAACATTGCCTATACCAGATAAACTGGAAAATTGCCACTTTGCTGAAACGTAGATCAACATCTCCTTGACAACATATCAAAAATATGCCAAAATTAAAAATGAGGTCAAAAAAGTATGCCAAAATATAAAAAGAGAGCTATCACAGGAAGTTGCAACCTTCGTTGTGAGTGCTAGTTTTCGGAAGACATTAAAACCGACCGCTATCGAATTTGTCACGGCGGTTTATATTTTCGTTTGTGCTCAATGGGTTGAAGATTTCATTTCAAATGTTTTTCAACACAATTACATATTTTATGCTACTTCCAAGCATCTAAAATCACCGGAAGTGGAGTGATTTTCGAGCCTGTTTTTTTTAGACAAGATATAGTGCCAACGGCGGATGCAGATTTTTTTTTAAATCTTGACGACGGCCTTAGATACCGCCCTACTGATAGCACGTATATTTTTAGTTGAAGCATTGTCGCCATCGCATATATTTCTACTTATACCACCTTTACCAACTTTAGCATGAACTATCACTTGATGTGCGAGGTCTACACTGATGTGGGTGGTATAAAATAGGTATATCATGTTTGTCCACCTGTACGTAAGATAATCCACTCGCTAAAGCTCGTGGATTATCTCCAGGTACAGGCGGACAACCCATGGTATAACTATTACTTGTGTTGCACAAGTACCTATCCTATACATACGGATGATTTGATCATCTGGTGAACTATCAATGAACTGTTTAAAACGATCAATGTTGGCGCACTTCGAATCGAACTAAAGTTCCTACAATAGTTCTTACGTAATAGATGCGCACGCACGTTTACACCCGAACGACTAAAGTTGGAACTTTTTGTTGGTTGGTAAGTAAACAAAAATAATAGCCCTGTATGCTCCACTTCAATTCTTCGTCGTAGACAAAAAGGATGTTATAAACTACACAGCGCTTTCAAATAAATAAGTGGGACCAAAAACTTTGCTCAGCTAGGTTTATTTTACAAAAACATTCATTTTGAGGCTACAGACCGATCTTGAACCCATCGTACTAGATAGATCTAGAGTAGGGAACCAGCCTATCTACTAGAGTAACGGTGCTCCGACCATCTCCAGTAGGTTCGTGACGTCACCCTAGTAGCGACTATAGGTGTTCGAATCAAACTTTAGTTACTATAGTAGGGACTATAGTTCGATTCGAAGTGTGCCGTTATCATTTGTAAAGTCAACAGATTTGTCGAAGCTCCTGGTGACGCTTTTCACTGCCTTTGATGACTTTGCTTATTGGACGATAGAAACAGTTTCCGTCACCACATATATAGTCAACATCTCGGTCGTCTGAAATAACTTATCATTTGATATCATATCTCATTCGATGTTATGGTTATCACCTCTCTTTCTGACATACATGCAACTGTCTGCTTAGTCATCTTCAGTGCTTCTTCATTAGGGTAAAGTCGGGTATATTCGGACAGAAAGCTAAATTCCGACAGCGACCTTGTTTGTTTCATATTTCAAATATTGGAATAAGAAATAAATTAACTAAGCAAACAGTGAAAATTCTGACGAGACGGCTTATAAGGAGCCGTCTCATCTGGATTTACACTGTTTGCAAATGTGTGTCCGAATTTACTCAACTTTACCCTACTTATATGTTTTATTTGAATAATAAAGCTGCATGGAGTTGCCACTCCCCCACCCTTATCCTTCACATGAGGCCAAGGGGGTTCTCCGGTTGGATGTGTAAAAATAGTACATCCTTTCTCGATTAGCCTGCGGAAGGCCTCACGGTACATGGTCAACTGGAAGGCCTTCTATGTCATTTAGATAAAGGAACCATTTGCTGCCAGTTACCATTTCGTGAATCCTCTTGTTCAAAATTTCAAGCTTAGCCATCCAGACCAAACCGGCATTAGGGTCTTTCATATTGGAATGATCCATTTCTACTGGCAGGCTAATGGGAGGATCAATCATTGGTGGCTTCACTTGATACACAAACAGCTTTTGAAACAGTTATTTTGCCTTGAACTGCCTGCATAATTAAAGACAATTATTGAAAATAGTATGACTAGGAAGTACCACAATCACAAATTGCAGATAGCCCCGTGGCACCGCGGAGAAGAGTCACACAACAATCAAGAGACAACATGAAGTCAAATAAAGCAAAGCAACCAACTTTCTCTTCCCCATCAAGATGATTGCATAAGTAGGTTGAAAATGGCTGAATGGCACACTGCGGAACTTGCCAAAAAATAAATCTTGGTGTCACGTGGCTGTCAGTGCTTTGTGCCTCTTCCTCGACGCACCATGAATTGATCTGCAGTTTCTGATCCTTACATTTCTTGGTCATACTAACTTACTATTTTTCTCTTCTATTTCAACTAATGATTTGAAGATAAAGATTTCAACTGCAGACTTTCCTCTGTCTGTTCATGCTGTTGTTGATTTATTGTTTGTTGTTGCTCCCAATGTTGGTATAGTAGGTTTTTGTTTTTTATCCTTGTTTTGTTGTAAGTATTCAGTGTCCTTTTTATTGCTGCAATCATCGCGCTGGGAAAGAGAGAGCTGGTTGCTTTACTTTAATGGTCTTCTTGATGACAAGTGTCTGCTAGAGTTCTGTGTCTCTTCCTCACGGTGCCATAAGTCTGTCTGCAGTGTGTGATTGTGACATTTACTGGTCATATTGTTTGGCCCATTTAGACGATCGATATCGGGCCATATTCCCAATGGCAGATAATGATCTTCCAAAGAACAACAAATATTTTACACAGCAACCTTTATTTCTAAACAACTGTATCAATTGTCAGCACGGACCTCAAATGATTACAGGAAAGCCCAAAGATCAGGTGGGGAACAAGACGAATCGGATTGCTTCATTTTGTTGAGAGTCATTTCAAGAGTTACAGAGATGACATATAAACTCCACGCTCGTGTAAAACAGCGAGTCCATGTTAACTCTTAAAGCGCCAAGAAAAAAATGCATCTGAAAATGTCGTCTGCTGAAGTTGTCTGCTGCAAAAAAATCGCTTAGCATTACTGACGAATTAAGTGTAGAAGCAAACAGCGTGGACCCAGAACAGACTGCTCCTATAGGAGCAGTCTGATCTTGCTGTTTGCCTTAGAGACTACTAAACATTTCAGCAGACGAGAAAAGCAGCATTTTGTTGCGATTGGCGCATTAAGGGTTGAATCCGTAACTCAATGGTATGCAATCCAGATGCACAAAATTACAGGGAGCTCAGTGGTAGAGTGCTTGACTCGAGACCGATGGGTCGCGGGTTCGACCCTTACCAGCGTCACTGTGTTGTGTCCTTTAGCGAGACCGATGGGTCGCGAGTTCCAGCCCCACCAGCGTCACTGTGTTGTGTCCTTTAGCAAGAACATTAATCCTAGCTTAGTACTGGTTCAACCCAGGAAGACCGTCTCTTAATAACTGCAAGATTGTTAATGGGATGTAAAGAATCAAATCAAACAAACAAACCTACAAAATTACAGCATACAGCACATCTGAGCCATGTTGCTTCCTTTCAGCAGCCTCTTCTTCTTCATGCAGACCTAAACATACAAAGCAACTTGAACTAGAGTGGGGCATTGTATTCTTCATTTTCTTACACTTTGAACGAGTTTGTTTCCCTTTCTGTTTCGAATTCTCAACATGAATTTGTGTTGTTTTCGGTTGTTGTGTTTTCTTTTTCGTCGCTACAGGTATTTCTCCTTTGCCTTTACTTCTTTTTCAGCGTTCTCTCTGGCTACTTTAATGCTAGCTAAAGCCATTTTTCGAATTGTCTCTTTTGACGAAATGTTATCAGGTAGCAAATCAGATAGTCGTTTTGGTTTGGGTTTCTTTAAATCCACTTTAGGCAGTTTGACAATATTTTGTAAGATGGGAGAGACACTGTCTTCTCGGCGCACTTGATCAGCTGCTTGAGCCAGTATATCAAGGCCTGTTGTTGCTCTGTCTGCCTTTATAATTCCAATGTGTTCTTGGTCTGCCTTGTGAAACGCAGTATTTACACTTGCTGGTGATTGATCTTTCACATTAAAATAATGTAATCATCACGCTATGTATTGTTTGGCTTTTCGCTTACTGTTAAAGGCAGCACCACATGAATGCGTAATTAGGACTGGTCAACCTTAGACATAGGTAAAAGCTGAAAATGAGGCATGGGTACCTGTATCATATTGCGCCATTACCTCAGTATAGACGCGAAACGCATTATTTAGTCCTTAAAACGCCAGCAAAATAACTTCATCTTAAAATGTCTATTTAACATAATCATAGAGGCAAACATTGTGGGCCCAGATCAGACTGCTCCTACAGGAGCAGTCTGATCTGGGTCCACACTGTTTGCCTATGAGGCTTCAACTATTTTAGTGAACGACAAAAAACATACATTTTGTGATTATGCGCTTTAAGGGTTAATGGGTTAATAAATGTGAGTTCAGTGTGTATACTGTAAGGCTTTTCATGAAATGCACGCACGTTTGCGCGGCCGAAAAAGCTTATTAACTCTTTACCAAATTATGAATAAAACCTGATTTCCCTTCATTAGCGGTTGAAATAGACGAACCACGCCCAGATATGAATATTAAAGTTGCCGCCTTTACAGTAAGCGAAAAGTCTATTAATACACGGAACAGCCTTAGCTTCTGATAAACAGTGAATCCTTGAGAATTGTCTTCTGTATCGTCATCAGATTTAACTCACTTCTGGTACTCATCTCGAACTTGGGTAGACAAAACAGACGTGTGCACATTAAGAGCTTCTACTGCAGCATAATTCACTTTGTCTTGCACTTGCTTGATTTCATTTCCTCCAAATGTTAAAGGTCCCGGGCTTTCATCAGAAACAGCATCTCTGTAGACAGGGTAAATCCCAGAAGCCTTGAAGCTTGCGACAATGATGCTTGGTTTGTAAAATGCAAGTTGGGTCTCGGCTAGTTTGCCTACCTAAAGGTGTACACAAAATTTGAAAATTTTGGCTCCAATAGGAGCTGAGAAATCTGTGGCAGAAATTTCCATTAGAGAGAAAGAAAAAAGAACAAATAAAGGGACTGATAAGCAATATGTGGCTGTTTTTTGTTACACAATACAACTCATCACTACCAAGCTTTGTACCAAATTTCAGAATCATAAGTCAAGTAGTTGCTGAGAAATCTTTGACAGAAAAAATGTCCATATGTATTATATAAGAGTGACAGAATGAAAAATTGAAAAAAGAAGACAAAATAAAGATTAGCATATTTATTATCATTTACACAATACACTTTGCCTACCTGAAAGTGTACACAGAATTTGAAAACACTTGCTCCAATAGGAGCTGAGAAATCCGTGACAGAAATTTCTATTGGAAAGAAAGAAAAATGAACAAATAAAGGGACTGATAAGCAATATGTGGCTGTTTTTTGTTGTTACACAATAAAACTCATCACTATCAAGTTTTATACCAAATTTCAGAGCCCTAAGTCAAGTAGTTGCTGAGAAATCTTTGACAGAAAAAAAGTTTACAGACAAACAAATAAACATAATTACAGAAAAGGCAAAAACTATATACCCCTATATACTTCGTACCAGGGGTATAAAACAAACTTGGTAGAGGTCGGTTAGGTGATGCTACATGCCAATTATCAAGGCTCTAGGCCTTATGGTTTCAGACAAAAAGATGTTTTCAATGGTTTTCCCTATAAATGCCTATGTTTGGTTTGATTCTTTACGTCCTATCAACAATCTTTCAGTTAAACAGGGACGGGTCTTCCTGGGTTGAACCAGTACTAAGCTAGGATAAATGTGTCTTACTCAAGGACCACAACGCAGTGACGCCGGTGAGGCTCGAACCTGCCGCCTCTCAGTCTCGAGCCAAGCACTCTTACCACTGAGCCACTGCACTCCCTATATAAGCTTATGTAAACAATATGACCCCTGGGCGGGGCCATTTTTGGCCCAAGGGGCATAATTTGAACAAAATTGGTAGAGGTCCACTAGGTGATATTAAATACCAAATATCAAGGCTCTATGCCTTAAGAATTCAGACTAGAAGATTTTTTTTCATGTCTTCCCCATATAAGCCTTTGTAAAACATGTGACCCCTGAGGCGGGGCCATTTTTGGCCCCAGCGATATATTTTGAACAAATTTGGTAGAGGTCCACTAAGTGATACTACATACCAAATATCAAGGCTCCAAGGCCTTATGGTTTCAGACAAAAAAGATGTTTCCCTATATAAGCCTATGTTAACAATGTGAACCCTGGGCTGGGCCATTTTTGGCCCTAGGGGCATAATTTGAACAAACTTGGTATAGGTCCGTAAGGTGATGCTACATACTAAATATCAAGGCTCTAGGCCTTATGGTTTCAGACAAGAAGATTTTTCCATGTTTTTCCCTATATAAGCCATGTAAAAAATGTGACCCCCGTGCAGGGCCATCTTTAGCCCCAGGGGCATAATTTGACCAAACTTGATAGAGGTCAACTATGTGATGCTTCATAACAAAGAACATCTAGCGATAAGGCGTATATTTTCCCTAGTTGACATGATTACAAACACGAAATTTTCAAATTGCCCCAATGTTTTTGAAATTGGTGTAGTTTAGTAGTAAAATATGCATAGTAGGCAGCAAAATACGTTTCAAAGCGATTCACCATTTACAATACCGTGAAAACGTGCACTTTCGACTCCCACCCCTCTTTTTAAGTCTTTATACTGGGTGCCGTTTAGGCCAAATTTTGAGTAAATGCATTGCTAGTTTTAAAAAAGTAAAAGTGCTAAAATGCTAAGGATAGGAGTGCTCTTCATTTCCCAAACCTTACCGTATTCTGCGCATGCGTATGAAATAAACCCAAAATTGTGACGTTTGTCATTGGAAATATGAAACTGGTGTCTTTCAGTTTATTTTTAGATGCTTTGCCCCCCTCGACCCAAGATGCCCTTTGGACAATGACATGTCGCTATAAACATTTACAACATATGTAAAGGGCATTTTGGGTCTAGGGGGGCAAAGCATCTAAAAACAAACTGAAAGACACCAGTTTCATCTTTCCAATGACAAACGCCACAGTTTAAGGTGTATTTCGTACGCATGCGCAGAAGGAATACGGTAAGGTTTTGGAAATGAAGAGCACTCCTATCCTTAACATTTTAGCACCTTCTCTTTTTTAAAACTAGCGATGTATTTACTCAAAGTTTGGCCGAAATGGCACCCAGTATCAAGACGTAAAATGAGGGGTGGGAGTTGAAAGTGCACGTTTTCACGGTATTGTAAATGGTGAATCGCTTTGAAACGTATTTTGTTGCCTTCCATGCATATTTTACTGCCAAACTACACCGATTTCAAAAACATTGGGGCAATTTGAAAATTTAATGTTATTATTGTCCGATTTTATTAACCTGACACAGGAGCATAATTTCACGGGTAGTGCACAGGATATTTTTACCTCCCGTCGACTTTCGGTATTTACCGTAAGTTTTCCAGGAATTTTGCAATACTTATGCAGATAATGAAACGTTTCGTACCGTCCTACTGACTAGTCAAGTGGTTATGATACAGAGTTTACAACCAAAAGGTCGTGAGTTTGAGTGCACATGTGTGTTTTTTTTTACCTTTATTCGATTCATTTAATTTCATTTATTATAGATGTACCACGACCTCTGAGGAATGAAATTTTTGATCACATTCTATTTCAAAAGGTTGATGCGTAATACGTAAAATGAGCCAGTCTGTCCGAAACATCTTCAGAGATTATTGGAAAATATTGTTCCATATATAACTTTGAAGCGTGACTTTATTTACAAAATTGAAAATATGGATCTAGAATTAGGGGTTTCAGGCGTTTTATTATGAATACTATTCTATTTTGAAACACATAGATGTTCCAGACAGCCTGGCTCAGTGAATGCGTTACGCATCAACCTTTTGAATATAATGGTCCAAAAGACATAACTCAGAGGTTGTGGTACATCTAAAATAATGAAGTTAAATGAATCAAATAAAGAGGTCAAAATACCCCCCCCTCAAAAAAAAAAGAATTTAGGTGGATTCGAACTCAGGACCTTTTGGTTGTTAACTCTGTACCAATACCACTTGACTAGCCAGTCGTACAGTACAAAACGTTTCATTATCTGCATTATTACTTGCAAAATTCTCGTAAAACTTACGGTAAATACCGAAAGTCGACGGAAGGTAAAAATATCTTGTGCACTAACCGTGAAATTATGCACCTGTGTCAGGTTAATAAAATCGGACAATAATCATATCAACTAGGGAAAATATACGCCTTATTGCTAGAAGTTCTTTCAAGGCTCTAGGCCCTATGGTTTCAGACAAGAAGATTTTTCCATGTTTTTCCCTATATAAGCCAATGTGTAACATGTGACCTTTGGGGCGGGGCCATCTTTGGGGTTTGAACAAAACTTGGCAGAGATCCACTAGGTGATGCTACATACCAAATATCAAGGCTCTATGCCTTGAGGTTTCAGAGAAGAAGATTTTTCCTTGTTTTTCCCTATATAAACCTATGTAAAACAATTGTGACCCCCAGGGCGGGGCCATTTTTGGCCCCAGTGTTATAATTTGAACAAACTTGGTAGAGGTTCACTAGGTGGTGCTACATACTAAATATCAAAGCTCTCAGCCTTATGGTTTCAGACAAGAAGATTTTTCCATGTTTTATCCTATATAAGCCTAAGCAATACATGTGATCCCTGGGGCGGGCCAATGGCTCAGGTGAGCTAATAACTAAGGCACTGATCAGACTGCGCATAAGTGCAGGCTGGTGAACGCCTTTCTTATTAACATGCAATAGTCAATTTTTTTCTCGATTAAACTAATTTAATAATTTGCAATCAAAACACATGCTTTGTTTGCTTAAGAGTAACAAGAACATATGGGCCTCTATGGGAGAAAACCTTCTTTGGGGGTTTGCCAACAACAAAGGCACAGACCAGCCTTGGCATCTGCACAGTCTGATCAGTGCCTTTGTTATTGGCCTAATGTTATTGCCTATTGGAAAGTATTATATCTAGACTTTCTACAAGCAAAATTTCAGTTTTCTAGCTAGTCTCTGTAAATGCACAGGCTGCTTTGAATCTCACTTTATGAAAACCCTGAAAACAGATTATCTAACAACAAGGCCCATGGATGTATTTTGATTGGTAATACTAGAAATAATAAATTTGGGGTTTGATATTATTTATTACAAACTCCCTTTATCTCTTTGCCCCCCTGGATAATTTTTCATGTTTTATTTTCATCTGCTTCTCTTCAAAATCAGTTTTCGAAAAATTTCACCAGGAATAACATTTCAGTGTCAAACAGATTGGATCCAGATCAAGCCCGACATTTTGTCGGGCCTGATCTGGGTCCAAACTATTTGCAAAGCTTTAGGTTATCAGCAGATGACATTAGGAGGTAATGAGTTAATTCAAATGGATTCAAAGTAATCTCTGGTGTTGAAGAATTTGAATAAACCCATTTCAATTGTACAAGAAACTAAGGATTTTGCCTATTCTAAGCACAATAGGCTATCACATTACCTAGGGAAAATAATAATAATAATGGAACATAAATAAGGCCAAATAAAAAAAATGAGTGTGTTTCAGGTAACAGGTCTGAAAATTTTAGGGAGAGTTGGCACACATTTTTTTTTTTGAAAAAAAAAATAGAATTTTATGCATTTTGATAGGCATAAAATTATATTTTTTCCAGAACTTTGAAAAAGTTCTAGGTTTTCCCAGTAAATTTAGGTTGAGTCCAGTTACCCAAACAACATGTATATCTTATTTGACCAGAGCATATCAATCAAACAAAACAATGGGGATATTATAGAGTACAATTGGGTTTAACTTCAACAAAACAAACGATTCATTTCACAAGAAGAACTGTCTCTTGCATTTCGGTCAGGATCTGACAAACGGTACCATACCAGGCCCCCCCCAGATAAGAGTGGCTAACTGACAATTATATTCTTATTTCTCAACCAAAACATGTGTTGTGAGTACTGAAAAGAACCATCCCAATGAGACGGTTCTTTTGAGCACACAAAACACATGTTTAAACTTATAGATAAAAAAATAATCACAATTTTATGCTGACATTGTTTGCTTGACCCTTTGCTTACCGTAGTTGACAGAATTTGCCGATTAGATTCCTTGAACCATCCATTTCTCGAAGATCAGGTCAAGGTCCCATGCAATTGGAACTTACGAAGTTTGACTGTATGCAGACTGTCAAAATGCAGAGTGGACTGTGCATGCTAATGTAAATTAGAAAATTTTAACGAGAATTTTATTTTGGCGAATAGTGTTAGAAGACATATTTGTGGCATTAAAAATTTGCGACTAGGGCAAGATTAACCTACATCAGCAAAGGACAGAATGATAAACTCTCGCAGAAAATTTAAAATTTACAGTATGTCTCAACCCAGCTTAACCCTTATCCTGGACTTTTTAGTGCTGAAAATGTTGTCTGCTCATTACATCTGCTGCATATTTTCAAATGTAATCCAGACTACTTATGCAAGCAAACACTATGAACCATAATCAGACTGCTCCTGTCAATATTGTTTGCAATATAATGTATAATTTTATAAGACTAGGAAGGGGCACACAACTCTTGTTGCAAATGGCGGGAAAATGGTTAAATATGTTTCCATGCAGTACGCTCTGCTATAAAGACGTGTGAGCACTTTGAAAACTATAGTTATCAGGGATCAAATTCAAGATTATTAACCCTTTGTATTCCAATGGAATCTTCCATAATTATAAATAAAATTAGTATCGGACTACCCAGTGTTCTTTAAGGGGTCACGGGTAGAATTTTCTAAATTTTCAGGTATCTCTGTCCCTGAAGGTTGTTTAAACCTTAGCAAACAGTGCAGAACCTGATGAAATGCAGCATTATGCTGCATTCCATCAGGGTCTTAACTGTTTGCCAAAGTACCCATTCAGTCAGTATAAAAAGGGTTAACCATTTACATAAATCTGTATATTTGTTTTTCATATGGACCTCGAGGCGAGAACAACAGAGGCGCAGACAAGCCTGCGCATTCGTGCAGCCTGATCAGTGCCTTTGTTATTAGCATTTTGGATAGTACCATATCTTAGCTTGCTACAAGCAAAATTTCTTTTTTCTAGCTAGTCTCTGTAGCTGAGCAGGCTGGTTTGAATTTCACTTTGTCGGAAACCCCGAAGACAGATTTTCTCGCGACGAAGCCCATATAATGTAACACATATGGCATATTATTTCACCACTCCCCTAAAACAATTAGTTTCCGTTATCTACGCCGTTCTTGTTTTTGTGTTCGTTTTTTCTCTGTCTCTTTTCTTTCTTTCTGTTTTTGCTTCTGTGCCTCCCTGTCTTGTTTGTCTTTTTCTTTCTTTTTATCCGATTCTAACTTTGACTGTTCTCTTTTCTCCACTTCTATCTGCTTCACACTTTCAGCGTTTGTGTTTTTAAATTCTAGTACTGCAATGAAGGGAAAGTAACAGGGTTCATGCAGGCACTATTGTGTAAAATTCATGGACTTTTCAACGACTACTAATTTTCTAAAAGATTTTCCTACTGTTTTCAAGGACTGAAAACTTAAGAAAATGCTGATTAACACGTTAAAATTCTACTTTTGAAATGCTAGAGTCCATTACTAAAGATATTAGTTAAAGAAAATTAGTATAAAATTGTGGTGCCTTTATTTGGTGCAGCATATGCTGCACCAAATAAAGGCACCACAATTTTATACTGTTTTAGGCCTCCAAAAACAGTTTTGAATCATCTTGCAAATGATAAAATTTAAGGACTTTTCAAGGCCTTTGAGTGTTTTTCAAGTACTTTTCAAGGCAAATTTTATTTTCAAGGACTTTTCAAGACAGTCCTGTACATTCAAGTACTTTTCAAGCCTGTGCGAACTCTGTGTGCATACTGGCTAAAACTACTAACTGGCCACCAACATTTTATTGATTTTCATCTTTCTTTTTTTTCTTTTTCTCACGATACTGGTAAAAAAATGACTACTCTTTACTACTCTTTTTGTATGCCGAAATGCTATTTCACTAGCATAGGTTTAGATAAACAGAAATTTTCAGCGTAAAACTGTAAATATTTCCTTACCCATCAATTTTAACAAATGGTTTAACAGTGCATGCAAGATGACCCTTTGAATATTGGCACCCCTTCAAAACTCACAAAATTCAGCATTTTATCACAATTTGTGAGACATGGCTTTTTTTTTATAAATAAGCTACTTTAACCCACAAAACATTTTCATTTTTAAAGCCAAATTCAAATCAGACTAAAGTGCTGGAATATTTGCAAATTCTTGTAAGTTTTGAAAATGATGGTACCCGTATTCATCAAAGCCTCCCAGATACAATTTTATGAATTATGCCTAGTTGTGTGGAAACATGTACTGATAAGCTGGCATATTCGGGAATACAAATGGATTATGTATAATTATGTAGAAAAGCGTGGCTGGTTAGAACTTATGACGAGTATATAGTAAGGATTTTACATTGATATCACTAATTTTTCATTCATATGACAATCAATTACCAGATTCAGGTCCCTAGATAAAAGTGTGTAATTAAAACTTATTGTTCTTACTTTTCAATCGAAACATATGTTGTCGGTACTCAAAAGAACTCTCAATAAGATGATTCTTTTGAGCACCTCAAACACATGTTAAAATTGATTGGAAAAAATCTGTAATTTTATGCTCAAAAATTTTGATTATCTCAAACAAATAATTATTCCAATGAGTTAATTTTTTGTACAGGAAACTTGTCTGAACCATGAATTCATGGTTCAGACAAGTTTCCTGTACAAAAAATAACTCTTTGCATGCTGGGTTATTTTTCAGGCTTTTGATGTCACCTACGGTAAGACTTTTTATGAAAAAAATTATTTCAGAAACACACTTTGATCAAAATTTTAAGGTCTGAAGCAGGTGGTAATGTTTTTCCCATCCTTTATATCAAATGTACGAATCCATTTCCAATTTTAGGATTGTTGGGTGGTATTTTTCATTTTGATTCAAATTTTAAATAGGACCTAAGCAAACTTTGGAGACATTGATGGAATGCCACACTCTGTGGCCTCTGATCTAGGTCTGCACGGTTTGCTTATGTCCCATTCAAGATTTATCTCTCAACAAGTATCCCAATTTTGTGAAATGATATTGCTCGACTTATTTTCTCTCATATACAAAGAATTATGAGCCACTAATTTTGAAAACCTTCCAGATTTAAGATTTTATTGCATTTGAAGTGGGTTTTATTTCAAAATAAAAAGTGATTTAAGGGGTTTTCAAGACATGTATGCCCATTCCTATGTAGGGCAAAATTATTTGAAAAGAGCTTAGTTATTAAATTTTGATACTATTGCATAAGAGAACCACAACACCTCTCTGACGAGACTGCACATATTTGCAGCCTCATTGGAGCCTTCACTGCTCTCACACATATATCATCACATTCAAATTATCACATCTAGCCAGGCCCCTAGATTAGGGTGTAATTAAAAATTAATTTTCTTATTTATCAATCAAAATGTATGTTGTAGGTACTCAAAAGAACCGTCTCAATGATATAATTGAGCCAGTGCATGAGATTTCCAACAATGTGGTATGTGCAACCAGCAAAGCCTCAGATCAGCCTGCGCATATGCGCAGTCTGATCAGAGTCTTTGCTTGTCGCTTGAGAATTCTATGATTGTTAAGCTACTGACTGAACACCATTCGGAGTTTCTAAGCTTTAAAGGAGGATGCAGAGGCTCATCCAAGTCTACACTTGTCAAAATGCCACATTGTTGGAAATCTCATGCACTGGCTAATATGTTAAAATTAATGGATAAGAAAATACTTGCAATTTTACGATCAAAACTTTGTTTATCTTAAGGTATGATTTATACTTACAGTCATCTCCCTTTCCTCCAGTGGCGCCCCCTACTGCTCCAGCTTCCTCTTCTGATTCATCCTCGCTAAGGAATGTTAAGGATCATAGATTAACTTTACTGTAAGTTCCCTAATATCAAAGCAGGAGTCACAAGAGTGACTACAATAATAAGTCATTGGCTAAAAGTACACTCTAGGTGGTTGAAAAATTACATATTTGTAAAAAAGTGTGTTTTGATCAGCTTTTGGATGGTCTGAACTTCCAATATTGCTTTTATCAATTCTTTCACACTTTATTATTGTGCCATATTTAACTCTTTGGATGCTACAATCAGGGTGTCAAACAGTTTGGATCCAGATCAGGCCAGACATTTCGTCGGGCCTAACCTGGGTCCAAATTGTTTGCAGAGATTATCAGCAGACGACACTAGTGGGCAAAGAATTAGATACAGAACACTTGTTGATACTACTTTCTAGCTTAACACTTGGCTAAAGTCAATTTCATTTGGCTCCAACTTTTACAATTTGGCTAAAGTGTTGGCTACAACAAATTCTGAGCCAGGGTAAACCGTGCAAAGGACAATTTTTATTACATCCCGGTCAACAACTTTTCAGTCGTGTCAGGACAGTTCTTACAGGGTTTTTTCTGTTTTTCCAGATTATTTGGAGGTCACAACAGCTGTCGTTGTGCCATGTGGAGTTGGTAAAACTTCTCTCAATATAGTTTGGATATTTTTTCATAATCTGGTCCTTCAGGAATATTGGGTTCCGACAGAAAGCAGAATACCGCTTACGCCGGTGCTCGGGGGCGTGAGAATTGTTGCATTTTTTTCCATTAGTTCTCATTAACAGACTCAATAAAACCTGAGTCTGCTGTTTACTTATTAAGTAGGTTCTCTCTATTTCTGAAGGATCCATTTTTCCAGATTATTTGAACCAGTGTACTAAGTAGAGGATAGAGTGTCTTGCTCAAGGACACAACACACTGAATATAGAGCTGCCAGTAGGGCTTCAACCTGCAAACCCTCAATCTCGAGTCAATGATTCTACCACTGAGCCACTGCACTCCTAGGACAATTTAGCAACTTCTATTCACAAAATTTTAATGAACTTGTTCCAAGACAAGGTCATATATTCATATCTATGCAAAGTTACCATGAAAAGTATCCAAGGTTCATACAGGGAAGTTTGAGTAAATTCAAGGACTTCAAGAATATTTTACAGTTTTCAAGGACTAAAAGTTTAGGAAAAATACTATTCGAAGTGTTAAAATTCTTCTTCAAAAATGCTAGACTGAGATAATGCAGAAATTAGTACTAGAAAATAAGTATGAAATTGTTGTGCCTTTCTATGGTGCAGCATTTGCACAACAATTTTATACTAATTTAGATCTCTATCAACAGTGATAAGTTCTACAGAAAATAGAAGAATTCAAGGCCTTTTCAAGGCCTTTGAGTGATTTTCAAGTACTTTTCAAGGCAGATTTAATTTTCAAGGTCTTTTCAAGAAAGCCCTCTAAATTCAAGTACTTTTCAAGCCTGTGCGAACCCTGGCACCCACTTTTAAATGTCATCTTTATTCTTTGGTTGCACCACCTGATCTGGGTCCAAACTGTTTGCAAAGGTTATCAGTAGATGGCAAAAGTCGCTGTTAGCAAAAAATGTGACTCTGGCTTAATACCTCCAATGGTGAAGGGGTGGGGGGAGGCTGAATTGTCAAAAAGTAAAGTAAATACCACTGCATTTGTATTTCTTGTGAATTAGGATTTAAACTTTTGGGGGTAAAAAGGCAGGAATAGTACAGGCCTTAAGATAAGAATGCTCAGCAAAAACTTATTTTTTCTTATTTCTCAACCAAAACATACAATTGTATGTTGTGGTTACTCAAAAGAACCCTCTCAGTTCTTCTGAGCATCCAAAAGGCATGTTGAAACAATAAGAAAATATTTACGATTTTACGCTGAAATTTTTGTTTATCTAAAATAGTTAGTATGATCAGGAAATAGCACAATCACAAACTACAGCCAAACCCATGGCACCGCGAAGAAGAGCCACACATCAATCACCAGACACCAGGAAGACAAACTAAGTAAAGCTCTCTCTTCCCCATCAAAGATGATTGCAAAACTAGAACGGACATAAAGTAACGTACAACAAAATAGTAAGTGAGTATGATCAGGACATACCACAACCACAAACCGCAGACAACCCCGTGGCATCGCGAGGAAGAGCCGCTCAACCATCACAAGACACCAGGAAGACAAATCAAGAAAAGCAACCAGCTCTCTCTTCCCCATCAAGATGATTGCAATACTAGAATAGATAAACCTGTGATCATTGCACTTTTCTATAAGGTAAACTAGAGGACCTGAGGGTCCTGAGGCGCTCACCTGATCTCCTTAATAATGTTAAAATAGGTCAAGGTCAACTACAGCTTATAATGGAACAAATTTTGTTTTTACCATATACATTTTGGTCAAGTGACTTAATCTAATAAATAATCCATCAAACAGCCCAGTGATTTCTAGGAAAAAGATGTTTAGATAGGTATGTGGCAGTCCAGATGAGTGGCCTTGGATAAAAGGTCACAGGTTAGCTTGACATTTGGTACTTAATAAACCATTGTCTCAATAGGTTTAACTGTTATGAATTCGGCTCAGTTATAGAAAATGAACATTTTAAGATTTTCTCCATATAAATGCATTAGGAATCAAATTTGACCTTGCCATTAAGTAGGTCAAGGTCAACCTAGATTCATCATTTTTGCTAACCTGGTAGGGCCTACATCCCCGCTCCTACATACCAAGTCCCAAGGCCAATGGCCTTTTGGTTCCAGAGAAGAAGAGATTTAAAGAGTTTTACCATATATGGGCATGGTGGCCATGTAAGTCATGTGACCATAACAATTTGTATAAGTTTTGGCTCACCAATCATAAGGAGTTGTGATATGAAATTTGGTTTCCATTGGCCAAGAATTGTCTGAAAAAAAACTATGTTTTAATATGTTGATGGGACTCCAATATAAGCGACCTTGGCTGAAAGGTCAAAGATCAACGTTGACCTTTTAAACTTGTTTATAGACACTAGATTGAACATATCAAGTGAGAATAATGACTTTGGCTTCCACAGTATTAAAAAAATCAACTTTTCAAAAAATTTCCCATTCAAATGCATTAGGAAGCAAACTTGACCTTGACGTTAAGTAGGTCAAGGTCACCCTAGGATCATCATTTGAACAAACTTGGTAGGCCCCACATCCCCAATGCTACATACTAAGTCTCAAGGTCACTGGCCTTCTGGTTCTGGTGAAGAAGATTTTTAAAAGGTTTTTACCATATATGGGTGTGGCGGCCATCTTTGTCATGTGACCAAAATATTTTGTATAAATTTTGGCTGACTTATCATAAGGAGTCTTCACATGAAATTTGAGCTCAATTGGGCCAATGGTTTGTGAGAAAACTATGTTTTAATATATTGATGAACCACAATATGAGCGACCTTGGCTGAAAGGGCAAAGGTCAACCTTGATCTTTGAAACTTATTTATAGCCATTGTCTCATTAGTTTCAACATATCAAGTAAGAATAATCAGTATTCAAAAAATCAACTTTTCAAAAGAAATCCCATTTAAATCTATTAGGAAGCAAATTTGACCTTGACGTTAAGTAGGTCAAGGTCAACCTAGATTCATTATTTGAACAAACTTGGTAGGCCCCACATCCCCGATGCTACATATCAAGTCCCAAGGACATAGGCCTTCTCGTTCTGGAGAAGAAGATTTTTAAAGGGTTTTTACCATATATGGGCATGGCGGCCATCTTGGTCATGTGACCAGGAACATTTGAACAAGCTTTCGTTCCCCCAGCCTAAGGAGTCTCCACATGAAATATGAGTTCAATTGACCCAGTGGTTTCAGAGGAGAAGATGTTTGAAAATGTTGACGGACGGACAACGGACGGACGCCGGAGTCACTGGTATACTAATAGCTCACCTCGGAGCCTTCGGCTCAGGTGAGCTAAAAATGCAAGAAATGAGGGTGCAAAGATCAGGAATCGATACAATCAAGTACCACACCTGACCCAGGATACCAAAGGGAAAGTGACAAACTCACAGTTAGACACCACAAACAAGAACCAAGAGGTCAGCCCTTTCTAAGCAGGTGTAAGCCTTCTTTAATAACAATCAAGGATACTCTTCTCCGCTTGATACAGCATTGTAAGCTGCTAAGATTGCCGCCTTTCTCGCCTTCTCTTCGCTGGTCTTTTCTTTCGTCTTCACTGACTCAATCTTCTGATGTTCCAAGATACTGCTCAGATGATCTGTCAGCTCTGTCAACAGAAAATAAAACTCTTTTTCAGACCCAGGGCTTCAGATTTTTTCAAGATTGGCGGGCCGAAGTGACCCATGGAGCAAAAAATGGTTGGTCATTATCATTTTCTGAAGTGGTGGGCACAAGTATATCAAACTAACCAAGGTTGACATTTGGGTAGTATACTTTACCTACACAATGACACAGAAACTTGTATGCATATATGTGTATACTGACTGCTGATTACACAGTAAAACCTGTCTTAAGTGACCACTCGAAAAAGTAGACCAATTATTGCTTAATGCAGGTTAAAAGTATTGCAGAATGCTCCAGGGAGAGTAAGTTGAATATTTTTATTATAGTGAGATATTTTCACAACTAAAAAGCATGGGTCAACTGGGCCCACTGCCTTGGAAAGTGATGAGCCATATTTTGAAATCATGGGACAATGATCCGGGCCCACCATAAATCTGAAGGCCTGCAGACCAATGTAATTTTCCATAAAGCTTCAAAACAATGAAGTTAGGATGGTCCATTTTATATCAAGGTGTCATGCATGACTTTAGTGAAGAGTGTGTAACGAAAATTTAAGTTTCTTATTTCTCAACCAAGACATATATTGTGAGTACTCAAAAGAACCGTCTCAAAGAGACGGTTCTTTTGAACACCCAAAACATTTGTTAAAATTGGTTCTTTTGAACACCCATAACATTTGATAAAATTGGTCGGTAAGAAAATATTTACAATTTTACGCTGAAAGTTTTTTGTTTATCTAAGCCTGTGGTGTCATGTGTTATACTTTCCAATATAACTATTATACTTCTTTATCTGAATATTGATTTTGTCTTAGCAAACAATGCAGACCCTGATGGAATGTTGCATTATGTAGCATGACATCTGGGTCTGCACTGTGTGCAAAAGTGTTAAATATAGAAATTACCTTTGATTTGCTGAAGAAGGCAAACATATAGTCTGTGATAAAACTGCTTCTCCAGCAGTTTGATCAGGGACTATTGTCAATTGCAACTGTTTCTGCCAATTCCGTGGAATCAGACCTCAGATGTACATCGAGGATCTACTTTGATAATGTGATGCTCATGCTGACGTTACATAACGTGGTGCTGATGTCACAGAAACCATGTCAACACAACAAGTGTGATTGCAGCAAAAGAAACTGTTACAAATTAAGGTTATGTTTTTTTCAATTAAATATTGCTATAGTGATATTTTATTGAAAAATACATAAACTTCATTCACGCCGCTGATTAAACTTTTCGGATAATCAGAAGAATGAATTTTGATAGAGCTGAACCCACATGCAACATAACTAAACTACAGATACAGATTCGCAAATAAGTCATTTGACTTTCTTCTGAATCCCATTTGTATAGTGGTTGTATTGTATCGTATTCTGTGTTGTTTGTATACTTGTCATATATTATACAAATAAAATAAAGTTCAAACCAACATAACTAATTTTCCTACGCCAGTTCCGGCTAAAAAATGGAGCTTTTTCATACACAGTACTACGCGTAATAAGCCTTATGTACACCGGAGTTTATTTGACCTTGTTCTATAAATGATCCACTGGGTGTGAGTCATGTGACACTCATCTATGATCATGACATAATTCTAGATAAAAATGGTGATTCAGGTCACTGGTTGCAAATGGATTCAAAAATTGTGAAGATTTAAGTACAGCTCTTGCTAAGCAACATGCAAATATCAATACATCCATGGTAACAGAAATCGTAAATTTGTGCCCTATCATGTAGCACTTGTCACCAAACAGACTGGTATAATATTTCTTTGATTGGAAGCTAACAATTGTATTATGATAACTTGTACACGAAAATCAAACTAGTATTGGGAGGTGGGATACATATACTCTGGATTTTAGCAAAATTTTGAAAAATCAGCAAATTTCAAGATAATTCTTCTCCCATGACCATCCTAATGTGAAACAATGATGTATTTAAATCAATAAAGTGATATATAATCTTAAACAAAAATGAAAGGAACCTGTGTGTTTTTTCACCTCTAACATGCAATTGTGTTAAACTAGCAGCAACCGTTTTCAAAATCTAAGAAATCGGCCAAATTGGCACATTTAAACTTAATTTTTCTCCCATGACCATTCTAATGTAAGACAATGATGTATTTAAACCAATAAAGTAGTGTATGTTCTTAAGCAAAAATGCAAGACACCCATGTGTTTTTTCTTCTCTTGCGTGCAATTGTGTTAAGGTAGCAGCAACCGTTTTCAAAATCTAAGAAATCTGCCAAAATGGCACATTTTAACATAATTTTTCTCCCATGACCATCGTAATGTAAGACAATGATGTTTTAAAACCAATAAAGTAATATATGAGCTTAAGCAAAAATGCAAGAAGCCAATGTGTTTTCCTCTCCTGCGTGCAATTGTGTTAAGGTAGCAGCAACCGTTTTCAAAATCTAAGAAATCGGCCAAAATGGCACATTTAAACATAATTTTTCTCCCATGACCATCCTAATGTAAGACAATGATGTATTTAAACCAATAAAGTAGTGTATATTCTTAAGCAAAAATGCAAGATACCCATGTGTATTTTCTTCTCTTGCGTGCAATTGTGTTAAGGTAGCAGCATCCATTATCAAAATCTAAGAAATCGGCCAAAATGGCACATTTTAACATAGTTTTTCTCCCATGACCATCCTAATGTAAGACAACGATGTATTTAAACCAATAAAAGTAATGTCTGTTCTTAAGCAAAAATGCAAGACACCCATGTGGTTTTTTTCTCTTGCGTGCAATTGTGTTAAGGTAGCAGGAACCGTTTTCAAAATCTAAGAAATCTGCCAAAATGGCACATTTTAACATAATTTTTGTCCCATGACCATCCTAATGTAAGACAATGATGTTTTCAAACCAATAAAGTAATGTATGAACTTAAGCAAAAATGCAAGAAGCCCATGTGTTTTTCCTCTCCTGCGTGCAATTGTGTTAAGGTAGCAGCAACCGTTTCAAAATCTAAGAAATCTGCCAAAATGGCATATTTAACATAATTTTTCTCCCGTGACCATCCTAATGTAAGACAATGATGTTTAAAAACCAATAAAGTAATGTATGAACTTAAGCAAAAATGCAAGAAGCCCATGTGCTTTTTCCTCTCCTGCGTGCAATTGTGTTAAGGTAGCAGCAACCGTTTTCAAAATCTAAGAAATCGACAAAAATGTCGGATTTTAACATAATTTTTCTCTCATGACCATCCTAATGTAAAAGAATGATGTATTTAAACCAATAAAGTAATGTATTTTCTTAAACAAAACTGAAAGAAACCCATGTTTTTTTTTCTTCTCTTGTGTGCAATTGTGTTAAGGTAGCAGCAACCTTTTTCAAAATCTAAGAAATCAGCTAAATGGTACATTTTAACATAAATTTTCTATGATGTGTGAAATGTTAAAGCACAAGTGTAAGCAAAATGATTTGTTTGACCAGGGTGAGGGGGGAGCACTTCGTTAAAATTTTTTCAATTTTCTATATGTTGAATATGTGTAGCAAAAACAGAGTTTTGACCCATATCTTTAAATTGTTAATTTTCCAATGAGAAAAACACTTTTGTGGAAAATTCGAGAGTTGAACCTACTATATTTTTCATGTGAAAAATGTCATTTTCTTTGAAACTTTTATCTGACCATTTTATGGACAATCCTTCATTAAGACTTCCTAGGTCCTTTAAATGCATGCATGCATTTTGTGTCGTTTGTATTAAATTTAAGGATTCTGTATTAAACCATTTCAAAATTTAAGAAATGGGGGAAAAGGCACATTTCAAGAAAATTTTCTCGCATAATGGTGTACGACCATATCAAGTCTGCACTGTGGTGACGTCAATTCTCAGCTTATCTGTCCTAATATTTAAGATATTAACGGTAAATGACCTCATGCGTTTGCAAATGTCAAAGAAATTAGTTATATAATCTCCTGTCCGAAAGTTGCGTTCAACCACTTCTGATTTATCTACCATTCAATGTAAGTGTACATTTTCTACAGATAGATGGTATCCATCATGTGTACACGAAATCTCGGCAATTCTATTCTGGAAGCATAACTATGTGGCGGACATTGTGTAGTGGATAAAACACTCGCATATAAACCAAGGGTTGTTGGTTTGATTCTTGGCTTCTCCAGTCTATGACCGTTATTGCTCAACTGTTGGTTGAACTCTAAACAGAATCACACTGTTTCATATTGGCGATCGATACCACTATAATTGCTTTACTATACTATCGTTATGACAATCGAAAACCCTATTTTCGGTGATCGAAAATGTAGTTTTGATAAATCCGTGCCTTGGAGGTCGCCCAAACAACTTGTGGTAAGGCTTTACATAGCTGAAAAAAGGAATTTTTGTGCTTAATGAGTTGTGCGTGCGTTTTTGGGCAGGCCTGTTAGGGGGTATGTTAGGAGGGGGGAAGCTACATCTAGAACAATGAAGTTTGACGCAAAAGATAAATAAGATAAATACCGGTAAATAATACTCAGTGTCTCTGGGTCTGGTACCGGGCATCTTTGAGTTCGGTATCAGACCCCTAGACACAGAGTCTCAGAGTCAGATGCCAGACCCCTAGCCTCACCTATAAGGAGTGGCCCAGGGTCTGGAAGTATGTGCATTGTCCAGCAATTAATGTACATTATTGAATAACTGGCTAAACCCACAGACTTGCCGTATTTTTTTTTCTTTGCCACATTGCACTTTCAATTGTTAGCAAAAAGCGATTGCAGGCACATTGTTTAATTGCTATCGTACCCGACAAGGATAATCCTAAAGTTATGATACGATTTTCGCGAACAGTACAATTATACACAATTAACGACCAATCATCCTTGAAGCTGTGCAATTTTTCGAGTGTAACTTGCAGTCTTTGAAAGCTGCAAAGGGCAGAGTTTCTAACAAGACATGCTCTACGATATCATGAAGTATCTTAACACTGTATTAGCGGCGGCATGAACATGAAATCCAGATGGATATGAAAGGAAGAAACCGGGTATATTTGATCCTCCGTCTGTCTGCCACTCCGTCCGTCCGTCTGCCAGGAACCTAGATCAGATTGTGTGATTGAAATATTTTTCTTTGTTCCCAACCAATGAAATTGTTCTTTTGAGCACCCAAAAGCTGGATAAGAAATTATTCACAGCATACCGAACAGCATGATTACAATAATGCCTTAGTTTGTTGCATACACCTAAATCATCGTACTTTTAATTATATGTTCCGCCTGTCAATGACACAGTTCTTTTGAGCACCCAAAAGCTATGTCAAAGCTAAGCATAAGACTCAAGAGTCGCCAGAGGAATGCCGTACAGTATGCTAGCCCATTTAAAATGTCTTTGTAGCAAACAGTGTGGACCTAGACCAGACTGCTACCATAGGAGCAGTCTGATCCGGGTCCACACAGTTTGTCTGTATACCGAAATTAGCTGATGACGTAAGCTAATTTAAAACATGTAGCAGATGACTACAATAGACATCATTTTAGATCTATTTGCTGTATGTGATCGAGTCTTGCAACCAATATAGATCCAGTTTTAGCCTCCCTGTAGCACACATTGTGGATCCTTTTCAGAGCAGTTTGATCTTGTTCAAGACTGTTTGCATGTATGCAAAGTAAGTCATTTCTGTTTCCGCCATATTTGTTAGTTACCTGAAGATTGGTAAATATCTTAATAAGCAGTGCAGGCACTGATGAAATGCCACTGTTTGGGTCTTCAATGTTTGCCTAAGTACCTGTTTACCAGTATCCAGAATGAAAAAGGTCAAGTAACCCTATAGTAGATATGTGTGCTTATCACTGTGTTTTTGCACATGAATCATGATGTGGTAAATGTTCAAACAGGGCTCATATTGTCCAGGCTTCTGTTTATATTGGTTTATTTATTCTAGTGTCCATTTTGATAGATAATCAACCTTTCCCGTGTGTGGAACAACTCCATTCAGTAAAATAACCTGAGCATGAGAAGGTTATTGTTATAGCATAGATCCAATCTTAATAATGGATTAATATGACGCCAATTTAAAATGATAAGGTTTTTTTTAATTCCTATGTTTTATTATTGTTTTTAGTGATTAAAGGCTTGCAGTCAATGGCATCTTTGGTAGAATATAAAATTATAAAATATTCAAAATAAAAATATTGTAATTTGGAATATATATGTATATTAAAAGAAGCAAATAATCACCTTGGAATTACAAAACTTGCTGAATTAATTTTAACAAGGGAGCTAATTCAAACACATCAAGGGAGGGCGATTGCATAATTTTTTACCGATATTTTTGCCTCATAATTATTTGTAATGAATGATTTGCAGTATTAGGGAAGAATTTTTAAATGATTTGTTCTGTATTTGAAAAGAGGGAAGGTCATCCTCTATAAAATAATAAAAAAAATCTATATGATCAGATGATAGTAAATGATTTCTAAACTAGGCATTTTCACAATCATGCTCTTTTTAAAAAGCTGCCATACTTGTTAGGGATCCCTCATTTATTTGGAGTAATATAAAATAATTTAACTTTTGGATAATTAAAGAGTTAAAACCTATATTACATTGTTACAAATAATTAAAAAAAAATAAATAGTTTTTTTTAGCATAGGTCAAAGAAATTATTTTAAAATAATTATAGAAATTATAATGTTTTCATTTCCAATTGACGATTTCTCACGAATAATAAGTGAGGTAACACATGGTTATCCATGACAACTGCATTTTCGCCTTTTTTGCCATAGATAGCCTAAAAAACACACGGGTTTGACTTTTGAAATAAGAAAACAAAGGCTGTTGCCATATAGTAGACCCAGTTTCATATTAATAATAGGACCATCATGAGAGAAAATTTAATTTCAAATTTCATGGGAATTTCATCTCAAATGATGATTTTTAATCAATCGATAGCATTCTTCCACAAAATCTTTTACCAGTAAAAAGGGTCATTTGACTTATTTTAGGACATAATCAATTGGGAAAAACGTAAAATGTTCATTTTTGTAACATGCAATGTATCACCTTTTGCAGGTTTTGCATGGCTCTTAGCAATCATAAGCTGGTGTCCCCTGAAAGTTTATTCAATTCACCTGAACTTTTGTCTTCTGACTTTGTCTTTTCTCCAAAGAACTGTTCCCATTTCTTCAGCAGTTCTTCACATAAACTTTCTTGGTTTTCTTCCTGAAAAAGAAGTACCATGTACACATATTCGGTGCAAAGGTTTCTAAGATAAAAAAACAACTATGAACGTAAAATTGTAAATATTTTCTTACCCATCAATTTAAACATATGTTTTGGGTGCTCAAAGGAACCTTCTCATTGAGACGGTTCTTTTGAGTACCCACAACATATGTTTTGGCTAAGAAATAAAAAAGGGGGCTTATTGTATACCTGGCAGCGCTGATAAAGGGGGCTATTCTGGCCACATCCGTTTTTGTTTTTTTTTTCATGCTGACTGGAAATCTTGGTACTGCTACACAGAGAACAGTGGGAAAAAATCTCAAACAAGCTTGTGCGTTCATGCACTCTGTCAGCCATAAAGTTCACACGCATGTCTCTTTAAAAAAAGTGAAAATAAAAATAATGAAAATTATTGATGGTTACAAATTGCATTTTACCACAACTTGGCCAAGTATATCGGCAAGGGACTCCTTTTTTTCTTCCTGAGGACTTTCTTCTTCCAATATACCAGTGATATATGACACAAACACATCTGTATCTGTGTCAGGGTTGACTGAAAGCAGTTTTTCAGTTAACCACGTCTCAAACCCCTCCATGGAGGCAGCCATTTTACCGGAAATGAAGAACCCGTGAAATTTACCTGTCCCGTGACATCTACTAATCTAGAATAGAATAGAGTATTTTGGGTTGGGGGTCATGTCTGTCCGTCTGTCTGTCTGTCTGTCTAGAATAGAGTATTTAGGGGGAATGAGTGTGTGTCTGGGGTCATGTTCCTGCCTGCCTGCCTGCCTGCCTGCCTGCCAGGCTAGCAATCTAACTTAATTGCTAACATAATGGAATGCCAGGGAGTGCTTATTTAAGAAATAGCTTTGTTTGTGACTAAATGAGGAGTGCCCCCAAATCCTGCCTGCCTGCCTGCCATGCCTGCCCGCCCGCTGGGTGGCTATCTATCTATATTTACTCGCTCGCTCTATTAAGAACATAATGCCAGTTTTTGTTTTGTCTCTCTATCTGATCTATATATCTTTCTATCTATCTAATCGATCAATCAATTAATCAACCAATCAATCTATCTATCTATATATCTATCTATCTATCTATCTATCTATCTATCTATCTATCTATCTATCTATCTATCTATCTATCTATCTATCTATCTATCTATCTATCCGTCCGTCCGTCCGTCCATCCATCCATCCATCCAGCCAGCCAGCCAGCCAGCCAGCCAGCCATCCATCCATCCATCCAGCCACCCACCCACAATCCATCCATCCATCCATCCATCCATCCATCCATCCATCCATCCATCCATCCATCTATCTATCTATCTATCTATCTATCTATCTATCTATCTATCTATCTATCTATCTATCTATCTATCTATCTATCTATGTTTACAGGCTCGCTCTATTTGGAACATTATGCCAAGTTTGCTAATTTAGAAATTTTGAAGAAAAGCAACAACTAATTGTTGGCTGTGTTTTGTTTTGTTTTTTTTTACTAAATGAGGCGTGTCCTAAATTCCTTTGTGGCCAGGGTATTGGCCACCAAAATGAGAAAGAGCGTTCCAGCGTGGAATAGTTCGACGGGTGGGGAGAATTCTTCAGGGCATCACTATACTTCTTCTTCTTCTTCTTCCACTGTAAGGGTAGTAATCTTCTCAGATTGTAGGTTACCCTGTGTAAAAACTGCGATGCCCGATAAAACAGGTAAAATACCCCAGATCCCCGGTTAAAACTATGTACAGGTGGCTCAATCTAGTAGGGTCGAAAGAGCTGGGGAGGCAAACTTGAGAGGCCTTCCCTAAATTCCTGGAGAGTCTGGACATCGGTAACAGTGGTAGGCAGTCGATTCCAGTCACTGATAGTACGGGGGTAAAAAGAGTACTTGTAGACGTCTTTAGAAGCTTGTAGCTGCCGCAGGCGTTGGGAACCTCTCGTACGGGTGTCGTTGGGTTGAATGTAGTCGGTAGTGACGCCAACCAAACCATGCTGGATTCGGAATAACATAGAGAGTCTGTCTGTGTACCGTCTGTGCTGTAGAGACTCCCACCCAAGACTCTGGACCATGTTGGTGACACATCCTGGGGTTCGTTCTGTATAATTTCGGTGGACGAAGCGGGCAGCCCTGCGCTGCACTTGTTCCAGGTTGTGGATGTCGCTGGTTCGATGAGGGCCCCAAACTGTGGAGGAGTATTCGAGCACAGGTCTCACTACTGTTGAATAAGCGGCTGCCTTCACTGGAGCTGTACAGTCACCTAGGTTACGTCGGATGAAGCCGAGAGTTTTGTTGGCCTTGTTGACTGTGTTGTCAATATGTTTCTTCCAGATGAGGTCCTCGCTGATAGTGACACCCAAGTATTTGCTGCTGTCTACTACCTCCAATGTATGGCCATGAATATGGTAGTTGGTCTTCAAGGTCTGTTTCTTGTTGGTGCTGATTCTGATGACTGTGCATTTGTCGGGGTGGAATTTCATTTGCCAGGTTTCTTCCCATCTCTCAAGCGCTGATAAATCTTCCTGAAGGAGGGCTTGGTCTTGGCTTGACGAGACATGTCTATAGAGAAGCCAGTCGTCAGCAAACAGTCTGGCATCTGAGTGGCTAGTGGACTCTGGCAGGTCATTAATAAAGGCCAGGAAAAGTAGAGGCCCGAGGACAGTGCCTTGCGGCACCCCAGACAATACATCTGCTTCTGTAGATTGGGTATCTATGTTTGGTATCTACAATTTTGACACTATGTGATGAGCTGATAGAGAGAAGCAGGAAGAATAAACCAGTATGGGCCTAAAGAGATGGCCACTCAAGCTCATCAAGCATTTCACCGACACTACTTGTGTTCGGACATCCTCTACATGTCCAGCGGGTAGCTGTCCTCTGAACTTTCTCAATCTGAATAATCTGAAGTTAAGAGTAAGGTCTCCGTATGGGTGCTGCATATTTATTTTACGCTGAACCAAAGTTTTGTATACATGTGAATTCCTTAGTACTTTTATATGCGAAAGCCAAGTTCCTATAAAGGAAATCAAGCGTCTTAGTTGCTTTTGAAGAAATTTCTGATATGGGATGACCCCGATTCATGCTACCAGTGATGGCAATACCAAGGCATTTTTCTGAATATTTTCCAAAGTTTGATTGTGTAGTGAATAGTAAAAAAGTATTTGGTTGTGATGCTGATGCCGAGTCAGTCTCATATTGACAATTGGCCACATTGAATTTCATTTGCCAATCGATTTCACACTGTCCTAAGCTAATGAGGATGGGTATGAAACCCCCTACCCCGAACCCCGAACATCGAACCCGCACCTCCGAACCCCTCACGGAAATTACCGAATAGTCTCATGCAACAACGTGGGTACAAAATTCAATTATTTTTTGTTCAAACGATGTGATATTAGTATCTAAATACCATAAAAGTTTTGTCAAAATTGAAATAGTGGTTAGGAAGAAAATTAACATTTATTACGGTGAAGGGGTATGAAACCCCCTACCGCAAATGAATATGAAAACCTGTATAGATAAGAAATGCAGCGGCAATTATTGCTTGATGACTAATAAAGACATTTATTTTAGCTAGTATTTTGGCACTTATCCCATCGGCGAGCAGTCAAGGATCTGGCGATTCTGCGCCCTCTCACCGATTTCCAATTCCCCGAACCCCTCACGTAAATTACTCAGTGTTATGCGATAACGTTGGTATAACCATTAATAAATTTGCTTCTAAAGTAAGAGTTTAAATGTCATTATCTCCGTAAAGCTGATATATAATATTTAAAACAGTGCATAAATTTAAGGTCGCGCAAAGTTGTCTCAAAACTGCAGATTCCACCAAAATAGATTAATGTCGCATCTCAAACCGTCTTACGCGTACATGTATACGATTAAGATGAATGTCTATAAAAACAGACTAAATAATAGTAGTAGACTTAAGTATTGAAATCCCCTAGATAAATGTAGACTTCATTTCTCTCAAACATAAAATATGGATGTAGCTGAAGACAGCCCTTAATTTTGACCACCAGTACTTTAAGGGCGTTTATATAGGAGGCGATTGTACATATCCCCTAGCTAGCCACATATCCATACACTACAATGAATGATAATTTTCTTCCTATCCACAATTTCGATTTTTACAAAAGTTCCAGGATATATAGATACTAATATATCACTTCGTTTGGAAGCAAACTTATAATTTTTTATACCCTCATCGTCGTGTGAGACTACTCGTTAATTTCCGTGAGGGATTCGGGGAAGGGGGGTTCGGGGTAGGGGTTTCATACCCTATCGCTAATGAGGTCTTCTTACACGGTCAAACAGTTCTGAAGTGTACAGGGCATATTGTTCCTATGACAATTGGTTTGTTTTGCTGTTCTAAAATATGATTCTTATGTTCCTTGTTTCCAAATATTGTTTTTGTCCTCTGTTCCCCTCGAAATTTGGCATTTGTTACATAACTCCTTAACCTTTTCATTAGTTTAAATGTTTTATTTTATTGAACACATAAATAGAGACCGTATAAATGCACACACCTTTAAACATACAAAGGATTGAAATGAAACAAAGCTTATAGTTATTTGCCAAGTGAAAGTACATTTGTAATGGAAGTTGAATATTAGTTGAGTAAGTCGAGAGGTGTACGTGCTTTTAAATACATGTTTGACTACAGATACCAAAACATCAAATATACGATAATGGTAAAAAAAAAATAATAAAAACATTACAGTTAAGACAAGAACTATTAGTTTGGGTCGGGGAAGGGATAGGGTATAAGAGTAGACACCACACAGACCAATCTGAATAAGGCATATTAGTATGTACATATGTACATGTATCACCTTAGAATGATGCTTGATAAGGCGAAACGTTTCGAGTCTCAAGTATGTACTTGTCACAGTGAACTTACTCAAAAATTGTAATGTTTGTATCAAGTGATAATGTGTAGATATATAACTTCCATTAAGAAACTGTTAGATATGTAAATATAATTTGTAGCTGTTGCATGTTTCATGGAAAAATAAAATTAAAAAATGCATTTTACATTAACTACTTGATTACCATAATGTCTTATTCGGCCTGGCATAATACTGATTGATAAAGTCTTTTAAGCTTTAATTGGTTTCGTAAGACTAGTAACAAATGACCTGTTTTCTTGGATATGATCATATCACATGATACCATTGCCATTAAGTAAAACCCACTGTTTTAAAAAAAAGTTTACGGACGACGGGCGGACGCACGGCGGATAAAGACAGATCACTATAGCCAATTCCCTTCGGCTCAGTTGAGCTAAAATGTAGACGCTAGAGTGCCCACATAATACATTGATTTTTCAGACGCTCAAGGGAAGCTAACTAAGTAATTTAGTGTTGGGATCTGGCAGAAAATCCAACTCATCCAAGCTTTTAAAGTTGTCCTTGTTACCTGTAAGAATGATAATCCATCCAAACATGAACGCACAAGAGTGCTCACATTTCTCCCATTATAAGTCTATGGCCCTCAAGGGCATTATAAGTCTATGGCCCTCAAGGGCAGCTAACTCCACACTCCCTGGTTGGATCTTGCTGAATTTCGAACCTGTCCGAGGTTTTATGATTGTACTTGTAAGAATGAAGAAGATCTAATCAAAATTGGAGGAGAAAGAGAAGCTAAAGTGCTCACGAGATTGTCCCCATTATAACCCTATGGCAGCTATCTGTTGCCATGGAAAATCGAGGGCAGATCAGATCTGCACCAAAACCTTATACAGCCTTTCCCCCACCCCAGTGATGCTCTAGATGAAATTTGATTCCAATCGGCCCGCTTTTCTTAGATATATTCATGTTTGAAAGTGTGACTGGACAGATGCACGGATGGACAGACACGCAGACCCCGCTCGAGTCCCATCCTATAAGCTCCCATGGGGGAGAAGTTGTTCAAGCGAACCCACTGAACCCCTCTGAATCCGCCAAAGTGATCATGTCAGTTAAAACCATCTTACCAAAATATGCTGGCTAAATGGTTGTTGCGGAGTACTTGGGGCAGGGTTGGCACGATATTACCCGCCCGGGTAAACCCACCCCATAAAACCCGGGTTTACCCGGGTTGGGCAATAAGGTCATATTACCCACTTTGGGCAATATGCGGGTTGTCTGCGGTTTGTGATTGTGGTATTTCCTGATCATACTCACTTACTATTTTTATGAATTTTTGGTCTTAAAAATTCTCGGTTTTCAGTCTGATGATAGATATAAAAGTGTATAGATGAATCTCTATAACCATATTTTTATCAGTTTAATGGTAATAGTGAGATAGTCATTAAAATATGAGGATCATCAATGACATTTTAAGATATATTACAAGTTTTTACAAGGGAGTGCAGTGGCTCAGTGGTAGAGTGCTTGACTCGAGACCGAAGGGCCGCGGGTTCGAGCCTCACCGGCGTCACTGCGTTGTGTCCTTGAGCAAGAACATTAATCCTAGCTTAGTACTGGTTCAACCCAGGAAGACCCGTCCCTTTATAACTGAAAGATTGTTGATGGGACGTAAAGAATCAAATCAAACAAACAAAACAAAACAAGTTTTTACAAGATACAGACAAGTCAGTTTTCAACTATGTCTGATTATTATTATCTAGTCATCATGATTATGCCAGTCTACCAACCTTTACCCTGAAAAATATCTTGGGCTTCAGTTCAATAATATAAACATATCCACTCTGGATCTTAATGATTGTCAGATCATATTAGCAATAAATGAAAATTTTAAAGCTAACTTTGATGGTTGGTGATGAGCTGTTTTATGCATAAGCCTGAATAAACTTTCTGTATGTATTATATGATTCTATTCCAGAGTGTGAATAAGTTCCCATTTCCCCAATACAACTGCATTAAAATTTATTCACACTTTTGTTACAAGGACCAGCATGACTGAATTTGACCATAATTTCAATAGTTAAGGATAATTGCTCAATTACTGCCCCAAAGGTGTGAATCACAGTCAAAACAATAGTACTGTTATTTTTCTAAATATTGGGATGTCCCCACAGTTTTTTGTAATCATCCTAAAATTTTACCACAAAGTAATACCATAAAAAGATGCAGACAGAAATGCAAACAGCTTTAATCCTGATCAGACGGTTTCTCTTTAGACCAGCACTGTTAGCACAGAAAAACTGTAAGGTAGCAGCTGGTGGTGGAAATTATGATAAACTTTCAGATTTATAAAACCCACATAAAACCCATAAAACCCCAAAAACCCGCCCTCATAAAACCCGCCGGGTTGGGCTTTATGATAAAACCCGGGTTTTATACCAACCCTGACTTGGGGGATAAGAAACTATAGGAGCTGAACGTCCTGAAGTGCTCACCTGATCTCCTAAATGATGTTAAAATAAGTCAAGGTCAACTACAGCTTATAATGAAACACAATTTGTTTTAACATATATGGGGGTTACGGCCATTCTGGTCAAGTGACCTAAAACAATCAAATAAATACTCCATCAAACAGCCCAGTGATTTCTGAGAAAAAGAGTTAAACATTTCTCCCAAGTATTATGGTTTCGGCTTAAACAGTTATAGAACAAGTAGCCCAATGGGCAACGATCGCTCACCTGGGAACCAGCATAATGTTTGGAGACACAATAATTACAATGCTCAAAGGCAGATAACTCGGAACTTGAAACAGTGACCAGGAATTAATTCGAAAACATAAGATATTATGCCAGTTCTAGTTATCTGCAAGTATTAACAAGAAAAACTATAACATGTGTTACATGTTATAAACGGCGTTGTTGAAAGATTCTTAAGAGTAATAATAGATGAAGGATAATAATGAAGTTTTTTTTTTCGCAATGAGATATACATTAAAGCGGCTTTGAAATGAGTCATTAAATGCTTAACGTTTAGCTAATAAACTATTCAATCAGAGTGTGATGGGAAGCAGGCTTTTGTGAAAGCTTATGGTTGTTATAAAACCACAGCGTCACCGAAACCATGCGATTATGAATACAAAAATATAAGACTTCATCCTGAACATAACTGTAAGTGGGCCGATTAAATATTAGATAGACATTTTAGTGTTAAAAATATCTCTAACCAACGCAACTTTTCATGTTGCTTAAACATTTACAAGTAAAAGAAACAGACAGTGAGTACCTACATGCCCTATACAAACTTTAAATACTACATCAACCTGACGAAATCGTTATATTCATAATAGATCGATGATTAGCGATAAATTGAGATAAATTATAAACAACAAACCCCAGTATGATACACAATTATAGACAATGGGTCGACATTTTGATCAAAACCATTATGAAAATGCCATTCTAGGATTTCTGTGTGAATAATTTTTTATCGTCCCTCGGTACGTAGAATTTATCTACCTCTCGAAATGCTTATTTTTTTTATAATAAATCAATGATACTACCTCTACATCTTGAAATGCTTATTTTCTAGGGGGCGATTCATAGAAGTTTATGATTGATAGAAGGTATTAAAGCAGAAGATGGTTAATGGTTTGAGTAAAATGAATTGAACATGATTGGCAAGTCCATCGAATTATCAAACATTTGCATTGGTCTAGAACACATTTAATTGAAGAGTTATATAAAGTTGAGTTAAAACTGCCTCCCCCTAATTTGCCTTATTGATAAGGACTTGTCTGTCTTTAATTACATTAAATTACAAAACCGGACAGCAAACCTACCAGTGCTTAGTGCTCAGCTAAGTAGTTATGTTGTAGATTTCTTCTGTTTGTGGGTCCTGCCAACAAGACTACAAGGCAGATATGTGCGTCTTCATCATTAAACATCCAGTTTTATGTATCTCACAATCGGTTGTGTGTCGCACAAAAAAGCTTTGAAAACAATCCCCTTGATTCATACATATGGACAGGTGGCTTATAAATGTTTAAACATGGAATGGCATGGAGCCATAGAGTAACGGTATAAGGAGTTGTGTGTGGCGTATTTATTCATTTATAATCTTTTTATAAGTGAAATTCATAGTCCCTTCTCTAAGAAGTCAGAAAATACCCTGTGTGTGAGGGTATTGATCTTAGAGAAACTAAAAGACACCACTCTAAGCATAGCACGCCATTCCATGCTCCACTGCACTCCATGCTTTACAAACTGCATACTAGCATGATAAAAAGACAACCACTTCTTATAAAAGAAAAATCAGCAGCAGGTAGCATTTGTTTGCTTCGACTTCCCATGGGGGAAATTCCTTTAAAAATGATCTTTTATGAAAATATATACTTGTTATCTTCAGTCTATTATAAAAACCAATACTTGTCCGCGGGGAAAGAAAAAGTCAATTTTTCAAGTTGAAAACTTCCAAAATAATATCCCATGCATTTTCCTTCTTTAGATAGAAAGAAATCCATCCCCAGTCATGAATTTGCAGGTGATAGGAAAAATCTACTAGCATGATGATGATGCTTCCAAGTTTGACATATGCTTTGATGACATCGAAACAAACCTCAGGAATGACCTATGTTCCGCGTTTTGCCTTTAATCTTTCTTTGGTAATTATCTCTGTTTATTCATATTTTCTGCTTGTAGGCATACTGTCCGTTCTGTTTGTTTGTTTTTCATTTTATTGCTCCTATTTTCTAATAAAATGAAAACTTTGTTTCTGTTTTATGGTGGCCAGAAACAATTTAACCACGCACACTGATAAATATAGAATGAATGATGTCACAATTATTTACAGAACAGTAATAATAAATAGGGCCTTTATATACTTATTGAAGAATTTCGTAGTCTGTGAATACTATCTTTGAATTCATATTCATAGTTATGAATTTATCAATAACTTCGCCCCAGAAAACCGCTGATAACACACAATTCTAAGTTATTCTAATTCTTCTAAGTAGGCAATTAGACCAACTGAAGAGTGAAAAATAGGCACAGCCCATAGGTAAAACAGGTGTTGAACATCCGACATTTACACTGAAAAGACACCTCATTTTAGACGTTTTAAATACTTTTTTAATAAGAGAAGTCTACATTTGTTTTTACTTTAGCCCTTTGAAAAACGAAAAAATTAATCAAAACGTTATTCATTGAACAATAACTTTGAACACACACCTCTTCAGGAATAGTCCATTTCAAAACCAATTACAAATATAGGGTAAGTAACCACTGTTTCATAAATGAATTAATTTTAGTTACTTATGCATTAATAAGTTACGCCATAGAAAAGATCTGAATGAAAATTGCAGAGGAAACCTGGTGAAAGTGTAGTTTTCAGATGCTCAAGGGCAGGTAACTCTGTAGTCAGTTATGGGATCTGACGGAAATTCAAACTCATCTATACTTTAATGTATTTTCTGATAACCTACAAGGATGAAAAAATCAAATGAAAAATGAATGCGCTAGAGTGGTCAAAACATTATACAGCTATACTTTCGATGTTCAAGTGCAGCTAACTCTGTAGTTGGTGGTCCAGTGTGGAGGATAATCAAACCCATTCAAGCTTTTATGGGTCTCCATGTTACCTGCAAGAATGAGGGATATCCATTCAAAAGTGAAGGTGCTAGAATGGTCACAAAAGATCTCCCATTGTAAGTATATGCAGATTTTTAATGATGCTTAAGGGCAGTTAACTCCACAGTCTGAAATTGGTTCTACTTAAAGTTCAAATTTATCCAAGTTTTAAAGAGACTAAGTCTGCAACTATGAACATTTTTCGAAAAAATTTCTTTTCTATTTAAATCATTTGTAAAAGCAGAATTAAGTTAAGTTTTCACAATAAATCTGTTCACTATAGTTGTAAACTGCATGGAAAAGTGAATTATCTTATAAAAACAGGTGTTTTTTCTCTTGTTGGTTATTATTTGCGTCCCTCCAATAATTATAGACAGTCAATTTTTAACATAAATGCTGTTGTTTTGATACTGATAATTTGTAAAGATTTACGAAATTGGTAAAATGTATACCTGAATTTTATTTTTTTTACTGTGTTCTTGAAAAATAGAAATATTATTTCAAAAATTAAAAGATCGAAAGTTACAGACTATGCAGCTTTAATGGTTGTCCTTTTTACCTGCAAGAATGAAGAAGATCCAATCACTAATGAAGGTGCGAGAGTGGTCACAACATTATCAATTTTTAAGTTACTCAAGGGGAACTAATTCGATATGAGGTGATGGGAACTTGACAAATTTCAAACTCATCGAAGAGTTTATAGTTGTCCTTCTTATCTGCAAGAATAAAGAAGATCCATTCAAAATTGAAAGCACTAGAGTGGTCACAACATTTCTCCCATTATAAGTCTATGGGGATTTTTCCAGACGCTCAAGGGCAGCTAACTCATAAGTCCCTGGCCGAATTTTAGACCCATTCGAGATGGGTGTCCTTGTTACCTGCAAGAATAAAGAAGAACCAATCAAAATTGAAGGAGCTAGAGAGGTCACAAGATTTTCCCTATTATAATCCTATGGGAGCTATCTGTTTTCATGGAACCCAGAGTTCTGATCCAATCTGGCCCAAAACCTAATGCAGTCAATCCCCTACCCCAATGATGCGCCAAATAAAATTTGATTACGATCGGCCAGCTGGTCTAAGAGATATTCATATTTGAAAGTGTGGACGCACGGACTGACGGATGCACGGATGGACGGACCCCGGCTTGAGTCCCATCCTATTCGCTCATCCAAAGCCTTCGGCTCTGGTGAGCTAAAAATCAAAATCTCAAAACATTTCCCATTTAAATGCATAAGGAAGCAAAGGACGTGTAACGGTTTGGCCGTTTTTTGGTCCACGATGGATTTGGCTGAAATTTAAGTATATGGTGGTTTGATCTTTGCCCTTTCACATGAGCATGTTTTTGAATTAACGACGGCATATGTAGTCACATGAATTAAAGTTTCTCACTAGTGTGTATAAACAGAGGTTTGTTCATGAATGTGTATATCTTTAAAGATCCAACGAGCAAACTGACCTCAAGCATAATACCAAACATACGTGTGTTTATACTCGTCATGTCTATGTCGTAACTTGAGCTAACACTACCATCATTAATTAAAATTATGCTAAATCTTGGCTAAATACTGTGTTTACGATTACCTTGATGATATGTTGTTTTTAGGTGTAATATATAATGAACATTCAGTGTTTTACCGCCTTTTCCAGTTAATCAATAGCTCAAACAAGCCTTTTCCGGTTTATTCATATAAATATAATCAGTACGACATGTACACAAGCGTGCATGTAACATGTTAAACGAGGCATTACATGCGCAACCTTTTTTGTTGGATTGGTATGAAACATGAATACAAATAGTTATAAAGCTACAGAAATGATAATGGAAGCTTTGAACACTTTTTTTTGCTCACAGCCACAAATATTAAATAGATACATGTGAGTGTTGTATATCTGTCTGTTCATCTATCAGTCCGTCTGTATGTCACACTTTTGTGTCTGTGACGTATCTTCCAAACGCCTGATTCGATAATAACATTAATTCACAAAACTGTGCACCTTTGTGGATGAACATGCAGAATAAAAGAATACTTTAAGGCCATGTCAAGGCAGGCGGTCATAGGTTACATGTACAGAATGCATATCTGCTCCATATTTTACACATGTCCCAGCTCAGATATCCACCAGTAGTGATAGCTCTGTAGTCTATATTACTTACCTATTATCTTACGTGTGACTAAGGGGTCGCAATTCACAATCCCAAAGAAACATATGTTTTGTGTCATTGTGCAAGACCCTTCATCTTTATTGCGTAATACATGTTCAACCGAGGAAACGTCATGACTGATTTATGGTTCACTGTAACGTAGAGCAATGACGTAGAGCATTAAAACACTTAGTCATGTTACAAGCATTTGTGGTGCAGACATCTATTTCAAGGGTGACAACTTCCGTCAAAGCAGGGATTTCGGAACCGTTTGAACAACCTACATTGTGTTTGGATAAAGGGTGAATGAGCATCTAAAATAGAGTATTTCGATCCTTGAATATTAAATGTATGTGTTTGTTGGTACCAGTGACTATTTGCCATCTGCAGATAAGTGGTTGTTGTATATATACTGCATTATTTTAGCAAACACTTTACGAGAGCGATACTCATTGAGGAAACAAACAGTTTAGCACAGATATTGTGCACATGTAAGCATGAAAAGCGCATTGCACTCATTATGTATAAAATGCTTGTGGCGTTCGCATTCAGGCCATTGGCCGTTTTTATACATGCTTTCTTGCATAAATAACAATGAATTGAAAAGAACAAAACTAAATCAAAGAATTACATTGGTTTATTTGCGACAATATCTGTGCCACCTATATACATCATATATGTACATGAGAAGTTACGAACTTCAAAAATATATAGATAGGTGTTAGCTTTGAGGGTCAGTTACAATTTATGTTGAGAGTGTGCATTTGTATACATCACACCAGCTCCTTTTTGTTCAAATAACCCCACTTTAAAAATATTACCATTAAAATGACACAGTTCTATCAAAATTTTGAAATCATATCAAATGATTCTGATATCTGTGCTGTGAAGTAGCTTTTTGCTCTACCTTATGAACCGCTAGATGAATTTCATCGAAACTTACACAGATACTTATCTGGGACAGCCAAAACGAATTATAAGATTTTGGTGACCTCGGCCTTATTTACATGGTCACCTGGGACATATATAAAAAAGGATTGTCTGTACTCTATCTTCCTAACCAATGACCAGATTTTGACCAAACTGACACAGATAATTCATTGGGAAGACCTTAATGAATGACTAGAATTCGGTAGCATTGATTTTAATCCCAAGATCACCAGCGTCACATAACTCCTTTAAGTGGGTGGGGGGACAACCCCATCTAATGTTATATACTTTCCATTCCTAACTACTCTAGTATGGCCATATTAAACAGTGTCTTCCCTGTAATTTGAGAATTCCAATAATTGATTATTTTTGTCCTCATGCTTCAAAGAATGATCACATAATTTGCCATTTTTGACAATCTTAATTCAAAGCAATGGGCCATGCCAAAACAAAAGTGGCGATAAGCTGTCTTTTTAAAAGCAGATTGTACCAAAGAACTGTCTCCAGAAATATATGTATCAGTTAAAGAAGGGGCACATCAAACTTTCTCCTTGCACCCTCTCTCTCCGCTGGTCTCTCTCTCTCTCTCTCTCTCTCTCTCTCTCTCTCTCTCTCTCTCTCAAATAAGACTCGCATTTACTGAAATGTTGTTGTATTTGCTTTTCAAACGCAATATATCCAAAAACTGTTTGTAAGAAATAATATTGATACGAGCTTGCTAATGTTTACATTGTATTCCATTTTTGGACGGGAATCTTACGTCTCTCCGGTGATTTTAGTACTCTCAGTGCTTTGATAAGTATGAATTGAATAGTACATTTCAGGATAAAATTTGCAGAAAAAGTCTTTTTACGGTATTTGCCGCATGCGGAACCGACTCAGAGTTACCATTTTATGGTGTAATATTATATGCACAATAAAATGAGAAATAGTTTTATCCGGTTCCGCATGTGGACATGTATGTAATTGAGTCACGAAGTACACGAGGGTGTTCGGTTTTACCATAGACTTAGTGTTAAGTGTGGTTGATAGGGCATGCATTTAACCCCAAAATTTATCATAAAAATGCATTTTAATGAAGAAAATAAATTGTGGACATTAAACTAGAGACTCTTAGGTATCATTTGGTAATATTTTGGAGGGATTTCTTTACAATCGATTTTTTACTGTAAAAGTGGGCCATTTCTAATACAAAACCGTTACACGTCCTTTGATCTTGGTGTTAAGCAGGTCAGTCATATTAGGATCATCATTTGAACAAACTTGGTAGGTTCCACATCCCTAATGCTACATACCAAGTCCCAAGGTCATCAGCCTCCTGGTTCTGGAGAAGAAGATTTTAAAGGGTTTTTACCATATATGGGCGTGACAGTCATTTTGGCCACGTGACCAAAATATTTTGTATAAATTTTGGATAACTTATCATAAGGAGTCTTCACATGAAATTTTAGTTCAATTGGGCCAATGGTTTGTAAGAAAACTATGTTTTAATATTGTTGGGACTCCAATATGAGCGACCTTGGCTGAAAGGTCAACCTTGACCTTTGAAACTTATTTATAGCCATTGTCTCATTGGGTTAAACATGTGAAAGAAGAATAATGACTTTGGCTTTAACGGTAATCAAAAATAAACTTTCAAAAAATTTCCCATTTTAATGCATTTGGAAGCAAATTTGACCTTGACGTTAAGTAGGTCAAGGTCAACCTAGGATCATCATTTGACCAAACTTGGTAGGCCCCACATCTCAAATGTTACATACCAAGTCCCAAGGTCACCAGCCTTCTGGTTCTTGAGAAGAAGATTTTTAAAAGGTCTTTACCATATATGGGCATAGCAGCCATCTTGGATCATTTGAACACAATTTGGTTCCCCCATCCTAAGGAGTCTCCATATATTACTGGAGTTCAATTGGCGCAGTGGTTTCAGAGATATTTGGAAATGTTAACCGACAACGGACGGACAGGGTATACTATAAGCTCACCCATGAGCCTCCGGCTCAGGTGAGCTAATAAGGGACACTAGATTGACATGTGGAGCTAATAAGGGACACTGGATTGACATGCTGAAGCAAAATAATGCTTGGTTTGCTTCATATAGCATGGCAGGGTTCATACAAAGAAGTTTGAGTAAAATTCAAGGACTTTTCAAGGACTTCTCAAGAATTTTTCAGTTTTCAAGGACTAAAAGTTTAGGAAAAATACTGATTGAAGTGTTAAAATTCTTCTTCAGACTAGACTGAGATAATGGAGAAATGAGTACTAGAAAATGAGTATGAAATTGTTGTGTCTTTATTTTGGTACAGCATTTGCTGCATCAAATTAAGGCACAACAATTTTATACTGATTTAGATCTCTATCAACAGTGTTAATATCTACAGAAAATAGAAGAATTCAAGGACATTTCAAGGTCCCTGAGTAATTTTCCAGTACTTTTCAAGGCATATTTAATTTTCAAGGACTTTTCAAGAGAGCCCTCTAAATTCAAGTACTTTTCAAGCCTGTGCCAACCCTGCATGGCCTGGAACTCAAATAAAATGGGTGCTGCATGGGTGCGTGGTTGCCAATTTCAAAATAAGAAGTCACAATGTGGGTCTTGCAGGCTTTTATATAAGAGTACGTCAGGGAAAATAATTTTCTTATTTCTCGACCAAAATATATGTTGTGGGTACTCAAAAGAACCGTCTCAATCAATGAGACAGTTCTTTTGAGCATCCAAAATGTATGCCAAAAATTATTGGTAAGAAAATATGTACAATTTTATGCTGAAAATTTCTGTTTATCTTAACATGTGGTCATATAACCCAGTGATAGGTCACTGTATAACCAGTGTAAAATCCAGTACCCACCTCTGCTGATTATTGAACGACTAACACAGGTATGTGTGACTACTTAAGAAATGAATTCAATTTTTTTTGACCTTCCAAAAATTGAATTTATTGCTTATATTTACATTTTATTATAGATATCTAAAATATAAAAATTATTTTCAATTTAGGAATTAAACAGTTTTGCATTTAAAGTATAATCATATTAACAGTTTAGTCGGAGTGTAAAACGGAAAAGGGGAACAGTCAATGGAGAAAACAAGAAGCTTGTTTTGCAGGTGCGACTCAGGTGTGGCTCGCTGTCAGTCACAACACCAGTGTAACATCTGGCGAATAAATTCGATGTTCGAAGCCAATTGCAAGGGCAAGTGAGCTTGGCAGCTGTCAATCAAATTTGTGTAATTCATGAGGCTATGAACGATTGCAAAAATCTAGATTCATTAAGGGCTTGCTTTGAAAATGTAAATATTATAACACAAAACAGCTGAACACATTAAAGTTTATTCATGAACATTTCTGTCTATATCATTTCATGATTCTAATTTAAACACTTAATGCATGATTAGTAATGTATCTTCTAAGAAAACAGATATTCGAACATCACAGGGATGGCTCATGAAATATTGAAAGTATATCTGCAGAAACATCCCACCTCAACAAAGCACTGTTTTCATCTTGATAGCCATACAGGGCATTTAGAAATTTCTTTTTAACCACCTTGGTCTGCCTTTCAAATTCAATCTCTAACTATACCAATCTATGGAATCCAGGTGATCAGGCCTTTGGTTATGTTGTAATTATCATGCTAGTAGAAGTTTTATGAGCGTGATTAAATTTCAAGCTCAGTTAAGCACAAAAAAGTTCCAAGGTGGTACTTCTTTTGTGGATCATTTATGTTATTTCTGTCTCGTTTTGTTGTGCTTTCATGCACATCTTTTCTTCATGCATTGTGGTCACTTGCTGGGAAAGGGCTGACCTCTTGGTTCTCATTTGTGATGTCTAATTGTGATGTTGTCACTTTCCCATTGGTATCCTGGGTTGGGTGTGGTGCTTGATAGTATCAATTCCTGATCTTTGCCCTCTTTCTTACTTTTATGACGTTGGGATCAGTTGATTCTAATTTTTACACAGATTTTGTTGCTCCACTGAAGTTAAGGTTTTTACTTATACAAAGCTGTGTAGTCAAGTTTTGAGGTCTTGTATGATTCTTCAGAACATTCTGAGATATTTGGAGTTAAAAATTCAGGCCTCCAGATAAGAGTGTGTATTAGAAAATTATTTTCTTTATTTCTCATCCAAAACATATGTTGTGGGTACTCAAAATAACCTTCTCAATGAGACGGTTCTTTTGAGCACCCAAAACAAATGTTTAAATGAATCGGTAAGAAAATAATTACAATTTTACGCTCATAAAATTCCCTTATCTGGATCTATGAGTTATAGAGTTTTACCATTCTGGATGCAATAGGATCCAAAAACCATTTACCAAACCCCTAAACGGGTACTTTGGCAAACAATGTTGACCCAGATGAAATGCTGCCTAATGCAGCATTTCATTAGGGTCTGCAATGTTTGCTATGACAAAATCCAGCTTTGTAGAAATAAATACAATAATTTTGGAAATTATAGTCTACGAGCTCATCAATACATATATATAATGGATCATCTTGCCTTTATTGTTGGTAACTTTACAAAAAATTTCATTGGCCTGAAATTCGTCATAAGAAAACCTGACTTTGTTATATGTGAACAACAAAGGAGCAGACCAGCCTGCTTTTCCTTGCAGTCTGATCAGCATCAATGTTATAATACTCTTTATGAAAAGTATTATGGCTCCACTTGTTACAAGATAAATTTCCGGATTCTAGAAAGTCAAGGTAGCGCAGCAGGTTGGTTTGAATCATACTTGGTTGGAAGCCCTGAAGACAGGTAGGGTAAAGTCGGGTAAATTCGGACAGTAAATTTCGGACAGAGACCTGATTTGTTTCATATTTTAATTTATGGAATAAAAAATGAATTAACTAAGCGAACAGTGAAAATCCTGATTAAACGGCTCATAAGGAGCAGTCTCATCTGGATTTCCACTGTTTGCAAATGTATGTCTGAATTTACCTGATGTCCGAAGTTACCTGACTTTACCTGACAGTTTTCTCGCATAGCGCCCAAATTATTATTAAATGTGTGCTTATTGGAGCCTGTGTGGCATCATAGGAAAAACAGTGTGAGCGTTAATCTCTCAGATGTAATATATTTTAAACCTTTGTATATTAATGGATTCTTCCTTCTGGTTTGATACAATAACCATTGTACATATCTAAGGGTGTCATGTTATAAATTTCAACAAATACATGTATTGTATATTTTTGTTTGAAGATATTTTTTACTTTACAAACAGCTTAAAGTCAAATGCTAGAAACATTGTTTGTATGTATATATCAAAATGTGTAAAGCTTTATGAATAAAATATTGTTTAAACCAACAGTGTATACCCTGATGAAATGCAGCATTATGCTGCATTTCATCTGGGACTTCACTGTTTGCAAAAGTACTCATTTAGGGGTTCCCCAGCTACAAAGGGTTAATGGTTACTAACACACACATGGCAAGCACAAATATTAGCTACATGTACGAGTATGATAGAGCTTAATACAGTAATATTTTGTAGTTAGTCACTAAAACATCAATGCCAAAAAGACACCCAAAGGTTGGCACATAAACTATTGTAAAAATCGTAGACATATTTTAGAAGGTACTGAGAAAATCTATTCCTATAGCACAAACAATATGAAAATATTAACTCTCATTTTTTTTTCTTTTACCCTATTACTCAAAAAGCTCAAAATGGGTGTTAGGGCCTTCCCATATAAAGAAATAAGTGTGTTTCAGGTAACGGGTCTGAAAATTTTAGGTAGGGTAGGCACACATATTTTTTTTTCTGGAATTTTTTTTAAGCATTTTGAAAGGCATTTTACCTTTTACCTTTCAAAATGCATAAAATCATATTTTCCCCAGAAAACCTGAAAACAATCCTAGGTTTCACAAGTAAATTTAGGTAGAGTCGGGTTACCCTAAACACAGGTATTTTCTTATTTGGCCTTGTGTTGTCATCTTACTCTTTTGCTGCTGCATCTGATAGTCCTTTTAAAATGCCTCTGTAGCAAACAATATTTGTCTGCCTCCCGAAATTAGTCCTTGACTTAACCCTTTACTCCACAGTAACACCTTTTGATGCCTTTGAATATCATGTATTTGAAAAAATGAATAAAGTCAATAAGCAATGCTTATTAGATACCCCCCGCACAGTAAGAGTCAGTGAAAAAACTTGGCAAGTTATAGTTCGAACAAGAAGACCTTAGTTTTGATAAGAAGATTTCAGTAGAATCTGTGCAAACCAAAATTATAAACTCCTTCATGCATATGTTCAATGTGTCTACATTGTATCGGCAAAGTATCAAATTGCTTCATCTAAAGCTGTAGTAGGAGTTGATCGGCCCATAAAGGCACTATCCATGCATATACAAAAGCCATTTAAGGGAATAATTGTCTAAGTTCAACAAAACTTATAAACTCCTTCATGCATATGTTCATTGTGTCTACATTTTATTGACAAAGTATCAAATTGCTTCATCAAAAGCTGTGGTAGGAGTTGATCGGCCCATAAAGGCGCTATCAATGCATATACAAAAGCCATATAAGGGAATAATTGTCTAAGTTCTCACAGCTGTCAATTTGTCAAAATTATTTTTTGTGAACCAAACTCCTTCATGCATATGTTCAATATGTCTACATTGTATAGGCAAAGTATCAAATTGTTCCATCAAAAGCTGTGGTAGGAGTTGATCGGCCCATGAAGGCACCATTTATGCATATACAAAAGCCTTATTAGGGAAAAATTGTCTAAGTTCTCACAGCTGTCATTTTGTCAAAAAATATTTTTTTCTAAACCAAACTCCTTCATGCATATGTTCAATGTGTGTACATTGTATAAGAAAAGTATTAAATTGTTCCATCAAAAGCTGTGGTAGGAGTTGATCGGCCTGTGTATGGCCTATAATAGCATAAGCATAAAGCACTATATTAAAAGGCATTTAGAACTACAAAGGGAAATAACTCTAATAGAATTGGCCCCTAGCCCTTACTTTTTTGTCTAAAGTATTTGTCTTGCATATATGAACATGTTTGCAATGTTTGATGAAAATCCAGCAATGACTCTTCGAGTTATTAAGGAAACAGAGCGTTATGGACGGACGGACGCACGCACGGACGGACGCACGGACAACGTGAAAACAGTATACCCCCTACAAACAAAGTTTGCGGGGGGGTATAAATATGGAAAATGGAGCATTTGCTCTTTTGGAGCAAATGCTTCATTTTCCATAATATTTTCAAAAGTATTCAAAACGAAGCTTAAATTTTCCTTGAATTTTTTCAATGTTTTCTAAAAATAGAAAATGATGTCATGTACTATGGAGTAAAGGGTTAAGCATTTACATTTTTAAAACAAGAAAGAGGGCAAAGATCAGAAATCTATAAAATCAATCACCTTACCTGACAACTTCAGCAGTCAATATTTACATTTCCAATGCGAGTCTTTAAATGAACCTTTACATTTGAGATGTGGTTCATACTTTCATGAGCAAATCGATTTAAGCCACACCCACATACGCGCCATTTGAGCTGGCTAACGTCAAGTCCATCCAATAACGTTGCTTATTTACCGACGTTTGTGTGACGTTGAACAGGTATCCCCATGAGGTTAAGCGCGGAAATTTGGCGTTTTGGCTATTCCAAACCCTACGTTATGTCTGATTTAATTCAAAATATCTGGAAACCCAGCCAAGATAGGTGAAAATTGAAAATTGATACTTGACTGATAATATAAAAAATGTAAATATAAGTAATAAATTCAATTTTTGGAATGTTCATGGAATCATGATCATGAATACATCGGGTCTCTTAAATGTTTTCCGATGCATTTTATTCATAGCAGGCAAAGGACTAATGGTCGCTATAATACCTCAAGTTTCTCTTGCCATGATAGATTTTCTTAAATTTAATGGGTGTTTTAATACCTAAATCTTGTTTGAACATTGAAGACAACTGACCTCTGACAGGATAATGGCTAATAACTATTTTCTCACAGTAAATTCCAAATACAATGCATATACGAGGTGTGATAAAAAGTTCTCGGCCATTATGCTTCGGTGAGATTCATTGAATTAAAATCTCTGTCAGTCGGTCATTTGATCTAATTTAAGGACATTGGTAGTGTGAAAAGGATGCAGTCATGCTTGGTTGCTTATGTAAAACACTTTTAAGAGAGGAGCGTGTGACACACTTGCAAACTGAAGAAACTTGAAATAAGAGCCGTTATCAAGTATCTCAAGAGAGGCTGAGAACTTTCTGATCATCCCTTGTACAAGTTATTTCACAGCAAATTCCTAAATGACAATACATATAAGTTATTTCACAAAAAAATCCTAATTGACAATAGATACAAGTTGTTTCACAGCAAATTCCTAAATGACAATATATACGAATTGGTTCACAGCAAATTCCTAACTGACAATTGATACTAGTTGTTTCACAACCTAAACAAAACCGGGACAAAACATCACATAACACTGAAACACTGAAAAATATATACTGGCCCTCTCAGGAATTACCTGACAAACAATGTAAAGTAGCAAAATAAAAATTTTAAAGTGATTCTGATCGAGTGATTTTTATATGTATAAAGTGTAAGCTGTACAAAGTGCTAGCTGAATGAAAAGTGTTAGCTGTATATTATTGGTTAGTTGTGGAAAGTGTCAGCTGAATAAATGTTTTATGTGTACAGTGGGTAATATGGGGAAGATATATATGTAAGTTTTGGGCTGTATAATGTGGTTTAGCTGTGTAAAGATTTAACTACATGTATATAATAAGGGTTAGCTGTGTGACATGTTAGCTTTATAAAAACGGTTATCTGCTGCTACAAAAGCCATACATTAGTATATACTAAATACAATGTTTACAACAATGCTTTACCACTCTTTTCAGAAAACACCAGGCCGCATAGCACAGTCGGTAACATGTCCATCTACAGATGCACATCTGACTACAGATCCAGGAGTCACGAGTGCGATCCTGGCCTGGTCAAATACTTTCGTGGAGATTGATCATGAAATAATTTCTATGATAATTCTCCTCCCTTCCGCTGATTCATTCAAGAAAGGTTGTTGTCAGTTACAAGCGAAAGTATTTGCACAAATTACTGGTTAACCTCTTGTTCAAGCTTGCCCAGGAAAAAGTGTGGTTAGGTGAACTGACCGTCCCCCCATGACCATAGCTGTTGACTGAGACGTAATGCAACAAAACAAACAAACAAAATTCACAAAAGCACACCTTGTTTGACCTAAAAAGTGCATATGCTATAATCAGGGGTGATAACAGTCTGCGAATCTCAATCAGGAAAATCTGTCAACTGAATCCTGAACTGAGCCAAAAAAGTTCTTAAATCATCAATAAAATGCTTTTAAGAACAAAATATCGATAGAACACAATCACTTTATGCATATTTTATGGTAAATATCTGACTAAAAGGTTCTAAAACCAAACTAAAGCAATAATAACTATGATCTCATGCCAAAAATGCATGGGTGCTCAATCAGTAAATCCTGATTGATCCTGAACCTTATCATCCCTGTATAGTTAACATACTTGAGATCTTTTGAAGCAATGAATGCTATATCAATTTCTGATTACCAACCAGGGCAGCAGTGCAGTTTTATCATTACTATGATTGCTTATTCCTATAGAAACCCATATAACTTGTGATTTTCCAGGGGGGGTCCGGACCCCCTGTCCCCCCCTCTGGATCCGCACTTGGCTGCAATCTATTTAGTTTCCCAGTCCGCAAAATGATGTGATCACCTCTTGCACCTGTGCTTGTTTTCCTGCAACTTCGTTGCAAATTTTCAGTTGAGCCCTGCAATAAAATCATTTCTTGAACTTACTGCATGACTGTTGCCTGGTTTATCCAACATATTTTGCAATTCGTCTTTGCTTTCTTCAATCACTCAATAAAGATAGCTCAATTTCTTTTTGCTGGAGGTCATTTCTTTTCCTTTCCAAGCCATTTTGACAGATGATGCTTTTCGTCACCAATGTAAACGAATGACGTCATATCCGATGACGTCACTATCGTACACATTCTAAGCAAACACCCATGTTAAGTTTTTTTGGTTGTCAATATGTAAAAACGAGATTCTAGTCTCTTTATCCTCTAAAATGTAGTTGTTTATTTTCAATTGGAGAACGGCCGCCATTTTGATTTTTTGAACGTCGTAATGTCTACATACGCACGTCATCGTCTAAATGCGCGAAACGAACTATAAGCTGGAAACGTATTTTTTTTAAGGAAAACATAACTATAAATACTGAATAAGAGTAAATAAAGAAGAAGTTGTAATTATATGAATTGAAAGTGATTTTTCTGCGTTTCACTGAGGTATGAAATGTCGTTTAAATTACATCTAATTTTAGCATGAAAACCTTCGGTTTTCATGCAAATTAGATGTAATTTTCCCGACATTTCATACCTCAATGAAACGCAGAAAAATAACTTTCAATTCTTAAGCAAAGCCTTGAAAACTCGAACTTTGATTTTTCGAAATACTTGCTCATTTGAAATAAATTTGAGACAGACGGAATTCAGAGAATAGGACCTATTCATGATCTGTCTTTAATAAGATATGTTTTGGGTGAGTAAAAGAAACGTCTCACAGATACTTTATTTCATATGCTATTTTTAGATCAGGACATCATTTTCTATTTTTATACAACATTGAAAATATTCAAGAAAATTTCAAATAAAGTTTTGAATACTTTTACAAATATTATGGAAAATGGAGCATTTGCAATGGAGCAAATGCTCCACTTTCCATCATAATTTCAAATAGAAGCAAATGCTCCATTTTCCATGTTTTCAAGCTAAGAAATAGATCAGCTCTAACAGTGAATTGTTGTATAATAAATCACTGTTTAGAGGTCAGTTGTAAAGAAGATCAAATCACGAGCACACAGCGCGAGTGATATATCTTCGTACAACTCACCAAAAAACAGTGAATTATTACTCAAAAATTCACACACAACAGCTGATCTATTTAGATTCTAACACACAAGAAACAACGAACACACATTTGAAGTCTTCAGCTTCTTCCAACTTTCCGCCAACTTTCCGCCATTGCACTGAGGAAATCCCGCCAATAGTTGGACTGTGTCGCATACGTTTACATGTATTTGTAACGTCTTTCAAGCGTAAAAACAATGTTACACCGTCTAACGCCATGAATGACATCATTTTGCAGTAACAAATGATGTCAACCAGTGCATGTTTTCCACGCGCTTTCAAAACTGTGAATTATTGTTTGATATATCACACTTTTTTTGCATTGACTCGTTAGGCAAGTTGTGTTAGAATATATGATATTTCAAAGGTGTTATTATGGAGTAAAGGGTTAAATAGTGATTTCATGCATCCGAATCTAAAAAAACTGACCCATATAAGGTTGATTTGGTATGCTGAAAACCTCTATCTTCTAGCGCAAAAAAATATGAAAACACCATGCATTGAACAAAAAACAAGAAAAAATACATTGTACACATCACTCAGTTCGTGATCTATAATATGACAACATGACTAAATTTCCAATAAATACAAGCAAAATAATATAAAATCAATATAAAAATGAAAAAATAAACACTATTTGCCCTCCAGTCATCAGAATTAAAGCTATTCATGAATATGTGGGGATGATCTGTGAAGAGAATATAAGCAAAGCCTCAGATCATTGAAGAAATCACAAACTTTGTTATCCTCTGCAGTTGTGTTTGCCCTTTAACCCTTTCCTTCATGAGTATTCATGCTAGCTCCACCTACTATGAATAATTATATAAATAAACTTTCACATTTGTACACAGAACAAAGAAATTACTAGTCAAGTCCACTAATGTAGGATCATATCTAATCATATTTCCGTAAGCAAACAGAGTAGACCCTGATCAGGTAGCTCTTATAAGAGCTGCCTGATCTGGGTCTTCTCTGTTTGCTAAAGTGATAAAAGGTGTCTGTATGGGTTAAAGGGGCTTAAAGGTGAAGAGATGATTTGCTCCATAAATGCATTATGCACTATACTGAAGCCCTGGATATGTACATCTCCTATCGTACAGGCCAAAGACCAGGAAGCAAATGTTTTACATATATACTCTTCAGTCTTCACATTACCAAAGATAACCCAAGTCAAACAAAGTTAAAATACAAACTGTAATATATTTAAACTCCAGCTGTAATGTATTTAGAACTATTTTCTCGCGAGCACTTTTTACTGCATCATTTTTCAAAAAGTCTTATCCTAATGAAAAGTATTCAGGAACATCTCCGCCAGCTTCTCCAATCGGTTCCTGCAGTTACCTCTCTACATAGATGCGCTTTTGAACAATTTAAGCAAAGAGCAAATAAAGCAAGTCCAAGATGTCAGTCAAAACTCCCCAATTCTTTTACTAAAGCAATGGATGGCTTATTCAAATAAAATGGAAATCGTGCCTGATCTGTATGTGCGTTAAGCTAGTATGGTCATCTCAAAACCATCTATTTTGGAGCATGTGCATAAGTGAAAAATGGCACATTATGCGAAAACCCAAGCTTTGATCCCGACAAATAAGCCTGCTCAAAGCTGATTCTGCATATGCACGGTAAATTATGAGTTTGCAAACGACAGTTTTATGTTATAAATAACCATTGAATAATGAGATATTCACCGCTGAAGAATATTTTTTGAGACTACCCCTTTCTGTCACGCCTATACTAATTTTAACTGTCAATAAAAGACATGGAAATTTTGGACACATTTAATTTATTGCAAAACCTTCATTCATATACACAAAAATCTGTTTGCGCCACAAGCACCAGACCTTTTGGAGAAGTTGGCAGAAAGTATCCTCTACACATTTCATCTCGAATGCATTTTGTTAAAATTGAAGCAAAATAAGTTATTGCAAAATTTAGTTCTAAAAATATAACAGCTGGAGTTTAGTTATACTGGCACATGAAATCATGATAAAAATGTGTAAAAAAAGATATGAATATACATACATTTTTAAAATATGGCCACATATATTGCTTAAAATCTACTTGCACACTATATTAGTGTAACTTTGTGACTCAAGTTGTTAGAATCACACTTTCTGTGACAGAATGGTGACAAACTTCACCAATGAGCTTCTATCACTATACCATCTGGAGTAATTGCAAGCTAGTAAAAAGTTTGGATCCAATCAGCCCAACATTTTGTTGGGCCTGATCTGGATCTAAACTGTTTGACACGTTGATGGTATTCCTAAAAGAATTCATCAAAAAAGTTGATTTTGAAAAAAAAACAGCTGACAACAAAATAGATGCTAAATGTCCTAGCTGGGTAAAGTTGGGTAAATTTGGACTGCCCGCTAAATTCAGACAGCGACCTTGGTTGTTTCATATTTTGATTATTGGAATAAAAAATAAATTAACAAAGCAAACAGTGAAAATCATAAGGAGCCGTCTCATCTAGATTTATACTGTTTGCAAATGTGTGTCCGAATTTACCTGATGTCAGAATTTACCCGACTTTACCCTAGACAAACACAAACCGTCATTTACCCTGATTATAATCATATCTGGTATTAATGAACAATCAAAATAAGTGAGTGAATTAAAGCTGAAATTGACATAGTACTGTTACAAAAACTTCTAAAAATAAAATGAATTCAATATAAAATATGTTTTTCACAATTACAAAAATCAATGAATAAATGACAAAATTACATGAAACACAATGTTAAAGAAATAAAATTGAAAATATAGAGAAGAAACTGTATTCATGACACAAAAACTTTCTCTTTGAATAACAAGAAATGAGATGGGCCTCAACGCGACAAAACCTGTCTTCAGGGATTCCAACAAAGTGAGATTCAAACCAGCCTGCTTAGCTACAGAGGCTAGCTAGAAAATTTAAATTTCCCTCATAGCAAGTCTGGATATCATACTTTCCAATAAGCGTATAACAAAGCCACTGAGTAGACTGCACGGATGCGTAGGCTGGTCTGTGCCTTTGTTGTTCTCAAACTCCAGAAGACAAGTTTTCTCGCATCGAGGCACAGATAATGTTATGTGTGTTAAATTTCAAAACAATTAAAAGACAATTCAAACTGATCTAAAATGGAAGCCTTATTGAAGCCTGCTTTTGTTTGTTTGATTTGATTCTTTACTTCCCAGTCCACAATTTTTCAGTTATGTCGGGACAGATCTTCCTGGATTGAGCCAGTACTAAGCGAGGCTAACATGTCTTGCTAAAGGACACAACACAGTGACACTGGTAAGGTTCTGAACTGGGGCCCCTCAGTATCAAGCACTCTACCACTGAACCACTGTGCTCTTTTTATTGAAGCCTGCAAGAAGGTCTAATCAATTTGGGAAAGATTAACATTTAAAATACTATATTTAGCTTAATAATCACACTGTGGGACAACATTTTCACTTTATAAAACAATGAAGGTCCCAACTAGCCAATGTTAAACATCCCCATTAAAATACATGAGTGGAGGATCAATGTTATCAAAATCCTAAACTTTAGAAGTTCAAATTTTAAAGCTTGCAGTATGCCTACAAAATACATGTATTAAAAAATTCAAGTTTAAATTTTCTATTGTCCTTAGATAAACAGAAAATAAATCAGAGAAGCAATTATAATCTGCCTAATTCAGTATTTTAAGGCTATCCTTCTATGGAAAGTCAGCCTAAAAAAATACTGAATTCTTGAAAACTTTCACCCGTGTTAATATGATATGAACACTTAAAATGCTTGGTAAAATATTTTTCAGCCATAAATAATGATAACACTTAAATGAGTGTAGATTAGATCAGATACTACAATAATGTAATTGTTGTGGCTGATTAGGGTCTACACAGGTGGCATTAAAATCGGGAACTTTTCAAGAAAATCTGAGGCCTGATCTGGGTCAAACTGTTTGCAAAGATTATCAGCAGAGGACACTTGGAGGCAGAGTTAAAATATTTCTCAACCATAAATAAATGATAACACTAAAATGAATGTAGACCCAGATCAGATACTACAATAATGCTGTGGCTGATTAGGGTGTACACAGGTGGCATTAAAATAGGGAACTTTTCAAGAAAATCTGAACTAGAAATCGTGCTTGTGAAACAGTATGCCCAACTACTTTATACTTGTAAACAGGCCTTTCGTTAAGAGTGCGTACCAAGAAAATAGTTTCCTTATTTCTCAACCAAAACATATGTTGTGGGTACTCAAAAGAACCGTCTCAATGAGACGGTTCTTTTGAGCACCCAAAACATAAGTTAAAACCAGCGGGTAAGAAAATATTAACAATTTTACGCTAAAAATGTTGTTTATATAAACCTGTGTTGTAAATAAGGTTTGAACCCTTTCTTAACCCTTTGTATACTAATTTTGTTTGTTTGATTTGATTCTTTACGTCCCAAGCAACAATTCTTCAGTTATGTCAGGATGGGTCTTCTCAAGGACACAACACAGTGGTGCAGGTGAGGCTTGAACCCGCAGCCCCTCGGGTCTTGAGTCAAGCACTCTACCACTCAGCCACTGTGCTCCCTTTGTATACTAATGGTTTCTTCCATCTGTATGTGTTACGATGCAGAATGGCTGGAATAACAGAATCAGCGATGGTTGCGTATACGCACAAATACGCAGAGGTTTAGGTATGCACCTGGTCACCTATTCGAACCATGATACGGTACTCTTTCTATTGATAGTCCCAATAAAAGGTCGGTTTGTCTGAGATGGAATTCATTGTGTCTATATTTATCAACGCTTGCACAATTTCCTTACTCTTCTTGAATATCTCGGAAATCTTGTGCGTTTTTCAATATATAAAGGATGGAATTTCCCATTCTTGTTAGGGGACATTTTAAACATACCGTTGAAAGGTTCGATATAGAGACGCTATTCATTATTATAAAAGGTACGTGAAGTTATATATATTGTTACTGTGTTGATATTGTACATGACAGGGCGATGGCGATTCGTGTAATTGCATTGAATCGCGATGTCTCTAGCATGTCACATTGTATTGAAATAATAAGTCACTCGTTTTCTATTTTGTCGTCTGTTGAATCGGCCAGCATTCTGTGTATGAGTTCTTTCGGGTGTTATACCTCTACCATATTAACCTGATCCTGACCTTTATGCATGAATAAATTATTACAGTACTAACACTGAATATATAGTTTTTCGTGATGGATCGTGTGCAATCGGTATGTTTCGAGCAATTACGGAAATAGACGTCTTGGTACAATTGGGATGAGATCCATTGATAACTCAATGTAGTTGTACTTTCCACGGTAGTCTTGTGGTTAGTCAGCATAGCTACAGATACGTAAATTATGGGTTCGAATCCTGGTCGACGCAACTTTTTTTTATTACATTTTTCTTTGTTTTCATGAAATGCACATAAACACAAAAAATCTAAGTTCACGCTTTCTTTGAAAATATAATGACTAACAACTTCTTGATGGAGTTGATGCTTGGAGTTAGAATTTAGTTTGCGAATAGGTCTGCACCTGTGCTCTTGCCTCCAAAGCAAAAAAAATAAGTTATTGCAGATCGTAGCATTTCTCTAAAGATCAGCAAGGTCCATATATGAGCTACGACATGAGATTTCCAACAATGTGGTTTGTGCGACAAGCAAAGGCGCAGACCAACATGCGCATACGCACAGTCTGATCAGAACCTTTCCTAGTCACTTGAATATTCTATGCCTGGTAAGCTAATGAATTAACAGCATTTAGTTTCAATTTTTAAAAGGAGGGTGCACAGACTCACCTGCTGGAAATATCATGTCGCAGCTCATATCTTAAAAACTGAAGAGGCGACAGGCGATAGTTGGAGTACAGTGTTACGGATCCTACGAGTGAATGTTATTGTCACCAAAGAGATCAAATTAATTAAAATGGAGAAACAATTTTGCAAAAGGAGAAAATTTAATAAAAATAAAACAAAAGTCTTTAAAGTAGTTACAAAAATAAATGTCGCATGCAGGATTCGAACTAACAACGCAGAGCTTAAAAATATAAGTGTGCAATACTCACGTGTTCTACCCACTGAGCCACCCAAGCAACTGATAGCCAATTGAGCTTTATAGCGGTATATACATCTATTGTGTTAAAAAGTACCACGTGCATTTCCGTATTAGTCGTACGATGAACGCCGAAGATATATTTAAATGCTCAATCGGCTGTGAAATTATGTTAATGATAAAGGCCAGGATCAGGTTAATATTTTCAAGGTATATCAATAACGTCCCGTTTTTTCGGTGAAAATAGCGATTGTTACGCACTTGCGTATGAAGTTACGCACATGCGTATTGCCTAAAAATCTGCTGGGACCATTCTTGCGGCTATAGTAAAAGCTGTCCGGATGGACTCGTCGGGTTATTTCGGACAAAAGTAGTCACAGGCCATGTCGGGCCTGCACCTAAAACTATAATGGCATGCTGAAAGATTTACCAGGGACCGATAGGTGAAAAACAATTTTAGCAGCTAGATTTTAAATTGTTGTGATTTTGTACGGCGTTGTTGGAAAGACGATTTAACTGCCAGTGATAATCGACTTTCGATAGCGACCTGTATGTGTCACCTCGAGTTATATCTGACGCATATAAGAATAAGGGTTAGGTGCATACACTACAACACACTTACATAAATAAGGTGATAGCTGACATGTATGTTTAGAGATTAGGTAGGTGTAATGTTACACCAAAGTAAATGTAAAATATTTTCGTACACCAAAGTAAATGTAAAATATTTTGTGTTACACCAAAATAAATGTAAGAAAGCATTGTACGGTTTTACACACATAAAACAGCAGAATGTAATCTCTCAATATTGATGTAAATATTTTTTGCCGAGAGGTCATAATTAGTTGTTTACAACTGATACGTTATACATGTACGAAATTAGTGCGTGGGCAGGGTGATGTCCGACGTAAACGTTCAAACGTTACGTCGGCACCACACTGTTCAACCTTTTTCCTGGAATTTTAAGAGAATTGGTATCAGTATTTGTAAACCTCGAAACTATCTAGATAACGTGACCTTGAAGGGAAAAGGGCCACAGAATCTTGATGTTTCGGCTGCGATAGCGTCTCAACCAGGGTGACGTTACGACAGTGTATAGAAAATTTTGTTACGTATGGGTTTGTTCGTTTGGCATAAGAGGTATTGTTTAGCGCTGACATAGGCCAGTCACTAAAAATACTTCTCTATTATATAATTTTAAGTGTGGATATTTAGAAGAGCCGATCCATCCTAACCGCATGGGAGCCGTTAACCATACACCCACAGGTGAGGGCTAATCGCGCGCTTATAGGGTTAGGATGTAATTTAAAAGAGTAAGACCACTGAAATTATTTCTATTTTTGTGAACTTCGAACGAACAACCCCATTATTGACGCAAAAGAGTGATTCTGAGATTCTAAATATAGATTGTTTTTTGCAGAATCGTCTCTTGTGTCCCCTCCTACGTTGGAGGCTGAATGTTGGTGAGCCGTTGATTATCACCTGAGGGCACATATTAGCTGTCCCCCTCAGGCCACGACCAGCGTGGATCAAGGCCCAATCGTTACCACGTAGCACAATCGAATGGGAAGCCAACCGGCTTGAATGGTTATATGTGAATCTGACACCCCAACGTGGGGATATGATCAGGAAGACCTATTTATATTAATTCTGACGTCTTGAACGACGATCAGCAGTACGCGTAACAAAATATTACATGAATCCAGTGACAACCAAAGTACAGGCTCGATCACCTCAGCGCGGATGGTCTGAAGTAGACACACGTGCAGCTTAGAAGACATAGTGTTCGGGAGACGCGTATAATCTCGAGATTTCTCGTCAATACGAGAACTGAAATGTTAAAGGGCCCAATTGTTGTTTTTTTTATGAGAACTTAAGCTATATGTTAAACATATTCTTTACGTCTCTTATTTCTGACTAGTTGACGTACATCTAGAACAGGACAGTCCAAGATTGGTTCTAATTGAAATGATCTTGGAGTGGCAACTTGCTCTAGTATAGGATGGTCAATTAGCCAGAAATAACAGCGTAGGTGGTGTCATTGTATATTAATGTGTTGTTGATGTTTTCTTAGTACATAAAGTACTGAAAAGTTTTTGCTAGTTGTGTGCATTATTTTTCCCTGGTAGCATCGTCATCGCATAAAGGAATTTTCCAATAAGATTTCCCCTCCTCCTTCCTGACCGGCTTTATGTCGTAACAGTATGGATAATACATTAAACTTGGGATTGTTCTTGCACATATCAAGGGATCAAAGGTTAAAATTTCCTAACAATGAATTATGATATATTTCTCTGTCCCTAAAGACTGTTTTTACCTTAGCAGACAGTGCAGGCCCAGATGAAATGCTGCATAATGCATAATTTTTGCCAAAGTACCCCTTTTGGGATTTCTGCATACAAAAGGTTAAATAAGGGCCATAACTCTGATATTATTTTCAGAATTCCTTCAAAAGTTAACCAGGTAATCCACTCACTATCTCTTATCAAGTTTTGTTTGTTTGTGTTGATGCCTTACGCCCCAGTCAACAATTTTACAGTCAGTCATGTCGAGACAATTTCCTGCCTTCCTGGGTTGAACCAGTACTAAGCAGAGGATAAAGTGTCTTGCTCAAGGACACAACACAGTGCAATCTTTCGAACTGAAGTCTAACTGTCTACCACTGAACCACCAGGCTACTAGCAAATCCTACTTTAACTGTTATCAGCATTTTTTTTCACCATTTCCTTTATCAGTGTCTTTGGTATCCACTTGAAATGTAAACAGTATTTTTGCTCACATAATACTGTTATCAGTGTCTTGGTGCCTGTCTGTATTGTTATTGGATACTGCTTGTATTGTTACCAGGGTCTGTAATGTCACTCAGTACTGATTGTACTGTTATCAGTATTTTTCAGAAAGGATGGCTCCAAAGAGTTCTTGTTCCTGCCAATACTGTTATCAGATTGTTGGAGCCTATTTGCACTGTTATACATATTTTGGCTCCTACTTGAACTATTATCAGTAATTTTTCAGAAAGAATGGGTCCACTGAGTTCTTGTTCCTGTCAATACTGTTATCAGAATGTTGGAGCCTATTTGCACTGTTATCAATATTTTGGCTCCTACATGAACTGTTATCAGTAATTTTTCAGAAAGGATGGGTCCACTGAGTTCTTGTTGCTGTCAATACTGTTATCAGAATCTTGATGCCTGTTTGTACCATTATCAGTAATTTTTCAGAAAGGATGGGTCCACAGAGTTCTTGCTCCTGTTAATACTGTTATCAGAATGTTAATGCCTGTTTTTACTGTTATCAGTAATTTTTCAGAAAGGATGGGTCCACTGAGTTCTTGTTCCTGTTATTACTGATATCAGCATGTCTGCTACTGTTTGTACTGTTATCAGTAATTTTTCAGAAAGGATGGGTCCACTGAGGCCAGTTTGGCGGACAAGAAAGCATGGATACAATACAACAACGTCTGGAGACTGCTGCATTCAATTTCCTGAAAAAAGATATGGAAGAAAATTGATCTCTTTCCTTGTTAGCAGCGACTTTTGTCATCTGCTGAAACAGGGTTCATACAGGTAAGTTCGTGTAAAATTCAAGGACTTTTCAAGGACTTCTAATATACTTTTCTACTGTTTTCAAGGACTGAAAACTTATAAAAAAATGATTTACACATTAAAATTCTACTTCTGAAATACTAGAGTCCATTACTAAAGATATTAGTTTTAGAAAATCAGTGTAAAATTATGGTGCCTTTATTTGGTGCAGCATATGCTGCACCAAATAAAGGCACCACAATTTTAAACTGATTTAGGTGTCAAAATACAGTGTTGAATCCTCTTATAAATGGTAAAATTCAAGGACTTTTCAAGGCCTTAGAGTGTTTTTCAAGTACTTTTCAAGGCAATTTTCATTTTCAAGGACTTTTCAAGACAATCCTGTATATATTCAAGTCCTTTTCAAGCCTGTGCGAACCCTGTGAAAGCTTTTGCAAAGAGTTTGGAACCAGATCAGGGCAGACAGAACGTCTATCCTGTTTATGATTCAAACTGTTTAAGACATTGATAGTGTTCCTAGATGAATTTTTTGAAAATTCTTTTTTTCCCTATCTTGTTAAATTTATTTTTCCTTTGCCCTTTCCAATTTCCCCTCAGAGATCTGGGCATTCTCTGGGGTTTATATGCAAAAGACAATAAATATCTATCATACATAAAAAACTCTCTCACCAGTTTACACTATGCCATCATATTACATTTTGCATGATACAATTACAGATAAATCTAAGAAAAAATGTTTCTAGCAAAAAGTTTTAATTGCGGACAAGATTTGGACTTTGTAAGACTTTATTCTTAATTTTGAAAAAGTCAGCTGATGACAACAAAAACTGCATGAGAAATTACCAAGCATGCAGAGTTGAAGGTGTTTTTCAAATTATAAAAATGCCATATGCTGCAAATTTCAGAATATTTTGCAAAATTTTCAAATGTCGTATGCTGCAAATTTTTGGTGCTTTAATGGTTAACCCTTTGTATACTAATGGATTCTTCCTTCTGGCTTGATAAAATAAACTTTGGATAGTTTATTGTATATACCTAAACTCCAGCTGATTAGTTTTTAGACCTAATTTTTTGCAATAACTTTTTTATCTTCAATTTTAGCGAAAAATTAGGTCTAAAAACTTATCAGCTGGAGTTTAGGGGTGTCTGGTAATAGTTTAAAAAAATGCATTTATTTTGTCTGAAGCTCTTTTAACCATATCAAACAGTGTAGACCCTGATGAAAAGCTGCATTATGCAGCATTTCATCTTGGTCTTCACTGCTTATGAACGAAAAATAGTGTAGACCTTGATGAATTGCAGCATTATATGGTATTCCATCAGGGTCTACACTGTTTGTAAAAGTACCCGTTTAGGGGTTTCCCACATACAAAAGGTTAAGATACCCATCTCTGATATTAGTAAAAAAAAATTTGTTTGATTTGATTCTTTACGTCCCATCAACAACCTTTCAGTTATAAAGGGATGGGTCTTCCTGGGTTGAACCAGTGCTAAGCTAGGATTAATGTTCATGCTCAAGGACACAATGCAGTGACGCCGGTGAGGCTCAAACCCGCGGCCCTTCGGCCTCGAGTCAAGCTCTCTGCCACTGAGCCACTGCGCTCCCTATACACATGTATTAGGAAATAATGAACTCACTCTCGTTTCTACTTGGCCTGGTTTATCACTATGGAAATGTAACTTGAGTTTCATCTTGCCATCATCAGAAGATCCTTTTAACCGGGAAAACTTATAACACCACTGGTAACTCTGTAATAAATTCAAAGAAGTTGTCAGCTAACCTTTTCCTGCCATTCTCAACACTTTTCATCTGCTCTCTAAACTGAATATGTACATTGGTAGTCAATAATACTAACAATATGCAGGGCTTCCGTTAGGAGGACGTACGCCGTATATTACGTCCAAAAATCGGCTGCGTACGCCGAAATTACACATCAAAGACGTACCGCGGACTTCTGAAAATTCCTTAGTACGGCCGAAAATGGATATCCAGACGTCCTGTCTGCAGAAAAAACCCGCCCACATTTACCAGATTACGTGATTTATGTCCCGCCTTCGTATTGGAAACTCATTTATTTTGTTTATTGACCACGCTAGGACGTCCCACTTGACTGATTTTGAGAGTTTTATTGACAGCCAGTGTCACGTGTAGGCTTTAGTCGGAAGCGTTATTATAAAAGCGTGTCATCCAACAGGTGTGAAATTGTACATCGACACATCTTGACAACGGCCTTAGAAACCATTCCTGCGAGACGGACGTCCAGTCCCTGAGCAATAAAGCGAAACGGCCAACAGCCCAATCACTATCCGTTTTGTTTGAAGTGCCGAAGTGACACTTTGCACCCTTGTGAAATAACTTTTATAAACTCTACACGTCTGCGTCATAATTAATTGTGTAGATCCTGCGCATGCCATAATTTAGTACTTGAACGCTCCTTCTAAACAGGCACTACACCAACGAACATACAACATATTAAAAACGAATGTTGTTTTGTTGCAATTTTTACGCTGTACAAGTACAAGCTTTTAAAAAATAATTGTTACACAAAATAAATACACGCTTTTAAAATAAAAATTGCTACACACTCTCCCAAACAAATCTCTCTATCTACCCTACCCTACCCTTCCCTTCCCTTCCCTACCCTACCTAAGCCGACCCTACCCTACCTACCTAACCGGACCCTACCCTACCCTACCTTACCCTACTCTACCCTACCCTACCTATCTATGCATTGTAAGGAACAAAGAATGATCTCACTCTGTATAAGTACAAGCTTATAAAAAATAATTGTTACACAAATAAGTACAAGCTTTTAAAATAAAAATTGCTACACAAACACCCTCCCATACAAATCTATCTATCTACCCTACCTCTACCCTACCCTACCTAACCCTACCCTACCTAAACCTACCCAAACCTACCCTACCCTACCCTACCCATCTTGTAAGGAACAAAGAATAATCTCTGAAATATATATCTTATTTTTCAAAGCAAGTTTGACAATCCACCACACCGCGACGGTATCAAAGAAAAAAAGTGGGACTTCCAAAAAAATTCAATGGGACTTCCAGATTTCAAGGGTAGGAAGTCTGGACTTCCTGGATTTGAAAGTTAATGGAAGCCCTGCAATATGGATCTTGTTCTATTCGTTTGGTTTGAGGTTTTATGTTAGACAACAACTATGGTCATGTTGAGATTGTAAGTACACCTAACCATACTTTTTATTTGGGCAAACTTAACTAAGGGGTTTACCAGTATTTTGTGCACATACTCTTGCTTGTATTAAACTGACAACAACCCTTGAATCAGGGGAAGAAGGAGAATGACCATAGAAATTATTTCATGATTGAACTCGCAGCCTGCAGTTGGACTCAGTATGGACTGTGCTACGTTGACTGGTCACAAAATGGATCTGATCAGGGTTCATAGCGTGTGCGTTTTTGTTTTTGTCTGTCATGGTACCATAGGATGATCTATGATTCTGGTTTTTGCTGGTCATACTGCTTAACTACCAACATCTAATTTATCTTTAGCATTGAGCACAGGCCACGAGGTTATAAAACTTTTTAAATGCTCAACTCATCTGAGCATGAAATTTCAACTGCTCATAAAAACTAAAATGCTGAAAAATAAAGATTGCATTCAAACTATCGAATGTTGTATTTATCATGCTAGTAAATGTTAAAATGCCAACACCTGTTGGCATTCTAACATTTACAAACACGATAAATTTCATGCTCAATTTAAATGAGCATGAAAAAAACCTTGAGTACAGGTGACAGAAGTCAATGAATCACAAGTAAAGGCTGTTGATGGCCAGTGCTCCACTTACTTTGGTTTCACTATCATATAATGAAAATCCGACCTCCATATCTAGTGTTAGGCCTGAAAGACGCCCTCTGTAGGTGCAGCCAAATGTTCGACTCTGAAACACACAAGAATAATAATACTGACATACCTTGAAGTGAATCATAGGATGTAAAGCATGTCTGCAGATTAAAAAAAAGATTGAGCATAAAATCAATTTTTTTCCCATCAATCTTAGCTAATCTTTTGTGTTTTGTGTACATAAACAAATGGGATCATTGAGACAATACTTTAAGTACCCTCAAAATGTTTTTGGAGTACCAACAGCATATGTTTTGATTTAAAAAAATGTATATTTTTCTTATTTCATTTTCTACGTCCCAGTCAACAATCTTTCAGTTGGTCTTCCTGGGCTGAACCAGTACTAAGCAATAATGTGTCTTGCTCAAGGATACAAACAGTGACGCCGGAGAGGCTCAAACCTGCAACCACTCTGTCTCAAGTGGTTGCAGGTTCGAGCCTCAACAAAGAAGGATGGGATCGATTATGTACCCAGTGAATATTAGAATAACACAATAAATGAAAACACAGAAAATGACAAGTATTGGAGCAAATTAGCAAAGATATTGAGCGTAAAATTATGCTTATGTTCTTTCCCATCAATCTTAGCATAAGTTTTGTGTAAATAAACAAATAGGATCAATGAGACACTATTTTGAGTACCCTCAACAGGTTTTATCATGAGTACCCAAAGCATATATTTTTGTTTAGAATTGAGCCACGACATTAGATTTCCAACAATGTGGTATGTGTGACTAGCATATGCGCAGTCTAATCAGAGCCTTTGCTAGTCATTTGAATATTCTATGAGTGTTAAGCTACTGACTGAACATCATTTGGAGTTTCTAAGCTTAAAAGGAGGCTACACAGGCTTGTCCCAGTCTACCCTTGTCAAAATGCCACATTGTTGGAAATCACATGTCATGGCTCAAATATCTAAGAAACTTCATAAATACTACCAGGATAAGAATAGATCAGTTCAGTTCTATTGTAGTCAGAAAATGAGTTTTGAAGTTTCTTAAACAGTAAATGTTCTAAAACTCTTTTTCTTCTCAAATAAAATGTTGGTTATCATTAGGCTGGAACTCAAAAAAAAATGCTTGTCAGAAAAGCAAAGAGGGAAGACCCTGATCAGAATGTTTGCCAAGGCCATTTAGCTTTTTGGCAGGCAACTAGTCTTTGAAATTTCAAAACATTTGCCGTAAGTTATGCCTTCAGTTTAAACCTACGCCTTGGCTGCTCATTCTCAAAAAATTCTTTGGCTGAGATATAAAAAGTTTATTTACTAACCTTTATTCTTATCACAGCTGAATGATTAGTTCTATACCAGGATCTCTCAAGTTGTAGTAACTCACTACGACTTTCTAAACTCAGGTATATAGTCTCTTTGCTCCCCGTCTGTATGGAACAACAATGCTGTTTGTCATCTACTAGCTCAGAGTCCTGAAAATATAATTAATTACAATCAGAGCCAGGTTATGGGAGTTTTATAGGATCTTACATGAGTGCTCATATATTATTGAATTGATTAAAAGAGTTGAGAAAAAGCAATAAAATGCTCAGCAAGCCTCGCATTTTATCGCTTTTTCTCAAAGAGTTAATTAAATTCAATAATACAGGAGCACTCATGTTAGACTCTATTTATCACATGACGTTATTATTACTTAAACTGCATTTGGGGGTGAAAATGTCAAGATTGGGCCTTCTTTTATGCAACGTTCTAATGGACATCCCCAAACGCAGCGTTATGTGATACTTATTGCATAGGCTACCAGGTTATTTTCATGCCAGGCTTCTTGAGCGCTTGAATTAGAGTGGCCAAAATTCGGCCCTATTCCCAATGTCCCCAATTCCAGCTAAAAAAATTCCAATTTAACTGCAGATGTACCAGTTGAAAAAAATCCATAACAACAGTTTGAAAACATATTAAAGTGTGCAAATTATTATTTTTTAATTCCTTGAAGAATGTCTGATTTCCTTTCTGAACAATCTTTTGTGTTTGGCCACAAGAAAAGTGTACCGGACTTTGTGATATCTTTTGAACCTTTCCGTGTTTAGTATGACCATTTTCAGAATGCATGAGTTACTTTCCTTATCACTTCAGAGATCGATGTGAGTCAGTGTGTGTCTATTGGACAGGGGTTAACATTATCTCCTATGGAAAAATCTTAGGTGTTTCTTTAAATATTTTGAGCAGTGTATAATGGACTGGCCCATAAGAATTTTTCATGTCATCCTTTAAAATGCACAAAATATGAAAACTGGAATTTTGTGCAATAAATTGAGCTGCGACATGAAATTTCCAACAATGTGGTTTGTGCAACCAGCAAAGGCTCAGACCAGCCTGCGCTTACGCACAGTCTGTTCAGAGCCATTGCTAGTCACTTGATGATTATATGACTGTTTAGCTAGTGACAGAACAGCATTTGGAGTTTCTAAGCTTAACAGGAGGCTGCACAGGCCCGTCTGAGTCTATTCATGTAAAAATGACACATGGTTGGAAATCACGTCACGGCTCAAATGTCTTGCTCAAGGAGTACACAGTAAAGGCATTTGTGCCAAAATCAGCTGTCGATAAATGTAGTGGCCTCGAATAAGTGTATCTTAAGCACTAACAGCATGTGAATTGCCTTTTTTATTTCAACAAAAGTGTTCAGCAGAGATTTTATGCGATGATATACATTATTTCACTTCACAATGCTTATTTTTCCATTGATACTGTGTACATACCTGTAATACTTTAAACATACACTCATATACATGGAAGACTGTATTGCAACAGACCCAGTCACGTGCTTGCATCTACAATCAAGAAAAAAGATTGAAGATATATTTAGATATGTAATGGTTCATAATTGATGTGGTTAATCTTTAATTTTTAAACTTACATCACATCACTTGATGACCATGTGCGTGTGAACAGCCCTGCGTGAGATTACATGGGTAAGCTATGAATTTCTATCCCAAGCTAAAATCTCCAATAACCTTATCCCATATGCAAGAATAAAAGTGAAAATTATAAGTCAAATGTTCTAGTCAAATAGCTTTCAGAGGTTACAATTTTTATACCGGGCAGCATAGTGCAGTCCGTAATGTGTCTGGCTACAGATGCGTGTCTGACTGCAGATCCAGGGGCGCGAGTTCTATCCCGGCCCAGTCCCATACTTTCATGGAGATTGATCGTGAAATAATTTCTACGGTCATTTGCCTCCCTTCTGCTTAACCATTCAAGAAAGGTTGTTGTCAGTTACAAACGAAAGTATGTGCACAAAGTACTGGTTAACTACTTGTTCAAGCTTGCCAAGGAAAAAGTGTGGTTAGGTGAACTGACCGTCCCGTCATGACCATAGCTGTTGCCTGGGACGTAAAGCAACACAACAAACAAACTAACAAACAAACAAAAGTTACAATTTTTATCAAAACCGAGTAAGTAGATGAAAAGATATATATTTCCTCTCTACTTGAAAAACATATGTAAGTCTTTGTATTTAAAAAAAAAATATGGCATACTTATATCTTTTCATCTTCTTACTTAATTTTGATAAAGATTGTATCCTCTGAAAGCCAAATCAGATCCGCTTGGTGTGCAGATACTTCCCCATCTATTTTTTGACCCAACGAGAACAATATTCCTGAGAAATAACCTTACAAACACTACTTTTAAAAAAGATTGTTCTGCGGCTTGAAAAAAGATGTTCTCACATCTACTTAGTGCCTGAATAAAACCTGCCCTGTCACATCATTTTTGTTGATCCTTTACATCTAAGTCAACAATTTTTCAGTCATGTCAGGACAATTTCCTGTCTTCCTGGGTTATAGAGAATACTAGGTGAGTGTTTTTTTTTATATCAAGATTACCAGGCAAGGCTTTGAGAACACTTGTTGACATCGTGAGGCTTGCCGAGCGATTCAACATGCGTTCTCAAAGCCGAGCCTGGTAAACTTGATATCAAAAGACGCAAACCTGGTATTATATTTATCAGTTTACCCATTGTTGAACACTCTTCAAACTAGCGATAATGACGTATTTTTTTATTTTTGTGTTGATTCAGCGTCATCAGCGACGTCATTCAAAAAGTGCAATGTCATCATAACCTGATAACAGTAACATGCCGTGAGATAGGAAACCTTTATCAGGTTATGTTGAAATACTTCAGTTAATATTAGGGGTGACTGATAAGAACAAGTACTAAGCAGCAGATTAAGTACTTTGATCAAGGACACAGCACATGGACTCTGACCATGAGTCTCGAACAAGCAAATCTTTGATCCCCAGTCTAACACTCTACCAAATGAGTCACTGAGCTCCGCCCCTATCACATCTTTTTTTCTTAATTGGCTTGAGAAACAATTCTATTATTTTTTGCCTAAGTACTACATGTTTAGTTGTAAATATTTCATCATCTTATAATTACAGTCTAATATCATTTGTTTTCCACAGCATCATAATGACCATATATCTTATATTCCAATGCAATTCAGTTTGTAACGCGACGTCTGACTGAATAACATTGAAAATTTTCGACAGTTTATCCTGCGATATACCGTTGGAAATAGTTTGACGTCATTAATTACGTCACATTTCGTTGGATGATGTGCTACCTAATGTGACTTGCTATGCTCCAATTTACAAAAGTGCATTAGAATTGGGATAACCATATTCAAATTTTTCATTTGGGGAGGTATATCGTCGGATATACCTTCAGAAATCACGTTTTACGGCTCCGCTCGGGCGTCACCGTAAAGCTTAATCCACCGATATATCTCCCCAAATGGAAATTTTGAAAACAGTTATCCCTTAAATAATCTTTTAAAAATGACAGGAAAAAGCCTTATACAAACTACCTACCTCTCTGTGACTATGATCCTTTATGTAAGCATTAAATGAGAAATAAAACCAATTCAATTTTGACTGCAACTTTGGTAGAATTGAAATAGTCTGTCTGTCTGTCTGTCTGTCTGTCTTGAAAATGAAAATAAACATTCTTAAGTAAATGTTATTCAAATATTTTTATTGGTATTATCATTTTAAATTTAAAGCAAAGTAAGAAATGAGATAAAGATCAGGAATCAATACAATCAAAAACCACACCTGACCTAGGACACAATATTTGAAAGAGAAAAACACCAGGAAACATCACATACAAGAGAACCAAGAGGTCAGCCTTTTCCCAGCAGGTATCCACAAGGCTGCAAGGAACAGACAAGACATGACAGACAAACATGGAACACAAAAACCAAATAGGTTCCATAAAAGAAGCACCGCTTTGAAACAGTTAGTAAAACATTTTTTCTGGAGGGCTTAAAGAGGTTTGATGGTACTAACCTCACCCTTATTTCTAATGTGGATTAAGACAAATAGATGTTTGGTTCACACGAAAGACTCCTAACTTATTGATGTATCATCTCCCAGTACACACAAATGGAGATACAAAAAGGAGATAAAAACAAAGATAAGGACTCAACAGTATATACAACTAAATACTGAAGTAAAAGAAATCTAACAGTTAAGCATTGGTGAGCCTGACCACAGACACAGACACAAGGCATAATCTCTGGTACATAGTATTATTTTTCAGTATATGTTCTGAAATTTCAAAAAAATCATCTCTTTCTGTTCTCAAATAAAATCAGGGCTATAAGGCCTATAATTAAAATATAATACTTGAGCACAATCTCTCATTGAGACGGTTATTTTGAGTACCCACAACATATGTTTTAGTTAAGTAATAAGAAAAATAATTATCAATTTCGCACTCTAATCTGGGGGCCTGGTAGACCCAACTTTTTTTAAGTGGAGATCTAACCCTTAATGCGCCAATCGCAACAATAGTCGTCTGCTTTTCTCATCTGCTGAAATGTTTAAGCAGCCTCTATGGCAAACAGTGTGGACCCAGATCAGACTGCTCCTATAGGAGCAGTCTGTTCTGGGTTCACACTGTTTGCTTCTATACTTTATTTGTCATTAATGTTAGGCAATTATTTGCAGCAGACGACTTCAGCAGACAACATTTTCAGATGCATTTTTTCTTGGCGCTTTAAGGGCTAACACTAACTATACTTACAGGTGGAACATCAAACAAGAATATATCAGCTCCTTTTAGGGCTATAAACGTGGGTTTCCAGGCTTGCCAGAGTCTACCAGGGGAAGCTCTTTCCTGACCCCAACCCATGTACATTATCTGAAATCAGTAGAATGAACACACTTATCAGTTTAGTCAGAGGAATTAAATTTTCAGCATTCCCTAAATATTCTATTCCTTGAACAGGAACACTTACATTTTCAATTGGCACTAAATAGTCAGACACCTTGAAATGGAGCACTTAAATTTTCAAAATGGTCCTAAATATTCTGAAAACATACATTTTCAATTAGTCCTAAATATTCTGATAACTTACATTTCAACTGGTTCTAAATGTTCTGACAACTTACATTTTCAATTGGTTCTAAATGTTCTGACACCTTACATTTTCAATTGGTTCTAAATATTCTGACAACTTACATTTTCAATTGGTCCTAAATATTCTGACACCTTACATTTTCAATTGGTCCTAAATATTCTGACAACTTACATTTCAATTGGTTCTAAATATTCTGACAACTTACATTTCAATTGGTCCTAAATATTCTGACAACTTACATTTCAATTGGTTCTAAATATTCTGACAACTTACATTTCAATTGGTTCTAAATTTTCTGACAACTTACATTTTCAATTGGTTCTAAATATTCTGACAACTTACATTTTCAATTGGTTCTAAATATTCTGACAACTTACATTTTCAATTGGTTCTAAATGTTCTGACAACTTACATTTTCAATTGGTTCTAAATGTTCTGACACCTTACATTTTCAATTGGTTCTAAATATTCTGACAACTTACATTTTCAATTGGTCCTAAATATTCTGACACCTTACATTTTCAATTGGTCCTAAATATTCTGACAACTTACATTTCAATTGGTTCTAAATATTCTGACAACTTACATTTCAATTGGTCCTAAATATTCTGACAACTTACATTTCAATTGGTTCTAAATATTCTGACAATTGGTTCTAAATGTTTTAACAACTTACATTTCAATTGGTTCTACATTTTCTGACAACTTACATTTTCAATTGGTTCTAAATATTCTGACAACTTACATTTTCAATTGGTTCTAAATATTCTGACAACTTACATTTTCAATTGGTTCTAAATGTTCTGACAACTTACATTTTCAATTGGTTCTAAATGTTCTGACACCTTACATTTTCAATAGGTTCTAAATATTCTGACAACTTACATTTTCAATTGGTCCTAAATATTCTGACACCTTACATTTTCAATTGGTCCTAAATATTCTGACAACTTACATTTCAATTGGTTCTAAATATTCTGACAACTTACATTTCAATTGGTCCTAAATATTCTGACAACTTACATTTTCAACTGGTTCTAAATGTTTTAACAACTTGCATTTCAATTGGTTCTAAATGTTTTAACAACTTACATTTCAATTGGTTCTAAATTTTCTGACAACTTACATTTTCAATTGGTTCTAAATATTCTGACAACTTACATTTTCAATTGGTTCTAAATATTCTGACAACTTACATTTTCAATTGGTTCTAAATGTTCTGACAACTTACATTTCAATTGGTTCTAAATATTCTGACAACTTACCTTTTCAATTGGTTCTAAATATTCTGACAACTTAAATTTTCAAATGGTCCTAAATATTCTGACACCTTATTTTTCAATTGGTACTAAACATTCTGACAACTTATATTTTCAATTGGTCCTAAATATTCTGACACCTTATTTTTCAAATGGTCCTAAACATTCTGACAACTTATATTTTCAATTGGTCATAAATATTCTGACAACTTACATTTTCAATTGGTCCTAAATATTCTCACACATTACATTTTCAATTGGTCTTAAATATTCTAACACCTTGAATAGGAGCACTTACATTTCAACCTGCCACTAAATATTCTGACACCTAACATTTCTGAAAGATTTTTCTCGAAAAATACTATTTAGAAGAAAAAAATCATATATGAACAAAGACCATGCAAATTTACCCATCATGCAATGTGTAAAGTAAGTTTACCTGATCATCAGGTGTCAAAAGCCTGTTCATCATTCTCACCTGCAAAATAAGACCAAGATAAGTAAAACCTGTGTAAAGCAGCCTCTGTAAAATACTGAAAATTGGTTTTCAAGACCAATTATCACTTAATGCAGGTCAAAAGTATTGCAGAATGCTCTAAGGGGAGCATTCTGCAATACTTTTGTCCTTCATTAAGCTACCATTTGTCATTTAGATCTTTGTTTTGTCTATTTTTGAGTGGCCGTTTTACCCAGGTTTTACTGTAATGAATTTGATTCACAGTAGACTCAAGTTCCAGGGACCAAATTTAAGATTTTTAACCAATAGTTAAAAATAGCAAATGACTATTTTTCTTACTTGCCAAAGATGTTGAACAACTTGCTTATTCACTGAAAATAGAACAAACTTAATTAACATATTTGAAAATTGAAGAAAATAAAAAAAAAATATGCGAAGTTGAACAGGTTGCAATTGTTGGTGGTGGTGGTGATCTGTTTATGTTGTTGCCTATCAGGGCTTATTTTTGGTCGATTTTATAGCCGTTATTGGGTTATATTCCCAATGCCTAAAAGAATCTTTTTTTCCCAATTTTTGGAGGAAAATTCCAAATTTCAAATCAGAAAAAAAATTAAGAAAAGTCATCATTTTTATCATGGTTAAAGTTGGCTTAAAACTGTCGAATATTCATCACTGCACAATCTCATATAATACATCATGCAATGGTGATTATAATTTAACACTACAGCTAAATTCAGAATATATGATGTTTTTCATGATTTGACAATACAGCTTAAAGCACTAAAAAATTCCCAATTTTTGGCATTTTCGCGCAAAATTCCCAATCCCAGGGGTATAGGTCATTGTCCCAAAATGGTGAAAAAAAATCCTGCCTATAGACTCTGTGCTGTTTCATATTTTGTGTATATCTAATTCATTTTGAGGCATGAAAGCATCAAATTGCTGCATCAAATGCATAATCCAATGAAATCATTCCTCCCATTTCTTTTAGCAGTTGTGTGATTTTGGCTACTGTATTGTAGCTTTTTACTTAGCCATTGAAATACTGTCTGCATTAACCAATGAAATTATCCCTAACATTTTGTTCATTAACCACTGAAACTATCCCTACCATTTGCTTCAGCAGTTGTATGATATTGGTTATTGCAACTATTCACTCAGTAAATGACTGTCTGCATTAATCAATTAAACTATCCCTACCATTTGGTTCAGCAGTTGTATGATATTATTAGTTAACACAGCTATCCATTCAGCCACTGAAATACTATCTGCATAACCAATGAAACTATCCATACCATTTGGTTCAGCAGTTGTGTGATATTATTGGCTATTGCAGCTATCCACTCAGCCAATGAAAGCTATATTAACCAATGAAATTATCCCTACCATTTGGTTCAGCAGATGTGTGATATTATTGGCTATTGCAGCTATCCACTCAGCCAATGGAAGCTGTATTAACCAATGAAATTATCCCTACCATTTGGTTCAGCAGTTGTGTGATATTATTAGTTATTGCAGCTATCCACTCAGCCAATGTAAGACTGTCTTCAAACTGTAGTATTCCTGAAGAGTTCCCATCAATCCCCATCACTTCAAAGGCATTGGTCCTATAATAAAATGGGACAGCCCGTGAGATACAACCATGCAACTACCAGCTTAGCAAAAGCATAGTTCATGAAATCAAATTTGGATGATATAGCTGTTGTGTAAATATAAACAATTTGCTATATCGTGACAGGTATTTTAATACTGATTGGCAGTTTGAATTGTTTAAAAGAGGCAAAGCCAATGGACAAGATACTTGTTTAGTGTATATTTCAAAACAGGTTTGCTTAATTTTAGTAACATATGTTGTTGGTACACATTGGAATTGCCTCACTGAGGCAATTCCAATGTGCTCCTACCACATATGTCAATTCAATAAATGAGTGTTTTAACCATAAACTTTTTTTCACAACTTTCTCAACAACTTTTTAATGTTTCAGTGTAATGAGCATGTAGAAATGAACAAGTTTTTGTGTAGTTTAGCGTGCACCTGTATGACAAAAAAAATAGCCAATTTTATATTACTGACAGCTTATCTTAAGTTTCATTGGAATTAAATGCTAAATTGTTTTTTTTTCAATGAGGGGAGGAGAGAGGATCCAAATAACACTAAAAGCGGGCCATCATCGGACCACCAGTGGGATATCTATGAAGGCTAGCAAGCTCACATCCAATGATCCTTAATATCTAAATTCAGGACATTATTCACCGGTGTCAAAGTGATAACGCTATATTGTTGCATAATGTCCAATGTTATCTTTTAGCAAGAATCTACAACTATCCATTGGGGCTTGGGGTCTAAATTTCTGTTTGATCTTCAATCTACACTTCAGTGCTTTTATAACACTATTACTTATAACATTGTTAGTGTCCATAAGTGCAAAATTACAGGTGGCAGCCATTATGTGGTTATCCTTCATCAGACATAACCCATATCAGGGCTTCAGATTTTTTCAAGATTGGTGGACCGAAGTGACCCATGGAGCAAAAAATGGTGGGTCATTTACTGTAATAATGGGCCCAAGCATATCAAACTAAACACAATTGACATTTGGGTAGTATACTTTACCTACACACTGACACAGACACTTGTATGCATATATGTATATTGACTGCTGATTATACAGTAAAACCTGTCATAAGCAGCCACTCAAAAAAGAAGACCAATCATTGCTTAATGCAGGTCATTTAACGCTTTATGCTGGTCAAAAGTATTGCAGAATACTCCAAGGGGAGCATTCTGCAATCCTTTCTACCTTCATTAATGTACCATTTGTTATTATGATCTTTCTTTTGTCTTTTTTGAGTGGCTGCTAAAGACATGTTTTACTGTATTGACTATCTACATGTACTTTCTGTTTTGTGGAGTTTGTAGACTCGCTGTAAGATGAATTTTTTTATCAAAGTGAGTTTTTTCACAACTAAAAAGGATGGGTCCACTGCCTTGGAAAGTGATGGGCCATATTTTGAAATCATGGGACAATGACCCAGGCCCACCATAATTATGAAGGCCTGCATATTCAAACTTGGGGGAAAGTTTGATGAAAGTAATCCATGTATCATGAAATTTGGAAGAAATCAAGTAATAAATTACTAAGTTAGAGTGAGGACAAAAGCAAACTGACAGGTGGCAGCCATTTTGGCGACCATCTTGGTTATCATTCATCAGACAATACCAATATTTGAACTTGGGCGAGAGTTTGATAAAAGTAATCCATATAAGAAATTTGGAAGTAATCTGGTAATAAATGACTAGAATAGAATGTCCACAAGTGAAAACTGACAGGTGGGGGCCATTTTGGTTATCGCTCATCAGCAAAAATCCATATTTGAACTTGGATGGAAGTTTGATAGAAGTAATCCATATCTGAAATTTGTAAGAAATCGGTTGATAAAAAACTAAGTTAGAGCATGCATGGATGGATGGATGGACAGACAAGCTGAACGCAATAGAACTCCTTGTGGGCACAAAAGAACTACACATGAAAGCTAGTAACATACCTAAGTTTATCTGTACCATTGAAATATCTGGTCAGGTAGGTGTACAGGAGAGGTATTGAAGTAAAGACAACCCACTGTTTCTCCATGTGAGATAGAACTACACATGAGAGCTAGTAACATACCTAAGTTTATCTGTACCATTGAAGTATCTGGTCAGGTAGGCATACAGGTGAGGTATTGAAGTAAAGACAACCCACTGTTTCTCTATGTGAGATAGAACTACACATGTAAGCTAGTAACATACCTTAGTTTATCTGTACCATTGAAGTATCTGGTCAGGTAGGCGTACAGGAGAGGTATTGAAGTAAAGACAACCCACTGTTTCTCTATGTGAGATAGAACTACACATGAAGACTAGTAACGTACCTAAGTTTATCTGTACCATTGAAGTATCTGGTCAAGTAGGCGTACAGGTGAGGTATTGAAGTGTTTCTCTATGTGAGATAGAACTACACATGTAAGCTAGTAACGTACCTAAGTTTATCTGTACCATTGAAGTATCTGGTCAGGTAGGCATACAGGTGAGGTATTGAAGTAAAGACAACCCACTGTTTCTCTATGTGACATAGAACTACACATGTAAGCTAGTAACATACCTTAGTTTATCTGTACCATTGAAGTATCTGGTCAGGTAGGCGTACAGGAGAGGTATTGAAGTAAAGACAACCCACTGTTTCTCTATATGAGATAGAACTACACATGTAAGCTAGTAACATACCTAAGTTTATCTGTACCATTGAAGTATCTGGTCAGGTAGGCATACAGGTGAGGTATTGAAGTGTTTCTCTATGTGAGATAGAACTACACATGTAAGCTAGTAACGTACCTAAGTTTATCTGTACCATTGAAGTATCTGGTCAGGTAGGCATACACAAGAGGTATTGAAGTAAAGACAACCCACTGTTTCTCTATGCGAGATAGAACTACACATGTAAGCTAGTAACGTACCTAAGTTTATCTGTACCATTGAAGTATCTGGTCAGGTAGGCATACACAAGAGGTATTGAAGTAAAGACAACCCACTGTTTCTCTATGCGAGATAGAACTACACATGTAAGCTAGTAACGTACCTAAGTTTATCTGTACCATTGAAGTATCTGGTCAGGTAGGCATACAGGAGAGATATTGAAGTAAAGACAACCCACTGTTTCTCTATGTGAGATAGAACCACACATGTAAGCTAGTAACATACCTAAGTTTATCTGTACCATTGAAGTATCTAGTCAGGTAGGCGTACAGGAGAGGTATTGAAGTAAAGACAACCCACTGTTTCTCTATGTGAGATAGGACTACACATAAAGACTAGTAACATACCTTAGTTTATCTGTACCATTGAAGTATCTGGTCAGGTAGGCATATAGGAGAGGTATTGAAGTAAAGACAACCCATTGTTTCTCCATGTGAGGTAAAACCATTCCATTGGCAGAAGAAGAGGCCTGTAAATAATATACATTCAAAAAACAGCATTAACCCTTTCCTTCATGAATATAAATGCTCTGCTCCACCCACTATGAATAATTATATAAATAAACTTTCATGTTGGTTCATAGAGCAAAGAAATTACTTGTCAGGTCCACTAGTGTAGGATCATATGTATCATATTTCCATAAGTTAACAGAGTAGACCCTGATCAGGCATCTCTTACAAGAGCTGCCTGATCTGGGTCTACTCTGATTGCAAAAAGTGTTAAAAGGTGTCTCGATGAGGTAAAACATCCAGAAAAACAAAAGTCTTCCAAAAAGCTAATGCATTATTTGTTTACGTATTGTAATGATTTTCAATTTGTTACTGTAATCCAAAAGTGGTAATTTACAACACACAAAACGTGAAGATTTTTTTTGCTTTTCAGTGGCATTTATGTTAAAGAGAAAAGGGAATTCTTAACAATTATGGTATTGATTTTTCCCTTTATATAGTGACAGGACCACTTATAGTACAGCACAACTGGGCCAAGATTGTGGTCCAAAATGCCAAGAATCATATGTTCATAACAGTGTTCTTGGTGCAATATTTTTAAAAGTAACTTTTAGATATATAGAGAAGTACAGGTCCTTATATGGGCACCTTTGCAGCACCATCTTAGCAAATTAAGTTGAGTGAGGCAACTGTTTCATAATAAATATCAATCATTTTTCCTCTTCAGTAAACAAAAGAAATTGTATGACCCTTTGCCGGACCTCTCTCTTCCTGACACTTTAGCTGGGGAAAAAATTATTTCTGTGGTTGGTCTTAGAAATGTCCCTTTTTAGCTGTTGTTGTTAACAGCCCTTTGGCTGCATTGTCACGCAAGTAGTCACTTTTTTCACTGGTAAATATTCATAATTCTGCGGGTACATTTCGAAATTTTGAAATTATAAAATTTGTTAAAGGACCTCAAGACATATACACAACAATCCATAAAGTGTAGAAATAGAATTAAAATTGCACTTTGAAAAATGGAATGGTAAAAAAATTGCCACTTACCACTTCATTGTCATTCTTCCCAGCTGGAAAATAAAAGGAAAGTTAACGACTATACCTGTAAACAGGCCCCTAGATAAGAGTGTGTGATTAAAATTCAATTTTCTTAATTATCAATCAAAACATATGGTGTGGACATTCAAAAGAGGCTTTGAGCACCCAAAAGATATGATAAAACTGATGGGTAAGAAAATATTTACATTTTTACGCTCAAAAAATTTGATTATCTAAACCTATGATATTTTCAATTGTACACTCAAATTTTTGGTTTCTCTGGGCCTATGCAATCTGATTCAAACATCATCATTCATGAATTTATTGATTCTTTCTTAAGAAACAAGAAATGTCACAGTCATGTGACAAATGCCCCCAAAGGAATTGGTCTAGCATAAGACACATTCGAGGAAAGTTAGCTGTAATATAGGAGATATGCTCCAGACATGAAAAAACTAGAAATGAGGCCAGAAGTCAATGTCAAGGTAAAAGTGATCCAATATGGTATGCAATACTCCGCCATCCCAAGAGGAATCAACACACCAAATTTGGGGTTCCTACATCAAATAATATAGGAGATATGCTCCAGACAGGATTATTCTAGAAACTAGGTCATAGGTCAAGATCACAGTGACCTAAAAATGGTATGCGACACATCAGCATCCAAAGATGTATCCATACAGCAAATTGGGATTCCCATCTCAAATAATATAAAAGATATGTTCTGGTCACAATTATTCTACAAACTAGGTCAAAGGTCAAGGTCACTTTGACCTAAAATGGTATGTGACACTCCACCATCAAAAGTTACATCCACACACCAAAATTGGGATTCCTACCTTTAATAATATAAGTGATATGCTCTGGACACGATTTTTCTACAAACTAGGTCAGAGGTCAAGGTCACAGTGACCCATAAATGGTACAAGACACTCCACCATCCAAAGATGCATTCACACACCTAAATTGGGATTCCTATCTCAAATAATATAAGATATGCTCCTGACACAATTATTATTAAAACTAGGTCAGAGGTCACAGTGACCCAAAAAATGGTAAGTGACACTCCCCCATCCCAAGATGCATATACTCATAAAATTTGGAATTCCTACCTCAAAGAATATAAATGATATGCTCTGAACACAATACATCTTAAAACTAGGTCAGAGGTCAAGGTCACAGTGACCTGAAATGGTATGTGACACTCCGTCATCTCAAGATACATTTAAACACCAAAATTGGAATTCCTATCTCAAAGAAAATATGAGATATGCAGAGACTCAATGCAGTTTCTAGAAACTAGGTCAGAGGTCAAGTTCAGGTCATAGTGACCCAATTGTGGTATGCGACACTTCGTCATCCCAAGATGCATTCACACCAAATTTGAGATTCCTACCTCAAATAATTTAAGAGATGTGCTCCGGACAAGATTATTCTAAAAACTAGGTCATAGGTCAAGTTCAAGGTCAGAGTGACCCAATTATGGTTCGCTACACTTCCTTATCCCAAGATGCATCATCACACCAAATTTGAGACTCCTAGCTCAAATAATACTAGAGATGTGCTCCAGACATGATTATCCTAAAAACTAGGTCAGAGGTCAAGGCCACAGTGATCCAAAAATGGTTTGTGACACTCCACCATTCCAAGATGCATTTACATACGAAATTTGGAATTCCCATCTCAATTTATATAGGAAATATGCACCAAACTCAATGCAGTTTCTAGAAACTGGGTCAGAGGTCAAGTTCAAGGTCACAGTGACCCAATTATTGTACGGGACACTTTGTCATCTCAAGATGCATCCACACACCAAATTTGAGATTCCTACCTCAAATAATATAAGAGATATGCTCCGGACACGATTATTCTAAAAACTAGGTCAGAGGTCAAGGTCTCAGTGACCTGAAAATAGTACGAAACACTCCGCCATCCCATGATGCATTCACACACCAAGTTTGGAATTCCTACCTCAAAGAATATAAGAGATATGCTCCATACACAATAATTCTTTAAACTAGGTCAGAGATCAAGGTCAAGGTCACAGTGACCCAAAAATGATATATGACACTCTGTCATCCCAATATGCATTTAAACACCAATTTGGAATTCCTATCTCAAAGAATATAGGAATATGCACCAGACTCAATGCAGTTTCTAGAAACTAGGTCAGAGGTCAAGTTCAAGTTCACAGTGACCCAATTATGGTACGTGACACTTCCTCATCTCAAGATGTATCATCTACACACCAAATTTGAAATTCCTACCTCAAATGATATATGAGATATGCTCCGGACACAATTATTCTAAAAACTAGGTCAGAGGTCAAGGTCAAGGTCTCAGTGACCTGAAAATAGTATGCAACACTCCGCCATCCAATGATGCATTCACACACCAAGTTTGGAATTCCTACCTCAAAGAATATGAGATATGCTCCATACACAATAATTCTTTAAACTAGGTCAGAGATCAAGGTCATGGTCACAGTGATCCAATTATGGTACGCGACACTTCCTCATCTCAAGATGTATCCACACACCAAATTTGAAATTCCTACCTCAAATAGTATATGAGATATGCTCTGGACACAATTTTTCTAAAAATTAGGTCAGAGGTGAAGGTCAAGGTCACAGTGACCGAAAATGGTACGCGACACTCCACCATCTCAAGATGCATCCACACATCAAATTTGGAATAACTACCTCAAAAGAGTATAGGAGATAAGCACCAGACACGAAGCGGGACTGACGGATGGACGGACGGACGGGACGGACGGACATTGTGATTACTATAAAAGCTAAGTCAGAGGTCAAGGTCACACTGACCCGAAAATGGTATGTGACACTCCACCATCCCAAGATGCATCCACACACCAAATTTGGAATTCCCACCTCAAAGAAAATAGGAGATATGCACCGGACATGAAGCGGGACGGACGGACAGACGGAGGGTGCGATTACTATATGCCTCCCAAAGTTCCTTTGGGGGCATAAAAAATAGATCCCTTACCATATTCAACCCAATATGTGTGCAAACTTCTATACCTCTTTTTTAAAACAGTATGGATCCAGATCAGCTGGCTTCTGATAACTTTTCCCAAGTTGGGCCAGAATACCTTCACAAAATCAGGTGAATAAAACCTAGAGTTCCTATGGAGGTTTGTTTGTTTGTTTTGAGGCTAAACGTCCCGAGCAACATCTATGGTCATGTCGGGACAGTCAGTTCACTAACCAGACTTTTTTCCTGTGCAAGCTTGACTAAGGGGTTAATTAGTACTTTGTGCACATACTTTTGCATGTAACTGATAACAACCCTTCTTGAATCAGCGGAAGAGAAAGAATTTATTAGAATTTACTAGAAATTATTTCATGACAAATCTCCACAAAAGTATGAAACTGGGTCAGGATAGAACTTGCGACCCCTGGATCTGCTGGAGGTACCTACCTGGTTGCTGGGTCTTGTTTAGAAATATAGCCCCTGGTCTGAAATACTTCACGGTCAATGTGACAATATCTCCCGCCAACTTCAGAGCCTCTATTACCTCATCATGGGTGAAGGATTCCACATTCTGTTCATTTACCTACCTTGTGGCTGGGTCTTCTTAAGAAATATTGCAGCTGGTCTGAAGTACTTCACGGTCAATGTGACAATATCTCCTGCCAACTTCAGAGCTACTATCACCTCATGATGGGTGTAGGATTCCACATTCTGTTCATTTACCTGCCTGGTGGCTGGGTTTTGTTTAGAAATATTGCAGCTGGTCTGAAGTACTTCACGGTCAATGTGACAATATCTCCCGACAACTTCAGAGCTACTATTACGTCATCATGGGTGTAGGATTCCACATTCTGTACATTTACCTGCCTGGTGGCTGGGTTTTGTTTAGAAATATAGCAGCTAGTCTGAAGTACTTCACTGTCAATGTGACAATATCTTCCGCCAACTTCAGAGCTTCAATCACCTCATCATGGGTGAAGGATTCCACATTCTGTTCATTTACCTGCCTGGTGGCTGGGTCTTGTTAAGAAATATAGCAGCTAGTCTGAAGTACTTCACTGTCAATGTGACAATATCTTCCGCCAACTTCAGAGCTTCAATCACCTCATCATGGGTGTAGGATTCCGCATTCTGTTCATTTACCTGCCTGGTGGCTGGGTCTTGTTTAGAAATATAGCAGCTGGTCTGAAGTACTTCACTGTCAATGTGACAATATCTCCCGCCAACTTATGAGCCTCTATCACCTCATCATGGGCGTAGGATTCCACATTCTGTTCATTTACCTACCTGGTGGCTGGGTCTTGTTAAGAAATATAGCAGCTAGTCTGAAGTACTTCACTGTCAATGTGACAATATCTTCCGCCAACTTCAGAGCTTCAATCACCTCATCATGGGTGTAGGATTCCACATTCTGTTCATTTACCTACCTGGTGGCTTGGTCTTGTTTAGAAATATTGCGGCTAGTCTGAAGTACTTCACGGTCAATGTGACAATATCTTCCGCCAACTTCAGAGCTACTATTACGTCATCATGGGTGTAGGATTCCACATTCTGTTCATTTACCTACCTGGTGGCTGGGTCTTGTTTAGAAATATTGCAGCTGGTCTGAAATACTTCACTGTCAATGTGACAATATCTCCCGACAACTTCAGAGCTACTATTACGTCATCATGGGTGTAGGATTCCACATTCTGTTCATTTACCTACCTGGTGGCTGGGTTTTGTTTAGAAATATAGCAGCTGGTCTGAAGTACTTCACTGTCAATGTGACAATATCTCCCGCCAACTTCAGAGCTTCAATCACCTCATCATGGGTGAAGGATTCCACATTCTGTTCATTTACCTGCCTGGTGGCTGGGTCTTGTTTAGAAATATAGCAGCTGGTCTGAAGTACTTCACTGTCAATGTGACAATAGTTCCCGCCAACTTCAGAGCTACTATCACCTTATCATGGGTGTAGGATTCCACATTCTGTTTGTTTACCTACCTGGTGGCTGGGTCTCGTTTAGAAATACAGCAGCTGGTCTGAAATACTTCACGGTCAATGTGACAATATCTCCCGCCAACTTCAGAGCTTCTATCACCTCATCATGGGTGTAGGATTCCACATTCTGTTCATTTACCTGCCTGGTGGCTGGGTCTTCTTATTTTGTTTGTTTGTTTTGTTGCTTTACGTCCCAAGTCAACAGCTATGGTCATTGCGGGACGGTCAGTTCACCTAACTACACTTTTTCCTAGGCAGGCTTGAACAAGCGGTTAACCAGTAATTTGTGCACATACTTTCGCTTGTAACTGACAACAACCCTTCTTGAATGATTCAGCGGAAGGGAAGAGAATGACAGTAGAAATTATTTCATGATCAATCTTCACCAAAGTATGGGACGGGGCCGGGATCAAACTCGCGACCCCTGGTTATGCAGTCAGACAGGCATCTGTAGCCAGACACGTTACCGACTGCACTATGCGGCCCGGTATCGGGTCTTCTTAAGAAATATTGCAACTGGTCTGAAGTACTTCACGGTCAATGTGACAATATCTCCCGCCAACTTCAGAGCCTCTATCACCTCATCATGGGTGTAGGATTCCACATTCTGTTCATTTACCTTCCTGGTGGCTGGGTCTTGTTTAGAAATATAGCAGCTGGTCTGAAGTACTTCACGGTCAATGTGACAATATCTCCCGCCAACTTCAGAGCTTCAATCACCTCATCACGGGTGTAGGATTCCACATTCTATTCACTTACCTACCTGGTGGCTGGGTCTTGTTTAGAAATATTGCAGCTGGTCTGAAGTACTTCACGGTCAATGTGACAATATCTTCCGCCAACTTCAGAGCTTCTATCACCTCATCATGGGTGTAGGATTCCACATTCTGTTCATTTACCTGCCTGGTGGCTGGGTCTTGTTAAGAAATATTGCAGCTGGTCTGAAGTACTTCACGGTCAATGTGACAATATCTCCCGCCAACTTCAGAGCTTCTATCACCTCATCATGGGTGTAGGATTCCACATTCTATTCATTTCCCTACCTGGTGTTTGGGTCTTGTTTAGAAATATTGATGCTGGTCTGAAATACTTCACTGTCAATGTGACAATATCTCCCGCCAACTTCAGAGCTTCTATCACCTCATCATGGGTGTAGGATTCCACATTCTGCTCATTTACCTACCTGGAGGCTGGGTCTTGTTAAGAAATATAGCAGCTGGTCTGAAATACTTCACCGTCAATGTGACAATATCTCCTGCCAACTTCAGAGCTTCTTTTACCTCATCATGGGTGTAAGATTCCACCGTCTGTTCATTTACCTAGCTGGTGGCTGGGTCTTGTTTAGAAATATTGCAGCTGGTCTGAAGTACTTCACTGTCAATGTGACAATATCTCCCGCCAACTTCAGAGCTTCTATCACGTCATCATGGGTGTAGGATTCCACCGTCTGTTCATTTACATACCTGGTGGCTGGGTCTTGTTTAGAAATATTGCAGCTGGTCTGAAATACTTGACGGTCAATGTGACAATATCTCCTGCCAACTTCAGAGTGCCTATCACCTCATCATGGGTGTAGGATTCCACTGTCTGTTCATTTACCTACCTGGTGGCTGGGTCTTGTTTAGAAATATTGCAGCTGGTCTGAAGTACTTCACTGTCAATGTGACAATATCTCCCGCCAACTTCAGAGCTTCTATCACCTCATCATGGGTGTAGGATTCCACATTCTGTTCATTTACCTGCAGAAAACAGTCAGGCCTCTTGGTCCTTGAGCTGCAACATGTGTTTTCCAACATTGTGGCATTTAGACAAGTGTAGACTCAGATGAGCCTGCGCAGCCTCCTTTTAAGCTTAGAAACTCCAAATGATGTTTGGTCAGTAGCTAAACACTCATAGAATATTCAAGCGACAAGCAAAGGCTCTAATCCGACTGCGCTAATGCGCAGGCTGATCTGAGCCTTTGCTGGTCGAACAAACCACATTGCTGGAAATCTCATGTCGCGGCTCAAATGTAAGAGGTGTAATTAAAAGAAATGATTTTCTGATAAATTTCTGAACCAAAGCGTATGTTGAGGGTACTCAAAGAGAGAGATAGATCTTTGAGCATCCAAAACAATATTGTTGTGTTAGTGTTTAACGTCCCACCAACAGCTAAGGTCATATGGAGACGGGGCCATGGCTTAAAGTCTCATCCGACAGACTGGAGAAGCCGGGAATCGAACCTGCGACCCCTGGTTTACAAGGCAAGTGGCTTATCCACTACACCACAGCGGCTCCTCCAAAAACAATATGTTTGGATTGATGAGTAAGTAAAAAAAAATTGCATACAGTACAGAAAACGAGGACATCCTATTTTTCACGCTTATCTCGGTGTCGCCATGACGCGTTTATATAAAATATGTAAATCTAATTTGGTTCAAAAATTAAATTGTGATTTTTTTCCAAAGTTTACAGTTTTATGTGTTAAGTTTCCCAAAATCATCAACCCGGGCCCCAGGTTTAAAAGGGAAATAATCAAAGAGCACACAGAAGACAATTACTATGCAAAGGTTTGACACTTACAGGTATCACAGCTGCAGAGAAATGCACTCTAACCCTTTCCTTCATGAATATTCATGCTAGGCTCCGCCCACTATGAATAATTATATAAATAAATTTTCATGTTGGTACGATGAAGAATGAAATTACTTGTCTGGTCCACTAGTATAGGATCAGATATATCATATTTCCATTAGCGAACAGAGTAGACCCTGATCAGGCAGCTCTTACAAGAGCTGCCTGATCTGGGTCTGCTCTGTTTGCAAAAGCGTTAAAAGGCATCTCTGTGAGTTAATAGGTTAATGTAAATTGTTGACAGAGGAATGGAAGGAGGTATGGAAATTTGAACTTTTATGTCACATCCATGCAGCAAATTTCAGAACTTCGCATGGTGTAAACAGCCTATAAATTACTCCGAGTGCGCTTCTAGCAAGCTGGTTCCAAGTTGTTCAAAGTAACAACTGGTCAGGCATAACATTTCATGGGCTGTGATTGGTCCATCAATCATATGTTGTAATACAAATCGTTAAGTTGACAAGACAACCACAGAATAATGACACAGTCAGACCTCGAATCTACTTTAATAACATGACGCTGACGTAACGAAAACCATGCCAACATAAAAACAAGTTTGAATGCAACAAAACAAACACAATAAACGTTAAAGATAGGAAAATGAATAAGCGATATTTTATTAAAAAACCCTAAGCTTTTTTTCTGTAGCCTGTATGGAACTTGTTGACAATACCGATAAAATCTCGCTAGATCTGTGAAAATCTGTGACTTGGGCAGATTTCTGCCCATTTGGATTAGTTATTACCTATTCCTACATTAGCTAGTGTAGAGGCAGTGATTTTTTTACAAATTTGTTTCTATGAGTCCCGGGACTCACTAGGCCAAAATTCTTTGCATCCCAAACTCGAAGTTCTGCATCCCATATGGGGCCCACTTTGAATCATAAATTTTATGTATCCATACAAATCCGACCCATTCATAGAAGCCAATTTGAGAAACAAGACACTGTCATACTTACGGTAAAAGTTCTAAAATTTCGAACACTCTAAAATTACGAACACCTAAAATTATCGCCGAAAATAATTTTTAAAACATCCTAAAAAATCGAACACTGCCATTTTTGGGAAAAATTAATTTCTAAAATTACGAACACAAGTTATTTTCGGCGGAAAATCGATGTCCGTTTATCTGTTTGTCCCATGCATCTGAGTTCGGTTTCTTTTACCGTACAGCGCGTGAGCGGTAGCGACATTTGGAAGGTTCCATTCTACTTAGATGGGTAATCTGGCACGTGGCGTTCTTTTTCGCATGCCGAGCGCAAGACTATATTTTTTGACTGCTAATTGTGCGATACATGCTTTCAGATAAAATCAAAGTCAAGAGCGCATTAAACGCACGGACTTTCCTACATGTACGTGACAAAGTTCATGTGCAGGCTGTCTATGCATCTATCGACGGAAAACAGGCTCAAACAAAACCCTTCATTGGCGGAATTTTTACCTATAAGAAGCATTCCGATCCATCGGAGCAATAGTCATTAACATGGATTTCCTTTGTCATAGACATAAAACAGATATGCCTCGGGCAGGGATTAGGAGTTACAATTACCGCGAGAAAACGCCCATCTAAGCTTATGTTCACCATGAAGGACTTAGGTCATACGCTGCCTGGTCGTCAAAATTAAACATTTGCAAGTAACAGTAGATGTTATTACCGTAGAAAGCCATGCAAACCACAACGTTAAACATTTGAGCAACTGAGTTGCTTAATACAAACTTATATACAAAAGGGCCTTTTTCCAAGTTGTGGTTTGAGTCGAAAGACACAAAATTAATCCATTAACATAAAATCGGTGATGCTTGACATACCTGAGCCATCAATGCTGTATTGAGAATGCACACTTGCGCAGACTCGTCTGAGTCTTAGTACCAAAATATCATGGAATTATGTCCGTCGACTACAGTTTAATTTCAATCGAGCCGGTTCATACGCACTGCATGCATGCGCGGATCCAGAAAATTTTGTCAGAGGGTGTAGTGAGAGAGGACCGAAATGCCACTAAAATGGGCCACCATCGGCCCAACAGCGAAACGCCATTGAAATGGCGTTTTGCTGGCGTGTCGATAATGGCCCACCATTGAATCCTGGCTTGGTAGCTTTGTGATTTTAGGGGATTCGGATCAATATTGCTAGGAAACCCTATATTTTTTTGTGATTTTTCAGGGGGGTCCGGACCCCCTGTCCTCCATCTGGATCCGCCCATGGCATGCATCTGTAAGAAGGAACTTGTCTGAAATGTTCCATTCAGCGTGTTGTGATCATCGGACGCAAAGTCGGACTAGATTATAACTCTTCGTATGCTTGTTTGCCCCTGATCAGGCACGTCGGACGATTTTGGATCCAAACTGTTTGCAAACTTTGATAGCAGGTGTGTGAGAGAGAGAGAGAGAGAGAGAGAGAGAGACTGCACGGTGTTTGCACACGATTCTTTTGTTTTGGCTTGTTTCTTAGAATATAGTCCGAGTTTTCTCTGACGTTTTAGTGGCTTTCCTTTATTTTGATATTTGCCACTACCGTCAGAGCAGCTTAGGTATCAAAAATCCAGAATTCTCCCAGCCAGTAGTGGCTGGGTACTTTCAATGAAAAATATGGTAATTGAATGAAAGATCGGTGACATAAAAAGTTAAAACAGGGTCGAGTTATGATTTATCACTAAAATAAAATGATATTTTTCATTTAAATCTTACAAAGATGGAAATTATCCACACCGATTGTAGCCTACCCTCTGAACACATATAGTTGGTGATTAAGCTATATTCATTACCCATCATTTCCCATTAATCACTTTTAATCACTTTAAAAGTGAAATACTTTTATTTTTCAGTTGTATGTCCATTAGTTCTATCATTTTAAGCAGTTATCTAATGAATACATAATTCATCTGTCAACATTTTTGGTAAAAATGCCCAATTTTTGATAGGTGAAGAAAATTCTGGATTTTCGTAATAGGAGTTACTCTGATGTTAGTGGCAAATATCAACATATGGAAAAGCCACTTGAACATTAGAGAAGGCTCGGATTACTTAGAATATTGATAGTTAGTCAATCAATCTTGTTACAAAGTTCTGCTTTCGATGAGGACCCAAAACGCGCATCCGCTTTTGTACGGCAAAGTCGGACATTCCACAGGATTAACGCTTTGCGTACTTTCTATCGCATGCGAAACATTCTATCCTGAATACCATTCGGGTCTGATCTGGATCCAAACCGTGTTTGCAAATGTAAAGAGAGAGAGAGAGAGAGAGACTGGTGCAGGCACATCAAAGTAAACATTGCATCGAGGGATCGACAAGTAGAGAGAGAGAGAGAGGGAGAGACAGAGTGTTCTTTTTTGAATTTCGCCAGTTTGTTTTTTTATTCTACGTATTTCAAAGTTTTGTGTAGATCTTTACAAAAACAATCTGATCGTACGAGATGTCAAGCGGTTTCAATTCTTGAGTACAATATTAACTGGAATTCGAAGTCGGCAGAGCTAGCGAAAGCGTTTTGGTTTTCTGAAGGAAGAACGAAATAGTGTAGTGATTCATCGGTAGTCCGAGACGAGTGAACATAGGAGACCCGGCTTATCGAATTAAATAAGTGGACTTTTACGACTTGAAAGTAAATTGAGTGACATAACATGCACGTGCCTGGCTCTCGGCTTGGAAATTACCGCACGCGCTGGACATTTTACTGGCTCAGTCTGCAAGAATTATAGCGGCGGTTTTAATAAGATTTTTTATAAGATTAAAGAAAAGAAAGAAAAAGAGTAGAGACCTGTAGATAGCGCAGAATCATATCTTCGTGTTTTCAACACGTTTCTACCACATTTTACATGCATATATACCGTTTTTGCTCGTGATAAAGACCATATTCTAAAATTACGAACACTAGCACTTTTTCTGACACGTAATTTCTAAAATTACGAACAGCGGGAAAATAATTATTTTTTAGTGTTCGAACTTTTAGAACATTTACCGTACTTATACAATAAAGAGCAAGCTTACTTTGTCATGTAAAATAATTTTTAGAGCCCAGACCATTAGCTTGTGTTCATCTAACTCTGCATGCCTACAAGTGAACTGCTGGAAGTTACTGAGCCCTTGGACATACGGTGATGATACCATATTAATTTTTGTTAATACCATCTGTTCACAGTACAGTCCCCGTACTTCATGAGCCTGCAGTAATACTTTAACAATTCTATTTGCAGAGTTGATTCTAGGATTTGTCTAGAAGGGGCCAACTCTCTCCCCCCCCCCCCTCCCCCTGTGTTCCCAAAAGGGGGCCAACCTGCAAATCAAATGGGTAATGGTAATTTTCTAAAAAAAAAAGCCCCACCAGCCCTTCCCCCCCCCCCCCCTAAAAAACTAAGTCCACACCTAAAGAAAAATCGAGCAGGGGTTGTCTTTAGGCGCTGGCCTGTTCTGTTCACCCCCCAACCACAATAACATTGGCCTTCAAAAGTGTTGGACAAAGACAGAGGGAGAAGAGTGGGAGGGGTGTCTGATTTGAATATAAACAAATGTAATCAGACCACCCTCTTCTCCAGAATGATAGATTTTTGGAAAATAGAGTACTAAATGGCACATACCTGGTCGGTAGAAGACAATTTAATATTCCTCAGAAATGTCAGACTCTAATGCCATGCCATTCGTTTATTTCCAAGTTGGGCCTCTTGCTAAGATCACCAGTGTGGGATGTTTAGGGTCTATTTTTGGAGACATAATCTTCTCATGAAAGCATGCTGTGTTCATTATGGAGGGGCATTATGGAAAGGGTGTTTAAACTTGCGGGTAAAACGCATTATTCCAGTCGGTACTGGTTTATCGGCACTGGCTTTTACCAGTAAACTCCCCGTGAATATCTGAAAACACATGTTTCTCAACAAACTCCCCAACAGTGGCAACTTCAGTAGAAATTGACCACTGCCGCAATGCGTCATTTGACCTCGAGGTCACGCATAAATAGTACGTAGGCGGATTGATTTCTAGCGAAAACGGCCAGCTTCACGTGCGTTCTTGACAACACTAGTTAAACAAAGATGGCGGCCTCGGATAGCATCTGTGTCGCTTCACTTTTTTGACTGCAAACTATTTGAAGTTTAAAGATTAAACATTAGTCAAGCTTGCATATTTGATTATTTCTGATACAGAGGAGTTTATTACACGCCTCGTGTAGTCCAAAACACAGTCAAAATTCCCAAATTAGCACACCCTCAGGCTGTCGACCCAGTAGGCAGTATGCATGTCCATGGATCGAGAGCAGTACCCTTATAAATAATGAATAAAAGCTGTCTTTATTAGATTCTCTTCAATTCAACCAATTATGACCAAACACCATCACAAAGATAGATAGATAGATAGATAGATAGATAGATAGATAGATAGATAGATAGATAGATAGATAGATAGATAGATAGATAGATAGATATATATACATAGATAGATAGATAGATAGATAGATAGATAGATAGATAGATAGATAGATAGATAGATAGATAGATAGATAGATAGATAGATGGATAGATAGATGAGGCCCTCCCAGGGGTTTCGGGGAACAGGGGAAAAAGGGTATTTATTTCAGGGGAACAGTCTAGTCTAAGCTTACATGTATTTGTGAGTCCTCTCCCTCTCTATAGAATTTTAGGCAACAGGGAAACAAGGGCAAATTTATTTCAGGGGAAACAATGAACATAAGAATACATTGGGGGCTGGATATAGGGTAACAGTTAAGACATTTTATTTAAAGCAACAGAACAGGCAACTCTATCCATATGCTAGGGGAGACTTGTTTGTCTAAACCCACAAAAATTGTGAGATTTTTTTTATAATTATACATGTATTTATGTAAATAATAATATAGTTGCATTTTTAGTTTAGTCTGGCCTTTTACATCAACAAAAGAATGTTCATGGCCAGATTGGGACTAAATACCATTCAAAAGACTACCACAATTAACCTTATAAGACCCATACTGGGTAATTGGCAATTTGTCACCAGGGGCGAAAAGGGGGGTAAGGGGTTTGATGAATTACGCCCCCTGTATCTGTCTGGAGATGAGACTGGGTGAACGCACTCGCTTGATTAAATTTGGGGAATTAGACCCAAGATAGGCAGCACCCAGAACTCACTCCAGAAACTTAGAATATGATTTGGATTTCTCTCAATGTCTCTCCCCTTTCGGTACCCTGTGACGCAGTCCTTAAGCACTAATTGAAATAACACTCTGAGACGATTTGAATTTTCTATAATTTTAATAAATGTAAAAATGTTCCTAAAACGCGATGGATGCAGACTGTTGAATTCACTGTTTTTAAAGTCCTAAATTACCACTGATATTTCACTACCTATTCCCTGTTCTTCTCTTATAGAATTTCACTGTTCCGGTAAATCAAAATGTTCTTAATTTGTATATACTAATTAAAACGCGCAGTCACAAACAATAAAATATTTCACTTTAATTCTCCTCAACCTCAACTGCCACCAGCCATATAATTTTCCGAAAATATGTGTTCATAAGCTAATCAAATTAAAGATTCCACCAATATTAAATCTAATCCTAAAATGCCTTGCTTTATTTTAAGTTCTAGGTCCTAAGTTCATATTCTCTTAATTGAGCACATCACATTTCCAAAAACTGTCCTATAGGCTAAACAAAGATTTATAAGACCTAAACACAGAAAACCACAAAGTCCACGGTCTATGCAAAGTCTACAATGTTAACATCCTATTATTCAGTTTTGAAGAAAAAGATCTAGACTGATTTGCTCCCAGGTTAAGACTGACTGATGGACCCTCAATTTGGGTCTCAGCAAAACTCCCTAGGTCCGAAAACAGCCAATGAAAAATACTATAACAATTAACCAACCAAACAATTCTCTAATTATAACCAATGAAATTAATTTTAAAATTCACTGCAGACCTGTGCCAAAACAATGCTAGAAGCCAATCTGCTTAATGGGTGAGAAATTGTTATCAACACTCATGAGGTGACCACCATTTTCCTCAATTAACACTTTCCATTGTTCTCCAAAGTAAGCTAGAAGCCAACAGATTGCCACTAGCCCCTAATATCTAAGTTTGCCAAGAGGTGATAAAACATTACAAGTAATAGATGCTCTAGGGCTGATAAGAAATCAAGTTGTCAGAATTAGCCAATTTTAAGTCAAAACAGTTCTTAAGCCATCAAAATTATTTCCAATCTTATATCCAAACTTAGCCCCAAGCCAAGAATACAGTTTTGAACAAATATTTCGGAAAATATAAAAATCTTAAACCTTAAATACAAAAATGCCAAAATTAAATTTTCAAACTAATTTTTCATCAAAAACCTTATTTCAGACTCTTCCATCCAGACTCCCACACTATAATACAGAAAAAACTTAAAACACATTCTCTCATCTTTCTCTCACCTTAACATTAATAATTTTATTGCAAATTTATCATTTTATTAAGTAAAACAAAATGTATCAAATTTTTACTTTGTGATAAATTTATTTAATATGTCAGCTTCTGATTTCCAGTTTAGTACAGTGTTAAAATTTAAGTATTAATAGTTGATATGACATAAATGTGTTTATGATCATTTGTCTCACTCATCAATATGGCGTTTTAATTTTCATAGTATTCTTATTATAATATTTTCTGTTCATATATGACTGCAGGATTCAGTATACATCATGACCCAGGCACCATGTAAATTTCTTTTGATAGCTAAGGGCTCACCCAATCAGGTGGGGGGCATAGTGTTGGAATGATTTAAGCCTTCACATCTGATTTCCATATACCATTTTCTCATAGACAACTTTGTCCATTCTTTAATATCAGAGTAAGCAGATAAATGTGACCCGTGCCAAATTAAAAATCAAAATTTACTAATTTATTGAGTTAAAAATACCTGTATCTCCAATTAATTGGATAAGACATTCAAACTGTATTATAATTTTCCCCTTTGTTTAAAAGCATAATGTGCTAGTTTGGTAAAATCATGTTGTTTATAGTCTATAAGTGGTAAGGTGACATGGAAAGCTTAGATTAATTTAGGTTTCTACTGATGTATTGCCCCCAGGGTACTGCCGGAGTCATTAGTATACTATAAGCTCAACCAGGAGCCTTTGGCTCAGGTATACAAACAATATACATAAGGTTGATTTTATCCTTAACTCATTTTTAACCAGGGCAAATTTTGTAATCTATTGTTATCCAAATGCAAACAAGTTGGACCCAGATTGGGCCCAACAAAATGTGGGGCTGAATCTGTATCAAAATTGTTTCACACTGCAGATAATATCCTGGAAGACTTTTTAAAAAAAGAAATCAGCTGATGACAAGAGAGTTATCAAAATAATAAAAAAAAAATGATATGCAGTATGCAAGCATGCAAAGAGTTAAATAAAGTGAAATACAAATGATACTTAGCATTCCATGCTAACAGCCAGTGTGTCAGAAATCCTGCTTTGGGATGCTATTCCTGAGAGGGTTTTTTCTTTAAAAAAAAGAAATCAGCAGATGAAAAAAAAATCATGATAAAATATCCAGCATGCAAAGAGTAAAATTAAAGTGGTGGAATACATTCAAATGATACTTTGCATCCTATGCAAAAAGCTAGTGTCAGAAATCCTGTTTAGGTTTTTTTTAATCAAATTCAGGAAATACTGATAATAACCCTTTCTCCATCTTTATGTATAATGGACTACCTCAATCTTAATGAATCAATATGTATGGAAGGATCATCAGTCCCAGGGGGAGGGGGGATTCTCTCATTTTTTATTCATACGTAGGCTCACGCCAAGCATCTACCGTTCACCCCCAAAAAATATCAGGAATTTCAAGCACCCCCAAAAAATATAGCAACCCAAAAAAATACCCCCCATTCAGGATTCTGTACCTTGACCTTAAGAAAAGACCCTAAAATGCATAGAAATGACCCCTAAATATAGTCCAATTTTGTGATGACCCCAAAAAAATATCCACAAATCTTCATGCTAAAAAAAATGTTGAAATTTAAAATTTTGAACCTGAAAAAATGACCTGGGCCTACGAATGTATGAAAATATAAGAGTAAACCCCTGGGTCATCAGTACACAAAGGTTTAAAGTAAAAGTTTATTATCCTTTATTTTATACAGTGGGGATTATAGTCCTATGATGGGGTACTCTATTATTACATGGGCTATGCCTATTTTTTAAGGTTAAAAATTTTGAATAATGTGGATTTCACAAAATAATATTGTGGAGTGAATTTGTTCTGTAATGATTTTTTTTAAATTACATGTATCTCCAAATACATACCACAACTGTCATAATGCAAAAAAAGGTCACCAGGGACTCAATGTATATTTTTAGGAATGAGCTTGAATTGGTATGTCTGGTAATTGGGTGGGGGGTGGGGGGTCTCAGACTATTTATTTGGGGTGGGAGGGGGTATAGAGTAGATGCAAGTAGAAAGTTGGGGTCTTACATTTTTCACTGGTTTAGGGAAATCCTGTAGAAAACATTTTGGTCATGCATTTCATGTCAATATTTTGGCCCTAATCATGGATACTGTCTAGGTGAATGAGTTAACATAGCTCATTTTATGATGCTTCTAATTAATTTATTTTGTCATTGCAATGGCCAGATTGGAACTGAGGTCTTCTCATCAAAGATTTACTGTCACTATACTAAATTTATACAAGGACTTTAAAATACTGGTAAAGAAGCACCAGTCTCTGTACAAACTTGATTGTTAATCAACTCAGATATGTTTTAAAAAAAACTGGGAAAATATCATATATTAGAAAACAATAAACTGGCACCAAAAAGTATTTAAAAAAACAAACAGATAAAGATGGTGGTATTGTTGGATAAATCCAGGCAGCTCATTGACAAACAGTTGGAAAATCTGACTAAATTCTTTGACAAATATCACATTGACTCATGACAGTGGAAAAAAGATCTCACAAAATTAGTTCAAATTATTTTATTTTTATGGGTGCACAGGTTTAGATAAACAAAACAATGTAGATCTAGTGTAAAATTGTAAGTATTTTCTTATCCATCAGATTTAACATATGTTGTGGGTTTTCAAAAGAACCGTTTCAATGAGATAGTTCTGTTGATACCCACAACATATGTCAAAGTACCCACAACATATGTTTGACATATGTTTGTGGGTACTCAAAAGAACCATCTCAATGAGACGGTTCTTTTGAGTACCCACAACATATATATTGGTTGAAAAAAAAATCATTATTTGTTAATAAAATACACATATTTATAGCTCTAATTTATAACCTAATTAAGGCATGTATCATCAGGTTGAATGAGATTTTTTCTAGAATTATCCCTCATCCTCAATAGTCTTGACCTACCTGCTATCAGTTTTCACTGATATTAAGGGCATTAGTAGATGAATTAAAATACTAATGATTGATTGATACTTTAGTTACATGTACCTTCATAAGACTGGGTAATTTTATTCTGAAAAGAAAATAGATCAAGGTTTATAATGATACTATTACTATTAAGATCTATATTTGGCTTTTTGTGCATATAAGCCCTTGAACGTATTGAGAGTATCTGGGGCAGACATGAACAAATGTAAACTGTTGGTACAGCTAAAATGATATAGAAAATACCAGATACCAGGGATGAAAACATGATTAAAAATAAATAAATAAATGGCACTCATTTTAAGCTACAAACAGTTGGAAACCATGACTACTATAGTTTCTTTGAAATTTAGACACTGGGTATCTTGTGAATGCAAATCCTCCTACAGATAAGCTAACATACCTCATAAACAAAAGTTCATAAATTCAAATAACCTCAATGCTTTTCTCAAGATTCTTGTCGTGGTAAGCTGGTGCAGCTTGTGAACCACATGTCTAACCTGACAAAATTATATTGTAGTGCTTCTTTTGTCTGTCAGTATAGTTGTTCTTTTTTTATAGAAAAATGCATGCCTGAATCCAGGAATTTTTGTCAGGTCCATCTGACAATAAAACTATCCCTGATTTTGGGGTTTTTACTTTTTATAGACTCAGCTAATTTTACCGGGAGTCCAATGTTTCAAAGAAAACTATAATTTCCACAGGGTGTCCAACATTTTCCAATAGGGTCCAACTTTTCCCATGTGTGTGTGTGGGGGGGGGAGGGGCAATTGCTTCTCCTATAAGAACCCATATAACTTGTGTTTTTCCATGGGAGAGGGGTCCTGACCATCTCTTTTTAATGAATATTAGCCCTCAGTAAATGGCTGCTTATGTACTAGCTTTGTTTAAACACCTACTGCTCAGGCCCACTCCATCTTTGGGTATGCAAGAACGAAGCCATATGGGGGTGTCCGGAACCCCTCACCCCTGGAAAATCATAAGTGATAAAGGGTTTCTATAGGAATGAGCCGTAGTGAACCCCATCCCCGGGAAAAACTTGCCCCTCCCCCCCTCCTCCCCCTTGAAAATTTGAGTCCTGGGTCCGCCCTTGTATGCATTCACGATCAGTAAAATGTGACCAAAATAGAAGTCTAACTTGCTGACAAAAGCCGATTGTTTATATATCTGCAACATCAATTAAATCATTTCTGTTCCGCTTGTTCTTCGCGGTCAGCAAACTTCCATCTTAGAAGTCACATGACAGTCAGGTGCCCGTTGCTAGCTTTGCCGTATAACTACCAAATAATCCTGCCAAGATTATAGTTCGTCTACATTTTCGTAATTATTTCTCACATAAATCATAGAATCGTGCAAATGATGGATTGAAATTACAGACTAGCCATCATTGAATTATATTGAATGGGGAAACAACAGGCAGAGTTTGCAGATAGCCCCATGTTGAAATTTTCAACATGAAGAGCTGGGTTGCGGCAGCGGTGTTTTCTGAAGGTCTCTGAACCGGAAGTACACCGCTGTGGGGAGTTTGGTTTCTCAAGGGAAGTAATGATCGCTAAACTGTTGGGGAGTATTTCGGTACCGGTTTTTACCAATATTATACAAGACACGGTGCGCAAGTAAAAAAACGTTCAAAACGAAAGTTGCAAATTTTTAAATGCAGACTTTTCGCCACAATTTTTAATGCGTCCTGCGGGATTCACATGGTTTAAAATCATGCATCCTTTGTGAGAATCATGCGTCTGAGACGCAGGACGCGCAGGTAAAAAAATCACTGGTAGAGGAGAGAACCAGTCTAGCGCTTATTGAAGCATGTGTGCTTATAAGACAAGAACAAGGAGTGAGCAAAGCTCACATACCCCCGGCGGTAGCCATCAGAGGTTGTAACACTTTCAGAGAAAAGACAAAATTGTTAAAGATTTCATAATCCATAATCAAGTAGATTCTGAGAAAACTGATGAAAAATGTCCCTATGTGTTATACAGGTGTGACAGAGGGAAAAATTGAAAATTTGCAAAAAGAAGGCAAAATGAGGATTAGCATCTCAATTTTCATTTACACAATACACTTTGCCTACATGAAGGTGTACACAAAATTTCATAATCCTAAATCAAGTAGTTGCTGAGAAAACTGACGAAAAATGTCCCATACGTGTTATAAAGGAGTGATAGAAGGAAAAATTTAAAAAGAAGGCAAAATGAGCTTTAGCATCTTTATTTTCATTTACACAATACACTTAGCCTACCTGAAGGTGTACACAAAATTTGAAATCACTGGCTCCAATAGGAGCCGAGAAATCTATGAAAAAAATTTCATTGGAGAGAAAGAAAAATGAACAAATAAAGGGACTCACTCCGTCACTGATATGCTATATGTGGCTGTTTTTTTGCTACACAATACAACTCATCACTATCTAGCTTTGTACCAAATTTCAGAATCCTAAGTCAAGTAGTTGCTGAGAAATCTTTGACAGAAAAAATGTCCATATGTATTATTAAGAGTGACAGAAGGAAAAAATTGAAAAAATTAAGGCAAAATGAGGATTAGCATCTTAATGTTCATTTACACAATACACTTAGCCTACCTGAAAGAGTACACAAAATTTGAAAACACTGGCTCCAATAGGAGCTGAGAAATCTGTGACAGAAATTTCCATCGGAGAGAAAGAAAAATGAACAAATAAAGAGACTGATAAGAATATGTGGCTGTTTTTTGCTACACAATACAACTCATCACTATCAAGCTTTGTACCAAATTTCAGAGCCCTAAGTCAAGTAGTTGCTGAGAAATCTTTGACAGAAAAAAAGCTTACAGACAGACAGACAAACCAACAAACAAACAAACCAACAAACACACAGACAATCATAATTACAGGAAAGGCAAAAACTACATACCCCCTATATACTTCATATACCGGGCCGCGTAGCGCAGTCGGTAACGTGTCTGGCTACAGATGCGTGTCTGACTGCAGATCCAGGGGTCGCGAGTTCGATCCCGGCCCGGTCCCATACTTTCGTGGAGATTGATCATGAAATAATTTCTACGGTCATTCTCCTCCTTCCGCTGATTTATTCAAGAAGGGTTGTTGTCAGTTACAAGCGAAAGTATGTGCACGAATTACTGGTTAACCGCTTGTTCAAGCCTGCCCAGGAAAAAGTGTGGTTAGGTGAACTGACCGTCCCGCAATGACCATAGCTGTTGACTTGGGACGTAAAGCAACAAAAACAAACAAACAAAACAAACAAATATACTTCATACCGGAGGTATAATAAAATACAGTATATATCGTACCTTCAGTATAGCATCTCCCACAAATAACTGTTCAGTGTGGGCAGCCGCCTGTCCTGGAATGATCCTGGAGATAAGGGCTGGTATCCGATGTTCAGCACCACCTTTAACACTTAGCCCTAGCCCACCACCTGCGTCTCGATAAATCTCTACGGCTCTCACCTATAAATATATCGCATAGGGCCAGTTAAAGAAAAATAATTCGCGTAAAATTGCGATAATTTTCTTATCCAACAGTTTAAACATGTGTTTTGGTGACTCAAAAGAACCGTCTCATCGAGACGGTTCTTTTGAGTACCCACAACATGTTTTGGTTGAGATATAAAAAATAAAAAAATTCAGTAATGCACTCTTGGGCCTGGTACAGAGTAGAACTGTCATAGCCCTTACCCCGCCAATATTTCTGTCCTAAAAATGTTGTCTGCTTATTACAGCTGCTGCATATATGAACACCAGACAACCTTTTATCATTGGAGCAAACAATATGGGCCTAGATGCCAGAAAACCTGTCTTCGGGGTTTGTGAATAATAATGGCGCAGACTGATCAACGCCTTTATTATTCGTTTTTTGGAAAGTATCATATCTTAACTTGCTACAGATGAAATTTTACATTTCTAGCTAGTCTCTGTAGCTGAGGAGACTGGTTTGCGTCTCACATTGTCAGAAACCCCTAAGACAGGCTTTGTCACCTCAAGGGCCATATGGACTCAGTGGAGCGATCCAGGGCCTCATGGCCCTCTGGTAGAGTTAAAAAGAAGGGGAATTACACTAAAGGAACTATGACAATCTGTGTTAATTTTTAATATAAGACCACTTTCAGTTTACCACCAGTGACCTACATGTATTTCAAGACTCAGTTATAGAAGTATTCTGATATAAAATCTAGTCTGAAGTGCACATGAATATTTGCAGCAGACGTAAAGAGCAGACAACACTTTCAGGACAAAAAATAGTGGCTGGATAAGGGTTAAAATATCAACATGTATCAGTATCTCCCGAATACAGTTCAAGTTACCAGTTGGGGAATTCCCTAAAAACCGTCCCATTTGTTTTGTGACCAAAAAACGTTCCATTTTTTACCATTTTTCAATGCGCTTGTTTCCCACCTTTATCATCTGTTTTCTCCATGCATAGCGTAAGAATAATGTAAAACAGCACTTATAAAGCTAAGAGTTAATGTTACCCTGCTGGTAACCAGTCAATATACGGGTACTTGCTAAAGCAACAATAGAAAAATGGCTTAAAACGTCTCGATTTGTGACCTTTTGGACAAGTTTTTGACCAAGGATCGCTGGTCGTTGGTGATGTGGAGGACCGCTGGATGTTATTCAACACATACCTCGATGATTTTAATAATGGAAACTGTTCTTACATGTCAAGTTACGCCAGGTTAAAATCAAAGTTACGCGGTTTTAAAACTTCAAAAAATGACAAAAATGGGACCATTTTCCGTCCGTTTTTTTACTGATAGGGACGAAAAATCGTCCCACTTCCGGTAGTTTAGAATGTGACCAAAAACCGTCACACTTCATCTAGCAATTTTAAAAAGGACGATTCACTGTCCCACAAAATTGGACGGTTTTTAGTCCCAAAACAATGGGACGGTTTTTAGGGAATTCCCTAACTGGTTACCAATAAACGGATAGTTTCTATCAATCGGCACACTAAAGTAAAACCTGTGTAAAACGGCCACTCTTGAAAAGACCGAAAATTGGTCTTCAAGACCAATTATCACTTAATGCAGGTCAAAAGTATTGCAGAATGCTCCAAGGGTAGCATTCTGCAATACTTTCGACCTTCATTAAGCTACCAGTGTTCCCACTCAAAATTTAAATTGGGGGTTTTCATACCCCCTCATTTCGATATTTGAGGGTATGAAATGAAATTTGAGGGTATGACTTTTTGAGATGACATAAAACTATTATTAGGACATGCGTGAGAAGATTATTGACACAGGAAACGTAAGTTTTTAACTGGCCAGATAGCTTGTTGCTAGGGTTCTAAACAGCTGCTGTCAGTGCTCTCATACTTTTCACCTTTACATGAGATCTAAATATCTTATTTCAGTTATAATGTCAGTGTCGTACGGCCCCCTGCACTTTGCATGCAGAGTGAGATCTAATTATATTAGTAAAATACATATGTATATGTAGGCAATTTCAAAATAATAAAAGTTACTAATATGCATATCAATTTTTATGTCCATGTTTAAAAAAAGTTTAAGTCCCTAGACTGTAGAATCAACAACATCCTGGGTAATTTATAAATTGAATTAAACAAATACAAATGCAAAAATATCCTGTACTATGGTTGAAAATTATGTCTTAAGAATAAGTCAACAATGTACATGAATTCCAAAATACAAAAGGAGTTGATTTACTTATAGTGCCCCTTGAAAAGGTTATTTTTAGCAACTGTCCACGAGATCACTTTTCTTACAAAAGATGCGTTTTTTGCAACATGCTTTCGATTTTAACACTGTTAATCATCAGAACTCCCAATATAGTAAAGGTAAGGTTTATTAAAGCGTAGCTTATGCTTTCAGAGTGTAAATATGGCTAAAAACTTTAGAGTGAATTAAGTGTCTTATTACGGCGGGTGGGGTACGGCTGTTGAATCAAGTACGATCTTCCATCGGCATTGCACTGTTACAGGCATGAAAATTGACACTTATGCTGATAATAACAACATTAAATACCCAAACAAAATAAAACTTATCAAACTCGCAGTAGAATGAATGAAAAGTGATTATTTTCTATACATTTTGAGAGAAAAAAACGTGCGTGAATGCACGTTTTTGTCCTGGAAAGTGTTCGTGATTTTTACAATTTTCGAGTGAATCACGCGCAATTCTATGTGAATGGGAACACTGAGCTACCATTTGTCATTAAAACCTTTGTTTTGTCTATTTTTGAGTAGCTGTTTTACACAGGTTTTACTGTAGTACTGTACTATTTTTGTCTTATTTACTGTATTCTGAGCAATGGGGAAGTAATAAAGTATCATAAATTTATCTCTGTAGTAGTTATAGAGCTTTCAGTTTAGATGTCTTAATACAGGGCCTGAAGACAGTTCCTGAGCAGTCTGATCTGGATCAATATTGTTTGAAATATAGCCAATACCAAAGTGTACCATTTTACTAATCTTGAGGCTTCAATGCCACTAGAGCCAGTCCACCAAAGTACTTCACCAGATGACCAGCAGGACCATTGTGAATAGAGGAAAATTATGTTGTTTTTGTTTTTTAGGGGGGTTTTTTTGGAGGAGTGGGGTGCATTGATTTTTGTTTTGTAATGCATTATTAGTGACCTTTCTAGCTTAGCAATCATCATCCTGAGAAGGAGGGAGCTGGTTGCTTTACTTTAATCATGTGGCCATTAATGTACTGTACCTCTTCCTCACGGAGTTATGGCAGGGATTTCTCTAGATCTGGAGTCGCTGGCAGACATTGCCAGGAAACTGGCCAAATTTGCTACTTAATGTTATAATCTAATGAACCCGATCTGTCAAAGTAGCCAGTACAGAAGGCAAAGTAGGTGGCTGTTTTTGCCAGCAGCCGCCTTTTTAACAAAAACGCTGCATTGTTTGCAGGAGACAAAAGTATTTCAATATTGCACTTATCCTGCAGGGCAAGTTGACTTACAATTTTAACTCGTCATGCAAACACATGTACTTGTCCTTTAAAAGCGTATGCAATAAAGAACATAAGGGCGTAATATGTAATACGACTTATAAAGTTCCTTATATCACTGTTAAAATAATTTTGTTTATTTGATTTGATTCTTTTCGTCCCATCAACAATCTTTCAGTAACAGTGACAGGTCTTCCTGGGTTGAACCAGTACTACGCTAGGATAAAATTTGTCTTGCTCAAGGAATAGTTAAAATGATTTTTACCCAGTTAAATTCATAACTGCATCCCATACACTGACAAAAAGATTTCACAGTCAATACTCAGAAAATGCTAGTTTCACCCTCCGATTTTAGAGTGAAACCATAAAGGACGAGTAATTCTTCCCAAAGCACTCATCCTACAGGACGAGTGTTTTGGGAAAAATTACTCATCCTTTCAAGATTTCACTCGTAATTATGAGCGGACAAGTGGAATTTTTGTCCCCTGGGTTGGTCTGCAGTGTGTGATTGTGACATTTTATGCAGGGCCGTCGCCGCATATTTAAAAGTGGTCCGGCGGAGGAAACCATCGAGTGCCGACGGCATGAGAGGGGGGAGCACGAGAGGGGGTCTCCCCCTCTCGGTAGGGGTGTTTAGGGGGTCTCCCCCGAGACAATTTTGAATTTTTAGCGCTCTTATGTGCGTTTTTAATGGGTTTTTATGCGTTTGGGACCAGATTTCAGTCACAATTTTTTGCTAGAAAAGATATTTCTTGGCGCGTGAGAAAACCGAATGCTAAACAAAATCGTTTTCAGATAGTCACGATTTTTTTAAACTTTTTTCTTCAGCATATTTCTTAGACATTATGTCACCTATGTTCCCGCAGGTTATGGCAAAGTACTTTTAGCACTGATCCTTGGTTGTCATGGGCAAATCCAGAGGGGAGACAGGGGGTCAGGACCCCCCCCCCCCCCCTGAAAAATCACAAAGCATTAGCTACCAAGCCAGCATTCAATGTTGGGCCATTATCGGCCCGCCAGCCTCTGACATAACTCTCTGGATCCGCGCATGGTTGTACTTCTGAAAGAATTGTAATTTCGAAAAGATATATATATATATATATATATATATATATAAGCGTCTTTTCAATTAGTACACCCGTTACTTCAAGGATGCAGTTCTAAGGCTGCACAACTTTCCTTGATGAGTTGTGTTGTCCCGTTGTCGATAGGCATAATGTGAGATCTTTGGCTTTATCGTAATGAAGCCAGGGCCTACTGTCGAACTACGAAAGCTAAACCCTTCTCTGTTCATGCTTCTTAAAGTCGAATGAGCATTGTGGGAACCGAAAAGTCTTGGGCTGAATTGGAACAGGTAGAACTTGTATATCCGTAACGGAATGAATTGTTACAACACATGCCCACCATGTTCGTAACATTTAAACATATACTTAGTCGATGGTTATGTTATTTAGAAGAAAAAAATGTCAATTTGAGGGAAATGAAACTGGCGCATAGAAATTATCTGGGCCTCATTGCGATAAGATCTGTCTTCGGAGTTTACGACCATGCAAGACTCAAACCAACCTGCTTAGTTACAGAGCACATGTAGCTAGAAAGCTGAAATTTTACATGTAGCAAGTTTATCAATTATACTTTTAAGAGGGCAAACAACATAGGCACTGATCAGACTGCGCGTATATGTAGGCTGGTCTGCGCCTTTAATCTTCGAATGCAAATACATTAGGTTTTCTCTCGACACGGCCCATAAGTATGATAACTGTCATTATAATAATTGCACTGTTTTTCAATGTTTTCACACCTTGGCTAGGTCAGTCTATGGATGACACGCGCAACAAGCGTTATTGATGATTGCACCAATAAATTGAAAATCAGCGGACAGCACAAAGAAAAATGAGCCAAAACGAGAAAAAAGAGACACGGCGACAGCATACTTGTCCAAAAAAGTGGTCCGGCGCTCGCCGTCCTGCTGGACCGGCGACGACGGCCTTGTTCTGGTCATACTCACTTGCTTTTAATTGTAAACTCTATTTAAATTCATAACTGAATCTCATATACTGACAAAATGATTTCACAATCAATAATCACAAAATGCTAGTTTCAACTTTCGATTTTAGAGTGAAACTAGAAAGGACAAGTAATTCTTTCCAAAGCACTCGTCCTACAGGAAGAGTGCTTTGGGAAGAATAACTCATCCTTTCTAGATTTCACTCGTAATTACGAGCGAACGAGTGGAATTTTTGTCCCCTGGGTTGGTCTACAGTGTGTGATTGTGACATTTCCTGGTCATACTCACTTGCTTTTGTTTGTTTGTTTGTTTGATTCTTTACGTCCCATCAACAATCTTTCAGTTATAAAAGGACGGGTTTTCCTGGGTTGAACCAGTACTAAGCTAGGATTAATGTTCTTGCTCAAGGACACAACGCAGTGACGCCGGTGAGTTTCGAACCCGGGGCCCTTCAGTCTCGAGTCAAGCACTCTACCACTGAGCCGCTGCGCTCTTAGATTTCATTCGTAATAACGAGCGGACGAGTGGAATTTTTGTCCTCTGGGTTGGTCTGCAGTGTGTGATTGTGACATTTCCTGTATTTGTAAACTCTATTACCTTGTCTAGCTGTTCATTCTTGTTATCCTCCTCTGGTTGCGGGTGTACAGGAACATACTCCTCCCGTAGAAGAACCAGCACCTCTGGAGTTAACTGAAGCTGCACTTTCTCCAAGTCAGACTTACTATCTGTTAGGCTTGCATAACCAATTTTAGCCTGAAAATAGACAATATTCAAACCAGGTGCTTAACCCATATATAAAACCTAGCGTCCTTTTTTGTGGGGCATCGGCAAACAGTGCAAAACCAGATAGAATGCCGCATAAAGCAGCGTCTGATCAGGTTCTCCACTGTTTGCTTACAGAAGTGTCTTTTAAAATTTGAATAAAAATGAATAATACCACCCAATGACCCTAAAGTTGGAAAGGACCTCGGACAGTCTCCTATTCAATCCACCCAAATTTTGACAGTCTGTGGCTAGGATAATGCATAATTAAAACACTATGTTTACTCTGTGATTAAATTCCCTTTGGAATTTTTATTGAGATATTAATGCATAATTGACAACTATATTTTTGTGCTAAAATCAAACCCTTACATTAAGTGCACCTAGCACAATAAAAGTATTTTGAAATATTGCATAATTATGCCAGGACTTTAGGGTTTAGGGGGTTGTGGTATTTTTCGTGACCAAATTTTATTTCACAGAAGCCGGGTATTCACCTGAATGCATGGAAATATAATGTTTGCGGCATAAAGCTTGAGACGAAAGTGATGTGCTTGCATAAAAATCCGTTTAAAAAGATTTCACCTTTTCTTCTAAATAACTATCCTGTCCCTGACTTTTGACTATTACCTGTTATGTTACAAGTTCAATCAGTTGGGATATTCACTGAGGTGTATCATACCTGCATAATGTATACACCTTAGTCTAGATAAACAGAATTAAAACGTTTTCTATTGTCTATATGTTGAATAGCAAAAGCAGAGTTTTCAACCCATTTTTATTGGTACTTGTCCAATGAGAAAAACACTTTTGGGGATAATTTGTAAATTGAGAGTTGAACCTACTATCTTTTTCATGAAAAAATTACAGTCAAAACTATTTATAACGTCACTCGTTATAACAGAATATTCAATATCCGACATAAATTTGCTGGGAACGGATCTGTTTCTATTAAAATTCCCTCTTTATAACAGAATATTCATTTAATGGCATTGACAGTAACTTCTGAGAACAGATATACAATTTCTATTGAAAATAAATTCATTATAACAGAATTGTTACCATGTGTAAGACAATTTTGTGATCAGAACAAGGTCTTTTTGCATGAACAGGTTTCTATCTCACTTGATAAGTGCATTTTGATGCAATATGAAATTGAACTGATGTATACATTTGGAATAATAGCATTTTAATTCATTTGTACAATATTTTCTTTTACCAAATGATTACTATGTTAAAAAATCTGGTAATGGTCAGAAATTTCTTTATAACAGCAAATTCACTTTAATGTCAAAGATAGCTTGGAACAAACAGTGTCGTTATAAAGATGGTTGACTGTATCTATTTCTTTGAAACTTTTCTCTGGCTATTTTTATGGGCAATTCTTCATTAAGACAGTCCGAGGTCCTTGACTCGTCCAATTGATAAGGATTGGAAAATACTTTCGGCATAAATGGGTTAAGAAAAATGTTTTTCTAATTTAGCAACCGAACTATACATTGTGGCCCATGTAGAACCAAACATTTGGTAAAAATGATGGGTATATAAAATATTTACAATTATACAAGGAAAAAAATGTTTATCGTAGTCTTTGTCAAACATTACCATAGGACCACAGTGTCACCAAACCACGTGGTGTGTGACGTAAATTTTTGGTACCACCGGCAGCTAAATCATCAACAAGAAGCATCGCCTCGGAACTTCAATCAATCGTAAGTATTTTATTTTCCAGCCGATTTCAACGACATATAGCCTATTCTAAGGGGAAAAGTGAGTTCTTTACAACGGTGTTAATGGATTTGTCATCAGATTAATACTTTAGGCCTGAAAACGAGGCAAATGTCTGGGACTGGCTTGCCGTGGTTGCACGGTGTTTTTCACATTTTCTGGACATTTGCCTCGTTTTCAGGCCTAAAGTATTAATCTGGTGACAAATCCATTAACACCGTTGTAAAGAACTCACTTTTCCCCTTAGAATAGGCTATATGTCATTGAAATCGGCTGGAAAATAAAATACTTACGATTGATTGAAGTTCCGAGGCGATGCTTCTTGTTGATGATTTAGCTGCCGGTGGTACCAAAAATTTACGTCACACACCACGTGGTTTGGTGACACTGGGACCAGTTAAATAAAAAATTTGAGCATAAAAGTGCCATAATCTTCTTACCAGATATGAAAATTTTATGAGTATAAAATTGTAATTATTTTCTTACCCATCTATTTAAACATGTGTTTTGGGTGCTCAAAAAAACGGTCTCATTTAAACGGTTGTTTTGAGTACCCACAACACATGTTTTGAATGAGAATAATTTTCCAATATGCACTCTTATCTGGAGGTCTGGCCCATCAATTTAAACGAATGTTTAGGGTGCTCAAAACAACCGTCATGAAGGCAGTTCTTTCAAGTACCCCAGGGGTGTACAATTATTATTTTACTCACTCGCCCTGCAGGACTAGTGAGTAGAAAAAGCTACTCCCCTTATGACATTATCACTTGCCCTTAAGGACTGATAACACGGCCACCAATGCAGCTCCTTCATCGTAAAATGCAATGATAATAAATTCATGAGAGGTACTTCCTACACTGCAGAGTGATCAACTGTCACGCAGGAATTCTGGGTTAGAATCCTGGCGGACCCAATAGATTCTCCCATTAGAATTACTTCACTGGTGGCAGTGGTAAGTCGGTAGCACCTGAGTTGGCCTCCGGGAGCAGAAGTGGGCTATCTGTAGGAACGGTTGATGCCTGGCTCTCCAAAAGGGGGATGAGTGTAGTGACAGTGCCATTCCTAACAGCCTCGCTGTTGGGTTAACTCTTTAGCGACCTTGTTAGAGTGGTCCCACCGCTACCACATGTAATTCCAAGGAGAAAATCTTTCGGGTCCGCTGAGATTTGAACCCAGAACTCCTGTGTGACAGTCGACTACTCTAACCAGGTCGCTAAAGAGTTAACCCACCAGCGAGGCTCTTAGGAATGGCACTGTCACTACAGAATTCTCCTATTGAGCGAGTTGTCCTGTTTTCTTGGGGCGAGTTTTGGACCTTGGGCCGAGTTGTCTTTGCCTTGGGCCGAGTTTTATGTGGGCCATGTTGTTGTTTGTGTTGTTTGTAGGGATCCAGCCTATTCAGGCTCAACAGCTTATGCTGACTTGGGCAATATATACAGTTTGTATTAAAACACAGTTAAAAGTAACCACAGTTCATAAAATTACAGCACTTTCACATTAAAAGCGTATTTTATAAAATAGTCTGTAGTCACAGTTAAAATTCCAGTAACAAAAGGGCCAAACTGGATGTTCATCTAGAAGAATCTTGATCCAGCGACGAATAGTTACATATAATCCTCTTCATATTGAGCACATCCAGCGTTGGAAATATTGTAATAATAATTCAATAGTAATGTGTATATTACCTTAAGGGTATATCTCTAATTGTTAAGATTGTTTTGTTTTAGTATTACTACCTGTATATCAAAAGCAGGCATAAGGTTAAGACACAACTTTATACTTCATTGTTCGTACTTGGTATATATATGTATATATTACTGTAGAGACATATTTACAGTGTCCTGCCTAAGTTTATAAGAAACTAGTATATATATGTACAGGCATGCAACCAAAAGACTTCTAATCTGTATTATACCACTTGATATCAATGTTTATACTGAGTGTTTAGTATGGAGACACAGCAATTCACTCCTACGATTATGAAGAGCATAACATAAATTTCTCGACAAGCGCTCAATGTTCATAACAGTCTCTTTGCCTAGCTTAAGTACGCCTCTAGCCCCATATACTGAACAGTCGAGAATGATTTGCGTCAATTTCTCGGGGTCGCTAATGTATGAGTCAGCTATTATTTCTGAGTTTTCGAGGTACAGAATACCCTTAAGACGCTCGATATAGTTTTGCCTTACAAACTGAAGCCTACTGCACACCACCAGAAAATGCATGCGTGACTCATGCCCGTCCCTACAGAGAGCACAGGTAGCATCTATGTTGCATTGGTTAAATCTAGCATGATTCTCCTGGAGGATATATGACACAGAAAGAAGACGTAGTTTGGGTATAGACCTCTTCACAGCAACAGGGTCATTTGGTAGGGAGCTCCATGACTGGTGTACTTTTCCGACCCGCAAGGACTCTATGTTTAGATATAGGTGTGACTTTTTGGGTGTATCCATCCATTGTGACAGGACATAAGTATCAATAGCAGTGTTTACCAGCTGTTTCCATTTCTTCATGCTTTCGATGTTCTTGCACACATTATAAATGCTTGGAAGCTTGTACTTGTGAAGTAGACGGTTACAGACTGAGAACCAGCTTTTGCTTTCATATGATTTGACCGCCAGCTGTCTTTGGGCCAGAGCTCTCGGAAACACAGAATTACGCGTATTGGTACGCACGTTTTTTCCCTGGGACGCATGATTTTCGCTTGGCAGGAGTTCCACGTACGCATGTTTTTTTAGTCGGCACGCGCTAAAAATCCAGTACCTGAGATATACAAACCGGGAGATCAGAAGCCCTTTGATATTATCGATCGCGGCACGCTTTTCGAGCAGCGGGAGACGTGATTATTGTCCTGTCTCTGTTGACCAATCGTATGACTCGGACTGCAGTGTGGCAATTTTGACAGGTGATTGACAGGATTACCGATGCGGGACAGTGTGATTATTACGAGGTGATTATTAAAGTAATTAAGCAAGGATTATCGGATAATTGTTTGAAACAGATGCGCTACCGATTTACCGTTTATAAAGGGAGAAAAAAAGTAATAGGGTATTGTAAACAAAATCGGACTACCAACTTCCGAATTCGACTGATTAGGGATGAAAGAGAAAACACATTTAATTGCACTCGCTTGCGATTTGAGCAACATAAACATGGAGAGAAAAACAATAAGTTTACTTCATTCGTTCATTGCTACGGCAAAACAAAAGGGACTGAGAATTGTTGAAAAAAACACACGGTACAGCGGTAAGCCGTATACGGTAACGTCCGACTGACAAAAGTTCCAAATGAAGCTACATGTACACTACAAGCCGTGCGATGAAGTATATCATCGGTCTAGATGAATAAACACAAACAAATCACTTTCAGCAAGTAATAAATCGTTCATTCTAAATACTGGAAGCCATGTAAATGGCTAAGTATTGTCAGTCTATTCATTGCAATCGCTGTAGACACTAGCGAGATGCGTTTTTTAGAAGAAAAAAACTTCTATCTGCGTAAGATTATACAAAACAGAGGGCTGTTGTCTATCTGTGCCTGCCTGCCTGTCTGTCTGCCAGTCTGTCTGTTTTGTTAATGAATAAAACAAGTACCAACAGTTTAATCTTTTATTTTGAAAAGGCCAAACAAAAAAATGTGTGTTCAGGTTACACGAAATTAAAAAATATACCAAAATATTTTGTTTTGTTAAGTAGGAACAATCCATTAATTTTTAAAGGGTTAAAATCAGTCAATCTAAAAATTGTTCAAATGTATTACTTCCGGCTAAAATGGAAAAGATATACGGTATGCACAAATTGGTGGGACTCCAACTTTTTGGGATTGGGACTCCCACTTTTTCCAGTGGGACTCCTACTTTTTGCCAGATGGGAGTCCTGAACTCCTGTTTTCAAAATCCTAGTGAGAGCTCTGTGGGCAATTTCATATTCTAATGAGTCCTTATTGAGGAAGACATTCCCGAGTAAGACCAGTTTCCTTATGTCCAGCTCTTGCTCAATGGGTCTAATACCAAGTAGGCCATAGACTGCAGTTAATGCAGTATTAATTGGAAAACTCTGTATCTGCCTAATCACCTTTCGTTGGAGCTGCTCCAGTTGCATGATATCATCGGTGGAAAGGCTAAAAACCTCCAGCCCATAGATCATTCTTGGGAGAGCTTAGATCTTCCATAGGTGGGCCACAAGTGGAGGAGCCACACCAGAGGATCCAAAGGCACCAGCACCCATCATAGCGTACATTGTGCGTCTTCCTGTCTGTACTCTGGCCGCAATGTCAACTTGTCCTTTTGCATTTCTGTCTACTCCCAGGTGTACCTCTGAAGGACTCTGGTCAATCCCATCATCACAGTTCCCTCATCTGTGGTAGAAGCATCATTCAGGACAACCTCCGCAGACTTCAGTGCGTTTATGGTGTAATGCTCTCTACAAATATAATAGAAGACCACGCTGGCAAGGATCTGTAATAGAATAATGGTAGCAGCGAGCAGGGCAACATCATCTGCGCAGGTAGGAGCACAACAATCAATGTGTCCAATTGAGACACCGACACGTAGCTTCTGAAGGAGCACTAGGAGATCATTATTGAAGAGTTTATAATGGAGAGTGGACAAGATACCGCCCTGGCGAACACCCTGCCTTATCTCAAAAGGAGGAGAAACATGACCCGACCACTTGACTTTCGTCTGCGCACCCTCATATAGATTCTTAATACATGTCCATAGGCTACCGCCGATCCCTATATTGAAGATCTTCCTTAGTAGCGAGTCCTGCCAGACCACATCGAAGGCCTTGCACGCATCTAAAGTTACTAGTTTTAGGGGTGTACTGTTCTCTTTGGCTTCATTCTGGGCCTCCGATATTATGAGTGATGCATTTATTGCCGAAGAACTGCTGGTAAAACCTCTTTGTAGGGTGGACTGATGCAACTCTATTCTGTCTTTGGTCCTGTTAAGTAATATCCTCTCAAGAACCTTTCCAAGTATAGATAAGACGGTGAAACCTCTGTAGTTTGTTGGTAAAGTAGCATCTTGGTTGTTGGTTTGTGCTGAGTTGTCCTGCACCCCCTGACACGGTCACTGGACATTTCGGCCCATAGCAATTTCGGCCCATGTCAATTTCGGCCCATAACCAAATCGGCCTATACAATTTCGGCCCACAGGTATAATAAGGTGTAATTAGTATGTTTGTCTATAATTGGCATAATTATTTTGGCTTCCCTTTAATTATCCACACAAACAGAATAATTAATAAGAGAATGGTCCGTTTTAATTAATTAGGAGTTTGAAGGTAAGAGAAGAGTTCATCACATCTATAGGCAACAGGCAGCCAAGGCTCAGACGAGCTTGAGCATTTGCACATAGTCCCTCCAGAGCCTTTGCTACTCACATACGAAACGCAAGCATTTATTTCTAATTGAAATTATTCAGTTTAACTCACCCCTTTAGTTTTATTTCCAAAGAGAAAATATATAATAATGCAACCAGTGAATATTTCTTCTAATCTAATAAGACATCTAGAACTGAAAGTTCTATACATGTAACTATCCTGGCTTCTTGTGTTTCCGACGGTGTAAGCAAAAGTCGGCCCCAGCTGCCGTGATTAAAAAATATTTTGTCTATTTAACTTGCTTATCGTTTTCTAGCATTATTACTTAATAAAACAATAAATAACTTATGTTGTTTACCATTGCAACAAAGTGTAAAAACCAGCCTCAAAATAGAGGTCACTCACCTATGTAAATGTGTACTACGTCACCAGTTTCCGACGGCTATACAGTTGGGCAAAAATAAGGAACCTAAGGTGTTATTCAGTCATATATTCAGCTTGAAACCATAAAAACAAGAACAAACAATGTAACATAGCATATTTACAGTCTGGTAAGTTTTTGTTTATTTTAATTTTGTTTATCTACACCCTGCTTCTCAGTGCAATCAGGACAGAAAAAGCTGTCACCCAACCTTAGTATCTTTATGGGGGTGCAATATTGAAGATGAACCCATCTTTGACAAGAATCACAACAGCCCCACTTTGTGAACACTAGCGAAACGGCACTGCGAAGCTCAGATGGAGTAAAACTTTTACAAACGCAGCACTTTTCATTTTCTGGTACTGATTCATCACTGCTGGAGTAGTCTTCAATCACATTAGCATGGCTCACCTTTGGAATTTTAGAAACACCTGAAGTGCCTTGTGTAGGCTTACTTGGTTTAGACTTTTTTCTTAGATGGAGATCTAACTGACTTAACTTTTTGAGATTTAGATTCAGTAGCTAGGGGTGATTTTTTCCTGTTTACAGGCTGGGTGACAGTTTTTTTCTTTGATGACTGAGATTCTATGTGTGACTTAATTTGATCAGTTATGTTCTCCTCAGTTATAGCCTTACCACTTACAACTTTACTTAGGGTTTTCCTGATTTTAGCTACCTTTACATTTTTAAGTAATTCTCCATCCTTTTTTCCAGGAATGATCTTGCTACCTGATCATAGTTTGGTTGGTCAGGCTGTGGGATTGGATCAGCAGCAGATGAAGCGGTGCACTGGGCTTCTACTGCTTCCGGACACTTAAAAGACAAAGATGGAGCAATAACACAATCACTGATAACTGATGGATTGTATGGATAGATTCCACATCTCTTAAAGGCACTCTGAATATTTGCTGGGGACAAAGCAGCAGCATACACTTTACATGCAATTTTACAAATGTCATATCGGGAAACTGTATTTCCACCAGATTCCCTGAGGTGACTATGACATGCAGAGTTCCAAGCTATTTCAAAGGGACCATAGCAGCTAACGTCAAGGGGTTGCAGTAAGTGGCTGCAATGAGGGGGGAGAACAAAGAGAGTGATGTAATTTTGTTTTGCCCATTCTATTAAAGGGAGAGAAACATGGCTCTTATGGCCGTCATAAAGTACTAGTGCATATGAGTTTTCACTGCGTGCTGGCAAATATTTGATCAGATGCTCCTGCATATACTGGCTGAAAATCTCGGTGTTTGACCACCCAGACTCAGACATAGTTCCAGAGACACCAGCAGAAGCTCCTTCAAGCAGTCCTTCTTGCATCCTCTTGCCAGGAAAAACAAAAAAAGGTGGAATTTGCTGTCCAACTCCATTACCACCACCGATCACAGTTGTTGTCTTGGACTTGCCTCCTGTTATGGCTTGAGCTTTATACTGGGAACCAGTGACAATCTTTGGGGGCTTGTGTTCAGTTGACAGTCCCTTTTCATCAATGTTAAAAATATAATTTGGTTTATCCTTAAGGTTGTACTTGTCAATTATCTTTCCAAGTTCAGTGAAATATGAGTCAATAGCAGGTCTTGTAGCACTTCTAGCACAAGCAATTTTCAAGCTTCTTGGCTTTTTCACTTTAAGCTCAGGCCATCTGCTAAGGAAGTTATACAACCACTGGAGGCTTAAACGGTGAGATTTATCACATAAACCAAGATGATGAGCAAAGTCAGAGGCTATATTTATTGTCTCTTGCCTTGAATAACCATAGCCTATTTCAGCCATTGTACTTAAAAATTTGGGTCTGAAATGAAATGAGATGAGTCTAAGAACTAATGGACCCATCAAATACCCCAATCAATAAGAAACCTGCAATTGAAGAATAAGGAAGACAGATAAAAAGACAGTGTTGGTAGGTATGAGGTTATCCTTGACCAGTAAGCAAGAGCAGCTGATTTAATATCAGGCCACATTCAAAGATTTTAGTACTTAGACATGAAATACAATGAAACAATTATCCATGTATCTTGTAATGATAAAAGACCCCCCAGCCCCCTCCCCCTCCCCCCCCAAAAAAAAATCTGCCATCAGCATGTTACCTGATGTGTCTCCAATTTGTTTGGGTCAAATTAGGAAATAAATATGACTGTAAATATTGCATAGCAGGAAAACTGAAACAGGGCCAAATATGATTCTCATACATGCCTTTTATGAAAAAAAAACAACTTATGACATTGAGGCCATAAGAACCCCAAGAACATGTTGCTTAATTTTTTTCCAAAAGTATAGAACGGAAAATTCCGATCACGTGATCTACTTAGTCAGTGGTCAATGAAGCAGACGCCAGTGTGTATTGGCGGTCTCGGAAATATTGTGTTGGATGAAAAATCGGGCTCTGAACTTGAAGATAAATTGGAAATAGTAAAATGGCGCGAAAATAAGGTGGGAAAATTACTTGTTCTGTGTTTTTACCTTCCTGATTTCCATCTTAGAAAAAAAATGTTAGCGGTAAGTTGATGTTGTTGTTTACTTTTTTTCCGGTAGACAGCTCCGAGATTTGCGCGCGATTTAGCGAGATGTAAACAGATTACACGCACCGTAGGAATCACAAGAACGACGTAAACAGAATATGCCAGGATACTAATTAGATAAATATATGATATTTGATTACGTCGCCGTTGCCCAGGATAAAACAAATAAGACAGTCAGTGAAAGTTTTTACAGAGATGTATATGCTTGTATATGTATGCGCATATATTTTTCTATTTTTTATTTACTGAACTGATACCAGTCTATGTGTGTTCTGACTGTTCTAGTCTTTAATAGTTTGTAAAGTCAATCTATTTTCAGATTTCTTTCTCGATATAACTCTATCAATTTTATATATACATGTTCTTAATAGTATTCATGTATAATCTATTTTGCGGAGTTGATGTCTGGGCTGACAAAATTAATGGGCCGAAATTGCTATGGGCCGAAATTGTCATGGGCCGAAATTGACATGGGCCGATTTTGTTATGGGCCGAAATGACCCGGAACCCCTGACACATATCCAGGGCCAGATATTGACTGAACAAACGCAGTTACCATTGAAGGCTACTGCAGTAAGGAAAGGTGAAAAAAGAGAGATGACTCATAACATAAAACACTCCACCCACATTTATCACAGTGGCCGAAAAAGTTTTGCTGATATTTTTTATTGGTCAAATGCAATCTTTACCTCAGTTGTTGCAGCCATTGTACTGGGCCCATTAGACCTGCATTTTTGTGCAATCTCATTCAATTGTCAAAGAAATATCTTAAGAAATTCAGTTTTACTAATCTTTAATGGTTCTAGAGGTTCTGCTGTTTGCTCAATTGTCGTGTAATAAACGTCCCCAAGTCAAAGCAGTAAGAAGGCAAAGATCAGGAATCAATACAATCAAGTACCACACCTGACCCAGGATACCACATGACAAACTTTTGGGAATAAAAATGGTACACTGTTGAGTGCACACTGTTAAGATTAACAGTTAGCGGTGCTTCTTAATACAGGCTGGTACGCTTTTTTAAGTCTTCAACTATAGGAGTTCAATGGGTTCAACGATTCAACGGTTCTTTTCAAAGAAAACAATAATTTTCCAAGGCTCCAGAGAAGTCCAACATTTTCATGGGGGTGGGGGTCTCATTTATTGCCAATAAGAACCCAAATAACATGTGATTTTCAGAGCGTGGGTTTAGACCCCCTGTCCCCGCTTTGGTTCCGCGCATGAATACTCACTTTTTAGTTCAACCTTTTTGAAACTTTTCAGATGATTGTTCGTTGTCTGAAGGTGTGCATGTCATTTTCATTGGACATTGTTGTCAAATTATTTTCTCTCTCACTTTTTTATGAACTTGTGACCCAATTTCAGGTTGATATTTGCATTTTAATACCATTTGAGGCTTGCAAACTTCGGCCCGAGTCTGGGGTGCTTGAATCTGTTGGGGAGTTTGTCCTGAATGTTACAATGACGTGACGTCATTTACATTTTAAATGACACAATGAATTGATAGCAAATAGAAGTCAAGGTAATGCTTGTTTTGATTTCGCTTCCACAAGTTTTAACAAATTAATTTTAGATCTTAAAAATAAAAGAGTTAAAAATTATCTGAACTATACGAGATATTGTATGAGATATACGAGATATAGAGGTTTGTGATTGTGATTTTGATATTTCCTGCTCATACTCACTTACTTTTTTTATTTTATCACAAGCAGTGAATTCAATGCATATCAAATGTGAGTAAAACTGGTATTTTTCTACAGTGAAAAAATATCGTATTTTTCACTAGACTGACTGATACGATTTATATTTTCACTGTAGAATAGAATAGAACTGTAGCAAAACAAGGCTTTCTTGGCAATTTTGTGACTGGGAATTTTTAACATAAGGTTATAAGTGAAGTATATTTGTCAAAAATAACGCTACGCATGTTGTGACGTCAACATCAAACATATTGACGTCACGGTTTGACATGGCGTAGCGCCAGTTTGCACGTGACGCCTATCGTAAGGCACACTCAATAGACTTTCTTTAAATGCTGATTTCTTGCGTTTCATTCGTTAAAATATGATTCTAAGCCATTTTCTAGGTGCAAACACTATGTTTACACCCAATGTTATACCCAATAAACACACTGCAAAAGTCAAATCAAACGAGAAACGACCAAGTAAAAAGTAAGGTTGTGATTTCTGTATTTCCGTTGAGTATAAAATAAAAAGAAAATTTACTTTTTTACGGCAAATACAAAATATATTTCATCTCGTGCGGTGAAAATATCAGCATTTTCACGAGTGCTACGCACTCGTGAAAAATACAGATTTTTTTCACCGCACTCGATGAAATATCTTTGGTATTCACCTCAAAAAAGTAAATATCCTCTATTCATTCATCGTTGAGTCCTTATCTTTGCTTTATCTCCTTTTTATATCATAGGAGATGATGCTTTGATAAGTTAGGGATCTTTCATGCAAACCAAATATCTATGTGTCTTGATCCACATCTGAATTAAGGGTGAGGTTGGCGCTGTGAAACAGGTTTAAGCCCTCCAGTAAAATAGTTTTACTGACAGTTCCAAGGCGGTGCTTCTTTTGTGAATCATTTATGTTTTTTCTGTCTTGTGTTTATTATGCCTTTGTGCGGGTCTGATTATTTGTGCCTTGTTGTCACCTGCTGGGCAAGGGCTGACCCCTAAGCTCTCGTTTGTGGTGTCTAACTGGGAGTTTTCTCACTTTCCCATTGGTATCTTGGGGTAAGTGACAACTTCACAATAATCTTGGGTCAGGTGCTGTTCTAGAGTGTATCGATTCCTGATCTTTGCACATTTACTTTGATTATCAGAGTTGCTTGTCTGTGCTGCTTGGCGGCCCTAAAAAGTCTCCCCACACTTTCATTTAATGCTCTGATTATTCCAATCCTCAGGAGTGTGTGTACAATCTCCATCCATTATTCCTGTCCTTGCATATCCTCTATGTCTTGTACCGCACTTAAGATCACTAGATGACCGATTTTCATATCCCGTTGAATAACTTCTGCTTTCTATATCCCTGTGGAATTGTGTTAGTCATGTGGATTATCGCTTGCATTTGTTATGCCTTCCTTTGCTTTTAAGGACGCATATTAATACTGGCTTGTCATCTTAAAAACCAGTGTGTCGATTGCTTGTTTTGGGATGGTACTTACTCGCACAACTTTTATGATAAGAACTAAACTAGCAAAATTACATATTTCTCCCATAAGGCAACATTTGGCATTCTCTGTTCGTATTCCTAGTTCTGTTAACAATTTTCGGGATATGCTTCCTACCATTAGTTTATCTCCTCTTGGGTCACCTATTATCAGGAAGTATACTTAACCTTAAAATGCATTCAAAAGACGCGGAATGTATCCTAATGTTTCTAAGTGCAATGCCAAAAGATGTGTCTGTTGCACATATTTATTTACTAAAACTACCATTACACCATCTGTAAATTGTAGACAGTTTTCCATAATCAATAATAATGATATGGATCGAACTTCATCTGATCTGATTTATATTATAACTAGAACTGAAAGTAATTGTTGCATGCAATATGTTGGACAAACTGGCCGATCCCTTAAGACTAGGTTTCGTGAGCACTTTCGTAAAATGAAAAAGCCTAAAACATTTGACACATTTCTTTATTGCCATTTCAAAAATAATGGTCATTCACCTAGTAAAATTGTATTTCAGCCCGTTTAACAAATTATTTAAGATCCAAATTCATCAACTAGATCAAAAAATATAAAGAGACATGAAACTGAACTGAAATTGGATTAAAGTTTTGCAATCACCTTTTTGCTTTAGGCTTTAATGATAATATATACCATGAAGGTAATATTTCTAAAATGCCAGATTTTGATGTTGTTGTTTTTCTCTTTTGGAATGTAAAAAAAACGTAAAAGTAGATCTCATGGTAAACGTAAAAAAGGCAACATTAAGCGCAAACTTTGTACTAAAAAACACATAAATTCTTCTCTTAAAGCTCTTTCTTTAGCTTAAAATCCTCATGGTTGGCATGGCTTATTTTCATTTTTAAGTTTCTTGCCTATCTCAGTTTTATGTAAGTTAGAGTAATAGGCTAATAAACTTTACAATAGAGCAAACAAATTATATAAAGCAGCACTTCTTACAAGGTAATATAGACTCCATAGGATGTAGAACGAGGAACATCGCCATCATAAAATCGGAAATTGACAATTTCAAAATCAAAGTCGTCACGTTTATCATAAATTTTGGTAGAAACAATATCATTAGAAATTGACAAATGCAAGTCTAAAAATGCGGCTTCGGTATCAAAGGTATGGCTTTATTAAGTTGGAGCTCTGAAGGGTATATTTGACTTACCATATTGTCAAAATAAACATTATTAATGTTTAAATATTGTCCAAATATCTGGATGTAGTGTTAAAAGCATCAATAACATCAGCCTGCTTATCATCAGAAAGTGACATCAGAAAGTCCCTCTCATAACAAAACAGGAATAGTGTCTCGTGATGTTTGAGGGGCTCTTCCTCGCAGTGCCACGGGGTTGTCTGTGGTTTGTGATTGTGGTATTTCCTGATCATACTCACTTACTATTTATTATAAGTCAGCAACCAGGGGAGCATAATTAGTGCTCATAGGAATCCCAACTACTTGTCTATAGAGCTTAGTGCCAAATCGAATAAAAATGCTGTCAAACAAAAAGGTCAGCGTATCACATACATTTTGAGAAGACCATACATGATATTTTTTAGGTTTTTCCGAAGTAAAAAAAATGCGTTTCTGTCGTTACATGCAAGGTTAGGAGAGTCTTCTCTCTGGAAGGTTGTTTCAATAAGATCAATTAGTTTATCTTTAATTAAACTATGAGGTAAAGTAGTGTAACGAGTAGAAAAATCATAAGTAGACAAACTGGTCGCATTGAAATCTCTAGCTTTAGGTTTATCTAAAATTTCACCTGAATTTTTAACAGACCAAAATAGATTCTTACGGGATCTCTCATATACCTTTTCACAGTACTTGACAACATATTTTAACAGCTGTAAGACACGAGGTTATCAATTTAGAAAGTTTTGTTGTCGTACAAGAACTAGTTCATTAAAATAATTTCCCATTATAAAAAGATTGGCTATAACATTAATGTATTGCAACAGACTGCATGCTTGGTGGTCAACCCAATCAAAATAGTAAGTGAGTATGATCAGGAAATACCACAATCACAAACTGCAGACAACCCCGTGGCATCGCGAGGAAGAGCCGCTCAACCATCACGAGACACCAGGAAGACAAATTAAAGTAAAGCAACCAGCTCTCTCTTCCCCATCAAGATGATTGCAATACTAGAATGGACATAAAGTAACGTACAACAAAACATAGAACAATTACAGACTCCCACAATGGGAGTAACAATAAACAAAAAGTCAACAACAACAGAACCATGGCCTTAGAACGGACAGCAGCCTAAGCCACCGGGGGCTTAAATGCATTTTACTGGTACCAAATCTTCGCCCTAGATTCTGCTGTTGTTGAAGTACAAGAAATGTTCAGCTCGCATGGAGGCCATCTAACTAATGCAATGTATCATCATGGGGAAACACTCTAATCAAATTAACATACCATGATAAAACAAAGAAAAGGGCTCATGACTCACAGATAGTCAGAGCTAAAGAAAACCTCAAATTGAGCCACGGTTGGTCCAGCTACATATAAAGATCAGGCACCAACTCACCGATTAAAGCTTTACGTCAGAGCCGTCATAGAGTCTGAGGCCTGACCCACCATCGTGCAATTAAAGAGGAAAACATAGCTATAAACCGTGATTGGGTTTAAAACTAGGCATACAGACTGTCGCATTATATACAACCCTTATATAGCGTTTTACTATCTTTTTGAATTGATCACTAAAATTAGGTTTTCCAACAATTCGTTTGAATTTTTCACTAAATCACAATAAAATATAGGTTCTGATATGCCTTGTTGCAACTTTGCTTTCCTCTTCAATTGCACACCAGTGGGTCCGACTTCAGACTCTATGACGGTTCGACTTAAAGACTTATCTATTGATGAGATGGTAGTGGCCTGATGCTTTGGCTGTTTGTCAGGCCCACCGGGGTTTACCTGTTAGATTTCTTTTGCTCCATTATTCAGATTTATTTACTGTTGAGTCCTTACCTTTGCTTTATCTCCTTTTTATATCTTGATTTATATGTTCTAGGAGATGATGCATTGATAAGTTAGAGGTCCTTCATGCAAACCAAATATCTTTGTGTCTTGATCCACACCTGAATTAAGGGTGAAGTTGGTGCCGTGAAACCAGTTTAAGCCCTCAAGTAAACTAATTTTACTGACAGTTTCAAGGCGGTACTTCTTTTGTGGATCATTTAAGTTTTTCTGTCTTTTGTTTGTTATGCCTTTGTGCGCGTCTGTTTATTTGTGCCTTGTGGTCACCTGGTGTGAAAGGGCTGACCTCTTGGCTCTCGTTTTTGATGTCTAATAATTGTGAAGTTGTCACTTACCCATTGGTAACCTGGGTCAGGTGTGATGCTTGATTGTATCGATTCCTGATCTTCGCCCTCTTTCTTATTTTGTGTATTTAAAAGAATCGTTGGTAAGCCTTCTTTCACTGATCAATTCAAAAATATAATCAAACATTGTAAAAGATGGTGATTTAGCATGAATAATATGTGAGACTCAGCAGGCCTGGTTTCAAACCCAATCTGGAGGAGGAGGCTCAGAGCAAACGTAATTGAAGTCTACAAAATAGTTGATCAGGTTGATCATATCTCAATAATACATTTTTCAAGATCAACGATGAAGCATCATCTTGTCGAAATGGTATAAAGCTCTTCAAAACACTATCAAGATCAAATATACAGGTAATGTGTTTCCAAATAGAGTTGTGAATGCATGGAACTTATTTCCAGGTGCCCTCCGTGAACCCGTTTAAGTCAAGACATAACAAATTCTGGTACGGCCATAAAATTCGCAACAATTGCAAGTTGCTTCAACCATGGTGAAACCACCCTATAAGTAATAAGAAGTCGAAATGGGCTTTGTACCTGCTGTTTATCTTTTACTGGGCCTACCGTGGCTCAGCTAGGACTTTCTTTAGCCCTGACTGTCTGTGAGTTGAGAGCCTTTTCTTGTTTCGCCTTAGCAGGTTGAATTGATTCGATTTCCCTGTGATGGTACGTTACATAAGTTAGAAGCCTCCATTCGAGCTTTACATTTTTGCGTTTTCACAACTGCAGTTTCTATGGCGAGTATTTTGCCTGTAACGTATATATATATAAGCCCACCCCCACCCTGTGGCCTCGGATTCTGTCCGGTCAAAGACATGTTGTTTGTCGATCTTGCTGATGAAGAGAGAGCAGCAGGTTGCTTTACTTTAATTGTGTTCTTGCTGTTGTGTGACTGTCTACGTCTGTGTCTCTTTCTCATGGTGGCATGAGTTGGCCTGTGGTTTTGGCATTTCTTGGTCAAACTCACATTTTTATGGCTGGAAAATGCTGAAGGCGACATTAAATACCAATACTACTTGCACCAGTCCCATCTTCTTGGCGTTATGTGACTGTCTATATTCTTTTTTCTCTTTCTCGTGATACTATGGGATGGCTTGCAGTGTGTGGTTGTGGCACTTTCTGTCCATACTCGCTTACTTTTTGGAAATTTTTTGATTCTCCTTTCTTTCATATCGCGGATCTATCTTTCCTACAGGTATACTTATTTCTTTTCTCTACCCCATACAGCATAATGATTATCAGATCCAAGCTAATAGATAGTTAGATGTCTCACTAATGAATCATCAAAGGGTTTTCGATAATGGTCGTCAACTTAATTTATAAAGTGAATAATTGATACATGTATATAATTTATGTACGCTTAAATGACAAATTGCTATAATTTTAGTGTTTTGATAAAAACAAATGTTACCCCTGAAGAATTGCTGAGCCTGTATAGGCTAAGCATCTTATAAGCAAACACAACGATTGTTTACATATACTGGTCTTATTTTGTTTTTGTTATCCTATACCTACATGTAGTGTTGTTTTTAGTGTTCATTAATCAGTGCCCTGAAAACATAAACTCTAATGCAAAAATAAATGAGTATGGCCAGAAACAAAAAACAATCACACACTACAAGACTTTTTGCGAATGGTTTTATCATGTAAAACAAATGAAATGACCTTTAGCTACACTAGCAATACCTAGATAAACGAGGAATTGAATCTCAGCTGCAAAAGTGCAGTGTTCTCTTTATCGCCAGCGTGGTTAGGTGAACTGACTGTCCCAACATGACCATAGTTTTTGACTGGGGTGTTAAGTATCAAACCAAACCAAAAAATATTTATATCATCATTTGTCAGCTTAAATACACAATACTGATGGAAGAACACACGACCAAGTACCTTGGGATGGACCTACAGTCTTATCTATTATGGAGAGACCACATCAGCCAGGTCACAAAGTAAACAAACCCATTATGCTCTGTTCCCTTTGGCCTGTGACAAGCTAGAGAAGAAACAAAGAAAAAGGCACGTTTCAATATGGTAAGATCGCACCAAGACTACAGTACTACAGTACTGCTGCAGTATATGGAGCTCATCTCAACAAGACTTCAGAAAATGAGTGATACTCTCCATTACCTTTTTGACAATATATTTATAAGATTTGGCACGAAATTATAAAGCCAACTTGTAGGTATTCCAATGGATACTAATTGTGCTCCTCTTGTTGCAGATTTGTTTTGTTTTGTTATGAGAGAGACTTCATGTTGTCTCTGTTAGACAATAATCACACTGATATTATTGAAGCTTTTAACTCCACCTCCAGATATTTAGATGACTTTCTTAATATTGATAATCCTTATTTTGAACAAATGGTAGGTCATATATATCCCACTGAACATCAGTTAAGAAAGGTGAATTCTTCTGATACTGAAGCTCCGATTTTGGACTTGAACTTGACCATAACAAATGGCATAGGATTATTTTAATTTTGAAATGGTAAATTTCTCCCATTTCTTGATGGAGAGGTCCCTCGCTCCCCTTCCTATCGTGTATCAATTTCTAAGCGTTTTCGTTTTGCAAGAGTGTGTTCTAATGTTGATGACTTCAACAACAGAAACTTATTTTTAACTGCCATGTTATTAAAACAAGGTTATATCATAAAACTCGAAAAGCATTTTCTAAATTCTACCACAGACACTCAGAGTTAATTGTTAAATACAAAATTGGGTTAAGAACTCTTCTGCAACAAGGCATATCAGAACTTATATTTTATGGTGATTAAGTTTATAAATTCAAACGAATTGTTGGAAAACCTAGTTTTAGTGATCAATTCAAAAATATTTTCAAATGTTATATAAAGATTGGATATAAGTTCGATGTCATGCGACAGTCTGCATGCCTGGTTTAAAACCCAGCTAAAATGAATGGCAGTGTCTAGGGATACGGATCCGTACCTCAAGCCTGTGAGGCTAGTTTTAAACCTAGCTAAAATGAATGGCAGTGTCTAGGGATACGGATCCGTACCTCAAGCCTGTGAGGCTAGGGATATGGATCTGTACCCCTAGCCTCCCAGGCTAGGGATATGGATCCGTATCTCTAGCATTTTTCAATAGGCCAGGCTAGAGGTACAGTTTAAGACAAATAAATCAGAACTGTCTTACTGTTATGATTAAAATGGTAAGAAATTGCTACTTTGATAATCAATAGCGTGTGAAAAACAATCTACGTTTATGATTAATAGATTGGCAATTTAATGTACTGTAAAGACATTGCCTCTATTAAATGTGTAAGGAAGCAAAAATAGCAAGGTTTGAGAAAAGGCGCTTGCAACATACACAGTGAGAACAATAATGAAAATTTTAACACATGGAGAAATCGCCAAAGTTATGTGGAGATTATGACATTTTAAAATGCGCATCCTTGAACGTTTGTTCTTAGACTGCACCTATGTTTGTAAGTGCGTGCGAGAAGTCCAAAACTTTATAAACTGGATCAATTAGCATGGGAAAAGCCACACAGATATCCATTTGGGGAATAAGCCTAAATATTGTTTCTGTGCTGTGCGCACATGCGAGAAGTTACACATTTAATGAAATGGATCAATTATAGCTCACGAGAACTTAATACGTATCGCATAGGCGAGCGAAGAATGCTCATGCGAGCCTAGCATCAGCTCAGTCTCCCAACTAGTAGCCTTCTTTGCTAGCATACTCAAATCACGGAAGTAAATGAAGTATCAGCCACCGATTTAATTAAGCACCGCCGAATACTGAACATTATTAACTTCTAATAGCCTTAGAGTTGAGAAGACTCGATCGTCGGTTAGAGAAAGCACCACTGGATAGCTGAATATTACCATGATTTATGGTTTTCTATCATCCTAGAGTCAAGAAGGCTCAGTATCCTATTAGATTCCGATCCGAACATTATAAACTTTAAATCGCCAAAGTCGGAATAAAAAGCATGCTATAGAGGCTGTATACATGTAGTCACAACGGATGGGGCCACAAGCAAGGCCACAACACGGAGCAACAGCTTTAACTAACAAAAGAATCAGCTCCCAAGAATGTTAAATATTCGCCATATATTTTCAGCAAATACTTACATGTGGGTTGTAAATCACCCTTTAATTGGAAAAGATAATTATAAAGTAATTCGATCTTTTTGAGCTGTATCAATTACCATTACGTTGATCATTGAGTGTTTTTCACACATTCGCGTATGAAAATTTTTTTTATTAAATTTGTCATTTCTTACGAATTTATAATGATGGCAATATATAGACACGTCTTATGCGTATTTCTTAAAAAAAACTATTATCAGGATTATAAAGCTGTACCTCTAGCCTGGCCTATTGAAAAATGCTAGAGATACAGATGCGTATCCCTAGCCTGGAAGGCTAGGAGTACGGATCCGTATCCCTGTTCTCACAGGCTAGAGGTACGGATCTGTACCCCTAGACACTGCCAAAATTAGTTCTATTGAGGCCCCCAGGAGGGTCTGTGCTCCCTTGATCCCTGAAAATAATGCGTTGATCTCCCCGTCTCCCTGCTATTAATGTCCTCGTCTCACTAAAAATATTTGCCTTTGCTCCCAAAATCCCTAAAAAATAGTTCAGCTTCTCCCCAAATCCCCAAAAATATAAGCCAATTCTCCCTAAAATGTATTTATCTTACCGTAGAATTAAAATCACATACGTATAAACTATGAAGCTATATAAGAGCACATGAATAATGATCACTTAATATTTCGTCTTATACATGTAAAGACAGGGCTTTGCCATGGGATACATGACATATAAAAGCCATGGAATGCATGACATATAATAAATTTCAATGAAATGCATTATATAAGATGTAGATGGCGCTCGAAGAATTTCAAAGGGGGGTTTTGGAACTTTAAAAAGTGGATAAAAAGGAGGATTCTTCTACCAATTTTATGCCACATGACCTTTTAGAAATCATCTGCATTCTTGAGAAAGGGGAAAAGCACAATCCGTAAAAAATTATACGCAAGAGGAATTATTTTTCTCTCATTACCAAATTTCCCGCCAAGAATGGAGAATCGACGCCATTGAAGAACTGCGCTTCCGCTCGAGGAACAGCAACTCATCAGGATAAGAGAGAATTTTCTTCCGACGACAAGCTACCAAATAAAAGGCGAAACCATAGAAGAAACAAATCTTCACATGCTTCTATATCTGCAAGTCAACAAAAGGACAAGAAACTTAAAGATTCTTCCGATGTTCGGTTAGCACAACAGAAGCCAAAGAAGAAATCTTCAGCTCGAGGGGCAAGTCAACATACGGATAAGAAACGTGAAGATTCTTCCGATGTACAGCTAGCACAAGCGAAGCCAAAGAAGAAATCCCCAGCTCAAGTGGCAAGGGATTGTGCCAGGCGAAGAGAGTTCTGGAAGCGTATGCGATTTCCTAGACAGCTAAGAGCTGAGAACCTCGCCTTGCACTACCGACTATTAGCAGTTTCACAGATGGAATCCAGTCCACAGTCCCCCGTGGTCAGTCAGTCAGAGTCATAGAACTCCAGCTGCTTGGATCGTACATCTGATGGTTCTAAGTCATACCAGCTGCAAGAAACAGAGACGGTAGCCAGTCCACAATTCTCTGTGGTCAGCCAGTCAGAGTCAGAGAACTCCGCCAGCTTGGATCGTACATCTGATGTTTCTCAGTCTTCCAGATATTTAACCATCGAAAGGGAAGTTTTCAACACACTTTTCACAGCCAAAGTTCAATCGGATTTAAATAACCTGTCTGCAGAGGCTGCAATTGAGAATTGTAGTATTTTAGTGGATAAAAGTGACAATTCGGAAATTGTGTGTACAAGCTGTTTGAAAAAAGGAAGTTTGACATCGTTACGCTGCTGTACAGGCTGTAAAAGCTCCAGCTACTGTAGCAAAGACTGCCAGAGATCAGATTGGCCCTCGCATAAGCAGCTGTGCAAATCAATCCAATCTCAAAACCCGCAAAATTATTTGTAATAGCTCAATTTGTACATATACTCAAACAATAAAGTTATGTCCGCTTGACGTTTATATCTGCCAGTCCCAAATGTATGAACGCATTTCATTCAAATTTTCTACTTACAAACTGTGATCATTTAGAAACGATTTGCATATAAGAGTAATTCCATTGATAACCAGTAGTGCCGCTGACAAAGCAGCGAACACGAGTACCCTTAAAATCAAAAGTCACAACATCAATAGCTTGTGTGCCCGTCATAATTCCGAACCGTTCAAGCACATTGAAACATCACTGAGCAAACTCTCTAGCAAGATAAGCTGGCTAGTTGTATGCATTGCTTTTACGGCCACTGTCATTAGTCTGCAGCATCCTCTGACGTCACAAAACATCGATCACGAGGGTGCGTGAACACACTCAGAAAGTTCATTATTGGTCCAGCATTTTGATAATTAACAAAATCGAACAAATTTGATTTTTTTTCGTCATCACAAGCATTTTAACATTAATTAAGACTAATTAGCATCAAAACAATTGATCATGGAAAATCTCTGATGATTTTGCAGTGAGGGGTGGGGTATAAAACACAGATTTAGTGAACCTTTGATGCCCGACATCAGTCATAGCTTTTGTTTTTCACTATTGTGTTATTGTTGTCATAAACAAACACATTAAATCAAAACGAAAACGGTCTCAAAATGACGTTAGGTTAAGGAGATTTGGACGTTCTTAAATTGCTGTTTGTTTAATTCAAAGGGAGATAATTTTATGTTAATTTCGTAGATGAAAGTTTCGGAACATTCAATAAGCAGACTTGGGATTTTTAGATGTTTTTTCATCGTCGGACGCCTCTGATTGCCATTTAACGTAAAATGTGTCACATTGTAATGATCAACTTCCTAATGATAAGGGAAAAAGCTGTGTGCACATTAGGTTTGAAAACCGTTCAAGATTAAAAGATAAAATCAAATAAATTCCAATTTTTATGTGTCGGACGTTTGATAAACATTTTGGTTTTATTTTTGTTGCAACATCTAAATTGGATCCAAAGATATAGTACCATGGAAATCGGACGTTTCTTTTTTGTTTGAGTATAGAACTTCAGGTGAAGGTGTTTGAGACTTTTGAAACTAACTGAAAAAGCTCATTCTTGTACATAGAACTTCTTGTGGTATTGGAAGACTTATTCAATTGATTACTCACTGTAATATTGTACACTGGTGTTGGTGACATTTAGTGTTTAGAAAATTTTATCCATTGCCCCCCCTTTTACCGGTTTATCCGGGTGGTCCGACAAATCAACAGACGAACTCTAAGAAGCAAAGAAGAAAGTATGGCTCAAAGTATGAGGCCATCCTTAAAACGTTGTTGCTGTACCTGGTAGAGTGACTTGGAGGTTTGGAGACATACAATTAGTTTTTCTTTTGGGGAACAGGGGCTGATTTTTACCAACAGCTTATACTAGACACTTTAGTGAAAGCATTTAGCTATAAAAAAAACCTTTTCTACAATTGCTTATTAATGCGTATATGCTTGTTTAACTTCAGTTAAATGAAGTAAGTATAATTATATCTGATAAGCATTCTTCAATGATTCCTTTAAAAAGGGCTAATTACTTAAAGTGATAATAACATAGCAGATCTATAGGTGGCCCCGTTACATTGTGCAGTCACAGTGTTGCTAAGGGGTCCGGGGGCATGCTCCCCCGGAAAATTTTGACAAAAATGGTGTGTTCTGGTGCAATCTGGGGCGTCCAAAGTATGTTATTACCAACCTAAAAATCAACAATTTTAAGGAAAAAAATCAACAAGAAAACTTAATTGCCATATTTCTCTCTCAGATAAAATGTTGATGAGCATGTTAGTATTAAAATAAATACATTTAGAATTAACAGGGGGGTCGGGGGGGGGGGGCTAGCCCCCCATAAGCAGAAGACATTTTCAAAAAATCAAACAAAATGGAGGTTTTTCCTTATTCTTTTTGCTTTTTGGCAAGGTTCCCTATCTCCCCAAAATTATGAGCTTGCTCCCTAGCTCCCCTAAAATAATAAACAGTGCTCCCCAGCTCCCTGAAAATAAATAGCCATTCTCCCGAGATCCCCAACCCCCCCCCCGGGGGGGGGGTGCTCTATTATATTCATTATTTGGTACACGACCGTAGTGTTAACAGTGTCCAACTCGTACCGTCGCGTAGCGGTTGTTTGTCATAGCAACGACCAAGCAACGCAGGCTGGAGAACAACACATGTAAACTTCAGAAATAAATAAAACAAATTTCTAGCAGTGATCAAAATGGAAGGACTACCTTTCCTACCGGGGAACAGTTTCAATGATCCAACGGTAAATATGTCTTGCTCAGATTCTCAATCAGTTGCATTGTAAAGAATGAAATGCATCGACCAAAAACTGCTATATTTGCTGTCTATCTGTCTATCCCAGCCCCTTATCAACTAAGGCGCGCCTCTGGTTTACCGGGCGCAGTTTATGACGTTAGGCTAAAGTTTAACATTCTGTTTGTTAACTGATACTGCTTCCATTTCATGAAACGGAAGCAGCATCAGTCAACAAACAGAGCTATTCAATCATTTGTAGGTCATGCAATTTCAATCGTTTCAAATTCAAATATGGTAGCAACCCCTAAACAACAATGGAATAGATTGCCCCCAGTAAACCAGAGACTATTCCCGTTATTGTGGTCACTCAGGAAAGAAGACTGTAAGTGTAACATGTGTATGGAGCACAAAGAAACAATTTTAAGAGCACCAAGTGGACATAGGCATCGAAGAAGTGCTATAATACTAGATCTACACCAAGACTTCTTTGAAGGGGTAACAGACATGCCAGTTCTTTTAACATTGATGAAACAATATGTCGTAGAGCGAAAATATTTTACCTGCCCAAGCCCGGAATCGAACCCAGGTCGCTGGATCTACATGCAAACACTCTACCACGTCGCTGTAAAAGCCGGCTTCTACCGCTAGGCAGTAGAAGTGTATCATATACCTATACCCTGTGACAAAGAGGTTACAGAAAAATGGCGGGAGATTTATCTCAATTCCACAAACTGATACATTAGTGTCATTAATACACGGCACACCTCTGATGTAAGGCTGAAGCATAACATTCTGTTTGTTGAATGATGCATGGGGCTGCCCCTTCACCCCTGCTTCCTTTTCGTGTAAGTGCTATTTAATCATTTGTAGGCCATGCAATTTAAAGTGTTTCGAATTCCAATATGGTAACAAACCCTAAAAAACAAACAGAATATAGATATAGAATGCGCCCGGTAAACCACAAGAGGTTATCACTAGTGTTGTGCCGATTGTCACCGGCTTTCGGAAACTTGTCACCGTAGATAAAAGTTGGTGACATTTGTTCTTATCTATAAAGCATTCACTGTAATTACATGTATATTTTAATTCTTCTTTCTTTCAGCGGTCAAGATACCACAAAAGTCATTCTCTGAATTACAAAAATGGTTATGCCCTACCAAATCATCCAGAGGTCGCCATCGGTGGAGTCCCCATCGTTTATAATCAGCTGTCAGAGCAAGAACTTGATGAGCTTGCCAACTACAACCCAACTCTGACCTATGGCCAGGCTAGAGAGGCTCCCCCAGATGATTTTGTGCCAGGACATGTTGCTTGGGATAAAAAGGTACATTCAGGACAAGTTAAAAATATATACTTAGGGCCACGCAACTAGCAGTTTAGCAATATACTCCCAGGAAACATCTCAAGATAAGCTGCCAGAAGCATGATATAGACAGTCTATTATTATCATCCAGGTGCATGACAAACTACATGAAGGCAATAGAGGCAATTCCAATGTGTATCTACAACATACGTTCAACTTCAACTTCACTCAATAAAACAAAATGTTAGGAACTTAAGATCAACTTCATTTTTATAACTAAGCTATGAATTTATTATAGATATGATATTTTAATGTATACATGTACATGTACATAGATGAGAGAATATACAAAAAAAATGACAGGCAGTATGTTTAATAATCTACCAGTTTTGATACACAAGAGCTTCATCTGCGGGATCAAATATGCTAATGGAATTGTGCAGTTGAATTATCTTTATCTCCTAGTGTTGTCTGCTGATAACTTAATTTTTAAGCAAATGTTTAGGACCCAGATCAGGATGGCAACCCATAAGGTAGATCTGTAATGTACCGAGTTTGCATTTATATAATGAGTATTGTGTGCTTATAATTTTGATATAATTGTATGGCTGAATACTTTGTTATAAAGTATTTTTGTTATCTTTTAAGGTGCTACGATTTAATGCTTACTTCAAACAGACAGTCCATGAATCTCAGAACGAATATTTCCGTGTCAGACCAGTAGATATATACTACTACCTAGAGGATGACAGTATAGCCGTGATTGAACCACATGTAGAAAACTGTGGAATGCCACAAGGTATAGTTTTACCCTTATATGGCAATATATTTTTGTCTCAAAAATGTTTCTACTTATTGCAATTACTACATGAGAATGCACAGCAAAACAAGTTTTATCGTCATGGGAACAGACAGTGTGAACACTGATTAAGCTTCTCTCTATGGAGCAGTCTGGTCTTCGTTCATATCACTTGCATTATAGACTACCAAATAAATTGGTAAATGACAAAGCAGATGGTATTTGTCTTGAATACTAGTGGACAAAGGATTAGTGTCACCCTTAAAGCCTCAATGGTGTAAACAATTGACTATTTTCTTTCATTTTGACCCTGTGTATACTGGTGACTCCTACATGTGTATGCTGTGCTAAACAGTGAAGAAAATAATGCAATATTCCAGCAGGGTTTACACTGTTTGTTGGTACAAAATCAAAAACAAATACCAACATAATATTGATGAGTGTCCATTTGTTGCATATTGTTTAAGCCTTGTGTCCTTTTTATAGGACATCGGCAAACAGTTAAAAACCAGAGTCTGATCAAGTTTTGCACTGTTTGCTTACAAAATGTACTTTTTAGTGATTCATTTGGGCTTATGGGTCCTGGGACTCGCTGTTTCCCATATCAATGAGTCCCAACTGCAAACTTATGAGACCAGATCACTATTTTGAATGACAAGTCTGCAATACCATTGCATCCTGGGACTCGCTGAAATAAAAAATTTGTATCCCAGAGACAAAATTATGCGCAAAAGATGCAGGATGCGCAGGTAACAAAATCACTGACTTTTAAAATTTGAATGAGATTGAAATTTACCACCAAACAGCCCTTAAATTTGGAATGGATTCGTCCAAATGATAAGGATGTGAAATTCCATTTGGCATATGAGAGTTAATCGTATTCAAAGAGTTCTGTGTTTTGCTGTCTTCTATTTTGCTATTTATTTTTACATCGCAATACTATTTAGTGTTAAATTAAATTTACTTCCAAATATTCATGACGGTATTAACTAGCAATATAAAGAGGATTCATTGTGTATTGAATATTTTTATAGGAAAACTGATTAAGCGCCAGCGCCTGCCAAAGAATGACCAAGGGGATCACTGGCATTGGAAAGATCTCAATCTGGGTGTTAACGCCACATTCTACGGAAAAGTATTCCATCTTGTGAACTGCGATAAATTCTCAAAGGTATGGAATGTTTACTTAAGTTTTGATTCCTTTATTGGTTAATAACTTAATAACTCATAATTGAAGTCAGAGCCACTCAAAATTTGTATTCCTCTAATAATTTACATATGAGCAGCGACATGAGATTTATAAAAATGTGGTATATGTGACCAGCAAAGGCTCAGACCAGCCTGCACGTAGGCTAGTCACTTGAATACTCTATGACTCTTAAGCTACTGACCGAACCGCATTTGGAGTTTCTAAGCTTAAAAGGAGACTGCAAGACTTTATACTTTTACATACTATCCTTTTTCAGGGTCAAGCTGGGCTCCTAAACATTTATTTTTAGGGGTCCAGCCCAAAATTTAGTGTCACTGGGCCCCTGTTAGTCTTTTTCCCTGTTGAAGGATTTGGGAAATTTGGACCTTTAAAGGCAGCCATAACCATTATGTTGAAGTGCTAATTATGACTGCAGCAAAGGACTTTTGTACCTTTTTTCTTCTTCTTCTTTTGTTTGGTTAAGTAGGGCTAAAGCAACATGTAAAATGTGTTGGTAGCATAAAATGTCAAGCTACATTTGCTTTGCTTCAAGAAGCTGTGAAATTTTAAAGTACACATTGTTTTTGACTGCTTTAATTGAGTTAACCTCCATTATCAGATGATGCCGCATCTGGGATTCGGAACATCATACATGTATTAAAATCAATAAACCAGACTAGGCACTAGTGGGGGGTTACAAATCTAGTAATGCCAAGTAAGGATGCTCATAAAGATGTTGCATACATAATGACAAAATCTTAAACTTTTGTACGCCAAAAAATGTGATTTAAAAGTAATTATAATTTTAATGTCATAGATGGTAAAATAGAATCTAATATTCATGCTCCTGTATTATTGAATTTATTAAACATGTTGGGAAAAAATATAAAATGCTCGACAAGCCTCACATTTTATTGATTTTCCTCAACTGGTTTAATAATGTAAGAGAACTTGTGAAAGATCCTCTATTTAAACTTTTTTAGGATTTCTTGGAGAGTGAGGGAATCATCGTGAACGAGCCGGAAGAACTGCCATCAGATCCATACGTTGAGAAGAGAAAGACTGCCGCCGCCCTCCGCACCTACGTCACACCTTCGTCCTTTGACAAACAGAAACAGTTTTTGGAGCTTGACAGAAAAGTTCTTCGTTTCTACTGTGTCTGGGACGATAGGGATAACATGTTTGGTGAAATGAGGCCATTTGTTATACACGTAAGTGCAGCTGTGTGAAAAAAATCACGCCCAGAATGTCACTCAAAAGTCACCTGACAGTGTATAACTGACCAATGCAACGACACAGTCCCACAAATTAAATCGCATGTGTTCAACCTCCCACAATTAATCCTATGGTTTTACTAAATTAACTCTTTTACTTGCTGGGTAATTTTTCATACGTTTTGTCGTCTGCTGTTTTTTTTCAAAACCATCTTTTTCGAAAAATTATTTCAGGAATACAAATCAGAGTGTCAAGCAGTTTCGATCGAGATCAGGGCGGACATTCTGTCGGGCCTGATCTGGGTCCAAACTGTTTGCAAAGGTTATCAGCAGACGACACTAGTAAACAAAGAGTTAAAGTAGACGTGGAATTCGGAACGGTGAATTTTTGTCAAGGGCTGAAATATGCACTTGTCCAAACAAATATTTTACTTCAGGCCTCCAGATAAGAGTGTGTACCAGAAAATTATTTATCTCATTTCTCTGCCTAAACATATGTTGTGGGTACTCAAAAGAACAGTCACGATGACAGGGTTCTTTTGAGTACCCAAAATATAATGGGTTAGAAAATAATCACAATTTTACGCTATTTTTTTTTACTTAACTGGCCCTATGTTACTTGCCACCCAATAAAACGATCAAAAGGATATCTATTCACTCCTTTAAAATCAGAATGAATGTATTATCTTTTTGCATTAAATGGATTAATGAATAGTAATTGTATCATTTAAATTGTGATTATATAATAATTTGATGACTTGATGTAGGAACAAAAAAGGCTGTTTTAGTGGACAGTGGTTTTAGAAATATTTTCTCTTTTTTCAGTACTTCTTGGTTGATGACACACTGGAAGTTCGAGAATGTCACAATCCTAATGACGGACGAGATCCATTCCCAGTTCTCATCGGGCGTCACAAGGTGCCTAAAAACAGATACGAAGTTGAGTCATCATTCCCTGCCGTTGTCATGGAGCTCTCTCAGCATGAGATTAAAGAATATTATACACCTAAAGACTTTCAGGTTGGAGATACTGTGACTATTTACGGAAGACGGTTCTTGATCTACGACTGCGATAATTTCACCAAGTCATTCTACTACCATACCTTTGGAGTCTCAGAGTTCCCGACAGTCGATGTTGCTACTAAGTTCAAGGATTTGCCTAGGATGGTAATTAACTTATATTCAATAATTGGCCAGCTCATGAGATTTTGGTACTTGTCGCATAATATTTACATTTTCGAAGCAAGCCTTTAATAAATATTACTGATTTTTGCAACCGTTCATAACCTCATGAATCACATAAAATATGATTGACAGCTGCCAAGCTCACTTGCCTGTGCAATGTGCTTCGAACATCCTATTAATTCGCCAGAAGTGATACTGGTGTTGTGACTGACAGCAAGTCACACCTGATTCGCAGGTGCAAAACAAGCTTCTTGTTTGCTCCATTGGCTGTCAGTGTTCACACTGGCTGTTCCACTTTTCCGTTTTGCACTCCAACAAAACAGTTAATACTATCAAATATTAAATACAAAATTGTTTTATCTCCTAAATTATAAATAATTTCTATATATAAGTTATTTATAATAAAACGTAAATATAAGCAATAAATTCAATTTTTGGAAGGTTTATGGAATCATGAATACTTTGGGTCTCTTGCAAAGTTAACGTGAAGCCCTTTGCAAGGGACCCAAAGTATTCATGATTCCATGAACCTTCCAAAAATCTAATTCATTTCTTAAATAAAACTTTGTGAAACATGCATGCATTATTCTTGATGCCTGCAGACTATTCTCATGAAATACAGAGCTTTGTTGTTGTTTTTTAAAAAAAGTAACAAAATTTGAAAATGATGCATAGGTACGGGTTAGGAAATTTTTTAAGTGTTAAAATTGTAATTATTTCCTTAAACCAATTAATTCAATCATGTTTTGGTGCTCATTGAGATGGTTCCTTGAGTGCCCAAAACAGGTTTTGGTTGAGAAATTAGAAAAATAATTTTCAATTATGCATCATCACCTGTGATGTCCGCTAAAGATTTCTAAAAAAAGATGAAAAAACAACAATATACATATATGTGGGTACTCAAAAGAAACTCATCAGGGTGTTATGAACACCTAAACCATGTAATGTTAAAACTGATGGATAAAAAAAATACAATTTTAAATGTACACTCCATTTTTTTCTGTATGTTTGCATCACTTTACAACAGTAAAACCTGTGTAAAATGGCTACTCTCAAAAGACCAAAAATTGGTTTTCAAGACCAATCATCGCTTAATGCAAGTGAAAAGGGAGCATTCTGCAATACATTCAACCTTCATTAAGCTACCATTTGTCATAAAGATCTTTCTTTTGTCTGTTTTTGAGTGGTCGTTTTACACATGTTTTACTTTACTTCAACTTCACTCTTTCTTTGCTTGAAATTCTTTTGTCCTCTGCTGATAATCTTTGAAAACAGATCTGAATCTAAACCATTTGACACTCTGATAGTGTTGCTGAAAGATTTTTTTGAAAAAGTTAAATATGAACAAAGTCAGCAGATGACTACAAAAGCATGAAAAATTACCCAGCATGCAAAGATTTAACAAAATGGTGTAATGGTTCTCTTTTTCAGGAAATACCTCCATACAATAATTTTGGATCTCTGGAAGATTCTCTACAGTCCTGCCTCTCACTCATACCTCAACCACCCAAGAAAGATTTCATCAAAATGTTAGAAAATGATCACAAAGTTCTCAGATTTGAAGCTGTAATGGTAAGTAAAGCTGCTCATGTATAACCCATAATGTTAGAAAATGATCACAAACTTTTCAAATATCAGGAATTATTACAATAAAGCTCCACACCTGACCTGGGACACTGTATGGGAAAGTGACAAAAAACACAAGAAAACATCACATATAAGAGAGCCAAGAGGTCAGCCCTTTCCCAACAGGTGATCACAAAGCTGCAAGAAACAGACATGGTAGTATGACAGCTAAGACACACACAAAGAACAAAGCAAAATCCACAAATGAAACACTGCCTTGGAATGGATTTAAAACTTTTTTCATGCTCAACTCAACTGAGCATGAAATTTCAACTGCTTATAATAAAATCTAAAATATTTGACGTATTTGTCCTGCTAATGAATGTTAAAATCACAGCAATTGTTTTGTTGGCATTTTAGCATTTATGAGTCCGATGAATTTTATGCTTAGTTTAGCTGTCCATGAATTATTTTTTTATAACCTCAAGGCCTGGCCCCGGGGTTATAAAACTTGAGTACAGCCTTAAACTCAAAATAAAGTGTAAGCAGCCAATCATAGCGCTTGAATGAACTCAAGTTTTATAACCTCGAGGCCAGTAGGGACTATAAAGTTGTCATTTACAACTAGCTAGCATCTGGTTCACACATGAAAGATTAGCCTCGATCTTGTTTGTTTCATCGAATGTCAGAGTTCAATGGTGGTGGCTGTTTAGCTGTTCCATTATACAATCCACAAGACAATATTGTAGTTAAATTTTTTTTATTTATCCAAAATTATAAATTTTAGATTTTTTTCATAGATATATGTAAATATATGAGATTATTTTTTGGTGGTTCATGGAAGTATGAACATCATAGGTCCAGTTCAAAGTAAACTTGACACCCTTTTGGAGTCACTCACTTTGAACTAAATCCATAGCATATACTTATCGTTTAATGAACATTCGAAAATGAAATTTGCTTATCAATGACTGCATTTTTGGCAACAATCTATAGGTTCATATAAGGAAATAGATTGAAACTGTAAATGATTTACTCTTAATATATTTTCAGGATTCAGTAAGACCTGAGGACAAAGGTCGTAGATTCATCATTTCTTACCGATTAGCCGATGACATGTTTACCGTTTACGAACCACCAGTAAGAAATTCAGGAATCATTGGTGGCAAATTCTTAGAAAGAACCCGAGTTGCTAAGCCAAACTCAGCGCCAGATCGGCCCGTCTTTTACGGCCCTCAAGATTTCCACATTGGTGCAGTTATAGAAATTTTCAAACACAGATTTGTGATTACTAATGCTGATGAATATGTATTAAAATATATGGAAGATCACAAAGAACAATTCCCAGGTAAGGTCATAGGTCAAGGTAAACAAAAAAAAATCAGCGTTAAATTGTAAATATTTTCTTAGGCATCAGATTTAACATATGTTTTGGGTGCTCAAAAGAACCGTCTCATCGAGATGGTTCTTTTCAGTGCCCACAACATATGTTTTGGTTGAGAAATAAGAAAACTTAATTTTTTCTAAGGGCCTGTCTGATATATGTGGTTTTTACTGGATCATGAAATTTAAGAGTTCCGGTGACTCAATGCCTTGTATAAATCCTTGTCCTGCTGAAAAAAATTGATAAGATTTTGACATGATTATGTATGCAAATTCTTATATGTGTAATTACATAATGTTAGAAAATATGTAAACCACTTGTATTTTATCAATTTTAATACATGGTTTTATATCATTCCTAGACACGACATCATGTGATAAATAATATGGCGCATTCATTTTTGTTATCCTTCCTAAGTTCAGTGCAGATCCTGATCAGATGGTTTCATCAGGAACTAACTGATATGGATCTACACTGTTTTCTAAAGAGGATAAATTGGGATTCAGCAGGACAAGGGTTGAAGGTTCCAAAGTGTTAATTAAGGGTCCTCCTTTGATTCAAACAAAACAGCACTGTCAAATACATAACATTTATTTATGTTGAATTGTCATTATATAAAACTCAAAAAATATTGAATACTCTGCTATTTTTATGAAAAACTTAGTGCACATGCAACTCAGAGTATTTCATAAAAACTCCATATTTATCAGGCCTTTTGTGTAATACCGTCCAAACATTGCCCTAAGTGCGTATGTAAGTTCATGCTAAATTCTGAATTGCCCAAGTTGACCCTGAATTAGATAAATTAACTGAAATAATATATATTTTAGTGTCCCAAAGGATGCACAGAACTAACATATATGATCATTTTCCCTTAACCCACATCCAAAGCCAGATAAATTTCAGCAGACATTTTGAAAAAGAAATGGTAGCAAAAACAAGTTTCTACATTAGTGATTCTTTATAGAAAAAAATAGGGCTAGCTAAGAATACAGAGATAACTGGTATCTTATAAGTAATTCAATATGATAATTCCATAGGGAATAAAACAGTAAAGTCAATGAATTGTATTCACTATTTCTCAAATTTTCGGCCTTGGGCCTTCTTCAGGATATTAGAAACAATTTTCACAGCTAAGTAGCATCCATGATGACTATTATGGTATATGTTTACTGCCCATTGACAGTGGTGACGTCGCATCACTTCCTGCCAAGTTAATATAATGATTACCTATTATTTTTTTTCATTTATGTGCCAGTTGTTCATATGCTCTTAAGTACTTTTGCAATGTTGAACTGATGGCCTTACATGCTATTTTGGGGGGAAATGACATCACGTCATTTAACGTTACGCCAATCTGAGTGCAACTTGGCAGGAAGTGATGCGACGTGACCACTGTCAATGGGCAGTAAACATATACCATAATAGTCATCATGGATGCTACTTAGCTGTGAAAATTGTTTCTAATATCCTGAAGAAGGCCCAAGGCCAAAAATTTGAGAAAGAGTGAAAACAATTCATTGATATCTTATACATTGTGATTTAAGATATTATCTTTAAATAAAAAATAAGCTGAATTCTCATCAGTTTAAGAATTGCAGTCCCCCTTCCCATCCAGAACTTCATTCAATATTAAACTGTAACAGGATTTAGACATAGAGGATCCTACATGAGTGCTCATGTTTTATTGAATTTATTAAACAAGTTGGGGAAAAGAGATAAAATGCAAGGTTTGCCAAGCATTTTATCTCTTTTTCGCAACAAACTTAATAAATTTAATAATACAATAGCACGAATGTTAGATTCTATTTACCATATGACATTAAGATTACTTTGAAATTTCATTTCTGCCGAAAAAACATTATTTTGTCATTTTGTACGCAATGTTGTTATGGACGTCATAATGTTTCCCGTAAATCTGTAAACCCCTAGTGGTTTGTTGATTTTATTGCATGGCATTATTTCACTCCCAGACCCAACGTCATATGGTAAAAATATATAAAAGTCCTTGTGCATAAAAGTTTTGAAAGTATTGTCTTATAATCTAATATATATTGTTTTCCTTTTGTTTGCAGAGAGCACAATAGCAACTTTAAGAACAAAATTAGCTGAGGGATCCATGATGAAAGAAACTGTCAAAGGGGCACCAATGAGGGTTCGAAGAAGGTGAGAAAGTTAAAATGTTTGGGCCAGCACTTGAGATTTTTTAACTTATCACATATGTGCAAAACCTCCTTTAAACGCCCATGCTGATGTATTCAGTGGGTCTAAATAGATGTTTTAAATTTTGGCCTGAGTCTCCATCCACATCCATACTTAGTGTATGCTTGTGAGGAGAAATTGAGGCCCTGGTGAGTCTGTACATTTACACAAACGAGCCACAACATGAGATTTCCAACAATGTGGTATGTGCGACCAGCCATGGCTCAGACCAGCCTGCCCATACGGGCAGTCTGATCAGAGCCTTTGCTGGTCGCTTGAATATTATACAAACGTTAAGCTACTGGCCGAACATAATATGAAATTTCTAAGTTTAAAAGGAGGCTGCACGGACTCGTCTGAGTCTACACTTGTCAAAATGCCACATTGTTGGAAATCACATGTCGATGCCAACCCCAGATTCACTCACCAAAACTTTCAAGATGAGCCCACAGAATGTTAAAAAATAAAAAGCTAATGTGATTATTTCAACAAAATATGAAACCTAGCTGTGCAAAATTCATTTCTTGTTCATTTCCAACAGTCTTAAATTTGAAGTCCTACGGACTAGAGGTTTTATTTCAAAGCATTGAAAATTCGAATTATAAGGGGTTTGACATAAAAATATATACCCTACCCCCAAAAAAATGATTATAATCCATTTCCCCCTATCAAACATGTTTTGGGTGCGTAAATAGAGAAGTTTCTTTTCCGCACCCAAAACATATGTTTTTATAGACAGTTATTCAAATAATTCATAAATAGGCCCTATTCTCTGAATACGTTGTATTTTGAAATTTAATTCCAATTAGCCAGTATTTGGAAAAATCAGAGTTCGAATTTTCTAGGTTTTATTGTATCTTTAAAACCAAAATATAATTAACTTCAATATAATGCAGGGGACAAAATATTTCAATATTGCACTTTTCCTGCAGGACAAATGACTCACAATATTCACTTGTCCTGCAAACACATGTACTTGTCCTTTAAAAGCATATATACAATTAAGAACATAAGGGAGTAATATGACTTATAAAGTATCATATATCACTGTTAAAATAATATTTACCCAGTCAAATTCATAACTTCATCCCATATACTGACAAAAAGATTTCACAATCAATACTCAGAAAACGCTAGTTTGACCCTCAGATTTTAGGGTGAAACTAGAAAGAACGAGTAATTCTTCCCAAAGCACTCGTCCTGTAGGATGAGTGCTTTGGGAAGAATTACTTGACCTTTCTAGATTTCACTTGTAATTACGAGCGGACGAGTGTAATTTTTGTCCCCTCCAATGTATCTTAATTTTCATTTTTCATTGTTTCCATCAGTACTCTCAGTGCTTTGATTTATTGTTTCCAGTGATGGTGACCTCAACACTCTAGTCACACAGGTGAGAGCCCAGCTAAAGAAGATTGCAATCACAGATAAGATGAGAATTGACGAGATGTTCTTGAGATACGACAACGACAGAACAGGATACATTGATGCCCTGAACATGAGAGACTTGTGTAGACGACTACAACTGCCAGCTGATAATGATGTCATCAATGCTGTAAGAACTGTTCTGAAATTATATCCAAAGCTTTGTTTGTTTTTTAGCTGACCCAGTCAACAGCTTAATTATTTGGTCATTCATGACAATTAAAATTATATTTTTTTTATTTTTTATTTTAATCAATCTAAAAACATGAAAGTTATTTGCCCCTTTATCACACTTGACATCATACCTGTGTTTCTTTTTTGCATAGCTTGTCTGTCGGACAAGCTAAGGATAATACAAAAATGAAAAGTTTTAGCAGGTGTGTGGAAATAGCAAAAGTTGATACTTGCCCAGGGACAAGTAAATTGTCATCAGATACTTCGCCAAGGAAAGTTTTACTGGTCCCAAAGAAAAGATAATACACAAAGAACTTAGCTTAGCCCTTAATGTGCTTAAACAATATACATATATATAATCTTTAAAAACAGTGATCAACAGTATGAAACCAGATATAAACTCTATTGAAAGCAGTGTAGATCCAGATCAGGATCCACACTATTTTCCCCACAGCATATGAGTTCATCATAATTATCGAAAATGAACTACAGAATTGTTTTAACTCTTTATAAACTTGTCCCAGCTAGGGCATGTAAAGAGAAATTTCTAACTTGTCCTGAATGAAATGCGACCAGGTCTGACAAGTCAGGCATGGTATTTCGATCGTAGCCCTGGTTTTAGAAATTTAAAACCTCACAAATTTCGTACAAAAATATAGGATCAAAATATGCTGCTTGTTCAGTCACTTTATTTTTGCTACTTCTTATTTCGCTTTTTTTTTCTTCACAGACTTATTTTAAAAAAATTCTTACATCTGCAAAATTAGATTTATTCAAACTAAACTCAGTTTTTTGGTACATTGTATATGAAAAAAATGAAAATTGCATAAAATATTTACTGCAGTCGACACATTAATATGTGCACCATGCTCTTATAAAGACATACTGGGATGATCTTCAATTTTCAGTCAATCAAGTGATGCCATTTGAGCCGCGATATGAGATTTCCAACAATGTGGTTTGTGCAACCAGCAAAGACTAAGACCAGCCTGCGCATATGCGCAGTCTGATCAGAGCCTTTGCTAGTCCCTTGAATATTCTATGACTGTTAAGCTCCTGAACAATCATCATTTGGAGTTTCTACGCTTAAAAAGAGGCTACAGAGGCTCGTCTGAGTCTACACTTGTCAAAATGCCACATTGTTGGAAATCACATGTCACGTCTCAAATAACCATCAATATGGATTCCTCATGTGGATGAAAAGACCCTAATCAGCAGACTTCATCAGAAGTGATCTGATCTGGATCTTCATCACTTCAAAAACGGGTTTAGAAAATAAAGGGTTCGCACAGGCTTGAAAAGTGCTTGAATATACAGGACTGTCTTGAAAAGTCATTGAAAATTCAATTTACCTTGATAAACACTCAAAGGCCTTGAAATGTCCTTGAATTTACCATTTACAGGAGGATTCAACAGTGTTTTTGGAGACCTAAAACAGTATAAAATTGCGGTGCCTTTATTTGGTGCAGCACCACAATTTACGAGGGTCATCAAATAAAGAATGAGACTTTCTTCATAGTCTGAAAATCTGTGTGTGCATTTAGTTAAAATTCACCATAATAGTAGTATAAAATCTTAGCAATTCAGGAATAGAAACAATATGTTTGTGATTTATCAGTTGCCATAGTAACGGGATGTTTTGTGGAATGACTTGAAGATGTATGGCCACGTTTACATTATTTTTAGATACCCACGGCCATTCAAAGTCTTTTATTTTCGCTCATAGATATAATTTAACCTCTTTGTATATTTTTTTCTACTGTTTAATCTTAGTGTTACATAAAATGCTATAAAAGAAGAACCAAATATGCATATCCTTTATTTTGGTTGCCTAGCAACCGATTTACTCGATTTTTATAAACACTACTTTGTGTTGCTATGGTAACTATGTTAGTTAAGGATATCCCACAAAATGTATCGCTATGTGCAGCTGATTGTAATTAGGTATATATGAACAGAACCCTGTTCACTTAAATGCCTTTAACTATTTGATATTAACTTTTAAAAGTCAAGAGGTCAGCTGAAAATACCAGCTATTTCTTAAAAACCTGATTTTTTTAAGCTTTGTTTCCATAGGAACAGATCAAGACTTTGGAACATAACTTTCCCCTATTGATTATAGACAGATTGTATGAGCATATATAAGTATTCGTAGAAAAATAAATAATACATCTTAATCTGTTGCCATGGTGACCACCTACACTGAGCCGTCCATGAATGTTTGCCTAGTCTTCTAATGTTGCCTAGCAACAAAAGATGGAACTGTGTAACACGTTGATATGGTACATGTGAATAGCCAAAAACACGTGCTAGCTTTGAACGAGATTTCATAAGTCTAGCATGTAAATTCACTGCGCTATAGAAAAAGTATCATTCTTTATTGGATGACCCTCATAATACTAATATTCTTAAACTAATATCTTGAATACTGGACTCTAGCATTTCCGAAGTAGAATTTTAACATGTAAATCAGTATTTTTCATAAGTTTTCAGTCCTTGAAAACAGTAGGAAAGTCTTTTAAAAGTCCTTGAAATGTACTTGAATTTTACACAATCTTGCCTTTATGAACCCTGAAATATGCACACTCAAGTTTCAGTTCTTTGGTGCATTCTTTGCTTCCAAAGGATACCCTTTTAAGAACATATTAGAATTTTGAAAGAGTTATATACTCGATTAAATATGGCATAGCTAAAGAGTAAAAGTGTCATCTCATGTCACGGCTCATATGCTTTAAAAAATATTGTTCTACTTTCAGCTTGTTGGCCAGTGTACAAACGACCCTGAAGGAAAGATAAACCTGGAAGATTTCAGAAGATTTGTCGAAAGTTCATGAGTTGTCTCCCATTTTAGTGCAAATTAAGACATTGTTAACCTGTTATATCGGAAAAAAGTTATGTGCAAGAAATAAAAATGACTGAATAAAATGATATTGTGTAAAACTCAGTTGAACATATGTGTCTGTGATAGTATTGAAGTATTTATTAATATTTTTATCTTTAACACAAGATTTTTTTGAATATGGAATTTATTTTTAGCTATGGAATATGAGAATTACAAGAATGTGAGTCAATTCATAGGTTTTGTTAAACGATTTTTTGAGCGTAAAATTTTAAATATATTCTTAACCATCAGTTTAAACATATGTTTTGGGTACTCAAAAGAACCGTCTCATTGAGACGGTTCTTTTGAGTACCCACAACATATGTTTTGGTTGAGAAATAAGAAAATTATTTATTATGCTCTCTTAACTAAAGGCCTGAATCCAATATAGAATATCATATGCCTGAACAGTACATTGAAAAGTACCTATAGAATAATTCTGATTTTTTAGGGTTCCAAGAGCGAAGTTTTTCTTCAAACAGGTTTAATGCATAAATGTAAGTTAAGACATTTGTCTTCAATATTGTAGTTATAAGCTGATTTGCAGACAATTACACATATCCTTGTTATGCTAACAATCAATGTTTAAAGTTAAAATCCATATTTGAAAATCTTGTTTTCTTTATGAAGTAAGTGATTGAACTATACTGCATTTCACACTATAAATAAAAACTAGTTTGATACCACTTTTATTTTGGAATCAACCTGCATACTATTTTGGTGACCTTTTAACTATTTGCACTCAGAATTACAAAGAAAGTAATCTGTTTGGAAAGTGCTACTGAAACTTTATCCAATTCTAGGTAGTTTCCTTTTGATTTTCAATAACACTCCTTTGTTGCCATAGTGAATGCTTCCTATTTACCACATGCATACAAAGTTTGAAATTACTAACTAAAGGGATATACCAAATTTGATGCAGATATATAGATAAACTAGTAAGATTATTATCGCATATTTTAAAGGCTTTAGCTAGAGATATTATTTGAAAGGTGTATTTATATAGCTTCTTTGTAAACCTGCTCAATGTTGTGCTTGTTGGACTTGTTTTCATGTTGATTGCCATATTCAACATTATAAGAGCAAATACTCTTATTAGAACACATTAAATACTTTATGGTTTTTTTTACAGTAACTATTCTAAATTATCGAACACTTCTCTATCTGTTTTCAAATAAAATGTTGGTTATCAGAGCTGCAACTCTCAAAGTGTTAGCTGCTATATACAAAATATTTGTTGGAAAAGCAAACAGTGCAGACCCAGGTCAGACTGCTTGTGAAGAAGCAATCTGATCTGGCTCTGCACTTTTTGTCTAGACTTTTGTGGTGGGCAACCACTGTTCGAAATTTTAGAACATGTTCTGTATCTGTATAATACATGTAAGCTTTGCTACAAAAATATCATAAATTATCCTTTTGAATAATAATCTGGTCTTTAGCTCAGACTTGTTATCTGTAAAATAAAAAAAAATAAAATTAAAAAGAAAAGCTAGCTTTTTTCTGTCTTTTTTTTAAAATCCTAATATAAGATAAGAATAAAAGATATCTGACACCATTGGCTGGCACATTGTGCCTTTTCAGACATGAATAATGAACCTATAAAATTGAAGGGCGAAGTGAAGTTGAAGTCAGATTGGGCCAAGGGCATACTTATATTCTTTATATATTGCCAGAGAAATGCCAAACCCAGTTTTCCTGGGCTGGGACTTTTATTTAAGTTAGTGAACACTATTTCCATAGATGGAGTGAAATCTCAGATGAACATGGAATTTTTTTAGCTCCGACAATCTGTGAGTCGTAAGCCCTATTTCTTGATTCATGATAGTGTGTTAATTTCATTAGACTGTTTCTCTGTGATGATACATTGCAATTGCTATGAGACCTCCATGGGAGCTTATCAATTTCTGTGCTTTAACTACACCAGAATCTAGGTTGAAGATTTGGTACCAGTATATGCAGTTAAGCCCCCCCCCCCTACATGGGCATTGGCTGCTGTCTGTTCTTAAATGGCTGTTGTTGATTCATTGTTGATTGTTGCTTCTATAGTGGGGTTTTATGTTTGTTCTATGTCTTGTGCATTGCTTTGTGTTCTTTCTAGTTTTGCAACCATCTCGCTGCTTTATTTTATTGTCTTCTTTATGTATCTTTATGTATTTTGGTTGTTATTGTTTGTTGTTGCCTCTTCCCATACTGTGACATTTCCTGACCATACTTATTTTGGGAAACAACTAGTTTAACACGACATGGCACAGTTACAGGTTTAGCAGAATTTTACACATACCTGTATACAACCAATTTTCTTTCGCCAAGATAAATATCAATATTTTATCAGAAAATGCCAAACCCTTCATGGGACCTCTTTATTACCCTGAAGATGACTTCTGGCTAAGCCCCTAGGGAGTAGTAACATTAATGTATTACTGATAAAAATAGGTCTTAATATGTTCTAAATTTATCTTGATTTATATGTTCTAGGAGACGATGCATGGATAAGTTAGGGGTCTTTCAGTCAAACCAAGCTTCTATGGGTCTTGATCTACATCTGAACTAATGGCGAGGTTGGCACCCCATGAAACCAGTCTAGGCCCTCCAATGAAATATTTTTACTGACCACTCCAGGGTGGTGCTTCTTTGTGGATCATTTCTGTTAATTCTGTCTTGTTTTCGTTGTGCTTTCGTCTGCATCTGTTTATTGATGCCTTGTGGTCACCTGCTTGGAAAGGGCTGACCTCTTTGCTCTCATTTGTGATGTCTAAATTAGTAATTGTAAAGTTGTCACTTTCCCATTGGTTTGCTGGGTCAGGTGTGGTGCTTGATTGTATCAATTCCAGATCTTTGCCCTCTTTCTTACTTTTATTGTAGTAACTGTCAAATATGCTCACCCTTTTCCAAGGGTGGATGACTGCCTGAATTCCTTAGTGGTGCTACAGTATTAAGGACTATGAAAGTGGCTAGTTGCAGGTTGAGCTCAAGCTTTAGGGTCATAAAAAACAGCTATTTTCAAAAGGCGAAAATTTGTATCAATTCAAAGTTATGCCATTTGGGCTGAAGAACGCCCTAATCACCTTCCAATACTCAAAGGGCCTAGCCATTGTGGGCTTGCATTGGAAATGTTATCTTTTTTTAAATGATATCATTGTATTTATAGAGACAGTAGATCACATTGAGAGTGGTTTTCCAATGCATCAGAGATTTGGGTCTCAATTTGAAAAGCAGAAGAAATACATTTGTTAAGACAAAGTGAGACTTTTATGTGTAACCAAGGATCAATGTTGAACCAAGCTTTACAGGACTGTGGATGTCACACAGCTATAGAAATTCCAGGGTCTTGAAAATTGTTAAAGTAAATTATTAAAGTAAGAAAGACGGAAGGGATCAGGAAACAATACAATCAAGTGCCACACCTGACCCAGGATACCACAAGGGAAAGTAACAAAAATACAATAAACGTCACCAACAAATGCCAAGAGGTCAGCCCTTTCCCAGCAGGTGACCACGAAGCAGCAATGAACAGACGCGAAAGCATGAGAAATACAAGACACAAAAAACCAAATGACCAACAAAATAAGTACCTCCTTGGAACGGTCAGTAAAAATATTTTACTGGAGGGCTTAAACCGGTTTCACCACACTGACATATATTCCTATCCAATAGAGATCATTTAAGGATCAACTGATAAGGGATAGTTTCAATATCTCACAAAATTAAAAGGGGCCTCAATTGGAGGCTTACCTGTATACAACACAATTTCTTTCACTAAGATAAAGATCAATATTTTATCAGAAAATACCTAATCCCTTCATGGGACCACTTTTTTGCCCCTGTAAGGAAGTCATAATCACTGCATTTATGATTGTCCTTTGATCTACCCAGTATGACTCCTGGAGAGAGTCATAATGAGTGGTACCACTTTAATTGCTCAGGATTTTATCTATTTAAGGATTTTGTAATTATAGCAGAACCGCTGCTTGCTAAATTTACTTGAATGCATTGTGATCTACATTTAAACAAACTTATAAACGAACACTTAATAAACTAATGGTTTTCTGACTCTGGCACAAAACTATTGAATGAATCTTAACCTAATCATGAGCATTTCAATGGAGCAAAGTTTATAAGTGTTTTGGGATAATTTTCATTCATTTTACATTTTTGGGGTTCCAAAAAGTAAAATATCAATATTGTTGGTGAAAAAACGGCATTTGTGGTCATTTTTTCATCAAATTGAAGTGCATGTGTTTGCGAACTGGTCCAGGTGAAGTAAAAAAAACGCCAAACATTTGAAATTTGCTATACTGCAGATTTGTTATGCATCTTTGAAAAATGAAAAACAATCACATTTTTTGACATTTCTGAAAATCGTCAGTAGTACAAGATAAATCATTTGATGTAGTTTTTTCATCTGAACATGGTAAACAAACAGAACCCCAACAGAACTCAATCAGTATATTCTTCGGTGGTAAATCTTTCAGGGCTATACCCGCTTCTGGTTTAACAATTTATTTGATGTTATTTGTCAAAGATATTTTACTTTTTAAAAAAAGAACAGTGACTTCTGGTACAAATGGATAATTGTTGCAAATGTCAATGCCGTACAGCAAATACTAAAGCGTACAGAGCAGTACAAAGTTTGTACCTAAAGTGTATAATTAAAGCCGAATTTCTAACATCATTAAGCTGTTCTTAGCGCCTGTGTTATTACAGATATAAAATGATGAGTCCAATTGTGTCAAAACTTTTTATTCATATCCATCTTAAATCATGGTAGTCAGTAAATCAATTGAAAAGAAGTGCATTAGATTTTACTGTCCTATACCGAAAAAGTGTAAGCAAAGGAAATACTGACACACTTCCAAGAATGTCTGCAATTGACAACAATGACAGAAATCATTTCATCAGGAATCTATCCATAGCTCTAACATATCAGCTGTGGCAGGGTCTCAGACTGGAAAAATACACTTAGTGGGGAAAATGTTCTCAAACTATTGTTTTGGCTGTGTCGGCAGCAGATAGCAGCTGACACTCCCAGAGTCATAGCAGAGAGCAGAAGGATGATCAACAAGATATTAAAGATAATTAAGAAAAGAGTCCTCGGATTGGACCTTTATTTAGGATGATAAGAAACAGCACCAGAGAGCCCGTGGCAGATAATGCACACCCAAGCACTTCAAAGTCTATGGAGTCAGTATTCAAAAGTAAGTGAGTATGATCAGGAAATACAACAATCACACATTGCAGACCAACCCACAGCGCCGTGAGGCAGAGCCACATAACATTTATAGTAACAATACATCTGTAAGACAATAATAGCAAAGCAACCAGCTTTCTCTTCCACTTCAAGATGATTGCAAAACTAAAATGGACACAGTGTAAAACATAACAAAACAAACACAAACACAAAACTCCCAAAAACAATGGGAAGTACATTAAACAAAAGATCAACAACAACAGAACCACCACCTTAGAACGGACAGCAGCCTTAGCCACCGGGGAGCTTAAATACATTTTACTTGCGCTAAATATTTGCCCTCAAGTCTGATAGCTAAACATGGTATGCTTGGAAACAGATTGGAAACAGATTATGGAAGGACACCACACCTGCAGAAAGTATTTCCTAAAATGCATATCAAATATGTAGTGAATGCCATTCATAGACAGAACACAGCTGAAGACCTTGGTTTCAAAAGATTAAAGCTCATGATTATTTGTTTGGGTGTGTGTTGAACGGATATAGAGCTTTACTGTAAACAGCGCGAGAGATGTACTGCTTATAAGATACCATAAAATAGTATTCAATCAACACTCAAGCATGATGTCCCTTCTTTCCCTTTGTAAAGAATAACCATGTATATGATTAGGCTGTTACTGAATCACCCAGAGTTAGACAGGCTATTTATACACTAAGTCACCATATAAACTCTTGGTTCAAAAGACCCTGGCGCAAGAGAGATTTAAGTCCAACATGAAATTAAGCTATCAAGTCATAGTATTGGCGATAAAATTTAGAAAAGGTTCATCAAAGTTTATGATACCCATAGCATTGTTTAAGAAGTTTCTGAATTAACAGTTAATTGTGATTGTTGAAGTCAGCAACGTGGCTAGATGCTCTAGCAAATCAGATGAGTTGAGAAATATAAACTCCATAGGATGTAGAGCTAGGAACATCAACATCTAAACATTGGAAATTGACAATTTCAAAATCAAAATCAACACATTTATCATAAATTTTGGTAGAAACAATATTGTTAGAAATGGACAAATGCAAGTCCAAAAACGCAGCTTTGGTATCAGAGGTATTATTCCTATGGAATTCCACGAACCCTTTCTTCAAATTTCTCAAAGTGAATTTAGGTTTAGGTTGATGAAGATCTAAATTATTGCAATAAAATGTAATTCTACTATCAAGAATTTAACTATATTTAATTTCCAAGTATAAAAGCATTAGGTTCAACATGCTCTCGTTTGCACCATCGATAACAAAATTATTGTAAGAAACCAGCAATTTCTTCTGTTATTGTTCTATGTTTTGTTGTCCATTACTTTGTGTCCATTCTAGTTCTGCAATCATCTTGATTGGGAAGGGAGAGAGTTGGTTGCTTTGCTTTATTTGTCTTCCTGGTGTCTTGTGATTGTTGTGTGACTCTTCCTTGCAGTGCCACGGGTTTGTCTGCAGTTTGTGATTGTAGTATTTCCTGTTCATACTCACTTACTATTTTTGTTGAAGTCTGTAAGTGAAGAAAACCTATATTTAGGTCCTTTACATATAATAGACCCAATTCTTGAATAGATAGAATAACACGCCTGACCGGCCAGAACACCATATGGGAAAGTGACTAAACACAAGACACATCACATACAAGAGAACCAAGAGGTCACTCCTTTCCCACCAGGTGACTACAATGCTGCAAGACAGTTTGACAGGCAAACACTAAACGCAAATAAAAAAATTAAAGCACCGCCATAAAATGGTCAGTAATAAAATTACTGGCGCACTTACATGTCTTCCAGGGTACCAGCCTAAGTAAGTAAGGGTGCAAAGAACAGGAATCGATACAATCAAGTACCACACCTGACCCAGGATACCAATGGGAAAGTGACAAGATCACAGTTTGTGAGTTTGCTTTATTTGTCTTCCTGGTGTCTCGTAACCCTTATTTCTGGTGTGGATCAAGACAAATAGATGCTTGGTTCACATGAAAGATCCCTAACTCTCGATATATCATCTCTCAGTACATACAAATCGAGATATAGAAAGGAGATTTAAAATACAAAGATAAGGACTCAACAGTGCATACAAATACCAGAGTCAAAGAAAATTAACAGTTAAACCCTTGTGGTCCGGGACCACAGACACAATATCAGGCCCTAACCCATATTTAAAATAGAATAATATAAAAAAAATAGGGGAAATCGGAGAAGCAACATGCTAACAAGACACTGTGTTTTATTTGCACATTGTTCGCATGTAAATTCTTATGCAAATAAGTTAGTAAAGTGCTAATCAAAACGCTTACAAGACACTTAATAAAACAGAAAGGAAGCGCTACTGGTGTGGTAATTAACGATGAATCAACGACACAACTACCGACTTAGAATAGACAGCAGTCGAAGCCACTGGAGGGTGGGTGCTTACATTCATTTACCATAGATTCTGTTGATTTTGTTAAATCATGACACCAGAACACAAACCAATACATTCAACACAGCAAGGGCACATCCAAAGTAAAGCAACCATCACCTCTCGTTAATAAGATGATTGCAAACTCCAAAATGGCACAACACAGCCACACCACAAACCAAGACTAAAACACAAACTGCTGCACAATGGAAGCACCAGCAAACAACAAAATGGATGGGTGCTTTAATTAAATTTACAGGCCAGATCTTCGCACTAGCTTGCTCTGTTCTTAAAACACAAAACATGTTTAGCTTGTGTAAAGTCTTTATGATGAAACAAAGAAAATGGCTCACAACTCATAGACAGTCAGAGCTAATGAAAATCACAAGTTTAGCTACTAAGGGCCCAGCAAAAGACAAACATCAGGCACTGGCCCAATAATGAAAATTTTATTACAGTGCCATCATTGAACTGATCAAGAACAGACGGTTGTCCAAAGATTCTATTGAACTCCATGAAATACTGAATGTGCTGTGCCTTGTTGCAGGAGAGTTTAGGCCATTTTCAAAATTGTATTGAACGATCAAATCTGAGTGTCTTGTGTAGAATTTAGAAAATGTTTTACGACATTTATCATTCTTTAGTATCTTAGCAGACAAGAAAGGTTTCTGTTGTTGAAGTCACTTACATTTGTGCATATGCTTACAAAACGAATAAGCTCTGAAATATATACACCATGCCGAATGAGGACCATTTCTGTTCAGAAAAAGGAAAATAACTATTTCAAATTAAAATCATCTCAGTTATATAGTAACTTTAAAGATGAAGTAATACCACTTGTCATGAACAGGCCCACGTCTAAAACGAGGGCTGCATCATCAAAGGAACTTGCCTTAATTCAACTGAAGTTCTGTAGGATAAATCTGACTTCCCATTTGTGCAAACATCAGAAAATAAAGAAAAGCCTTACCTTAGAGAAATAATCACAATGCTAGCTAGATATATGATTCTGAAAAAACCTAAAGCAGGAGAAACCAGCACAGCATATGCAAGGCGATTGAAAGAGAAAGCAAAGTGGGTGATTTTGAAGTAAAAATTGTAGAAATAATGGTAGAATACTAGATCGAGCTTCTTATTATAGCAATTGAGAACAAATATTTTATACAGAAAAGTATATGCAAAGGATGGAATAGATCAGTTTCTGATTCAAACTAGTAAAATTGAAGATATATCAGTGGAAGTGAATGACATGGAATCAACCCCATTAAGAAAGAAGATAGTTTTAAATCAATGAACACAGAAGAGACTGGACACACAGTCACAACTACAGGGAGTTTAGAACACATCATTGTTCTTATTGTGGATTGACTGGAACGCATCCTAAGGGAAGTAAAGGTACAATGTGATATATCAAGAAAGTATAACTCTTAACATATGTTTTCAGGGAGAAATGGGAATGAATCAATCTACTGGATGAAACGCTGTACAGTGTACATCCTTGCCTACAATGCCCTTGAGCGCGTCTGGTAGTAAAATGTGATAGAGAGAGAGAGAGAGAGAGAGAGACAGAGAGAGAGAGAGAGACAGACAGACAGACAGACAGACAGACAGACAGACAGATAGATAGACAGACAGACAGACAGATAGATAGATAGATAGATAGATAGATAGATAGATAGATAGATAGATAGATAGATAGATAGATAGATAGATAGATAGATAGATAGATAGATAGATAGATAGATAGATAGATAGATAGATAGATAGCCACATTGTTATATGAAAAGAAGAGCGAATGCTAAAAAGCTGATATGATACACCGCAGCAGCCAGATTTCAGATGATGAATTCGAAGCGCCATCAGTGTATCAATCAAATGATAATATAGAAAGTAAGGAAGAATACACAGATCAGGACATGATACAATCAAGTTCCACACCTGACCCAGAACACCATATGGAAAGTGACAAAAACACAAGAAAACATCACATACAACAGAGGTCATCCCTTTCCCAGGAGCTGACCACAAAGCTACAAAAACAGACAACAAAGTATGACCATCAAACACGAAACACAAATAACAAAAAGGATCCACAAAAGAATCACAACATTGGAACAGTCAGTTTAAAAATTACTGGAGAGCTTAAACATGTTTAAAGACCTAAATATTTAGAAAGTGAAAATGGTACCACTGCCTGAGGGCTATTACAGACAGATCAAATGTTAACTTTTATGAGGTGATTATGGCTTAGGTGCGTTTCCTCATTGTATTTCGAATCCTGAATTTTGACTTCTCTCTTACTTTCTTTTCAATGAGGCAATAAAGTGGTTCCATGAAGGGTCTAGGTATTTTCTGATAAAATATTGATATCTATCCCAGTAAAGGGAACTTTGTTTATACAGCTAAGTCCCTTCTCGGGCCCTTTTAAGCCAGTGAGGTACTGAAATTGTCCCTTATCAGCTAATCTGCTAATCTCTTTTGGACCGAAATATACACATTTAATGGTACGAACCTCACTCAAAATAAATACACGTAGATGTTTATTTCGCATGAAAGATCCTTACCTTATCAGTGTATCATCTCCTACAATTTGAGATACAAAAAGGAGATAGAACATAAATAAGGACTCATCAGTACATGAGTAAAAGAAATCCAACAATTAAACCATGGTGGGCCAAACCTCAGACCAAAGTCAAGTAGTCACTGTCTCAAGTGGAGGGAGTCTCTCGATAGATAAAACTATAGCAGAGAGAAATCAGCAGACCTCGAAACGATCTTGATTCGGCAAAGAATTTGAAACAGCGGTTTTTGGTAGTCAAGAATTACATAATACTGTCCACATGTATAAACTATATGATGCTAGAAAGTATAAGGTACAGCTAAATAATTCATGCAACTTGTCGTACAAAACAGATATGAAATATACAAATTATATGACTGACACCATAACAAAGAATCAAACATCAAAGAAAATTAACATCGACTACAGAAAGGAATGAGCGCAAGTAAAATGCATTTCAGCCTTCATGTGGCTTAAGCTGCTGAGCGTTCTAAGGATGTTGATTCATTGCTTTGTGTACCTCCAATTGTCTGTGGGATTCTGTGTTTGGTCTTTGTTTTTGTATGTGTCTTTTTTTTTGTTTGGTGCTTAACGACGCATCAACCCTTGTGGGCCATTAGCGTCAGACGCTATTAAAGTAAACATGATGAGGATGGAGAAAGTAAATATTCATAAGATAAAACAAAAGGAATGATGATGAGTTTGTATAATGATAATTAGTTGCAATACGGTTGTTGACAGGAGAGACCACGTACAATATCTGACAGTTTCAAAGAGCTATTTAGATATTCAGCTTTTCAGATAATTGTCCATGCTCTTTAACTGAACAGAATACAACATTAAAAAATCTGTATTACGGTCTGATACAAATGTAAAACAAAACATGATTTTAGAAATAGCAATTAGATTTTGTTAAAAAGATTTATTTGTCTTAAAAATGTCATAATACTATCAATATGTATATCTTGAAATAATTCTTTCATGCTATCAACATGGAAGCAATTATTTCTTACGTGTGCAAAGTCGCCACACTCCAAAAGAAAGTGACGTACAGTGAATGGTGCGTCACAACCAACACATTGTGGCTGCTCTTCACCTTGTAGTAAGTATGAATGAGTGACTCTTGTATGACCTAAACGGAGTCGAGCTAAAATGACTTCTTTTCTAATGTTTCCAACAACTGATTGATATTCACCAATAGTTGGTTTTGTGTCAAGGAGTTTATTTCCAATGCTGTTATTCCATGAAGTTTGCCATTCTTCCAAGATATATTTTTGATAGATGGCTTAAAATTAGAAAATGGAATCTTAAAAGAAGTTGGTTCTAATGAAAGCGATGTTTTTGCTTGCTTATCTACCATCACACTCCCTTGGATACCTATATAACTAGGAATCCAACAGAGAACAATTTCTTTGTAAGCTAAAAGCTCATGACATTTTTCTAAAAGTTTCAGAATCTGTGGATTCTTTGAACTGGTATGGTTCATTGCTTTCAATACAGAAAGCGAGTCAGAAAATATAATAAATTTATTGTTAGCATCACAAATGCTAATGAAATCTAAAGCTAGATCAACTGCTTTGGCTTCAGCAGTGAAAACTGATGAATCGTCAGGTATACGTTTCATATTACTATGGTTGTCTGATATAACAGCACAACCAACCTTTGAGTCTTCCTTTGACCCATCAGTATAAATTTGTTGGTAATTCTTATAACGACTTTGCATTTTTCTGAAATCATCTTTTAATTGTATGGATTTGTTTCAGATTTTTTCCCGGAATGTAAATCAAAAAGTATTTCAGGTGGTTTCATACACCAAGCTGGAATATTTGGTGCAAAATGTTTTTCAATATTTTGTGGTTTGATATTGGCAGATTCTAAGAGAGGTGAGATTCTGATGCCAAATGATTGAATTGCTTTAGGTTTTTGTTTATATAAATCAACATAATTTGGTGGGAATGTATCTTCATGAGCAGGATTTGAAGGGTAAGCAGCAAGTCTTATAGCATATTGCAAAGAGAGTTTCTCTCTTCGTGAGTATAGTGATGGTTCATCTGCTTCCACATAGAGACTAGCAACAGGAGAAGTTCTAAAAGCCCCTAAAGCTAACCTTAGTCCTTGATTGTGTATAGGATCAAGCATTTGAAGATATGATTTTTGTGCAGAGCCATATATAATACAGCCATAATCTTATTTTTACCGGACTAGAGACCTATAAATATTGAGAAGTGTAGATCGGTCTGCACCCCAAAACGTATGGGAGAGCACTTTTAAATGATTCAATGCTTTTAAACATTTAGCTTTGAGATATTTAATATGGTGTATAAAACTGAGTTTTCTATCAAATAAAATGCCAAGGAATTTAGATTCCTCAACAACTTGAATAGTGATCCATATAAATGTAAAACCGGATCATCATGTTGCTTGCGCAACTGACAGAATTGTACACACTGTGTTTTAGATTTCGAAAACTTAAAACCATTGCTTGTTGCCCAATTTTCAATCTTATTCAAATTTGGTTGCAGTTGACGTTCAATCGTCGCCACGCTTTTTGAGCGATAACAGATACAGAAGGCATCAACATATAATGAGTAATCAGTAAGATTACCTACACATTTCACAATATCATTAATTTTGATGCTAAAATGTGTTGTAGATAGAACGCCCCCTTGAGGTACACCTTGCTCCTGGTCATTATAGTCAGACAGAGAGGAGCCAACTCGGACTTGCATGGTGCGGTCTGCAATGATGTTTTCAATGAATGTAGGAAGTCTACCTCTTAATCCTAGTTTGTGGATATCTTTTAAAATGCCACATCTCCACGTGGTATCATAAGCTTTTTTCCAAATAAAAAAAAACACAGCAACTACATGTTCCTTTTTAATAAAGGCATCACGTATGAAGGTTTCCAATCTAACTAAATTATCAGTTGTACTGCGGTCAGATCTGAAACCAGACTGGAACCGCGATAATTATTGGATTCTAAAAACCAAGTAAGTCTTTTATTAATCATTCTTTCAAGTGTTTTATATAGACAACTTGTTAAAGCTATAGGTCTATAATTATTAGGTTCCGCAGGATCTTTTCCAGGTTTGGGAATTGGGATTATGGTTGGTTGCATATGTCAAATCGTCTGGAAATTTACCAGTAGTTCAAATGTTAATAAATATATTCAAAAGGGTTTCAAGAGAATTCTCTGGGAGATGTTCAAGCATTTGATAGTGGATCTCATTAGGACCCGTGGCTGAATCATGTGATAGTTGAATAGCTTTTGTGTATGTGTCTCATAGTTTTGAAAGAAAAAATAGCTGGTTGCTTTGCTTTAATTGTCTTCCTGATGTCTTGTGGCTGTTACAGTTCTCTGGCTGTACTTCAACGGGCCATGGGTTGGTCTGCAGTGTACGTGTGGTTGTAGTATTTCCCGATCATACTCACTTACTTTATGAGGGTCCTGGACATAATTAGAAATTCAATGTGTATGGTGAAAGGAAACAATCCGATAGGTAACAAAAGCAAGAGTAAAAGAAAGGGCAGGAAGCCTGAGTCACTAACAGTTTTCATAAAAAGAATAAGTGAGTATGACCAGAAAATGTCATAATAACACACCATAGCCACGATGAAGAGATGCGTAGAGGCTCTAACATTAACTCTCCTGTTTTATTGAATGTATTAAATGGGTTGTGGAAAAGATATAAAATGCGAGGCTTGCCGACTGTAAGATTCTATTTATCATATGACAATAAAACTACTTTAAAATCCCGTTTGTATGTTTAAACACTAATATTTTGCCGTATTTTAGCAACGTTATCACGGTCATCAATACATGACGTTACCACTAGTGGCCGGTTTATCGATTTTGATGCAACCAGCTTTCCCATTCCAAACAAGGTGATTACAAAAAAAGACAAATAAAAAACGACTCTTAATACTGTACAACATTTAACGAGGAGCAAACACAAAAACCCACAAAACAATGAGAGCAGCAATAAACTATAAATCAACTTAAACAAAACCAAAGTGAAGCTACTGAGGGAGAGGGCGATTATATATTGTTCTGGCAAAAAGCTTCGCCCTTGATTCTGCTGTTGTCAAAAATACAAAAAATTGTTAGGTTTGTGTTGATGCCTTCTAACTTATTCAATTGATATTCTTAGGGGGAACCAAAATCAAATAACATAAGAAGTCAGGAAATGGCAAATCACACATAACAGATCAGCCTGTGGCACTGCGAGGAAGAGGCAAAGAACAATAACAGCAACATGACACGAAGGAGACAATAAAAGTAGAGCAATCAACTCTTTCTCTTTTCCAGCGAGATGATTGCAAAACTTGAAAGGAGACAAAGTATTGCATAATAAACATGGATATAACAATAACAGCAACATATCACGAAGGATCGAGACAGTAAAAGTAGAGCTACTCAGGGCTACAAACAATGGACACAACAATAAACTATGGATAACGTCATTAACAACAACAAAATCACCGCCTTGGAATTTACAGCAATCGAAGCCACTGCTTAATTTTACTGGCCAAATCTTCGCCCTAGATACTGCTGCTGTAAAACACAAAATTAGTTTAGCTCGCGTCGAGGCTTCCTAAAGTATGCAATCACGGACGTATATATTGACTATACATCCGTGATGCAATGTATCATCACAATGAAACAACCAAATCAATTAACACACTATGAAAAGAAAATTGTTTTCAAAACATGCACAGACTATCAAAGGTTAAGAGAATCCACAAGTAGGCCTGGGTGGGCTCAGTCAACAGACACTCACCCACCAATGAAAGTATTATGTCAGTGTCGTCATTGCATCTGAGGCCTGACAGACGAATGGATGGATGTGTGTGTGTGTGCGTTCGTGTGTGCGTGTGTGCGTACGTACGTACGCATGGGTGGATGGACAGTGCGGTATCGAGCGGTACCTCACACAACATGTTGTTCTGTTCGATTCATTTGACGAGTATCTACGAACACTCCCGACAAATGACAGACAGTTTATTTTTAGCCGTCTCCGCATCACTCTTGACGTCACAAGGGTTTTCCATGTAGGGATTTTCCCAATAACAAGTCGGCCTTGGTGTTTTATGAGCTTGACGCCGGAAAACAGTTGAAAAGAATGAAATATTCCGGTGCTTAATACATATTTTTTATCTTCCATCCATTCTTTTTTCTTCAGTTTTGCCTGCGAAAATAACAAATTGCGGGAAAACCCCTGCGTAAATCGCTTCGGGGTTCTTGAAACGGCCAGGTTTGACTAAGTGCACATGTACACAAATTTTGACACAAGAATTAAAATGGCGGATGGTGATTAGACGTGTGTTACCAAGTGGAGGATTAAATAGAAAAATTCTTTCTTTTAAGAGTAATTATGTCGTGATCACGATACAGGAAGGCTAAAATGTGTTGAACATGACATTTTTTATTCCATGCAGGCCAAGATACGCTACACAACCGCAATCTTTTGTGGTTTCATAATTTTTATTCTTTTTATTTTGTTGAGAGAACTCCCACATTTTCTTTACAATGGAAAATCAGTGCCTCCAGACAACAGGGAATTTATTTCCTTCCTTGGCAGAGAGGATTACGTCTTCGGAGACGACTTGCACCTGTCCGCACGACAAAGACGCGCTGCTGGATCATCATCAAACTTTTCCAAATGTCGAATGGAAACCTGCTTTGACTTTTCCCAGTGCAAGAGTGGGTTTCAAGTGTATGTTTACCCGTTGGAAGAGAAAGTGTCGCACAGCTACAATAAGATTCTCACATCAATACAGGAATCACGTTTTTATACATCGGACCCGAAGGAAGCATGTTTATTCATCCTTTCCATTGATACATTAGATCGGGACATTTTGAGTCCCGACATGACAAAGGATGTGGAAAGTAAAATTGCTAAGTTGACCACTTGGAATAATGGGAAAAATCATCTTATTTTTAATTTATATTCCGGTACATGGCCTGACTATGTTTTAGATGTTGATTTTAATATTGGCCAAGCAATGCTTGCAAAGGCTAGTATGTCCACAAATACTTTCAGACCAGGTTTTGATATATCATTTCCACTTTTTGCCAAAGATCTTCCCCAAAAAGGGGGAGAAAAGGGACATTTATATGTGTCAACAAACAATATCCCTCCTCGTAGATTTTACCTTTTGGGATTTAAGGGAAAGCGTTATTTGACTGGAATTGGCTCGGAAACCAGAAATTCGCTTTACCATGTTCATAATAGAAAGGATATTATTTTATTGACAACTTGTAGACATGGGAAAAATTGGCAGAAAACTGCAAGGAAAGTCAATGATACCAGATGTGATCAAGACAACGAAGAATATGACAAGTGAGTATTTTTGATCAACCATCAATTGGGCCTCGCCGCGACAAAACCTGTCTTCGGGGTTTCTGACAAAGTGAGATTCAACCAGCCTGCTCAGCTACAGAGACTAGCTAGAAAATTGAAATTTCGCTCGTAGCAAGTCGTAGATATGATACTTTCAAAAAAGCGAATAACAAAGGCGCTGATCAGACTGAACGGATGCGCAGGCTGGTCTGCGCTTGTGTTGTCCGCAAACCCCTGAAAACAGGTTTTCTCCTGGCGAGGTCTAATTCATAGTGGCCTCCTCGTGAGAAAATCAGTTTATGCAGTTTGATACCAGGTTAGGCTCAACTCAGCCTGCTCAGCTACAGAGACTAGCAGGAATCTTTAAATTGTGCATGTGGTTAAGTTTAGCTGTTGTACTTTGCAGAGAGCAAAAAACAAAGATGCTGCTCAGTCTGAGTGGATCCACATGCTCGTCTGCATCTTGGTTGTTCCCATACAACAAAAAAAAGGTTTTCTCATGATGAGGCCCATATTGTCTGGTGTCTGGCCTCTTGCAAAAAATCTTATTGAAAACCCTGGTACCATATAGTGGATGAGTTCTCCAACATTATGTAGATCAAACTTCAAACCATAGGCAAAGAGAAAAAACTATCTGACACAAATAAATTATCATTTTCCATAGTAAGTATGGTTTTCTGTAGGTCTTCTGTGCATAAACTCGTGACTTCAGAGTGATTCCAATTAATTTTCAGCGCCAGTCTCAGGATGCATATGATATATCTTTTTTATAATATTAGAAGGCAGATGAGATTTCCTATTCATTATTGATGACTGGTTGGTAGAATCTCGATCAAACAAATTTGTAAGCAGTGCACTGTTATTCAATACACAAAACACATTATATTTTCTTAATGGAAGCATATGATAAAATTTACATATGATTAAAAAAGAATTCAGCGTGGCATTAATAAATCATTATAAATGACTGGCTGATTCATTTTTAATTTCTTTACTGCATTGAAAACATACAAAGCACAATAATTGGGGTCTGTATTTCATTGATAATGTGCGGTGCAAGAACCCTATTACTCAAGCAAGAAATTTATGTTGGAACATACATTTTGTAAACCACCCAGACCAGACTGCTGATCAGATGCCAGCTGATCAGGGTCTACACCGTTTTCTATAAGAAGTTTGAAATATGTATGCATACTGTGTGCTTATAAGGTTGAATACTATATATCTGCAGGTAATTACAAGCAGGCTGACCTCGCTGGGACCATTTTGATTGCACATTTCTTTCCTGTCTTAGGTTCTCGTAGAGTATTGTTGGCTATGAAAGCATGGATCAGCCTGCAGACAGATCAAACCATAAAATTTATTAATGCAACCGCAATAGACATAACATTGTATTTGATATGCATGTCTTGTGCCGTGATGACAATCAAATTGCTGATCTAAGCAATCTTTGCATTCATGCGGAGCGTGTCATTATGACTTACTTGTCTTGAGATGTACAGGTGTCTGTTAGTGCACACTGCAATGTGCAAGGCATACTGTGCATCATAGTCAGACCGCCAGTTAAGATGAGGTAGGCCCCCAGATAAGACTGCATAACTGAAAATTATTTTCTTATTTCTCAACCAAAACATATGTTGTGGGTACTCAAAAGAACCGTCTCATTGAGATGGTTCTTTTGAACACCAAAAACACATGTTTAAACTGATGGATAAGAAAATAATCACAATTTTACGCTAATAATTTTCGCTTAACTGGCCCTATGCAGGTTGTAACTGAATTACTTATCTCTCAACCAAAACATATGTTCTGGGTGCTCAAAAGAACCAGATATAAGTGTATACATGTATTTAATAGACGGATGGATAAGAAAATATTCTTCAAAAAGCGGGGATTATGAACAGATTTTTATCAGATACAAAATGTACTCTGTGAACCAGTGTCCTACTGAATAAATTATGGCGCTAAGATTGTTCCCCCATTTCCACCCAGACCAGATTTCCTGTATGATTCAATTTAAATATCAATTTTTAATACTATTAGTCCACAAGTGGGTTGGAAAACTGCATGGATCCCTGATCTGGACCTATGTACAGTATAGTTTACGAAAGCTGATTTAGTCTTAGCATGACAATGGTGAAGTTTATGATTAAGACTGGCATATTAACCCTTAAAGGGCCAATCACGACTGCAGCAGACGACGAATTTTGCGACATCTTTCCTAATTTTCGAAGAAAAAAAAGGTATGATATTGCATGAGAATTGTCTGCCAGCAGACAATTCTCATAAAATATCATGCCTTATTTGTTTTTTTTTGAAAAAGCGGCAAAATTTGAAATTGTCGTCTGCTGCAAATTATAGGTGGCACTTTATGGGTTAACAGATAAAGCACCAATCATGCATACAGCTAACACCAGTTTTTGTGCCATCTTTTATTATTTTCAGGGACAATGATAATGTTGACATTTCGTGTGAATCGTCTGCAAGCTTTGGTTGCTTATAATAGTGATAAATATTCAAAATGTCCTCTGTTGGCATTTTAAGGGTTAATGGTCAAAGGGTCATTGAGACCAGGTAGTTATTACATCATAGACCATAATTGGCAAAATCCAATTAAAGATAGTGTTCCTGATACCTGGCTTAGTATCTTATCATTTCCATCTTGTGTATACAAGTCACAGAGCTTGCCTGGTGGAAAGGGCCTGTCTATGTTGCTAGGGCCTGGGATCAGTTTTCAGCATGCAAAAAGTTAAGAAATTTATTTTCCCTTTGTTGTGATTTTAGACAAAAGAATTGTCTCTCCAATATAATGGAATTTTCTTGTGTGCCTTCTTTCGCAAAATTCTGGAAATGCCTAATTGGATACTTTTAGAAAGAGTGAATTAAGACCTAGAGTAGATGAAATGCAACATTAATAATTTATACAGCATTTATAAATCAGCGTCTGATTGTTAAGGTAAAAAGAGATCTTCAGACTAAAAATTACAATATTTTAATGAAAATTAAAAACTGACATCCCTAGATATATACAATGGACCATCCCAAGTTTATTGTATAAAACCAGATGGAATAATCCATTAGTACAAAGGTTAACCACCATAAAAAAGCAAGTGTTTGTGTGAATGTCAAGTTTTGGTCATTTCCCAGTTTAAATTTGGTGAAGCATCAATAAATTATTCATGCTGTCTACCGATTATCTAGGTATATAAAGATAGTTTCTTATGGTTTAACCATAAGAAACTATCTTTATATATATAATGATATATGAATGATTTAGTTGTGTACATATATGTGTATTAAATTTTAGACCCAGCTTGTTTATCAACACTGTTCAGTTCATGTTGGGCATAGGGAGTTGTTAATAAAGACCAAATTAATAGTTTGATGCTTTCAAGTTGGTTTAACCCTTAAAGCGCCAAGAAAAAAATGCATCTGAAAATGTTGTCTGCCGAAGTCGTCTGCTGCAAATAATTGCCTAACATTACTGATGAATTAAGTATAGAAGCAAACAGCATGGACCCAGAACAGACTGCTCCTATAGGAGCAGTCTGATCTGGATCCACACTGTTTGCCATAGAGGCTTCTTAAACATTTCAGCAGCTGAGAAAAGCAGACGACTTTTGTTGCAATTTGGCGCATTAAGGGTTAAATGCCTCTTTAAAGGAATCTTTGAGTTTAGGTCTTGCACCTGATAGAAAAAGGGCCCTTAGGTCAGGCCAGAAATATTTTCTGTTTATGATAAGGCTCATTTGCATCTTAATTCTGATGTCTAGCTCTGATATAATCCGTTATACCATATTCAGGCTGTGGAAATACCATGCCTGACTTGTCTGACCTGGTCACATTTCATTCAGGACAAGTTAGAAATTTATGTTTATTTCATATTGTTTTTGCAAGAGTTAAAATTTAAAAGGCCTATGTTGTTTCAGAACAGTAAGCTAGGAAAAGCAAATCTTCTGTTTTGGACAAGTAAAACTGTTTTGTTTGTTTGTTTGTTTGTTTTGTTGCTTTACGTCCCAAGTCAACAGCTATGGTCATTGCGGGATGGTCAGTTCACCTAACCACACTTTTTTCCTGGGCAAGCTTGAACAAGCAGTTAACCAGTAATCGTGCACATACTTTCGCTTGTAACTGACAACAACCCTTCATGAATGATTCAGCGGAAGGGAGGAGAATGACCGTAGAAATTATTTCATGATCAATCTCCACGAAAGTATGGGACAGGGCCGGGATCGAACTTGCGACCCCTGGATCTGCAGTCAGCTTCGCATCTGTAACCAGACACGTTACCAACTGCGCTACGCGGCCCGGTCTAAGGACAATTATCAGTATGGCCATTTACTTAACCAGGACTTGAGTTGAGAGTGTGTAACAAAAATTTAATTTTCTTATTTCTCAACCAAAACATATGTTGTGGGTACTCAAAAGAACCGTCTCAATGAGACGGTTGTTTTGAGCACTCAAAACAATGTTAATATTGATGGGTAAGAAAATATTTACAATTTTATGTTGAAAATTTTTGTTTATCTATATTCAACCTCTTAAGTGTACTGTGCATAACTTTATCAAATTCTTTGTAAACAGCATAGATCCAGATTGGCTGGTTTCACCAACAGGTATAGGCTAACATATAGGTTGTTTCTTTCACCGTCTAGAATTGTGGGAATATCCCAGTTATTTGGTCAGTGACTGAGTAAGAGTTGTTTTGGGAACTCTCTGCTCACATGTCGATGCTCATCAGGCCAAATAGATTAGCTTGCTCGTTTCATGCACTGATATTCTTTGTAAACAGTTTGGACCCAGAACTGCCCAAACAGATAGTAAGTAGGGCCTGATCTGGATCCACATTTTTTTGCACTCTATTGGCATTCCTGATTTTTTTTTAAAATGTTAATTTGAAAAAAAAAATCAGCATATTAAAGTGAGCTAATCAGAACTTGCACCTCAATTTACTACCTAATTTGAACATTATGAGAAATGCTATGAATATTAATTATGATAATGGGTTAAAAATTTATGTGATCAGAATAAATGAGGCAGATGGCTCATGGTGCATTATATTTAGCCTTAAAAGTGCCAATGTATCAATAGGTGAAAAATGCATTTGAGCCGCGACATATGATTTCCAACAATGTGGCATTTTGACAAGTGTAGACTAATGCGAGCCTGTGCAGCTTACTTTTAAGCTAATATAAACTCCAAATGATGTTCTTTCAGTAGCTTAACAGTCATAGAATATTCAAGCGACTAGCAAAAGTTCTGGTTTGTCTGCGGTTTGTGATTGTGGTATTTCCTGATCATACTCACTATTTCTGATCAGACTGTGCATATGCGTCATCAGTTTTAACTTGGACTTTATTAGGTGATTTACAGGATTTATTTTCAGATTTAGAATTGGGGGTGGGGATCAAGAGAAAAGCTCTGAAAATAATGACCAGTGGACTTTTTGCAACTTTTGACTATAAATTTTGCACTACAGGACGCGAGAATTGAACGGGACTTAGTCACTGACCAGATATCGCTAGATACCCATAATTCAAAGCTAGAAGTGTGAGAGTTCTAGATGGGATATCCACAGGTCTCGCGAGAATGGGTTAACCACCTAGTCAAGCTTGCCCATGAAGTTGTTAGTGAACTGACCGTCTCGACATGACCATGGCTGTTGACTGAGACGTAAAGGACCAAATCAAACAAATATACAGTATACCATACGATGAAGTGTGAAAGTTTGTTTAAATAATTATGGGCATCTTGTCAATTTGATTGTCTTGGGGGTTACATTTTAGTAAGAGTTGTTAGTCTGCCAATTAGAAACATTCTTTTTTTTGGCTAAAATAACAGTGTGCATGATACAAAAAAAGGCAGCTAGTTGAATCGGAAAAGTATCATATTATTTCTGTTGTTTTTTCTCATTTTTTTTATTTCTCAATCAAAACATATATTTTGGGTAATTAAAAGAACCATCTCATTGAGATGGTTCTTTTTAGCACCCAAAACATATGTTTAAACTGACTAATAAAAAGATATTCACAATTTTATGCTTGAAGCTTTTTTCATATGGACGGGTCCAAAACACAAAAAAAAGTTATATCAATTGACAACTTCAGGTAAAATTAATTACATAAAATCTGCTTATTTAATTAAGAGGATTTGAAGAGGATAAATAATTGATCAATTCAAGTAATGGTTTATTGCTTGCGGCGCTCTCGCCGCAAGCATTTCTGTCGGAATAGTGATACCCTCTACCTGGTTTGTCTATTTATATAAACAAACTGTTAGCATAACGGTCGTGGTTATGGGAACAAAACAGTTCAGTGACAAGACAACTCACCGACAGCAAGTTAAGACAGGGTTCGTACAGAACTGGGAAAACAGAAGTCCAGGACTTTTACAGGACTATTCTAGGATTTTACCATTTTTTCAAGGACTCAATTTCTTCCCAATTTTGTATAACACAACGTTTTAAAGTGCGGCGAAATGAATAGGCGCACTCGATTTCTTTGATTCTGACACCGATGATAAATTCCGGGACTACCGCACAAATTGAATAGAATAGAATACGAGTTGCACCTCGCTCTTTGACGTGTATCTAGTGATTTTCATTCAGTTTTTTGCGAATTTCGCACAGTTTTTTTTAGCGCATCCCAAAAATCTGAAAGGACTAGTTGTATTTTTATATTTTTCAAAGACTAATTCATATTTTCAAGGATGATTTTACAAAATTCCAGGACAATTCCAGGACAAAAGGCACTTTTTTCCAGGACCAAGGCCAAATTTTTCCAGGTCTGTGCGAGCCCTGTAAGAGCATGTCTCATATTATATGCCATGTTAACCCCCAAATTCAATTTGGTTATATATGTTGTGGTCATGGAATGTCGCTCACTGTTTTCATCCACTGTGACCTTGATCTCAGGAGTCAGTTCTTGAAAAAATGCACCCACAGCAGATCACATATTTACTTATGGTAGCATTCCATATTTGGTATGTAGATACATCTTGGACCTTGACCTCTGGTTTCTGTTCTAGCAATGTCAAGCTCAGAGCTTATCTGTATATAATTTGAGGTAGGAATCCTAAATTTGGTGTGAGGATATATTTTGGGATCATGGCGTGTCGCATACACTTCTGGGTCAAATTGACATGTAGCTTGTACATAAGCATGTATAAAAACACTGCAGATTTACTTTTATAACTTTATAAATCATGCCACGATTGTCCAAACATGAACCATCTGGCACAATTGGAATGATATTGGCCCACTTCGAATCGAACTAAAGTTCCTACTAAAGATCTTACGCAATAGATGTGTGCGTACGTTTACACCTAAATGGCTACAGTTGCTCCCTTTTAATTAGTTGTCAAGTAAACAAAGTCAATAGCCCTGTATGTCCCACCTCAATTCTTCATCATAGACAAAAAGGGTGTGCATAAACTGCACAGACTACTCTAATTAACAATTACGAATAAGAGGGACCGCAAATAGAACACATCAAGGATTTATTTTGTAAAATAAAAACATTTTGACGCTATTGATAGATCTTGAACCCATCTTGCTAGATAGGTCTTGAGTAGGGAACCACCAGATAAGCTACTAGAGTAACGGTGCTCTGACCCACCGTTAATCTTTAGTAGGTTCATGACGTCACTATAGTAGCGACTATCGATGTTCGAATTGAACTTTAGTTACTATAGTAGGAACTAAACTTCGATTCGAAGTGAGCCATTATAATTGCCATCAGTAATCTATATAGAATTGCTACCAGTCTGATAATAAAAGTGGTCATTAATACACGTAAAATATTGTAATAATATTTCTGTCTTTTCCAAAATGTTATGTTCATTACTCTATAAATGTAATTGACTGCAGTAGAGTTGTATGATTATCAGAACTTAGCATCAGCCTATAGACTAGCAACAAATTAGGAATATATTAATATGGGAACCATAAAATGACTATTTGAAAAGTTCTAGGCCTTCGGGAAAGGCGATCAACTATACAGCCCCTCAGAGATCGTTATCAGGCTACAGGGACAGTTAAATATTGAGGCAGGTCTGGTTAACCCAAAATGACGACCTGACGTTAAGACGGCAACTTACGTCAAGTGTATCAACGGTATTTGCATAGAAGATATCCATTCTGGCTGGCTATCTTCGGTTCCAGACAAATAATAGGGCTTTGAGGGTAATTTGTATTCAGGTTTTTAATAAAAATATTTTGAAACAATTACTTTAAATCACGTCTGATTCCTTGACAAATTTCAATTTGCAACTTTTGAATCTAAGGGTATTGCTATTCGATAGACTGTTGTCCTAACATTATTTATATTTTGGCATGAAATCAAAAACATGTTTTGCTGACGTGTTGATGTTCATTGTTGCCAAAACCAAAAAAATTGATACATTGAAAATAAGTAAAATTTTATTAATTTCATTTTTTTGGCGTTTTTAAAGTCCTTCAGTGTACGTTGCTAGGTGCCGCTTTAGATAACTGTTTTTCTTTTTCCAAGAGTATCTTACCCACCGACTCAATAACTATTGTTGATGTTCGTCTATGGCGTGGTATTAGTGCAGTGTAAACAATAACCAAATTTGGAGGTGTTCCCAACAAGGTGCACATGCTGTTTTACAACTAGGCAAGCCCTCCTTTAAAAAGGAAAATTTATTAATTGATTCATTTATGAAGTATGTATCAGAAGAACTGACTTAGTTCCAATACTAAATATTGTCCAATGATACCAAGCTGGAAGCAACCCCTATACTATTAACCCATAAACGCTGATTACAACTGCAGCAGACGACAGATTTTTCGACATCTTTCCTAATTTTTGAAAGAAATAAGGTATGATATTTCGTGAGAGTCGTCTGCCAGCAGACGATTCTCATGAAATATCATGCCTTATTTGTTATTTTTGAAAAAGCAGCAAAATTTTTCAATTGTCGTCTGCTGCAAAATATAAGTGCGCTTGAAGGGTTAAATCTTTTCAGACTGCTCCTTTCAGGGATTAGTCTGATCGAAGTTTGCAAAAAAGTATTCACATCAGTATCTATAAGATAAAATCAAATTTTGTTTGGCATAGATGATATTGTAGCCCCCCATCCCCCTGGTTATGTTTGTATGATTTGATTCTTGACGTCCCATCAACAATCTTTCAGTGATATAGGGATGTTGAACCAGTACTAAGCTAGGATAAATGTGTTTTGCTCAAGGACACAACGCAACGACGCCGGTGAGGCTCAAACCTACGACCCCTCTGTCTCCATTCAAGCGCTCTACAACTGAGCCACTGCACTCCCTATCCCCTCTTTGCATGCTGGATTTTTCATGCTTTTGTTGTCGTCTGCTGACTGTTAATTTAAAAAAAAAATATTTGGGAAACACTATCAAAGTGTCAAACGGTTTGGATCCTGGTCAGGACCTACCTTCTGTCGATCCTGATCTTGCAATGGTAATCAGCAGATGACAAAAGTGACTGCTTAAGCAAGCACCTTTATGAGTTAAATGGCTTTTGTCAAACTCCCTTAATTGATTTTGGCACCTGCTTTATTTTGCCTTGTCACACGACATTGTAACTTTCTTCTTCCATCAATTGTTATTCCTGTCTACTGATGCCTAAACCGGCCACTCAAAAATAGACAAAACAAAGATCTTAATGACAAAATTTAATGGTACCTTATTGAAGGTCAAAAGTATTGCAGAATGCTCCCCCCTTGGAACATTCTGCAATACTTTTGACCTGCATTAAGCAATAATTGGTCTTGAAAACATTTTTAGTACTTTTTTAGAGTGGCACTCTTACACAGGTTTTACTGTACATATACAGCCGATTTTCAGGAATCTTCTTATTTATAACATTCTGATGGTATATGTACTCTAGAGACATTTTTATGAAAAAAAGTAACAAAAAACTGCAGGTGGCATTTTTATGACAGAAGGCAAGCAAAATTACTCAGCATGCAAAGAGTTTTAATTGATATATTGGCACCTGCCTCATTGAGCCATATCATGCAAAAACTGTATATTTTCTTCCATTCCAACTTTTTGAACTCTTTGCGTCTTCAGCTCACCTGGCTCATTGAGACGTTGCTTTTGAGTACCTTTAGTTGAGAACTAAGAAAATATATTTTCTGATGCAGTATCTGGAGTCCTAGGGATCTGAATCCAATTTTACTTTGAAAATTTTGTGATCTGAGGTGCTTTTTAAATGCTACCGAAAATGGTATCTGCTGATAATGTTGACAAAATTTGACTTGAATGAAAATATAATACATGTTTTGTTTGTTTGATTCTTTACGTCCCATCAACAATCTTTCAGTTATGCAGGGACGGGTCTTCCTGGGTTGAACCAGTTCTAAGCTAGGATAAATGTGTCTTGCTCAAGGACCACAATGCAGTGTCGCCGGGGAGGCTCGAACATAATACATGTATATTCAGATCAGACTGCTATTACAGTACTTGAGATAGGGGGGTCCCTGGTTCAAGCCTCTAAGGAGACACCGCTTTGTGTCCTTAAACAAGACCTAATCCTCATGGCTAAGTACGCAGCACTCAATGATTGCATGGTATGGTGTACTGTTAGACTTAGGGTCAAAGGGTCGCTAGCCTTAGACTTACTGGGGTGGGGGGGGGGGGCTCTACATTTGAATGTTGTCACCTTTATTCACGGAGTGCAGTGGGTAAGTTGGTTGAGTGTAATAAACTGGGTGTTAAAGGGTTGCTAACTCCAGGCTCCTGCTGGCAGAGGCACTGTGTGATGTCCTTGAGCAAGGCCATTTATCAGCTGCTTATAGTACTGGTTCAACCCAGGAAATTGTCTCGACATGACTGAAAATTGTTTACTGGGATCTAAAGCACTAATTAAAACAAACAACACTTTATATCCGGCTGGCCTCTGTTTAGTCAGGTTGCTAGTTTGAGACCCACCGCTGGCAGAGGCACTGTGTGGTGTCCTTTAGCGAGACACTTTATCTGCTGCTAAATAAACATCCCAGGAAGTCAAGAAATCATCCCAACATGACTGAAAAATTGTTTACTGGGATGTTACGCCTCAACAGCACTATAGAGAATGGTTGTTTTTCCACAGTACCAACTGCTATCAAGTTGAGAGCCATTTGTAGTATAAAGCAAGGGGGAGGAATATTTTAGCTATAATCACAGCTGTGATGCATTGAAGCTGTCATGGAGGATCTGTCCTCATAAGAAAAGGACTGCATGAGAGGCTGTTTATTTTTGTTAAAGACCAACTGGTAGTTAGCTAGAGCTCTGCTGATTACCTTTGGAAACAGTTTTGACTGAGATCAGGGCCGACATTCTACAGTGACACTAATTTTTCTCTACTACTTTCATTGCAAACACAGTTTGCTGAAATTAGAAATAAAAAAAATTATCGTCTAAAATCAACGTGAAAAACATAAAAAATCGAGTTTAGCTAATATGAACCAGTGAAGTTTTGATATGATACTTTCCAGTAAGCAAAACAAAGGAGCTGGAGGGAGCGCAGTGGCTCAGAGGTATAGTGCTTGACTCGAGACTGAGAGACCGCGGGTTCTAGCCTCACCGGCATCCTTGCGTTATGGTCCTTGAGCAAGGCACATTTATCCTAGCTTAGTACTGGTTCAACCCAGGAAGACCTGTCCCTGTTTAACTGAAAGAGTGTTGATGGGACGTAAAGTATCAAATCAAACAAACAAACAAAGGAGCTGGTCAGACACAAGGCCCTTATCACACTGGATAGGCGGCAATTGAAAATGTTAATATTGTCGAAGAACTTAGATCAAAAAGCGTTAGAAACAGAGTTGTCTCCCAACTGGCAACAAACTGTTGCTAGTGATTTTTGATCCGGGTTCGTCATTTGTTCAGAGCTATTTCGATAGCCGCCTATCCTGTGTGCATATGACAACAGAAATCATTGGGTGATTTTAAATATATTGTCATAATAAGACTGCAGCAGACGACAAATTTTGTAACATTTTTCCTAATTTTCAAACAAAATAAGGCATGGTATTACATGAGAATTGTCTGCCAGCAGACAATTCTCATGAATTATCATGCCTTATTTGTTATTTTTGAAAAAGCAGCAAAATTTGAAATTGTCGTCTGCTACAAATTTAAGCTGGCACTTTAAGGGTTAGTGTTGAAAAAATATGTCTTGTCTTAGGTTGAATTCAAATGAAATAGAAAACCTGTGGTATGTAAACTTTCTGAATATTTAAGTTAATAACCCATAAAACTCCTCCAAAATTGCGGCAGACAACTTTTTCAAGTTTTTTTCCTTATGTAAGGTTTAAGAAACTAAATAAAGTCTTGATACATGTATTTCACTTGGTAGATGTTTCTTTATTTGAATATTTCAAGGCTGAAGGCTCAAGATAGCACAAAATTATTTGTGATATCTGCCGGGACCATATTTGGCATTTTAAGGGGTATATAAGGAATACATCATAATGGTTTATTTCATTGAATGGCCCGATGATTGCTCTCTTTTATAGTAATCACACACCATGTCAGCCATATGATATGTTAAAATCTTACAGTGATATTTATAGCCCCCCCTCTCTCTCTCCCCCCAGAGTCTTAACCCTACCATCCCACCATCAGTCACTGTCCCACACATACCCCTAGTCACAAAATTATACAGTTTTCATATTTTGTACATTTTCAAACAGGTTGTGTATATTTAAATGAAGGCAGCACTTTTTCACACACCTAATGTGACAATATTTTCAACGAATGTGGATGAAATCATATTATCCCCACGATTTTTTAAAAAAGTGATGGGGATATTGCAATCCCCTCTGTCTGTTCGTCCGTGTGTCTGTCCATTCACATGAATGGGGCGTTCAACGGCACATTTTTTGCCCCCAGCAGACAATTCTCATGAAATATGCCTAATTGGTTATTTTTGAAAAAGTGGCAAGCAAATTAGCCGGGCCGCGTAGCGCAGTCGGTAACTCGTCTGGCTACAGATGCGTGTCTGCCTGAAGATCCAGGGGTCGCGAGTTCGATCCCGGTCCGGTCCCATACTTTCGTGGAGATTGATCATGAAATTATTTCTACGGTCATTCTCCTCCCTTCCGCTGATTTAATCAAGAAGGGTTGTTGTCAGTTACAAGCGAAAGTATGTGCACGAATTACTGGTTATCCGCTTGTTCAAGGCTGCCCAGGAAAAAGTGTGGTTAGGTGAACTGACCGTCCCGCCATGACCATAGCTGTTGACTAGTGGGACGTAAAGCAACAAAACAAACAAACAAACTGCTGCAAATTATAGGTGGCGCTTTATGGGTTAAGATTTTTTTCGGATACAGGATTTATTATAAAAGGAGTTTGGGTACAAGCGGTTATTTCACAGTCAGTGTCGATCTTCAATCAACTGGGTCATTGTTCATTCCATATAACTCTTTGCATGCTGGGTAATTGTCATGTTTTTTGGTCGTCAGCTTATTATTTTCCAACTTTTTTCAAAAAATCTTCCAGGAATACCAACATAGTACTGTCAAACAGTTTGGTCTGGCTTGATGTTTTACTATTTTCCTAAGAATATCGGCACAAAGAGTTACCGTAAAATCTTTATTTCAGGCCTGGGCGTCTATTAGAATCATTACTGTTCATGGAGATGGGGGTACGTGGGCCTCTATTAGAGGCTACAAGTGTGAGAAAAGTCCAATTTTTTCAGAAAGAGTCACCACTTTTAGATGCAAGTGTCGTGAAGTCTGTAGGCAAAGACTATTGACACGATAAATGGTTATTTCCGCGCTAGGTATCGATAAAACTTTGAATATGCACTGTCCAGGGCATAGCACAGTACAGGCTTCACAACTTGTAGCGAGGGTCCATATATCCAGATAAAATGAAAGAAGGGTAAAGAACAATGTACCTTATTTAGAGGAGCAACGACTAGAAATTCGCTGCTAATAACAAATTTGAGATGTTCTGCAAAACATAGAACCAGATTTTTTTACAATATTCGTGGGTGCACCTTTATTTGAGGCTTGATTTTTTTTTAAATTTGCTTGAAAAATTGGCATTTTTGGCATCCAAACTGGGGAATGGGCCTCTATTAGAGCATGGGCATCTAATCAAGATTTTATAGTAACTGCTGTCTATGTTATCATGTTGTAACCAGGTTCCAAACTGTTTGACTTAATATCTTGGATATTTTGAAAAAGTTGATGTTTCCTGGTCCACATCAGAATTAAGGGTGAGGTTGGCGCCGTAAAACTGGTTTAAGCCCTCCAGTAAAATATTTTACTGACCGTTCCAAGGCGGTACTTCTTTTGTGGATCTTTTATGTTTTTGTTCTGTCTTGTGTTTGCTATGTCTTTGTGCGCATCTGTTTATATGTGCTTTGTGGTCACCTGCTGGGAAAGGGCTGACCTCTTGGCTCTTGTTTGTGGTGTCTGCTGAGTTTGTCACTTTCCCATTGGTATCCTGGGTCAGGTGTGGCACTTGATTGCTGATCTTTGCACCCTTACTTACTTTGAAAAATATCAGCATGACAAAAAAAAAAAAAAATATATTTAATTGATGTCATAAGCTGCCTCCATGGGTGGATTAATAGGGAATTTCAAATACATTCAATTTTAATATTTTGGGACACTTATAATCTTTTGGACATACAATGTACATGACATTGTACTGTATTTTGATAAAATTTTGAGCAAATATCTGATCCAGCTCGTTATGGTACATGTATGTTCCTTTTATCTTGACACGGTTTTACTGTCTGGAATTTTCACAGAAATTATGAAATTATTTTTTTATCTTGGTGTCTGGGAATTAATATCTGCTGTGATTTAATATAATTATAACAGTTCTTGAAGCTCAAGGGCTTTTAATTTAAAACCCAACTCTAAGCTATGAGTATCGAAATTAGATGTTTCAAAAATTTCAAACACTAGTATATATATAGCTCACGCGATTTAGATAAACAAAAAAGTTCAGCCTAAAATTGTGAATATTTTCTTACCCATAGTTTTGAGCATATATTTTGGGTGCTCAAAAGAACCGTCTCATTGAGACGGTTCTTTTGAGTACCCACAACATATGTTTATATTGAGAAATAAGAAAATTATTTTTTTTGTGCCAAAAAGGCCTTGATGGACATTCCAGTCTGTTGATTTTGGACTTTTCTGTTTAGTATTGACTGATCAACATAGAACCAGCTACCAATAGAATGAGCCACATTGAAGAATCAGAACAGAATGCATGGATGTGCAGGCTAATCAGATCGAGTCTTTAATGGGCAGACATATTGCAATCTTTTCAAAGTTTTTCTTGTAAATGTGCAAAACAGGCCATATGGCATGCATGTTAAGAACGCTCCAATTTTGTTATCTGTCCTTAATGTTTACAAAAGCATATGATCATGCATGATGGGCATGTAAAATAAACAGTGAAAGTCTGTCAAAACAAACAATGAATTTCAAAAAGGAGATATTTTTTAACTGTTGTCCTACTTTTGAATCCAGTTTTGAAGATCAGCATAGATCTACACAGACCAGCATGGCTTCAGAAAAGAAGCAAGCTCATCAGGATCTACACTACTTTAAATTCCCTAAAGCCTATGATCATGGTCATAATACAGCATTTTATCAGGGTCTACACTGTTTGCTAAGGTAAAAAAGATTTTCAGACAAAAAAAATACGATCTTTTTTTAAAATTATAACCTGACACCCCTAGATTATATACAATGGATCATCCCAAGTTAATTTTAACAAACCAGCAGGAAGAACCCATTAGTATACAAAAGGTTAAATACCTTCCTGTGCTTGAATGATTGTTGAATTGAATCAGGCTTTTTGTGAACAGGCTTATTATAGTTACAAGTGCTTACCAAAAAAATAATTGTTAAATTTCTCAACCAAAACATATTTTGTGGGTACTCAAAAGAACCGTCTCCATAAGACGGTTCTTTTGAGCACCCAAAACATATGTTAAAAATGATCTACAATTTTACGCTGAAAGCCAAAACTTGCATGACTGTTATATGTCCATGGAGCCTCTTGAATGGAATAGAATTAATTCTAAGGATAAGGAATATTGGCTTTGCCATATCAGGTCTGCTTCAAGATTTCCTTGCTATGAATATTTAATCTTTTTATCTGCTCAAGAAAATAGGATTACTCTATCCTATCTCAATCCTGCCAAGATTAACCCTTTGTGGACTAATGAATTCTTCCATCTTGTTTAATACTTTGAACCTGGGATGGCTCATTGTACATAAAAAGGGGTCATAGGTTAGAATCTCCAAATTAAGATGTAATTCTGTCCCTGGAGAATTTTTTTAGACATGTGCCTTATACATGTATATGTGCCTTGACGTGAGAAAACCTGTCTTCGGGGTTTTCGACAAAGCTAGACTCAAACCAGTCTCTTTAGCTACAGAGACTAGCTAGAAAATTGAAATTTCGCTTGAAGCAAGTTGAGATATGATAATTTCCAGTAAGCGAATAACAAAGGTGCTGATCAGTCTGCGCGGATGCGCAGGCTGGTTTGCGTGTTTGTTGTTTGCAAACCCCCCGAAGACAGGTTTTGCTGCAACGAGGCCCATATAGTAAACAGTACAGACAGACCCCGATGAAAATGCCACATTCTGCATCATTTCATCTAGCTTTTCATGTCACTCATGTAGCTATATATATATATTGCTGGGATGTTAAACTTCAACCCTGCCTGTTCCAAAAATTACAATGCCGTTCTCAATTCTAAAGAAACAATATCCTGATCATGAATGCTGCCTTTTCCAAAAATGTCAGTGACTGTCACTGCGTTCACAATTCTGAAGAAACAAAATCCTGATCATGAACGCTGGATTCAGAAGCCATCAGATTTTCTGATCTGGGTCTACACTTGATATTTTTCATGATAAGATAGATCCTAGATGAGGATGTGCTTGGCATTTTTGTGTCAAAGTGGTGATTATTTTTCTCTTCATAAATGAAATAGTGCACTTGAAACCCTTACTAATATGTCAAGAGCTGACACGATTCGGATTCGTACAGCCAGTTTGAACTTTTAACCACTTTTTTTACCTGCTGAGCCTGTTTGAAAACTGTAGATCCAGATCAGGTGGCTTCTGATCAGGATCTCTGATTGAAAAAACAAGCTTACAACTGGTATGCTTTGCACAGGTTAACAGATAAAATGGGGGAGGCCTGTAGTACATAAAAGTATTCAGCATGACAAACTGCATTATAGCTCTGAGTGTCAGTGTTCTTGAGGGATGCATGAGCCAATCAAGCATGTGCTAAGGGAGCATGAGGAAAGAGAGTTAGAACCAATGAAGCACCATGAGCCAAGGGAGCATGAACCAATGAAGCATGAGCTAAGAGAGCATGAGCCAAGAGAGTATGAACCAATGGAACATGAGCCAATATTCCATGAGCCAAGTGGAGCATGAGCAAAGAGAGCTTATACCAGTGACACATTAGCCGTGAGCCATGATCCAAGAGAGCTTGAACCAATGGAGCATGAGCCAAGAGCCCATGAGTCAAGAGAGCGTGAACCAATAGACCTAGAACTGAGGAAGTTTGAATAAATGGAGCTTTAGACAAGGGAGCTTGAGCAAAGAGACCTTGAGGATAGGGAACATGAGATAAAGGGGCCTATGATTCAAAAGAGCATGATCCAAGAGAGCATAAACCAATGGAGCATGAGCCAAGAGAGCATGAACCAATAGAGCATGAGCTAAGAGAGCATGAACCAAATGGAGGATTAGCTAAGAGACCATGAACCAATGGAGCACGAGCTAAGAGAGCATGGACCAATGAAGCATGAGCTAAGATAGCATGGACAAAAAAAGCATGGACCAATGGAACATGAGCTAAGAGAGCATGAACCAATGGAGAATGAGCCAAGAGAGCATTAACCAATGGAACATGAGCAAAAAAGCTTGGGCCAGTGGATTATGAGCAAAGCGAGCTTGGGCTGATGGATCATGAGTAAAGAGAGCTTGAACCAATGGAGCATGAGCCAAAAGAGCTAAGGGCCTGTGGAGCATGAGTCAAGAGAGCTTGTGCCATTTGGACATGAGCCAAGCGAGCTTGGGCCAATGGATCATGAGCAAAGAGAGCATGAACCAATGAAGCATGAGCTAAGATAGCATGGACGAAAAGAGCATGGACCAATGGAACATGGGCTAAGAGAGCATGAACCAATGGAGAATGAGCCAAGAGAGCATTAACCAATGGAACATGAGCCAAGAGAGCTTGGCCAAAGGGTCATGAGCAAAGAGAGCTTGAACCAATGGAGATTGAGCCTAGTGAAACCAAGTGAGCTTGAGCCAAGGGAAATAGAGCCAAGGATGCTTGAGCCAATGTAGCATGAGCCAAGGGAGATTGAACCAAGTGAGCTTGAGTCAAAGGAGATAGAGCCAAAGGAGCTTCGGCCAATGTAGCATGAGCCAAGGGAGATTGAGCCAAGTGAGATAGAGCCAAGTGAGATAGAGCCAAGGAAGCTTGAGCCAAGGGAGATTGAGCTAAGAGAGCTTGAGCCAAGGGATATTGAGCAAAGGGAGTTAAATTGAGCCAATGTAGCAATGGAAGCTTGAGCTTAGGGAGCTTGAGCCAAGGGGGTATGAGCCAGTTGTACATGGGCAAAAGGAGCATGAGCCCAGGGAGTTTGAGCCTTAAGTTAACAATGAAGCATGCGCCAGAGAGCATGAGTCATTGTTTTGTGTGTTCATGTAGAAGTGGACTGATTTAATGAGGGTACATCACCATCTTTCTGAATATTTAGGGTTACTATGGTAATTATTACTTAAATTCTGTTTTCATGCACTGTCCTTGTTTGTCCATGTTGTGCCTTATAGGTCCAGGCATGTATGTATGCTTGACTAGTCTATATGGGCTGAAATTTCGAAATAAAAATAAACATCTAATAATCCTTTTTTGTCTGTGACCCTGTTCAGTGCATTTGAAAAATTAAAATTTATTTCTTTACTTGCTTTAAATCTGCCTGTTTGTGTTGTTTGCTGATGATCATATTGCACACAGTTTTGGACCTTGATCAGGCCTGACAAAACATCTGGCCATAATGGATCAAAACTGTCCAGGACTCTCTGGTGGAATTCCTGAAATAATTTATTATAAAAAAACAAACATTTTTCTTTCCTAAATTTGCATGACAAATTACCCAGCATTCAAAAATTTACAAGTGATTATCTAGACCTTGCTTTCATAATTTTTACCTGACTTAAGTTTGACTGTAAATAATATTTCCTTAGTGTACCGGCTTATATCACTAAGCGGATTATGATGAATGAAAATAAATTTAGCTCTTTGCATGCTTGTAAATTTTGCATACTTTTGTTGACGTCTGTTGGCTTTTTTCAACAGTTACTTTTTCAATAAATTCTTTTAGGAAATACGATCAGTGTCAAACAGTTTGAATCCAGATCAGGACTGACATTTTGTCAGACCTGATCTGGGTCCATCTGTCCTGATCTGGGTCCAAACTAAGGTTATCAGCAGATTTGTGATTTGTCCTCACTAGCAAGCAAATAGTATAATTTCAATACACTAATCTGATTACATTCATTAACCTATTTTTGCTTGTAACTCTTTTTGACATCAATTTGATTCTTTTAAAAGTTATAATTCTCAGTCATTGGGAACCTGATCATTCATCAATACAGTTTCTGTGAAATAATTCAGCAGAAAATCAGTGAAATTTCAGCAAAATTCAGTGAAATTCATTGATATTACTGTAGCTTCTCCCCTACTGAAAATGGTCAGTGAAATTTCAGTAAAATTCACTGAAATTTTATTGAAATTCAGTGTGAAGTAAATTTGGTGGAATTTGGGGAAATTTCACTAATATTTCAGTGAAATTCAGTGAAAAAAAATCAGCTCACTGAAATTTCATTGAAATGTCACTGAATTTCACTGAAATATAAATGTTCTCACTTAAATTTAAATGCATTTTACCGAATTTCATCGACACAGAATAGCTAAATGAAATGTTACAGAAATCTTAACTGGCGGACAGATTGAGTCCATGGGCAGAGAATTTTTAAGAATGAGGTGAGATACTCGCCTGAATCAAGCATTCACCACTGGCATATGTTAAAGTTGACCCCAGTTAAAATTTGTGTGTATTCAAAACAGCTGTCATCTTGAGTTGTAACAGTTAATTGTCAGTATTTGTCAGGTTTTCAGATCTCAGTGATTAGGTTTTGTCAGAAGATCAAAATGTTACTTCTCAACATCAAAGCTATCCTGATAAAAATCTTAACTGTTCAAGGGTGTTGTTTAGTTTAATTGGTAAATTAATCCCACAGTTTTACAAGAAAAGATTGAGCTTTGGTAATTGACAGGGGTACAGTATTACACCTTATTTAATACCATACATGGTCTAATAAACTATCGAGCATCCCAGATGTTTTCCTTGGATTCCAAGGTTCCTCTTTAAAATTTGTTCAAGGGAGATAACTCAAAAATGAAGCAAGGGAGAGCATCCAATTTATATGTGACATGCGTCTTGACGTGATATACATGTCTATCAAATATTACCAAAATATCTCAAAGGGTATTAAAGTTATCGAGTGAACATGCTTTCGTCTACACACGGACAGACAGACGGAAGGCATGGTAGAGGGACAAACCCCAGACTGATCGCTATATCCCCCGAACCTTATCAGGTTCGGGGATAAAACATGGGAACAATTTTGAGACTAAAATCTCTTTAAGAGTATCCAGGTACAATCTAGTCATTTTTTGTCAAATAAAAAAGCCTATCAAGGACTATCACCAAGTGCCTAGCCAGGCAGAGGCCAGGAAGCCTCAGGCTTCAACATCATATGGGCTTAAATACGAGAAAACATGACTGTAGTTTGTGAACAACAAAGGCGCTGACCAGCCTGCGCAACTGCGCAGTCTGATCAGCGCCTTTGTTATTGGCTATCTCTTAATTCTCTGGGCTGCAACATGATAAAGCCTCTGGCTACGCCCCTGATCACCATGTTTCTAATTTATCTCCCTTATAAGCAACGTTTTGTTTGTTTGTTTGTTGCTTTACGTCCCAAATCAACAGCTATGGTCATTGCGGGACGGTCAGTTCACCTAATCTCACTTTTTCCTGGGCAGGCTTGAACAAGCGGTTAACCAGTAATTCGTGCACATACTTTCGTTTGTAACTGACAACAACCCTTCTTGAATGAATCAGCGGAAGGGAGAAGAATGACCGTAGAAATTATTTCATGATCAATCTCCGCGAAAGTATGGGACCGGGCCAGGATCGAACTCGTGACCCCTGGATCTGCAGCCAGACACGCATCTGTAGCCAGACACGTTACCGACTGCGCAATGCGGCCCGGTATTATAAGCAACATACTCAATTTGAGCACCAAAGGCATACACTGTAATATTTGAATGAATTCTGTTCAAGAAAATAATCTCTTTTACATGTATGTTCAAAAGTTTGGCTTATCTAGAGGTGTGGGCTATACTTAGAATAATCAACCAATTAGCTAATTAGTTAATTAGTATGCAGGTGTTTGTTTGTTTTTTCTGGTAAGCGGCTCTTTGTTATGATGCCACTTTGTTATGATGCCAATCTGGAATTCATTTACCACATATACTCTAGTAAGCCTTCACTTACCATTTTTGGTGCGCTTTTTACTCATTGTTTGCTGGGCAATTTTGTTGTTTCACCAGCAAAGCATGGCAAACACAGGGATCATGTTTCCATCCCCATTGACATTGATGTCGTTGTCGGCATTACAATTTTGTTTTTTGATCAATAACTTTTGAAGAGATGCATCAATTAAAACATAAATATTTTGTACAAGTCAAAGAGGAATTTTGAGGTCAACTGCAAACTTTTGACTGAGTTATGGCTCTTTTTTTACTTGGTTTTGTTGTTGGGTTAAAATCATTGGTGTTCAAATTTCTCAGAAGGATATATCGTCAAGTTCGATTTGAGTTATCATCTGCAAACTTTTGACAGAGTTATGGCCTTTCCCCAGTCTATTTATTTTCATATGCTGTTTGAATTTTGCAAAGATAAAAGAGCCAATGCATGAGAGTTCCAACAATGTGGTATGTGCGACCAGCATAGCCTCAGATCAGCCTGCGCATACGCGCAGTCTGATCAGAACCTTTGCTGGTCGCTTGAGTATTCTTAGATATGATTGTTAAGCTACTGACTGAACACCATTTGGAGTTCCTAAGTTGAAAAGGAGACTGCAGAGGCTTGTCCCAGTCTACACTTGTCAAAATGTCAAATTGTTGGAAATCTCATGCCACGGCTCATTAATAAAGCTTCCAGATTCTGCACTGAACAACTTGTAGCAACAACCATTGCCAAAAATAAAAACATTTTTAAATATATGACAATAACATGACATTAATTATATATATTAACTTTTAATTCACCTTTGTTTTGCAATAGAGGACATGTTGTTTTGCTTCTATAAGAAAAAAAAATTGTATTCAAATAATTGTCTGCATTTTAGATGCTCCATAAAATATCAAGCATAATTTTGAAAATGGTTAAATATGTATGAAAGATTTTTTTAAAGCAAAGATAACCTTCGGCATAAATAAAAATAGATTCTTCTTATTATATGTTGTGAGCACCCCCCCCCCCACACTCCCGAACAGTTAATACTTAAATTTTTGAGAAATAAACTACTTTTAGAAAAGTTTTATACCACCCTGACCAACTTAAGCACAAAATATCTCGTGATGTGCAGGGTTTACACTGATGTAGGTTGTATAAAATAGTTATACCATGTCATATTAAAGATAATCCACTCGCTAAAGCTTGTGGATTATCTCCACGTACAGACAGACAACCCATGGTATAACTATTACTTATTTGGATCATCAGACTGCATATTGCCACCTGCAGTAGTCAGGTTTAGCATGTATGGGGTATATAAGAACATATGGTATGATTGGGTGATCAGTCTGTCATGCCCAATTACTCCCAGACAATTATTAGGTCACCATGCTATCTTGTGACAAGATCAATGTGTCAATCTTTATTGATCTGTAAATTTGAGCCCACACTGAATAAGGGTAGGTATATTACAATACAATATTGAGCATAGACTTCCCTTGATTTTCTTTTATGGCAAAGATATAGCATTAAGTGATAGGTCTAGATAGGATACCCACAACATAATATTATTATGTTTTGGTTTAGAAATTTTAAAAAATCATTTATGCATTCTTATCTGGAGGCTAAATGTTGAGTTGCCATGTTTTGGTTTGCTGGCCATGGCATAGCATGGATTTCCCATGTTTTCCAGGTTTACTGGCCATGACATAGCATTGCATTCTCATGTTTTGGTTTACTAGCCTTGACAGCCTGGAATTCTCATGTTTTGGTTTACTGGCCATAAAATCATGGAATTCCCATGTTTTGCTTTATTGGCCTGGACATAGCTTCAAATTCACATGATTTGGTTTGCTGGCCATGCCATAGCATGGAATTCCCATGTTTTGATTTGCTGACCATGATAATATGGAATTCCCGTTTTTTATGCCCCCAAAGGAACTTTGGCAGGCATATAGTAATCGCACTGTCCGTCCGTGTGTCCGTCCGTGTGTCCGTCCCGCTTTCGTGTCCGGTCCATATCTCCTATATTCTTTGAGGTAGGAATTTCAAATTAGGTGTGTGGATGCATCTTGGGATGGCGGAGTGTCGCGTACCATTTTCGGGTCACTGTGACCTTGACCTTGACCTCTGACCTAGTTTTTAGAATAATCGTGTCCGGAGCATATCTCTTATATTATTTTAGGTAGGAATCTCAAATTTGGTGTGTGGATGCATCTTGGGATGCCGAAGTGTCGCATACCATAATTGGGTCACTGTGATCTTGAACTTGACCTCTGACCTAGTTTCTAGAAACTGCATTGAGTCTGGTGCATATCTCCTATATTCTTTGAGATAGGAATTCCAACTTTGGTGTGTAAATACATCTTGGGATGATGGGGTGTCACATACCATTTTAGGTCACTGTGACCTTGACCTCTGACCTAGTTTTAAGAATGATTGTGTCCGTAGCATATCTCTTGTATTCTTTGAGTGAGGAATTCCAAATTTGGTGTGTGGATACATCTTGGGATAGCGGAGTGTCATGTACCATTTTTGGGTCACTGTGACCTTGACCTCTGACCAAATTTTAGAATAATCATGTCCAGAGCATATCTCTTGTATTATTTGAGGTAGGAATCTCAAATTTGGTGTGTGGATGCATCTTGGGATGACGAAATGTCGTTTACCATAATTAAGTCACTTTGACCTTGAACTTGACCTCTGACCTAGTTTCTAGAAACTGGTGCATATCCTATATTCTTTGAAATAGGAGTTCCAAATTTGGTATGTAAATGCATCTTGGAATACCTGAGTGTCACAAACCATTTTTGGGTCACTGTGACCTTGACCTCTGACCTAGTTTTCAAGAATTATTGTGTCCAGAGCATATCTTCTATATTATTTGATGTAGGAATCCCAATTTTGGGGTGGTGATTCCTCTTGGGATGGCGGAGTGGTGCATACCATTTTGAGTCACTTTGACCTTGACATTGACTTCTGGCCTCATTTCTAGGTTTTTGGTGCTATATTACAGCTATCTGTCCTTAAATGTGTCTTATGCTAGACCAATTCCTTTGGGGGCATTCGTAACGAGTTTGTGACATTTCTTGTTTGTGTGCTAGCCATGACATAGAATAGAATTCCCATGTTTTCGTTTGCTGACCTTGACAACTTGAAATGCCAATGTTTTGGTTTACTGACCTTGACATATTGCATTCCCATGTTTTGGCCTTGATAGCATAGAATTTCCATGTTTTGGTTTGCTGGCAATGGCATAGCATGGAATGCCCATGATGTTTTGGTTTACTGGCCATGACAAAGCCCCGGACAAAGCATGAATTTCCCATGTTTTGATTTACTGGTTTTGTCATAACATGCTTTCCAGGTTTACTGGCTTTGACATAGCATGGAATTCCTATGTTTTGGTTTGCTGGCCTTGACATAGCATGGGATTCTCATGTTTTGGTTTACTGGCCAGGACATAGCATGGAATCCCCATGTTTTCCAGGTTTACTGGCCTTGACAAAGCAGGGAATTCTCATGTTTTGGTTTACTGGCCATGATATAGCATGTAATTCTCATGTTTTCAAGGTTTCTGGATTTGACTAAGCATAGAATTCTCATGTTTTGGTTTGCTGAACAGGACATAGCATGGATTTTCCATGTGTTCCAGGTTTACTGACCTTGAAATAGCATGGAATTCCCATGTTTTCGAGGTTTACTGGCCTTGACATAGCATGTAATTATGTTTTGGTGTGCTGGCCATGACATATAGCATGGAATTCCCATGTTTTGGATTGTTGACCATGCCATAGCATAGATCTCCATGGTTTTTCTTAACTGACAATGGCAATTTTTATAGCATGGATTTCTCATGTTTTGGTTTGCTGTCCACGACAAAGCATGGGATTTCCGTGTTTTGTTTTACTGGCCATAAGTAGCATGGAATTCCCATGTTATGGTTTTACATGTGGCCATGGCATTCATAGCATGGAATTCCATGTTTAGCTTACCGGTAACTGGCAATAGCTTGAAATTCACATGTTTTTTGTTTTCTGGCCACCATGACATAGCATAGAATTCCCATGTTTTGGTTTACTGGCCATACATAGCATGGGATATTCCCATGTTTTGGTTTACTGGCCATGACATATAGCACAGAATTCCATGTTTTGCTGAACAGGCAAAGGCAATTAATAGCATGGAATTTCTATGTTTATGTTTACTAGCCATGTTATCATGATTATTTCAGCTTGGTAGTCATCAAACATTCATGGTGACAGTTTTTACGCCCAAAAATTTGCTGGTTTTCTTTTGGCATGAAAAAAAAGCATCTTATCAGAAAGTACAGACGAACTTGTACGTATCCCATTTAAGGAAAAATGTTGTACCTAAGTTCAGACCTTATCAAGTGAGAAAATGCATTTATTCAGCAATAAATTGATAACATGTTGTGCATTACCTCAGAGCAAGATAAAAGGGGTGACTATATAGCTTTTTGAGCAGGCCTCGAAATATCTTAAAATTATGCACTTGCCAGGTGTATCACAAAAATGATTAGCATAATTGGGAAAAATTTTAATTTTCACAAGAAACGTCAAAATTTTCACTTGCCCTGCAGCTAGTCTACCTTGCAGCCTAAGGCACTCGTAAATATGAGCGGACGAGTGTTATTTTTTAGCCCTGTTTTTTGGGGCAAACTTTTTATTTGCTCACCTGAGGGGAAGACGCCTCACCTTGCCCATCGTTCATCCGTCGTCTGCCTGTCCATCAACATTTTCAACCATCTTCTCTGAAACCACTGAGCCAGTTGAACTCAGTCTCACAAGGCCAGATTTTTTTTTATATTATCAGTGATTTTGTTACCAGCGCATCCTGCATCTTTTGCGCATCCTGCATCTTTTGCGCATAAGTTTTTATTTCAGCGAGTCCCAGCTAGTCCCGGGATGCAATAGTATTGCAGACTTGTCATTAAAAAAAGTGGTTTGGACTCGTAAGTTTGCAGTTGGGACTCATTGATATTGGAAACAGCGAGTCCCAGGACCCATAAGCCCAAAATTGAAAATGAATCACTGTATTATTTTTTAATTTTATACGCCGACTCTAAATATTATTTGTTTTGTTGAAAGAAAAAAAATAGAATTTTTGAGGTTCTGTTTGTGTATTTTTGAGAGTGACGTCACTGTTAAAAGTGATTGTCCTATCCAGATTTTTAGGAAAAAGATAAAATATTTAAAGATTTAATACAGACTGTTGGTTTACCTTACTAGTTTTACTGTTTTTTCTGGAGATATTAAAAAAAAAGAAGAAAAAAAAGCTCTGAAAAAAAAGCTCTGAAAATGACCAGTTAACTGGTCATTTTCAGAGCTTTTTATTTTATTTTTTTCGAAGAATTCAAGAACAAATGTTCTTGAACTGTTAAGGAACTGGACTTGAACAATTTAAAAAAATTCTTATGGTTTGAAACATGTTCTTGAAGAATCCAAGCATATTTCAAAAACAAAATTATTAAACTGTTCTGGAACTATTCCAGAACTGCCATGGACAGTGTTCAAGAACTTAAAAGATATCAAATTGGACATATTTTAAGAACAAGACTACTCTTGACGAAAATCGTATTTCTAATTATGAAGATCTGTTTTGTCATAGCAAACAATATCAACCCTGATGAAATGCCCAATTCTGTTTTTACTTCATCTGGGTCTTCACTGTTTGCCAAAGTACACATATAAAATTAGGAGTCACTATATATATAGATAAACAAAAAGCTTTGAGGCATTATTGAAATTTACATAATGTAACATTCTACTATAATAATCATTATAATGTTTTGACCCGCAAAAATGTTGCAGTTGGCTATGCAGCTGGGTTACCTACTCCCCGTCAACCTTTCGAAATGGAATTAATTAAAGGTCTACTCAGAGGTTGTGGTACATCTGTTACAGTATATAAAGGAAAACATAAACTGACAGCTGACTGCAGATCCAGGGGTCGCTAGTTCGATCACGGCCTGGTCCCATACTTTTGTGGAGATTGGTCATGAAATAATTTCTACAGTAATTCTCCTCCCTTCCGCTGAATCATTCAAGAAGGGTTGTTGTCAGTTGCATGGTTAACTGCATGATCGAGCTTGCCCAGGAAAAAGTGTGGTTAGGTGAACTGACCGTCCCGCCATGACCACGGCTGTTGACTTGGGATGTAAAGCAATAAAGCAAACAAACAAACTAACAAACGAACAGACTGTAGCAGGTTAAGTGTTATTGGTGACATACTTTTGGAACTCTACCTGTATGACCTTTCAGGTAGCTGTGATCCAGATAAGTTACCTCTATAGCCATTTAACTCTGGCAAGCAAATTGTTTTAGTGTAATTAAATTTGTGATTATTTTCTTACCCATATAAGCCTAGTATCCTTTTTATGGGACATTGACAAACAGTGCAGAACCAGATCAGACGCTGCAGAAAGGGGTGTCTGATAAGGTTCCTCACTATTTGCTTACAGAATGTACTTTTATGATTTGAATAAAATAGTAAATTACTACTCAACAACCCTTATATTCGAAATGGATTTGCCCAATTGATAAGGGCCGGAAATTCCATTCGGCTTGAATGGGTTATGTTTCTTATATAGAGCCCTGTGGGTGTCTAGACAAACCTGGGCTCTATTAGTGATACTGATATGTTTGGCAAACACCTGAGAGAGATACCTGATAATTCTATAGGATGACATGTCACCGCTAATAAAGCGGAAATGTCAGATCAAAATTTAGTAAATGTTTAATAAGTGCTAACACTGTTTTTTTTTATCGCCAGATGCAATGAGAACAGTGATAAAGATTTGTAAAGATTCTTTTAACCCATATAAAAGTAAGAAAGAGGGCAAAGATCAGGAATCGATACAATCAAGCACCACACCTGACCTAGGATACCAATGGGAAAGTGACAACATCACAATTAGACATCACAAACGAGAGCCAAGAGGTCAGCCTAGCGTCCTTTTTGTGGGACGTAAACAAACAGTTGAAACCCAGATCAGACGCCGCAGAACGCGGTGTCTGATCTGGGTCTCCACTGTTTGCTTACAGAAGGTTATATCAAATTTGAATATAAATGCAAAATACCACCTAACAACCCTTAACATGGAAATGGACTGGTTCAATTGATAAGAGAGGGAAATTCCATTCCGCTTAAGTGGGTTAAAAACTAATAGCCGTTGTGGGTTTGATCCTTGGCCTGGGTCAATGCTAATGAGACTTTTGTGGAAACGTGTGTGTGTTTGTGTTTAACATACTACCTACGACTATGGTCATATGGAGACGGGACCACAGCTTAAAGTCTCATCTGACAGACTGGGGCTGAGCGTACAACCGATGAGTGGACACCCCAAATTGATTGATCAGTTTATTTTCGTGTTCAACATGCCACCAAAGCTCGGCGGAGTCACTGTGTTGTGTCTTTGAGAAAGCCTCTGCATCTGCTGCCCTAGTTGGAAGACCCTTCCTGACATGATTAAAAATTGTTGACTGGGACGTAAAGAATAAAAACAAACAAAACAAGTGATGCCACCAACAGCTATAAAATGTATATAAATTATAAGATAATCTGGGGATGCTTCTTATACGCTTAAGAAGTTTTTTTTTATTACCCTTTGTGTATGGGAAACCCCTAAACCAGATGAAATGTTGAATAATGCAGCATATTTCACCATGATCTACACTGTTAAAGCAAAAAGTATCTTCAATACCACCCAAAAATACAATATGTTTTGAAAATTATAACCTGACACCCCTAAATATGCACAATGGACTATCCCAAGTTTATTGTATCAAACTTGAGGGAAGAATCCATTAGTATACAAAGGGTTAAGGGAGGTACCCTTTTTTGTGTGAGCAGCTAGATCAGTAGAAAAATTACCCCCCATAAATCTTGCCAATAATAAACTGGGTAAGACAGTAAATAATATGTTACTCCTGGGTACCCAGGCTAAAACTTTACCTGCCGACACACAATGTCAATGGCAAGTTTCTTTCTGTGGATTGGGTAGTCAAGTGGGAGCTGACTCAGGCCAGTGATCGTCCTGTCCAGATTTTTAGGAAAATGATGAAATGTTTAATGATTACCTTACTAGTTTTGCTGTTTTTCTGGAGATATTAAAGAAAAAAAAAAAAGCTCTGAAAAAAAAAAAAAAAAAAAGCTCTGAAAATGACCAGTCGATCAACTGGTCATTTTCAGAGCTTTCTTATTTATTTTTTTTCATCCTCCCCCCCCCCCCCCCCCCCCCCCCCCGACCCTAGATCTGAAAAAAAAATTCCCGTAAATCAACTAATGAAAAAAATCTGGCCTCAAGAGACTTCCGGTATGATTGGCTCACTCAGAGATATGTGAATCAAGAACAAATATCTTGCTGTATTTGGACCTCGACGGGACAAAACCTGTCTTTTGGGTTTCTGGTTAAGTGAGATTCCAACCAGTCTGCTCAGCTACAGAGACTAGCTAGAAAATTGAAATTTCACTTGTGAGAAAGTCTAGATATGATACTTTCCAATGTGTGAATAACAAAGGTGGTGCTGATCAGACTGCGCGGATGCGCAGGCTGGTCTGCGCCATTGTTGTTCACAAACCCCGAAGACAATTTATTTTTTCTCGCGTTGGGGCCCATTTAGCCCGCATACTTGCCACTTAACCTCCTGCAGATGGGATAATGCTACCCTGTTATTATATGGGCGGAGTTGGAGTGACTGACAGAAAAGTGGTTGTTTATTTTTGTAGGCGAGAAGAAACGAAAGAGACCAGCCTGCATGCTGGCCTCTTATTAAAATTTTACTTTCTTATTTGTTAACTTAAACATTATGTTGTGGGTATAGTCAAAAAGAACTGTCTCAAAAAACATCAAGGAATGAAAAAGATATGGCCATTTTTGGGCTAAAAACAAGTCGTTTATCTTGGGGTAAGACTGCACATCATTTTGTCAATAAATCAAGTGTCGAATGACAAAATGACCACCTTGTTTAACTAAACACTTACTGCTGAAATTAAGTGCTTGGCCCACCAAGTCAGTGCATCGGAATTTATAAAATTTTACTCTATTTGTCTCTACGTTTAAAGTGCTAAGCGTGTACCTTACCTTAATCCGCAATTTTAATATTAATTTGCATGCTTTTTCTAAGGTATTTAAGCTCACCTGAGCAGAAGGCTCATGGGTGAACTAATATCGCCGTGTCTCTGGCATCCGTCACCCGTCTGTCAACATTTTCAAACATCTCTTTGGAAACCACTGGGTTCGATTTAAAAAAATACAGCAGCTAGCTAGACAAAAACAAATGCGCAAAATCCAGTATGCTAAGAATCAACATGAAAGCAGATTTAAGCTATCCAGTGGGCTTTGTGCAATGGCGTAGCCAGAACGGTGAAAAAGTTACGCACATCAAAGAGAGACTACTGTATCAAGCAATGATTTTCTACAATTATGTCCCTTTTCAAAATGGGAACTTCTTTTAAAGGAAAGAATTTGCTCCCAGAGGGAGCAAATTCTTTCCTTTAAGAGCAGTTCCTTATGGCATGGAAAATCATGTTAACTGAGTACCACATGAGGTGAGCTCCCTCAAGAGTGTTACTATTTTTATTATGCATGTGTGTATACTACGTAATGGGCGCTACGCCAATGTTGTGGACTTAGGTTTTGGACTGAACCTAGAGCAGTGAATTGGCTCTGGCAAGGCTGTACAGATGCACAGTTTCATCTGACCATTCTGACTGTTCAATGATTGGCAATGTATTAAGTGCCAAAGCCTTGTTTTATGTGTCTTGGGTATATACTTTTTCTCACAGGATTTTATTACGATGTCAAAATTTTTATGTAAATTTTTGCTGAAAATTTAAGTCAAAAAGCATGCAGGAAAAGGATAAAAAGGATATTGGGTGCAGAAGGGATGGCATTTGAGATGCAAGGATGCTTTCGTACAAAACTTTAGTGTAAAAAGTATGTGACATTACATCTTATAAGAAAACCTTTAGCTTATGAGAAAACTCTTAATAACGTAAACACTTTTCTCACAAATGGCAATTTTTTTGTCTTTCTGATAACTTTTGGAAGCAGTTTGGAGCCAGATCAAGCCTGACAAAATGTCAGGCCTGATCTGGTTCTAAACTGTTTGTCACTCGGATGTCATCTCTGAAAGAATTTTCAAAAATTATGATTTTTGAAAAAAATTGGCAGATGACAAAAAAACATGCAAAATTTCCGAGCATGCAAAGAGTTTATATAGAGATCAGATGAGTATGCAGGGAATGTTAGTTCTCAACTTTTATGGTTTTATGAAACCTAATATTGCAAAATAGAATTTAAACCTTGTCATACTGCATGTGCGGATCCAGAGTGGAGAAACGGGGATCCAGATTCCCCCTGAAAAATCACAAAATTATAGGGTTCCTTTAACAGCTTAGCAATCCCCTAGCTGAAAAAGTATAAAGCTGCCAAAACCAGCATTCAATGATGCGGGCCATCATTGGCACGCCAGAGAAATGCCATTTAAATGACGTTTCTCTGGCAGGCCAATGATGGCTCGCTTATACTGGTATTTGGATCCTCTCCCCTTATCAGCTACAAGAAAAACAAATAAAATAAAAAACAAACAACAACAACAAATAAAAACAAAACAAAAAAGACACCAAAGTTGGACCCCCTCTGACAAAACTTTCTGGATCCATGCATGTACTACAACAGATTATTTCCTCTATCAACTGTTTTAAAGTGTCAAGAGCTTTCTCAATGACACAGCCCACTGTGCCTCTCAGAGGCAGTAAAATCTAGACACTCTACCAATGAGCTATTGTGCTCCTCATATCTATAGCGAATAACAAGGGTGCTAGCCAGTGAGGCTGCCAGGAATTAAACACAGGCTGGTCTCTGGCATTGTTGTTCTCATTCAAACAAAAAATGGTTTTCTCAGGATGTGGCCATAGATACAGTAAGACTTATTGATTGAGATCAAAAGGATGATAATCATATGAGCAGGTGCATAGATCATTAAATGAAGAAGACATCTGATCAGGATCTTTGATTTTTTTCTTTAACCTTTAAAGTGCCTACATTACAGCAGCAGCAACAACATATTTATCCCCACCCACCACCACCATGACAGCTAAAGAAAAAGATTTTGCCCTTCTCGTCATTTTTGTTAACATACTTTCAGCACAGTGGAATTTTAGCACAAAGATTCCAATCTTCAATGGGTAGGCAGCAATGGAAAATGTTTTTACTAATAGGAGAACATGGATCAAAAATCACTAGAAACGTTGTGTTTTTGATTGCCATTTGTAGCCAGTTGGCAATCAAGAACTCTGTTTCTAAGGATTTTTTATGTATGTTCGTCCATAGTCTTAACATTTTCGATTGCCGCCTACCCGGTGTGCCCCTGGTCAGACTTTCTTCTATGACACTACACTTAGCTAGGCCAAGTTTTATTTGAATGTTGTCTGTAGAATTTATGTTCAAGCATGGAAAGTGTTAAGCCTAATATTTTGGCAAATACCTTTAACTTACAGTCCTTTAGATAAGAGCATATAATTAAAAATTAATTTTCTTATTTCTAAATCAAAACATAAGTTGTGGGTACTCAAAAGAACCGTCTCAGTGAGACGGTTCTTTTGAGCACCCAAAACAAATGTTTAAACTGATGGATAAAAAACAAATCGCAATTTTATGCTCCATATTTTTTATCTGGACGTTAATTTTTTATCTGGACGTATATATAAACAATCTTATCCTTGTGTAAATTACTATTAATGGGTGTATTTGCAGACATTATCATTTATTTGGTTATTAATTGTATTTTATTGGACGATTTTGGCAACTGTTTAGGATGGGTCTTAGATATGTTGTTATGTATACTGTTAAACCTTGGAATGTTGTCTGGTGAAAGTGCATTGCACCTTGATTGCATCTACATAATCACACCAGATAGACGGAAATCGAAAATGCTCTTAATAATCGTCGAGGCGACAAATGACAATCAAAAACTCTCATTTCTAACGTTTTTTTATCTACGTTTGTCGATAGTATTAATGTTTTTGATTGCCACCTATCCGGTGTTATATTAACCAGTTTGCTTGGTTTATGGTTTTACGTCCAAGTCAATAGCTATGGTCATGTCGAGACTGTCGTGGTTAACCTAACCACACTTTTCCTGCGCATGCTTGACGTAAAGCGGTTTACCAGTACTTTTTGCACATACTTTCACTTGTAACTCTTGAATCAGCAGAAGGAGGAGAATGACCATAGAAAATATTTCATGATCAATCTGAATGAAAGTATGGGAAAGTATGTAAACTTACCCAGCATGCAAAGAGGTAATCTTGTACCCATGTGTGTGTGCCTTCTCCGTGAACTCTCACACATGTAAGACATGTGAGATTAATAGCGACTGTCGGCTGTTGTGACGTTGACAACTACACCCTAAGTCTTACACCTAAGTCGCTATTTATTGCAGTTATTAGTACCTTTTATTTATATTACATTGTTGTAATCACCAGTATTTACTGTAAAGAGCAAGTCCGCTTAGTTCAGCGACAGAGAATCTGATTTTTAGCTCACATGAGCCATTGGTTGTGATGGTTGGATGTCCGTTGTTGGTTATCCGTTGTGACTGTCGTCAACAATTGCTTCAAAGGACATCTTCTAAACTACAGACTGGATTTTGACCAAACTTGGCAGGAATGACCCAAGTATATGACCCTCTTTGATAATTGTTCTATTGATTCTGGTCCATTGCATATCCAGGTCACAGGCTAAAAATAGATTTTCGAGATAAAAACTTAAAAATATTCTTGTCTGAAACCACAAGGCCTAGAGCCTTGATATTTGGTATGTAGCATCATCTAGTGGAACTACCAAGTTTGTTCAAATTATACCCCTGGGGCCAAAAAAGGGCCCCTTGGGGTCACATGTTTTACATAGGCTTACAAAAAATCTTCTTTTCTGAAACCACAAGGCCTTAGAAAGCCTTGATATTTGGTATGCAGAATCACTTAGTGTACCTTTACTAAGTTTGTACAAATTATATACCTTGGGCCAAAAGTGGCCCCACCCCGTGGATCACATAGGCTTACATAGGCTTACATCAGTCTCGTCAGCGACTAGCTAAAAAATCGAAATTTCACTATTAAAAAGTTTATTCCAAAAAGTTTTTTCGCATGGAGGCCCAATATTATAGTAACAATTTTAAGAGCCAAACGTGAACAAAGTATTGGATTGTTTGAAAACTCTGTTTCTGATTTCTGATTTGATTGGCCTATGGAGATCTGATACTGAGAGCAGACAAGCATATGAATTTGTAATGGCTAGTAATTGAAGTTAATTCTCAGAAGAGTTATAAAGGGAGGTAATTGATAAATCAGATTATAGATTATTGCATTCAATTAAGGTGAGGGCATTAATTGTCTTAAGTTAACTCACTCGGAGGACTTCTATGAGACTATGACTTACAATGTAGATTCAGATGAGATAGCCCCTGCGAAATGGTCTAGAACTGTTCTAGAATGTTCTAAAATTATTCTAGAATTTTCTAGAACTATGTTCTAGAACTGTTCTAGATATGTTCTAGAATGTTTATGGGACAGATGTAGAACGTTAAATGGGACAATTTTTTGTTCTACAATTGTTCTAGCCGAGGTCAAAAAATTTGTTCTAGAAAAGTTCCAGAAAATTCTAAAAGTTTTTCCTAGAACAGTTCTAGAACAAATCAATTTTGTTCTAGAACAGTTCCAGAACAAATCTTTAGAACGTTTATGGAACAATTGTAGAACAACCCTTATAAAATGTCCCATTTAACGTTCTATAAATGTCTCGGAATAGTTCTAGAACATCTGTAGAATGGTTCCAGAACTATTCCAGAAATATTCTTATGGTTTGTTCTAGAACTGTTCTAGAATTAACCTTGGTTTGTTCTAGAACAGTTCCAGAACAAATCTTTAGAATGTTTATGGAACAGTTATAGAACACCCCTCATAAATTGTCCCATTTAACGTTCTATAAATGTCTCTGAATAGTTCTAGAACATCTGTAGAATGGTTCCAGAACTATTTAAGAAATGTTCTAATGGTTTGTTCTAGAACTGTTCTAGAACTAACCTTGGTTTGTTCTAGAACTGATCTAGAACAAACCTTTAGAATTTTTCTGGAACAATTGTAGAACACCACTAGAAATGTTCCATCTAACATTCTAAAAATGTCTCTGAATCATTCTAGAACATTTTTAGAATGGTTCCAGAACAATTCCAGAAATGTTCTTATGGTTTGTTCTAGAACTGCTCTAGAATAAACATTGGCTTTTTCTAGAACTGATCCAGAACAAACCTTTAGAAATTTTCTGGAAAGACTGTAGAACAACTCTTCAAAAATGTCATATAAAGCATTCTATTAATGCCCCTGAATTATTTTAGAGCATTTTAGAATAGTTTAAGAACAATTTCAGGAATGTTCTAGTGGTTTGTTCTGCAACTGTTCTAAAAAATCTGAATTTTTCTAAAACAGTTGTAGAACACCTCCCCAAAAATGTCCCATATAGGGTTTGGAAATGGATTCCATCGACTGCTACCTTTATATATCTGGAAAACTGTTGACATTGGTTTAAAACCCCAATAAGTAATCCCCAAATGCAGATGACACAATAAATAAATAAACATCAACTGGAGGAGAATTATTATAGGGGCCCTAAGTTGGCCTAAATGTTGTTAGTTATTGTCACCCTGTTACCCCACCCATTTCAAAACATTGTCATGCATTTGACCTTGGAAAAACAGCAACTACAGCAACAATTAACATTAATACTTAAGAAATTGTGTCTCAAGCCTACTCACTGTCCCAGACTATATAATACTGTCAAATTTGCCATCTAGAAACTGCCACAAGTGCTTTTTGGGGAGCCTTCATAATCCCTCCAATTCTGGCAGCCATGTTTTTCCCAACATCAATCTGGTTAAATTTATGATAATGACATGCTTGTTCTAGAACTGTTCTAAAAATGTTCTAGAACTGTTCTAAAAATGTTCTAGAACATTTTTTAACTTTTGTAGAACTTGCTGGTTCAGTAAATTTCAGTAAAATATTTCTCCCGAATTATCAGTGAATTGAAAAATAAATAACATTAATTGCAAAACTGTAACATTGTAGATTTTGGAAAACTTATTGGATGTTAACTGCTGGACCTCTGTTTATAGTAATTAAGCCATGATCATCTTCTCATTGTGGTAACATGCCACCCTGTATTACCCCACCCATTTCAAAACATTTTCTTGCATTTCATGATTTGCTAAAAAAAACTTACAAACAACAACCCCACCATTAATCAACATTAAAAACCTTAGAGAAACTGTTTCTCAGGTCTACTCACTGTCTCAGTCAATACTACTACCATGTTTGCCATCTAGAAATTCCCAAACAAATGTTTTTGAAGAGCCTCCACATTTTCCCTCCAATTCTGGCAGCCATGTTTTTCCCATCATCCATCTGTTTATGACATGTTTCCTCTTTAAATGTTCTAAAAATGTTCTAGAACATTTTAGAACATTTCTAGAACTTGCTGGTTCTATAAAAGTACTAAATAAGTTCTAGAACTTAATTTGAATTTTCTTTTACTTATTTTGCCCTTTTTTCCTTTCTTTCTCTATATACTGCTAGACCCTCGCTTGCGAGTATTATCGGCAAGTGTACTTTGTGCACTCCAGGTTGCAGGATGAAAGCCTACAAGTAATTTAAACCATATCTAAATTACCGTAGGGTTCTTTAACCTGCACAATGGGTGACCTTCCCTGCAAAGGGGACATCTAGTTAACGTCCCCATCCAAAGGACCAGGCCTCCAGATAAGAGTGCATATTGGAAAATTATTTTCTTTATTTCTCACCCAAAACATGTTTTATGTTTTGGGTACTCAAAAGAACCGTCTCATTGCCCAACCACTGAGCTACCTGATGCTTTCTGCTCTTGAGAAGTTTAAAAAATGTTCTAGAATTTATTAGTATATTTGTAGAATTAACTAGTTCTAAAAAGTAAGACAAATGTTCTAGAACTTAATTTGAATCATTTTTTAGAAGTTTCTGTCAACTTATTTTGTTCTTGAAAAGTTCTAAAAATGTTCTAGAATATTATTAGAACATTTGTAGAACTTACTGGTTCTTGATTTGTTCTAAAAATGTTCTAGAATATTTCAAGAACACTTATAGAATGGAAATCAGTTCTAGAATGTGTTTGATTTGTTCTATAACAATGTTCTAGAACAGTTGTAGAACAAGAGTTCTAGAACGAACATATTTACCTGTTTAGAACAGTTCTAGAACAGTTCTAAATGTTCTAGAACTCCAATTTGTAGAACAAAATTTCGCAGGGGAGCTCTGTCCTAATCTACATTGTTTTTGACCATGATTATAGAGATCAAACATGTTTTTCTATGCATTAACATCTGAAAGGCGAGGGTTTTAACGACCTCCATGGGGTCTAGCAGATGTTAGTGTATCAGAAAACCATGTTTGATTCTTATAATTGCATACAGTCATTTGAAAACTTTGGAAAAACACTTTGAAAAGTTTATTTTTGTATTACTATAATGGCGTGCAAAAGCATGAATGATTCGTAAGTTTTGAAAAAGCCTGTTCCAGAGCAAAAACACGCGTCATCCTAATTACGTTCATTTCTATGCATGTTACTGATGATGACGTCAATTTTTTGTGAATGCCTAGAATGTGTATATGTAAAGTACAAAGGCCGTGCATCAACAGCAGGTGAAATGCCTGATTAATACATGGGTTTTTGCCAGTTAAAACATGGCTGTTAATAGCGTGTGATATGGCTTTTTATGCAATAATGGGCCTTGTTGCAAGAAAACATGTCCTGGGGTTTGCAACAATTTAAGGCTCAATCCAGTATGCTGAGGTACAGAGACAAGCAGACACTTTTCATGGAGCAAGTTCAGCTCATTAGAACATGCATTTAAGAAAAAAAAAGCAGCATAAAATTGTGATTATTTTCTTACCCATCAGTTTAAACATGTGATTTGTGTCCTCAAAAGAATCATCTCATTAAGACGGTTATTTTGAGTACACACAACATATGTTTTGGTTGAGAAATAAGAAATAATTTTCTGTTACACACTCTTATCTGGGGGCCTGTAGCTATAATACTTTCCAGAAAGCAAATAATACAAGTGCTGATCAGACTGTGCATATGCACAGGCCTGTCTGCACGATTTTTGTTTGTGTATTGCAATAAATTTAAAGTCAGGTTTCTTGTGAAATCGCTCATATAGTGTTAAATTGGTTAACCCTTTGTACTTTATATAGCATTTCATCTGGTTATACACTGTTAAGAAGAGCTGTAATATTTAAAATAAATATAACATGACACCCCTTAATATATTTAATAGACCATTCCAAGTTTATTGTATCAAGCCAGAAGGAATATTGAATTAATATACAAAGGTTAAACAGGACTTTAGTTGAGGGTGCGTAACTGAAATTTAATTTTCTTATTTCTTAACCAAAACATATGTTGTGGGTACTCAAAAGAACCGTCTCAATGAGACGGTTTTGTTGAGCACCCAAAACATATGTTGAAAGTAATGGGTTAGAAAATATTGACATTTTTACGCTGAAAATTTTTGCTTATCTAAACCAATGTTTAAAAATGAAATTCTTTTATGTGTTTCAGGTATGACTACAAGAAACTTCTGTACAATGCAACATTTTGTCTTGTCCCCAGGGGACGAAGATTGGGTTCTTTCAGGTAAGTTCAGATTGACAGGGTTAAGTAATAGTTAGACCATAGCTTGTCTGCCTGTATGTGGAGATAATCCATGAGCTTCAGCATGGATTATCTTACATATAGGTGGACAAACATGGTATAACTATTTTATACCTCCTACACCAGTGCAGACATTGCACATCACAAGATTTTTCATGCTCAAGTTGGTAAGGGTGGTATAACTAACTACATTGTGCCAGGCCCATCAACCCTTTAAAAAATGGAAACCTGGCCATAAACAGGCACTTTGGGCCTGCGGATGGACACACACCAGGAACAGTTAGGGCCATGCAGTGCACAAGATTGTATTCCTAATCATGTCGGCAAAACAAGCAGCGTAGGCTGAGGCAAGTCTGCATATGTCAGGGCCTTTGCTGCTCACATGCACAAAGTTTGGATGTAGATTAACTGAGACCAAAAATTAGACCTCTAGCCTGCTGGATAGCCCAGCATGGTGTTTGCCCATATGCCATAAGTACCATAATTTTGGCCTCGTCACGACAAAACTTGTCTTTGGGGTTTCCGATAATGCGAGACTCAAACCAGACTCCTCAGCTACAGAGACTAGATAAAAAACTGAAATTCGTTCGCAGCAAGTCAAGATATGCTACTTTCCAATAAGTGAATAACAAAGGCGCTAATCAGACTCTGCGGATGCACAGGCTGGTCTGTGCCTTTGTTGTTCGCAAACCACCGAAGACAGGTTTTCTCGCGACGAGGCCCATTTCTTGTTGGCCCATGTTATTTTGATCTGTTTTCAAAGATACATTGTAAATGAGGCTTGACCATTGACGGATGGTTTCAGGGGTTATTGCCAGCTCACTGCATTCCTCTGTGAATTTTGATTCATTGAAGGGTGGTACATGATAAAAACAAAGCTGCAGCCATATGTTAATGCCCTGCAGAATGTTCAATATAAGCCTACCTGGGCAGAAAGCTTGCAAGATGAACTTATATAGGGTTCGCACAGGCTTGAAAAGTACTTGAATTTAGAGAATTTAAATTTCTTGAAAAGTCCTTGAAAATTAAATCTGAGTGAAAAGTACTGGAAAATCACTCAAAAGCCTCGAAAAGTCCTTGAATTCTACTATTTTCTATAGGACTTAGCACTGTTGATATAGACCTAAATCAGTATGAAATTGCTGTGCCTTTATTTGGTGCAGTTTTACTCATATACTAATTTTCCAGTTCTAATGTCCCCATTACCTCAGTCTAGCATTTCTGAAGTAGAATTCTAACACGTAAATCAGGATTTTCCTAAACTTTTAGTCCTTGAAAACTGTAGGATAGTCTTTAGAAGTCCTTAAAAAGTCCTTGAATTTTACTCAAACTTGCCTGTATGAACCCTGTTACTGTAAAGGTTTTATCTGGTCTCCCTTGTTGTTGTCCACAAAGTTGGTCTTCTGAACCAGCCGTTTGATGAGTTTTTTGACACTGCATGATGGTATTTTATGAAAAAGTAAATCAGCATAGCAGGCATGAAGAGTATCCCAGTTTGCAAATGCTTTACATGCCATCAGTATGAATGTATTATTCAGGCATTATTGTGTCATCCAAAAAATTGAGCCAAAAAAAGACTTGCAGACACTTTCCAGGCCTCCAGATAAGAGTGTGTATTGGAAAATTATTTTCTTTATTTCTCACCCAAAACATATGTTGTGGGTACTCAAAAGAATCGTCTCAATGAGACGGTTCTTTTGAGCACCCAAAACACATGTTAAAATTAATGGGTAAGAAAATAATTCAAATATAACGCATATAAAATTTCCTTATCTGGACCTATGGCTTACTCACATCCTTAAAAAAGTATATAGGGAGTATGATCAGGAAATACCACAATCACAAACTGCAGACAAACCTGTGGCATCGTGAGGAAGAGCCACACAACAATCACGAGACACCAGTAAGACAAGCAAAGCAAGTAACTCTGTATGTTGAAATACTTTGCATGCTTTTCAAAAAATTCATTCAGGAATACCATTAAGATGTTAAACAGTTTGAATCCAGATCAGGCCCTTAAAACTTTGGTTCTGATCTGTATACAAACTGTTTGCAAATGTTATCGGCAGACATCACTATGATGCATGCAAGGGTAAGGGTAACTTTCATTTAAAAAAATCTGTGTGGCATGAAGGCATACCATGATTTTGCATGATTTGAATCATTCATTATGTTTGGACAATGTGCATGTTTTGATGTTAATTTCTCAAATTGTTTATAATTGAACAGGCCTCCAGATAAGAGTGCGTATTGGAAAAATATTTTCTTTATTTCTCATCCAAAACATATGTTGTGGGTACTCAAAAGAACCGTCTCAATGAGACGGTTCTTTTGAGCAACCAAAACACATGTTTAAATTAATGGGTAAGAAAATAATTTAACTTTTACGCAAATAAAATTTACCTATCTGGACCTATGATTGAAATGGCAGCAGTCTGGAAATAGACTGTGGCTCTGGTATTGAAGCATCTTCACCAGCGAAGGTTTCGTCGTATCTACCTTTCGACAAACCCTTCGCCTCACGACCCTCAAAATTTATTATTAGCGCAGACTAATCGACCAATCAAAACGCCAGGAAGGATTTTTTCGATAATCCCTTCCTGCCAATCAGATTAAACGTAGAAATTTATCGGCATCTAATATACACCACCTGTTCAGCCTCCAGAAGTCCAGATAAGCAAAGATTTTGGTTGTAAATTTTTTTATTCTTCTTATATCCTTCAGTTCAGAGTTATGTTATGGGTTCTCAAAAGAACCATCTTCATGTGCCGGTTCTTTTGAGCACCTTAAACGTATAATTTAGTTGTTTAATAAGAAAACTGAATGTAAATTAATAACACATTCTTATCTGGAGGCCTGGTGTTTATCGATTTTTTGCGCCGCTTTGTGATTGATCAAATTACTTGTTTCTATTTTCGTCTTATGACGTACTTAATCGGAAGAAAGTATCATTGTGAGGCCAAGGGTTAAGATAGCGAATCGCAACCCTTGGTATGACAAGATGGTATTGAAGGTGCTTACAGAGCTAAACACTCCTTGCCAGGAACTGCTTGAGACAGAAGTTATTGCAATAATTTTTATACAATAGATCTATTGGAATTTATTAAAGGAGTTGAGGAAAAGAGATGAAATGAGAGGCTTGTCGAGCATTTTATCTCTTTTTTGCAACTGTATAGAAAAATTCAATTATAAAGAAGCATGAAATTGTTTGATTCTTTTATCACAGGACATTTAAATAGCTAAAAATTGCATTTTTGACATGGAAACGTCAAGATTTTGCCATCTTTTACAAATGTTATAATGGACATTAATTTACCCCATGGCTATCACTCTCTAATACAGTTATTCCTAAATTCACAACTAAAACCAGGGGCAGACTTTATTTAGCTGTTCTCTTTACTCCTTCCACTCCGAACAGGCAGAACAAAAATCAAGTGCGCTGGAACATCTGTGCTGGCGTACGCCGGAGTACTCCGTCTTTCGAGGTGGTGCAGACAGATTCAGTTACGTGACCTGTTCCAAAAAAGATGGCGGATCATTGCCTGCATGTGCGGAAATATTTTGTATCGCTTGATTTATTCCGGAGTACTCCTAAGTGCCCAGTTTTACTTGTTTATGTGGCTGTTCTGGCGTACGCCGAGTACTCTAAAAATTGCTAAATCAAGTCCGCCCCAGAATAACTGTGTATAAAGATTTCATCTTGATTATTCATGATATAGCATCTTTAATACTATTAAGTTTGGCTGCAAACTCTCTTTCATATAGGATACTGACATATTAAGTGAAAAAAACCTTGATTTAAACAAAAGTTAAGGTAAAGAATTTGAGTTTATGCCAATGGAGTGCAGAATTCTGCACAATTAATCTAGGTAATTAGTCTCGTTTAGAATTACTGCAATTATGTTAGCTTACAGGGGAGAAAAGAGCACTAATTTGTCGTTAAGTAAAGTATAGAGGCCCACTTCAATAAGCCAGATTGTGCATTCTGGTTGGGCTCTCGATTTTCGGCTAACAGATAAAAAATTTAGGTAGTTATCACCTCTTATTAGTGGACAAGGAAAGCCATGAATAGTCCGGTGCATTATGAGCAGATCAGGACCAATCGGAGATTTCATTGTCTGCATATATTGCTCGATATTACAGCCGCGTATTGGAAAATTATTTTCTTTATTTCTCATCCAAAACATATGTTGTGGGTACTCAAAAGTACCATTTTAATGAGACGGTTCTTTTGAGCACCCAAAACACATGTTAAAGTTAATGGGTAAGAAAATAATATAACTTTTACGCAAATAATGTTTCCTTATCTTGACCTATGTATTAGGGCTGTTTTCTGAGGGCAGAAGCTCACGCAGGTGTAGAATTCACATAGTTTCACTTTGGACAGAATGCAGAGTCTGTAAATTGGATTGTGGCTTGGAAGAATGCCTTGATGCAGCATGCAGACAGATTAGGAAGAATAAGAAAAAGATTAAATTACAGCTGTTGCATCCAATGATGTCTGGCTCACCTTAATCAAATTTAAACTTTTTCCTTGCTAGCGACAACTTTTGTCAACAGCTGATATAACCTTTGCAAACAATTTGGACACAAATCAGGACCGACAAAATGTCGGTCCTGATCTGGATCCAAACCATTTGACACTCCAATAGTGTTACTAAAAGAATTATTTGTAAAAGTTAATTTTGAGAAAAATCAGTAGATGTAGCGGGTATTGGGCAACATTTCATGTGTTCTTGAGGTTAAGGTCAAAGGTCAAATATTGTATTATCTCTTCCTAAGCTGTTTGGCATAGTAGCTTCAAACTTTACAGGTGCTAGATGTAGAGGGTACTGGACAATGTTCATGTGACCTTTACCCCAAGGTCAAGGTTAAAGGTCAAATAAAGTTATTTCTTGTGCATCTTTTCTAATAAACCGTTGCTGTAGTAACTTAAAACTTAACAGGTGCTTAGGTAAATTGATGTAGAAGGTATTGGATGACATTTGGATGACATTTCTTGTGACCTTGATCCCAAAGTCAATGTCAAAGGTAAATATTGTATTTTCTTGCAATTGCATCTCCTGAACTAAACCTGTGGACGTAAGGGGCCAATCAGAAAGAAGACCAAAATATGGTTTTCAAGAACGTTTATCACTTAATGTAGGTCAAAAGTATTGCAGAATGCTCCTAGAGAGCATTCTGCAATACTTTCGACCTTCATTAAGCTACCATTTGTCTTTAAGACCTTTGTTTTGTCTATTTTTGAATGGTCGCTTAAAACAGGTTTTACTGTATTTAATCAAATTTTAATAGAAATTAGCACAAAGGGTTAATCCTATGCTCGTCTTTGTTTTACAGATTCCTTGAAGTACTACAAGCTGCATGCATTCCTGTGTTGCTAAGCAACGGGTGGGAGTTACCATTCTCAGAAGTGATTGACTGGAACAAGGCAGCCATTTGGGGGGACGAAAGACTTCTGTTTCAAGTGAGTATAGTTCAATGGTCAAGATAAACAAATTGTGAATAGTTTCCTATCCATCAGCATTAACATAAATTTTGTGTTCTCAAAAGAATTGTCTCATTGAGTTATAGTTATACAATGGTTTGTCCACCTTTATATGGAGATAATTCACAAGCTAAAGCGAGTGGATCAATTATCTCACATACAGGTGGACAAACATGGTAGGATTATTTTATACCACCTATATCACTCAAGATCTTTCAATTAGGGGATAACTGTATTCAAAATTTTCATTTGTGGAGGTATATCGTCGGATATATGTTCGGAAATTTAGTTTTATGGCGACCTGTGAGCGGAGCTGTAAAACATGATTTCTGACCGTGTATTGCTCCCCAAATGAAAATTTTGAATATGGTATCCCCATTCTAATGAACTTCTGCAGTTTTACCTCATTTTTGAGCGTTCAAAGCCACATAAAGCCGCAGTTAGTCTCAACGGAATGTAACGTAATTAATTTGGTCAAACTATTTCCGGATAATATTCATTTATATTCCATAGGGAACAATTTTAAACATATAAAATAGAGTAAAATTATCATATGTATTTCCAGATATACTGTAGCAAATTTTTGACGTTATCCAATCAGACGTCATGTTACAAAAGCAAGTGCATTGGAATTTGTGTTTAAAGTTCCAGTAAGGGTGGCACAATCGAGATAATTCACAGTAAAATATTAAGAATCAAACAAAATCCAGTACGAAGCTAAGAAGTGTGACTAGAGTTTTTTCTGAATTTAGAACTCTGTTAGCTGCAAAAATGCTTGTGCCTAGCTACTGTTATTATTCTGAAATTTTTGTGAGAATTTTTAATCATGAATTGCATTAAAAGAAATATTTATCTCTTAATCATTCACAATTAGTCATGCATACAGTGATTTCACCAATAAAATCCTCCAGAAAATTTCCGAATTTACAGTACTAATAGATGTGATGTTGGCTCAAATTGAGACACTTTGGACAGTTGTGCTCAGTTTAACATAAACTGATCAAAAGTTTCTGATATGTTTGGAAAAATGTTAAACATGCTTTTAGATTAATTTTTTGTAACTTTATAGAACAAGCCACATTTGTTTTTAATCCTTTAGTACTTTATAAAGACTGATAGGATCTATTTGAATTATATGAGAAAAGGGGTCTTTTGGGTAGTAGCTGAAGCCTTTATACCAAACTCGCTTGGACCAGGTAAGACTCAATTCAGCCTGCTCAGCTACAGAGACTAGCTAGAATGGTGAAATTTTGCTTGTAGCAAGTGGAGATATAATACTTCCCAAAAAAGCAAATAACATAGGTGCTGATCAGACTGCGCATCTGGGATGCGCAGTCTGGTCTGCGCCTTTGTTATTTGCATGCAACAGTCAAGTTTTTCTTGGGTTGAGTTCCATGTAATATCGCACATGGTTAAGTCTTCAAGTGACAGGGGGAGCAGTGGCTCAGTGGTAGAGTGCTTGACTCGAGACTGAATGGCTGCGGGTTCAAGCCTCACTGGCGTCACTGTGTTGTGGTCCTTGAGCAAGACACATTTATCCTAACTTAGTACTGATTCAACCCAGGAAGACCTGTCCCTATATAACTGAAAGACTGTTGGTGGGACATAAAGAAACAAATCAAACACACAGGGGAAACAAACTGATATTTATATGGATGGGGGAAAATCATTATGAGTCCAAACTCTTAGTAAGCAAAGAGTTTAACTCTAACTATTGCAATCAGTTTGAGCCCTATAATCAGACCTGGCAAACTGTTCAACCCAGATCAGGGTGGATGTGGTGACCATCTTGGTCATGTGACCAGGGCCATTCAAACAAACTTTGCTACCCCTTCCTAATAAGCAGTCTCAATATAAAACTGAGTTTAACTGACCCAGTGGTTTCAGAGAAGAAGGTGTTCGAAAATGTCATGTGTGGATCCAGAGGGGGGACATGGGGTCTGGATCCCCCTTGAAAAGTCACAAAAATGTAGCATTTCTTAGCAATATTGGTCCGGATCCCCTGAAAAATCAAAAGCTACCAAGCCAGAATTCAATGCTGTGCCATCATCGGCACGCCAGCAAAACATCATTTAAATAGCGTTTCGCTGGTTTGCCAATGATGGCCTGCTGTTACCCTCCCTCCCCTCATAAACTAAAAAAAACAAACTTCTGATAAAACATTCTGGATCCCTGCATGGATGTAGATGGACCGACACCGTATGCCAGAGTCATTGCTATACTATATATAGCTCACCCATAAGCCTTCAGCGTAGGTGGGCAACACATCTGCAGATGACCTAAAAACGTCCAAGATCACTCCACTTACAAAGAGCTGGTAAAATCGGGGTAAAATTCAATAAGAATATTGTATATCAAGATTGTATAAAATATATGTTAAAGAGTGTATAAAATTTCATGCAAGGTATTCAAAAATTTGCAACATGCATAATTAAAGCGAATTAGATGCAAATATGTGTTCCCCTTGTAAAAAGGCAAGTTATCCATATTATATAGACATTACTCTATCAGCTTGTTGTGGGGTTTTGTTCCCCACCCCACCCCATTTATCTACGAAAATTATCAGCGTAATTTTATGGTTATGTTCACACTAAAATCAATGCTGTGTTATGAAGAAGAGGGACCTAGTTCTTATGAATGAGATGAACCTTCAACTCAGCAAAGTCGTTATTTTTCCTAACAAATGCAAAATTTTTGAAATCCGAAAATATTATTCGATGGCCTTTAAATATTGTGACCTGGCACATAAACTAATTCTAGAATCTGCGTTGGAGTTGCAAATAAGCCAATTTCTCCGCTACAAAACACTTTTAAGTGTCAAGTGAAAGCCATGTCAGTGTCAAAAAGTTCAATGAGTGTCTCATCCAATAACATGGCCCAATTTCAAAATTTTGCTCTCAAAATTAGGAAAATGAAAGTTCAATCCAACTGGTATAGGCACATGAAGGAGCTGGATTGGTGGCCGCAGGGATCAAATTTTAGATTTTTAGCCACTTGCAAAAAATAGTGAGTGGCTATTTTCTCACTTGCTAAAGATGCTGATCAATTGCTTTTTTACAGAAAATATCAGAACTATTTTTTTGTAACATTGCAAAATTAGTTAGAAAACTGAAGAAATGTATTAAATTAACAGCATTATTTGATAGACAAAACCATTTTCAGCTTTCTGAACCTATATTCAGGTTAATTACCTTGCAAACAGTGTGGATCCAGATCAGCCAGCTTCTTCAGAAGCTGGCTTATCAGGATCTACACTGTTTGCCATACAACATACGTTGTGTTGCATAATTTGGTTGATATGAGAGTGACTTGTTTCCACTTGCTAAAAATAGCAAGTGATGCTTTTGGGAGAAAACTACTAGCATTTAGCAAGTTAGCAAGTGCTAAATTTGATCCCTGGGCCGTGAAGATAGATTTTACACAGCTATATCATTGTTCGTTGCATGTTTTAAGTCAGTACAGTATGAGATGCGTGCTTAGCCAGTGTGTGATTGTTTTAAGTACCACTTTCTCAAGTCATCAAAAATATATTTAGTTTTATTGTTGTTTAAGTGCTTTGATATTTGAGGACAGACTTGAAATAATGGCCCTGGCCTTTGCTCATCTCTTGTAATATCATAGATCTAGACAAACTAAAAATTAGATCGTAAAATTGTGAATATTTTCTTATCCATCAGTATTGACATACGTTTTGGGGGCTCAAAAGAACCGTCTCAATGAGACGGTTCTTTTGAGTACCCACAACATATGATTTTGTTGAGAAATAAGAAAATTAGATTTTGATTACACACTCTTATCTAAAGGCCAGGATATTGAAATATTCTTAGGTAGTTCAAAATACATTTACAGTTTATTCAACCCTTCAATCTTACTCACATCTTTCTGTATTTACAGAGTTTCCATGCGCGGATCCAGAAAGTTTTGTCAGGAGGTCCAATTACTCTGCAACTCTGACAACGTATTTTTTTGGTGTTTTTTTAGTTCATGAGGGGAGAGGGGATCCAAATACCACTAAAAGAGGGCCATCATTGGCCCGCCAGCAAAATGCCATTTAAATGGCACTTCGCTGGTGGGCAAATTATGGCCAGACATTGAATGCTGGCTTGGTAGCATTGTGGATTTTCAGGAGTTCCAGACCAGTATTGCTAAGAACCCCTATATTTTTGTAATTTTTCAGGGTGGGGGGGGGGGTCGTCTGGATCCGCCCATGGTTTTTGAGTATTTATGGACCATTGATAAAAATTTAAGCATAAATATTATGGGGGTTCAGAAAGAAAGTATTTTTTTGACACACTATGATATTGTATTAAATTTACTTAATTATTCTAATTAATGAGATTAAGACAATTGCAAGATGACCAACACCATAATACTTAATAATAGTGGTTATTTGCAAGCAATTAACCTTTTATAGACCGGAAACCCTGAAACGGGTACTTTGGCAAATAGCGAAGACCTGTATGGAATGTCTTTTAGAAGCCTTGAAAGTCCTTGAATTTTACACGAACTTGCCTGTATGAAGCCTGGTGGACTCATCACTTGCAATATTGATAGCAGAACCATCTGTCCAGGCTTTTCAATATCTTCAACTGCTTAGCTTGCGTCAAGTCACTAATAATCCTTTTAAACAGTTTGGACCCAAATATTGGTCCTGATCTGGATCCCGACTATTTTACAGGAAATGAATCATTTTAGCTTAAAGTCTAGCTTTGAAAAATACCATACTGTCAGATCCTAGTCCATTGATTCTGTAAATGTTTAAATATATGTATGAATATAAGGAAATAAAACATTGTTTAAAGCAAACCATTTGACTAGTACCCTTGAAATAATTTTAAAAGATAATTTTGAAGAAAAAAAGCATTTGGACAAAGAGTTAATTATCACATGTGTTGACCTATCACTTGCAGTATTGATGGTTGTGACAGACAATCAGAACCATTTGTCTCTCTGTCATTTTCTTTACTAAAAGCTGTCGCTGATGACTGACAGACTTTCCAACATCTGCTTCCTCAGAAATCAGTTCAAGAGCGCTGCTCAGCACTTCAAACTCATAAAGCACCACCTATCATTTGCAGCAGACGACAATTTCAAATTTTGTCGCATTTTCAAAAATAACAAATAAGCCATAATATTTCATGCAAAATGAACAAGTAGACAAGAGTTAAGTTTAAGCTTAAATGGCTAACTCATTTCAGTATTAGTGAGTAATTAATTTGTTGGCAGATCACTTCAACAGCTGCAAATGCTGCATGTTGCACTTTACATTTTAAGTGATGCTGAGATAAAACCAACATTTTCTCCATCATTTTATCATTTTCACACTTGGTATGTCTCCAATGAAAAAAGTTATTCTTGCTGAATTGTCAGAGAAGTGGCTCAATTGGTACAGTGTTAGACTGGGGTTCGAAGGGTTGCTAGTTCGAGACTCACCACCGGCAGAGCTACTGTGTTGTCTCCTTGAGCAAGACACTTTTTCTGCTGCTTAGTACTGCTTCACCCCAGGAAAACAGGAAATCACCTTGACATGACCATGATGACTGACCATTGTTGACTCCAATGTAAAGCATCAAAACAAACAAAACTGGATTGCAGTTGATGGTATATCATCACAAATCTTACCAAGAGTTTCATTTACAAGGCAAATTATTATTTGACCTTCACCTTTGGGTCAAGGTCACATGAAACATTGCCCAGTATCATCTATGTTATAAGACCTATGCACCTGCTAAGTTTTAAGTTGCTATGTACAAAAGTTTAGGAGAAGATGCATTTACAAGATACATTCTTTGACCTTGACCTAGTTGTCCAAGAGATGCATTTACAAGAAAGTGCATTATTTGATCCTTGGGGTAAAGGTCACACAAAACTGCCAAGCACCCTCTACACTATGTGACCTATGCATCTGTAAAGTTTTAATTTGCTACATCCAACAGACTAGGGGGAGATGCATTTCTAGAAAATACATTAATTGACCTTTGACCTTATGTTCAAGGGTCAAGGTCATACAAAAAGTTGTCCAGTACCATTTACATCATATGACCTATGCATCTGCAAAATTTGGAAGTAACGCTACAACTGACAGTCTAGAAGGAGATGCATTTACAAGAAATACATTATTCACCTTTGATCTTAACCTTGGGGTCAAGGTCACACCACTAGCAGTTAGCATAACAGGCAAATGGACATATAATGAACAGAACTTTTGATTCCTCCCCGGGGCTTCTGGGTGAGGGAATCCAAATATGAATGCTCTGACTTGCACATGCCATTTAAAGCTTGTGAAAGTTAGGAAGTCACTCAACAAATTTAGGAAGTCACTCAACAAATACGGTTGAATTCCATCCTGCAGTTTAGGAGATAGCATAACAGGCAAATGGACAGACAGACAGCTAGACACTTGGCTACTGGGTGTAGGGATCCAAAATTAAATTTGTGCTTTTGCCCACACCACAGTTGTAAGCAAGTCACTCAACAAATTTTAGTTTAATTTGGTCCAGCAGTTAACTAAGGAGCAGATATATAGAGGATCTTACATGAGTGCTCATATTTTATTGAATTTATGAAACAAGTTGGGGAAAAGAGATAAAATGCGAGGCTTGCCGAGCACTTTATCTCTTTTTCGCAACGAGTTTTATAAATTCAATAAAAAAAGAGCACCAATGTAAGATTCTATTTAACATATGACATTAAGATTACTTAGAAATCTCATTTCTGCCGTTAAAATGTTATACTTTTGTTTAATATGTACGCAACGTTGTTATGGACGTCGTAACGTTTCCCATAAATCTATAAACCACTAGTGGTTTATAGATTTTATTGCATGGTGTTATATCATTCCCAGACGCGACGTCATATGATAAATGCATGTAGCATATCGAACAAAAATTGACAGACGGATTAGATGGAGACGATCCACGTTTTTAAATAAATTTATGTAAGGGATAAAAATATTGATTGTGATTTCTTGTACTTGTCCTTATTGACTTAATGAACTGATGACAGAATGATGTGGTTTATGCTATAAGCTGCTACTTGTATGGTTGTAAACTTTGATTTCACAGCTGCAATAAAGTGTCTTTGGAATGCATTTAGCATGCTTGCTTCAACCGTAAACCTCCCTCTTTGGTGTATCGAAGTGAGGAAGATAGAAATTGGGAACAAATGAACGCAAAAGGATAAACCATTATAATAATAATAAGCATACTGTCAGCATAAGTTTTTCCAACGCTCAACTGGCTTATAATAGATATGGAATTCACTGAAAAAAAACTAAAGGTGCTCTTATAAAGCACATGCATTTGTTTCATACACAGATCCAGACAATTTCATCAGGGGGGATCTTGACAGGTTTTTTGTTGTTGTTTATCTTAGTCATCAAAGTATGAAGCAGTCTGATCAGGGTCTTCCCAGTTTGCTACTCTGACAAGCATTTCCAGCCCTGAAATAATTTATTTGAAAATTATAGAAAGAGAAAAGCATTCAACATTTTAGAACATTTAACAATTACTGGATATGAAAACCCTGACACATCAGGATGATACTATCTGCAGTGAGTCTGCAGATTCTAAAATAGAAACCTATATTTCTCAGGTGAAAGAACAGGTATCAAATAAACACCTGATAGAATGGTGGCTGACAGAACCTGTTACCTCTTCCCATTTACTGAAATTCCCTGGAGATTCTTAACTTTTTTTTTCTGAAAATAATTGGCATATCTGTTAGCCTGTTGATCATCTTCCAGCTGTACTGCAGTAAATGGTGCATTATCACTTTACAGGACTTTAGTTATGAGTGAGTACCAGTCCTGTAAGTACTCGTCACGTTATTACGCGAGTACGCTTATAGCGCGGATCTGCCTTGGCTCCAAAATTTAAAAAAAAAAAAAAATCCAAAAAAAATATTTATTGTTTTTTAGATTTTTTTTTCATCTTTCCAAACAGCTGTATACTAAACAACTTATTTATTTTGCCAAAACATTACTATTCCCTCTTGGAATAAATAATGCATGCTTAATTAATCTCTTGTTGTTGAAAAAACGCCAGTGAGCAGAGACTGCACAAAAGGTTGTATGTAACAAAAAATTTAATTTCTTATTTCAAAACCAAAACATAGGTTGTGGGTACTCAAAAGAACCGTCTCCATGAGACGGTTCTTTTGAGCGCCCAAAACGTATGTAAAAACTGAATGGTAAGAAAATATCCACACTTTTTCGCTCAAAAATTTTGTTTATCTAAACCTATGCTTTATGTTATGAGATCCTTCAAGGGGTGTGGTTATGTCATGAGGGGGAGGGGGCACCTGTTCGCTTGGAAGTAATTGTTGTTGCCTTTTGGTCACCTTTTAGATTTTATTCCTTTACATGTCACAGGTTTAGATGAACAAAATATGTTCAGCGTAAAACCGTCAATATCTTCTTACCCATAGTTTGTAGTATATGTTTTGGGTGCTCAAAAGAACCGTCTCATCGAGATGGTTCTTTTGAGTGCCCACAACATATGTTTTGGTTGAGAAATAAGAAAATTAATTTTCTGTTTAGCACTCTTAACTTAAGTCCTGCTGTGTCAAATGTGGATTAACATCTTCTTTACCTGATATATGCATGCCTTGTAAACTGAGGGCCGCAGGTTTGATCAGCACATTGCAGTTGCACAGTTGGTAGCTTAGTAAGTGCTTTAGATGTCTTGGGATGTAAGGGTTGAACTGTGTTTTGTCCTTGAGCAAGACACTTTATCCGCTGCTTATTATATAGTATAGTACTTTGTATCGGACCAAGGTATAGACAGCCTGCTACTGCGCAATTTTACAGCAAATACTCAGATCAACATATGATACTGCCGTATGCATTTTTTTTCGCACTATTTTAGAGTTATATTGAGTCTTTACAATAGATAGAAAAGGAGGAAAAAAGGGGCCAAAATTGGAGGGATGATCTGAAGTCCTGAAGTTAATAAGGATTTTTGGTGGACACAATCAAGCAAGATGAATTAAAAAAATCAAAAAAAAATTCTGTGATTTTAAAATCTTTTTGAAAATGAAATTCACCATGGTTCAAGCCAGGGTTCCCACAGTCAGGGAAAAGTCAGTGAAAAATGAAAAAAATTCAAGGTCAGGGAAAAGTCAGGGAATTTTGAGTTTAGTCAGGGAAATTTGAAATTTTGGAGAAAGTCAGGGAAAAGTCAGGGAATTTTATAACAACTTTTCATATTTTTAATGATGACATTTACTGTTTTGAAGTAGATCAATGTCCTCAAAATTCTAGGGATGTCCAAAGTTTTACACAAAATATGATATAGAATACTGGATGGATATTTTGAATATGAAAATGTAAAAACAAAATTGTATAATATACTCAGAAAAACAATTGAAGGATATTTAGAATCAGTCCCATCTCTAGCATTCAATACAATATAAACTAAAATAAATATGCATGCATGTCATAGTTCCATATCTATGCAATCAAAATGGTTGCTTTCATTTCAGTCACTCTACAATGGTTTAAGAACATTACAAATTCAAATGGTGCAACCCTCAATACTGAAAAGTCACAAACGTTCACAAATGATTAAAACCCATTTTTATCGTTTGTATTCCATAACGACTGGCTCCAAAATCATTGCCTGCTCTCCCTCAAAAGTATGACTCCTAATTTTGTAGCTGTTTTTGGTGTTTTACTGCCAATTTGTGGTCAAATTTGCCAGGGTATGCCATATCTGTGCATTTTTGTTGAAGAAGTTGTCCCATTATTAGGGACAGTGACTGATAAATGTGTGCGGACACTTGTCTGTGGTCGGAATTAGAACATAAGTAATGACCTGGTAAAGGCTGCAGCAAAAAATTTAAGCGCTAATTTTATTGCTTGTGAACTTTGAGTTGAGAGAGTTGGTACATTTGGTGTTGTACTGTATCGTAACCAATGACCCGTAAAGTTTATTTTGCATTTTGGTGAATTACACAGTGATAGTTCTATCAGATACAAACTTACTTTGTTTGAAAAATTATATTCCCAAATGTTATATATTCAAAAGAATTTTGATAACCTTCAATTACTTTTCTGAGTATAGTAAGTACATGTACTCCTAAAATGGAAAATAATTATACGCTCATTAGAAGGTGATACATTGGCAGATAGGGAAGCACCCTCCCCTGAAAACTGTTTTCTGTAAGGAAGTATTGTTTTTCATTTTCTGTCTTTCCTATTGTCTATCTTTGACATAATGTTTCCTTAATATCTTTAGAGCTGAATACAATGTAATTATAAAAGCAAATGTCATATTCATATGATCAAGTCAGACACTCATAAATACAACAGTAATGGGTAGGGCCCAATTGTATAGAGTAAATTCTCTTTGTAAATCTTATTGGACTATGCTTATGCAGAGGCAGTTTAGATCAACACCTACCATAGTTTTTGTGTTAAGACAATCTTAGATACTTTGCCTAGACACATTTAATATTTGGTTAGAAAAATTGAAATGTTTTGTGAAATAATCAAGTAGGGGCCCTGGGATACACTGAAGGAGCTTAACATAAATTGCATGGTGATCAGTTCCTTCTACAGTTTTTAGTGAAATTATATGGTATATTCCTTCACATGATGGTTGCAGTTAACATTTGTATGAGGAAGTTTTGCTGAAAAAAATATGATTGACAGATTGGCAGCTTTGAAAACTTGGAAAGCTTTTCCTGATTGCTTTTAATAGTAGTTATGCTTATTTTACACACCCAATCTTCAGTAAACCCTATTGACTCAATGAGCATTTGTTTGAAGAATGTTGGTGTCAAAATCCTTGTATTTATGTTTCATAAAACTTTGTTAACACTTTCAGTTTTTCCTGCTTGCTTTCAGACAAAAATGATGTTTGTTCATTCAGAGATTCAGCAACAATGAGTCCTGCCAAAGTTTTGATGAAACTGCATGAAACTAATGGCCAAATTGAACATTTGAAAATTCTGTTACTTGTTACTCTGTGTGTTTTTTCCTCTTTTGATGCATTGGATAGGTTGCATCATCTGAATGTGGCACTCCCTGAGCCTTCCATATAACTATTTGGGTACCAAATTAATTGACAGCCTCATTGAAATATGGGATTATGCTTGTGGGCACAGGCAAGCATCTGCTACTTGGTTAAGTTGATGCTTTCAAAGGTGTGAAGAATTCTGGTGATCAAAATATTAATCAGTGTTAAAATGGCAGTTTTATATACCTAGGCAGTTTCGTTCGGTTTGCTTTTAAGTTATGGTTACAAGGTATGTATAAGAAGTCTTATAATGCACTAATGGGCCAATCTCATCATTATGTTGAATTGGAATATTTTGAACTTTACTCAACAGATTGCTTTTTGGTAGTAGTGATAGGCATTTTAGCACCACTGTAAGTAAAAAATTATCTTAAGTCTAAGATTATTTCGAAGGGTTCGATGAATTGTCATACATTTCACCTACACTAAACAGGTACATGGAAAATTTGCTTGAAATTCATGTTTGTTTGACTAATCTTATCATAGATTACCCAAAAAGCTTGACAAATGTCGATATTTTGGGTCAGGGAAATTTGGTTTTGGTCAGGGAAAAGTCAGGGAAATGTCAGGGAATTTTGCTTTCTATAATTTGTGGGAACCCTGTCAAGCTCAAACAGGGCCCTGACAGTAGGCAGGTAGGTAGAAGTGACAAAGTGACAGTCAGATAGGGAGAAATTATAGCACAAAATTACGACATTTTCTGTCAGTTTAGAAGCAAATTAGCCATTGCACATATACTATTGCCATTAAATGGAAGGAGAAATTTGATGCAGTGGTAGTAGATTGTGCACCACAGCTTGTGTTTATGTGTGGACAGAATGAAAATGAGTCTCCCTAAAAATATATATATGGGTCCCATTTAGCACGAAATTTCGGCCTCTAGGGCGACTGCCCCCTATAGCTTATTCCCTGGACACTGCCCAGGCATCTATAATCGCTGGATAAGGCAGGCTTATTGCATATTGGGATCATTTAAGCAGGAATAAATGGTATGTTTAATAAACTGATCTCCTCAATCAACCTATACATGTTTCACTGACAAACAGGTAGGTTTTTCTCAAAATATATTTGAGCAGTTGTCTAATAAATTACCTGAGTTTAACAGGAGTACACTTGCCATAGAACAAATATTTAGACAGACAAGTTAAAAAGGCAAGAAGTGGATAAAATATTGTACAATATCCGGCTGAGATTGTTTGAAGACTAAAGCAGGTTTCACTGTATTTCTGGCATTTTCATACAGTCTTACCTTTATAAGCAATTCTTTAACCGCACCCCTCCTTGAAATAAAGGTAACATTCATTTCACTTTGATTGTATGATGATGATGATGATGATGATGATGATGATGATGATGATGATGATGATGATGATGATGATTGTGATGATGATGATTAATCATTTACAAAGTCTTCTGGGACCACAAGTGGAAAGGAATTTGTTTAATCTATGTTTATACCCCGGGCAATTATGCCGAGGGATATACATGTATAGTTTGTTTAACTGTTCGTCCGTTTCTATGTTCGTTTATACTTCCATGATGGAAAAGTTTTTTTGGTTTTGGGGTTTACATTTGCTCTGTGGTTTTGGATGTTAGGGTTCCATGGCCCAGAAAATCTAGTTTTATATGAGAACAGTATGAGAATCAGCCAGGGGTATTTGTGCCTTTCAGGGCATTTTTTTCAGTAGGAAATAGAATTAATGTCATAAAAATCTGAATCTCTCAGATATCTGAAGCATATAATACATACATCTTATGACTGAGTGAGTAACAAAAAATTAATTTTCTTATTTCTCAACCAAAACATAGGTTGTGGGTACTTGGTTCTTTTGAGACGGTTCTTTTGAGCACCCAAAACATATGTTAAAACTGATGGTTAAAGAAAATATTTACTATTTTACGCTCAAAAATCCTGTGTGACTTGAACTTTCTGTGCTTACAGCTTCTGAAGTGCTTGTTTTTCACAGCGAGACGCGAGAAAACCTGTCTTCTGACAACAAAGGTGCAGACCAGCCTGCGCATCCGGGCAGTCTGATCAGCGCTTTTGTTATTCGCTTAATGGAAAGTGTTATATCTTAACTTGCTTCAGGCTAATTTTCATTTTTCTAGCTAGTCTCTGTAGCTGAGGAGACTGGTTTGAATCTCGCTTTGTCAGAAACCCCGAAGACAGGTTTTGTCGCGTCAAGGCACATATATTTGTAATTATTATATCTTAAGATTGCAGTTATTAAGATGACATGCTGTTTCTTAGCATTCCTTCACTTTGTCTCTTTGCATGCTTGGTAATTCTTCATGTGCTGACTTTTCAAAATTATTTTTTAAAAACACTCTTTCAGGAACTCTATGAGCATGTCAAACTGTTTGGATCCCAATCAGGACAGACTGTCCTGATCTGGGTTTAAACTGTTTGCAAAGGTTTTTAGCCGATGACAAAATTCACCGCCAGCAAGTAAAGAGGTAATACTTTGATATTAAAGAACAATTAAGAACACCATATTTATCCTGGATAAGAAATCATTTTCATCAAAAGCCACTTGTAGGCCTGTTTTACTGACGTAGTGGCGTCCATTACATGTATAACGTTGCATAAAAGATGGCAAAATCTTCACGTTTAATCATGCCAAGGTTTACCGAGCATTTTATCTCTTTTCCCAACCTTACTAAATTCAATAAAACAAAACATGAGCACTGGTGTAAGATCCTCTATATCTATATAGACCTATGATATAAGATGATTGAATATTTAGTGTTAAGTCAATTTTCCAGTGAAAATAGGTCTTATCTAAAACTATTTCAGAATTATGATTGTTCTAGCATGGAGAAGTAATTTAGAAGTTTTTATCTTAGACAAGGGGTGTCTGCATATCTTGCATTTTGAACTCTCAAATAAGTTAGACATGCATTCTTTTCATCTTTTGTCTTCAACTTTTAGTCCTGTTGCACTCTGAGCATCAAAATTCCATAGTTTTTGACCACTCTGAGTGCAGATTTAAGGATTGAAGTGGGGATACAAAATGTTATCCTTTTAGCCATCTGTAATTAAATGTACTCTCAATGGATTCTCAGTGGATAAACCGCTCACTTTGTTTAAAACCAGGGGTTGTGAGTTGGATCCCCTGCTTAATCAGTCCGTCAGAGTGGACCTGTTTCCATATGACCGAAGCGGTTGGTGTGACATTAAACACAAACCCTCACACACTCAACAGATTCCATCTCCTCAAGACAATTTTAAGGGCTGTTAAGGTTCAGATAGCAATTTTTACAATTTTTAGTGTAAAAGTGTTAATTTTTCGCTTCTCATTGAGTCCCACGATAGAATATGCCAAGTGATAAAGAGCGATCTGATGGGAAAGATTTGTCATATATCCACCCCTTGTATCTAAAATAAGCCGAGCCTGTGTGTAATTAGAAATTAACTTTCTTATTTCTCAACCAAAACATATGTTGTGGGTACTCAAAAGAACCGTCTCAATGAGACGGTTCTTTTGAGTACCCAAAACATATGTTAAAACTGAAGGGTAAGAAAATATTCACAATTTTACGCTCAAAAGTTGTGTTTATCTTGACTTATGCTCCAACACTATCCTCTATGAGAGTTTTTTTCCTTCATTCCTACATCTTATATATATTTCAGGTGCCTACCCTGCTCCGGTCTGTACAGAACACGGAGATCCTGTCCCTACGGCAACAGACACAGTTCGTGTGGGACACATACTTCTCCTCTGTAGATAAGATAGTCACTGCCACTTTAGAGGTAATGGGAAACAACCTTAAAAGATAAGGCAATATAGTTTTTTCCATGCAATAACATCTGCTGGACCCCAAAGGGTTTTAATGACCCCCGAGGGGTCTAGCAGATATGTTAGTGTATCAGAAAACCATGTTTGATCATTATTAATGCATAAAGTCACTTGAACGCTATGAAAAGATCATTTTTGCATTACTATAATGGCGCGCAAAAGCATGGAGGATTTGTAGGTTTTGAAAACGCCTGTTCCAGAGCAAAAAACTTAATTCATCCTAATGTCACTTAATTACGTTCACTTCTATGCATGTTACTGTTGATGATGTCGATTTTTGTGACAGCCCAAAGTGTGTATACCTAAAGTAGAAAAAGCCTTTCATCAACAGCCAGTGAATTGCCTGATTAATACATGGGATTGTGCCGATAAACAGGACTGTTAAAAGCGTGCGACACAGCTTTTTATGCAATAATACCAATTGAATTACTGTGCTCCTCATTAGTTGAATACATTATTTACACATGTCATCGCATCTGGGAGTGATATAACCCTATGTATTAAAATGGATAAGCCACTAGAGGTTTACATATTTATTAATAGTATGCTATGACATTCTTAACGATGTTGTATACATAATGATAATTTTTTTATCTTTTCATGCCAAAAATTTGATTTAAAAATAATTTCGATGTCATATGATAAACAGAATTTCCCTGTGCATTATTGAATTTATTAAACTAGTTGCAAAAAGAGATAAAATGTTTGGCAAGCCTTGCATTTTATCTCTTTTCCCAGGCTTGCTAATACAAGATTGTCTAAATCTATACTGTCAGGGTCTAAAAGATAGGATATTTGCAGGAGAGTTGTCATAAATTGTCTCGAAATAGCAGTCTAACTGAAGAAGCTGATTGCCTCCAATTTCACAGTCCTAACCCTTGTCCTGCTGAACTTTTCATGTACTACACTCCTCCTCAATTTTTATCCTGTTAATCTGCAGCATTCAAATTATAAGAGTGTATTTTTTCAATCAGAGTGGAAAACAGTGTGGATCCTGATCAGATGGCTTCATCAGAAGCCATCTAATCTGGATCCACAGTGATTTCAATGAAGGATAAATCCTGGCTCAGCAGGATAAGTGTTAAAACATTAATAATCTGTTATTATCTTATTTTGCTGTTCTCCAATTTTCTACTGATTTCTGGTATGATCAGTGCTGTGGATAGAGTACCGATTTTAGTATTCATCCTTATAAATGCACTGTACGCATCTCTTGTGGATAAAGTACTGAGTACAGTATTCATCCTAATAAGTGTACTGTATGCATAATTCTTTTGATCAGTGCTAAGGAAAAATAACTGAGCACAGTTCATCCTAATAAGTGGACTGTATGCATAACTCTTGTGGATATAGTACTAAGTACAGTATTCATCCTAATAAGTGGACGGTACGCATAACTCTTGTAGATAAAGTACTGAGTACAGTTCATCCTAATAAGTGGACTGTACACATAACTCTTGTGGATAAAATACTGAGTACAGTTCATCCTAATAATTGTACTGTATGCATAACTCTTGTGGATAAAATACTGAGTACAGTATTCTTCCTAATAAGCACACTGTATGTATAACTTTTTCAAAAATCTGTACCCTTTTTTTAAAACTTTGTAGAGCGGAGCCCAGTATCTCAGTTGGTAGAGCATTAGACTGGGAATTGAAAGGTTGCTATTTGGAGACTCACAGGTGGCGGAGTCACTGTGTTGTGTCCTTGAGCAAGACAATTTATCCCCTGCTTAGTTGCTGGTGATAGCTGGTTCATTATATGCCAGGAAATCGACTCGACATAATTGAATTATTTTACTTTGACGTAAAGCATCAAAGCAAACGAACAAAGCTATGTAGACTCATGTCATATCTTTAAAACCATACTTTGTATTCTTTCAGCTCATTAAAGATAGAATAGATCGTCATGTATCAAGATCTCAGACCATGTGGAACAGTGCCCCAGGGGCCATGTCCTTACTGCCAGAATTTTCCGATGCTCTAAGGTCGTACCCGTTCTTTTACCCCCAGCTCGGAGCCAGAGTCGGGGAGAAATTTACTGCAGTTATATATGCAACAACGCCTGTGATGTTTTCTTCTTCGCCTTTATTCCGACTGATACGCACAGTCGCTAAATCTGCTTATACACATAAAGTAAGTATAGGATATAGTGACATCACATTAAGGTGTGCTATAAGGTCAGTAAAACCTGTCTTAAGCGGCCACTCAAAAATAGACAAAACAAAGATCTTAATGACAAATGGCAGCTTAATGAAGGTCAAAAGTATTGCAGAATGCTCCAAGGGGAGCATTCTGCAATACTTTTGACCTGCATTATGCGATAATCGGTCTTGAAAACCAATTTTGGTCTTATTATTGAGTGGCGGCTTAAGACAGGTTTTACCGTATTGACTTAAAATTTATAAAATCATGAGTGTGAGGGTGGGATAGAAAAATCTTATCAGTCGCAAGGAATCACTGCAAAGGTTATTGCTTCAAACTAAATGGAAGAATCCATTATAATGAAAAGGTTAAGTAATGGAATGTCATCTTTTTAGCTTAATGCCTAAAATATTTTTTAAGGCCAGTCATGATTAATTGTTAATGTTTTTCAGTGTTTGTCTTAAATGGCTTCTGACAATTTGAGAATAATTCTTTGGCAAAAGCCTAAGATAACGTTTACAATCAGTTGAAAAATGGCAATATTTATCTCATTTCTCCATTAAAACATTTGTAATGGTATTCATTGGAAGCGTCTCATCTTGACAATTCCAATGAGTACCCACAACATAGGTTTTTGTTGAGAAATAAGAAATTTATCGACCTGTAAATTGTCTTTTCTGGAATTCTATTGATCATTCTTAGCTTAAATAATGGTTTCATTTCTTCATTAATTTTTCTATCTGTTACATTCTGAATGATTTATAGAGTTCTAGCTTTTTCTGTTATTGGGCGATTACTCTTAAAATTCTTCAATCTGTGCCCAGCTTTTATGGTTTAGTTAACTTAACCCTAAGTCTTTTGAAAATTACTTTTTTCAAAAAATCCTTTCATGAAACAATTTTCAGAGTGTCAAACAGTTTGGATCCAGATCATGACCGACATTCTGTCGGTCCTGATCTGGGTCCAAACTGTTTGCAAAGGTTATCAGCAGACAACAGAAGTCAGCGCTAGCAAGGAAAGAATTAAAGCTGTCAGTTAAGGCTCCCCAAAGAAGACAAATGCTTTCTTTTGCAAACCCAATTTAATCGTGTAAAATCAAATAAACTCGACGTGTATGGCTTTATTCAGTGACAGGGTAGCACAAAATTCCAATCAATGCCACACATGTCTGATAAAGTCCCAAACCAATACAAAAGGCACAAATTACTGTAAATTCTTGAGATTCATGTGAAGTAAAACCCCGTGAAATGGTGAAATCACTCTTGTAAATAAATGTAGGTAAATCATGCTCGAGTCTCGAAATTTTAACGCTGCAAATACAGGTATGTCTTTTGATGCTTAGTTTGCAACGTGAAAATATTTGAATTTACAGTATACAATTATCTTTAATTTTCATCCCAGCATAAGCCTTTGCAGCCTTAAATGTTCTGCTTGTTATAAACATTTTGAAACATTCAGAAGAAAAACAAAAATTGTCTTTTCATATTAATGTGGTCTGTGGAATAAGATTGGTTTGTTTTGTTTTTTATTATTATTTCTGACAAATCCAGGCCTTCAGATTAGAGATCGAAGTTTAAAATCAATTTTCTCATTTCCCAACCAAAACATATGTTGTGGGTACTCAAAAGAACCGTCTCAATGAGACGGTTCTTTTGAGCTCCCAAAACACATGTTTAAACTGGTGGATAAGAAAATATTGACAATTTTATCCTCAAAATTCTGTTTATCTGAGCATATGAGATCAATGAAATAACTGAATTAGTTAGGATATCAGGCTTTCTCCAGGGAGCAATTTCATGTCTGGTCTTCTTTAGTGCTATCTATAATACATACACATTACTTCCAATTAAAGAGTTAAGTTGGGTACCTTGTGGCATATATTGCTTACTTCTCAATGAAAATGTATGTTGTGGGTACTAGCCTTGATGTAATGCTTCAAATGCTCTCCACAAAAACTGTTTTCGTTGAGATATATAAGAAAAAAGTGATAATTTTTAATCGAAAAAAAGTGTCTTATCAAACACTTTGATGGTGAATCATTTAATGTCCTAAGTTTATGAAAACAGTAATAGCCTTGATCAGCCTGCACATAATGTGCAGGCTGGTCAAGGCTATTGCTGTTTGATAGTTTGTGCAGAAAAAATTGAATGATGATTGAACTTTTGATTAAAAACTAGTTATTTCCTATGAAGTCCATTTGATGTTCATTCATATTTGCACATAGAATATGAAAGATTAATGTCTCTATAGGGAGTCCTCATCAATATAATTGGCCAATTATTCCTTACAGCAACTGCAATCTGGATATTTTTATTTGAGACTCTTTCAGAGAAAATCTGTGTTCAGGGTGTCGGACGAAATCAGACTCAAACCAGTCTGCTCACGTACTCAGACTATCTAGAATATTGAAACTTTGCGTTTAATAGGCTTAGCTATCACACTTTCCTGAGAGCGAACATCAAAGGTGCTTATCAGACTGTGCCGATGCTAAAATAACCAATATTTCCAATACTACAAAGGCAGGTTTTCTCGAGATAGTTTTGATGCTGATGGAAGATGACTAGGTTTTCCTGACATCAGATCTAAATGGTCTCTAGAAAATCAAAATTTATTATTTCTTGTTGTCTTAAAAGGGTACAATGGATTTCTTTTTTCAACATCATCAATCATCAACCATATTAATGCAACCCCTCCCTCTCTACCCCTACCTTGGACATATTGTTTTTGATATTAATCCACTTGGCGTCAGGGTTAACATCGTGTAGTCATAGCTTTGTCTGCAATTATCTATGATAGCGCTTAGTGATGGTAAACCTCTAAGGAGACACCTGTGCGTGAATAAATCATTTTAATGGCTGTGATTTTTTTTACAATGCATTAAGTTTAGTACATGTACATAATATATACGGAATATAATACAATTACACTTCGTGAGTAAAATTTCTGTTTGCTAATTTAGTAAAGCCTGAGATGCGTTGCATAATTATCCCTTTCCCCCATAATAACGCCTTTTGACGCCTTTGAAATATCATTTTGAAAATATTATGGAAAATGGAGCATTTGCTCTTATGTAGCAAATGCTCCATTTTCCATAATATTTTCAAAAGCATTCAAAGCCTAACTTTAATTTTTCATGAATTCTGGCATGTGTGGTTATTACTGCACTACAGTTGGCAGAAATAAATGCTGATTCAAGATGGATGCTGATTTGGGCATGTGTGGTAATCACTGCACTACAGTTTGCAGAATTAAATGATGATTCAAGGTTACAGACAGGGATTGCCATGAAAAAGCTCATATTTTCATCTTAGACTAATTGCAGTACAAAAATAACTCTGAAAGTCTATCTTTGGAACAATACATTAACATGATACTTGTTACTCTATACAGGTTAGTCGTGTCTGCCGATAATTTTTGCAAACAGTTTGGACCCAGATCAGGCCCGTCAAAATGCCAGGCCTGATCTGGATCCAAACTGTTTGACACTGATGGTATTTATGAAAGAAGTTTTCAAATATGAGTCGTGACATAAGATTTCCAACAATGTGGTATGTGCCACCAGCAAAGGCTCATATCAGCATGCGCATACGGGCAGTCTGATCAGAGCCTTTGCTAGTCGCTTGAATATTCTATGAGTGTTAAGCTACTGACCGAACATCATTTGGAGTTTCTAAGCTTAATAGGAGGTTGCACAGGCTAATCTGAGTCTACACTTGTCAAAATGCATCGTTTTTGGAAATCACATGTCGCGGCACATATGTTAATTTTGCATGCAAAATTACCCAGTATTGAAAGAGTAAAATAGTGTATGGCATTATAATGTGACAATACATTTATCTGATGGTCTGTCTACTATTTTTAGTGAAGTAATAAGAAAAATACCCCATAATTATGGGCAATATATTTTGTTGGGTGAAATGTTCTAAATTATGATCAATTAGGATCACAATTATCCATTTATCTCTTGACTTATGGAGGTCTATTTGCCTGGTTAACCCTTACAAAGTTAAACTTGGGCATATCCTGTTTTGAAAACAGTGTAGATCCAGATCTGAGCTAGCTTCTCTAGATCTGAAACCAACTGGTCAGGATCAGCAATAATTACCATTCTTCTTGTAAATATATGACTGCATTGAAGTTAATTGGATAAAACACATGGGAAGAAGTGTGGTACATTCAGTTCTCCAGATAAGAGTGTGTAGCTGAAAATTATTTTTCTTATTTCTCAACCAAAACATATGTTGTGGGTACTCAAAAGAACCGTCTCGATGAGACGGTTCTTTTGGATACCCAAAACACATGTTTAAACTGCTGGGTAAGACAATAATTGCAATTTTACGCATTTTTTTTGCTTAACTGGCCCTATGTACATTTACATATACAGCATGATAAGAAATAAAATGATAGGTCCACTTCTTTCCATTTTTAGTAGCAATAATTGGTAGAAAGCTTTTTTGTAGCTTTGAAAGAATGGCCGTTTAACTCTCTCCTTATTAGTGGCGACTTTTGTCTTCTGCTGGTGATCTATATCTATTTGAGTTGAGAAATAAGAAAATTCATTTTTAATTATGCGTTCTTATAGGCCTCTAGAGGTCTCTTCTGAAATGACTTAAAAATATTTTGATGCTATTTTTTCAGATGATTGTTATTTGGCATTGTGATGTTAATCCACCACCATCAACAAGATGGCCGGCTGATCTGGGGGTTCC